>CM067847.1:458927432-460177432 GCA_034509565.1 Triticum monococcum
ACGTGTCGGGATTTCACAGGAGGTGGGAGTTTTCGTGCGCGTTGTAATTTCGGAATAGCAAGGCGCGGGTTGAGATGGAGGGAGTTGTCGGAGCACAATGAGACAAAGATATATCTCAAATATTTCGGGCTAACAAGGCGCGGGTTGAAGAGGCGGGAGTTTCGCAGCACGATAGACAGAGACGCTAGCTTGAATTTTCGGCATAACAAGGCGCGGCTTGAAATTTCCGAAGAACAAGCTTAACGTGTACCAAAAAAAGACAATTTGCACCTCAACACGCACAACACACACACACAAACACCATTTAGACTAGAGTAAGGTACACGTGCATTGCACGCATGAGATTTGGCAAACAAATTATGAATAAATACCACATTATAGCATGCAAGCTTTGAGTCATATATGCATGATGTAGATGTTCGTTTCATTCTTATAGTTCATTTCATTCAAAATCATCTAGTTTTTATAAGAAAGCTAATCTATTTTAAGATTCATGGAATTGTGCGTCGTAAGACATAAAGTAAAAACAAATAATGGTGAATCATGTATAAAAACATTTGGGCAATTCTGATATGGAAGATTCTAGAACAAATAAGAAGTGCTTGTGTTTTGATGTTTGTGCATTATGCTTAAGTTCAACCATGGAGTCTTCTAGATTATACATGTGGCGAAATCTGGTGGAATCTAGATGATATCCAACGGCTAGTAGTGCTCAAATTTGCAATCTTTGGACCATCGGATTCACCTCAACCAACGACCATCTTTCAAAGTTAAAGTTACCCTCACACAATATAAAAAATATAAAAAATAATATATATATATAGGGGTATAGATATAGATATGTGATGCAAAAGCCGCCCATCATCTCCAATTAGAATAGTGTGTCCATGCACGGATGCGATGTGGCCAAATGATGCCTGCCATCGGTATCTCAAATTCAAATCAGTCTGACCTTGTTCAATGTGTATACATTACAACATGCTCGTTTCCATACCACACCGCACAGATCTCCGTTATATTCATGCATGCATGGGTTTCAAACATCAGGATCTCTTATTCAAATATTTGAATTCAACTTTAGATTGATTATGACCTCACCTATTCTTTTATACCCACACAGTAGTCTTCTCTTTATAATTGTACCACTAACTTTCTCTCATGCATGCATGCACACACACTACCAGTTGGCATTATCCATCGCACGCATGCAATCTTTTTCTTCAGGTCGGTCTCCCATGAAGGCACACACCCACACACATCCCCCTCTCCATCATATCAGGCATTCTTTATCTCTCACACGTGCATGTGCAACGATCGATGTTCCTTTATGTATGTGTGTATATAGCTAGGTCTTTCATAGTTTTCCACACAAACTGATCAATCGATATATACAGTGAGGTCTCACCCTCTTTCCCACGTCCACATCGATCAATCTATACCTCTCTATATAGGATTAACATATATAGCTAATACACCCACATTAATTATATATCCAACATCCCCCTCTCATCATCCATGCCTTCCGCTTCATCTCTCAGACGCGTGCACAATGGCGAAGACAGGGGCAGTAAGGGCCCTGCCCCCCCCCCTAACATCACTATATATCAAGGCTAATATGAATGTGATCAGTAGACAATTGCTGCTAAAAATGGTTTAAGTTCATGAATTGACCCTCCTCGTAAAGGATTAGCAATGCTTGGCCCCCTAGCTCATTTATTTTTCATGGCTCCGCCACTGCGCGCAACAGCGCACGTGTTCGCCCCCTCTCTCTAAATATCGATCTCGCACTTGTGCATTCCTTCATAGTCTCCCTCCACTCGGCCCCTTGCACCATCTTCTAGCCCACACCAGATTTTGCCACATGTACAATCTAGCAGACTCCATGGTTGAACTTAAGTATAATGCACAAACCTCAAAACAATAGTGGTTCTCTTTTGTTCTAGAATCTTCTGTATCATAACTGCCCAAACTTTTTTTCTAGTTGAATTGCCATTATTTGTTTTTACTTTATGCTTTACAACGCACAATTCCATGAATCATAAAATAGATTAAGGGCTTCTTTGATTCAAAGGATTCTCAAAGGAATTTTGGAGGATTCTAATCATTAGGAATTTTTCCTATCTTGGTTGTTTGATTCCTCCGATTGTAAACCATAGGAATTTTTCCATATGATTCATTTGCACTAGATTTCATAGGAAACATCCCATCCACTCAAACCTCTTTGAAAGAATTCTGCATTTTTTCTATGCACAATCAGAGGACATTCCACTATAATCCCATGTTTTAGCTATTCCCGCGTTCTTAGCTTTTTTTATAAAAACTAATTGATTTTGAATGAGATGAAATATAAGAATTAAACGAAGGGCTACATCAGGCATATATGACTCAGAGCTTACATGCTATAGTGTGGTATTTATTCATAATTTGGTTGCAAAATCTGATGCGTGCAATGCACGTGTACCTTACTAGTACTTCGAGTATGTGCAAAACACGTAAATTAGAATACCAATGGCACGCTACACAGTGTCTCTCTTACAGTTCATGAAGCCACGTGGCACATGTGGAGGCGTTGTCGTGACCTCCTTCCGTGGATTGATCACAGTGACGTGCTGCTGGTTCCAAAAGAATGTACTCGTCCTCCCTGAGCCATACTGGCGGTACATGCACGAAGCGAAGATGTGCACGCACGCCACGCACGCACTCATTCCCTCACACGCACACGCGGGTACACGGGCGGACACAATTTTGTACCAAGATCCACCCCATGTTATAATTTGACGCGTGTAAAGTTGTTCACTTCATTGATGGTCAATCAATACAGCGCATGCAAATTGAGTGGACGTGAGGGCGGAAGAAAGACATTATTACTCCACTGCGCGCATGCGAGTAGTTAAATCATGGGTTGCTAGTAGTACTTCCATTGGTCTCCTTCGTATTTTGTGCCAATTTTTTGATAGTAACATAATATTTACGCATTTGAGCAGTGTAGTACTTGAAATTTATGTTCCGCTAAACTCATCGGGAGCTGTTTTGGGCCTCGAAACCAAAACCATGAATTAATATTTACCTTGTTCCCATCACATTCGAAAGCGTGCTCACACCTACTAGTACGTACCAAACCTGAACGTGTTCCCACTATGCAGGTATTAGTACTAGTGCTAGTACTTAGGTTATAAAAAGGGGAACTACCTAACCAAAAATTAATCTACCTTTCCTCCTCATAAGTGCTTCTTCTTCGTCCGTCGTTGCCATGGCCGGTGAGCAGAGCTCTAGGTCGAGAACTACTCGTAACAAGGGAGCGGCAACCAAGGCTGCGGAAAAAAAGAGAGGGCTCGCCGCCACGCAGAGACTTTGAAAGATCTCTCACGGGCAGGCGATGGCTCCTAGGAGCGCCCTAGCCGCGGAGGCGAACATGCCGAGCTGGCGGTGCTGGAGTCGTTATCCCTCGACGGCATGCCCGATCAGCTCAATAAGCACCTCAATAAGTAGAAGGAGTTCATCCAAGGCTTGATGGAGTTGCTGAAGGAGAGCCTCGATGACATGCCCGCTGAGCTCAATCAGCAGGGGGAGTTGACCGCCGGCTTGGTGATGCTGCTGAAGAAGAGCATTGCTTCGGAGAAGAAGGCGACCGGCGAAATCCTATGACTTCAGGAGGACAAGGCGAAGCTCTGCCACGAGATTGACCTGTTGAAGGAGAAGAATGCCGGTTGGAAGAAGCTGCATGAGAATAGTAGTTCCTCCATGAAGATGCTGCAGGCCCTCGTCATGGAACAGAAGGAGGAGTTGGCGAAGCTCCGCATCGAGAACCCGGCTGATGTCAAGGTACGTAATGCGGCCGTGGAACAGCTGATGAAGGCTCGCGTCGAGAAATCCCGTGTCATGGACAGAATGAAGAATATGGCGGAGGAGACGCGCAAGGAGATGGAGGTCGTGGAGGAGATGAAGAAGCAGTTACGACTCCGCGGTGAATTAGATCATTTGGGGTGATAATCTTCCTTCTTCTTTTGCTCCTGTGTTTCATCTTTTGCTTTGGGTGTTTCGCCGCACGTGTCACGTTCTCTGCGAGGCATGAATAGAATAATGGTTTTTTTGAGGGAATGAATAGAACAATGCTAACAATGAGATGACTAGAAAATTAGATCATTTTTATCGCCATATGGCATTGGGCTACCGTGTTTCGTGCTCCTCCGTCGCAGTACTACTCTAGTGGAAAACTTGAGTATACCGCACGGTTCTTTGCTCCTCCTCGATCAGGTCGTCGGCGCATTTATACGAGCAGTCAAATCACAAGGCCCTGCCTTCTAGCAGTAATGAGCCGTCAAATCACAAAGGCCCTCGCCTCTCGTGAAACCGACCAAGCTAGACTGCCCCGCCCTCTAGCCTTTTAAAAAATGTATACTTTTGTACAGTAGTAGTATCGATGGATTGCGCCATGGAGCAAAACTTGAAATTAAAAAAAGGTGGTACATATAGAGAGCGCTCATCGCCAAATTATGCATATAGTACTATTAAAAAGGCTAGTCACAATAATGGTGTCCAGCACAACCCACCTCTCAAATAAAACTAAGAGGGTGCTTGGATACGTTTTAGTCCCATGACTAAAAGTAGTGGGACTAAAACATGCTAGCATCACCCATGCTTGGATCCAAATACTAAAAAGGCTAAAATCAAGTTAATGAGCATTTATTATCCTCCAAATCCTCCAATCCAGAACTCGTCTGTGTTAAAGGAGAGGAGTTAAATGAGTAGAGAGAGGACTAATCCACATTTTAGTAGGGGTACCCCTGACTAAATTTTTTTAGTCTCAAGACTAGTTTTATCCCCTCTTTAGTCAGGGGTGCTTGGAACTTTAGCCTCTTAAAGAGACTATTTTTAGTCAGACTAAAATAAGTCCCTTGGATCCAAGCACCCTCTAAGCATCCTGGAATTCTTTGACAAAACTAAGCACCCTGAAATTCTTTGACAACTAAACTGCTGGCAATATGATGTTGGCATATATATTGTATGTATATAATGTGAAGAAACAAGTGGTAGTACTATACCAACTAAAAGATGAAATGTAAGAAATACTAGTATGTACGTACTGAAGAGTTAAAGTAACGAGAAGAAACATAACATAGTTCTGCTGGGGGCTTAGCACAACACACCCCTCAAATTAAATTAAGCACACCTGAAATTAAACTTTGCAACTATTCCAATAGACACTGCATTAGAACCACCACGAGCAACAACACTGCCACCTTACTCGGAGTCCTCGTCCACGTCCTCGACTTCGTCCTTGTCCCTCTTCCTCTTGGCCGATACTTCTTTGCTTGAACCGCACACTTGTCTGTTGCTCTTCATCCAACCCTTGTAGATATTGAAGCAAAGGTAGCCATCCATTGCATCGTAGTGGATGTGGTCTATATCTAGTACATCCCGCTGCCATGCATGACGATGAAACTTGTATGGAGGTTTCTCCAGTTTACCATACGAAGGATGAACCATGGCTCCTGCCAAGGTCAGCATTGAAGGCTGACGAGAGGACACCAGCCGATTCTTCTAGAGGTCGAAGGGGTTGCCTACAACAAGACCTATCCGACGCAGGACATCCCTGTCATTCTTAAAGTCCACAGTAACGAATTTGACTAGGTTGCTCTCGAGGAAGTCCTTAAAATCCTGGCACTCAATGTCGGCATGGCATATGTGGTAGACCAAGCATAAGTCATGCACGCCAACCTGGATCACAGCGGGCTTCTTCCTCTCTTCATCCTTTAGATCCTTCTCTGGTCCCAGGACTGTGGTGTACTCAGCATCTAGCCTAGCGACCCACTCATCATCTGAGTTTTCGAACATGCGTCTGAAGCGAGATAGGCATCCTGTCACCGTCACGGAAGAACGGGTGTAGATGACGTCGAACTCATCGCCGGTGATGGTTCCAACCTTGTACTCACCGCCGATCGTGGAGATTTGGGATGCCATGGATTTGGGAGGAGGGTTAGGATTAGTGGAACTGCTGTAATGTGAATGGATGAGACGACTAGGAGCGAACCGTCGTAGTATTGAAGGACGTATGGGGATGAGTAGGAGCGAACTGCCAGCGTGCGAACGGCAGGGTAGTGGCTTTCCATTCTCCCATGATACGGGCTTCCGAGAGCCCTTGGATCTGGGATCGAATAGTTGCATGGCGTGATTCTAGACCTATGGGTGAATATCCTATCCTGGAGGGTTATTCTGCAAATTTTCAGCAACTTAGCATGCGACCGTTTGATCTCAGATCCAAGGGCTGCCAGCAGCCCGTATCATGGCCGCGCCTACCACGACCGCCGAGTCGCTCACGCGGTCGCGCCGTTGGAGATTTAACACGGTGCGTTAGGCTATCTGATGTTGGCATGTCATACATAGTCATCACTTAGTCACTCATACTACAACAAGGTTGGCTATAAGGTTGGCTATAAGTGTATTTTTTACTCCTCTCTGTCTCTTTCTTCGTACTCCCTCTGTCCCATAATATAAGAATGTTTTTGACACTAGTGTAGTGCCAAAAACGTTCTTATATTATGGGACACAGGGAGTACTAGTATTTATTGCATTTGCCAAGGAGTGACCTCTTCCAATGAAATGGTGTTGCTAAGTTTGCTTCATTTAATTAGCTATAGACTCAAAATTGTCTTTTCACCTAGGTACATGCGCTTAGCACCGTTTCTTCCTTGGGTCACCTATGAAGTGGAGAAGTGGGCTCTCATGCAAGAGCCAACCTCTACTACATGGTGGAGCATTGGGAGAGGCACCTGTATGGAGGTGGTCAGGAATCGGGAGATTCACGCCGGGCGTAGCACCGCAGTTAAAATGATAATGGCAAGTCAAATCAAGGGGCCCCACCTGTCCAGCAGTAACTCACTGTCAAATCACACAGCCCTACGTTTGCAGCAGCCTACTCCCTCATCTTCTCGCATCCCTGTCGAACCGACTAGGCGGAACTGCCCCGCCGCCTACCGCGCAGGAAAAGCCCCGCCCTTGACTTTTAAATAGTATACAATATACTAATTTTGTATCCATGGATTGCACCCGCGTCATGGAGCAAAGCGTCTAGAAAACAGAGGAGAGACGGTGGTCTTGCAATAGAGAGGAGGGAGAGGCGAGACGGTGGTTTTGGAATGGAGATGATGGAGAGGAGAGGAGGTGGTTTTGCAATGGAGAAGATCAGAAGAGGGAGAGGCGAGACAGTGGTTTTGGAATGGAGATGATGGAGAGGAGAGGAGGTGGTTTTGCAATGGAGAAGAGGGAGAGGAGCGTGCGACAGCGATTTAGGATTGGACGAGAGGGCCGGCGCGCTGTGACTGGTTCAAAATCAAAATCAATTTACCCTTCAATTAAGAAAGTGACCCCACATTAACTAGTCTCCCTTTTATTCTGGGTCATAATTGGCCATGATTTTCGCACATAAAATATATGTTATACGTTGCAAAAATAATATAATTTGAAAGTACATTCAGATACGAACCAAACGATACAATTTTTGGTGACATGCATTCACATTTTGCTTGTCAAATACAGTACGTGGTCAAACTTTTACCCAAAATACGCAAAACAAAAAAAAATACTTCCAAGACCAACGCCGCTCTTCTCCTCTTAAACCACCGCAACTCCTCTCCTGTTCCAATCTAAATGTAGCGCCACTCCTCTCCTCTTCCATTTCAAAACCACCGCCCCTCCTCTCCCGTTCCAGTCCAAAACCAGCGTCGCTCCTCTCCCGTTATAATCCAAAACCAGCGCTGCTCCTCTCCTCTTCCATTCAAAAACCACCGTCGGCGAGTGAAGGTGCTGTGGAGAAGTAGATCGATGGAGGAGTACAACCGATACGTGAGGATCGTAGACGGCGACCCTGTGAAGCTAGCTAGGATGTTGGAGATACAATTTTGGTTTGACAACAAGGACCAACTAGCGGCGACGGTGACATCCATGGCCAAATATCTGCAATAGAGCAAAAAGGCGGTGATACTCCCGGAGGGAATCGCGCCGGAGCACATAGAGCTGCTCCTCTGGGCCATGGAGCAAACAGATTCACCGAATTCGATCGTGAGGGAGCGGTGGTGGGAGTATCGATCCCAGATGGAGCATCCACCAGAGATTGAAGGATCGAGCATCTACAGGGTGCCGCTTGTGAGGGTGTCCTGCCAGAGCGAGCCGGTGGAGTCTTCGTCGACTGAACCCAACTGCAAGAGGAGAAAAGCAGTTGGCCCGACGACACTTCCCCGCCATCGTCTCCCTCGCAGTTCACATCGTCTCACGGGGCGGCTATCTGCCACCGAGGAATAGGAGGGGGCTGCCCCCCAGCCCAATAGTCGGGCAGGTTGTGAATTGTCAGGAGGAGCTTAGGGTTGTCAGTATTTGCAGGTTGTGAATTGTGTTTTGTGTTGTGTATTTTGAGAGTACTTTCAGATATGAATGTCCTTTGAATTTCAGATTTGCAGTATTGAGCATATGCAGTATTTTATGAATTCTAGATATCTATTTTTAGCACTTAAAAAATGTAGTTTCATAGGAGTATAAAAGTGCAGACAATGTGATTCTCAGAGAAGAAACTGCAAGTTTCAGTTTCAGATAAGAAACTACAAGTTCAGTTTCAGATAAGAAGCTGCAACTTTCAGAGGCAGATCATTTATATTAACACGGCCTTTTCAAACAGGGTTAACATCATGTTGGAAGTTTTATTCATGGTCGAAAATGGAACTACCAGCTAGTTAACATCATGCTGATCAACATTCATGCATAGCACATCTTCATATGATGCACAATCAAAATGCCCACACAATGTCGAGTGTGCAAAACACAGAGAAAATGAGGGACGAAGTTTTGGCAAGTGTTGGACGTGGTTTTGGGCTGCCCCGTCTAGGCTTTCATTTTTAACATGCGCATCCCATGACCTCGGATGGGAGGTCCATAGGCCTGTTTGTATTTTCTTAGGGCCGTCATGTATCGACCGGCCTATGAACCTCCCATCCGAGGTTTTATTTTTGGCAGCCCAATTTATGTATTTTTTTGAAGAAAACACAGAGGTCTGTTCTATTTTTCTATATAAGAATAGGAACGCCAGGTCCAACTTATGTTTCCCTTCTAACTATATTATATATATTTAAATTATTTTATATGTTGATTGTTTAGTTCACATAATTGGCAAATAGATGACCGCTCTCGCGATCCCCTTCGCCCCTGCCACCACCTCCACCCTCGCCGCCGCCCCCGCCACTACCTCCACCCTTGCCGCCACCATAGATCTCACCGCCACCCCCCGCCTCCTGACTCTGGGAGCGTCTGCCCCCCTCAGCAAGTCCGCTCGCGCGCCCCATGGAGTCCCGGCCATATCCACGGGGGAATGGCTGGAAGATAGGCAGATGTACACGATGCACCTCCCACATGTCTAAAAAGCCTTCCCGCGGATGCTCCAGCCGCTCAACTCCGTCGCGCCGACGGTGCTGCGGGAGACTCAAGGGAGGAGATGGAGGGAGCGGGCGATGCGGATCCGCGATGACGCTCTCTCCTGGACCCAGTGCACGCGCGAATGGAGGGAAGCAGAGGAGGAAGCTGCGAGGGAGGAAGCCGAGGAGGGACCAGATCCATTCTCTCACTCGCACAGGTATGCTCGGATGTGCAAGGATCATGTGGATTGGGAGCTGTTGAATCTAGCCCTGCGGATCTACTTGGAAGGAGATTTCTTGGAGAAGCACATGATGCCCCACCCCAGGGAGCCACCGATTGCGTTCGTTCGATGGGAGAAATGAGAAGTGAATTCAGGAGATCCACGCCGTGCTGCGAGATGGGAATGCTTGACTGGACTCATGCCCACCAGCACGCCACCGGAGCCAGAGCAGGTGGATCCCCTACCTTACCTCTCCCCCAAACCTGCAGAAGATTGAAATTAGGCTTGCAATCTGCTTCAATTGAGCTGTCTGGTGGTTATTTCTGCTTCTGAGAGACAACATCTGGCTGGAGGATGAGAAGGAACCAGGAACTCCGATGAATTTCCCCTATCACAATGGGGGGAGCGCCGGTTGGGCAGTGGTACGACCCACCTCCGCCCCAAATGGGGGCACAAGCTGGGCAGGCTCCTGTAATTGCCTAAGATCAATCTGCTGGTGGTTCTGACTCTCAGATCAGTGAGAAATCTCAAGGCAAGAATTAGCAAAAGAAGAGACAGGACATCCAGGAAACTGCTCCTGCCCCTCCTTCGGTCCTTATGGCATACTCTAAGGTGATCTGCTACAACTGTGGGGAACCAGGGCATCATTTGGATAAATGTGTCAAGCCCAACAGTTGTTTTATCTGCAAAATGGTTACCCATAAAGTTGAGAATTGCCCTGTCAGAAGGAAAACCCATAGTTCTGCTAGATATGTTGGAAGTGCTGCTCCAGGATTAGGGTTCTACCACATAGACCCACCTGATGAAAATGCTCAGTATCATGGCTCCCTGAAGAATGTGGGGATTGTTCTGGTAGAAGCTGGTGAAGTGACCAAGTAGGAACTTGCCACTGAGTTTGCAGACATTTACAAAACCAACTGGCCCTGGCCAATCAATGCCCTAGATGAGTGGACATTCTTGGTCAAACTCCCTCCTGAAATAGATGTAGTTCAAGTTGCTAGATACCCCTGTTTTGGTCTAAAAAAAGACAATGTTGAAGTCTGGAAAGGCAGGATTGAGGCTGAAGAGGACCTCTAGGAAACTTGGATCAAGATCAGGAAATTGAACCCCCAAGTGGTGTGACTGGACTATGCTGGATCAAATCACTTCCACTCTGGGGGTCTTACTGGATGTGGATTGGCAGCATAATTTCAAGTCATTCTATGAAACTGTTAGGGTTAAAATCTTATGTAAAGATCCCTCCAAAATCCATGCTGAAAGGCTTTTTGGAGTTGGGAACACAATTTACAGGCTACTCATTGAGGTGGACTCCTTAACCCCCATTGAAATTGGCACCTCCACCAATCTCTCTGCTGGTACATATGTCTCTGCAGCTAAAACTGGTACCAATCTTACTGAAGATGCTGAATCCAACAGGAGCTCTAGATCTGAATCAGATAAAGGGCCTGCTGCCAATTCTAGGGCCCCTAACATCAGAGGACAGTCTTTTGGCCACAATCAGATGCTTGGAGAAACTACACCCACTTCAGTCCTCAAGACACACCTCCCTGATTCTCCATACACTCCTCAACTCGACATCCAGGAAAAGATCTTGAATTCTGTGCTTGATGAAGCTGATGGATTCAATCTCCTCAGGGAAATGGAGCTCCTGGAAGATGATGATCTGATGGAATTAGAAGGTTCTGTAGATCTACAAGAGGATCAAGAGGCAACAACTGAACTCCCAGACAATTTGGACTCAAAATACAACTCTAACTTCCCTGCCCTTCATAAGGAGAAGCACCTTCCCAAATGGGGTCCTGTTCAAGCCACCAGAACTAGTGCCAGGGTAGCTGGTGACAAGAGAACCATTATTAAAAAGGCTCAACAGTAGGGATGGCAATGGGGTCAGTCCCCTATGGGGATACCTACAACATCCCCATCCCCATCTATTCCCTATCAGCCCATCCCCATCCCTGTTTACGTGACTGGGGATGAAATTTCCCCATACCCATGCCCACTAGGGAACGGGGCCCCATTAGGGTCCCCATCCCCATAAGCAAATACTCATATACATAATATGACACCCTATAATCAACATACATACATGGTGTTTACCTTGTCCTGCTAATGCCTATCTAGGTCGTATTGACTTCTTGGTCATGGTGGCAGCTGAGGTGAGGATATGAGATAGGTTTAAGGTTTTTTCAGAGCTTTTTTTTGTTTTCGCAAGTTTGTTTGTGAATATTTTAAGGTTAACCACAGTATCACAGTTACTAATCGGGTCCCCGATGGGTATTGGATCTGGGGAATAGGATATCATCCCCATCCCCGTTGTACCCTATGGGGAATAAAATAGTTTGGTAAATATCCCCATGGGGATGTTTTTCACCCATCCCCACCCCCTAATAGATGAAATCCCCACGGGTTTGGCGGGTATGGGGCCCCGTTGCCATCCCTACTCAACAGCTCAAAGAGGTTCAGAACCTGGAAGTGCAAAAACCCCAGGGTATGAAACACACTTCCTTCTCCAACTTTAATGATCCTTCCTTCAATGCCATTGCTGCTAAGATTGGTGTAGATGTTACTTCTCTTAATGATGGCATTGAATGCTCTTCCTTTATTTACCCTCACCAAAACAGATCTGAAGGCTCTGTTTGTGAGAATTTTTCTCTAGATGGTAGTTCTAGTTTAGACTGCCTTCGATAAAGTTGACATTGATTTCCTTATGAAACTCCTGGAGCTTAGAGGTTTTGGGGGTAAATGGACTAGTTGGATCCAGCAACTTACTCATGGGGGGTCTGTTGGGGTCAAGTTAAATAACTGTGAAAGTGATTTTTTCCTTGCTGGTAAAGGCCTTAGGCAAGGTGACCCCATCTCCCCGCTTTTGTTTAATTTAGTAGTGGTCGTTCTTACTAAAATGCTGAGAAAATCTGCTGATCATAGTCTGATTGCAGGGCTCTATCCTGAGGTCTGCCCTGGTGGCATCATCTGCCTTCAATATGCAGATGATACCATCCTTTTCTTAGACAATGACTCCACACATGCTAGCAATCTGAAAACTGTTCTAACCTATTTTGAACAAGTCTCAGGCATGAGAATCAACTACTCTAAAAGTGAACTCGTCCCTATCAACATGGATGATCAGGAGTTAGCTGACTTCCTCTCTATTCTAGTCTGTAATAAAGGTAACTTCCCCATTAAGTACCTAGGTATCCCTCTCCACTATGATAAACTGAGGAGAGAGGATATCCAACCCCTTCTGGATAAAATCATTAAAAGGATTGCTGGGTGTATGGGCAAACTTCTCTCTTATAGAGGTAGATTGATCCTCATACAAGCTTGTTTGGCTAGCATTCCAGTGTATTTCCTCTCCTTCTTCAAGTTCCCTAAATGGGCAGTGAACCTCATCAATTCTCAGATGTATCATTGCTTGTGGAATGATTTTGAGGGAAATAGGGCACTACACCTTGCTAATTGGGCCCTAGTCTCTATGAAAAAAGATTTTGGAGGCCTAGGCATACCCAACCTCCAAGAAATTAACATCTGTCTTCTAGGGTCTTGGTTTAAAAGATTCTATGAGGAAGACCTGAAACCCTGGAAGCTTCTTATTGCCCATAAATACCTAGGAAATAAACCTAATATTTTTGTCCCTTCCTCCAACCCTAAGACCTCTAGATTCTGGAAAGGATTAAAATCTATTATGCATGCTGTGAAATTTGGCTACAGATGGAACATAGGGGATGGGAGCGGAACCAGGTTCTGGGAAGATACTTGGTTTGGCACATCCCCCTAGCAGTCCAATTTTGGCCTATTTACTCTGTCTGCAATGAGCTTAACAAAAGTGTCAATGAAGTTTGGGACAGTCAATGCCTAAAACTCTTTTTTAGAAGAAACTTTAGTGATAGTCTCATGGAACAATGGTTCCAGTTGGAGGAAATTGCCAAAAGCATTACCTTTACTGCCGAGCCGGATGCCCTGATTTGGCAGCTGGACAATAAGGGGAAGTATTCCTCCAGCTCCCTCTATCATGTTATCAACTTTAGAGGGGTTCAACCCGTGTTTATCCCCGCTGTCTGGAAATTGAGAGTTCCCCCTAAAATTCATGTATTTCTTTGGCTTCTCTCCAAAAACAAATTGATGACTAGGGATAACCTTAGGAAGAGACACATCATCAAACCCCTTGATTGTGTTTACTGCTTGGAACAAGAGTCTTGTTCTCACCTATTTTTTGAATGTATAGTTGCTAAACATCTCTGGGCCCACATTGAGGAATATTTCTCTAGTCAGATTGGCTCATCCTTCGAATCTGTCGCCAGATTCTAGATTGCTACCAAAAAGTGCTCAGTTTTAAATACTGTTAGCTCAGCTGTCCTTTGGTGCCTCTGGAAATATAGAAATGCTATGATTTTCAGTAACACCTCCTGGATTTCCATTCCGCTGGTCTTGAGGTTGATCAGGAACATGGTGAGGAACTGGGCGATTCTCTCCTCCGGATCGGACAAGGACAAGTTGATGAGCTTCGTGGAAACCCTAACAAGATCCCTCCAGAAACCGTTGGCGATCACCTGAACAAGGCTCGACCTGCTCTGGGGCTGGACCCGTGGGCTCGTCTCAAGATCTCTGATGAAGATGATGGGCACCTGGCGCCGAAAAAGAGGGATATCCACCATGCTACGCCTTCCAGCCTGGTGTCTCCTGTTGCTTACTGGTCGCCGCAGGCTGACACGGCCCCTCGGCTGAAGACCATGAAGGCTTCGCTGGACCCTCCTTGTGTCATTTGAGTGCTCTATCCGCTCTGCCTTTGGCACCGCACGGGTGATTTGTGTTATTCAGAGAACTTGTTCATCCACCCCCTAGTTTGTAGGTTTTCTACCTTTGCTTTCGAACTGCTCTTTGAGCTGCTGTATCAGAATATGTTGTGGTTTCGTTCTCAGCAATGGAACCGGGGAGATGCTCCCTATTTTTCTAAAAATAATTATTTTATATGTTATTATATATTATTTTTATTGTCATCATATATTTAACAGATACTTACAGATGTAAGAAAACAATATCCCACATCTTATTAACTTATAAAAATAATTTCTTAACAAATAAAATCCTGGATTGTTTTGGCACGAAAATCCTAGTGATTGTGTACAAAAGCTTAGTAAGATTTAAGGACGAATGTAATAATATCACTTATTATTTAAATATATTTATAACAAAATGCTCAACCCCTTTTTATTTTTTGATAACATTGCTAGCCCAACCCAACATTATAATGAGAATCAGCCCAGCAAAATCGTGTATTTTGAGAAAGTGCAAATGGCCTGTAATTTTTTAGGAAATAAAATAAATGGGCCGCATGGACGCTACATTATTTGTTCACCCAGCCCAGCTAATGGCTGTAATTCAAAAAAAAAGATCAAATTGACTGTAAATTCTACCGTGCAAAAAAATAGACTGTAAATTCTGAAAAATGGGTTGAATACGTGCCACATTTTTGGAGGCTGAAATGTGGGCCAATAGGTCGAAGCCAACGCAAGTCGTTGTCAATTTAGTCAACAAATGATTCTGACATGTTAGCCGTTGGATTTACGTCCAACGACCAACATCCATCTTCAATCTCTCGTCTTCTTCCTCCAGCGCCGTCGGGACTACCTCACGCCTCCTGCTGCTAGCAGCTCTGCTTAGCACGCTTCGCTATGAAGCGCTACTCCACCGTTGGCCAGGCCATCCCTCCACCCCTCCATACCTCCTGTTCTTCTCCACCGACTGCCGAACCACACCGCACTAGAACCAGTTAACCCTTGTACACCTCTCCATCTGCGACTCTACTCCCGCGTCTTCCCATCTCCGGTTCGTTGCTGTCAGGGGCCTTGCCGTCGTCCACCACCTTGGATGCGCTCGGCGTGGCATGGTCAACGTGGTCAACGAACGACACCATTGGAAGTAGACCATGCGTGGAGAGGCTGACAGCTGGGTCCACGGCCGCACACAAGGAAATGCCTCCTTATTACGCGCAAAATAATGATTCCTCCACCTGACATCCGGGACCCACCGGAAGGGCCTCTGTATTTCGCGAAAATAACATGCCCCCCGCTGACATGTCAGACCCACTAGCAATCTTCGCACGCAAGTGCCTCCTTATTACGCACAAAAAATGAATATTCCCCCTGCCAGCTGGAACCCAGCATAGTGGGAGGCTGACTTGTGGGCCTACCAAGTTGACGGGGATGGAGGGCTTTGTCAACTTAGTCAATATGAACGATTCTAGCTCCTATTACCGTATGATGTTCATCTAACGGCCGTAGTGCTTCTTCAACCTCTGGTCTTCTTGCTCTAGCCGCCCAAACCAGCGCCGGTCGTGCCGCGTGCTCCTGCCTCCCGTGGTCGGCTGTGATGCCGCGGAGGCCTCACCGCCCCTACCACTCCCACCGCTGGCCAGGCCATCCCTCTACTCACCCACACCCCATGTTATTCTTCGGCAACAGCAGCCTCACACCGCAGCCGAACCAGTGAACCCTCGTACTCCTCTTCTTCTGGGCATGCACTGCTGCGTCTTCCCCGGCTCCGAGTCGTCCCTTCCTAGTCCTCACCATCATCCACCACCGTTGTAGCGACCAGACCTCAAACAGTCTGATCTCTGTGCTCCGGTGTCATCCCTGGATCAGTAATGCTGACACCACACAGTACTCGGAGGATTTATAGCAGAGTAGCAATCACACACTTATTACATCGAGTGTCTCAAAAGAGAACTTATTACAATAAATATGGCTTAAGGCCATCTAATAACTATAACAGCAGAAGGCTTGGATGATAAGTGAGTCCATCAACTCCAATGGCATCACTGATTATAGAACCACGACCTAAAAACTCCTTAATCGTCGTCTGAAAAGTCTGCAACATTAACATTGCAGCCCGAAAACGGGTCAGCACATGGAATATGCTGGCAAAGTAACACATAGAGAGTAATGGAATGAAATAGCTATACTATATGCATATTTGGCTGGTGGAAAGCTCTATGGTTACAGTTTTGCATAAAGCCAATTTTTCCCTACTTCAAAGGAATAAAATTTAATTACTATCATGGTGGTTGTTAAACATTGAGAATGGTTGACAGCATTCTCAATCCCAATTAAATATCATCATTAAACATAACCCAACAAAATTAATTTAGAGTAACATGTTGAGATTCACATGAAAATCCAAGTACTAGATACTCAAGATGTCCATAACCGGGGACACGGCTAACCATGATTAGTTTATTACACTCTGCAAAGGTTTGCGCACTTTTCCCCACAAGACTCGATCGCCTCCGTTTGGTTTCTCGCACTACATGGTGTTTGAGAAGACGGATGACCGAGACATAGTCTTTCAGAAGCGCCAGCACCTTACGATCGGGTAGACCATACCACCTACATCCCCTATATCTGCGAGTCTACCACTATAAGAGTTCGCACAACTTAGTCAACTATGCTAGAGCCCATAATAGCTTGTGGCTGCACACGGAAGTTTCTAGTATGAATAGTCTCATGATCCCTTTGAGCCTGGGTGGCGGTCCAAAAGAAAACAGGCAAGTCCTGGAATACCCAGGTGCCTCAATCCACCCAGATGTGTGTTTAAATTGCCACCTTAGATAAACCATTAATTAACAATCTCACATCTGTCATGAATTTCACTCACCCAATCCACGTCTACTAGCATAGCATGGCATAATAAGCAAACGTAGAAGTAACTCCCAAAGGTTTGATAATAAACAGGTAATAGGTACTACCTCATCTACTTCCCATCCCACAATTTAATTAGATCCTAATCATGCAATGTGTGAGGATTGATCTAATGCAATAAAACTGGGTAGTAGAAAAGGTATGATCAAAGTGTTACTTGCCTTGCTGATGATCCGCGAAACCTAACGATTCGAAGTAACAGGCGACGCACTCCGGGTATTCTATCGCAGACAAACAAACAAGCATACAATAAGTACTCATCTAATGCACAGGTAAAATTCAAATAAGAGATCTAACTAGAAGGTTCAACTTAAGAACTCCGGTTGGCAAAAAGAATCAAATCGAATGAAGCAACGAAAGACAAACGGCGAAAGAAAACAACTTCGTTCTAGTAATCTGGATCTAGGGCAAATTTTACAGTAGCAAAATCTTGTTTAAGTTGGTTAAACGAATAGAGGGTTTCGAGACGAAACTCTAGGTGCTTGAATCGCCTGATTCCGATAAACGAGCGAAAAGTTAAACTAAAACGAAAATCGGATCAGGAATCGCGATCAAAAAAATCGCGGATTTAATCCGAGAAAAAGAAAAATGACGAATATTTTTTTCTCTTTTTTTTCGGCACGGAAAACGAGGCGCGACGAACCTCGGGTGGCGGGATCGTCGGCGGCGGCGGTGTTGGCTCTGGCGGCACGCGCGGATCAAAGCGGGGCTGATGGGCTAGGGCGGCTCGGGGCGGCGCTATTTAAAGGCTGCCCCCGGGCGGTGTCCCGCTCGGGTACGGCCCGAAGTCGGTTCGTTTTTTTATTTCGCTCGGAAAAAAAATAAAAAGAAATACTAAACGGACTCCAAAAATTCCGAAATAAATTTTCACGGGCTTCTAAAATCAAGCCGCACAAGGTGAACATTTATTTGGGCCCTAAATGCAATTTCGAAAAACGCACATTTTTCCTAAATTCAAATAAGACACCGAAAAACTCTGAAATAAAATATTATTTGATTTTATTATTAAATCCTCAATATTTCTTTATTTTGGGAAAGTCATTTTATTCCCTCTCTCATATTTTTGTAATAGAAATAATTGATGATAAAATAAATAAAATCAAATGATCCTATTCTCAAAATTTGAGAGAACTCAAATATGAAAATAACGAAATCCCCAACTCTCTCCGTGGGTCATTGAGCTGCGTAGAATTTCTAGGATCAACCAAAATGCAAAATAAAATATGATATGCATTGATGATCTAATGTATAACATTCCAAATTGGAAATTTGGGATGTTACAAACCTACCCCCCTTAAGATGAATCTCGCCCTTGAGATTCGGGTTGGCTAGAAAATAGGTGAGGGTGGTCTTTGAGCAAATCTTCCTCTCGCTCCCAGGTGGCTTCATCCTCCGTGTGGTGGCTCCACTAAACTTTGCAAAACTTAATAACTTTGTTGCGACTAACTCGGCTAGCAAACTCGAGGGTTTTAATTGGTTTCTCCTCGTACGTCAAATCGTTATCCAACTGAATAGTTTCCAAAGGCACTGTGTCTCTCAACGGTATGTCAGCCATCTCCGCGTGACATTTCTTTAACTGAGAAACGTGGAACACATCATGTACTCCTAACAATCCTTTGGGCAATTCCAACTTGTAGGCCACTTCTCCCATACGCTCCAAAACTCGATATGGTCCTACAAATTGTGGTGCTAACTTCCCTTTAACTACAAAACGCTTTGTTCCCCGAAGTGGAGATACTCGAAGATAAGCTCTATCTCCGACTTTGTAAACTATCTCCTTGCCTTCAGAATCCGCATAACTCTTCTGTCTGGACTGGGCTACCTTGAGCCTATCGCGAATCAGCTTCACCTTCTGTTCAGACTCCTTAATCAAGTCAGGTCCAAACAACTGGCTGTCTCCAACTTCGTCCCATGACAATGGTGTCCTGCACCTCCTTCCGTACAAGGCTTCAAAAGGGGCCATCTTTAAACTGGTTTGATAACTGTTGTTGTAAGAGAACTCTGCATATGGCAAATTATCGTCCCAACTAGATCCATAATCTAGCGCACAAGCTCTCAGCATATCCTCCAAAATCTGATTTACTCTCTCGGTCTGTCCATCTGTTTGTGGATGAAAAGCTATACTGAACTCTAGCCTGGTTCCCAAAGTTTCGTGCAACTCCTTCCAGAACTTTGAGGTAAACTGGGTTCCTCTATCCGATATGATACTCCTTGGAACTCCATGCAAACATACGATCCTGGTCATGTATATCTTTGCGAACTTAGCACTGGTGTAAGTGGTCTTTACTGGGATGAAATGAGCTACTTTCTTCAATCGATCAACTACAACCCAAATCGAGTCATAGCCTGAACGAGTCCTGGGCAATCCCGTGATAAAATCCATGCCTAGCTTATCCCACTTCCATTCGGGTATCGACAATGGTTGTAACAATCCTACTGGCTTCTGATGCTCTGCCTTTACTCTCTAGCATACATCACAAACTGCTACATACTCCGCAATATCCTCCTTCATTCCGGTCCACCAGAAAATATCCTTCAAATCCAAATACATCTTGGTATTTCCTGGGTGAATCGAATACGGTGAGTCATGTGCCTCTTGCAAAATCAACTTCCTGATCTCCGGGTCATTGGGCACATAAACGCGGTCTTCAAACCATAGGGTGTCGTGTTCATCCTCACCCTTTAGCTTTTCCTTTGCTCAGTTTCTCCTTTATAGCGGCAATCTCTTTGTCAGCTTTCTGAGCTTCCCTGATTTTATCCATCAAGGTTAGCTGAATCTCCAATGCTGCTACATAGCCTCTCGGAACTATTTCCAAACATAGTTCACGAAGATTTTTTGCTAACTCCTTGGGTATTTCTCCCGTCATTAACGTATTGACATGGCTCTTATGGATTAATGCATCAGCTACTACATTGGCCTTTCCGGGGTGGTAATGCAATTTCATATCATAATCCTTGATAAGCTCCAACCATCTCCTTTGTCTGAGATTTAACTCCTTCTGTGTGAAAATGTACTTCAAACTCTTATGATCCGTGTACACCTCACAATGATTTCCAATGAGGAAATGTCTCCATGTCTTCAATGCATGCACTATGGCTGCTAACTCCAAATCATGCGTAGCATAATTCAACTCATGAGGCTTCAGTTGTCTTGAGGCATATGAAACAACTCTCCCTTCCTACATAAGCACTGCTCCAAGTCCTCAACATGAAGCGTCACAATACACCTCATAATCCTTGGTCTGGTCTGGCAAAATCAACACTAGTGAGGTAACCAAACGTTTCTTCAACTCCTGGAAACTAGCCTCACATTCCTCTGTCCATATGAACTTGGTATCTTTCTTCAACAACTCAGTCATAGGCTTCGCAATCTTTGAGAAGTTCTCAATAAATCTCTGGTAGTATCCTATGAGTCCAAGAAAACTCCGGATCTCTCCAACTGTTGTTAGGGCTTCCCACTTGGTCACGGTTTCAACTTTAGCAGGATCTACTGCTATACCTTCTCCACATATAACATGTCCGAGGAATCCTACTTCCTTCAACCAAAACTCACATTTGCTGAACTTGGCATATAATTGATGTTCTCTGAGCTTTCAAAGTACCAAACGCAAATGCTCCTTATGTTCCTCTTCATTCTTCGAATAAACCAGGATATCATCAATGAACACTACGACGAACTTATCAAAAAATTCCATAAATACTTTGTTCATCATGTTCATAAAATAGGCAGGTGCGTTAGTCAGACCAAATGACATAACGGTATACTCGTACAGCCCATACCTGGTGGTAAAAGCTGTCTTCGGAATATCCTTTTCTCGAATCTTCAACTAGTGGTATCCTGATTGTAGATCGATCTTGGAAAATACCTTAGCTCCTTGCAATCGATCAAACAGATCGTTGATCATTGGTAGCGGGTACTTGTTCTTGATCGTTACTTCATTCAATCCTCGATAATCAACAACCATCCTTAACGATCCATCCTTCTTCTCCACTAGAAGTACTGGCGATCCCCAAGGCGAAGAACTTGGGCGAATATATCCTTTATCCAGTAACTCCTTAATCTGCTTCTTAATTTCCACCAAATCCTTTGCTGGCATCCTATATGGTCTCTTTGATATTGGACCTGTGCCTGGCAATAGCTCAATCAAAAACTCAATATCTCTATCCGGTGGCATGCCTGGCAACTCCTCTAGAAATACACCAGGAAAATCCCTTACCACTGGTACTTCCTCCCGCACAACTCCTGTTAGGCAATTTACTTGAGTCCTCTTTGGCACATGCCGGGATACATACTTGATCCTTCTCCCTTCTGGGGTGGTAAGCAAAATTGACTTACTAGCACATCCAATATTCCCTTCATACTTTGATAACCAATCCATGCCTAATATCACATCCAATCCTTGGGATTCCAATACTATTAGGTCTGAGGGAAAAACATAGTTACCAATCCTTAATGGTAACCGATCACACCATAGACTAGCCACATACTCTGCTCCACGCAAGGTTACTAACATGGGAGACCTAAGGGCTTGGGTTGGTAGGTTATACTTATCCACAAATCCCCTTGAGATGTATGAATGCGATGCGCCAGTATCAAAAAGAACGAGTGCAGTAAATGACTTAACCAAAAACTTACCTATTACTGCATCGGGCTGAGCTTCAACCTCTTCCACGCTAACGTGCTTCACCTGTCCCCTGTTGAAAGGGTCCGGCTTCTTCCCAGAACTTCCATTGCTATTTCCATTTTGTAATTCAGGACATTCATTGGCATAATGTCCTGTCTTCGAACACTTAAAGCAAGTGACTTGGCTTAGGTCCTTCTTGGCTGGGGTCGAGGGGTTGGTGCGGTTATGGCCGTTGCTTCCTCCATTGCCATTACTATTCTTGGTGCCATTGTGATTGTGCGAGCTACCTCCTCCATGGGTATGCTGAAAATGTCCTCCCGGTCTAGGGGTAAAATGTGGCTTCTGCTGAGCTCCTGAATTATACTTTCCTTGTCCATACTTCCTCTTGCGGTTCTCAATCTGCTGCTGCTTCCCTTCAATCATAAGAGCACGATCTACCAACTCCTGGTAGTTGTTGAAGGTTGCTACCATCAACTGCATGCTCAACCCATCATTCAGTCCTTCCAAAAACTTCTCCTTCTTAGCTGCATCCGTGGCGACGTCATCGGGGGCATAACGTGCTAACTTACTAAATTCCTCCACATACTGGCCAACTGTCCTTCCTCCTTGGCGCAAGTGGCGAAACTCACGCTTATTCATGGCCATAGCTCCTGCTGAAACGTGTGCAGTACGAAAAGCCTGCTGAAACTGGTCCCATGTGACAGTGTCAACTGGGAAAGTGGCTGTGAAATTCTCCCACCATGATGCTGCAGGTCCTTCTAGCTGATGTGCGGCAAACTTCACCTTCTCCGCATCTGTGCATCCTGCTGTGGTCAACTCCCTAGCTGTCTTGCGGAGCCAATCATCTTCTACTATCGGCTCGGTGCTACTGGAAAACACCGGCGGATTCAGCCTAAGAAAACGGGCTAAGTGGTCAACAGGTGGTGGTGGTGGTGGGTTGTTGTTCCCCTAATTCTGATTCTGGACTAGCAACTGCATCAATGTGTTTTGCTGCTGAATCAACTGGGTGAGCTCCGGTGGGAAGGAAAATCCGGGGTCACGTCTCAGAGGCAAAAGCAAACAATTCACTTCATTCAATCAAACAAGGGCATACAATCGATCTAACTATCGTGAAAGTGCTCGGACTACTATATTTACATGGTGGATTACTACTACTGATGGGGTGGTTTACTAGAAATATTCTTCGGTTGCAGACTCCATAATATCTGCTCCAGCTTCATCAACATAGTCATGATCGCTACTATCTGCTTCCGAGTCGGTGCCGTCAATGATGATGTAGTCTTTCGGGCTAATCTCCTTGGGTTCTTCGTCTTCCTCCACTGGGGTAGGGCCTCCCATAAATATTCCAATCTTCTTGATCAGGTCGTCATTCTTCTCCACCAGTACTTCAATTTCCTCTTCATAATCTTCATGTGTAGCCTTGAGTTCTTCCTCCAGTTCCTTGATTCTAGTCTTAGCCTTCTTCAGGTCTATCATGTCGGCGCACATCTGGTTCTCCTGGCGTCGAATGTGCTGGTTTAACTCCTGGATAAAAGCTGCGATTGATCTATCCTTCCTGGTGCTGATCATCTCCCAGTGTTCATCTCGGCGCCCACAAATCTGGTAGATAGTATCCTTGAGATCCTTGCGGTAGACTTCTCCAATGTGTCCCATGGCGATGTGAGCTGCCATGCTCTTTCCTAGACTCCAAGTTGGTGCATCAAAAGAAAACTCTATGGGATTAGTGACTAGCATGAACGTCCTTCCTGGAACTTGAACTTGAATCATCCAGCGCTCTTCTTCAGGTAAAGTGGCGTTGTAGGTTCCTGTGAAACTTGGTACTCCTATGTTCAGGTATCTAGTGACTTCCTTCAAGTGACATCCAAAGGGTGTATCTTCATCCGGTTGCGTGAACTTGTTCCTTGCATCCGCCATCCTAAAGAGTAGAAAAGATGAGAAGTCAGAAGAGAAGAGAGTGATCTAGGTCTATAGCTTAGTGGTCATGTCCTACAATCAGCGTGTGCTCTGATACCATCTCTGTAGCGACCAGACCTCAAACAGTCTGATCTCTGTGCTCCGGTGTCATCCCTGGATCAGTAATGCTGACACCACATAGTACTCGGAGGATTTATAGCAGAGTAGCAATCACACACTTATTACATCGAGTGTCTCAAAAGAGAACTTATTACAATAAATATGGCTTAAGGCCATCTAATAACTATAACAACGGAAGGCTTGGAAGATAAGTGAGTCCATCAACTCCAATGGCATCACTGAGTATAGAACCACGACCTAAAAACTCCTTAATCGCCGTCTGAAAAGTCTGCAACATTAACATTGCAGCCCGAAAACGGGTTAGCACATGGAATATGCTGGCAAGGTAACACATAGAGAGTAATGGAATGAAATAGCTATACTATATGCATATTTGGCTGGTGGAAAGCTCTATGGTTACAGTTTTGCGTAAAGCCAATTTTTCCCTACTTCAAAGGAATAAAATTTAATTACTATCATGGTGGTTGTTAAACATTGAGAATGGTTGACAGCATTCTCAATCCCAATTAAATATCATCATTAAACATAACCCAACAAAATTAATTTAGAGTAACATGTTGAGATTCACATGAAAATCCAAGTACTAGATACTCAAGATGTCCATAACCGGGGACACGGCTAACCATGATTAGTTTATTACACTCTGCAAAGGTTTGTGCACTTTTCCCCACAAGACTTGATAGCCTCCGTTTGGCTTCTCGCACTACATGGTGTTTGAGAAGACGGATGACCGAGACATAGTCTTTCAGAAGCGCTAGCATCTTACGATCGGGTAGACCGTATCACCTACATCCCATACATCTGCTAGTCTACCACTGTAACAGTTCGCACAACTTAGTCAACTATGCTAGAGCCCATAATAGCTTGTGGCTGCACACGGAAGTTTCTAGTATGAATAGTCTCATGATCCCTTTGAGCGTGGGTGGCGGTCCAAAAGAAAACAGGCAAGTCCTGGAATACCCAGGTGCCTCAATCCACCTAGATGTGTGTTTAAGTTGCCACCTTAGATAAACCATTAATTAACAATCTCACATCTGTCATGGATTTCACTCACCCAATCCACGTCTACTAGCATAGCATGGCATAATAAGCAAACGTAGAAGTAACTCCCAAAGGTTTGATAATAAACAGGTAATAGGTACTACCTCATCTACTTCCCATCCCACAATTTAATTAGACCCTAATCATGCAATGTGTGAGGATTGATCTAATGCAATAAAACTGGGTAGTAGAAAAGGTATGATCAAAGTGTTACTTGCCTTGCTGATGATCCGCGAAACCTAATGATTCGAAGTAACAGGCGGCGCACTCCGGGTATTCTATCGCAGACAAACAAACAAGTATACAATAAGTACTCATCTAATGCACAGGTAAAACTCAAATAAGAGATCTAACCAGAAGGTTCAACTTAAGAACTCCGGTTGGCAAAAAGAATCAAATCGAACGAAGCAACGAAAGACAAACGGCGAAAGAAAACAACTTCGTTCTAGTAATCTAGATCTAGGGCAAATTTTAGAGTAGCAAAATCTTGTTTAAGTTGGTTAAACGAATAGATGGTTTCGAGACGAAACTCTAGGCGCTTGAATCGCCTGATTCCGATAAACGAGTGAAAAGTTAAACTAAAACGAAAATCGGATCAGGAATCGCGATCAGAAAAATCGCGGATTTAATCTGAGAAAAAGAAAAACAATGAACGCCGAATATTTTTTCTCTCTTTTTTTGGCACGGAAAACGAGGCACGATGAACCTCGGGCAGCGGGATCGTCGGCGGCGGCGGCGGCTCCGGCGGCGCGCGTGGATCGAGGCGGGGCTGATGGGCTAGGGCGGCTCGGGGCGGCGCTATTTAAAGGCTGCCACCGGGCGGTGTCCCGCTCGGGTACGGCCCGAGTCAGTTCGTTTTTTTTCCGCTCGGAAGAAAAATAAAAATAAATACTAAACGGAATCCAAAAATTCCGAAATAAATTTTCACGGGCTTCTAAAATCAAGCCGCACAAGGTGAACATTTATTTGGGCCCTAAATGCAATTTTGAAAACGCACAATTTTCCTAAATTCAAATAAGACACCGAAAAACTCCGAAATAAAATCTTATTTGATTTTATTATTAAATCCTCAATATTTCTTTATTTTGGGAAAGTCATTTTATTCTCTCTCTCATATTTTTGTAATAGAAATAATTGATGATACAATAAATAAAATCAAATGATCCTATTCTAAAAATTTGAGAAAACTCAAATATGAAAATAACGAAATCCCCAACTCTCCGTGGGTCATTGAGTTGCGTAGAATTTCTAGGATCAACAAAATGCAAATGAAAATATGATATGCATTGATGATCTAATGTATAACATCCAAATTGGAAATTTAGGATGTTACAGCCGTGGTGCTCTGAGCGCGGCGTGGTCAACGTGGTCAAGGAACGACTTCCATCGAACATGGACTGTACGTGGAGAGGCTGACAGCTGGGTCCACGGATGCAGCAAGGAAGTGCCTCCTTATTACGCGCAAAATAATGATTCCTCCACCTGACAGCGGGGACCCACCAGACGGGCCACCGTATTTTGCAAAAAAAAGTTTCCTCCTGACTGCTGGGACCCACCAGCTACATCTTTGCACGCAAGGAAGTGCGTCCGGGCAAAAAAACGATTCGCCCCCCTGACTGCTCGGACCCAGCAGCTACATCTTCGCACGCAAGGAAGTGCGTCTGGGCAAAAAAAAATGATTCGCCCCCCTGACTGCTAGGACCCACCAGCTACATCTTCGCACGCAAGGAAGTGCCTGACAGTCGGGACCCACCTGGTCGAAGCGTACGTAGCGTTGTCATTCTGGTCGCGAACGTGTACGTACATATATACTGGTGGATGTAGAGGCGCGCATGTGTCGTAGTAAAGGCGCGTACGTGTCGTAGTAGAGGCGCGCACGTACCATGTACACGTACGTACAACGGCCAGGCTGCAAGGAAGAAAATACGGCCACGTATGTGTACATACGGGCGGGGTCTCGAACGCCTACTCGCGCATACGTACGGCCAGGGCTCGTGTACATGGCTGGGTCGGAACAGAGAAACAAAGTCGTCGTCGTGTTCATGGGGAGGTAGCGTCGTCGTCGTGTTCACGGGGAGGCAACGGAATGCGTCGTGTTCATGGGGAGGCAACGGAATGCGTCGTGTTCATCGGGAGGCAACGGAACGCGTGGAGCCAACCGACTGGGTCGGAACGGAATGCGTGGTCGTGTTCATCGGGAGGGCTTGGACGGAACAGGCGATGGAAACGAGGCCTGGCGTACCGCTAAATGGAGGAAATGGCCTTGTGTTCGACCGGCCATGTTCGAAACGGGATCTTGTTCATCGGGAGGGGTCTGGCGTACCGCAAAACGGAGGAAACGGACCTCCTACGGTCGAAACGGGGGTTCTGTTGATTGGGAGGGGTGTGGCATACCGCAAAACGGACGAAACGGACCTCCTACGGTCGAAACGGGGGTCCTGTTCATCGGGAGGGGTGTGGCGTACCACAAAACGGGACTCCACATGATACTGTTCATCTCCATCGTCGACCTCCTCCAGCCTCCACGGGCTCCTGTTCATCCAGTCTCCACTGCGCGCTACTCCACCGGCTACTGTTCAACGACCCCTCCACCGTCTACTGTTCATCCAGCCCTCCACACCACGGGGTCCTGTTCAACCACCCCTCCACGGGCACCCCTCCACCGTACACTGTTCATCCAGCCCTCCACCACACCACGGGGTCCTGTTCATCCAGAGGCCACGCCACCACTCACTGTTCATCCAACCCCCCGCAACACTCACTATTCATCCCAGAGGCAGCATCGATCGGCTTCAGTTAGCAGCAGTAGCAAAGGAATCGCTCGAGCGGGTTCAGTTAACATCCATCGATCGATCGCTCGGGTTCAGTAACGCGTAGCCTACAGTGCAATCGCTCGGGTTCAGTTAGAGCCCAACGCCTCGCTCGGGTTCAGTTAGAGCCAACGCCTCGCACACACGCGCGTACGTGTACGAGAGAAACACGCATCGCTCGGCCCCCGACCTCCCACCGTAACCGGGAACTCCCCGAAAGTTTCCTCCCCCTCGCTTCTACCACGGGTTTTTCCGTCATGGACGGCCCAAAGAATGTCATGCAGCTACGTCTCCAGCCCGCCCAGGACGAAAAGCCCATTTTCTGTCATGATTTTTTGTCATAGAAGTAGGAGCCCACCACATCTATGATGATACCAGGTTTTGTCACAATTATCGTCATAGAAGTGTCATATGTATGACAGAAAAAAATTTCGTTCGGCCCAAAGTGTCACGGATGTGTCTTTTTTTGGTAGTGTTACTAGGACAAGTATGCAGAATTGTAACTGCTGTAAGAGACCGTCCAAAATCTGAATCAAGAAGTTTGTCTAGCACTTATTGTTTGCAACTAATCGACGTGAATAATTGGATATTATATCGAATGAGTAAGAAAGACAAGTAAAATTGTCAACAAACCTGGCTTGCAGTAGTAATCTGGGTCAATGTCACTACGACCAACAATCCAAAATGTCCAGTGTCTGTTCCTATGGCCGGAATTTTGAAAACCCTATGAACATTACAGGTACTAAAGATTGCCGAAATACATCTGAACCATTAAGTGTAGGTAGCACTGAGCACACAACAAACCCTAATGACAGTCCTGCCTAATGAGTAATGAATCAATTAGAAAATGGGTGATGAGGAGTGGCTGCTGAGTGTTGAGGACTTATCTCAGGATAAATCGGGTTGGCTTAGTGGGTGCTGCACGCTTGAGGCCTGAACGGACTGAGAAAGTAGGCACAACCGCGTGCCCGGGCAGCGGTGAAGCTGTTGGGCGAGCGGCTCCTGACCTCCTGTTAGTCCGGTGTCTCCTCCTTGAGTCATGCCGTCCGGGGACAGCATGTCGCCGGTGAGGCATGCGGCTGGGGGCGAGTAGAGATCGGAAGCGCGCAATAGAGCAGAGGAGAATCGGGGCCTGGGACGACCCAAAATCCCAGGGTGGGCCGGCCCACCGTGGGCACCCTATAGAGATACACACCCGAGCGACGAACATGCATCTTCAAAACTAATTTAGGAACATTTAGCTGACCAATTAAACGAATCTGTTTTAATAATATCAGATTCGTATTTGAACAACTAAGCTTGTTTAGCTTGATGGGTCGAGCAGTGCTATTATGACACGAAGCACGTATTCTGATCGTATAGTGATCATAAAAGAGGGAAACCGGAGAAATGATACTTAGCAGCCATTGTTTGCTTAGAACTAAGAACTAAATTCTAAGAGCTGAAAAAGAACGTAGAGTAACCGAGTTAAGATCTATTTTCTGGTTGAGATCAAAAGGTCGAGGAGATATGAAGTACCACCTCTCTTGCGGCGCCGTGTAGGCATCGGGGGTGCGATGGTTGTCGGTGGCGTTGAAGCAGATCTGCGACGGTAGACGGGTGCATCGAGGGATAAGTCCCGTTGCGGTGGAAGAGAAGGCCGTGTGAGCGGCCCCAGCAAAGAGGATGACGGCGCCGATGAAGCGAGAGGACGTTATTCAAGGCTCTTGGTCCATCGCCGTGGATGAGAAACGTCCATCTCTAGCAGTGGACGACGCAATCTTGGTGGTTGCTCCGACATGGTGGAGGACGGTGGCGATGGATGTGGTGGAGGACGGCGGCGATGGATGTGGTGGAGGACGGCGGCAATGGATGGGGTGGCGGACGGAGGCTGGTGTGGGGATGGTGTTCTAGCACGGACGATGTATGAATGTGAAAATGGAGGGAGAGGTACGGGGAACCATGTTTTTGGGACGTGCCTGTCTGAAATATGGGAAAGTTACGAACTTAGCCCCCGTTTAAAATTTGGACGTCTCATCGGTTGGGGATACGACGGTAATCTCGCATCTCGCCAATATTTGCCCAGAGCGATTTTGGGCGAGGAAAGGGTGGTTGGTGCCCATGGTTGGCGCCCACGGCATATGAACGGGGCTAACATGTAGGGTGGTTGTGTCACGTCTGAGTGAAGTTACAAACCTGCCCCTATTGAAAATATTTTCCTACATCGATTTCGGCTGAGTCGAGTTTGTTTTGCCGCCCACCGTGTATGAATGGGGAAATGGAGGGAGAAATAGAGGTCTTTCGGACGAGCTTGAATCAAATGTGTTTTGCCGCCCATGTTTGGCGCCCACCATGTCGGAATGGGCTCAGAGGCGTCGTGTCACGTCTAATTGAAGTTACTATCCTACCCCTATTTAGAGAAGTGGAAATCGGGCCGATGGATTGTCCGTGTAATGGGTAGACAGTAATTTCCATCTCCCATACACTTGGCTTCGGGCAGCCGACGTGGGAGTGGACATTTTGCCGCTTCTTTCGAACTTTGGGACAATAAGCATCCACATTTACCCTGGCAACTAAATTCGAATCCATTTTGTATTCCTATACGAATCTATATAAATCATTCTATGTGTTTTTATATATCTTCAAAAGGACGAAGAGATGTATTCCACTGTCATATATGAATATGGTTTACATATGCCGATACTCAAATTCAGAAGCTAGAATCCAGTTTAAGGTGAATTCGAATATTTGGAACACTTCATGTCCAACTCAAATGTCACACGCAGCATAATGTGTACTCCTATTTAGATATGTACACAAGCAATGTATCAAGATTCAAATACCGAGTCAATCAACCAAGAATGTATAGAACTAACAGACATATAACCACTTATAGAGTATATGGATCAATAATATCAACTAACATACATAAGCCAGGCCGCTGTACTTTTCTTTGCTCAACAACATCCTTTTTTTAGCCAAGCTACTACAGCATCTTGGCCCTTTCCGATGCGTGCCACTTATGGTCCATCTATACTACTATTATTGCTGAATGCACATTTAGCCCGATTGGCAAATTTGTAGGTCTGGCACAACAATCAAAATGAAATATCTCCGAGTCTTATCAATTAATATAGACTTGTGCTCAAATAAAATTACAAACAAAAAAACAAAAAACAATTATTACATGATCTCTAAAACAAATGGTTTGATTGATTACATGAACAAACAACACAAAGGTTATTCAACGATGGAAAGAACATTTCACCTATGATTTACCAAGTGGGAATTTAATTTCCTTTTTTCCTTCAGGACCTTAACAATGTGGTCAGTCTCAGCTTGCTTCGTTTTGAAATCCACCAAATATTTAATGGTTGTCTTGAGTACTGCTACTGATTGTGCTGTTTGCTTCCTCAACATGTCAACTTCATATCTAAGTGCAAAAGCAGAATCTCTTTCTACCACTAGTTTAGCCTCTAGAGCATCAGCAGTTGGCAATTCATAATGCACGATTGGGCCGGTGCCACTGCTGTGGGATGATACAACGTCCATGGGGACCTCGCTCTTTGATCTTGGGCTAACCTATTTTGCCATTAAAGTTCCAATTGGATTCAGAAAAGTTGAAGTTAGCAAAACATCTCAACTAGGAGCTATAACAGCAAACCAGTTAAACAAACAGGGAATTAAAGAGTTTCAATTCGATGCTGAAAAGTAGTTATTAACATCATTGTAACCCATTGTTGCAGCAGCAAATCAGTTAAACAAAGAAGTAGCTATTTAAGTTCAGGCAAACATGTAATTCTTAACACTAAGTATCAAACACATAGATAGGCGTAGTCTATAATAGGATTAACATGTTGTGGCATTATGTAATCAGTAGCAAACTAAATTAAGCCAATCAACGTAATTGAACAATTTTGCAATAAGTGGCTAACTAAAATTCCGAGAAGCAGGTAACTAAACTTACGCTAGTTCTTTGTGCAATCACACTGTAACTTCTTTTTCGCTTACAAGGTTGTACAAAGGAGTCATGGCATCAATTGCTCGAGTACGCAGTCCCAATACTTCTTTCTTCCCACACTGCATTGGTAAGTCGAATGGTTAATCTGGTAAGATGGTGCATCCTTGATATGTTATATGTGGACATGTAGTCAGACTAGTTGTAGCCACACACATCACACTGGCTTTTACTGTATATTTCATATGATTACTTTTGGCATATCGAGATCTAAGCAATCTACAATATGATGAAAAGACTGGCATCCTTCACATTATTGGTGAACTCAGTTCATAGAAACAAGCAATTCAACCATTCTGTGGGTAAATCAAAAGCGCCACTGGAATATTTTTCACTACCCCTATCATACACGCAAAAAGGGGCGATGCCACCATAGGGGCTGGTATGGGCGGCCGCCTTGGGTGGCTCGAAAGTGTGCACCTAGCTTGAGTCATACAGGTTGGTCCAGGCTAGTTTTGTTCGTCCCAACGCACGAGCAGGCAATGTAAAAAATAAAGAAAAATGTTTCAATTTGGATAGGCCAATAACATAAGTGCAAGGCAGGCCCTACAGCAGGCTCGTGGCCCAAACGAGCGCCTCCCATATCGATCGATAGCAGGAAAAATCCCAATTCATCCTCTCCAGCCTCCAGTCTGGTTCGCTCCTAACCTAGCCGCCGCTGGACAGACTAACACAACACTTCCTCGCGCCCTTGTTGGAGGGCGGTCGCCGGGCTTCAAGCGAACGGAAGGACAAGAAGATGAAGATCCAACCCTGGGTGTAGCCTGCGTGGGAGGCAGCGGCGGCAGCATAGGCATGGCATTGAGCTTGCGCAAACGGACAGTCGCAGCTTACAAGAGTAGCATGCGCAACGAGCAGGTACATCACATCCCTAATTATATCTAATTCAACTCTTCAATTTCTGGCCAATAGTTAAACCTAATGGTGTTGTAAAACTGCTTGTATGTAGGGAATCTATGAGAAAATAAAACCAATTTCTACTTATTTTATAACTCCCCCAATCAATACTGAACTGACTGAATCTGATGAATCTAATCAAGTTTCCGGTGCAAACATCCAAGCTCATGTTGTTCTTGAGCCTGAAGTGTCTAATGAACAGACTGCTAATGAAGGATTTGATGCAAACATTTAACATGCTCCTAGTGATGAACATATAGTGTCTAATGAGGTATCTAATGCAAGCATTTTGCAAGCTCCCATTGAAGGATTTAGTGTCTAATGATGATCTAATGCAAACATTTAACATGCTCCTAGTGATGAACATATAGTGTCTAATGAGGCATCTAATGCAAGCATTTTGCATGCTCCCATTGAAGGATTTAGTGTCTAATGATGATCTGCTATGTTGAGAGAGACATAGAGATTTGGAGGCATTGATGACAAGCAAATTATAGTGCATTTTCATGGCTTGAGGAAATGTCAAGGCCATCTACCAGAAAGTTCCCGTATCATGACAACATAGCATAAATACTTTTCTAATCTGTTGTTTGAAACTATTGGCATACTTGTGCAGGATAGATATATTGATATGCAGTTTGCGCACTGGTTATAGGTGCAATTACACTTTGATATTTTCAGCCAGAGAACGAATAATTCAAGCAGGTATAGACCATGTATGTAGTCCTTGTACACCATGTTGCATTTTGAGTTTTTTGGTGCTTGCATCATTTAGTGTTTATAATCTAAACTACTTTGGATCATTAGCTGGTTTTCAAAGTGCATGTAGCTTCACATTTCTCAAGTTATGTTGATTTCCAGAGTGCAAGTGCCTTCGTATTTTTTAAGTTAAATGTTCGCCCCCTAGTAACTTGAATTCGTGGATCCGCCACTACACACAAATCATACACGAATGCCTGTACGAATTAAATGAAATGCAGGGACTTAAGCTAGCTCGTTGTACAGGCTCACTGCAGCTCTGCTTGCGCTTGGGATGTTCCATGTACAAGTCCATGTTACCACTTGCTTGGATGTGCATGCCTTGTGCTCCTTGCATCCCCCTCTGTAGTTTTGACACGGCGAATGGCTGATCAAATAAGAGGAATCGACCTTGCTGTTGTACCAGAGGACATATACTTACAAGGTTATACGGGTGTGCAGGATGTGTACCAGATCCTGTAGCGCCGTCATGCTTCGCTAAAAATGGATTTGCTTGTTTTAGATGATATCTCCAGAAGAAATAAGAGTTAAAGTCAGAGTTGGATAGGCGTGTAAGCTAAGAGAGCGGTGAAAGGATATCCAAACATCATCGGAACAGTACACAAGGGAGTGATGTGTGGGTACCTAGTTCGGGCCGGCATTTGGGCATGCTCGCCTAGCTAGAGTGCGGGTCACTTCAGAGCCGTTGAGGGTGATGCGCTGGTGTTGGCTGGCCGCGCACGGATGCAGATCTTGAGTGGCAGTGGAGCGCTATGATGCGGTGGACGAGCCCGTTGGTGAAGCCCCAGTGGCCTCAGGGGGCGGAGGCGCGATGATGTGCTCGGTGAAGTAGCCCCGGTGTGCTAGGAGACGGCGTCGGTGAAGCGCACCTGATGCGGTGGAAGTCGGTGTCTGTGAGGCACGTCGGTTGCGGCGGCCGACGTTGTTGGTGGACCGTCCGATGCGGTGGACGAGGGCATAGATGAGGTAGCTCCGGTGCGGTGGTGAAGCGCGACCGTCGTCTTCGTCGTCCGACACAGAGGTGGGGAAAGAGACGAGACGAGGGGCGATTCGAACTTTGCTTGGGTTGGAGGCGAATTAGGGATTTGAGCAATCTGGGCACGGAAGGGGTCGGTGGAGAAGGGAGATTTTGCAGGGCTGGAATTGGGGCCGCCAGATATTTCAATCCGAAACGTGGAAGCGCGAACTTATTTTGCCGTCATCCTTTTGGGGGGGGGGGAGGGAGGGGGTGGGTGGATGGGTGCTAAACGCCCGTCCGACACACACGACCACCACGACACGGCCCTGGTCTGCCCGGTGCGCCTACATTCGAGAATGCAAACGAATCTTCTTTCATTTGCAAAGGAATCTGTATGTATTACCATGCCCGTGTTTTACTTGCAATAATTAGTCATTCTAAATGAGATACTATAAATTAATTAATGAGGAGTTATTGGAAAAAAATCAAAACGGTATCCACGCTAACGTGGATTAGAGTGTGTGTCACATAATTAGTTATTTGAATTAGAGTGTGTGTCACATAGTGATCTCCAATTCTAACGTGGATTTCGCATTTCACTGTATCCACGCTACTTTTTTAATACAAATTCATATGTATATGATGAACACCATGGTAGTGAGAAAACTTTTGGATGGATTCAAACATATGACCTACAAAAAATAGCACAACAAATCGAGTCAATGTCAACTTTTCGAAACCTAGTATGGCATGAATTCGAAATAATTACCCATATGCACGGTCCTCAGTTCAAATCTTACAATCTACACCGAATTGAAACATCGATATTAAGTCTCGTACTATCTACATTCAAATGTTGTTTTTAGCCCCCCCCCCCCCCCGCGCACACATGCTACGTACTTCCTGTATCGGTCAATCTTCCTCTCCTAACCACCTTAGGAAGCTATCAGTTTCCAACACACATCCATTCTTTCTCTCCATGTTTCGATCTCTAACTCTCTCAACTACACAACCCCCTTTTCCCACTCTGTTACGAAATGTATTTACCTCACGCACCCAACATTGCACCCCATGCCGAGCTCTCTCTCTCTCTCCCTCTCCCTCTCATCCTCTCACGCTAAATACATGCATTGCCTATCTAGCCCCCCAACCTCTCGTGCGCATGCACGCACATTGTCTATCTAGGTCACTCCCTCGAGGCTGTTTCACTCTTTCTTCCGCACGGCGGGCCACACTCGCTCAATCTCGCTCTCTTTATCTGAGTCTCGTTTAACCTTGTTTTCTTTCACACACAAATGATATATCTCCCTGTTCGGGCCTCGATCGACACACTCTATACTCTCTCACATAGATTGTCTATCTAGGTCAGTCCATCGAAGCCGCCCCACTCTTTCGACCTCATGGCGGGCCATGCTCTCTCTCTCCCTCTCTCTCTCTCTCTGTATGTATCGATTGACCTCGCTCTTTCTCGGACAAAAACGATATATCACCATGTTTGAGCCCAATTCGACTTATTCACATTGTATACTCTCTCACGCACATTGTCTATCTAGGTCACTCTCTCCAACCCGTCTCACTCTTTTGATCGCACGGTGACCCTATATGATCAATTGACCTTGCTTCCTCCCACGCACAAAATATATCTACACGTCTGTGACTGGATCATATCTCAAGCTATATCTTACACCCCTCACCCTTGCCAAAAGCTCAATCGGACAATATCTCTCCAGAGCATATATATTTGTTCAATAAATGTCGGACCAGACTCACTTTGTCTCTCTATCTATATGTATCTCGATTGACCTCGCTTTCTCACGCCGTAGCTTCCACACATTGAAGCTACCTCTCCATCCCTCGCAAAGCCGGGGCTATTTACATTGCGAGGGGCACTCCAACCTTGGATTAATTTGTCTAGGCATTTATTCCAGTCGGTTTAGATTATATTTTCATAGCATTCAACCCACAACTATTCGAAACACCGTTGCAACCCCCGCAACTCCCCTAGTCGATTTCCCTCTGGCTCGGTCATCGCTCTCTCGCACGTCATTTCTCGCCTTCAACTTCGCACCATGGTATTATTGCAAAAAACTCTATTGTTCTCTTTAATTATTATAAATAAGCTACAAAACTACACACCGATAGTCCACTTGGAATGGAACAAATTTCAACCCACAAATTAAAGTGCTACAAACTACACACCGAGGGGCCCATATGTCATGAAACAAATTTGGACCCATATACAAATTAAAAATAAAGGACGAGGATCGAACATGCGACCAGGGCCTTCAAGCCGCACGTCAATAGGCAACATACGTAGAACAACAATGTTTGTTGTACCTCCCTTTGTTCACATAATGTTTTTATATTACCACAACCTATTTAATTGATAACATGTAATATTATTTTTAGTACTATTCGGCTTCACTTACTGGTGGGTTCCATGTGTGCTCTCTCTCTCTCCTCCCCTTCTACGTTTAAACGCACGGGCAAACACGAAGAACTCGCAGGCAATGTTGCCGTTGACCATATCTGGATGCGTTCACAAGTTATGACACCAGTTTCACATGGTAGCAACACTAGTCAGTGTGTACATGCAATGCACGTTAATTTGGAAGTATATTAAGTGCATGCTGATACGTCTCCAACGTATCTATAAATTTTGATTGTTCCATGCTATATTATATCCTGCTTTGGACATTATTGGGCTTTATTATACACTTCTATATTATTTTTGGGACTAACCTATTAACCGGAGGCCCAGCCCAGAATTGCTGTTTTTGCCTATTTTAGGGTTTCGCAGAAAAAGAATATCAAATGGAGTCCAAACGGAATGAAACCTTCGGGAACGTGATTTTTGGAACGAACATGATCCAGAGGACTTGGACCCTATGTCAAGCAATCAACAAGGAATGCACGAGGTAGGGGGCGCGCCTACTCCCCAGGCACGCCCTCCACCCTCGTGGGGACCACGTTGCTCCACCGACGTACTCCTTCCTCCTATATATACCTACGTACCCCCAAACTACCAGTTACGGAGCCAAAACCCTAATTCCACCGCCGTAACTTTCTGTATCCACGAGATCCCATCTTGGGGCCTTTTCTGGAGCTCCGCCGGAGGGGGTATCGATCATGGAGGGCTTCCACATCAACACCATAGCCTCCCCGATGAAGTGTGAGTAGTTTATTTCAGACCTACGGGTCCATATTTATTAGCTAGATGGATTCGTCTCTCTTTTTGGATCTCAATACAAAGTCCCCCCTCTCTTGTGGAGATCTATTTGATGTAATCTTCTTTTGCGGTGTGTTTGTTGAGACCGATGAATTGTGGGTTTATGATCAAGTTTATCTATGAACAATATTTGAATCTTCTCTGAATTCTTTTATGTATGATTTGTTATCTTTGCAAGTCTCTTCGAATTATCAGTTTGGTTTGGCCTACTAGATTGATCTTTCTTGCAATGGGAGAAGTGCTTAGCTTTGGGTTCAATCTTGCAGTGTCCTTTCCCAGTGACAGTAGGGGCAACAAGGCACACATTTTATTTTTGCCATCGAGGATAACAAGATGGGGTTTATATCATATTGCATGAGTTTATCCCTCTACATCATGTCATCTTGCTTAAAGCGTTACTTTGTTCTCTTGAACTTAATACTCTAGATGCATGCTGGATAGCGGTCGTTGTGTGGAGTAATAGTAGTAGATGCAGGCAGGAGTTGGTCTACTTGTCTTGGACGTGATGCCTATATACATGATCATACCTAGATATTCTCATAACTATGCTCAATTCTGTCAATTGCTCAACAGTAATTTGTTCACCCACCTAATACTTATGCTCTCGAGAGAAGCCTCTAGTGAAACCTATGGCCCCCGGGTCTATTTTCCATCATATTAATCTTCCAATACTTAGTTATTTCCTTTGCCATTTATTTTACCTGCATCTTTAATTCTCTTTATCATAAAAATACAAAAAATATTATCTTATCATATCTATCAGATCTCACTCTCGTAGGTGACCGTGAAGGGATTGACAACCCCTTTATCGCGTTGGTTGCGAGGAGTTTATTTGTTTGTGTAGGTGCGAGGGACTCGTGCGTGGCCTCCTACTGGATTGATACCTTGGTTCTCAAAAACTAAGGGAAATACTTACGCTGCTCTACTGCATCACCCTTTCCTCTTCAAGGGAAAACAAACGCAGTGCTCAAGAGGTAGCGAGAAGGATTTTTGGCGCCGTTGCCGGGGAGTCTACGCAAAAGTCAACATACCAAGTACCCATCACAAACCCTTATCTCCCGCATTACATTATTTGCCATTTGCCTCTCATTTTCCTCTCCCCCACTTCACCCTTGCCGTTTTATTCGCCCTCTCTCTCTCTCTCTCCATCCTCCCTCTCTTTCTCTATTCGCCTCGTTTTGCTCGTCACTTGTTTTCTTATGTGTCGGATTGCTTGCTACATTTTGTAATCTTCACCTTAAAAGGTTAGAAGAGATTGAAAGCAACGTCAGGAGTTTTATGGTCTTACAATTTGAGCATAATAATTTCTTTAGAAATGAGCTTAAAGAATAAAAAAGCTTTATGGGTTATATGAATAAAGAGCTCGATGATATATCTAAAGAATTTGATGGTTTGAAATCTCAGATTGCTCATCTTGAGAAGTTAATAGCTGAAGTTTCGGATAAGCAAGCCACCTTAGTTAATAAGATGGCCGCTAAACCGGATTTTTTTGGAAGATAAAGATCTAAAAGTTATTGATGTGTCCCCTATTAAATCTTTGTTTTGTAATATGAATCTTGATAATGATGGGACTGAATATGATCCACCTTTACCTAGAAGGTGTTCCAAAAATTCAGAGTCTTTAGATCTTGATGCTAAAATTGTTAAAAGTGGGATTGAATAAGTCGAAACTTTAAATATTAATGAACCCACTATTTTGGATTTGAAGGAATTTAATTATGATAATTGCTTTGATAGATTGTATTTCCTTGTTGCAATCCGTGCTAAGTTCTCCTCATGCTTATAGTCAAAATAAAGCCTTTACCAAACATATCGTTGATGCTTTGATGCAATCTTATGAAGAAAAACTTGAGTTGGAAGTTTCTATCCCTAGAAAACTTTATGATGAGTGGGAACCTACTATTGAAATTAAGATTAAAGATCATGAATGCTATGCTTTGTGTGATTTGGGTGCTAATGTTTCCACGATTCCAAAGACTTTGTGTGATTTGCTAGGTTTCCGTGATTTTGATGATTGCTCTTTAAACTTGCACCTTGCAGATTCCACTATTAAGAAACCTATGGGAAGAATTAATGATGTTCTTATTGTTGCGAATAGGAATAATGTGCCCGTGGATTTTATTATTCTTGACATAGATTGCAATCCTTCATCTCCTATTATTCTTGGTAGACCTTTTCTTAGAACGATTGGTGCAATTATTGATATGAAGGAGGGAATATTAGATTCCAATTTCTGTTAAGGAAAGGCATGGAACACTTCCCTAGAAATAAAATTAAATTACCTTATGAATCTATTATGAGAGCCACCTATGGATTGCCTTCCAAAGATGGCAATACCTAGATCTATCTTTGCTTTCATGCCTAGCTAGGGGCGTTAAACGATAGCGCTTGTTGGGAGGCAACCCAATTTTATTTTTATTCATTGCTTTTTCTAATGTTTAGTAATAAATAATTTATCTAGCCTCTGTTTTGGTTGTGTTTTTTGTGTTTAATTAGTTTTTGTGCCAAGTAGAACCGTTGGGAAGACTTGGGGAAAGTCTTTTTAATCTTGCTGTAAAAAAAAGAAACTTTAGCGCTCACGAGAACAGCTGCCATTTTTATTTTGAAAGATATAGTTAGTTAATTATTTTTGCAGATGATTAATAGATAAATTCCTCACGGCCAGCAATTTATTTTAGAATTTTTTGGGTTCCAGATCTTGTGTTAGCTACAGATTACTACAGACTGTTCTGTTTTTGACAGATTCTGTTTTTCGTGTGTTGTTTGCTTATTTTGATGAATCTATGGCTAGTAAAATAGTTTACAAACCATAGAGAAGTTGGAATACAGTAGGTTTAACACCAATATAAATAAATAATGAGTTCATTACAGTACCTTGAAGTGGTGTTTTGTTTTGTTTCGCTAACGGAGCTCACGAGATTTTCTACTTTAAGTTTTGTGTTGTGAAGTTTTCAAGTTTTGGGTAAAGATTTGATGGATTATAGAACAAGGAGTGGCAAGAGCCTAAGATTGGGGATGCCCATGGCACCCCCAAGATAATATAAGGACACCTAAAAGCCAAAGCTTGGGGATGCCCAGGAAGGCATCCCCTCTTTCGTCTACTTCTATCGGTAACTTTACTTGGAGCTATATTTTTATTTACCACATGATATGTGTTTTGCTTGGAGCGTCTTGTATTATTTGAGTCTTTATTTGTTACTTTTCCACAATCATCCTTGCTGCACACACCTTTTTGATAGAGACACTCATGATTCGGAAATTGTTAGAATACTCTATGTGCTTCACTTATATCTTTTGAGTTATATAGTTTTTGCTCTAGTGCTTCACTTATATCTTTTAGAGCACGTTGTTAGATTTGTTTTATAGAAACTTTTGTTCTCTCATCCTTCACTTAGATTATTTTGAGAGTCCTACAAAACAGCATTGTAATTTGCTCTAATTATGTTAGGCATTCAAGATTAATAATAAAATTTTCTTATGAATGTGTTGAATACTATGAGAAGTTTGAAACTTGATAATTGTTTTGAGATATGGAGATGGTGATATTAGAGTCATGCTAGTTGAGTAGTTGTGAATTGGAGAAATGCTTGTGTTGAAGTTTGTGATTCCCGTAGCATGCACATATGGTGAACCGTTATGTTAAGAAGTCGAAGCATGATGTATTTATTGATTGTCCTCCTTATGAGTGGTGGTCGGGGACGAGCGATGGTCTTTTCCTACCAATCTATCCCCCTAGGAGCATGCACGTAGTACTTTGCTTCGATAACTAATAGATTTTTGCAATAAGTATGTGAGTTCTTTATGACTAATGTTGAGTCCATGGATTATACACACTCTCACCCTTCCACCATTGCTAGCCTCTCTAATACCGCGCACCTTTTGCCGGTATCATAAACCCACCATATACCTTCCTCAAAACAGCCACCATACCTACCTATCATGGCATTTCCATAGCCATTCCGAGATATATTGCCATGCAACCTTCCACCGTTCCGTTTACTATGACACGCTCCATCATTGTCATATTGCTTCGCATGATCATGTAGTTCACATTTTAGTTGTGGCAAAGCCACCGTTCATAATTCTTTCATATAAGTCACTCATGCATCATTGCTATCCCGGCACACCGCCGGAGGCATTCATATAGAGTCATACTTTGTTCTAGTATCGAGTTGTAATCATTGAGTTGTAAACAAATAGAAGTGTGATGATCATCATTCATAGAGTATTGTCCCAATACAAAAAAGAAAGGCCAAAAAAAGAAGGCCCCAAAAAAAGAATAAATAAAAAGGGGAAGCTACTATCCCTTTTTCCACACTTGTGCTTCAAAGTAGCACCATGATCTTCATGATAGAGAGTCTCTTATGCTATCACTTTCATACACTAGTGGGAATTTTTCATTATAGAACTTGGCTTGTATATTCCAACAATGGGCTTCCTCAAAATGCCATAGGTCTTCGTGAGCAAGCAATTTGGATGCACACCCACTTAGTTTCTTTTTGTTGAGCTTTCATATACTTATAGCTCTAGTGCATCCGTTGCATGGCAATCCCTACTCACTCACATTGATATCTATTAATGGGCATCTCTATATCCCGTTGATACGCCTAGTTGATGTGAGACCATCTTCTCCCTTTTTGTCTTCTCCACAACCACCATTCTATTCCACCTATAGTGCTATGTCCATGGCTCACGCTCATGTATTGCGTGAATATTGAAAAAGTTTGAGAACACCAAAAGTATGAAACAATTGCTTGGCTTGTCATCGGGGTTGTGCATGATTTGAATACTTTGTGTGGTGAAGATGGAGCATAGCCAGACTATATGATTTTGCAGGGATAACTTTCTTTGGCCATGTTATTTTGAAGAGACATAATTGCTTAGTTAGTATGCTTGAAGTATTATTATTTCTATATCAATATTAAACTTTTGTCTTGAATCTTTTGGATCTGAATATTCATACCACAATTAAGAGAATTACATTGAAATTATGCCAAGTAGCATTCCACACCAAAAATTCTGTTTTTATCATTTACCTACTCGAGGACGAGCAGGAATTAAGCTTGGGGATGCTTGAGACGTCTCCAACGTATCTATAATTTTTGATTGTTCCATGCTATATTATATCCTGTTTTGGACATTATTGGGCTTTATTATACACTTTTATATTATTTTTGGGACTAACCTATTAACCGGAGGCCCAGCCCAGAATTGCTGTTTTTTTGGCTATTTTAGGGTTTCGTAGAAAAAGAATATCAAACGGAGTCCAAACGGAATGAAACCTTTGGGAACGTGATTTTCGGAACGAACATGATCCAGAGGACTTGGACCCTACGTCAAGCAATCAACAAGGAAGGCATGAGGTAGGGGGCGCGCCTACCCCCCAGGCGCGCCCTCCACCCTCGTGGGGCCTACGTTGCTCCACCAACGTACTCCTTCCTCCTATATATACCTACGTACCCCCAAACTACCAGATACGGAGCCAAAATCCTAATTCCACCGCCGTAACTTTCTGTATCCACGAGATCCCATATTGGGGCCTTTTCCGGAGCTCCGCTGGAGGGGGTATCGATCACGGAGGGCTTCTACATCAACACCATAGCCTCTCCGATGAAGTGTGGGTAGTTTATTTCAGACCTACGGGTCCATAGTTATTAGCTAGATGGCTTCTTCTCTCTTTTTGGATCTCAATACAAAGTTCTCCCCCTCTCTTGTGGATATCTATTCGACGTAATCTTCTTTTGCGGTGTGTTTGTCGAGACCGATGAATTGTGGGTTTATGATCAAGTTTATCTATGAACAATATTTGAATCTTCCCTGAATTCTTTTATGTATGACTGGTTATCTTTGCAAGTCTCTTTGAATTATCAGTTTGGTTTGGCCTACTAGATTGATCTTTCTTGCAATGGGAGAAGTGCTTAGCTTTGGGTTCAATCTTGCGGTGTCCTTTCCCAGTGACAGTAGGGGCAACAAGGCACGTATTTTATTGTTGCAATCGAGGATAACAAGATGGGGTTTATATCATATTGCATGAGTTTATCCCTCTACATCATTTCATCTTGCTTAAAGTGTTACTCTGTTCTCTTGAACTTAATACTCTAGATGCATGCTAGATAGCGATCGATGTGTGGAGTAATAGTAGTAGATGCAGGCAGGAGTCGGTCTACTTGTCTTGGACGTGATGCCTATATACATGATCATACCTTGATATTCTCATAACTATGGTCAATTCTGTCAATTGCTCAATAGTAATTTGTTCACCCACCGTAATACTTATGCTCTCGAGAGAAGCCTCTAGTGAAACCTATGGCCCCCGGGTCTATTTTCCATCATATTAATCTTCCAATACTTAGTTATTTCCTTTGCCATTTATTTTACTTGCATCTTTATTTCTCTTTATCATAAAATACCAAAAATATTATCTTATCATATCTATCAGATCTCACTCTCGTAGGTGACCATGAAGGGATTGACAACCCCTTTATCGCGTTGGTTGCAAGGAGTTTATTTGTTTGTGTAGGTGCGAGGGACTCGTGCGTGGCCTCCTACTGGATTGATACCTTGGTTCTCAAAAACTAAGGGAAATACTTACGCTGCTCTATTGCATCACCATTTCCTCTTCAAGGGAAAACCAACACAGTGCTCAAGAGGTAACACATGCGGATATTAAGTAGGACATTATTTTCGTGTTATTATGTGATTAGCACTATTTTGGCATGAAATTAACTGCACACTAAACGTGTTGAGCGCCTGACATTGAAGCAGTCTAGGTTGTTGGATGACAAGGAATACATGTGGCTTGATGACGTTTTATATTTAATTTGATATGGATCTAGCAGAACATTCAATCGATCAAATCATAGATTTCGTTCAGTCTGACTCCGACTTTAAATTATATGATGATCGATATAAAATAAACGGAAATGATAAACGTTCGTATTTTAAGCATGGAAATCCGAACGTTTTTCATGGCAAATTTAGATTACGCGGCGGCGCGGCGGGGGGGGGGGGGGGCGTCTTGCGGTGGGAAGCGGCTCCTCTGCCGTGCTTTGTGTGTCGTCGGGCCACTGACCAACGGCGATGGCGACGCCTTGCGCCGTTGTTGGCGTACTCCTAGATGTTGGCCTAGATTCAAGGAAGGCCAAAACGTTCTGGACTCCGGAGCGAGTCAACTTGTGGGAGGAGGCGACTGGCGTTGGTGCAAGGAAGCGGTCGGCGGCGGCCATCCATGCAGCTGAGGGGGGCACTGGCACCCGCGCGGGGACATGCGCTTTCAACGATGTGGCGGAGACATTCATGTGCACGGGCACCGGCACGGGCGTGCACGTCAGTGCACGCGCAGGCGCATGTGCTGGCAGGTGCACGGGCACCGGCACGGGCGTGCACGTCAGTGCACGCGTAGGCGCATGCGCTGGCAGGTGCACGGGCGCGTGAAAGTCGGCGGGGACCTCGTGGAACCCCGTGGCATCAAGCTCGGCGACAATGTGCGACTCCCAGCCCATCAATGCCACGGGGATGGGCGCTGGCGCAGTCGGAGCGACAGGAGCCAGAACGGGAGCGTGGACAGGCGTGGCATCTTCCCGCAAGGCCAGTTCAAGCTCATCCCAAAGCGCCTTTTGTTCTTGAGACTCCGGCTGGGTGTCTTCCTCAGGAAACTAGAAGACTAAGGGCAGACCATCGTGATGCGGCATGGCGTACCTTTAGGTCAGGCTGGTTGGAGGTAGACGACAGGAGAATCGGAGAGGAAGAGAGAAGATTATAGCGATACCGGGTAGTGCGGGGTTGATTTTAAACTGCGGCATCGATGACATTAACAGTGGGAGCAGTTGGGACGAAGGTGGGCGGCGGAGCCTGGTCAAAGGGCTTGCCTCCCGGTGAGCCTGCACAGCGGTCGACTTGCATGCCTCCCTGTCAGCCGGTGCAGCGGTCTGCTCGCATGCCTCCCGTCAACTCACACGCTTGCTCGGACGTCACCTGCCGATGAGAATCGGGACTCGTGGCGGCACGTAAACGCCCACAGTGTCAATAGTGAAAGCGTTCGCCTTAACGTGACAGGTCTTTGTTCCAAAATACCTTGGCTCTTCATTTGTGCAACTTGTCATAAGGAGCTTGTCTCAAATTGAAGAAAACAATTACGAAGTAATATTTGTGCCATATCACGTGACCATGCTTAGTTTCAAGAATTTATGGTCACTTTTGGATTTTCTGAAATTTAAGATCCAGGATTCGAAACAATATCATAACCTGCATCATGCAATAAATTTTCAAGCCATACAGCTGTCCTATTGTATTTCTTAAGAAAGGATTTGGTCAAACATTTTGCTTAGTTAGACTTCAGACAAGTTATATATGCAGAGCAAATGGATAATCCCTCCGTACCAGTGCATTGCCTGATATATTAACTCAAGTACTAGGCACGAACAAACGGGCTCAATTCTGTGCTCATCTTGGTGTTGTAGTAGTAGTACTAGGCAATGCAGTTGACGGGTGACCTTGGCGAGCGGCGATCGAGGGAATTGAACCATGCTCAGCATGGTAGGTAACGTTGTCTAGTTACTAAAGCATCCCTTCCTTGTTCATCGGTAGTCATTATGGGCCGGGGACATGAGGGGAATTTCCTAGGGCTGGAATTCTGGCCGCCAGATATTTCGACTCGAAATGCGGAGGCTTGACTGGTTGGGGTTGCCTAATGTGCGTACCACGCACGCCACCAGAAGGACACGAGCCCAATTTTTATTTTTTTATTTTTTAGGATCAACACGAGCCAAGGTCTGGCTAGTACGCCGTTGGGTCCTACCATTCGAGAATACAAAATGAACCTTTTAAATTGCCGATCGAATCTATGTGTATTACAATGCCCATATTTTCCTTGCAAATACTAATCTCAATGTGGTAATTGATTTATGACGAGTTGTTGAATTAGAGTAAGTTTGTGATATAGTGATCTCAACGTGGATTTGGTATCCCTGGTAAGTTTTTCAATGCAAATTCAAATTTAAAAGATGAACAATATGGAGGTGAGAAAACTTTGTATGTATCAAGCATATGACCACACACACACACACACACACATAGACACCCACACACAAACACAACAACAATCCAATAAGTATATTGCATCTATTTTTCCAAACCATGCATGTATGACACAAATTCAAAAATACTCCTTTTGTTCCTAAATATTAGTCTTTTAGAGAATTCAACAAGCGACTACATAAAGAGCAAAATGAGTGAATCTACACTCTAAAATATGTCTGTATACATTTGTATGTGCCAGTCCACTTGAAATATCTAAAAGACTAATATTTAGGAACAAAGGGAGTAAAATGTAAGACATGCATGGTCCTCAATTCAGTATTTAAAATGAACATGAAACTGAAACATGAATATTAAGTCTAGTACTACAGTACATGCAAATGTTGTGTTTAATTAGGCAGAGCTATGATTGTCGGGGGTCACCCCCTTGACCTTAGATAAAATTGTGAAGCTCTGTTTAGGGTTGTTTAGATTATATTTGTCCCCACCCTCCCAACCACCAATTGGTTTTGCACCCCCACCCCTCCTCCCCGGGAGAATATCATGTGCCCCATACCTTAGATGCTATATGCCGATACAAGTTGCTTGGAGCTTGTAGATCTGAGATATAACAGCTCACATGATGTCTTAATATTTTTACAAGAAACCTTGATGAGTTTGAGAATTGCACACAATTTGTACAAAAACTACTCAGATGCCCTTGGATCCCATAGCCAACGACCTCGAAGCTCGTATCACCGTAGCATCTAAGATGAAGGAGGACATCATATTCTCCTATATGTAAGAATATCATGTGCTACCACACCTTAGATGCTTTGGTGATACAAGCTCTTCGGAGCCGTTGGATTTGTGACCCAACACCTCCTTGGTGGTTTGAATGGTTTTTTGCAGAAAAGCCCCCAAAGAGTTCGGCAACTGCTTACAAGCACAAAGACTGCTCAGATGCCATTGGATCTCAGATCAAACGACCTCGAAGCTTGTATCATCGTAGCATCCAAGCTGCGAGAGCACCTTATGTTTTCTCGCACAGGAGAATATGTGAAAGTGCGTTATATTGACTAGAGGGGGGGGGGGTGAATAGGCGATTTTTATGAAAGTCTTCAAAACGTGAAAGTTATGAAGACAAACAGTATAGATATGCCTATCACTTAAGCAGCGGAAGTTAGATTACACTAGGAAAGCCGTGGTCAAGTATTCAATAGAGTGAAAGCACAAGACAAGTAGTTGCAGTGTAATAAGGATCAGGTAGGAAGAAGTTATGAAGCCAAACAAATCATACAGTTATGATGTGAAAACAGAAGATACAACAAGCATGCAATGGCTTCACAATGTGTAACAGTAAGTAAAAGGAAGTGAAGATGAAACAAGTGGCACGCTGAAGACAATGATTTGTTGCACCAATTCCAGTTGCTGTGACAACTGTATGTCTGGTTGGAGCGGCTAGGTATTTAAACCAAAAGGACACACAGTCCCGGACACCCAGACCTGAACACGCAGCTCAGGACACCCAGTCCTCACCGTTTTCTCCTTGAGCTAAGGTCACACAGACCTCGCCCAGTCACTTTGGTAAGTCTTCAAGGTAGACTCCCAAACCTTCACAGACTTCGTTCACCGGCAATCCACAATTTCTGTTGGATGCTCAGAACGCGACGCCTAACCGGCTGGAGGACGCACAGTCCTCAAGTGTAATAAGTCTTCAGATTACTCAGACAAGAAGACTTAAGTGATTCCCAATTTACTCTGGCTCTGGGTGGTTAGGGCTTTTCTCCTTGCTAGGAATTTTCTCTCAAAGGCTTCGAGGTGGGTTGCTCTCAAACGACAAAAGCCGTGCACTGAAATCTGAGCAGCCAACCGTTTATGGTTGTAGGGGGTGGACTATTTATAGCCACTGGGCAACCCGACCTGATTTGTCTGAAATGACCCTGGGTCACTGAGGAACTGACACGTGTACCAACGGTCAGATTTCAAACTCACACGACAACTTTACTTGGGCTACAAGTAAAGTTGACTTGTCCGACTCTAGACAAGATTTGCTCTCATAGTCTTCGCTCGAAGATATAGGTTTTGAATTAGGCATCACTTCAGTCATTCTGACTGGTTCTCTTGGACCCCACTTAACAGTACGGTGGTTCCTATGACTCAACACAAATGAAATAGAACTGCGAAGGATCTAAGTCTTCGAGTTCCATAGGCTTCACATAGTGTCTTCTCTTGTCATAGTCTTCAATGTGAATATCTTCATATACCACCATTGTCTTCAATGTCTTCGTACATTTTTAGGGGTCATCTCTGGTAGTAAAACCAAATCAATGAGGGACTTCTACCTGTGTTATCCTGCAATTCTCACAAACACATTAGTCCCTCAACTAGGTTTGTCGTCAATACTCCAAAACCAACTAGGGGTGGCACTAGATGCAGTTACAATCTCCCCCTTTTTGGTGATTGATGACAAACTAGTTGAAGTTTTCAACGGGGAATATAATTTGTGAAATTGTAAAGGAGTTGTCTTCATAAGCTGCAAGGGCTCCCCCTGAAGATGTGCATATAAGTAATTTGCTTCTGGAATGCAAATGCACATGGCAGGTTGTACTTGTGGAAATCCACTTCAACTTATGATGACAATCCACCATGCATGTAAAAGTATATGAAGAGAATGACATGCATAATGAAAAATGGACGTCTGCGGAATGATATAAGTGCGGAAATTATCGTCGTACATGCGGAATTTATCTTCACAAAAACATAGTGGCAAACAAGTAGCAGACGACCATCTAGTTTAAGTGTTACAACTCAAAGAACCAACTGTGGCAAAACGAGAGTTGTAAGCATGAAGCAAAGTGTAGCAAAATATAAAGGCACCCGCCCATAGTGACTCGCTTGAAGACTATAAACATCATATGCTTCTCCCCCTTTTGTCAGTGATGACCAAAAAGGTTTGAAGACATAGAGTTTTCTACGCGTTCCCAGGCGCAGCAGGGTCGGTGGAGGCGTTTGGCGGTGCAGACAAGCTTGGTGCAGATTCGACGCGCGCTGAAGGAGGTGGAGGTGATGTAGCATCGTCTTCTTCGATAATCCTGGCAGTTACGGTGGCAGCAGAGGAAGAGAACTCCGAATCTTCAAGTGATGGAGTTCTGCGAAGCATTGCCCTTCGAGGAGGCGTGGAGTCAATTTTGAAGCGCTCTGTGAAGCCATCCTCTTGAAGTTCAGCTTCAGGACACATCATCGTGAGTCCTTTCCAAGTGCGGCGACAGGTTTCGTGTGCAACAAATGCATTCTTGGTTGCAAGATTCCTGATACGATTGATGTCCTCCATGATGCTTTTCATCTGCCTCTTGAGCCAGTCGTGATGCCTGTCCTGCTTTTGGTGAAGAGCCACAAGAAGCTCTCAGTCATTGAGGGCATGAGCGCGCTTCTTGGGTCCTTGATCAGCTGGGCTGTCAGTGGCTTCAGTCGATGCAGGTGCACGTGTGGTGCCAGCCAATGGATACACTCTGGAGATGGCTGCAACACCTTCATCATTCTGAGTGAAGCTTTGGTGTTCTGCATTCTGAAGACTTAATGGTTGCTTGGCAGGCTTAGGATATATAGCTTCAGCAGAGGTGTCCACATCTGGCAAGAAGATTCGATGGTTGCGGGCTGAGGGCTGATATGAAATCGCAGAATGAAGCTTGATCAGCCGCATAACCCAAGGAGCATAAAACTTCAAGCCAAATAAATCTAAGCCGGATGCCACAAGCTGGCGTATGAAGAAGTCCTGCGCATTGAAGCATTTTCCATGAAGGATGTAGAATATGAGAGTCTTCATTGCACCCTCAACCTTGGCATGTGGAGAGTGTCCCTTGATGGGCCAGAGAGTCCGCCTGATGATGTGATATATGGTTCTGGGCAGGTACTCTAAGTCTTCAACAAAGAACTCAGTTGGATAGGGTGCATCATGGGGCAATGGCTTCATCATTGAGAGCATCTGACTCATATTTGGTTCAGGCCTCTGGAATATGCTCTCAATTGCTTCAGCATATAGTTGGCAGCCTTCCTCGAAGAATTCGCCAGGAGTGGGCAGGCCGGTAAGCTCACTGATATTGAATGCATTGGCTTCATGATGGACATTTCCGGTCATCCACTCCAGGACCCAAGTCTTCGGATCTCTGTTGTAGCCTTTGATATGAAGAGTGGCATAGAATTGAAGCAGAAGCTCTTCATTCCAGTGCTCTTCATCTATGATAAACGACAGCAAACCCACTTGCTTGAAGCAATCTAGTGCTTCTTCCAGGCCGGGAAGACCAGCAACAGTTTCAACCTCAAGGCGCTTGTGCGGGAAGATGCGGCCTTGGTTGTATAGGATGCATGAGTAATAGCTGCGTTGTGGATAGCTCCAGAACCTATCTGATACAATCCGTTCCCTTGAATAAGGGTTCTTGGAGCTGTTGAAGAACGTATTATGTGCCCTGAAGCTATTTACATTAAAGGAGCCAGGAGCTGACGCAGGACCTGGGAACCTTAGCAGTCGTGGGATCGGCTTCTGAACCTGAGGCCTGTGCACAACATGATAGTTGAATTGTGGACCGGCAGCAGACTCAGGCGCAGAAGTGTCAGGAGCAGTAGCTTCAGTGTCTTCTGAAGCTGTTGATGGGGAGGGCTCCACATTGGCTTCAAGGTTGGTGGTGGCATCCTCCATATTTTCCGCCTCCACTTGACTAGCTGGAGGGTCAGACGCAGGCACGTTCTCTTGGAGAACTGCTTCTTGGTGGAGCGGGGGAGTGGGTTCTGGTGGTACTTCTTCATTGTCTTCGGCTGATGCAGCCGGAATGTCTTCAGCCGAATCTTGAGGCCGTGGTCCTTTGCGAAGCCTGCGGAATGCAGACGACGCCTTTGGAGTTGGAGTGGGCTGGGCCTCAGATTCTTCTTCTTGTGGGCGATCCGCCCATGATGCGGCTTGTGCGATTGGCGTCACAGGACGACCAATGCTGATCAGTTCGCTTGTCTCAAGCTGAGGAAGGGCTGCATCATCTTGTACATTGTCCTGATGACCAATGTCTTCAGCAGCGATGGGGTCGGCTGCTGGAATATCTTCAGCTTCAGGAGCCTCTGTGGGAGCAGGCTCATGAACTGTCAGCTGACGATCTGCGTCAGGATAGATGACAGATAGAGGTTCAACTATCAAGGGCTCTGTGGGAGCAGCCCGAGCTTTCTTGATCTTGCGCTTCTTCTTGGTGGGGTCAGAAGGAGAGGCTTTAGAGTGTTTCCTCTTCCTTGCTTCAGCTTTGGCTGTCCGTGTCTTCTTGAGCTCTGAAGCGGTTGACCGGCTCTTTGGCTTCGAGCCAGTCGTAGCAGTGGGGAAGACAGTCGGAGCAGCTTCTTGTCTTGGTGCCTCTAGTTCAGGCACAGCAGGCTTCTTCTTCTTCTTCGCGGCCATCCTGGGGTCGATGCCGGGACGCCCAAGTGCCTTGCGCTTCTCGGCCTCATTGTAGGCCTGCACACAGCGATCAGCCAGAGTCTTCATTCGCTCTCGCGAACCCTGAGCTTCTGCACGCTTCTTCAGAAAGTTTTCCTTTAACTCGTGCAACATGATCTCGAAGTCCTTGACTTCTTGCACGCTAAGCCTGGCCATATGCTGCTTGAACTGAGCCTTTTCATAATCAATTTTCTGCTTCAGTTCAACAATGCTCTGGGCAATTGCAAGTTCTGAAGAAATAGCGCCTTGGAAAGCGATGCTGAGGCCAATGGGCAGCTGCAGATCATCGAAGCTGATATTTGGTGTAGCAAACCACTCATCGATGAAGTTGTGGATGATGGCTACATCAAACAGAGGCAGATTGTTGAAGATTTCAGCCTCCTCCTTGCTCTTGATGAGCTGCTCAAGAGCGTCATCTCCAAGATCTTCGTCACTGGACAGATCAATGGTTTCGCTGCGCAGAATGGCAGCAGCTGTGAGCTCTTTGCCTGTGTGTGGCTGAGGCTTCTTGGCTTCCTGGGGCTTGGAGACTCGTGATAAGTCTTCAGACTGCACACTGGCTTCAGGAGGTGCAGTTGCCAATGGCTTCGCCCTTGAGATTTTGGGTGAAGGGGTCTGCTTTGAAGCTTTTGGCTTCTTTGTCTGCTTTGGCTTCGGTGCAGCAGGTGCTTCATTAGATTCAGAGTCAGCAGGAGGGTCATTGACGGCAGTCCCTTGGACTAAGATGCAGGTGATGAGGCCCTCAAGATTTGCATACGGACCAATGATATTGGGGTCTGCCTCACGCGTGCCATCTGCCCTTGGTGCGGAGGGACCAGGGTTGAAGTCTAAGCCCAATTTCTTCTTGTTGTGCTTCGCTGACCTCTAGGCAAATTGGAAGTTGCACTTGAACAGATTGTCGTCACGACACCAGAGTAGTGATGAAGGATGAGCATCAGCAGGCTGCGGTCCTCTGACCATGCATGGATAGAAGCCTTGAGCAATGGCTTCATCTCTGGACCTGGGCACGAGATTTTTGTATAGTACATCTCCCCATGGTCTCTTGATGGCGCTTTTCTCAGTGTACTCCTTGGTGACGAAGCGGTATTGGAACCATTGCTCCGCCCAATAGCGTCGAATCCATTGGATTCGTGTCTTGCGCTGATTGTAATCCTCTTCAGGATCTGTATTGTACAACTCTAAGAGGTCATCGGGCAGATCTCTTGATGTTTCTCCTCGATGCTTTCTGCCACCCTTCCTTGCTGGTTTTTCTGCAGCCATGAAGCTTAACTTGGAAGGCTTCAAGACGTTCAAAGGCTTCAAAGGCTTTCTTTTGCTGGACCAACAGGAACTGGTTTCAGGAGAATTGATGTGACGTTGTAAGAACTCTGCAAATGAATGCAGACTATGAGAACCAAAAGATTCTCCCACGGACATGTACCTGTGACAGCATTAAGGTGCGAGGGAAGGGGAAGAGGTCATATGCATTCTCAGAAGATTTTGAAGATAAATCAGTTTAGAAGATATTGACCTCATCATGCAAAGACATTCACTTATAGAAAAGAAGTTGGTTCCAGATTTGTACGAACCCATAGATCAGTACAAGTGAGGAATCTAACTACTTCATGAAGCACAAGTGAATATACTAGGCAAGTTATGAGATGCAGACTGAGACAGATCTAACTTGTGTGAATAGAAACTTCTTATGGCAGAAAGTGACCGACCTATAGTATCAAAAGAGGCTGTAAAAAGAGGTTCTATTTACTACACTTGGAACTGCTAGACGGAGTGGGAGATGAGGCCGAGCAGTTTGATCCTCCGTGCCCTAACTTGGCGACGGAAGACACCTACGGCGACGGTGGAGAGAGTGATGTCTGCGGTCGGCGTGAAAACGGCGTCGGAGAGGTTGCAGCAGTGAAGCGCTTCGTCGCCGGCGTCGTCGAGAGCTAGCGGTGGCGCTAGGGTTCGTGCGAGGGAGGAAGAAGGAGAAGGAGATAATGAACGCGGTGAGTGTGTATTTATAGTCACAGGGGCTGCACTGCGCTATTACACAGGTGCCCCTGGCGATTCGCATCTGAACAGCACGTGGCCATCATGCGGAGTCTCGGGGGAAGTTCCACATCCCACGCACGCCTGGATTGTCGGGTGGTCGTTCATACTTCTCCGGATTTCTTGTGGATGAATGAGCATTGAAAACGGTTTTAAAGTTTGTCTCTGTGTCTTCTGCTGACAAGGACGCAGAGAAGACATTCGACAGTTTCAATAGGATGCATATGACTTGGAGGGATAGAATTTGAGATAGAAAGCATAGAGAGATTAGGGTCCGATCACATTCACTTAGTTCAAAAGATTCAAAACAAGAAGACATAGCTATAAGTGAATGCTGTAGAGGACAGAACACTAGTGTATATATATATATATATATATATATATGTCTATATGATCCACGTAGTGAAGATAATCATGAAGACATGTTAGAAATGAAACTAGAACAAATGTGAAGACATTGCAAGGTAACGCCATGAGTGAAGCACTTCAAAATAGAAAGTTTGGTGGTGGCGTTACCCACCGTATAGGAAGTATTAGACTCAGACACGGCGCACAATTATCGTGGCGCTCCAAAGTCAATTTCCACATTAATGTATTCACACTTAGAATATATGTCTTCATTGATTGAAGATATACGTTACTTTGTGTGTTGCACATCTAAGTCATCAATATGCATAAGTGTTAGGATGTGTGCCTGATCACAGGACATTTGAGGATTCCAAGATATTTAGCTCACACCGTCACTTGCAAAATCTCTTCTCATCCAAGGGCTTGGTGAAGATATCTGCCAATTGCTCTTCAGTGTTGACGTGTATGATATCAATACCTTCCTTTGCAACATGATCTCTGAGAAAGTGATGACGAATTTCAATGTGCTTTGTCTTCGAGTGCTGAACTGGGTTGTTGGCGATCTTGATGGCGCTTTCATTGTCGCAGTAAAGAGGCACTTGCTTCAGTTGAATGCCATAGTCCTTAAGGGTTTGCTTCATCCACAGAAGCTAAGCGCAGCAAGATCCGGCAGCAATGTATTCAGATTCAGCAGTGGAGAGGGATACACACTTCTGCTTCTTTGAAGACCAACATACAAGTGATCGTCCCAGAAAGTGACATGTGCCTGATGTAGACTTCCGATCAACCTTGTCACCAGCATAATCAGCATCTGAGAATCCAACCAGATCAAACTCTGAGCCCTTTGGATACCACAATCCTAGAGTTGGGGTGTGAGCCAAATATCAAAGAATTCGCTTCACTGCTAAGTGATGCGACTCCTTTGGTGCCGCTTGAAATCAAGCACACATGCAAACACTAAGCATAATATCTGGCCTAGATGCACATAAATAAAGCAAAGAACCAATCATGGAGCGGTATACCTTTTGATCGAACTCTTTACCATTGTCGTCAGGACCTAGATGATGTTTGGCTGGCATTGGTGTTGTGAAGCCTTTGCAGTCTTGCATACCGAACTTCTTCAAGCAATCTTTATGATACTTCTCTTGAGATATGAAGATGCCATTGCGTTGTTGCCTTATCTGAAGACCGAGGAAGAACTTCAGCTCCCCCATCATAGACATCTGATATTTCTCTTGCATCATATATCCAAACTCCTCACTGTACTTCTGATTGGTGCAGCCGAAGATAATGTCATCCACATATATTTGGCACACAAACAGTTCACCATCATATGTCTTCGTGAAGAGAGTGGGATCTAGGGAGCCAGGTATGAAGCCTTTGCTCTTCAGGAAGTGTTTGAGTGTGTCATACCAGGCCCGAGGGGCTTGTTTGAGGCCATACAGTGCCTTATTGAGCTTGTAAACCATGTCAGGATGTTTTGGATCTTCAAACCCAGGTGGTTGTGCAACATACACTTCTTCTTCAATCTTGCCATTGAGAAAGGCACTCTTCACATCCATTTGATACAAAAGTATGTTATGATGATTTGCATAGGCCAGCAGTATACGGATGGCTTCAAGTCTGGCCACAGGAGCAAATGTTTCATCGAAGTCAATGCCTTCCACTTGAGTATATCCTTGACCAACGAGACGAGCTTTGTTTCTGACAACTTGACCATGCTCATCTTGCTTGTTGCGGTATATCCATTTGGTGCCTATTATGTTATGCTTCCGTGGATCAGGACGCTTAACCAATTCCCATACATTGTTCAGCTCAAACTGATGAAGCTCTTCTTGCATTGCTTGAATCCATTCAGGTTCCATAAAAGCTTCTTCAACTTTCTTTGGTTCTGTGATTGAAACGAATGCGAAGTGTCCGCAAAAATTTGCTAGTTGAGTTGCCCTTGAACGAGTCAGTGGACCAGGTGCATTGATGCTGCCAATTATTCTGTCAATCTGCACTTCATTGGCAACACGAGGATGTATGGGTCGAAGACTTTGCTCTTGCTAATCTATGTTGTCATGGGGAGGAATGTCTTTAGGCTGAGCATTGTCTTAATGTGGATCAGGTGATGAGATGATAAGTTCTTCTTCAGCATGAGCTTGAGAAGGTATAATTTCTCCAGTTCCCATTAGCTTGATTGATTCACTGACTGGAACTTCATCTAGCACATCTGGCAGTTGCTCTCTTTGTGAACCATTGGTCTCATCGAACCGCACATCCACTGTTTCAACCACTTTGTAGTGAAAGAGATTGAAGACTCTGTAGGAGTGCGAATCCTTTCCATATCCAAGCATAAAGCCCTCATGTGCTTTTGGTGCAAATTTTGAGGTGTGGTGTGGGTCCTTGATCCAGCATCTTGCGCCAAATACTCTGAAGTAACTGACATTTGGCTTCTTGCCAGTTAGAAGTTCATAAGATGTCTTGTTCAGAAGCTTGTGAAGATAAACACAGTTGATTGTATGGCATACAGTGTCAATGGCTTCAGGCCAGAATTTTCTTGGAGTCTTGTACTCATCTAGCATTGTTCTGGCCATCTCAATGAGTGTTCTGTTCTTGCGTTCGACGACGCCATTCTGCTGTGGCGTGTACGGAGCTGAGAATTCATGTGTGATGCCCAAGGTATCCAGATATGTATCAAGGCCAGTGTTCTTGAATTCAGTGCCATTGTCACTTCTGATGTGCTTTATCTTGGCGCCATAATTGTTCATAGCCCGATTTGCGAAGCGTCTGAAGACATCCTGCACTTCAGTCTTATAAAGGATTATGTGCACCCAAGTATATCTAGAGTAATCATCAACAATGACAAAGCCATAGAGGCAAGCAGTAGTGGAAAAAGTTGAGTAGTGAGTGGGACCAAAAAGATCCATGTGAAGCAGTTCGAAGGGTCGAGTAGTGGTCATGATTGTCTTCGAAGGATGTTTTGCCCTTGTCATCTTCCCTGCTTCACAGGCACCGCATAAGTGATCTTTCTTGAACTTGACGCCCTCGATGCCTATGACATGCTTCTTCTCTGCAAGGGTGTGGAGGTTCCTCATGCCAGCATGCCCAAGCCTCCGATGCCAAGCCAGCATTCTGAAGCCTTTGCCAGAAGACATACTGCAAGCTGTGGCCCTGCTGAGAAATCTACCACATACAGATCATCTTTCCGATACCCTTCAAACACTAGAGACTTGTCAGATTCCATTAGTACTAGGCAGCGATAATTTCCAAAAATTACAATCATGTTCAAATCACAAAGCATTGAGACAGACATTAAGTTGAAGCCAAGGGATTCAACAAACATGAGTTTATCCATGTGTTGATCCCTTGAGATTGCAACTCTACCTAGACCCAATACCTTACTTTTACCAGTGTCAGCAAATGTGATGTGGCTCTTGTCGGATGGACGTAAGGTTGAGTCCATAAGAAGACTTCTTTTGCCAGTCATGTGATTTGTACACCCACTGTCAATAATCCATTCTGAAGACTCTGAAGGCGCTAGTGTCATACCCTACAGTGCAGTTAGGGGGATAGGCTTCATGAAGAGAATTGTGAAGCAAAAACATTTGACGAACCAGTGGGTTATGAAAACTTAGATCCAGGTTAGGACTAATAGGAAAAGTAGCATGCGATTCAGGTATGAAATACATAGTGATGCCATTCGGGCAATTGATCTTGTGCCCCACAAGATTTTTAAGGTCCCCAGCAATAGCGTCAGAAGATTTTGGTTTTCTGCTGGAGACCTTTCCTTGCAAAAGAGAGTTAAGCTTTCTTAACCACCCACATTTTCAAGGGTGGCTTAGAAGCAATAAGTCTAAGTGCAGCATCTGAGAATTTTGGCTTTGGAGCCCTAGCAAACAGTCTAGCAGGCGGGCAATAGTACTCATAAGAATAGGCAGAATAGTTCTTGGTCATATGAACATGACGGTTTGAAGAACCGCTCTCATATGCCTGAGCATGGTTTCCCTGCAAAACATTTGCGTTAGTGCGACTCAGGTGAGTCCTCTGCCTATATGAAGCCTTTGGACCATATGAAGCCTTTGGTCTGAGGTTTGTCTTCTTCATGTGAGGTGTCATGAGGACATTCACAGGAAGATTCTCCAGACACGTTTTTGGAACCCAGATCTTCTTCATAGGCGGTCCATTCCTGCAGTTAGTACCAATGTACCTGGCAAATACTTCACCATTCTGATTCTTAAACAGTTTATAGTTTGCATCAAAGGATTCATCAATGATAATGGGATTAGCACAAGTGAAGCCAGATAGATTGGATGGATCTGCTGAGGATTCCTTTGCAGCAACCCATGTGGTTTTGGGGTACTGCTCAGGTTTCCAGTAAGAGCCATCTGCATTAATTTTCCTCACGAACCCAACACCCTCTTTCCTAGGGTTTTGGTTCAGAATCTGCTTCTTGAGGACATCACATAGTGTCTGATGTCCTTTGAGACTTTTGTACATTCCTGGAGCTTCTTCACTAGCATTGCAAGTTCCCTTCCAATGTCTTCAGGAACATCAGAACTGCTGTCAGATTCTTCTTCAGATGAGGACACAGCTTTTGCCTTCAAGGCACGAGTTCGCCCATAGTTTGGACCGTAGATATCTCTTTTCTCAGAAAGCTGAAACTCATGTGTGTTGAGCCTCTCAAGTATGTCAGACGGATCGAGTGTCTTGAAGTCTGGACGTTCTTGAATCATCAGGGCTAGGATGTCAAACAAACTGTCAAGTGATCTCAGCAGCGTCTTGACGATTTCATGTTTGGTGATCTCAGTGGCGCCGAGGGCTTGAAGCTCATTTGTGATGTCAGTGAGCCGGTCAAATGTGTGCTGGACATTCTCATTGTCATTTCGCTTGAAGCGGCTGAAGAGATTGCGAAGAACACTGATTCTCTGATCTCTCTGGGTTGAGATGCCTTCATTGACTTTGGAGAGCCAGTCCCAGACCAGCTTGGATGTCTTCAAGGCACTCACACGGCCGTACTGTCCCTTGGTCAGATGACAACAGATGATATTCTTGGCAGTAGAGTCCAGTTGAGTGAACTTCTTGACATCAGCAGCAGTGACACCTTCTCCAGCCTTGGGAACGCCGTTTTCGACGACATACCATAGGTCGACGTCAATGGCTTCAAGATGCATGCGCATCTTATTCTTCCAGTAGGGATATTCAGTTCCATCGAAGACGGGGCACACAGCGGAGACTTTGATTATCCCTGCAGTCGACATAGCTAAAACTCCAGGTGGTTAAACCGAATCACACAGAACAAGGGAGCACCTTGCTCTGATACCAATTGAAAGTGCGTTATATCGACTAGAGGGGGGGGGGTGAATAGGCGATTTTTATGAAAGTCTTCAAAACGTGAAAGTTATGAAGACAAACAGTACAGATATGCCTATCACATAAGCAGCGGAAGTTAGATTACACTAGGCAAGCCGTGGTCAAGTATTCAATAGAGTGAAAGCACAAGACAAGTAGCTGTAGTGTAATAAGGATCAGGTAGGAAGAAGTTATGAAGCCAAACAAATCATACAATTATGATGTGAAAACAGAAGATACAGCAAGCATGCAATGGCTTCACAATGTGTAACAGTAAGTAAAAGGAAGTGAAGATGAAACCAGTGGCACGCTGAAGACGATGATTTGTTGGACCAGTTCCAGTTGCTGTGACAACTGTACGTCTGGTTGGAGCGGCTAGGTATTTAAACCAAAAGGACACACAGTCCCAGACACCCAGTCCTGAACACGCAGCTCAGGACACCCAGTCCTCACCATTTTCTCCTTGAGCTAAGGTCACACAGACCTCGCCCAGTCACTTTGGTAAGTCTTCAAGGTAGACTCCCAAACCTTCACAGACTTTGTTCACCGGCAATCCACAATTTCTCTTGGATGCTCAGAACGCGACGCCTAACCGGCTGGAGGATGCACAGTCCTCAAGTGTAATAAGTCTTCAGATCACTCAGACAAGAAGACTTAAGTGATGCCCAATTTACTCTGGCTCTGGATGGTTAGGGCTTTTCTCCTCGCTAGGAATTTTCTCTCAAAGGCTTCGAGGTGTGTTGCTCTCAAACGACAAAAGCCGTGCACTGAAATCTGAGCAGCCAACCGTTTATGGTTGTAGGGGGTGGACTATTTATAGCCACTGGGCAACCCGACCTGATTTGTCCGAAATGACCCTGGGTCACTAAGGAACTAACATGTGTACCAATGGTCAGATTTCAAACTCACACGGCAACTTTACTTGGGCTACAAGTAAAGCTGACTTGTCCGACTCTGGACAAGATTTGCTCTCATAGTCTTCGCTCGAAGATATAGGTTTTGAATTAGGAATCACTTCAGTCATTCTGACTGGTTCTCTTGGACCCCACTTAATAGTACGGTGGTTCCTATGACTCAACACAAATGAAATAGAACTACGAAGGATCTAATTCTTCAAGTTCCATAGGCTTCACATAGTGTCTTCTCTTGTCATAGTCTTCAATGTGAATATCTTCATATACCACCATTGTCTTCAATGTCTTCGTACATTTTTAGGGGTCATCTCTGGCAGTAAAACCGAATCAATGAGGGACTTCTACCTGTGTTATCCTGCAATTCTCACAAACACATTAGTCCCTCAACTAGGTTTATCGTCAATACTCCAAAACCAACTAGGGGTGGCACTAGATGCACTTACAATATGAGGTGCTCCCACACCGTAGATTCTATGGTGATACGAGTTCACGGAGATCTAACGGCCCATGGTAGGAGGTTTGGATGTTTTTGCAATATACGGCTGAGAGAGTTTGGGAATTGCGCAGAAAGTACAAGTACTACGCATGTGCCATCTGATCACTGATCATACGACCTAGATGCTCATATCACCGTAGCGGGTAATTAAGCTACGGGGAGCACCTAATATGAGAAACGGGGAGCCGTTGGATCCAAGATGCAGCGGCACACATGAGGCCTAAATGTTTTATTTGCAAAAAAACCTTTGGAGAGTTTGGAAATTGCGCATAATTACAAAGACTACTCCCAAGCCATTGGATCTCACTTCCAACGGTGTAAAAACTCGTATCACCATAGCATCTAAGCTGCGGGGTGGATGTGATATTCTATGCCGCTGTCATTTTTGTTCGTAAACTTGCAAAATACGTGTAACTTGTGCCGTTACTTGTCTAACAGTGCAAAGTGTTTGTTCAAAAAAACCATCCTACACACTAAAATATCGGAACAACACACGGGGGTCCCACTTGTCATTAATCAAATTTGGACCTAAAACTAACAAATCTGAAAGACGAGATTCAAACTGGCAACCTGGACTACAAAGCGTAAGTCGATAGCCTGAAACAACAACGGTTGTTGGCTTTGTCCCATAACTTGATTTTATACAGTATTACGTTGAGTAGAGTAGAGGTAGTGCCTCGTCAACACATGCATGGCCGTTGACTCACTTACTGGGGGGGTCCCAGGTCTGCGATCTCTCTCTTCTCTCCATCGTCTAACCTTTGCACGAGCACACATGAAGGGCGGTGCTAGCTTGCCGTGGTGTTATTACAACTAAAAAAAGCTTGGAAAATAGAAGAATCGCCTAGAACAAGAGACGTTGTGGCTGGTCGAGACGGAGCTAACCACACCTATCCTCCGTGCCATGTTAGCATGATGAAGCTGTGTGGCTAGTGGGGTGTTTTCGACCGACTGGCTGGGTCCCGAGGTCGAACCATAGGTACTATGTCTGATACATTACATTTTTACATGCACATTTTCCTCCGTGCCGAGACATGGCACACCCTACCGCGCGGTTTCGGGGTCCTCCCGGGTGGTGCACACATATATTCTTCCTGACATGGGATGCCCTACCCCGCGTTTTCGCCGAAGCAAGTAAATGAGTCGTCAAATCATGAAAGACCACTTTTCCCGCCGAGTACATCAGTGAAGCACAGTGGCTAGCTAGTTGGGCTAGTTTGACCGATTAGCTAGGACGATGCCACATTTGTTTTTTCATCCCTTTTTTATCTACTTGCCGGCAGGTAAATTTAAATATCCACCGCGGCGTTGCTCTGGTGTTTGAGTGCGGCAGGATTTTTAATTTTTTGATTGACGGGAGTAGGCGCGGCAGGATTTATAATTTTTTGATTGACGGGAGCAGGCGCGGCAGCAATTAGTCACGATGACTCCGCCTGTAAAACCCACTGCTCCCTGATGTGAGAAGTCGTCGACTGGTGTTTTACCATGGTGAAAACCAAAAGATTCCCCGCTCCTCGGCTGGATCCCTCCGCCTTCCCATAGATTGCATTGCCTTTCAGCCGTTTCACCCCCTGCATCACCAACATCGTGCGCCACGAGAAGTAGAGGGACTTTGGTGGTGTTTAGGCGCCCTCTGCATGGGCATGTCCATGTCTCGGTGCAACATGACCGTTGGATCAAACTCAGACGATGCAGATCAGTCACTGTAGCACAAAGCGTGTGGGTGTGTTTGGTTGCATTCTCATCTCAATATACTCCTCTATCTAGGTATGTAAGTCACCTTACGAAAACCAAATAATCCCAAAACACTTAGGCACGGTACATTAACTCCCTCCCCGTTTCTTATTTTGTGACATATCAACCAATAAGAGATGTGGGTCGTGCATGCTTTCAGTGACTTGAGACTAATAAACTTGACATGCAGTGGTTAGTTCATTGCATGAAATGCTATTAATTAGCAAAAAGACATTAATTTTTCTCGTTTTCCTCTTTGCCTTGGTCGCGGTGGACAACGTAAGATGACTTACACACCTAGACGGAGGGACTAGTTGTTTCCTCTTCGTGTATTTGTGTTAACCTACTAGTGTGGACTCATGCACCGTTCATGCACTCTGCCAAACACCCAAAAGTGGGTCGATAAGGGAACTTTTGCTCCCATCCCGTGCACCCTTCATACACCCTACACTATATGTGCTTCATATGGTTCATGTTTCGTGGAGTACTGTAGCACCGTACTCTCCGTGCACTATAGACCTAGTTCTGTTAACATTGATCTCACCGTTCATTCTCGACCGGACAGTCGAGCAAGCGATACTATGTTACTACATTACTTTTCATATAGTTGACATGCACACAACATCATTTGTTGTCGTCATATCTTACTACACTAGCAACAAGATTATGTAGTACCGACGTATGAACCACTACACATGCCTAGTAGTAGGAGCAATGTGTATGTTCAAGTGGCTGCCGTGTTTCGCACTCCTCCGTCGTAAGAGTGGCAACACTTGCTGTAATCATTTTTTCTTCAGAAAAACAGTGTACACGCTCTACCGTGCGGACACTCCTCCAGCCATGCACTAAATTACTCACTTTCGCCGACGTGTGGGACATCCAGCATCGGGGTCCACCAGCCATGCACTAAATTACTCCGTAGTAGAGTGACTATAGACTACCCCGATCGAAGCGCCACAATAATGCCCAACGAGCCGTCAAATCACAAAACCCTCTCCTTTCCAGCAGTAGGTTGGACGGATGAAGCAACCATCATTTCACTCTTCTCTCTCAGCTTCCTCTCTACCGAACTCGCTTCTCCCTCATCTTGTTCCTCATTTCTTCAAGAAAACCCTGATCTGCTTCTGCCATTGTTCTTCTCTCCCAAAGAAGGAAAGGTGAGTGCATCAATGGTGTTGATTCTGGAAAAGGCCCGGTCTTGCAACCCCGAGACTGATCCTATAACTCCCTCTCTTTTCTTCTTTTGGGTTTGTGATTATGGTTTCTTTTCTTTTAGTTCTATTTGACAGTTTCTTGATGGACGCTGGAGCACCGGCCAAAGTGATGTCTATGGCTCTGGCCAGAACCGTCGAGGCTCATGGTACGAAGAAGCGCAAGCACCCCGCCGAGACTACCGCAGACAAGCTCAAAGCCATCGCCCTGTCCAAGCCCCCCTCTTCGGGATCCCTCATTAAGCAAGTCTAGGTAATATCTGTTCTTGACGATCTTTTTCTCGATCTTGACCGTGTTTTTTCATCTAACACGTAGTACTAGTAGTACGACTTTCTGGGTGATCTTGCATGTGATTTTTGTGTGCCAAATGACGGTTGTAAATTCCTCTTTTGACCAAAACATGCAAGAGGTTGACACTGATTTCTTATAGATTACTTTCAACTACTCCCTCCGTCCCAAATTTCTTCTCTTTGATTTGTCTAGATACAGATGTATCTAATACTAAAGGTGACTTGATACAACCGTATCTAGAAAAGTCTAAGACAAGAATTTTGGGACGGAGGGAGTACTTTATGAACATCAATGCTACCTTCGAAGAGGGTATATTTGCCTCAGTAACTTGCATTATGGATATTGTAAGTAATCCCTCTACTCTCATGCCTTTGAAGACATGTTCTAGTGCCTTTGTTCACTCATTTCTGTGCGTATATGTAGTCATATATGGAGTATAATATCGAAAATCATCATATATTTTGAACGGAGGTAGTAATAAAATATGGTTTATGTTTGAATTAGAACCAGGTCCGCGGTGGAGATGAAGTTCTCAAAGTCATGCCGTGTGAACTGGAAGACCTGAGGATGAGTTCTACTGCTAAACTATCCAGCTGCTGTGTCCTTGTCGCCACGTGTCCTGAACTAGTGTTTTCCTGTAGCATTGTTGTCAGGCGTGTTCTCGAGGCTGTACTTGACCACAACAATTTCCTGGCCGTGCCTTCGATTACGAAGGGTGTGGTTCTTGTAAAGCTTCCCAACAAATCTGATGCGTCCTGTCTTCATGATCATGTTTATGAGTGGAAAGACCACTCTATTAGGTTCTCCAAGGTTGACGAGATGGTGATGGTTCATGTAGACATATCTCACGAAGTCCATGGCCTAGTCAGTTATGTGGGGTTTATCCCGTAGGTCGGTGGCAAGAAATAGTGTGCAGAGTTTAATTAGTGCAACTTTGCTTGTCTGTAGTAAGTACTATTGTTCAGTACTTGATTTGTGTTTGTGAACCCTGTATTGTTTATTAGTACTGACGCTTTTGTTGTGTGGTCAGTCCTGAGAACGGTCTATGTTAATGTCTGTCCACTCAATTCAGCCTGTATATTTTAAAGTATCCAGATCATATTTTTTGTGAGGACGGTTTACCAATCATGGTTACACTCCAAAATCTGTATGCATTGCAGGGTTTATCGCACCCACCAGGATTTCCAGTCCCATGGATGCTCGGTCCATACGATTTTTCACAACCTTTGGACTGTCCTGCTTGTGGGAGTAGGCGGGGCCCCTGCATGCCACCTGTAGTTGGACGATCAATCTTTTGTTTAGTACTTCAACACAGTGATTTCCTGGTAAGGATTCACTCGTGTCACATCAAGTAAATCTTATTGATTTACTGTCTAAATCTTATTGATTTAATGTCATGTTTTCTTTCTTTTCCTGCAATTTTACGATGCAGGTTTTGCCATGTGACATTCATCACAGAATAAACCATTTGGTTTGCTCTACGATGGCTATTTTTGTAGGTTTCACTTCTTATGTCGTGTCAGTAACGAAGGCACTGTCCATCACTTATATTACTGGAAAAAATTGGATCAGTCTGTTGTCTGAGTACAAGCTGAATCCCTATGATGAACTGCAGTTTGGTTTAACAAAAATGCCACAATTAGTCCTTCTCGCGTTTAAAACAAATGAAGAAAAAAACTGGATCACAGTCACGAAGCCTAGTCAAGTTAGAAAGCTGATCATAGCAGACCAGACACGATCGCCGCTGTCTCGCACATCGGTACCACCTTCAGCAATGGATCGAGCACCGGCAGTTGCTCTAGCACTGATATCGGTAGCAGCTCAGTCTGATCCAGCTAAGGATTGGGCACCGACCGCGTCAGCGGATCAGGCTAATCTACCGGAGGATCGGGCATAGACACCGGCACCTGCTCCGACACCGGCACCAGCTCTACAAGGAGCACCATCTCCGGCAGCAATAGCAGCTTTGGCACCTACACCAACACTTGCACTTGCATATGCTCCCGCCTGTGCAGCGGCAACCGAATGAGCAGTTGCACCGGCAACAGACTGGGCTGTAGTTCGCACTTCATATACCAAAGTCCTTGCAAAAACTAACATGTCCACCTTCTTGGTAAGCATTGGCCGCCCAAGTGTTTCGTTCTTTTTTCTTTCCATGTTGTTTCGCATGATTCACTGTGTTGATCTAACTGTTTGGCTATGCCTTCTTGTTTGCAAACAGATAATTCCTAGAGCAACGAGGGAGTTGTTCAACAATCCGAGCGACAGCGGCCAAGTTTCTCTTACCATGCGCAGCCTTGGTGTGAATGAACCTGCTGAATATACCGTAAGTACAAAGGATGGTCGCATGATGATTGATGCTAAAGGATGGTCAAGGTTCAAATCTAAATCATATCTTGCGATAGGGGATGATCTCAAAATCGAACTTTCTCGGCAAGGAGAGCTGGTCCAAATCAACTTTGAAATCCTTCAGTAGCAGCATGCAACTGCCGAACTGTTCTATCCTACGAGAGATTTTGATGTAATAATCTGGCATGGTGAAACAAGTGTCCTGTGTGTATAAGTAATACAACAGTATTATTTATCACATGGTATATCGTTGATAGAATTGCAACTCTCATTGCTGGTTAGGAACCGTCATTCGATTTCATTCCAATAGCTGTCGTGCTTTATTCAGTTTTGTGTATTCGCCTTGCAACAACATCTAAAACCAACGCCGCACCAATCGCTTGCAATATGAAAAGCACTGAGGTAGAACACATGGGCCTCCAAACATGCAGGGTGGGCCTACGGCCCAAAGTCCAGAACCGTGAGCCTGTCTGAGTATTATATTCTCAGCTGAACCCCCATAATGCCCGTGCGTTGCACGTAACATCAAGATGCATTTGTATGAGTATTTTATCTTGTGAGAGAAAAGGATGAACGAGGGAAGGCCTTATTTGCAAATGTCGAGAGGTGTGTGGGTACCTTTTTGCAAAATTGCCATAGTTTCCTTCCTATCCGTCAGATATAAATCGGACGGCCTATATTGCAGGATGGCAGGCACACCATCATCACCAACTCGTCTATACTGTGTTAAAAACAAATCTTTTTTATATTTATGTATGTTATATATATTCCCCTTGATTTTTCTTATGTATAAAATTGTGATATAAAAGATTTGTATATTTCTTTACAGAGGGAGCATCTCTGTGTCAAAAATATATTTGTGTGTAACCAGTTACTCCTGTCTTTCAACTTCGTTTCGCTGATATGTGGGGCATCTGGCAATGGGGTCCATGTGCCATATGCACAAATTAGAGTGCACAACTGCATGGTAGACACACCCCGGTCGTAGTGCCGCGGTAATGCCCAATGAGCCATCAAATCACAAAACCCCCCTTTCCAGCTTTAGCAGTAAGCTGGACGGACGAAGCGACAATATTTCACTAGGCCTGAATCCCCTTCTCCCTCGTCTGCTTGTTCAAAGAAACCCCCCTCTGGGTGATTGCATAGGGTTTTCTCATGGAGAACCAAGTACGAATTCTTCATCCATCCCCGATAAATCCAAGTCCCTTGGTCACGGGTAATCCTAGGATGGCAGCCGCCGCCGTTGATGCATTTTTCTTCCTACTGAATCTAGTGTGTTTCATTTGCAGTTCCCAAAGTGTGAGGACCCTATAGGTTTCTGAGCCCTCGGCGAGACGCCACACTTGTTACTTCTCATGCTAACACATGATTTTAAAATGCGCACAATATGTTCCTAGAATCCTCTTTTCTATCCGGGAGGGTGGGGTTTTTTGAACATGCCGTCGACTAATTTGTAAATTTGGATTGCTATATTTGGATAAAAGGTACTACCAGTACGATGGTCAACACTGACGTGAAGGAGGAAGTTATTTCTAGATTTGGATAGGGAATACATTGTGTTCTCATATTATTTTTCCTGTAGTGCATTATTTGCTCTACCAGAACACATGTACTCAAGATGCTCGGCCTTGCCATAACTGAATACAGCAGTTTAATGGTCACAGTGAACACAAGCCATGGATATAAGTTCCGAGTTGGGTTCATGAACCAAGAAGATTGCTGCTTTTTTTATGGCCGAACTTGGATAAACTTTCTCAAGTGTTACGGATTGAAAGTTGGCACACGAATGTTGATTGAAATAGCAGAACTTGGTCTCATCTTCACTGCGATCTTCCACCCCGACGTCGTTCCAATTGTTCATCCATGTTAGTTTTGTATCTGGTTCTTGCTTGTTGCCTCGATTACTTCTTAATCCACCTATTCTGTCTAACTAATCACAATTTAACTTTAGAAGTAGCAACGAATCTCTCCAGAAGATGCTACTTCTAACTAATGTTTTCTTATAATTGGTGGAACATGTAGGTTTTTTCAGAGTTAAGTAGGCTGCTCGTTTGTTATTCTGTAACAACTCGGCTATTACTGATGGCACTGAAGTTGACTGGGACAACATCCACAAGTTCCTACACTTTATTGATCGTCTTGAGGTCCTTGTGGGGCGTTTCAATGGTGGAAGGCCATGTGGGATATGTGTGCCACTGCTGCACTCGTTGAACAGGTCCAACTGTGTCGAGAAACTTATGGTATGAGGTGTTTTATGTTATATATGTTGTTCATAAACTATTGCTTATACACAGTTTTACATCCGTGATCTTCTTGAAACAAAAACTGCCTAGTTCTATTGTTCCTATACAGATGCCTGACCATGGTCGGGTCAGACTTGCGCTTGGTCACAACATGATGTTTATGTCGACCTACTCCATTCCCCTTGGAGGTGAAAAGATACTTATTCATGGGTGGTCTCAAATAATGAAGGCCCATCCATCTTGGAGAATAGGACAGAAGATTATGTTCCTGTTTTTCCATGGCTCTAAAGCGAATATCCTGTTTATTGACCACATTGAGAGATGAAGCCGCTTTCAGAAGGTTGTGGATGCGTGGGGTGGCACCTGGGCCTTGTCCTGGGGCTTGGCAGCCTCACCCATGGTTAACTGTAGGCAAAGTAGCACTGTTCAAGGTGTGCTTTGTATGGTTGAACCTGTATAAGTACTCATACTGCTTTCAGCTATGGTTGTTAAGTGCCCCTGTTGGTTTCAGTTAAGGTTGTTAAGTACTCCTGCTGCTTTTACACTCTGTCGTGTTTCTTCAGTCCTGTCTTCCTCCAGCGGCCAAAACCAATCCAGCGCCGACGGGGCCACCTGCTTCCGCCTCCCACGGCTGGCTGCGCCTCAGCGCATGCATCGCCACCCCACTGTCTCCTAAATCGTTAACGCCGACGTCTGAGGCCTCGCCATTGTCCTCCGCGTGCTTTGGTGCGCTTGCTGCGGCGCCGCCCTCTCGCATTGTCAACATGGTCAACAAACAACAAGAATCGGCAGAAGTACGTGGAGAGGATGATAGTACGGGCCCACCATGTCAGCCTATGGAAAAATAAAATGCTTCCTCCTAGTGTTTTCGTGACATTTAGGACACATGACATTGTGAGCGTATATAGTCAATAGACAAGAGAACATCACAAGATCGGCTCACACCTGGGACGTAGCTACTCGAGCGGTATTTTTTTGTTATTGTTGAGATGGAGCACGGTTTGAACTGGGCTGTGGCCCGTCTAGCCCATGCTTATATCTTATGTTCACCATGTGACCAGCCCAGCTATTTTTTCTTTGTGAAAATGAGCCCAGTTTATTTTTTCTAAAGAATACCCAATCCAGGCCTATTTATTTTTCTACGCCCTGATGGGCTGCACTCTTTCAAGACGTGTGCAAATCTTGAAAGTAATATGAAATTGGTTGTAAATATAAAAACAGATGACAAATTGGCAATTACTTTATAATTTCTGAATTTTTTTCACATTTTCATATTCCTATTTCACTGGGCATTAACCTAATTTAAATATATCTTCAAAGTACTTTAAATATGGCTTGACATTTCGGTATTAAAAATAGATTGGAACCCACAGAAATATGCAAAATTGGCCCTGGCCAACCAAAAAATGGATTGCAATAAATTGCATAAGAAGTCACAATGAGCTATATATAAATTATTAAAAAAGAGGGAATGGTCTGACTTATGGGCCTATTAAGTTGACGCGTATGCAAGATTTTTTTAGTTATTATATACGTCAACAAACGATTCTAGTAGACGTAACCGTTGGATGTCAATCCAACGGCCGTCGTGTTTCTTCAATCTCTGATCTTCTTGCTCCAGCCGCCAAATCCAGCGCCGGCGGGACCGCCTGCTCCCGCCTCCTGTGCAGGCCTCACTGCCCCCTACTACTCCCACCATTGGCCAGTGCATCCCTCTACTCACTCACACCCCCTGTTATTCTGCGGTGACGGCTGTCGTGGTTCTAAGTCTGACAGTGAGGTAGGGGGGTGTGTATGGAGAGGCTAGACCTTAGCTATTGGGAAGTTGTAAGCACGCAAGGTTTACGAGTTCAGGCCCTTCTCTGAGGAAGTAACAGCCCTACGTCTCGGTGCCCGGAGGCGGTCGACTGGATTATGCGTGTGTAAAATGACAGGGGTGCGAACCCTTGATACTGAGGAGGGGGTGGCTTATATAGAGTTCGCCAGCCCTCTCCTGCCCTCAGTAATGCAGGGTTTAAGGTACATTTAAGGTGGGCGTTACTGATAACGTCCCTAATAAAGTGTCATAATAATCATAAAGACTACTTAATAGCCGACCGTTTGCCTGCGGAGTGACTTGAGGTCTTCTGGCAGTCGAGTGGTTGGCTTCTTGGTCGAGTGACAGCTTCTTGGTCGAGTGTCTTCAACCCGTCGAGTGGGATATCTTCAAGTTGTTTGAAAGGTGACTTCCTCTAAGGATGTCCTATGGTAGGGCTCTTTAGGACGGGTCCGTGTCCCTACCGTAGGTACATGACTTCATCATTAGCCCCCGAACGGATTGAGGCTAGAGTGAGAAAAGGGGTTAGGGACCTTTCCGACCGATCCTTCGGGTTATTATGGGTGCTTCATTCTGGGTCAACTGTCACGGATGACGTCATTAACCTCTTTCAGTCGCCTTGATCCGTTCCAGGTCTTTCGTCGAATGGATTTCTTTACCTGTGAGGCATCGAGCGCCGGTGCGCGCGGGATTTCCGTTTCGTCAAGTTGTTCTGTAGCCAGTGGAGATCGCGGGATTCGGATTTTTTGGGAAGCGCGCGGAACGGGGGCAGCCGCAGTAATCGGGAGCGACAGTGCGAAGGCTCCTCGATCTCTGCGCCGCCTTTTTCACCACGTACTGCGCACGCCTGCCACGGGATTTGACTAGATAGCTCGGGCCTACCTACCAGCCACTCGGAAGCGGCCCCTTATAAGTAGTTGGCCCAGAGCCCTCCATCAGTACGCGTGCTCATCTCTTCCTCTTCTTTCTCTGTTTCTCCGTCGCCTCCCCCGCTTCCTTCGCTCTCGCCCTGCCACCACAAACCAGCTCGAGACCTCGCCGGCGACGATGGTGAAGGGCAAGACGACCGCTCTGGAGCGCGCGAAGAAGGCGGCGGCGGCGGGGAAGGGAAAGAAGTCGGCGCGCGGGGGTTCTTCCTCTCGGACGGCCCTGCCCAAAGGGTGGATCCAGGGCGACTGGATGCCCTCGGTGCTCCGTCAGGAGGACCTCGACGACCTGGTCAAGGGAGGAGCCATTCCCCACAAGGCGGCGCGTCTTCCAAGGGGAGAAATCGAGCCCCAACCACGCGACGGTGAGTGCGTCCTCCTGGCGACTCATATTGACCGAGGGTTTTCTCTGCCTCCTCATCCATTCTTCCGGAGCTTCTTAAATTTCTTCGGGGCGCAACTCCACCACTTTACCCCCAACTCCATAGTTTATCTTGCCGCGTTCATTTCCATGTGCGAGGCCTTCCTCGGTTGCTGTCCGCATTGGGGGCTTTTCAAGCATATCTTTACTTGCCGCTCTCAGTCGGTTAAAAAGGACAAGTCGAGTGATGAGAGGACGCAAGTGATCCAGCTGTGCGGGGGCCTGGCGATTCAAACAAGGGGAAAGAGCTGTTTTCCATCCATTACTTTCCCGGAGTCGGTCCGTGGTTGGCAGGCAACTTGGTTCTACTGCCAGGACCAAGTGACTCCAGGTCAGTCGATTGGTCTCCCTCCTTTTTCCCTCGACCGAGCCACGAAGCCCGTCTCTCTGAAAATTGCGCCAGAGGAGAAGGCCCAAGTCAAAGTGCTGGCCAGCCGAGTGGTTGAACTCGTTCGTAAGGGTGTGACTGGGATGGACTTGCTAGAGGTCTTTCTTCAGAGACGCATTCAACCGCTCTAGGCCCGGGACCATCCGATGTGGCTGTACTCGGGCCTCGACGACACCACTCGAATCCACCCGGAGGAGGTCACCGACGAGATGCTGGAGGGGTGGCTTTCAAGAATCACAGGGAATAAAGACAACCCCCGAGGAGCCAGAAGGGTGATTCCACTCAACAACACGTACGAATTGGATCAGGTACATCTTTATGTTTCTGACTGAAATCCTGTTTCTTGCGTTGGTCTTCTTTGAGTTGGTCGACTGATTTTTGTTTCGTCCGTTGTTCCCAGGCGACCACCGAGATGTTCTCGACACCCAACGGGGCACAGGGGTCGACTGAGGAAGGTGAGGCGAGTGGAGGCGAGAGCGGGGACGACCAAGGCGAGTGGGAGTCTGACGGTGAAGGGGAAGGAGACGACGACGTCTTCTCCAGCGAGGAGGAGGAGGAGGAAGCTGAGCCTCCCCGCCCGGAGGGGCGATCCAAGCTCACACATGACCCAGCGCGGGGACGCGGCAAGGACGCCGCACCTGCTGGGCAGACGTCGAAGCGCCCTCGGAGCCCTCCTCCTCCGACGACTGAGAAGGCTCCCAAGCACCCACGAGCGACGCCATCCAAGCCGCCCAAAGTTCTGCCCAAGATGAAGATAGCTGTTCCTACCATTTCCGGGTAAATGATAGAAACTTTGTTTTCCTTTGTCGACCGTGGACGGATCCTTGGTCGATTCACTCTGCCAACTGGCTGACTTTTGAGATTTGCAGCGGTGCCACTTCTGAGGTTTCCGCCAGGAACGACGACCAAGAGATGGAGGACGCTGTCACCTCCAACCCTGGTACGATTAATGACATTTTGCTTTGAGTCGACTGGCCCTTGTAGTTCTGGTCGATTGAATGTTTCTCTTGCAGCCCCTCCTCATGTTATTGATCTCCCGGACGATGAAGACAACGAGCCGCTGAGGGTGAAGAGGACAAAGAAGACGCCGGCTGTCAAGACCCCGCGGTCCACTCCAGCACCTGAGGCCGCGACTCGGGGCGATGGCGAGCCCGCTCGGGCTTCTGTGACCTTTGCCAATCCCCTGTCGAGTGTGCAGCCCTCGGCGTCGACTGCCAATCCGACTTCGCTCTTTGTCGCGTACTCCATCCCTGAAGACGAAGTGGCCGCTGCGAATGAGGCCATACGCCAGGCAGGGGTCATGATGGAACAGGTGAAGAAGGCTCGAGAGGCCAGCTAGGTAGCTTACGACGCAAGTTCGGTGCTCCAGAGCAACGTCCAGGTCAGTCGACTCAATACCTGGTTGTTTGACGAGTCTTTCTCCCTCTTTCTTTTTCTTTTTGAAGATCTTTGTATCTGTATCTGTACACCCACTGGGTGTGTTTTCTCTTTCTTGGACTAGTGGGGGCACGCTGAGTGCACCCACTGGGTGTAGTCCCCGAGACTACGGTGGACTGCTGGCAGTCGACTGTAGTCTTTATATTGCGTTTCTGAATCTGTATTTCTTCACTCGGTTTGGTCTGGCCAGGTCGAGTGGGACCATGTCCTGTCGACTGCGGACAGTTGATTTTTTTGGTCGAACCAGTGGGGGTACGCTGAGTGCACCCACTGGGTGTAGTCCCCGAGACTACTGTCGAATGTTTTTGATTGTGCTGTGGTCTTAGAAACATCACCATTGTTCCTTAGTTACTCGGAAGCAACTTATCTCGAACGTCTGTCGACTGTTTTTTCTTTTTGCAGAAATCCTGCGAACTTGCCGCTCGCTATGCTGAATTGGAGAAACAGAAGATTCAACTGGATCTTGATCTAGAGCTGGCCAGGACGGAGCTGCAAAAGGTCAGGGAGGGCGCCGCAGGTAAAGTGACTTTGTCGACTAATTTTGTTTTCAGGCTTGAGCATTCCTCTGCTGTTTCCGATTCGATCGCCATTTCTTTGTAGGAGAATTGGAAAAAGCTTTGGCGAGGAAGGACCAGGACCTGGCTGCTGCCCGCAAGGAGGCTGACGACAAGACGGCTCTGGCCGAACAAAAGCTCGCTTCGGTCGACCAGTTGGAAAAAGAGAACACCAGGTTGCAGACCACTCTGACTGATGCCAATAGGCTGACTGCCAATTGGAAGAAGAAGAACCTCCTCTTGGGCGAGGAGATGGAAGGCATCGCTCGTAGGAGGGACGACCTGGAGAGCTACCTGAGGAGCCTCGCCAAGAGGCTGTACATCAAACTTGAAGGTGCACATCTAATTTTGACTGTTTTGTACTTTTGTGTCGACTCAATCTTGCGATCGTTGGCTTATCTTTAGGTCTTGTGTGCAGAATTCTGTCAGAACTTCGAAGAGGAGACCGGGCGGATCGAAACGGGTCTGGACCCAATCAATTCTCCGGTGAAAGATGATACTGCTATGAACCTGCTCCGACTAGAATCTCGAATCGACGGCACCGTGGATTACTTGGCTCGACTGAAGGTCGCCATGTCGCGGATCGACTCGACGCTTTGGCCAGAGTCCACGCTCCAGAACGATCTCGAGTCTCTTATGGCTCGACTTGACAAAATCCCCGATCGAGTGCAGGAGTGGAAGAAGTCTTCTGCCCGGTGCGGCGCTGATGTGGCTCTATCTTTAGTCCGCGTCCACTGCAAGGAGGCGCGAGAAGAAAAGCTGGCCGCCATCCAAGTCGTCAACACCAAGAGGCACAGCTTCCAAGACTTCATGGAGACCTTCATTGCTGCTGCCACTCGCATTGCGGACGGAATTGACCTGGATGAGTTCGTCGCTCCTGCCAGTCCTCCTGTTGAGGAGTGAGAAAACTTTTATGTCTTCCCTTAAATTAGCCTCGGAATGCCGAGTGGACTTGTAATCGTTTAAACTCTGCCGAGCTGAGGGCTCGAGTACTTTGATTCGGGGCCCAGGGCCTTTTAAGCTTTATCCGAACTTAATTTTTTGCTGAATGTCTTCGTGGTCGTGAACTGTCGTGTGGGGCTTGATGGCCGACCCACACCCTGTTGTTGTACATTGTATTTGTGGCGGAGCTCTCAGGAAAAGGTGGCGGTCGACCCACACCTAGTTGCTGTACATTGTATTTGTGTCGGAGCTCTCAGGAAAAGGTGGCAGTCGACCCACGCCTTGTTACTGTAGAGTGGGACGAAGCTTACATTGTATTTGTGGCGGAGCTCTTCAGGAGAAGGTGGGTTTCAAACTTAGGCGAGTATCTGACTGCAGCTAAGTCTCTTCGTGGAGAGCTTAGGCGAGTGCTGAACTGCAGCTAAGCCTCCGAGTGGGAGGTTTGCTCTCCACTCGGTAGGATTTTCCAAACTTAGGAGAGTGTCTGACTGCAGCTAAGTCCCTTCGTGGAGAACTTAGGCGAGTGCCGAACTGCAGCTAAGCCCCCGAGTGGGAGGTTTGCTCTCCACTCGGTAGGATTTTTCAAACTTAGGCGAGTGTCTGACTGCAGCTAAGTCTCTTCGTGGAGAACTTAGGTGAGTGCTGAACTGCAGCTAAGCCTCCGAGTGGGAGGTTTGCTCTCCACTCGGTAGGATTTTTCAAACTTAGGCGAGTGTCTGACTGCAGCTAAGTCTCTTCGTGGAGAACTTAGGCGAGCGCTGAACTGCAGCTAAGCCTCCGAGTGGGAGGTTTGCTCTCCACTCGGTAGGATTTTTCAAACTTAGGCGAGTGTCTGACTGCAGCTAAGTCTCTTCGTGGAGAACTTAGGCGAGTGCTGAACTGCAGCTAAGCCTCCGAGTGGGAGGTTTGCTCTCCACTCGGTAGGATTTTTCAAACTTAGGCGAGTGTCTGACTGCAGCTAAGTCTCTTCGTGGAGAACTTAGGCGAGTGCTGAATTGCAGCTAAGCCCCCGAGTGGGAGGTTTGCTCTCCACTCGGTAGGATTTTTCAAACTTAGGCGAGTGTCTGACTGCAGCTAAGTCTCTTCGTGGAGAACTTAGGCGAGTGCTGAACTGCAGCTAAGCCCCCGAGTGGGAGGTTTGCTCTCCACTCGGTAGGATTTTTCAAACTTAGGCGAGTGTCTGACTGCAGCTAAGTCTCTTCGTGGAGAACTTAGGCGAGTGCTGAACTGCAGCTAAGCCCCCGAGTGGGAGGTTTGCTCTCCACTCGGTAGGATTTAACTTAGGCGAATCGGATTCGCGGCTAAGTCACCCACTGGGGGATTTCGGATACATACAACAGTGACAGCAATTATTGGAACACTCTTATTTCTGATAAGAATGAACTTCAGGAGTTTTTCTTATTACATCTGGTTTGAGGGCGGACTCAAGTGTAAAAGGGGCGGAGAAGCTCCGCGTTCCAAGCTCGAGGTTCGTCGATCTGTCGATCAACATTGTAAAGGTGATATGCTCCATTGTGGAGGACTCTGGTGACGATGAAGGGGCCTTCCCAAGTGGGAGCGAGCTTGTGAGGTTTCTGTTGATCCACTCGGAGGACCAGATCTCCTTCTTGAAAGGCTTGACTCTTCACATTCCGGGCGTGGAATCGACGTAAGTCCTGCTGATAAATGGTCGACCTGATCATTGCTATCTCCCTCTCTTCCTCCAAGAGGTCGACTGCGTCTTGCCGAGCCTGCTCCGCTTCATCTTCGGTGTAAAGTTCGACTCGGGGCGCATTATGAAGAAGATCGCTTGGCAGGACAGCTTCGGCTCCATAAACCAGAAAGAATGGGGTCCTTCCAGTCGACCGGTTAGGGGTGGTCCTTAATCCCCACAGAACTGACGGAAGCTCGTCGACCCAAGCGCCTGCCGCGTGCTTGAGATTGCGCATCAGCCGAGGTTTTAGCCCTTTGAGAATCAGACCATCTGCTCTCTCAGCCTGTCCATTCGACTGGGGGTGAGCGACTGAGGCGTAGTCGACTCGTGTGCCTTGAGAAGCGCAAAATGCTCTGAACTCGTCCGAATCAAAGTTTGACCCGTTATCAGTGATGATGCTGTGCGGGACTCCATATCTGAATGTCAATCCTTTGATGAAACTGATAGCGGTGCCAGCGTCGAGGCTCTTTATGGGCTTAGCTTCGATCCATTTGGTAAACTTGTCGACTGCCACAAGCACATGAGTGAATCCACTCCTGCCCGTTCTTAGGGGGCCAACCATGTACAATCCCCAGACGGCAAAGGGCCAGATGAGCGGAATGGTTTTCAGGGCTGACGCGGGCTTGTGTGACATGTTGGAGTAGAACTGGCAGCCCTCGCACCTGTCGACTATCTCTTTCGCCATCTCATTTGCCCTTGGCCAGTAAAATCCAGCTCGGTATGCTTTAGCCACAATAGTCCGAGAGGACGCATGGTGACCGCAGGTTCCCGAGTGGATATCGTTGAGGATTATTTGACCCTCTTCTGGCGTTATGCATTTCTGGCTGACTCCGGTCGCACTTTCTCTGTACAGCTGTCCCCTTATGACCGTGAAGGCCTTAGATTGGCGGAAGGTCTGTCGAGCCTCCTCCTCGTCCTCCGGGAGTTCTTTCCTTAGGATATATGCAATGTACGGTATTGTCCAGTCAGGGGTGACTGACAAGACTTCCATAATTAGGTCGACTACTGCAGGCACTTCAACTTCAGTCGGATCCGTGGCACTTTTCGGCTGCGGGGCTTCTTTTGTGAAAGGATCTTCTTGGACTAACGGCGAGTGAATGTGTTCCAAGAACACGTTGCTTGGGATGGCTTATCTATTGGAGCCTATCTTTGCCAAGTCGTCAGCTGCCTGGTTTTTCAGTCGGGGGATGTGGTGGAGTTCCAACCCCTCGAACTTCTTCTCTAGCTTCCGCACTGCATTGCAGTATCCAGTCATTGCCGGACTCCTGACGTCCCACTCCTTCATCACTTGATTAACCACCAGATCTGAGTCGCCATAGACCATGAGGCGACGGACGCCGAGCGAAATGGCCATGCGCAACCCATACAAAAGTGCTTCATACTCTGCTTCGTTATTGGAGGAATCAAAGTGAATCTGGAGAACGTATCTGAGCTTATCTCCTCGTGGGGAGACCAAAACTACCCCCGCGTCCGAACCATTCAGCATCTTGGATCCATCGAAGAACATAGTCCAGTGTTCCGAGTGCACTTGACTCGGAAGTTGCTGTTCAATCCACTCGGCGATGAAATCCGCGATTGCTTGGGACTTGATGGCTTTCTTTGCTTCAAACTTGATATCTAAAGGAAGGAGTTCAATAGCCCACTTGGCCACTCGACCAGTTGCATCTCTGTTATGGAGGATCTCCGATAATGGGGCGTCGCTGATGACTGTAATGGAGTGGTCAGAGAAATAATGTGCAACTTTCTTCGTGGTCATATAAATCCCATATACAAGCTTCTGGTAGTGGGGGTATCTTTGTTTTGAAGGGGTCAAAACTTCAGACACATAATATACAGGGCGTTGAACTTTGAAGGCCTTCCCTTCCTCTTCCCGCTCGACCGTAAGTACTGTACTGACAACTTGTCCCGTGGCTGCAATGTAAAGCAGCAGAGGCTCTTGGCTGATTGGGGCAGCTAGCACCGGCTGGGTGGAGAGCAGAGCTTTGAGCTCTGCAAACGCTGCATCAGCTTCTGGAGTCCACTCGAACTTGTCAGACTTTTTCATCAGTCGGTAAAGAGGCAACGCTTTTTCACCGAGTCGAGAAATGAATTGACTTAAGGCAGCCAAGCAGCCTGTAAGCTTTTGGACATCATGCACACGTACAGGACGCTTCATCCGGAGTATGGTGCCAATTTTTTCAGGATTGGCGTCGATTCCCCGTTCGGAAATGAGAAAACCGAGTAGCTTGCCACCTGGAACTCCGAAAGTGCACTTTGATGGATTGAGCTTGATATCGTACCTCCTGAGGTTGGCGAAGGTTTTAGCAAGGTCAGCCCGCAGGTCGGAACCTTTCCGGAACTTGACTACGATATCGTCCATGTACGCCTCCACATTCCGACTGATTTGAGTGAGTAAACACTTCTGGATCATTCTCATGAATGTGGCTCCGGCGTTCTTGAGGCCGAATGGCATGGTGACGTAACAGAAGCATCCGAATGGAGTGATGAAAGCTGTTTTGATTTCGTTTGGCCCATACAGACGGATCTGATGGTACCCGGAGTAGGCATCTAGGAAAGACAATCTCTCGCATCCCGCAGTTGAGTCGACAATCTGGTCGATGCGAGGGAGAGGAAAATGATCTTTCGGGCAGGCCCGATTGATATGCTTGAAATCAATGCACATACGGAGCGACTTGTCCTTCTTGGGGACCATAACGACATTGGCGAGCCACTCGGAGTGGTAGATCTCTCGGATGAACTCAGCTGCTAAGAGCCGAGCCACTTCCTCGCCAATGGCTTGTTTTTTCTGGACGGCGGACCGTCGAAGATGTTCCTTCACGGGCTTGAACTTTGAGTCGACTCGCAGGCGATGCTCAGCCAGCCCCCTGGGAACTCCAGGCATGTCAGAGGGTTTCCATGCGAAGATGTCCCAGTTCTCACGGAGGAGCTGGATGAGCGCTTCTTCCTATTTGGAGTCGAGCGTTGTCGAGATGTGAGTCGGAGCAGCGTCGGGATCGGTCGGGTGAATGTGGACTGTCTTCGTTTCGCCAGCCGACTGAAAAGATGACTCGGAGGCAGGCTTCTTAGCCCGTAGCAATTCACTCGGGTCGGCAGTCTTTTGGTACTCTTTCAGCTCGACCACTACCATCTGAGCGTCGGCGATCTTTGATCCCTTCTGGAAACATTCCTCTGCTTTCTTCTGGTTGCCCGTAACAGTGATCACACCTTTGGGGCCAGGCATCTTTAATTTAAGATACACGTAGCATGGTCGAGCCATGAAGCGTGCGTAAGCTGGCCTACCCAAGATGGCGTGATAAGCACTCTGGAGGTCCACAACTTCAAACGTTAACTTTTCCTTGCGGTAATTCTTTGAATCACCGAAAACCACATCAAGAGTAATCTGGCCGAGTGACTCGGCTTTCTTCCCAGGAATGACTCCGTGGAAGCTCATGTTACTGGTGCTGAGTCTAGACATCGGAATGCCCATTCCTTTCAAGGTTTCAGCGTACAGTATGTTCATGCCACTGCCGCCGTCCATCAGGACTTTGGTCAGTCGAGTGCCTTCGACAACTGGGTCGACCACCAAAGCTTGCCTCCCAGGGGTGGCAATGCACGTCGGGTGATCGGACTGGTCGAACGTGATGGCAGTCTGAGACCACTTCAGGTAACTGGGAGTCGCCGGGGCAACCATGTTGACCTCACGGTTAATGATTTTCAGTCAACTTTTGCTTTCGACATCAGCAAAAATCATCAAGGTGGAATTGACTTGGGGGTATCCATCGTCACTATCCTCCTTGTCTTCAACTCTGTCTGGCTCTTTTTCCTTATCCTTGGGCTGCTTGCCCTGGAACTGCTGAATCAGAAGCCGACACTGTCGAGTGGTATGCTTCGGGAAAATAAAATTTCCTTCTTCATCTTTCTTGGTATGGATGTGACATGGCAGGTCCAGAACATCATTCCCATCCTAATCTTTAACCTTCTTGGGCTTCCATGTGCCCTTGGGCTTTCCCTTGAAATTTCCCTGGGCCACAGCCAGGGCCTCCCCAGGGGCGGCTGGCTCGGCCTTCCGCTTCTGCTTCCGACTGGAGTTTCCTCCGGTCTCTTGGGCGACTGACTTAAGTTTGCCACTTCGGAGTCGGTCCTCGTCTTCTCCATTAGCGTACTTGGTGGCAATCTCCATCATCCGATTAAGGGACATCTCTCCGGTCCGGCCAAACTTCAGATTCAACTCCCTGTACTTGACGCCTTCCTTGAAAGCGCAAATTGCTTGATGGTCTGGCACGTTCTCGACCGAGTGGTGCAGTGTGATCCACCTCTGGATGTATTCTCTCAGAGTTTCGTTTGGCTTCTATACGCAAGACCGCAGCTCCGTAAGGCCTGCAGGGCGCTTGCATGTCCCTTCGAAGGTTGTGATAAACACTCGGGAGAGATCCTCCCAAGTGTAAATGCTGCTGGGCGCCAACTGATTCAGCCACGCCCTAGCTGAGCCTTCCAACATGAGGGGTAAATGCTTCATGGCCACCTCATCATTGCCGCCGCCAATCTGCACAGCCACTCGGTAATCCTCGAGCCACATGTCAGGCTTGAACTCACCGGTGAACTTGCTGATTCCAGTCGCTAGCCGGAAGTTGGGAGGGATCACCGCAGCTCTGATGGCTCGACTGAAACATTCAGGCCCCGAGGCGTGTGTCCTGCCGCCGGTGGGCATATCTCTGTTGTGGCCCTCTCGATGAGCCCTGTTCCTGTCCACCAGACCTTGAACGAGGATGGATCTCGCGTCAAAGCCTGGGTCTCTGGGGTCGACTGGGATCCTCTGCCCAATGTTATGGGGGCGCCTGTCGTCTCGATGTCGAGGTGCATATGATCCACTCCTCGGGGGAGGGGACGGCACCCGACGCCCATCATCACGGTCGGGTCGGTGATCATATTGTTCATTTCTCCTATACTGATCGTGCCGGTCTCCACGCCCCTCACGCCTCGGGGGCGATCTCGGGCTGTGAGCCGACTGGACGGTATCCGTTGCGACGGATCGACTGTGGATCCTGTCCCGCGACTGAGAGACGGCGGAATTCTGATTTCCCGCCGCTCGGAGCAATGCTCTGATCTGCAGCAATCCTCTGCCGGCCTCCGACTGGGAGGGCTGGATTGTCTCCGCTATGCGGGCCGCAGCAGCCAGGTTCTGAACCGGAGTTCGGTACACCTGCGGTGGTGGGAAGAGCTGACGTCGACTGGGTTCGGGAGCTTGCTGGCGTCGACTGGACTCGGGAGCCTGCTGGCGTCGACTGGACTCGGGAGCCCGCTGACGCGCCCGCTCGTCGAGAGCTCGCTGTAGATTCTCCAGTCGAGTGCGCTCGGCTAGATTAGCCAAGCGCGCGTCCTCCAAGGCCCGGGCCTCGGGGGTTTCTCCAACAATAGGGGTGTAGAGCGCGTCCATGTTCCGGCGACGAAGCTCCTCCCGCTGCAATGACGTAAGAGGCTCGGGGAGGTATTCGTCGTGAGGGTGCGACGAATCGCCCCTATCGGCACCATCATCAGCGCGATGGAATCCAGGGGGACTGCGTGTCCCCTCGACCGCCAGAACCTCCGCCAAAGGGTCGCTGCTGTCACACTCGGATGCGGTCTCCGTGGAGCCAGTCGACAGATCGAACAGGCCGCAGAGGGATTCGTTAGGCTCGATCGCCACGACTTGCGGGGTCGCCGACTGGCAGGCCGCGGCGTGTTTCATCCACCGCTGGAGCCTCGACCGACCCGAGCGCTTGCGCTGGCGGGAGACAGGACGGGGAGATGAAACGGGAGTCGACCGATATGGGGTCGACGGCTGCCTCAGGAGGACGCCACGGACGCATGCGCGGAAGTGCGTCGCGCGTCGACGTCAAGCGGCGCCTCCTGGAGCCAGGCGGAGTCGTCGGCGATGAAAGTGAGTCCGCCGAGACGGATCTCGCGGCCCTCCGCCAAAGCTCCGCAGGGAAACATGATCAAGTGGATCGGAAAAATCGCAACTTCTCCAATTAGGCGCTAAGACTAACGCCCCACGGTGGGCGCCAACTGTCGTGGTTCTAAGTCTGACAGTGAGGTAGGGGGGTGTGTATGGAGAGGCTAGACCTTAGCTATTGGGAAGTTGTAAGCACGCAAGGTTTACGAGTTCAGGCCCTTCTCTGAGGAAGTAACAGCCCTACGTCTCGGTGCCCGGAGGCGGTCGACTGGATTATGCGTGTGTAAAATGACAGGGGTGCGAACCCTTGATACTGAGGAGGGGGTGGCTTATATAGAGTTCGCCAGCCCTCTCCTGCCCTCAGTAATGTAGGGTTTAAGGTACATTTAAGGTGGGCGTTACTGATAATGTCCCTAATAAAGTGTCATAATAATCATAAAGACTACTTAATACCCGACCGTTTGCCTGCGGAGTGACTTGAGGTCTTCTGGCAGTCGAGTGGTTGGCTTCTTGGTCGAGTGACAGCTTCTTGGTCGAGTGTCTTCAACCCGTCGAGTGGGATATCTTCAAGTTGTTTGAAAGGTGACTTCCTCTAAGGATGGCCTATGGTAGGGCTCTTTAGGACGGGTCCGTGTCCCTACCGTAGGTACATGACTTCATCAACGGCAGGCTCACACCATAGCCGAACGAGTGAACCCTCATACTCCTCTCCGCGTGGGCATCCACTGCCGAGTCTTCCCCGGCTCCGCGTCGTCCCCTTCCTAGGCCTCGCCGTCGTCCACCACCATGGTGCTCTCGGTGCGGCATGGTCAACATGGTCAAGGAACGACTTCCATTGGAAGAGTACTGTCGTGGAGAGGCTGACAGCTAGGTCCACGGCAGCCACAAGGAAGTGCCTCCTTATTACGCAGAAAATAATTATTCCTCCACTTAACAGCAGGGACCCATCGGACGGGCCACCATATTTGGCGAAAAAAATGTTTCCCCCCTGACTGTTCAGACCCACCGGACGGGCCACCGTATTTCGCAAAAAAAAACGTTCCCCCGCTGTCAGCTCGGACCCACCGGAAGTGCCTCCTTATTACGCACAAAAAAATGAATAATCCCCTTGCAGGTTGGGACCCACCTTGGTGGGAGGCTGACTTGTGGGCCTACTAAGTTGACGGGGACATAGTGCTTTGTCAACTTAGTCAATATGAATGATTCTAGATCCAGTGACCGTACGATGTCCATCCAACGGCCGTAGTGCTTCTTCAACCTCTGGTCTTCCTGCTCCAGCCGCCCAAAGCAGTGCCGGTCATGCCGCATGCTCCTGCCTCCTGTGGCCAGCTGTGCTGCCGCGGAGGCCTCACCGCCACTACTATTCCCACCGCTGGCCAGGCCATCCCTCTACTCACCCGCACCCCCTGTTATTCTGCGGCGATGGCAGCCTCACACCACAGGTAACCAGTGAACCCTCGTACTCCTCTACGCGTGGGCATCCACTGCCGCGTCTTCCCCAGCTCCGCGTCGTCCCCTTCCTAGGCCTCGCTGTCGTCCACCGCCCTGGTGCTCTCGGCCCAGTGTGGTCAACGTGGTCAAGGAACGGCTTCCATCAGACGTGGACTGTACGTGGAGAGGCTGACAGCTGGGTCCACGGCCGCAACAAGGAAGTGCCTCCTTATTACGCGCAAAATAATTATTCCTCCACCTGACAGTGGGGACCCACCGGACGGGCCATCGTATTTCACGAAAAAATGTTTCCCCCTGACTGGTGGGACCCACCAGCTACATCTTCGCACGCAAGGAAGTGCGTCCGGGTAAAAAAAACGATTCGCCCCCCTTGATTGCTGGGACGCACCAGCTACATCTTCGCACGCAAGGAAGTGCGTGATAGTCGGGACCCACCTGGTCAAAGCGTATGTAGCGTTGTCATTCTGGTCATGAACGTGTACGTACATACTGGTCGATGTAGAGGCGCGCATGTGGCATGTACATGTACGTACAGCGGCCAGGGTGCAAGGAAGTAAATACGGCCACGTACGTACATACGGACGGGGTCTCGAACACCTACTCGCGTGTACATACGGCCAGGGCTCGTGTACATGGCTGGGTCGGAACGGAGAAATAGCGTCGTCGTCGTGTTCATGGGGAGCCAACCGGCTGGGTCAGAACGGAATGCGTCGTCGTGTTCATCAAGAAGGCTTGGACAGAACAACCGATGGAAACGAGGCCCGACGTACCACAGAACGGAGGAAACGGCCTTGTGTTCGACCGGCCACGTTCGAAACGGGATCCTGTTCATCGGGAGGGGTTTGGCGTACCACAAAACGGAGGAAACGGACCTCCTATGGTCGAAACGGGGGCCCTGTTGATCGGGAGGGGTGTGGCGTACCGCAAAATGGAGGAAACAGACTTGTGTTGGAGCGCTATGGTTGAAACGGGGGTCCTGTTCATCGGGAGGGGTGTGGCGTACCGCAAAACGGGACTCCACGGGATACTGTTCATCTCCACCGTTGACCTCCTCCAGCCTCCACGGGCTACTGTTCATCCACCGTCGACCTCCTCCAGCCTCCACCTACGACTGTTCATCCACGGGCTCCTGTTCATCCAGCCTCCACCGCACGCTACTCCACCGGCTACTGTTCAACCAGCACTCTCCACGGGCTCCTGTTCAACCACCCCTCCACGGGCTACTGTTCATCCAGCCCTCCATCGTCTACTGTTCAGCCTACCCTCCATGGGGTGGTCTTGTTCATCTAGCCCTCCACAGGGTCCTGTTCATCCAGCCCCAACCGGCTCGATCGATCGGAGTCCTGTTCATTCAGAGGCAACACCACGGGGTCCTGTTCATCCACCCCCACCGGGAACTATTCATCCAACCCCCCCAGCAACGCTCACTGTTCATCCAGAGGCAGCATCGACCAGCTTCAGTTAGCAGCAGTAGCGAAGGAATCACTTGATCGGGTTCAATTAACAGCCATTGATCGATCACTTGGGTTCAGTAATGCGTAGCCTGCAGTGCAATCGCTCGGGTTCAGTTAGAGCCCAACGCCTCACACCCACACGCGTGCGTGTATGAGAGAAACGTGCATCGGTTGGCCCCGACCACCCACCGTAACTGGGAACACCCTGATATTTTCCTCGCCCTCGCTTCTACCATGGTTTTTCCCTTCATGGACGGCCCAAAGAATGTCATACAGCTGCATCTCCGGCCCACCCAGGACGAAAAGCCCATTTTCTGTCATGATTTTTTTTCATAGAAGTAGGACCCCACCACATCTATGATGATACCATCTTTTGTCACAATTATTATCATAGAAGTGTCATAAGTATGACAGAAAAAAATTCGTTCGGCCCAAAATGTCACGGATGTGTCCTTTTTTTGTAGTGTCTACAAGGGTACGTAGACACACTCTCCCCCTCTTGTTGCTATGCATCTCCTAGATAGATCTTGCGTGATCGTAGGTAAAATTTTGAAATACTGTGTTCCCCAATAGTGACATCCGAGCCAGGTGTATGCGTAGATGTTATATGCACGAGTAGAACACAAAGAGTTGTGGACGATAATAGTCATACTGCTTACCAGCATGTCATACTTTGATTCGGCGGTATTGTTGGATGAAGCAGCCCAGACCAACTTTACATGACCATGTTCATGAGACTGGTTCTACCGCCGTGCTTCGCACACAGGTGGCTAGTGGGTGTTTGTTTCTCCAGCTTTAGTTGAATCGAGTTTGATTATGCACGGTCCTTGTTGAAGGTTAAAACAACACACTTGACGAAAAATCATTGTGGTTTTGATACGTAGGTAAAAACGGTTCTTGCTAGAAGCCCGTAGCAGCCATGTAAAACTTGCAACAACAAAGTAGAGGACGTCTAACTTGTTTTTGCAGGGCATGTTGTGATGTGATATGGTCAAGATGTGATGATATAAATTGTTGTATGAGATGATCATGTTTTGTAACAGTTATCGACAACTGGCAGGAGCCATATGGTTGTTGCTTTATTGTATGAAATGCAATCGCCATGTAATTGCTTTACTTTATCACTAAGCGGTAGCAATAGTGGTAGAAGAAATAGTTGGCAAGACGACAACGATGCTTCGATGGAGATCAAGGTGTCAAGCCGGTGATGATGGTGATCATGACAGTGCTTTGGAGATGGAGATCAAAGGCACAAGATGATGATGGCCATATCATATCACTTATTTGATTGCATGTGATGTTTATCTTTTTTATGCATCTTATTTGCTTAGTACAACGGTAGCATTATAAGATGATCTCTCACTAAATTTCAAGGTACAAGTGTTCTCCCTGAGTATGCACCGTTGCTACAGTTCGTCGTCCGAGACACCATGTGATGATCGGGTGTGATAAGCTCTATGTTCACATACAACGGGTGCAAGCCAGTTTTGCACACGCAGAATACTCGGGTTAAACTTGACGAGCCTAGCATATGTAGATATGGCTTCGGAACACTGAGACCGAAAGGTCGAGCGTGAATCATATAGTAGATTTGATCAACATAGTGATGTTCACCATTGAAAAGTACTCCATCTCACGTGATGATCGGACATGGTTTAGTTGATATGGATCACGTGATCACTTATATGATTAGAGGGATGTCTATCTAAGTGGGAGTTCATAAGTAATATCATTAATTGAACTGTAATTTATCATGAACTTAGTACCTGATAGTATTTTGCATGTCTATGTTGTTGTAGATAAATGGCCCGTGGTACTGTTCCTTTGAATTTTAATGCGTTCGTAGAGAAAGATAAGTTGAAAGATGATGGTAGGAACTACACGGACTGGGTCCGTAACTTGAGGATTATCCTCATTGCTGCACAGAAGAATTACGTCCTAGAAGCACCGCTAGGTGCAAAGCCCACTGCAGGAGCAACTCCAGATGTTATGAACGTCTTGTAGAGAAAAGTTGATGACTACTCTATAGTTCAGTGTGCCATGCTTTACGGCTTAGAATCGGGACATCAATGACATTTTGAACGTCATGGAGCATATGAGATGTTCTGGGAGTTGAAATTAATATTTCAAGCAAATGCCCGGATTGAGAGATATGAAGTCTCCAATAAATTCTATAGCTACAAAATGGAGGAGAATAGTTCTGTCAGTGAACATATACTCAGAATGTCTGGGAACCACAACCACTTGACTCAACTGGGAGTTAATCCTCCTGATGATAGTGTCATTGACAAAGTTCTTCAATCACTGCTACCAAGCTACAAAAGCTTCGTGATGAACTATAATATGCAAAGGATGGATAAGACAACTCCCGAGCTCTTCGCAATGCTAAGGGCTGTGGAGGTAGAAATCTAGAAGGAGCATCAAGTGTTGATGGTCAACAAGACCACTAGTTTCAAGAAGAAGGGCAAAGGGAAGAAGGGGAACTTCAAGAAGAATAGCAAGCAAGTTGTTTCTCAAGTGAAGAAGCCCAAGTCTGGCCCTAAGACTGAGACTGAGTGCTTCTACTGCAAAGGGACTAGTCACTGGAAGCGGAACTGCCCCAATTATTTGGCGGATAAGAAGGATGGCAAAGTGAAAGGTATATTTGATATACATGTTATTGATGTGTACCTTACTAATGCTCGCAGTAGCGCCTGGGTATTTGATACTGGTTTTGTTGCTCATATTTGCAACTCGAAACTGGGGCTACGGATTAAGCGGAGATTGGCTAAGGACGAGGTGAACATGTGTGTGGGAAATGGTTCCAAAGTCGATGTGATCGCGGTCGGCACGCTACCTCTACATCTACCTTCGGGATTAGTTTTAGACCTGAATAATTGTTATTTGGTGCCAGCGTTAAGCATGAACATTATATTTGGAGGTTGTTTGATGCGAGATGGTTATTCATTTAAATCAGAGAATAATGGTTGTTCTATCACTAGTAGAAAACGAAGCTTTAAAACCGGTTCGTAAGGGCCTTTAGTGTCGGTTCCATAACCGGCACTAATTAGTGGGCACTAAAGGCCTCCCCTTTAGTACCGGTTCGGCACGAACCGGCGCTAAAGTGCCACCACATGGTGTGAGCTCGCGCCCTGGTATGGGGGACCTTTAGTACCGGTTGGTGTTACCAACCGGTACTAAAGGTTTTTTTTGAATATTTTTTGAAAATTTTGGAAAAAAAATTGATTATTTTTTTCGATTTTTATGTTTTCTGAATTATTTGGTGATTTAGTCTCTAATCACCTCTCTTAACTGCTCAAGTGTGGATCGCTCATTCCAAATCATCTAACTTTCCGACCAGTCACCCGTCCCTCTCACTACTCCGTGCCCGAGCACGCTTAACTTTCGGGTTCTATTCTCCTTCATTTCCAAGTCTGCACTTGTTGTTTTCCTGACAATAGTAAGATGCCAATCCTATTAACCCTCAGGAGTTTAGCTTGAGCATGAAGTCACGCATTTCACTGTTTGAGTTTGAAACTATTATTCTAAAAAACAGTAATTATTTAGTAACACTATTATTTCTTGAATAAGTTTGACCATAGTTTGACAATAGTTTAACCATAGTTTGACCAGATTTTAACAAAATTCAAAAAATTGAAATAATTATTTAGTAACACTAATATTCTTGAATAATTATGTAGTAACATTGCTCCATAGTTCATAGTCAAAAAAAATTATGTAGTAACATTAATACTTCTTGAATAAGTAGTTTGACCAGATTTAACAAATTTTTTTTTAAAAAAACTTAAATTTGACCATATATTTTTTTCCTTTTGGAATTTGAGGATTCTAAAAAATTGCAAATAGGCCGTAGGCGGTCTCCATCGGATGCGGATATTCGTGCTGAATTTTTTGATATATTATACGTTTTTTCCCGACATCATATGCAAAAGTTATAGCCGCTTTTGCATTTTCCCTACACTTTTTGCAAAACATGTCCAAATTTAAGTTTTCAAATTTTCCTAACTAGTAGATGTAGTAATATAACTACCTCTCGAAGGATTTTATTTTTTGAAGTTTTTATCATTTTCTTTTGATTTTTCCAGAACTGAAATGGCGACACACCGGGGGGGTAGAGTTTGAAAATTGCCCTATAGTGCCGGTTTGTGTCACAAACCGGTACTATAGGTCAGACCCCTTTAGTACCGGTTCATGGCACAAACCGGTACTAAAGGTTAGCCCTTTAGTACCGGTTTGTGACACGAACCGGTACTAAAGGTGATCGTGGGGCCCTGGCCTGACGCCAGCCTGCCATCACCCCTTTAGTACCGGTTCGTGGCACGAACCGGTACTAAAGGTTCAACACGAACCGGCATTAATTCATTGCCGTTCGAACCGGCACTAATGGTACCATTAGTGCCAGCTCAAATTCAAACCGGCACTAATGTGCTTCACGTTTGACCCTTTTTCTACTAGTGTATTTATATGAGTAATATCTTTTATGGTCATGCACCCTTGATGAGTGGTCTATTTTTATTGAATCTCGATAGTAGTGATACACATATTCATAGTATTGAAGCCAAAAGATATATGTTTAATAATGATAGTGCAACTTATTTGTGGCACTGCCATTTAGGTCATATTGGTGTAAAGCGCATGAAGAAACTCCATGTTGATGGGCTTTTGGAATCACTTGATGCTTGCGAACCATGCCTCATGGGCAAGATGACTAAAACTCTGTTCTCCGGAACAATGGAGCGAGCAACAGACTTATTGGAAATAATACATACTGATGTATGCGGTCGGATGAGTGTTGATGCTCGCGGTGGGTATCGTTATTTTCTGACATTCACAGATGATTTGAGGAGATATTGGTATATCTACTTGATGAAACGTAAGTCTAAAACATTTGAAAAGTTCAAAGAATTTCAGAGTGAAGTGGAAAATCATTGTAACAAGAAAATTAAGTTTCTACGATCTGATCCTGGAGGTGAATATTTGAGTTATGAGTTTGGTCTTCATTTGAAACAAGAGTTTCACAACTCACGCCACCTGGAACACCACAGCGTAATGGTGTGTCCGAACATCGTAACCACACTTTATTAGATATGATGCGATCTATGATGTCTCTTACTGATTTACCGCTATCATTTTGGGGTTATGCTTTAGAGACGGCTGCATTCATGTTAAATAGGGCACCATCAAAATCCGTTCAGATGACACCATATGAACTATGGTTTGGCAAGAAATCCAAGTTGTCGTTTCTTAAAGTTTGGGGCCGCGATGCTTATGTGAAAAAGCTTCAACCTGATAAGATCGAACCCAAATCGGAGAAATGTGTCTTCATAGGATACCCAAAGGAGACTGTTGGGTACACCTTATATCACAGATCCAAAGGCAACATATTCGTTGCTAAGAATGGATCCTTTCTAGAGAAGGAGTTTCTCTCAAAAGAAGTGAGCGGGAGGAAAGTAGAACTTGATGAGGTAACTGTACCTTCTCCCTTATTGGGAAAGTAGTTCATCACAGAAATCAGTTCCAGTGATTCCTACACCAATTACTGAGCAAGCTAATGATGATGATCATGAAACTTCTGATAAAGTTACTACCGAACCTCGTAGGTCAACCAGAGCAAGATCCGCACCAGAGTGGTACGGTAGTCCTGTTCTGGAGGTCATGTTACTTGACCATGACGAACCTACGAACTATGAGGAAGCGATGATGAGCCCAGATTCCGCGAAATGGCTTGAGGCCATGTAATCTGAAATGGGATCCATGTATGAGAACAAAGTATGGACTTTGGTTGACTTGCCCGATGATGGGCAAGCAATAGAAAATAAATGGATCTTCAAGAAGAAGACTGACACTAACGGTAATGTTACTGTCTACAAAGCTCGACTTGTTGCAAAAGGTTTTTGACAAGTTCAAGGAGTTGACTATGATGAGACCTTCTCACCCGTAGCGATGCTTAAGTCTATCCGAATCATGTTAGCAATTGCCGCATTTTATGATCATGAAATTTGGCAAATGGATGTCAAAACTGCATTCCTTAATGGATATCTTAAAGAAGAGTTGTATATGATGCAACCAGAAGGTTTTGTCGATCCAAAAGGTGCTAAAAAAGTGTGCAAGCTCCAGTGATCCATTTAGGGACTGGTGCAAGCCTCTCGGAGTTGGAATATATGTTTTTATAGTATGATCAAAGCATATGGTTTTATACATACTTTTGGAGAAGCCTGTATTTACAAGAAAGTGAGTGGGAGCTCTGTAGCATTTATGATATTATATGTGGATGACATATTGTTAATCGGAAATGATACTGAATTCTGAATAGCATAAAAGGATACTTGAATAAGAATTTTTCAATGAAAGACCTCCGTGAAGCTGCTTATATATTGGGCATCAAGATCTATAGAGATTGATCAAGATGCTTAATTGGACTTTCACAAAGCACATACCTTGATAAAGTTTTGAAGAAGTTCAAAATGGATCACTCAAAGAAAGGGTTCTTGCCTGTGTTAGAAGGTGTGAAGTTGAGTCAGACTCAATGCCCGACCATTGCAGAAGATAGAGAGAAGATGAAAGTCGTTCCCTATGCCTCAGCCATAGGTTCTATCATGTATGCAATGCTGTGTACCAGACCTGATGTGTGCCTTGCTATTAGTTTGGCAGGGAGGTACCAAAGTAATCCAGGAGTGGATCACTGGACAACGGTCAAGAACATCCTAAAATACCTGAAAAGGACTAAGGATATGTTTCTTGTTTATGGAGGTGACAAGGAGCTCATTGTAAATGGTTACGTCGATGCAAGCTTTGACACTGACCCAGATGACTCTAAGTCACAAACCGGATACATATTTTTTATTGAATCATAGAGCTGTCAGTTGGTGCAGTTCTAAGCAGAGCGTCGTTGCAGGATCTACGTGTGAAGCGGAATACATAGCTGCTTCGGAAGCAGCAAATGACGGAGTCTGGATGAAGGAGTTCATATCCGATCTAGGTGTAATACCTAGTGCATCGGGTCCAATGAAAATCTTTTGTGACAATACTGGTGCAACTGCCTTGGCAAAGGAATCCAGATTTCACAAGAGAACCAATCACATCAAGAGACGCTTCAATTCCATCCGTGATCAAGTCAAGGAGGGAGACATAGAGATTTGCAAGATACGTACGGATCTGAATGTTGTAGACCCGTTGACTAAGCCTCTCTCACGAGCAAAACATGATCAGCACCAAGACTCCATGGGTGTTAGAATCATTACTATGTAATCTAGATTATTGACTCTAGTGCAAGTGGGAGACTGAACGAAATATGCCCTAGAGGCAATAATAAAGTTGTTGTTTATATTTCCTTATATCATGATAAATGTTTATTATTCATGCTAGAATTGTATTAACCAGAAACTTAGTACATGTGTGAATACATAGACAAACAGAGTATCCCTAGTATGCCTCTACTTGACTAGCTCGTTAATCAAAGATGGTTAAGTTTCCTAGCCATAGACATGTGTATTCATTTGATGAACGAGATCACATCATTAGAGAATGATGTGATGGACAAGACCCATTCGTTAGCTTAGCACTATGATCGTTTAGTTTATTGCTATTGCTTTCTTCATGACTTATACATGTTCCTATGACTATGAGATTATGCAACTCTCGAATACCGGAGGAACACTTAGTGTGCTATCAAACGTCACAACGTAACTGGGTGATTATAAAGATGCTCTACAGGTGTCTCCGATGGTGTTTGTTGAGTTGGCATAGACCGAGATTAGGATTTTTCACTCCGATTGTCGGAGAGGTATCTCTGGGCCCTCTCGGTAATGCACATCACTATAAGCCTTGCAAGAAATGTGATTAATGAGTTAGTTGCAGGATGATGCATTACGGAATGAGTAAAGAGACTTGCCGGTAAAGAGATTGAACTAGGTATGATGATACCGACGATTGAATCTCGGGAAAGTAACATACCGATGAAAAAGGGAACAACGTATGTTGTTATGGAGTTTGACTGATAAAGATCTTCGTAGAATATGTAGGAAACAATATGAGCAACCAGGTTCTGCTATTGGTTATTGATCGGAGATGTGTCTCGGTCATGTCTACATAGTTCTCGAACCCGTTGGGTCCGCACGCTTAACATTCAATGACGATTTGTATTATGAGTTTATGTGATTTGATGACCGAAGGTTGTTCGGAGTCCCGGATGAGATCACGGACGTGACAAGGAGTCTAAAAATGGTCGAGACATAAATATTCATATATTGTAAGGTTACATTCGGACATCGGAATGGTTCGGGTCGTTTCGGACGAGTTGCCGAGTACCGGGGGTTAGTGGAACCCCCCCTGGGAAGTTATTGGGCCTCATGGGCCTAATGGTGGAAGAGAGGAGGCAAGCCAAGGAGTGGCGCACGCCCCCTAGCCCAAACCGAATTGGACTGGGGCTAGGGGGCCGACCCCCCTTTCCTTCTCCTCTCTTACTCCTTCCCCCTTCTCCTTGTGGAAGTAGGGAAGGGAGGGGGGGCGCGAATCCTACTTGGAGTAGGACTCCCCCCCTTGGGCGCGCCACCCTTGGCCGGCCTCCTCCTCCCTCCCCCCTTAATATACGTGGGAGGGGGCACCCTATAGACACACAAGTTGATCTTTTAGCCATGTGCGGTGCCCCCTCCACAGTTTCACGACTCGGTCATATCGTCGTAGAGCTTAGGCGAAGCCTTGCGCTGGTAACTTCATCATCACCGTCACCAAGCCGTCATGCTGATGAAACTCTCCCTCAGCCTTAACTCGATCAAGAGTTCGAGGGACGTCACCAAGCTGAACGTGTGCAGATCGCGGAGGTGCCATGCGTTCGGTACTTGATCGGTTGGATCGCAAGACGTTCGACTACATCAACCACGTTACTAAACGCTTCCGCTTTCAATCTACAAGGGTACATAGACACACTCTCCCCTCTCGTTGCTATGCATCTCCTAGATAGATCTTGCGTGATCGTAGGTAAAATTTTGAAATACTGCGTTCCCCAACAGAAGATGGGTATTCTATTTCTCAGTCCTGAAGATATGTAAGAGGAAAAGAAATCTATGAAAGAAAAAGGTATTGAAGCTGAAGATGTTAAGAATTTACCACCTATTGAAGAAATACATGATCTCAATACCCCGACACGGGTAGTAGAGGTAAATTCTCTCTATAGATTTGATGAAGGTGATATTCCTTATAATAAATCTACAGTCAATGCTTGGATGAATTTGATAACTTTATTGTTAAATAAGAAAACTTCAGTGCATATGTTAGTAGAAAACTGAAACGAAATTCTTATATGCTTGAACGCTTGGGTGATTATATGTTTAGAACTGTAATGATCTCAAGATTGTTAGTAAACATGCTTCTATGGTAAAACTCAAGTAGAACAAGTTCTCAAAGAACAAAATGATTTGCTTAATGAAATGAACAATAAGATGAATGATCATGCTGTTAGAGTTATGGCTAGAGGTGGTAAAATGACTCAGGAACCTTTGTATCCTTAAGGCCATCCTAAGAGAATTGAGCAAGACTCTCAGAAAAGTAATACTGATGCACCTAGTCCACCTAAAAAGAAAAAGAAATATGATAGGACTTTGTATGCTTCTAGTGAACCCACTATAGACACACATGAGAATCCAAATGATATTTCTATTTCTGATGCTGAAACACAATCTGGTGATGAACATGAGTCTAGTAATATTGTTAATGATGATGCTCATGTTGATGCTCAACCTAGTAATGATAATGATGTGGAGATAGAACCTGCTGTTGATCTTGATAACCCATGACTTAAGAATAAAATATATGATAAGAGAGACTTCATTGCTAGGAAACATGGTAAAGAAAGATAACCATGGGTTCAGAAACCCATGCCCTTTCCTCCTAAACAATCCAAAAAAGGATGATGCGGAATTTGAGCGCTTTGTTGAAATGCTTAGACCTGTCTTCTTGCGCTTGCGTTTGACTGATATTCTGAAAATGTCTCCTTATGCTAAGTATATGAAAGAAATTCTTACAAATAAAAGAAAGATACCTGAAGCTAAAATTTCCACAATGCTTGCTAATTATACATTTAAGGGTGGAATACCAAAGAAACTAGGAGATCCAGGAATACCAATTATACCTTGCTCCATTAAAAGAAACTATGTTAAAACTGCTCTATGTGATTTGGGAGCCGGTGTTAGTGTTATGCCCTTCTCTTTATATCGTAGACTTGATTTGAATAAGTTGACACCAACTGAAATATCTTTGAAAATGGCCGATAAATCAACTGCTATACCCATTGGTATTTGTGAGGATATGCCTGTCGTAGTTGCAAATGTTACTATCTTAACGGACTTTGTTATTCTTGATATACCCGAGGACGACAGTATGTCGATCATCCTTGGTAGACCCTTTTTGAATACTATAGGGGATGTTATTGATTGCAACATGGGCAATGTCACTTTTCATGTTAATGGTAATGAGCATACGGTACACTTTCTGAAGAAACAACCTCAAGTGAATAGTATCAATTCTATTGAAAAAATTTCAACAATTACTATTGGAGGTTTTGAATTCCCTATTCCTACCGTCAAAAAGAAATATGATATTCTTATCGTTGGGTACATGCATATCCCTATTGAGGTAACCTAGTATTATACGAAGATTCTCCGGTTTCATGTCATTCAGAAGAAGTTTGTTAATAAGACTTGATCAACCTTGTTAATGGTTTCCTGTTGACGGGCATGACCGCATGAGATGGATGAATTTAGTGAACACAACCTTCTGTACCCACTTTTTTACTTTCTTTTAATTAGAATAAATAAAGTGGAAATGCTATTAGTTTGATGTTTTCTGAATTATCCGTGCAATAAAAATGACCGAAAAATAAAAGTTCTCCGAATGCCCTGAAAATTTAGTATGATTTTTTCTGTAATACTTAAGAATTTTTGGCACTGAAAACACCTCAGGGGGTGTACCAATAGGCCACATGCCCACAGGGCGCCCCTACGGTGCGCCTAGAGGGCTTGTGGGTCCCACATGGGCCCCCCTCACTTATTCCAGCACCCATCCACTTCAGCTTCCTCTAGAAAAAAATCCCACCATTGCTCAAACCCGTGTTCTTGCTCATTTTGCTGCCATTTTCGATCTCCTTGCTCGGAGCTTTGTTTCTGAAACTGTTTTGGGAGATTGTTCTTCGGTATGTGACTCCTCCAGTGGTCCAAATAGCTTTTGCTTTAGTGCTTTATATATTGCAAATTTTTTCTGCTGTGGTGACCATGTTCTTGAGCTTGCATGTCAAATTTATATTGTCCAACGTGGTTTTGTTGCATGATATAGACTATAGACACTTGCAGGAGTAGTTTCTATGAATCTTGTTGAGTTTTGTTCACTTTTATTTTGAGGCACTAAAAATTTCAGAGGAAAAAAATGTTCCAAGGTGGTTCCTCCAAGAAGAAATCCGCGAGGCTCGCTATACGGGAGCCAGACCTTGAACCACCGCGGGAGGCTCAAGTGCAACCTTGCGAATGGCCGTCGGATCACTTCATGACTCGTGCAGGTTTCAAGGAAGAATTTGATATGTACATGCGTGTCATGGGAAACCACGACCACCTATGGGGCCATGAGCCCCTTGTGGTTCAGCAGGGGGGACGAGCACGTTGCACAAAGAGCGGAGAGAGCATCGTGCAGCACACCAGAGATCACACATGCAATTTTACCCTGGCTCGAGCCACCATGAGGCATAAAACCCTACTCCTGCTTTGGTGGATTGATGGTGGATTGTGGTGGAGACGCAATGCTCTAGCCCGGCAGGGTTGCCTTGGGGCAAGAACAGCTACGCGCATATGAGTGTACCAGGGTCCGCCCCCTTTCTATGGTTGCCATGGGCCTCCTTTTATAGATCAAGGGGTCACCACGGTGGCAAATAAGTCATTATGCACTGATTAGATATCGACAGTGCTATCATACCTAACTCTGCAGGTAGGACAAAGCGCATTAAACATGTCGCTTAGTGTCACATCATGGCCTGCCCGACAAGCCTTGCTGGGCTGCTTAGCCACCTTCTCTCCTATCTCCATGGACACATCGTTGGACGGGTGTCATTTTGTAGGTGATTTCCATAGGAAATGGCTGCCATGTGGCAAGAAACAACCACTTAGTTACTTGGGGGCTTGACACCACACCGATCGGTGACTTGCGTCGTTGTGAGGTGGTGCGGTGGAGCCTTGGCGGGGTAGTTCACCTTTGTAGGCCCTGGCAGGCCTACCGGGGAAGTCTTGAGGTTTGCTTCCGGGCTAACCTTGACCTTGCTAGGCTCGCCCGGCAAGGGAGGTTTTCCCTTAGTGGTATCTCGCTTCTTTGGTTTAACTTGTTCCTCTTGATCTGCACTCTGATCCCTCAAAGAGCTGATTACTTGTGCTTGGTCTAGTCTTGGATGCTGTAATCTTGCTCTTAGGCCTATGCATGGTCTGGGCAACAAACCCAGGTTTTGTTGCACCGACAGGAGCCCCCAGGCCTGGCCTGAATGCACTGCTGGGCGTCGTCGGGATAGGCCCTAACTTGTGCACAAGCAAGAGGGTAGTGGTTGCTCGTCCTTTGAGATCTTCTTTGCTTCTTCATTAACTTGAGCTCGGGTCAGTTTCATGTTCTCCCATGCGTCGCATAACACCAACTACAGTGAAGGGGATAATGGGCCATGATCTGCGGAGTACCCATGTCCCACGTTCACTAGGCGATAACTACGACCCCACTATCTATCCCGCTCCAAGTGCTTCTGCCACGTGTATCGCATGCATTGCGCAAGGTTGGTGGGCATGCGGAGGGCGCGAGAATGAGTGCCATAGCAGAAAGCCAGGCGTCGTGGATTGGTGCAGGGGGTCGGCCCTGATCCATCGAGCCGTTAATGGCGAGGCGGAGCCGGACTGGCCAAGCGGGGTGGCCACCTCCATGAAAAAAAATCTAGCCCCCTGCTCTGCCCGCCTATAAAAGGGAGCGCGGGGCGAGACGTTCCTCCACACCTCCCTTCCTCTCCGTTTCTGCAGCAGTACCCTCCCATCATGGTGAGAGGTCGAGGATCTGGTCCTGCTCCAGTGGCGACGAGAACTTCTGCTCGACAGTGTTTTACTCCTCCCTCTGAAGATGTGGGGGCGAAGCCCGCTATGAGAGGAGGCGGGAGGGGGTGAGGTCGTGGTCGTCGTGGCGCACGGGGCCGAGGAGGACGGGGCGGTGCTTTGATTGCACCCCTGCCGGCCGCTCCTCCCCCGATGGAAGGCCACGTCGGAGACCAGCCTCTAGAGTTCATCATTAGGATGTATAAGCCTCCGCACGGCCGCTTCCATCTCCCCACCCCATTCGCAAGGGCGATGGAGCTCAAACAGCCACACACGTTGAAACTGCACATGAGGGGCTACGGGAATGGTAGCATACGGGTGGATGTGGATTTCCCCGCCCCTCACATCATGTACTTCCGTCGTGGCTGGCAGGCCTTTGCCCGTGCCCACAGCTTGTCGGAAGGGCACCCTTCATTTATGTTAATGGAGGCTGATTTCCTTTCCGTCAAGGTCTTTGGGAGCTCGGGTGCTTGCTTAGGGTGCTGCGTAGAGAGCTCAACCGACGACGAAAGCTCCTCCTCGAGTGACAGCGACGAGGAGGACAGTGACGACAATGACGACGACATTGATTGGGAGGGCGACGACTCTGACTCCGGCTAAGCACCAGCCGCACCATCACCATCTGGCGGCGGCACCACCATCTACACATGTATCTCCTCTCCCGCAAGGTGATGTGCAAGGGTTGGGATGGTGCCTCCGGCTCCTCCAGCAGCCTTCCAACTGGGCCCTGGCAGGCTTCCTCATGGGCTGCAGCTACATTCACCCTGCCGCGTCCTGCTGGCCTTGGTGGCGATGGTTGACGGGTCATCTCCGCCAATCTCTTCACCATCACCTTCGTCCATGCCTTCCCGCTCCTATTGGGCTACCTTTCCTAGAGCCCGACAGGGTCGGGCTGGGCTTCTGCCTAGGCGCCCCTTTTGCCCCCTTCGCCTCCTGTCGTAGTGCCTAGGAGGAGATGGACAAGAAAGGACATCACGTGGCACTTATCTTTCTTCAATCTAAAATGTGTAGGCACTTGCCAAACTTTAGTTCAAATTATGTAATCCCTTTTATCCTTGTTTGTGTTATGTAAGATCTATACTTGTTGATCAGCATATTAATGAAAAGGATGAACCTTGCCAGGCACTTGTGTATGTAATATGTCCATGCAAAGGCAAAATGCCTCTATACATTTAAGTAAACACGTTTTCCCAGCAGGCTATCCTGCCGGTACCCTCCGTTTGCTGCCGTGGAGCTGGGCCTGTCGGGCACAAATCGTAAAGAGGGACCAGCCCCCGCGCCAAACCTTCTCGTGAAAGGCCACTACAACCATCCCGACCGAAGCAACATCAAGTCAAGGGACAGGAGCACCAAGTTTCAAACGTGGCAAGGTTTTCTTATGCTCAAGTTTTTACTTACAGAACATGTACGAATAAGAGAGAGAACTTATTTATTTTGGCTTGCCATGGTTAGAACGTAGGCTTGTCCTTCCATCTCCTCTTTGGTAATGAATCCATGGTAGGAGCCTGAAGTTTGGTGCAGATGAAAATGATGCCTCATGCGATCTTATATACATGAACATGCCATGCCCATGATATGCTTATGCATGCATGCAATTGTTCAGGGGGCCCCCAGCGCTTCATTTATTTCTTTGTTGCTCAGGGTCTACGCCTGGCTTTGTAGAAGGGGTTACATGCAATAGAGGCAAGGCATGTACAAAAGGGTGGCTGTTGGGCAGGGCCCGACAGCCGCGCCTTACGGGAAGAACTTGCGGAGATGCTCAATGTTCCATGAGTGTTGCAACTGAATGCCATCTCCGGTCTCTAGACGGACTTCGCCAGGTCTGGTGACTCATACTACCCGGTAAGGGCCTTCCCGCTTCAGTGTCAACTTGTTTGTACCCATGGTGGACTGAACGCGTCTAAGGACAAGGTCACCTTCCTCAAAACTCCAGGCATGAACGTTGCGGCTGTGATAGCGACGCAGGGCTTGTTGAGCATGCAACACACGTAGCATCCCGGAGATGGTTCTCCTCGAGTAGCATAGTGTCGTCACACCGGTGCTGTCCGTGCGCTACTTCATCGTAGGCAAGTACTCGAGGTGACCCGTAAATGACTTCCGTGGGGATAACTGCTTCTGCCCCATGGACTAGGGAGAAGGGAGTCTGCCCGGTAGCTCGACTTGGTGTCATTCTGAGGGACCAAAGAACCACCGGCAGCTCATCGATCCATCGCCTGCCGCACTTCTGCAGCTTATCAAATGTTCTTGTTGTCGGCGTTCTGGGAATGGGGGTCCCCAGACTTGCCTGCCTGCGGCGTGGCTCAAAGGGGGCCCAGCACGGCCCATCTTCACCAACACAAGCTCAAGACCCTCGTGAGGGGCCAAGCCTCGCGGGGCAGACGACGTGGAGCCTCCGCAGGCACGGCCTCATCGGGCAGGCTCACGAGGAGGCGGAGAGATCAAGGCGGGGTACCTCATGAGGTGCCCGTGACGCAAGCCATGACGACTCAGGGCGCCAGGCGGGCGCCAGCCCGCGCAGCGTCCCCCTTTCCTCTTTGGTGCAAAGGAGGCAAGGGCAGCCGCGGAGTACCGAGGCATCAGGCAAAGGCTGCCATTTCGGTGCAACGAGACCAAGACCAGGAGGACTACGAGACGGAGGTCATCGTGGAGCCCAAGAGGGCATCATCACCAGAGCTTTGCGCAGGCGAAGACTACTTTTGTCAGGATAGCTGATACTTGTTGTCCCCTTTCAAACTAGCCCGCCATTGTTGGCTCCCTTCCCGCTCGATATTTGGAAAGCGGACCAGGGCCTCTATAAATAGGACCAGTCACCCACATGGCAAGGGGTCGGCTGGTTGGAAACAGAGAGAGAGAGAGAGAGAGAGAAAGGTGGCTGAACTCCTCCCAGCAGTTCATCGCCCCAGCCAAGAACAGACCCTCGCGAGGCTGTTCTTCCTTGTATTGTTCATCATCATCAGCCCAAGAGGCAATCCACACACCACACACTGGAGTAGGGTATTACACCACAACGGTGGCCCGAACCAGTATAAACCCTGTGTCTCTTGTGCTGTTCTTCCCATAGCTTTGATCCTAGCGTGGCAGAGGGGTGCAGGTAGGTAGGAGGCGAAATCTCCGTGCGCACCCCAGTGTTCGAACCTCAAGGGTCTGCCTGAACCCGAAATCCGACATTTGGCGCGCCAGGTAGGGGTGCGCCGGAATTCGTCTTCTACCGCTCTATGCCCCGTCGCGTCGTCATCACCATGCCCGGCGACCAGGAGGGCAACCCAGACCCATGGGCGGCGTGGCCCGCCCGCGCAGAGCCGCTCGCCTCGGGCAACCCTGTGCCCCAGGCAGCTTGCGATCCGCAGGGCGCTGCGGGCCGCGGGCGACGCGGACAGGCTTCGACTGCTCTCACACCACGGCAGGCGCGGTCGGCAGCAAGGGCCTCCGATCACGCCGTGACCACGACACCGTACACCCGCCGGGAGCAGGCGAACTCGAGGGCCGCGCTCACGGTGGCCCGAGAGCTACTGCAGTGCAGACTGCTGGAGGGTGGCCACGACATGCTGCTGGAGCGAGTGGCAGAGCTCCTGGGCTTCGCCGCCTCGGGGGCTCACCCCTTCTCCACCCAGCTCCCATCTCCAGCCCAGGGCGACCCGCGCGGGGGCTTCGCGTGCGCCCGCGGGCTCCAAGGCTGCGTCGACGCCAGCGAAGCTGTCAGCGCCGGACCGGCGGCGGCGCTGCCCCCGCCCCCGGTCCGCGAAGAAGGACTCAACGTGACCCGCGGCCCCAGTGGGCGGCCGCGCTGCCACCCCACGGTAGGCGCATCAGGCAGGACCGCATGGCACGCGGGGCATTACGGCGTGGCATTCGGAATGACGGTGCCAGAGGAATACGTGCCCCTCATGATGGACCAAGGACACCCTCATGAGAACGGACAAGGCTCGCTCCTCAACCCAAGCTGGGGGGACGAGGCACTAGAAGCTGAGCCTTTCCAAGAGCCCCGAGACGGTCCCACTAGCCACGCTGGAGGCAACGAGTATCGGGTACCGCTAATTCTTCAGGGGCAGGTATACGCTAACCATGGATCGCAGGAGGTGCAGGTTGCCACAGCAAGCAGCTGCCCCGTTCCTACAGTCTCCTACCCCTCGGGAGGAGGGCGAAGGGGGCTGCAGGAGAGGGGCAGGGATCCGACATCACCACCGCGGCGTTCGGAGCAAGGCGTTCTCGGGAGGTAGGCCCTCCGCTGGGGAGGTGCCCCAGGGCCTGCCCCCGGCTGAGGACCCGTGGTCGTCGGGGGAACCGTTGGCGACCGCTCCACCCCATCGGGCGGCGTCCTGGTTTCCGGTCGTTGCTGATGGCACTAGAGTGTGGCGCAAAGCGGGGCCCTCATCTGGCGATATGAAGCAAGGCCAATACCTATGAAGAAGGCCCAGTGCCTATGAAGCTCGCCGCCCCGTGACACTCTCACGTAATAATGAGTGGGGCTGTACACGCCCCGGAGTCTCAGGGGTGCCGGCCTCAGGCCCTGGGGCTCCCTCCCACGCCCAATGGCAGCACTTAGCTCTGCGCTGGTGAGAAGACGTCCAAGACTAGACTAGGTGCCAGACGCGACCTTTTGTTTGCTTTCATTGCTCTTCCCTTTGGTTGTCGCTTTCCCTCGCTGGATTCAAGTTGGATTCGAATTTGAGATTTGCGTGTGTTCGGGGAAGGGGTGCTTAGTCTTGTTCAAGCAATTTCTCGCGTTTCGGTTACCACTTCGCCTCAGCTGCCTCCCCTCGTGAGCCCCTCGCGAGCCGGGTCAGGCCTAGCTTGCGCGCAGCCCAGACTGCCGCCGCCGCGTCCTCTCAGGAGGGTGTTTTACTGCAGATCCAACGGAATCAATCAGGAAACACTCAGGGCACCACAGCCTCCTGCGGGCTGCCCCAGGGCCAGCACGGGATAAAGGTAAACTAGCCGAACAGCGCGTCGCTTAAGCCAACCACTTGGCGCGGGTGCATAGGCAATGTAGCTCCTACTGATACGATAAACACAAGTTTTACATGAGGGGCTCTCCCTCCAAAATGCTCTCACAGCTATCAGGCCAAAACCTGAGTTCTATTCATGTAGGGTAAGCAGGAACGGTGCACAATCAGTCGGATGAATCTCCCAATGCGTCCTCAGGAGCACCACCGGGGCCCTTGCTGGCATTGCTGGACTCGCCATCGCTGTCCGCGGTGCCGCCAGCGGCGTCAGGGCCGCCCATCACGCCGCCCTCGTCGGCCGCCACGATCCCGTCGTCATTGTCCAAGGCGAAGGCCCTAATAAGGGCCTCCACATTGTCTTCCACCCAGTGCGCCAGCTCGCCTCGAACGGCCTGGGGGACTGGGGCGATGGCGGCGTCGAAATCGAAGTGGGGATCCATGCTCCGGAGATGGCTAAAGACGCGAGAAAAGGCGCGCCTGAGCAGGGCGCGGCTCCTCTCCTCCACCAACCTGTCAGCCCTGATCGACCGCGCCTCCAGCTGCGTCACCACATCAGTGAAGAACTGAAGATTGCCCGCATAGTTGACCGCGTGTGGCTCGCCGATGGCCTCCTCGGAGATGTTTCTCAAGGCCGCGTTGGCCCTCTCCCGGAGCGTGGTGAGCATGGGGCCATGCTCGTGGTCCAGGAGCCACCGCTAACGTATCTCGTCCACATTCTGGCACGCGACGGCCTCAGCCTCCTCCACCCGCTGGCGAAGCAGGAGCACCTCGGCCTGGGAGGTGGTTAGCTCACCTTGCGCCACCTCAAGGGCGGCCCGGGAAGCATTGTCCCACCGCGTCACCTCCTCCAGCTTGGCCCTCAAGGCAGCAGTCCTGCCTTCGGCTTCGGCCCGGATCAACCCCAACTTCTCCTCGAACTCGTGCTCGAGGTTCAAGTGCACCATCGCCACCCGACGTCCGACCTCCTCCAGGACACGGGATTCCTGTGCAGTGACATCGTCCTCCGCCTGCGTCACCAAGCGCTCCCTCGTCTCCAGACGCTCGTACTCATGGGTACGTTCGGTGGCTTCCAGCGTCAGCGCCTCCTCACGCTTTTGGAGCTCCGCCGAGTCACCTGAGGCCACCTTCATCGATGTGAGGGCTGCCTCGCGCAGCTCCACCTGCTCCTCCAGCGAGTGGCACCAGGCTAGGAGCTCCCGATCCCGCTCCTCCGCAGATGTTCGCCGCCGGTCAGCTTCCCGAGCTTCCTCGGCAGCCCGAGACCGGGCCTCCCGAGAGGCCACCAACGACGCCTTGGCCTCTGCTTCATCAAGGTCGCGCTGACGATGCACAAGGGCAATGTCACCCTCCAGCTCGTGCCTCTCTACAGCCAAGCGCAGGCCCTTGGCCTCAAGGCACGCGTCTTCATCAGCAAGCTCCTCACCAAGCAGGCTCACTGCGTCAGTCGTCCTTCGAAGGAATCCTTGGCGGAGAGCGCGACGCTCCCGAGCGCGCTCAAGCACGTCTTCCACACAATCATCTGCCCCAAGCAAGCACCGGGGGCTGCAAGTCAGCGCTCCCCCTCCGGGCTGGGGGCTGGGGGCTGGCACCCTCGCGATGGCCGGGCACGCCGCATCAGAAGCCCGGCCTAGGGCCAGCCCGACCTCAGGAGAAGAGCGCAGAAAGTGCCTTAGCCAATCGCAGTCCACGACCAGGCGAGAAGCCCATGGCAGGTTGGCTATGGCACGTGAAGGCTCGCGAGGGAGGATCGCGAGGTGCGCGGGGCCACGATACGCCTCAGGATGGTTTGCCTCTTCGATCACCCTCACCACAAGGGCTCCGCTGCTCGGATCTCTCGAGGACGGTGGAGGGGGCGGAGCCAAAGGGGACGGCTCCTCAGCCGTCTCAGCAAGCTCAGCTGGAAGGGGCCTGCGGAGCAAGGGTCGGTAAGAGCAACAGAAGGATCAGGAGCAGGGAAAGGAGAAGGCTTACTCATTAGTGGCAAAGTACTTTCTGCGCTTCAGTAGGCGACAAGGGTAACCGTCGCCCAGGGCCTCTCTTCTCTTCCGGAGGGCCCCAAAATCCATGCGGAAGCGGCCTAAGAGTCAGGCACATGGATCAACCTGCGACGAAGATGGAGCGTCAAGACGATCAGCGTCAGGGGCGCCTGCCTGATGCGCCGCCAATCGCCTCCCCAAGAGAAGCAGCTGGAGCCTCAGGGGCCCCAGTCGCAGGCGCAGAGGGCAGCTTGTCACCCTCAGCCTCAGCGGCACATGCCCCAAGAGCTGCTTCCTCATGAGCTTCGCCCGGTACTGTCACCATGCCGGGAGCCCCCTCGGCCTCTGGCGCCTCGTGCCTCCCTGCTCCACCCGTTGAGGAGGAGTCGCCTTGGCCGATTGGAAGGGCAGTCACCACCACTGGATTCTCGCGAGGTCCCTGGAGGCCGGCAGGGCGCATCCCCCACTCATCAAAGACGGGCATCTGCTTCACGAAGTCGACCCTGCTCTGGCAGAGGTACAACAAGGCCCCTCCCTGCCGCACGCTGCCGGGGTTGGGGTCCCCAGCCAAGGTCAAGAGCACCGTCTTCAGCACCTCCGGAGCCAGGTCCTATTCCTGGAGCCTCATACTATCCTCGCGCCCACGGAAGGCCCACATCCGGCGAAAGTGGCGTTGAAGGGGAGCAACACGGCATAGCAGAAACTCCTTCACCACCTTGGGCACTGTCACGCCAAGCGACCTCAAGAGCCCGAAGCGGCGCAAGACGAAGACGAGCCGGGGGCTCTCGAGCGTCTCCTGGCCCCAGCCCGAATTAGGGACAGCAGGCGAGGTCGGCCCCGACAGCAGGGGGCTGGGCACCCCTGCGTCCACATACAGCCACCACTCGCGGAACCCAACCGCGGCAGGGGGAGCTTGAAGTCAATCCCAGAGGCCGTAGTCTCAGACGTGGCAATGAAGCTCACGCACGCCCAGCATTGGGTAGGGTCGACGAGATGCAGCGAGAAGAAGTGGCGCAGCAAGGCAACCGAAGGAGGGATGCCCACCATGGCTTCGCAAACAAAGGCGAAGACCGAAAGGAGGGTGATGGACTCAGGACTTAGATGCATCATGTGGATCTGATAGTGGGAGAGCACGGCATTGAAGAAATCAGAAAAGGGGGGAACCAGACCCGCCCACAAGGCGTCGGCAAAATATGGGACCTCGGTAACTATCCAGTCGATGGAGAAGTGGGACGCAGGCCAGGCCTCGTTCTCCCGCATTCATTGAAGATGGTGGCTAGAGCCAAGCTGACCTTGCCCAAGCCCTTGGTGGGGGCCGCCAACGGCGGCGGGCGAGGCAGAGACACGGGTTTCTTCCCTCTTCCCTTCTTTGTCGGGGCCATGGCGATAGGAAAAGGGGTGGGGGGGAGGATTCGAGATTGAATTGAAAACAGAAACCAGGGCTCGAGTGGCGGAAGCACAGGGAGCGCTCGAGTGATAAAAGGGGAACGGCTGTGTACGACTACGGGTCCGCCTAGCAAGGTGCAAAATAAGGAGGACGTGGGGAACAGTGCCGCCCACGTCCAATCAACTGCAGCGCGGTGCCTAAGGCCGCAGGCTGTTAGGGCCCGCGGCGCTTCGCTCTTGCCCTTACGCCTCCCTGCACGGCCAAGTCCGGGCGCACCTTGGGCCCGGGGGCTACTTGTCGGCTTTCTGGGAATGGGGGTCCCTAGACTTGCCTGCCTGCAGCCTGCGGCGTGGCTCCAAAGGGGGGCCCAACACGGCCCATCTTCACCAACACAAGCTCAAGACCCTCGCGAGGGGCCAAGCCTCGTGGGGCGGACGACGCGGAGCCTCCTCAGGCATGGCCTCATCGGGCAGGCTCACGAGAAGGCGGAGAGATCAAGGCGGGGTACCTCGCGAGGTACCCGTGACGCAAGCCATGATGACTCAGAGCGCTAGGCGGGCGCCAGCCCGCGCAGCGTCCTCCTTTCCTCTTTGGTGCAAAGGAGGCAAGGGCAGCCGCGGAGTACCGAGGAATCAGGCAAAGGCTGCCATTTCGGTGCAACGAGACCAAGACCAGGAGGACTACGAGACGGAGGTCATCATGGAGCCCAAGACGGCGTCATCACCAGAGCTTTGCGCAGGCGAAGACTACTTTTGTCAGGATAGCTGATACTTGCTGTCCCCTTTCAAATTAGCCCGCCATTGTTGGCTCCCTTCCCGCTCGATATTTGGGAAGAGGACCAGGGCCTCTATAAATAGGACCAGCCACCCACATGGCAAGGGGTCGGCTGGTTGGAAACACACACACACACACACACACACACACAGAGAGAGAGAGAGAGAGAGAGAGAGAGAAAGGTGGCTGAACTCCTCCCAGCAGTTCATCGCCCCAGCCAAGAACAGACCCTCGCGAGGCTGTTCTTCCTTGTATTGTTCATCATCATCAGCCCAAGAGGCAATCCACACACCACACACTGGAGTAGGGTATTACACCACAACAGTGGCCCGAACTAGTATAAACCCTGTGTCTCTTGTGCTGTTCTTCCCATAGCTTTGATCCTAGCATGGCGGAGGGGTGCAGGTAGGTAGGAAGCGAAATCTCCGCGCGCACCCCAGTGTTCGAACCTCAAGGGTCTCCCGGAACACGAAATCCGACACTCGTCTTGAGTCCTCACAGCACTTCAGCGTTCGCCCTCACAGCTTGCCTGTTGCGCCTTGGATGAGCAACAGAGGCAAATGAGATTTTGCTTCCGAGGGCATGAACATATTGCATGAAGGCATGGCTCGTGAATTGGGTACCATTTTAGTGCCGAGGACTCCGAAGCGACACACCAATCCTTTCAAGAACTTGATAGCTAACTGAGCAGTCACCTTTCGCACGGGCTCTACTTCCAACCACGTTGTAAACTTGTCGATTGCAACGGACAAGAATTCAAGGCCTCCGGTAGCACGGGGGAAAGGGCCCAAGATGTCGAGCCCCCGGAACAAAAATGGCCATGATAAAGGGATTGTCTGAAGAGCTTGGACATGCAGGTGGATATTCTTGGAATGGAATTGGCAGGCTTCACATTGGGTGACCAACTCAACTGCATCTTGGAGGGTTGTGGGCCACTAAATCCTTGCTGGAAGGTTTTCCAACCAGAGCCCTCGATCTGATGTGTGAGCCACACATTCCCTTGTGTATCTCTGCCAGTAGTTCCTTTCCTTCTTCCCGGCAAATGCACTTCAATTTCACACCATCGGGCTTCCTTATGTACAACGTGTTGTCAACGCACTGATACATACTGGCCCTCCGGGCTACTCTTTCAGCTTCTTCTTGCTCTTCGGGAAGTTCTCCAGTTTGGAGGAAATGGACTATGTGCCGCGCCCAAGTTGGAGCCTGAGGCTCGGCAATGAGGACTAGCGGCACCTCCTCATTCGTGGGAGCGCATTCCTTGACCGTGGGGACCAGTGCTCCGGTGGGAGGATGTAGCTCAGCGACCGAAGGGGAGTTGTTCCCGACAAGCTCTCTGTCGGGAGCCTCGAGAGGATCTATCGGGAAAGGCTTGACGGTGTCCAGTTTCCTCCTCCTTCTACCACTGTTGACGGGGATACGAAGGGCTGAGTCAGATGGATAACAAAAGTTCTTGGTTCCACAGGGAGCTTTTGTGCAACGCACTTCAACAGATGATCAACAGTGTTGTTTTCTGCACGGGGTACATGCTCTATTTCCGGTCCGTCAAGGCGCTCCTCCAACTTTCTCACTTCCCCAACGTATGCCTCCATCAATGGACTTTGGTAATCCTTGTTGACTTGTCTCACCACAAGTTGCGAGTCTCCGCGTATGATCAGCTTCTTGATCCCCAGTTCTGTTGCAATCCTGAGCCCGGCAAGGAGCCCTTCATACTCTATTGTATTGTTGGTAGCCTTCTCTGGGGGAAATGCATCTGGACGATGTACTTCAGGTGTTCCCCAGTGGGAGCAATAAGAAGCACGCTAGCCCTTGCACCTTGTAGGGAGAAGGCACCATCGACATACATGATCCATTCTTGGGGCCCTTCCTTGCCGGGAATAACTATCTCCAACACTTCTTCATCAGGGGTTGGCGTCCATTCTCCAATAAACTCTGCCAATGCCCTGCTCTTAATAGTTGATGTGCTCTCAAACTTCAAACCAAAGCTGGATAACTCCAAGGCCCACTTCACTATCTTGCCGGTAGCCTTAGGGTTTTGGAGTATCCGTTGCAAAGGAAAACGGGTGACAACCGTGATCTCGTGGGCTTGGAAGTAGTGACGCAGTTTCCTTGAGACCATGACAAGGCTAGAAATCAAATTTTGCATGCCAGAGTACCTGGATTTAGCTCCCTACAACAGGGAGCTGACAAAGTACACTGGGCCCTGCACGATCTTCTTCCTTGCTTCAACCTTGGGGTTGCCTCCGCTGCCTTGCACTTCATTGTCTTGTTCCGTATATGTCCTTGCCAGGGTGTGCTCACTTTCCTCTCCGGAGGAGACGCTAGCCGCGGCTGCCGCTTCATCCACTTCCCGCTATGCCACCAATGCGGTGCTAACCACTTGATTAGTTGCCGCCAAGTATAGCAACGACGGCTCTTGTGGTTTGGGAGCGACCAAAGTGGGCACAGAGGAAAGGTAGGCCTTCAAATCTTGCAGCGCAGCGTCTGCCTCTGGAGTCTACTCCACGGGTCCTACCTTCTTCAAGATTTTGAAGAACGGCATGGCACGCTTGGCAGACTTGGAAATGAACCTGCTAAGCACAGCAATTCATCCAGTCAAACGCCTCACATCCTTAACCATTTTGGGTACTTGAATCTGCTTGATAGCATTGATCTTGTCGGGGTTGGCCTCTATCCCCTGATGGGACACAAAGAAGCCAAGTAGCCTGCCAGAAGGAACGCCAAACACATACTTTCCCGGGTTCAACTTCAAGTTGATCTTGCGCAGATTAGCAAACCTCTCTTCTAGATCTTGAATGAGGGTTGATCTGTCCTTTGTCCTGACCACAATATCATCCATATAAGCTTCAATGTTTCTGTGCAGCTGAGCCTCAAAACCAATCTGGACTACCCTTGCAAAAGTGGATCCGCGCTCTTCAACCCGAAAGGCATCCACACAAAGCAGTATGTGCCACATGGGGTGATGAACACGGTCTTCTCTTCGTTCTCTTTAGACATAAAGATCTGATGGTATCCAGAGTATGCATCCAGAAAAGAGAGCAAGTCACACCCGGAGGTTGAATCCACAATCTGGTCGATGCACGTCAAGGGAAATGGGTCCTTCGGGCATGCCTTGTTCAGATCCGTAAAATCTATGCACAACCTCCCTTTCCCATTAGCCTTGTACCACCACGGGATTTGCTAGCCATGGATGCAGTACTCCTCTGACCAGACCAGCTGCCTCAAGTTTCTTGATCTCCTCGGCAATGAACTACTGCCGCTTCAAGGCTTGCTTCCGGACTTTCTGCTTGATGGGTTGGGCATGTGGGCAGACAACAAGGTGGTGCTCGATTGCCTCCCTGGGAACACAGGGGATATCAGATGGTTGCCAGGAAAACACATCGACATTCGCCCGTGGGAAGGGAACGAGCGCACTTTCCTATTTGTCATCGAGGGTGGCACTGATGGTGAAGGTACCATAAGCACCAGCCAGCCCTGCCGGGACCTTTTTCACAGCAGGTGTAGCAGCCTTGGATCTCTTGCTATTGGAACTCTCCGGCAAGTCATCAACAGGCGCAACGTACTCCGAATAAGTACGCTTCCCGGATTCCTTGCTGGCATCCTTTCTAGCTTTCTTCTTTCCTCTACTTTCCTTGGCGGGGATAGTGGCTTCAGCGGCTTCTGCCGAGACAACTTCCCGATACATCTTGTCCACGCAAATGATTGCGTCTGTCTTGTCTGGTGGAATAAAAATGACACCTATCGGTCTTGGCATCTTCAAGGTATTGTAGGCATCGTGGGATGATGCCATGAATTTATCCAAAGCTGGGCAACCGAGGATTCCATTGTATGGCAGGGGGAGGTCGACCACATCAAACACGTCCTTCTCAGTCCGGTAGTTTAACTCCCCTCCGAGCATGACTGGTAACCCGATCTTCCCCTTAGGGCGACTCCTGTCGGGGTTGATTCCTTGAAACGTACCAGTAACCTTGAGCTCTTCCTCTGCTATCTAAAGCTTGTTGATGACCTTTGGAGAAATCAGATTCAACCTGGCCCCGTCGTCAACCAACATCTTCGTGACTTTGAGGTTGCGGATTGTTGGTGAGACCAACAGTGACAGGTGCCCTACCGCAGTGGTGCGGTCAGGGTGATCCTCTATGTCGAAGATGATGGGCATGCGGGACCACTTGAGTGGCCTCCGAGAACCTACGGCTGGCTCCATGGCATTGACTTCACGCGCCCAATGTTTAAGTTGGTGGTGAGAGGAGTGCAGGGATGCACCCCCGTCAATGCACAGGGTGTCAGTGGCTTTCTGGAATTCCTGCTCGCTGGTTTCCTCTTCATCTCCTCCATCACTCATCATTGCAATCCTCCTTCTCACGGGCTCTGACGGGGTTTCCTTGATTATGAGGAGCCTTGCCAGGGCAGCTTGCTCCACCACCTCAGCCCTTCCCGCCAGCGCCATTCTGACCTTTCTCCTTATCATGCCTCTCATACTCAGCCCTCTGCTTCTTGATGAGCTGCTCAACGTGATGACACTCCTAGAGATCGTGGCCCTTGGTCCTATGGATCTTGCAGTACGGCCCGTCACCTTTCCCAGCCTTCTCGGCAGCTACGGCTTCCCGGCAATCAGTGCACACAATAACTTCCTTGCCGGGTACCTTAATATGTCTCCAACGTATCTATAATTTTTGATTGCTCCATGCTATATTATCTACTGTTTTAGACATTATTGGGCTTTATTTTCCACTTTTATATTATTTTTGGGACTAACCTATTAACCGAAGGCCCAGCCCAGAATTATTGATTTTTGCCTATTTTAGGGTTTCGAAGAAAAGGAATATCAAACGGAATGAAACCTTCGGAAACGTGATTTTCTCATCAGATAAGATCCAGGAGACTTGGACCATCCGTCAAGAAAGCCACGAGGTGGTCACGAGGGTAGGTGGCGCCCCCTAGGGCGCCCCCTGCCTCGTGGGCCCCTCGAAGCTCCACCGACGTACTTCTTCCTCCTATATATATCCACGTACCCCCAAACGATCGGGGAGGGAGCCAAAAACCTAATTCCACCGCCGCAACTTTCTGTATCCACGAGATCCCATCTTGGGGCCTGTTCCGGAGCTCCGCCGTAGGGGGCATCGATCACAGAGGGCTTCTACATCATCATCCAAGCCCCTCCGATGAAGTGTGAGTAGTTTACTTCAGACCTACGGGTCCATAGCTAGTAGATAGATGGCTTCTTCTCTCTTTTTGGATCTCAATACAATGTTCTCCCCCTCTCTTGTGGAGATCTATTCGATGTAATCTTCATTTTGCGGTGTGTTTGTTGAGACCGATGAATTGTGGGTTTATGATCCAGTCTATCTATGAATAATATTTGAATCTTCTCTGAATTCTTTTATATAAGATTGGTTATCTTTGCAAGTCTCTTCGAATTATCAGTTTGGTTTGGCCTACTAGATTGGTTGTTCTTGCCATGGGAGAAGTACTTAGCTTTGGGTTCAATCTTGCGGTGTCCTTTCCCAGTGACAGAAGGGGCAGCAAGGCACGTATTGTATTGTTGCCATCGAGGATAACAAGATGGGTTTTTTTAATCATATTGCATGAAATTATCCCTCTACATCATGTCATCTTGCTTAAGGCGTTACTCTGTTTTTAACTTAATACTCTAGATGCATGCTGAATAGCGGTCGATGAGTGGAGTAATAGTAGTAGATGCAGAATCATTTTGGTCTACTTGTCTCTGATGTGATGCCTATATACATGATCATACCTAGATATTCTCATAACTATGCTCAATTCTGTCAATTGCTCAACAGTAATTTGTTCACCCACCATAGAATACTTATGCTCTTGAGAGACGCCACTAGTGAAACCTATGGCCCCGCGTCTCTTTCTCATCATATCAATCTCCATTACTTTATTATTTCTTTGCTTTTACTTTGCTTTTACTTTATTTACTTTGCATCTCTATACCAAAAATACCAAAAATATTATTTATCATCTCTATCAGATCTCACTTTCGTAAGTGACCGTGAAGGGATTGACAACCCCTAAGCACGTTGGTTGCATTGAGCTATTGCTTTTGTGTAGGTACGAGGGACTCGAGCGTAGCCTCCTAGTGGATTGATACCTTGGTTCTCAAAAACTGAGTGAAATACTTACGCTACTTTGCTGCATCATCCCTTCCTCTTCCGGGAAATCCAACGCAATGCTCAAGAGGTAGCAAGAAGGATTTCTGGCGCCGTTGCCGGGGAGTCTGCTCAAAAGTCAACATACCAAGTACCCATCACAATCCCTATCTCCCGCATTACATTATTTTCCATTTGCCTCTCGTTTTCCTCTCCCCACAATTCACGCTTGCTGTTTTATTCGCCCTCTCTCTCTCTATCCTCCCTCTCTTTCTCCATTTGCCTTTTTCCCGTTTGCTTTTTGTTTGCTCGTGTGTTAATTTGCTTGTTTTTCGCGATGGCTCAAGATAATACTAAATTGTGTGACTTCACCAATACCAATAATAATGATTTCCTTAGCACTCCGATTGCTCCTCTTACCAATGCTGAATCTTGTGAAATTAATACTGCTTTGTTGAATCTTGTCATGAAAGATCCATTCTCCGGCCTTCCTGGTGAAGAGCCGCTACCCATCTTAATAGCTTCATTGTTGTGTGACATGCAAAAGAAGAAATATGTCGATAATGATATTGTTAAATTGAAGCTATTTCCTTTTTTGCTTAGAGATCGTGCTAAAGCTTGGTTTTTGTCTTTGCCTAAAAATAGTATTGATTCATGGAACAAGTGCAAAGATGCTTTTATCTCTAAGTATTTTCCTCCCGCTAAGATCATCTCTCTTAGAAACGATATTATGAATTTTAAACAACTTGATCATGAACATGTTGCACAAGCTTGGGAGAGAATGAAATTAATGATACGTAATTGCCCTACTCATGGTTTAAATTTGTGGATGATTGTTCAGAATTTTTATGCTGGATTGAATTTTTCTTCTAGAAATCTTTTAGATTCGGCCGCGGGAGGCACTTTTATGGAAATCACTTTAGGACAAGCTACTAAACTCCTAGATAATATTATGGTTAATTATTCTCAATGGTATACTGAAAGATCTACTAAAAAGGTGCATGCGATAGAAGAAATTAATGTTTTGAGTGGAAAGATGGATGAATTTATGAAATTATTTTCTAATAAGAGTGTTTCTTCTGATCCTAATGATGTGCCCTTGTCTACTTTGATTGAGAATAATAATGAATCTATGGATGTGAATTTTGTTGGTAGGAACAATTTTGGTAACAACGCGTATAGAGGAAATTTCAATCCTAGGCCTTATCCTAGTAATCCCTCTAATAATTATGGTAACTCCTACAACAATTCTTATGGAAATTATAATAAGATGCCCTCTGATTTTTAATCTAATATTAAAGAATTTATTTCTTCGCAAAAGAATTTTAATGCTATGATTGAAGAAAACTTGCTTAAGATTGATGATTTGGCTAGGAACTTTGATAGAATTGCTCTTGATGTTGATTCTTTGGAACTTAGAGCTATTCCACCTAAGCATGATATCAATGAGTCTCTCAAAGTCATGAGAATTTCCATTGACGAGTGCAAAGAAAGAACCGCTAGGATGCATGCTAAGAAATATGCCTCTATAAAAGCGTGTTCTTCTAATTCCTATGAAAATAATGATGAAGATCTAAAAGTTATTGATGTGTCCCCTATTAAATCTTTGTTTTGCAATATGAATCTTGATAATGATGGGACTGAATATGATCCACCTTTACCTAGAAGGCGTTCTAAGAATTCGGAATTTGTTGATCTTGATGCTAAATTTGATAAAAGTAGGATTGAAGAAATTAAAACCCTAGATGTTGCTAAACCCACTAGTATGGATTTCAATGAATTTAACTATGAAAATTGCTCTTTTGTTGATTGTATTTCCTTGTTGCAATCCGTGCTAAAATCTCCTCACGCTTATAGTCAAAATAAAGCGTTTACTAAACATATCGTTGATGCCTTGATGCAATCTTATGAAGAAAAACTTGAATTGGAAGTTTCTATCCCTAGAAAACTTTATGATGAGTGGGAACCAACTATTAAGATTAAAATTAAAAATTATGAGTTTTATGCTTTGTGTGATTTGGGTGCTAGTGTCTCTACTATTCCCAAAACTTTGTGTGATTTACTAGATTTCCGTGATTTTCATGATTGCTCTCTAAACTTGCATCTTGCGGATTCCACTATTAAGAAACCTATGGGAAGAATTAATGATGTTCTTATTGTTGCAAATAGGAATTATGTGCCCGTAGATTTTATCGTTCTTGATATAGATTGCAATCCTTCTTGCCTATTATTCTTGGTAGACCTTTCCTTAGAACGATTGGTGCAATTATTGATATGAAGGAAGGGAATATTAGAATCCAATTTCCATTAAAAAAGGGCATGGAACACTTTCCTAGAAAGAGAATAAAATTACCATATGAATCTATCATGAGAGCCACTTATGGATTGCCTACCAAAGATGGCAATACCTAGATCTATTCTTGCTTGTTATGCCTAGCTAGGGCGTTAAACGATAGCGCTTGTTGGGAGGCAACCCAATTTTATTTTTATTCCTTGCTTTCTGATCCTGTTTAGTAATAAATAAATTATTTAGTCTCTGTTTTGGTTGTGTTTTTTGTGTTTAATTAGTGTTTGTGCCAAGTAGAACCGTTGGGAAGACTTGGGGAAAGTCTTGATTGAACCTGCTATAAAAAATAGAAACTTTAGCGCTCACGAGAACTGTTGTCATTTTTATTTGGAAAGTGCTATTTAGTTAATTCTTTTTGTATATGATTAGTAGAACCGTTTGGAAAGTGCTATTTAGTCTCTCAATATGAACTTTTGTCTTGAATCTTTCGGATCTGAATATTCATACCACAATTAAGAAGAATTACATTAAAAGTATGCCAAGTAGCACTCCGCATCAAAAATTCTGTTTTTATCATTTACCTACTCGAGGACGAGCAGGAATTAAGCTTGGGGATGCTTGATACGTCTCCAACGTATCTATAATTTTTGATTGCTCCATGCTATATTATCTACTGTTTTAGACATTATTGGGCGTTATTTTCCACATTTATGTTATTTTTGGGACTAACCTATTAACCGGAGGCCCAGCCCAGAATTGTTGTTTTTTGCCTGTTTTAGGGTTTCGAAGAAAAGGAATATCAAACGGAGTCCAAACGGAATGAAACCTTCGTAAACGTGATTTTCTCATCAGATAAGATCTAGGAGACTTGTACCCTCCATCAAGAAAGCCACGAGGTGGTCACGAGGGTAGGGGGCGCGCCCCCTAGGGCGCGCCCCTGCCTCGTGGGCCCCTTGAAGCTCCACCGACGTACTTCTTCCTCCTATATATATCCACGTACCTCCAAACGATCGGGGAGGGAGCCAAAAACCTAATTCCACCGCCGCAACTTTCTGTATCCACGAGATCCCATCTTGGGGCCTGTTCCAGAGCTCCGCCGGAGGGGGCATCGATCAGGGAGGGCTTCTACTTCATCATCCAAGCCCCTCCGATGAAGTGTGAGTAGTTTACTTCTGACCTACGGGTCCATAGCTAGTAGCTAGATGGCTTCTTCTCTCTTTTTGGATCTCAATACAATGTTCTCCCCCTCTCTTGTGGAGATCTATTCGATGTAATCTTCTTTTTGCGGTGTGTTTGTTGAGACCGATGAATTGTAGGTTTATGATCCAGTCTATCTATGAATAATATTTGAATCTTCTCTGAATTCTTTTATGTATGATTGGTTATCTTTACAAGTCTCTTCAAATTATCAGTTTGGTTTGGCCTACTAGATTGGTTGTTCTTGCCATGGGAAAAGTGCTGAGCTTTGGGTTCAATCTTGCGGTGTCCTTTCCCAGTGACAGAAGGGGCAGCAAGGCATGTATTTTATCGTTGCCATCGAGGATAACAAGATGGTTTTTTTATCATATTGCATGAAATTATCCCTCTACGTCATGTCATCTTGCTTAAGGCGTTACTCTATTTTTAACTTAATACTCTAGATGCATGCTGGATAGCGGTCGATCAGTGGAGTAATAGTAGTAGATGCAGAATCGTTTTGGTCTACTTGTCTCGGATGTGATGCCTATATACATGATTATACCTAAATATTCTCATAACTATGCTCAATTTTGTCAATTGCTCAATAGTAATTTGTTCACCCACCGTAGAATACTTATGCTCTTGAGAGAAGCCACTAGTGAATCCTATGGCCCCCGGGTCTCTTTCTCATCATATCAATCTCCATTACTTTATTATTGCTTTGCTTTTACTTTGCTTTTACTTTTTTTACTTTGCATCTCTATACCAAAAATACCAAAAATATTATTTATCATCTCTATCAGATCTCACTTTCGTAAGTGACCGTGAAGGGATTGACAACCCCTAAGCGCGTTGGTTGTGTTGAGCTATTGTTTTTGTGTAGGTCCGAGGGACTCAAGCGTAGCCTCCTATTGGATTGATACCTTGGTTCTCAAAAACTAAGGGAAATACTTACGCTACTTTGCTGCATCATCCCTTCCACTTCAGGGAAATCCAACGCAGTGCTCAAGAGGTAGCATACCTCAGTCTTGGCCTTCTTGCTGGTACTAGGCATGCCCGATCCATCAACGGTCATCACTGCCTTATCCTTGCGCCTTCTACTATGCTTCTTGTTCTTGTTCTTCTGACTGGTGGCCTCGTCATCATCCTCTGAGTGGATATCGACGCCATCCTCTTCTCTAGGGAGCCGCCTCCCTTCTTGTATCCGAGTACACTTATCCACCAGAGTGTAAAGCTCCTTCACGGTCTTAGGCAACTGAACGTTCATCTTGGAACATATTCGACAATTGTGCACGTTGAACTGGAACGCAACTATCACAGCTGCCGGGTGGATGTCTGGAATATTTCTGTGGACTCGGTTGAACCTCTGCATGTACTTCCGCGGGGTCTTTCCTTCCTTCCGCGGGAGAAGCTTCAAGGCGCCAACGAACTCATGGCATAGGCCAGCCCTGGTCGAAATGGAGTTCTCCGGCAGGTGCATCAACCAAGACCTCACATTTGGAGCGCCAAAGGGAACTAGTTGGCGAACACCTTCTCATCTCTTCCCCCGGCAGCTTGAACATCAATGGTGTAGATGCTCAAGAACTCTGCCGGCTTTAGTCTCCCATCATACTTCTCAGGTATCTCTGGCTTGAACGTGCGAGCGGATGGCCAATGGACTTGCCGCAACTCGCGGGTGAAGGCATAGCACCCAGCCTCGAAAGGTAGGTACCCACCTTCATCGAGTGCGGGCTCGTCGACGTTGGGACCATCGCACATGTCGGATTGGTGATGGGTGTCACGGCGTCGCTCGATGGTGACGCACGCGCCTTCCCTTTGCTTGTCCTCCAGGACCCGCCGCTGGCCTTGATGCGCCCGTTGGTCGGACTAAGCCATCAATATGTCGTTAGGTTCTTGCTCATGCGGCCCCCGCGCTGGCTGCCATGGAGTGGACTGCTGCGTTGGTTTTCCCCGAAGAGGAAGGGATGATGCAGCAAAGTAGCGTAAGTATTTCCCTCAGTTTTTGAGAACCAAGGTATCAATCCAGTAGGAGGCTACGCGTGATTCCCTCGCACCTGCACAAAACAAATAAATCCTCGCAACCAACGCGATAAGGGGTTGCCAATCCCTACACGGCCACTTACGAGAGTGAGATCTGATAGATATGATAAGATAATACTTGTGGTATTTTTATGATAAAGATGCAAAGTAAAATAAAAGCAAAGTAAAAAGCAAAGGAAATAACTAAGTATTGGAAGATTAATATGATGAAGATAGACCCTGGGGCCATAGGTTTCACTAGTGGCTTCTCTCAAGAGCATAGGTATTTTATGGTGGGTGAACAAATTACTGTTGAGCAATTGACAGAATTGAGCATACTTATGAGAATATCTAGGTATGATCATGTATATAGGCATCACGTCCGAGACAAGTAGACCGACTCCTGCTTGCATCTACTACTATTACTCCACTCATCGACCGCTCTCTAGCATGCATCTAGAGTATTAAGTTAATGAAAACAGAGTAACGCCTTAAGCAAGATGACATGATGTTGAGGGATAAACTCGTGCAATATGATGAAAACCCCATCTTGTTATCCTCGATGGCAACAATACAATATGTGCCTTGCTGCCCCTACTGTCACTGGGAAAGGACACCACAAGATTGAATCCAAAGATAAGCACTTCTCCCATTGCAAGAAATATCAATCTAGTAGGCCAAACCAAACTGATAATTCAAAGAGACTTGCAAAGATAACCAATCATACATAAAAGAATTCAGAGAAGATTCAAATATTGTTCATAGATAGACTTGATCATAAACCCACAATTCATCGGTCTCAACAAACACACCGCAAAAAGAAGATTACATCGAATAGATCTCCACAAGAGAGGGGGAGAACATTGTATTGAGATCCAAAAAGAGAGAAGAAGCCATCTAGCTAATAACTATGGACCCGTAGGTCTGAGGTAAACTACTCACGCTTCATTGGAAGGGCTATGGTGATGATGTAGAAGCCCTCCGTGATGGATACCCCCTCCAGCGGAGCTCCGGAACAGGGCCCCAAGTTGGAATCTCGTGGATACAAAAAGTTGCGGCGGTGGAATTCGGGTTTTGGCTCCGTATCTGATCATTTGGGGGTACGTAGGTATATATAGGAGGAAGGAGTACGTCGCTGGAGCAACAGGGGGGCCATGAGGGTGGAGGGCGCTCCTGGGGGGGGGGTAGGCGCGCCCCTACCTCGTGGCCTCCTCCTTTGTTTCTTGACGTAGGGTCCAAGTCTCCTGGATCATGTTCAGTGAGAAAATCACGTTCCCGAAGGTTTTATTCCGTTTGGACTCCGTTTGATATTCCTTTTCTTCGAAACCATAGAATAGGCAAAAAACAGCAATTCTAGGCCGGGCCTTCGGTTAATAGGTTAGTCCCAAAAATAATATAAAAGTGGATAATAAAGCCCAATAATGTCCAAAACAGTAGATAATATAGCATGCATCAATAAAAAATTATAGATACGTTGGAGACGTATCAAGCATCCCCAACCTTAATTCTTGCTCGTCCTCGAGTAGGTAAATGGTAATAACAGAATTTTTGATGCGGAGTGCTACTTGGCATATTTTTAATGCAATTCTTCTTAATTGTGGTATGAATATTCAGATCTGAAAGATTCAAGATAAAAGTTTAATATTGACATAAAAATAATAATACTTCAAGCATACCAACAAAGCAATCATGTCTTCTCAAAATAACATGGCCAAAGAAAGTTATCCCTACAAAATCATATAGTCTGGCTATGATCTATCTTCATCACACAATGTATTTAAATCATGCACAACCCCGATGACAAGCCAAACAATTGTTTCATACTTTTGACATTCTCAAACTTTTTAAATCTTCATGCAATACATGAGCATGAGCCATGGATATAGCACTATAAGTGGAATAGAATGGTGGTTGTGGAGAAGACAAAAAGAGAGAAGATAGTCTCACATCAACTAGGTTTGTCAATGGGCTATGGAGATGCCCATCAATAGATATCAATGTGAGTGAGTAGGGATTGCCATGCAATGGATGCACTAGAGCTATAAGTATATGAAAGCTCAATAAAAGAAACGAAGTGGGTGTGCATCCAACTTGCTTGCTCATGAAGACCAGGGCATTTTGAGGAAGCCCATCCTTGGAATATACAAGCCAAGTTATATAACGAAAAATTCCCACTAGCATATGAGAGTGATAACATAGGAGACTCTCTATCATGAATATCATGGTTCTACTTTGAAGCACAAGTGTGGTAAAAGGATAGTAACATTGTCCCTTCTCTCTTTTTCTCTCATTTTTTCTCTCAATTTTTTATTTGGGCCTTTTCTCTTTTTTATGGCCTCTTTTCCTTTTTTTCGTCCGGAGTCTCATCCCGACTTGTGGGGGAATCATAGTCTCCATCATCCTTTCCTCACTGGGACAATGCTCTAATAATGATGATCATCACACTTTTATTTTCTTACAACTCAAGAATTACAACTCGATACTTAGAACAAAATATGACTCTATATGAATGCCTCCGACGGTGTACCGGGATATGCAATGAATCAAGAGTGACATGTATGAAACAATTATGAACGGTGGCTTTGCCACAAATACGATGTCAACTACATGATCATGCTAAGCAATATGACAATGATGGAGTGTGTCATAATAAACGGAACGGTGGAAAGTTGCATGACAATATATCTCGGGATGGCTATGGAAATGCCATAATAGGTAGGTATGGTGGCTGTTTTGAGGAAGGTATATGGTGGGTGTATGATATCGGCGAAAGGTGCGCGGTATTAGAGAGGCTAGCACTGGTGGAAGGAAGAAAAGTGCATATAATCCATGGACTCAACATTAGTCATACAGAACTCATATACTTATTGCAAAAATCTACAAGTTATCAAAGCAAAGTATTAAGCACATGCTCCTAGGGGGATAGATTGGTAGGAATAGACCATCGCTCGTCCCCGACCGCCACTCATAAGGAAGACAATCAAAAAATAAATCATGCTCTGACTTCATCACATAACGGTTCACCATACGTGCATGCTACGGGCATCACAAACCTTAGCACATGTATTTCTCAAATTCACAACTACTCAACTAGCATAACTTTAATATCACCATCTTCATATCTCAAAACAATTATCAAGCATCAAACTTCTCATAGCATTCAACACACTCATAAGAAAGTTTTTACTATTCTTGAATACCAAGCATATTAGGATTATTTAAGCAAATTACCATGCTATTTAAGACTCTCAAAATAATCTAAGTGAAGCATGAAAGGTCAATAGTTTCTATAAAACAAATCCACCACCATGCTCTAAAAGATATGAGTGAAGTACTAGAGGAAAATTATATAACTCAAATGATATAAGCGAAGCACATAGAGTATTCTAACAAATTCCAAATCATGTATGGCTCTCTCAAAAGGTGTGTACAACAAGGATGATTGTGGTAAACTAAAAATCAAAGACTCAAATCATACAAGACGCTCCAAGCAAAACACATATCATGTGGTGAATAAAAATATAGCTCCAAGTAAAGTTGCCGATAGAAGTAGACGAAAAGAGGGGATGCCTTCCGGTGCATCCCCAAGATTTGGCTTTTAGGTGTCCTTAGATTATCTTGGGGGTGCCACGGGCATCCCCAAGATTAGGCTCTTGCCACTCCTTGTTCCATAATCCATCAAATCTTTACCCAAAACTTGAAAACTTCACAACACAAAACTTAAAGTAGAAAATCTCGTGAGCTCCGTTAGCGGAAGAAAACAAAAGACCACTACAAGGTACTATAATGAACTCATTATTTATTTATATTGGTGTTAAACCTACTGTGTTAAAACTTATCTATGGTTTATAAACCATTTTACTAGCCATAGATTCATCAAAATAAGCAAACAACACACGAAAAACAGAATCTGTCAAAAACAGAACAGTCTGTAGTAATCTATAGCTAGCGCAAGATCTGGAACCACAAAAATTCTAAAATAAATTGCTGGACGTTAGGAATTTATCTATTAATCATATTAAAAAAATAATTAACTAAATAGAACTTTCCAAATAAAAATGGCAGCAGTTCTGTTGAGCGCTAAAGTTTCTGTTTTTTACAGCAAGATATCAAGACTTTCCACAAGTCTTCCCAACGGTTGTACTTGGCACAAACACTAATTAAACACAAAAAACACGACCTAAACAGAGGCTAGATAAATTTTTTATTACTAAACAGGAGCAAAAAGCAAAGAATAAAAATAAAATTGGGTTGCCTCCCAACAAGCGTTATCGTTTAACGCCCCTAGCTTGGCACAAAAAGCAAGGATAGATCTAGGTATTGCCATCTTTGGTAGGCAATCCATAAGTGGCTCTCATAATAGATTCATAAGGTAATTTAATTTTATTTCTAGGAAAGTGTTCCATGCCTTTCCTTAATGGAAATTAGAATCTAATATTTCCTTCCTTCATATCAATAATTGCACCAATCGTTCTAAGGAAAGGTCTACCAAGAATAATGGGACATGAAGGATTGCAATCTATGTCAAGAACAATAAAATCTACGGGAACATAATTCCTATTTGCAGCAATAATAACATCATTAATTCTTCCCATAGGTTTCTTAATAGTGGAATCCGCAAGGTGCAAGTTTAGAGAGCAATCATCAAAATCACGGAAACCTAACAAATCACACAAAGTCTTTGGAATCGTGGAAACACTAGCACCCAAATCACATAAAGCATAGAACTCATCTTCTTTAATCTTAATTTAAATAGTTGGTTCCCACTCATCATAAAGTTTTCTAGGGATAGAAACTTCCAATTCAAGTTTTTCTTCATAAGATTGCATCAAGGCATCAACGATATGTTTAGTGAACGCTTTATTTTGACTATAAGCGTGAGGAGAATTTAGCACGGATTGCAACAAGGAAATACAATCAATCAAAGAGCAATTTTCATAATTAAATTCCTTCAAATCCAAAATAGTGGGTTTAGCAACATCTAGCATTTTAATTTCTTCGATCCCACTTTTATCAATTTTAGCATCAAGATCTAAAAACTCCGAATTCTTGGAACGCCTTCTAGGTAAAGGTGGATCATATTCAGTCCCATCATTATTAAGATTCATATTTCAAAACAAAGATTTAATAGGGGACACATCAATAACTTTTAGATCTTCATCTTTATTTTCATAGAAATCCGGTTTAGCGGCCATCCTATTAACTAAGGTGGCTTGCTTATCCGAAATTTCAGCGGTGAATTTATGAAGACGAGCGATTTGAGATCTTAAACCATCAAATTCTTTAGACATATCATCGAGCTCTTTATTCATAAAACTCATAAAACTTTTTTGTTCCTTAAGCTCGTTTCTAAAGAAACTATTATGCTCAAATTGCAAGACCATAAAACTCCTAACGTTGTTTTTGATTTCTTCTAACCTTTTAAGGTGAAGATCACCAAATTGGGGAAGAGCCATCGAGACAAGCAAGCAATCCAACACACAAGCAAACAAAAAGCAAGTGGGCAAAAAGAGGCAAATAGAGAAAGAGAGGGAGGATAGATAGAGAGAGAGGGCGAATAAAACACCAAGGGTGAAGTGGGGGAGAGTAAAACGAGAGGCAAATGGCAAATAATGTAATGCGGGAGATAAGGGTTGTGATGGGTACTTGGTATATTGACTTTTGCGTAGACTCCCTGGCAACGGCGCCAGAAATGGCTCGTTGTCGGGAGTCAAATCTTGACTTGCGCGAACCTCCCCGGCACCGGCGCCAGAAAATCCTTCTTGCTACCTCTTGAGCACTGTGTTGGTTTTCCCCCGAAGAGGAAGGGATGATGCAGCAAAGTAGCATAAGTATTTCCCTCAGTTTTTGAGAACCAAGTTATCAATCTAGTAGGAGGTTACGCGTGAGTCCCTCGCACCCGTACAAAACAAATAAATCCTCGCAACCAACGCGATAAGGGGTTGTCAATCCCTACACGACCACTTACGAGAGTGAGATCTGATAGATATGATAAGATAATATTTTTGGTATTTTTATGATAAAGATGCAAAGTAAAATAAAAGCAAAGTAAAAAGAAAAGGAAATAACTAAGTATTGGAAGATTAATATGATGAAGATAGACCCGGGGGCCATAGGTTTCACTAGTCGCTTCTCTCAAGAGCATATGTATTTTACGGTGGGTGAACAAATTACTAAGGACACCGCAAGATTGAACCCAAAGCTAAGCACTTCTCCCATTGCAAGAAATATCAATCTAGTAGGCCAAACGAAACTGATAATTCGAAGAGACTTGCAAAGATAACCAATCATACATAAAAGAACTCAGAGAAGATTCAAATATTGTTCATAGATAGACTTGATCATAAACCCACAATTCATCGGTCTCAACAAACACACCGCAAAAAGAATGTTACATCGAATAGATCTCCACAAGAGAGGGGGAGAACATTGTATTGAGATCCAAAAAGAGAGAAGAAGCCATCTAGCTAATAACTATGGACCCGTAGGTCTGAGGTAAACTACTCACGCTTCATCAGAAGGGCTATGGTGATGATGTAGAAGCCGTCCGTGATGGATACCCCCTCCGGCGGAGCTCAGGAACACGCCCCAAGATGGGATCTCATGGATACAGAAAGTTGCGGCGGTGGAATTAGGGTTTTGGCTCCGTATCTGATAGTTTGGGGGTACGTAGGTATATATAGGAGGAAGGAGTATGTCGGTGGAGCAACAGGGGCCCCACGAGGGTGGAGGGCGCGCCTGGGGGGGGGGGGGTAGGGGCGCCCCCTACCTCGTGGCCTCCTCCTTTGTTTCTTGATGTAGGGTCCAAGTCTCCTGGATCATGTTCGGTGAGAAAATCACGTTCCCGAAGGTGTTATTCCGTTTGGACTCCGTTTGATATTCCTTTTCTTCGAAACCCTAAAATAGGCAAAAAACAACAATTCTGGGTTGGGCCTCCGGTTAATAGGTTAGTCCCAAAAATAATATAAAAGTGGATAATAAAGCCTAATAATGTCCAAAACAGTAGATAATACAACATGGAGCAATCAAAAATTATAGATACGTTGGAGACGTATCATGAACTACACCGTGGGAGTGGCCCTTCCACACGACCAGCAGTGTGGGCCGTTGTCCTTGCCTGGGGAGGCCGTGGTGGGCCAGCTTGTTGCGATCCCCCTACCTCGGTGAAATCAATCAGGCTCTGAATGGTTGTTGTCCACTCATCCATCTGATTGGCTGCTGGCGGAAATCTCAACAACAGCTGGGCCCGCGCCATGGCCTCCGAAGTGATGCTTGGCATGGATGTCGATGAAGATCGCAACATCGCCCGACTCCCGATGGTGTCGGTAGTGGTCGCGTCGTGTTCTCGTTGCCGTGAGCCAGTCACCAAGATGGCGTGGTGACAAGGTGGAGGCGCTTGCAGACCAACTACTCCGTTTGGTGCATTGGCTGGGTTAGCTTGCTCCGTGGGTGGCGCCTGCTGACACATCTCGGTCGTATCTATAATTTTTGATTGTTCCATGCCAATATTCTACAACTTTTACATACTTTTGGCAACAATTTATATGACTTTCTTGGACTAACATATTGATCCAATGCCCAGTGCCAATTCCTGTTTGTTGCATGTTTTTTGTTTCGCTGAAAATTCATATCAAACGGAGTCCAAATACGATAAAAACATACACATATTTTTTTGGAATATATGCGAATTTTGGGAAGTGGAATCAATGCGTGATGATGCTCGAGGTGACGACAAGGCAAGGGATGCACCCCATGGGGTAGGGCGCTCCTGGGCCCTTGTGGCCACCCTGTAAGGCGGTTGGTGCCCTTCTTCGGCCGCAAGAAAGCCAATATCCGAATAAAAATTGTGTTAAATTTCAGCCCAATCGGAGTTACGGATCTTCACGAATTTAAGAAATGGTGAAAGGCAAGAAACAGGGAACGCAGAAATAGAAGGACACACACACACACACACACACAGAGAGAGAGAGAGAGAGATCCAATCTCGGAGGGGCTCCCACCCCTAGGCGGCCATGGTGGCCAAGCACCAGAGGGGAAACCCTCCTCCCATCTAGGGGGAGCCCATGGAAGAAGAAGGAGGGGGGCTCTCTCTCCCCCTCCCCCGGTGGCGCCGGAACGCCTCCGGGGCCATCGTCGTGACGGCGATCTAGACCAACAACTTCGCCGCCGTCATCACCAACTCTCTCCCCCTCTATGCAGCGGTATAACACCTCTTCTCCCCGCTGTAATCTCTACTTAAACATGGTTCTCAACGTTATATATTATTTCCTAATGATGTATGGCTATCCTATGATGTTTGAGTAGATCCGTTTTATCCTATGGGTAGATTGATGATCATGATTGGTTTGAGTTGCATGTTTTATTATTGGTATTGTCCTATGGTGCTCTCCGTGTCGCGCAAGTGTGAGGGATTCCCGTTGTAGCGTTTGCAATATTTTCATGATTTGCTTATGGTAGGTGGCGTGAGTACAGAAGCAGAGACCTAATGTCACGCCCAATATGCAACTATATCCTAAAGAGACTCATAGGTCCCACCAATGATAGAACCGCATATTGACATGCTTTTGCAAGGTGGATATCATTACATCAAACCATTACATAAAAGATGGGGATACATACAAAAGGCATACCATGCCCCAACAATACATCAGATCATACAAGAAAACAACATCCGACTACGGATGAATCACAAACAAAAGCTCAAAGGACATCCACCCTGCTAGCCCAAGCTGCCGACCAGGAACCTAACCCAAGAACGAAGAAGAAGTGGAAGAAGAACTCCAACACAATCAAATGTCGTTCTCACGTTATGATCATCACTCACTAAACAAGATCTTAGAGGTGCAACGGGTGCATGTGAGAGTTTAGGATTCCGAAAGGGACAACGGAGAAAGAGGCTGGATGCAAGTTTTGAAAACATGAGGATGCAATGCAGATGATGACATGGAAAAAAGCAACACGCAAGCGAATGACATGGCAACAACAACGAATAACTGGAAGACACTTGGCGCGTCGGACTCGGGGCGTTACAACTCTCCTCCACTAACAAGAGATCTCATCCCGAGATCTTAGGAACGAGATGGAAGAGAAAGAGGAAGAGGTAAAACAAGAACACAAGAGAGAAGGTAAACAAGATCGAGGGCACTCGGGTAGAAAAGAGGAACGACGATTATGACAAGAATCGAAAGCTCAAGGAATAAGATAGACTCTGAAACCACTCTAGTTAGGACAATATAGAAGAGGAATAAGAACGAAAGAATTTAGGCAGCACTCCGGCTGAACATGGAAAGAATAGAACATGAACTTGACAAGATTGAACGATACTTGATGAGAGAAACAACACAATGCTTTCGGAAGAATTGCAAGACTGGAATGAAAAGAATAGAGAAGAAAAACAACTTCTACCACAATTGAGTTCGAAAAGCATCCTTACAAAGAAGGGTTGAATGAAGTTGTTGGAAACATCAACAGCAAAAGAACAAACTTGTTGTGGGCTTATGAGAAACATCTCAAAATTATGGGGTGATAACCGGCACAAACGGAAATGATTGAATAGCTGAGAAGAAGGATGAAATGCAAAACTCCACTTCAAAAGAATACGGAGAATTAATTGCACTTCGAGACGCAAGAGGAAAATATACTTGCGCTCCTCCAACAAGAATCTTGATGAACACTTGAAGAACGAATTAAATCCTTACGAGCCACCGTGAAGAACTCCGGTAACAAAAGGATGATGAGATAGAACTGAAGGATGAAAATAATAAGATTGAGTCTTGTGATGATTTCGATGGAGCTTCGCAACGAGAGAAGCTAGAAAAAACTTGGAACTCCCAAAAAAGAAAAGATGAACAACTAAGAACCGAGAAATTATTCATCATGAACAATCTCTGAAGCAAGGGATTACTTGGCCATGACGAAATGAGAATAAGAATTACGTTATGCTTATCCTTTGTCAATTAAATTGATGAGAAGCAATGGATTGCATACAACTTATTCACATTGGGAAAGATTAATGGGAGATATAGCGCAAAACTTGGAAAGGTCTTCATGAACCACCAGTAGGATTGGAAAGAACGAATGAATTGATATGATAAGAACGGAAGTGAAAATCTTAAACGAACCACCATGACAATGAAATGAATGAAGAGAAGAGAACGAATCGCCGGAAAGAATTAGAAAATGAACAAAGATACTTGAGTGAATCAAGATGCAAGAGAACGAAGAGATCGCAACTGATTAAAGAATGCTTGAACGAAGCACCGGTAGAAATATGGGAACGACAGAAGCTAAAAGCTTGGAACGAAGAAATTTTCTGAAGTGATGGCCTCTAGATAATCGAAACGGAAAAACAACTCCTGAAATACTCCGGATGGGTAAGAAAACAATCACATGATTGGAAACAATTTAAGAGGATAACATGAAGCTAGAACCACGAATCTTCGAGAGAACAGACATATTTAAGAGAAACTCTTCTTCGATCTTCAACTTAGAGAATGACGATGAGGAACACCACCCAAGATTGTTGAGACCTCCAGGGGAATGAAAAGCGAAGAGGTTGAGACAACAATGAAAATAATTTGAAGGCAAGCTTGAAAGAGACATTTGACCGATGAGAATTCATACTTACGTCAAACTTCGAAAATAATTTGAGAATAACTCCGGGAAAATTAGAAGAGACAGGTAAGATCCTGGGAAAGGACCTGTGGGATAGGGCCCACTGAAAAGAAACACCATTGGAAAGAACTGTTGGAGAGAGAGAGCTGACACACCGGAACAACTGAAAGACTTGGATGAGGTGACAACCTCGAAATAATTGAATGCAAGACGAATCTTCTGATATGTCTTCATCACTCCAGACGGATAAACTGGCGAGAGGCCAACGAGCAAAGGAAGCACTTAAGTCGAGGAAAGGAATATGATCAACAATGAAAATCTTCAATTAGATCCACCGAAAAGAAAACAAGAAAAACAATGATTGACTTGATGAGAATTCACCGGTTGAGACAAATGAAGAACGAATGAAGAGGCTCCGCATGAATAAATTTGATGCTCAACTAGAGGCTCGGACTCCGGGAATAAAGGGGGTGGGAGGGCGGGAAAAACAAAGGCAACTTGAAACAGGGAACCGACGAATAACTTGAAGAGAAAACATTAGTTGAAATAATTGAGGTAAGAATGCAAAGGCTTCACACGAGTAGGATGGATACTCGATTAAGGACTCTAGCTCTGAGAAGAAAAAAGGGGTGGGCGGGTGGGAAAAAGAAAGACAACTTCATACGGCAGAACAACACCGTTGATAAAGAACTGAGGTTTAATCTTGCAAAGACAAAGAGGATCGAATCCACTTGACGAGAAAAGCACCGGATGAAAAGGGCTGACATCGCAACGAACCAAAACTAACCGCATGATCCTAAAAAATTGAAGGGGAAGAGGAGTATATCAAAACACCTACGTCAATATTCCTTACCAGAGCGACGAAGGGACTGAGGAGTAAAAAGAATTCCTACTCTCTGATATAGCTAGACTCCGAAAATGTTTTCTTCTAGACTCAACAACGGCCAAACTATACGATCAAATAAGGGGCTCCTATGGTCGGTCGAGGCTCTGATACCAACTTGTCACGCCCAATATGCGACTCTATCCTAAAGAGATTCAAAGGTCCCACCAAGGATAGAACCGCATATTGAGACGCTTTTGCAAGGTGGATACCATTACATCAAACCATTACATAAAAGATGGGGATACATACAAAAGGCATACCATGCCCCAATATTACATCACATCATACAAGAGAACAACATCCGACTACGGATGAATCACAAACAGAACCTCAAACGACATCCTCCCTACTATCCCATGCTGCCGACCAGGAACCTAACCCAAGAACGAAGAAGAAGCACAAGAAGAACTCCAACACAAGCAAAAATCGCTCTCATGTCATGATCATCTCATTACCTGTACCTCAACTATTGGTGTAGTAATCTGTGAGCCACAAGAACTCAGCAATCCCATTACAATGGGTATCAAGACTAGCGAAGCTTAATGGGTATGTGTAACGCCCCATATGTAACCTTCCCGAATTGTACTCCAACTCTTGCCGTTTCCGGCATTAAGTTATATTTAATTCTCGGGTTCGGGTCTTTGTCTCCCTGTGTTGTTTTCGTTTTCGTGCATCTCATTTCATGTCATCACGTGCATTGCATTTGCATACATGTTCATCTCATGCATTCGAGCATTTTCCCCGTTGTCCGTTTTGCATTCCGGCGCTTCGTTCTCCTCCGGTGGCCATTTCTAGCTTTCTTTCGTGTGTGGGGATTAAACATTACCGGATTGGACCGAGACTTGCCATGCGGCCTTGGTTTACTACCGGTAGACCGGCTGTCAAGTTTCGGGTCATTTGGACTTCGTTTGATGCTCCAACGGTTAACCGAGGGACCGAAAAGGCCTCGTGTGTGTGCAGCCCAACACCCCTCCATTTTGGCCCAAAACCCACCAAACTCTGCTCCATCGTCTCGGTCGTTCGATCACGATCGTGTGGGTGAAAACCGCACCTCATTTGGACTCTCCTAGCTCCCTCTAGGTCTATAAATAGACCCCCTCCTCCAAATCCCGGATCCCCTCTCCAAACCCTAAAAAAAACATCTCTCTCCTCCGCCGCCGACGGACGTGTCCGGCCCGCGCCGGACAGCGTCCGCTCCACCCCGCCGCCAGCCAGGGCGCGCCACGTGGCGCCAGGCACCCGCCGCCGCCGCGGCCCGCAGAGGCCCGAGGCGGGCCCTTCCCCGCGCCTCGCCGGGCCCGAGACCCCGTGCCCGACCCCGCCGCCCGAGGCGCCGCGCCACCGCCCCGTCGCCGGCCGGCCGCCGCCCGCCTCCTCTCCGGCGAGCCGCCGCCCGCCGGCCACCACGCCGCTGCCTCACCTCGCCTCGCGCGCTGCCCGAGAGGCCCCGAAGTCCGTGCCCGCCGCCGCCGCCTCAAGTCCGCCGCCCCGCGCCGGCCAAGTTCCCGGCGGCCGCCCCGGAGCCGGACCACCGCCGCCGGCCTTCTTCTCCGGCGACCTCGATCTTCTCCGGCGTGCCTCGAAGTCCGTGCCCACGGGATCCCGATCTGGATCTAGATCTAGAACGTGACGGTTGACTTTCCATCCCCTAACCCTAATTTTTTATGCCATGTTTGACTGCTCGTATCTCCGCATCCATAGCTTCGTTTTGGGCATATGATATATCAAAATCTTCGTCTCGACGAGTACATCATTTCATTCCATTGCATCATTTGCATTTGAGGTCATCTTGGTGCCCAAAATGCTGTTGGAAGGAGGCATCATGAGTTAAATTGCAGAGCCGTTAGTTCATCATGCACTTTTGTCATTTTTGCCATGTTTAATCCGTGCATGATATGCCTATGCCCCTTTGGGATGAATTGTTAAGCATGATGTCTTCTTTCCAGAGGTGCCTCCCATGCATTTTTAGGATGTGTGTGTTGTCTTGTGCAATCTTGCGAAGAGGGTTGCTTAAGTTTACTGATTTCAGGGACTTGGTGAAAATCACTAAGTCTGGGATGTTTTAGTTCACGATGCTATATGTCCAGCTTGTTTCCTAGTGATCCGTGCCTCTTTTGAGGATGATCAGTAAGAGTGATTTGTTATGCTTGTTGTGCTTAATCCATCCATGTCTTTACTTGTTATGTTGGAGCACCCTAGGTTGACTCAATTGAGCTCAACTTTTGCATAGTTGTTGTTTTGGGAAGATCGTGAACTCTTTTGCGATTTTGCCGGAGTTATTGCTAGTGATCCATGCATGCTATGCCATTGTTCTTGCCATGTCTAGCTAGCATTTTGTGCCTTCTTAATGGATATATGCTTGCCTTGCCATGACTTGCACCGTAGTGAGTGCATCGAGCTTGTTTACATGCCTCCGTGAGTTATATTTCAGCATGTCCCAGTTTTCACTTAAGTCTGAAAACTGATTGTGTTTCATCGATGTTCGTGTGCTCGGTAGAGTATTTTGTGAACCATTTTGGCCCCAGGTCATTTTGGGTGTTTTGTTAAGCTTGTTGAGTAGCTCCATGCCATGATCTTACTTGCCATGTTCAGGTTTTGATTCATGTTGTTTTGCTGCTCCGAAGAGAGCATCGTGGTCTGAAATTTCAGACTAGCGTTAATTTCGCTAAGTGTGAAATATGTTTTGCTTATTCAGTTTTGCCATGCTTGTTTGAAGCCCTTAATGGATAAATTTGCCTATGCCTCAGTCCTGGTGATTTGTTAAGCGTCTTGAGTACATCACTGCCATGCAATTTGTTTTCATGTTGGGTGGATGTAGCATGTTCATCTTGTTGCATTTAGGAGCCTACTTGCTGTAAATCACAGATCGGTTCGTTTCGTAAAACGCTTGCCATTTCTAAACCATAGCTCCGATTGCCATGATCTTTATATCGTTTTCAGGGGATTTATTCCCCTCTATCCAGTGGCACACTTGGTTTTCCATGTTGAGGCCAGGTTCATGCATTTCCTGTTACATCTTGCATTTTGCATCCCGCATCGCATCCCGCATAGCATATCATCTTTGCATGTTATTGGTTGCCCTTGCACGTGGTTGATTGTATCCTTGTTGCTTGTTTATGTTGTTGGGTAGAGCCGGGAGACGAGTTCGCTAACGAGGAGCCCGTTGAGTTTGCTTTTGAGGATCCAGTCAATTCTGACAACTATGCAGGCAAGATGATCACACCCTTGAAATCACTACTATCTTTGCTATGCTAGTTTGCTCGCTCTTTTGCTTTGCCATTGCTACGATGCCTACCACTTGCTTGTCAGCCTCCCAATTGCCATGATTGAGCCTCTAACCCACCTTTGTCCTAGCAAACCATTGATTGGCTATGTTACCGCTTTGCTCAGCCCTTCTTATAGCATTGTTAGTTGCAGGTGAAGATTGGAGCCGTTCCTTGTTGGAACACTTATTTACTTGTTGGGATATCATTATATTGCTATGTTATCTTTATTCATCTATATACTTGGTAAATGGTGGAAGGCTCGGCCTCTCGCCTAGTGTTTTGTTCCACTCTTGCCGCCCTAGTTTCCGTCATATCGGTGTTATGTTCCCGGATTGTTGCGTCCCTTACGCGGTTGGGCTATAATGGGAACCCCTTGATAGTTCGCCTTGTTTAAAGCTTTTCCAGCAATGCCCAACATTGGTTTTACCATTTGCCACCTAGCCTCTTTTTCCCTTGGGTTTCCGGAGCCCGAGGGTCATCTTTATTTTAGCCCCCCACGGGCCAGTGCTCCTCTGAGTGTTGGTCCGAAATGAGCTGCCTGCGGGGCCACCTCGGGGAAACTTGAGGGTTGGTTTTACTCGTAGCTAGTCTCATCTGAGTGTGCCCTGAGAAAGAGATATGTGCAGCTCCTATCGGGATTTGTCGGCACATTCGGGCGGTGTTGCTGGACTAGTTTTGACCTGTCGAATCATCTTGTTGTACCGGGATACCGTGTCTGATCGGTGGGTCCTGGGTGGAGGTCTATTCCTTCGTTGACCGTAAGAGCTTGTTATGGGCTAAGTTGGGACCCCCTGCAGGGATTGATCTTTCGAAAGCCGTGCCCGCGGTTATGGGCAGATGGGAATTTGTTAATGTCCGGTTGTAGATAACTTGAACCTTAAATAATTAAAATGAATCAACTGAGTGTGTTGTTGTGATGGCCTCTTCTCGGCGGAGTTCGGGAAGTGGACAAGGCTTTGGAGTTATGTTTGCGTAGGCTGCTCTATAAAGTTTTCCGCTCGTGCTTTGCCTTCTCTTCTCGCTCTCCTTTGCGAATAAGGTAGCCACCATATATGCTAGTCGCTTGCTGCAGCTCCACTTTACATTACCCCTTTCCTACCTATTAAGCTTAAATAGTCTTGATCGCGAGGGTGCGAGATTGCTGAGTCCTTTGCTGCTCACAGATTACTATTACACTAGATGCAGGGACCGATGATACTTCTCCGGATGGCGCGCTCGAGCTGAAGTGGGAGTACGATGAGGACTCTCAGCGTTACTATGTGTCGTTTCCGGATGATCAGTAGGGATGCCTATGTCGGGGTTGGATTCAGGGCCTAGTCGCTTGTTGGGGGTCTTTTCTATTTTGGCGCCGTAGTCGGGCCATGAGTGATTGTATGATGGATGTTATTTATGTACTTTGATGTGACGTGGCGAGTGTAAGCCAACTATATTATTATTTCCCCTTTATATTATATATGTACATGGGTTGTGTAATGATTCCCGACTTGCGACATTGCTTTCAATGCGCCTATGTCTCTAAGTCGTGCCTCGACACGTGGGAGACATAGCCGCATCGAGGGCGTTACAAGTTGGTAATCAGAGCCTTCCCTGACCTTAGGAGCCCCATTGCTTGATCGTTTTTAGCAGCCGAGTTGTGTCTAGAAAAATGTTTTGAGTCCTTAGGAATTATATATCGGAGAGCTTAGGAATTCTTTTTTTACTTCCCAGTCTCCTCATCGCTCTGGTAAGGCATCCTGACGTAGAGTTTTGACTCTTCTCTTCTCAAATTTCACTAAAATTTTTTTAGGATCACACGAGTATCTTGGTTTTGTTCCGATGGCTTATGATGAGAATACTGTCTTGGTGCCTCCTGTCAGGGGTTTAGTGGAAGTGTCCCGGGGAGTTGAGCTCTGAGGTGTTGTCATCATAATTCTATCATTGCAATTCTGGTATACTTGAGATATGTGCGCGACATCGAAAATCTCCTTTATGCAGTTCGTTGGTGAGATAACCTCGACGCCACCCAGTACTGGGGCGGGAGTTCGGGAGTATCGCCATAACTTGTATAACGGATGCTTTTCGAAGGTTGAGATAGATGGTTTCCGAAGGTTTCTTGGTTATGTGTTGAAGGATGGATGCAGCTGGATGTAGGATTTGCTAGCTTGGGTGAGATATTATGCTTCCCCTGTATCCCCAACACCTGATTGCATAACCGGAAAGTTTCGGGAGTTTCATAGGTGGGAATTCAAGTAGCCTTAGGATATCTTTCCAACAGATGTGTGATATGAAATTGGGGTTCGACGTCTAGTGGTTCGCCTATTCACGGTCGACTTTACAGTGGCCTCGTTGTGTCTTAAAGAGTCCTTGGCTATGCTGACTCGGGGACGCTTCGTATGTCATGTGCACTGCCTTGTACATGATGGTGCTGTACGGTCGAGCCCGTGTAGGTCCTACCACGAACACTTCGGACGAAATTTCTATCATGTGTTTGTTCCGGCTTATTCCGCAAGCCAATCCTTGGTTTTATTTCGAGTTGTGGTATTCGTTCCTCTTCGACGTCATATGTTGATTCCATCCCTCGTTGATGTACCTCTTCTACCTGATTCTTCGTGGCTTCGCAATTTAGGAATATGTGACCACTTCAAGAGAAGTGCATTCGTTCATTTTGTTCGGATGTGAAGACTTTATGTTGCAATTTTCATTCCGTTGGTTTCACCTTCACTATTTCTCTATTTGTGTGCTAATGGTGGTCAACCTCTTCGGGATGGCTCCCGCTAAGAGGACCAGTCAGAACCAGAATCAAGATCCTCCACCACCTCCGCCTCCTCCGGAAGCATGGCAGGCTGTGATGGCTGCTACTAATGCAAATACTCAGCTGATCATGCAAATCATCCAAGAGCGGAATCAAAGCAGTCAAGGAAATCAAGGCAACAACTAGAACCAATTTGCAACTCTAAATCAGTTCCTCGCAAATGGTCCAAAGACGTTCAGCAACTGCGTTGAGGCTACCGATGCTGATGATTGGTTAGTCGATCTGGGCAAGCATTTTGAATGTAGCAACGTCAGACCTGAAGATTTCGTCAAGTTCGCGTCTTTCCAGCTCAAGGATCAGGCCGCAGAGTGGTTTCAGCAGTACCGGGATTCCAGAGGTGGACGTTTGATCACTTGGGATGATTTCCGTCGTGATTTCCGCGCTCATCACATTCCTCAAAGTGTGACTGAAAGCAAACATGAAGAATTCTGCAATCTAAAGCAAGGCTCTTTGTCTGTCTATGACTACAACAAGTTGTTCCAGAAGCTCGCCCGTTTTGCCAAGCAGGATATTCCTGATGAGAAGAGCATGATCTATCAGTTCAGGGGTGGTCTTCGTGAAGAAATTCAGCTCGCTCTTGTCCTCTTCGAGCCGCTGAGATACGATGAGTTCTACAACATGGCACTGAAGCAAGAGGCTGCTCAGCTAAGGTGTGATGCTTCCAGGAAGCGAGTCAGAGACACTACGTCTTCTTCCTCTACTCAAGTGGCCAGGCAGCAGAAGTATTGGCTTCCTCCTCCTCCGTTCCGTCAGCCGTATCAGCAGAAGAGCAAAGGTGGCAGTGGTTCGTCCCACCCACCCAACCAAGGCTTTCAGAACAAGACTTCGTCTCAAGCTTCAAGATCGAGTGCTCCGTACCACCGTCCGCTCTCAGAGGTCACGTGCAACAAGTGCAAACAGAAGGGTCACTATGCCAACAAGTGTTTCAACCAGAGGCGTCTTCCTCCTCCTCCTCCTGTCAGATCGGCAAGTACAGCTGTGGTCAAGCATAACCTCAAGTCCGCCAAGGTCAACTTGATGAACGCAGCTCAGGCAGAGGATTCGTCAGATGTGATCATGGGTAACCTTCCTGTTAATGAGATTCCTGCAAAAGTTCTTTTTGACTCTGGTGCATCGCATTCCTTCATGTCATTCCCATTTGCATCGGAGAACAATTTTAGCACTAAGGCATTACCTAGAGCTATGCAAGTCGTCTCTCCAGCGAAGCGTCTGAGTTCCACTATGATGATTCTGGATATTTCTATCATGATGGGTGATTTCAAGTTCCTCGCTTCTCCAATGGTTCTTGGCAATTCTGATATCGATCTTATTCTTGGGATGGACTGGCTCTCTAAACATAAAGCTCACCTCGATTGCGCAGCCAAGCAGATTCAACTGACTCATTCGTCTGAGGAAGTAATTGTCTTTGCTGCTCGGGATAATACCATTCGGTTGTTCTCTCTCAATGAAAAGGGTGAATTGGATGCTATTTCGCAGATTCCGGTTGTTTGTGAGTATCAAGATGTCTTCCCTGAAGAACTCCCAGGCATGCCTCCAAACCGGCCGGTTGAATTTGTTATTGAACTTGAGCCCGGTACAGAACCTGTGTGCAAACGTCCTTACAAGCTCGGCCCCGAAGAGTTGAAGGAGTTGAAGAAACAACTCGATGTTCAAGAAAGAATGGGTCTCATCCGGCCTAGTACTTCTCCGTGGGGTTGTGGTGTTCTTTTTGTGAAGAAGAAGGATGGAACGGACCGACATTGTGTTGATTATCGTCCATTGAACAAGAAGACCATCAAGAACAAATATCCACTTCCCAACATTAATGAGCTGTTCGAACAACTCAAGGGTGCCCAAGTATTCTCCAAGCTTGATCTCCGTATGGGTTATCATCAAATTCGCATTCGTGAGCAAGATATTCCAAAGACGGCGTTCAGAACAAGCTATGGGTCATATGAATACACTATTATGTCTTTTGGCCTCGCCAACGCTCCTCCGACGTTCTCTCACATGATGAACTTCATCTTCAACCCCTACACCAACGACTTTGTTTTGGTCTATCTCGACGACATCCTGGTTTTCTCGAAGAACAAGGAAGATCACGCCAAGCACTTGCGTTTGGTTCTTGACAAGCTAAGAGAACATTAGTTCTATGCCAAGTTCTCCAAGTGTGAGTTTTGGCTCGATGAGGTTCTTTATCTTGGCCATATTATCTCTGCCAAGGGCATTTCCGTGGATCTTGAGAAGGTGTCTGCAATCGTTAATTGGGAACCTCCTCAGAATGTGAAGCAACTCCGTAGCTTCCTCGGTCTTGCAAGTTATTGCCGAAGATTCGTTGAAAACTTCTCCAAGATCGCGAAGCCTCTCTCAAATCTTCTTCAGAAGCACGTCAAGTACGTTTGGTCTCTAGAGTGTGATGTTGCTTTCAACGCTTTGAAAGAGAAATTGATCACTGCTCCAGTTCTAACTCTGCCTGATGAAACCAAGCCGTACGAGGTCTTTTGTGATGCCTCTCTCCAAGGTCTCGGTGCAGTACTGATGCAAGAGAAGAAAGTTGTTGCTTATACCTCTCGCCAGCTGAAGCCTAATGAGAAGAACGACCCCACTCATGATCTCGAGTTGGCGGCAGTTGTGCACGCATTGTTGACTTGGAGACATCTTCTCTTGGGAAGGAAAGTGGACATTTTCACTGATCACAAGAGTCTCAAGTACATCTTCACTCAACCTAATCTCAACCTCAGGCAGACTCGATGGGTCGAAATGATTCAAGAGTACAATCCGAGTATCGAGTATACTCCAGGCAAGGGTAATGTGATTGCTGACGCTTTGAGCAGGAAAGCATATTGCAACAGTCTGATTCTCAAGCCTTATCAACCCGAGCTTTGTGAAGCCTTCCGCAAACTTAATCTGCAAGTTGTTCCTCATGGTTTCCTCGCCAACCTTCAAGTTTCTCCTACCTTGAAAGACCAGATTCGCCAAGCCCAGCTTCTTGATGCTATGGTGAAAAAGGTGAAGATTGGTATTGCAAAGAGTCAGTCCAAGTACAAGTGCTACCGACTTGATGACAAGGACACTCTCTTCTTCGAGGATCGAATTGTTGTGCCCAAAGGTGAACTTCGTAAAGTGATCATGAATGAGGCTCACAACTCTCTCCTCTCCATCCACCCTGGGAGCACGAAGATGTATCAAGATCTGAAGCAAACTTATTGGTGGACTCGAATGAAGCGCGAGATCGCTCAATTCGTGAATGAATGTGATGTCTGCAGAAGAGTGAAAGCAGAACACCAAAGGCCAGTAGGTCTCCTCCAACCTCTTGCCATTCTAGAATGGAAGTTTGACCACATTGAAATGGATTTCGTGACTGGGTTTCCTAAGTCCAAGCGTGGCAATGATGCGATATTCGTTGTCATCGACAAGCTCACCAAAGTGGCTCATTTCCTGCCTATCAAAGAGTCAATCACTGCAGCTCAATTGGCGGAGCTCTATACCTCTCGAATTGTCTCTCTGCACGGTATTCCTCAAGTGATATCTTCAGACCGTGGCAGCATCTTTACCTCCAAGTTTTGGGATTCTTTTCAGAAGGCCATGGCACCAGCATTCGCTTTAGCACTGCTTTCCATCCTCAAACAAGCGGTCAAGTCGAGTGTGTCAATCAGATTCTTGAAGATATGCTCAGGTCTTGTGTTATCTCCTTCGGCATGAAGTGGGAGGATTGTCTTCCTTATGCTGAATTCTCGTACAACAACAGTTTCCAAGCAAGTTCCGGCAAGGCCCCATTTGAAATTCTATATGGTAGGAAGTGCCGTACACCTCTCAACTGGTCTGAAACCGGTGAACGTCAGCTGCTGGGTAATGACCTAATCACAAAGGCAGAAGAAATGTGCAAGGTCATTCATGATAATCTCAAAGCAGCCCAATCCCGCCAGAAGAGCTACTATGACAGCAAGCACCGTGATTTGTCCTTCGAGATCGGAGATCATGTCTACCTCCGCGTCTCTCCTATGAAAGGGACTCGTCGCTTCGGTATCAAAGGGAAGCTTGCCCCCAGATACGTCGGGCCTTTCAAGATCGTTAGCAAGAGACGCGACCTCGCCTATCAACTCGAGCTTCCTGCAAATTTTGCCAATGTTCATGCTGTGTTCCACGTCTCGCAACTCCGTAAGTGCTTCAAGACGCCTGAGCGCACCGTCAACTTCGAGGACATTGAGCTCCAAGAAGATCTCTCCTACCGTGAGCACCCAGTTGCAATCCTTGAAGAGACTGAACGCAAAACTCGCAACAAGTCAATCAAGTTTCTCAAAGTCAAGTGGTCACACCATTCCGATCGTGAAGCTACCTAGGAACGCGAGGATCACCTCCGTTCTGAGTACCCGGAGTTCTTTCAGTCCTAGATCTCGGGACGAGATCTTTTCGTAGTGGTGGAGTGTTGTAACGCCCCATATGTAACCTTCCTGAATTGTACTCCAACTCTTGCCGTTTCCGGCATTAAGTTATATTTAATTCTCGGGTTCGGGTCTTTGTCTCCGTGTGTTGTTTTCATTTTCGTGCATCTCATTTCATGTCATCACGTGCATTGCATTTGCATACATGTTCATCTCATGCATTCGAGCATTTTCCCCGTTGTCCGTTTTGCATTCCGGCGCTTCGTTCTCCTCCGGTGGCCATTTCTAGCTTTCTTTCGTGTGTGGGGATTAAACATTTCCGGATTGGACCGAGACTTTCCATGCGGCCTTGGTTTACTACCGGTAGACCGCCTGTCAAGTTTCGGGTCATTTGGACTTCGTTTGATGCTCCAACGGTTAACCGAGGGACCGAAAAGGCCTCGTGTGTGTGCAGCCCAACACCCCTCCATTTTGGCCCAAAACCCACCAAACTCTGCTCCATCGTCTCGGTCGTTCGATCACGATCGTGTGGGCGAAAACCGCACCTCATTTGGACTCTCCTAGCTCCCTCTAGGTCTATAAATAGACCCCCTCCTCCAAATCCCGGATCCCCTCTCCAAACCCTAAAAAAACAACTCTCTCCTCCGCCGCCGACGGACGTGTCCGGCCCGCGCCGGACAGCGTCCGCTCCACCCCGCCGCCAGCCAGGGCGCGCCACGTGGCGCCCGGCACCCGCCGCCACCGCGGCCCGCAGAGGCCCGAGGCGGGCCCTTCCCCGCGCCTCGCCGGGCCCGAGACCCCGCACCCGACCCCGCCGCCCGAGGCACCGCGCCACCGCCCCGTCGCCGGCCGGCCGCCGCCCGCCTCCTCTCCGGCGAGCCGCCGCCCGCCGGCCACCGCGCCGCTGCCTCACCTCGCCTCGCGCGCTGCCCGAGAGGCCCCGAAGTCCGTGCCCGCCGCCGCCGCCTCAAGTCCGCCACCCCGCGCCGGCCAAGTTCCCGGCGGCCGCCCCGGAGCCGGACCACCGCCGCCCGCCTTCTCCTCCAGCGACCTCGATCTTCTCCGGCGTGCCTCGAAGTCCGTGCCCGCGGGATCCCGATCTGGATCTAGATCTAGAACGTGACGGTTGACTTTCCATCCCCTAACCCTAATTTTTTTATTCCATGTTTGACTGCTCGTATCTCCGCATCCGTAGCTCCGTTTTGGGCATATGATATATCAAAATCTTCGTCTCGACGAGTACATCATTTCATTCCATTGCATCATTTGCATTTGAGGTCATCTTGGTGCCCAAAATGCTGTTGGAAGGAGGCATCATGAGTTAAATTGCAGATCCGTTAGTTCATCATGCACTTTTGTCATTTTTGCCATGTTTAATCCGTGCATGATATGCCTGTGCCCCTTTGGGATGAATTGTTAAGCATGATGTCTTCTTTCCAGAGGTGCCTCCCATGAATTTTTAGGATGTGTGTGTTGTCTTGTGCAAGCTTGCGAAGAGGGCTGCTTGAGTTTACTGATTTCAGGGACTTAGTGAAAATCACTAAGTCTGGGATGTTTTAGTTCACGATGCTATATGTCCAGCTTGTTTCCTAGTGATCCGTGCCTCTTTTGAGGATGATAAGTAAGAGTGATTTGTTATGCTTGTTGTGCTTAATCCATCCATGTCTTTACTTGTTATGTTGGAGCACCCTAGTTTGACTCAATTGAGCTCAACTTTAGCATAGTTGTTGTTTTGGGAAGATCGTGAACTCTTTTGCGATTTTGCCGGAGTTATTGCTAGTGATCCATGCATGCTATGCCATTGTTCTTGCCATGTCTAGCTAGCATTTTGTGCCTTCTTAATGGATATAAGCTTGCCTTGCCATGACTTGCACCGTAGTGAGTGCATCGAGCTCGTTTACATGCCTCCGTGAGTTATATTTCAGCATGTCCCAGTTTTCACTAAGTCTGAAAACTGATTGTGTTTCATCGATGTTCGTGTGCTCGGTAGAGTATTTTGTGAACCATTTTGGCCACAGGTCATTTTGGGTGTTTTGTTAAGCTTGTTGAGTAGCTCCATGCCATGCTCTTACTTGCCATGTTCAGGTTTCGATTCATGTTGTTTTGCGGCTCCGAAGAGAGCATCGTGGTCTAAAATTTCAGACTAGCGTTAATTTCGCTAAGTCTGAAATCTGTTTTGCTTATTCAGTTTTGCCATGCTTGTTTGAAGCCCTTAATGGATGAATTTGCCTATGCCTCAGTCCTGGTGATTTGTTAAGCGTCTTGAGTACATCACTTCCATGCAATTTGTTTTCAAGTTGGGTGGCTGTAGCATGTTCATCTTGTTGCATTTAGGAGCCTATTTGCTGTAAATCACAGATCGGTTCGTTTCGTAAAACGCTTGCCATTTCTAAACCGTAGCTCCGATTGCCATGATCTTTATATCATTTTCAGGGGATTTCTTCCCCTCTATCCAGTGGCACACTTGGTTTTCCAAGTTGAGGCCAGGTTCATGCATTTCCTGTTACATCTTGCGTTTTGCATCCCGCATCGCATCCCGCATAGCATATCATCTTTGCATGTTATTGGTTGCCCTTGCACGTGGTTGATTGTATCCTTGTTGCTTGTTTATGTTGTTGGGTAGAGCCGGGAGACGATTTCGCTAACGAGGAGCCCGTTGAGTTTGCTTTTGAGGATCCAGTCAATTCTGACAACTATGCAGGCAAGATGATCACACCCTTGAAATCACTACTATCTTTGCTATGCTAGTTTGCTCGCTCTTTTGCTTTGCCATTGCTACGATGCCTACCACTTGCTTGTCAGCCTCCCAATTGCCATGATTGAGCCTCTAACCCACCTTTGTCCTAGCAAACCATTGATTGGCTATGTTACCGCTTTGCTCAGCCCTTCTTATAGCGTTGTTAGTTGCAGGTGAAGATTGGAGCCGTTCCTTGTTGGAACACTTATTTACTTGTTGGGATATCATTATATTGCTATGTTATCTTTATTCATCTATATACTTGGTAAAGGGTGGAAGGCTCAGCCTCTCGCCTAGTGTTTTGTTCCACTCTTGCCGCCCTAGTTTCCGTCATATCGGTGTTATGTTCCCGGATTGTTGCGTCCCTTACGCGTTGGGCTATAATGGGAACCCCTTGATAGTTCGCCTTGTTTAAAGCTTTTCCAGCAATGCCCAACATTGGTTTTACCATTTGCCACCTAGCCTCTTTTCCCCTTGGGTTTCCGGAGCCCGAGGGTCATCTTTATTTTAGCCCCCCACGGGCCAGTGCTCCTCTGAGTGTTGGTCCGAAATGAGCTGCCTGCGGGGCCACCTCGGGGAAACTTGAGGGTTGGTTTTACTCGTAGCTAGTCTCATCTGAGTGTGCCCTAAGAAAGAGATATGTGCAGCTCCTATCGGGATTTGTCGGCACATTCGGGCGGTGTTGCTGGACTAGTTTTGACCTGTCGAATCATCTTGTTGTACCGGGATACCGAGTCTGATCGGTGGGTCCTGGGTGGAGGTCTATTCCTTCGTTGACCGTGAGAGCTTGTTATGGGCTAAGTTGGGACCCCCCTACAGGGATTGATCTTTTGAAAGCCGTGCCCGCGGTTATGGGCAGATGGGAATTTGTTAATGTCCGGTTGTAGATAACTTGAACCTTAAATAATTAAAATGAATCAACTAAGTGTGTTGCCGTGATGGCCTCTTCTCGGCGGAGTCCGGGAAGTGGACACGGCGTTGGAGTTATGTTTGCGTAAGCTGCTCTATAAAGTTTTCCGCTCGTGCTTTGCCTTCTCTTCTCGCTCTCCTTTGCGAATAAGGTAGCCACCATATATGCTAGTCGCTTGCTGCATTTCCACTTTACATTACCCCTTTCCTACCTATTAAGCTTAAATAGTCTTGATCGCGAGGGTGCGAGATTGCTGAGTCCTTTGTGGCTCAGAGATTACTATTACACCAGATGCAGGGACCGATGATACTTCTCCGGATGGCGCGCTCGAGCTGAAGTGGGAGTACGACGAGGACTCTCAGTGTTACTATGTGTCATTTCCGGATGATCAGTAGGGATGCCTATGTCGGGGTTAGATTCAGGGCCTAGTCGCTTGTTGGGGGTCTTTTCTATTTTGGTGCCGTAGTCGGGCCATGAGTGATTGTATGATGGATGTTATTTATGTACTTTGATGTGACGTGGCGAGTGTAAGCCAACTATATTATTATTTCCCCTTTATATTATATATGTACATGGGTTGTGTAATGATTCCCGACTTGCGACATTGCTTTCAATGCGCCTATGTCTCTAAGTCGTGCCTCGACACATGGGAGACATAGCCGCATCGAGGGCGTTACAGTATGGAAAGGATAAGTGGTGAGGTTGCAGCAGCGGCTAAGCAAAGTATGATGGCTAACTTACGAATACAAGAGTAAGATGAGAAACTACGCAACGGTCGCTGTTGGAGAATGTAGTATTTAAAAAAATTTCCTATGATCATGCAAGATCTATCTAGGAGAAGCATATCAATGAGCATGGGAGAGTTGTCCACGTACCCTCGTAGCGCGAAAGCGGAAGCGTTAAGTAACGCGGTTGATGTAGTCGAACGTCTTCGCGATCCAACCGATCAAGTACCGAATGCATGGCACCTCCGCAATCTGCACACGTTCAGCTCGGTGACGTCCCTAAAACTCTAGATCCAGCTGAGGCCGAGGGAGAGTTTCGTCAGCATGATGGCGTGGTGATGGTGATGATGAAGTTACCGGCGTAGGGCTCCACCTAAGCACTACGACAATATGACCGAGGTGGAAATCTGTGGAGGGGGGCACCGCACACGGCTAAGAGATCAACCTATGTGTCTTTGGGGTGCCCCCCTGCCCATGTATATAAAGGAGGGGGGAGAGGAGGCCGGCCTAGGAGGGGCGCGCCTATAGGGAGAGTCCAACTAGGATTCCTAATCCTAGTTGGAGTCCCCTTCCTTTTCCAAGAGGGGGAGAGGGAAGGAGTAGGAGAGGAAGAAGGAAAGAGAGGGGGCGCCGCCCCCTCCCTAGTCCAATTCGGACTTGCCATGGGGGGCGCACGGCCACCCCTTGAGGCCCCTTTCTCCTTTCCCGTATGGCCCAGTAAGCCCCACTAGTTCCCCCGGCAAATTCCCGTAACTCTCTGGTACTTCGCAAAATACCCGAACCACTCAGAACCTTTCTGATGTCCGAATATAGCCTTCCAATATATAGATCTTCGTGTATCGACCATTTCGAGACTCCTCGTCATGTCCGTGATCTCATCTGGGACTCTGAACAAACTTTGGTTATCAAATCACATAACTCATAATACAAATCGTTGTCGAACGTTAAGCATGCGGACCCTACGGGTTTGAGAACTATGTAGACATGATCGAGACATATCTACGGTCATTAACCAATAGCGGAACCTAGATGCTCATATTAGCTCCTACATATTCTACGAAGATCTTTATCGATTAAACCGCATAACAACATACGTTGTTCCCTTTGTCATCGGTATGTTACTTGCCCGAGATTCGATTATCATCATACCTAGTTCAATCTCGTTACTGGCAAGTCTCTTTACTCGTTCTGTAATGCAACATCCCGCAACTAACTCATTAGTCACATTGCTGGCAAGGCTTATAGTGATGAGCATTACCGAGAGGGCCCAGAGATACCTCTCCGATACACGGAGTGACAAATCCTAATCTCGATCTATGCCAACTCAACAAACACCATCCGAGACACCTGTAGAGCATCTTTATAATCACCTGGTTACGTTGTGACGTTTGATAGCACACAAGGTGTTCCTCCAGTATTCAGGAGTTGCATAATCTCACAGTCAGAGGAACATGTATAAGTCATGATGAAAGCAATAGCAATAAAACTAAATGATGATTTATGGTAAGCCAATGGATGGGTCATGTCCATCACATCATTCTCTAATGATGTGATCGTGTTCATCAAATGACAACACATGTCTATGGTTAGGAAACTTAACCATCTTTGATTAATGAGCTAATCAAGTAGAGGCATACTAGGGACACTCTGTTTGTCTATGTATTCACACATGTATCAAGTTTCTGGTTAATACAATTCTAGCATGAATAATAAACATTTATCACGATATAAGGAAATATAAATAACAACTTTATTATTGCCTCTAGGGCATATTTCCTTCAGTCTCCCACTTGCACTAGAGTCAATAATCTAGTTCAGATCGCCATGTGATTTAACACCAATAGTTCAAATCGTCATGTGATTTAACACTCTATAGTTCAGATCGCTATGTGACCAATACCCAAAGGGTTTACTAGAGTTAATAATCTAGTTCACATCGCCATGTGATTAACACCCAAAGAGTACTAAGGTGTGATCATGTTTTGCTTGTGAGAGAAGTTTAGTCAACGGGCCTGCCACATTCAGATCCGTATGTATTTTCCAAATTTCAATATCTACAATGCTCTGCACGGAGCTACTCTAGCTAATTGCTCCCATTTTCAATATGTATCTATATCGAGACTTAGAGTCATGCACATCGGTGTCAAAGCTTGCATCGACGTAACTCTTTGTGATGAACTCTTTGTCACCTCCATAACCGAGAAACATTTCCTTATTCCACTAAGGATAATTTTGACCGACGTCCAGTGATCCACTCATGGATCACTATTGTACCCTCTTGCAAAACTCATGGTGAGGTATATAATAGTTCTGGTACACGACATAGCATACCTTATAGAACCTATGACTGAGGCATAGGGATTGACTTTTCATTCTCTTTCAGTTTTCTGCCATGGTCGGGTTTTGAGTCTTTACTCAACTTCATACCTTGCAACACATGCAGGAACTCCTTCTTTGACTGTTCCATTTTGAACTACTTCAAAAACTTGTCAAGGTATGTACTCATTGAAAAAATTTATCAAGTGTCTTGATCTATCTCTATAGATCTTGATGCTCAATATGTAAGCTGCTTCATCGATGTCTTTCTTTGAGAAACTCCTTTCAAATACTCCTCTATGCTTTCCACAAAATTCTACGTTATTTCCTATCAACAATATGTCATTCACATATACTTATCAGAAAGGTTGTAGTGCTCCCACTCACTTTCTTGTAAATACAGGCTTCACCACAAGTCTGTATAAAACTATATATGCTTTGATCAACTCATCAAATTGTATATTCCAACTCCGAGATTCTTGCACTAGTCCATAGATGGATGACTGGAGCTTGCACACTTTGTTAGCACCTTTAGGATTGACAAAACCTTCTTGTTGTATCATATACAACTCTTCTTTAAGAAATCCATTAAGGAATGCAGTTTTGACATCCATTTGCCAGATTTCATAAAATGTGGCAATTTCTAACATGATTCGGACAGACTTAAGCATCACTACGAGTGAGAAAATCTCATCGTAGTCAACACCTTGAACTTGTCGAAAAAACTTTTTTTTCCGACAATTCGAGCTTTGTAGATAGTAACACTACTATCAGCGTCCGTCTTCCTCTTGAAGATCCATTTATGGTCAATGGATTGCCGATCATCGGGCAAGTCCACCAAAGTCCACACTTTGTTCTCATACATGGATTCTATCTCAGATTTCGTGGCCTCAAGCCATTTTGCAGAATCTGGGCTCATATTCGCTTCCTCATAGTTCGTAGGTTCGTCATGGTCAAGTAACATAACCTCTAGAATAGGATTACCGTACCACTCTGGTGCGGATCTTACTCTGGTTGACCTACGAGGTTCAGTAGTAACTTGATCAAAAGTTTCATGATCATCATCATTAGCTTCCTCACTAATTGGTGTAGGAATCACTGGAACTGATTTCTGTGATGAACTACTTTCCAATAAGGGAGAAGGTACAGTTACCTCATCAAGTTCTACTTTCCTCCCACTCACTTCTTTCGAGAGAAACTCCTTCTCTAGAAAGGATCCATTCTTAGCAAGAAATATCTTGCCTTCGGATCTGTGATAGAAGGTGTACCCAACAGTCTCCTTTGGGTATCCTATGAAGACACATTTCTACGATTTGGGTTTGAGCTTATCAGGTTGAAGCTTTTTCACATAAGCATCGCAGCCCCAAACTTTAAGAAACGACAACTTATGTTTTTTGCTAAACCATAGTTCATACGATGTTGTTTCAACGGATTTTTAGACGATGCCCTATTTAACGTGAACACAACTGTCTCTAATGCATAACCCCAAAATGATAGTGGTACTTCGGTAAGAGACATCATAGATTGCACCATATCTAATAAAGTACAGTTATGATGTTTAGACACACCATTACGCTGTGGTGTTCTAGGTGGCGTGAGTTGCGAAACTATTCCACATTGTTTCAAATGAATACCAAACTCGTAACTCAAATATTCGTCTCCTGCGATAAGATCATAGAAACTTTATTTTCTTGTTACGATGATTTTCCACTTCACTCTGAAATTCTTTGAACTTTTCAAATGTTTCAGACTTATGTTTCATCAAGCAGATATACCCATATCTGCTCAAATCATCTGTGAAGGTTAGAAAATAACGATACCTGCCCCAAGCCTCAACACTCATTGGACCGCACACATCAGTATGTATTATTTCCAACAAGTATGCTGCTCACTCCATTGTTTCGGAGAACAGAGTCTTAGTCATCTTGCCCATGAGGCATGGTTCGCAAGCATCAAGTGATTCCAAAAGCCCATCAGCATGGAGTATCTTCATGCTCTTTACACCAATATGACCTAAACGGCAGTGCCACAAATATGTTGCACTATCATTATCAACTTCACATCTTGTGGCATCAATATTATGAATATGTGTATCACTACGATCGAGATTCAATAAACCATTCACCTTGCGTGTATGACCTCAGAAGGTTTTATTCATGTAAATATAATAACAATTATTCTTTTGACTTAAAATGAATAACCGTATTGCAATAAACATGATCCAATCATATTATGCTCAACGCAAACACCAAATAACATTTATTTTAGGTTTAACACTAATCCCGAAGGTAAAGGGAATGTGCGATGGTGATCTGATCAACCTTGGAATCACTTCCAACACACATCATCACCTCACCCTTAACTAGTCTCTGTTTATTTTGCAACTCCCATTTTGAGTTACTACTTTTAGCAACTAAACCAGTATCAAATACTGAGGGGTTGCTATAAACACTAGTAAAGTACACATCAATAACATGTATATCAAATATACTATTGCTCACTTTGCCATCCTTCTTATCTGCCAAGTATCTAGGGCAGTTCCACTTCCAGTGACCATTTCCTTTGTAGTAGAAGCACTCAGTTCCAGTCTTGGGTCTAGCTTTGGGCTTCTTCATGGGAGCAGAAACTTGCTTGCTATTCTTCTTTGAAGTTCCTCTTTCTTTCCCTTTGCCCTTTTTTTGAAACTAGTGGTCTTGTTAACCATCAACACTTGGTGCTATTTATTGATTTCTACCTTCGCCGATTTTAGCATCACGAAGAGCTTGGGAATTACTTTCGTCATCCCTTGCATATTATAGTTCATCTCTAAGTTCTAGTAACTTGGTGATAGTGACTAGAGAACTTTGTTAATTACTATCTTATCTGGAAGATTAACTCCCACTTGATTCAAGTAATTGTAGTACCCAGACAATCTGAGCACATGCTCACTGGTTGAGCTATTCTCCTCCATCTTGTAGGCAAAGTACTGTCAGAGGTCTCATACCTCTTGATACGGGCATTAGTATGAAATACCAATTTCAACTCTTAGAACATCTTATATGCTCTGTGGCATTCAAAACATTTTTGAATTCCCGGTTCTAAGCCGTAAAACATGCTGCACTAAACTATTAAGTAGTCATCATACCGAGCTTTGTCAAACATTCATAGCGTGTGCATCTGCTCCTGCAATAGGTTTGTCGCCTAGCGGTGCATCAAGGACATAATTCTTCTGTGCAGCAATGAGGATAATCCTTATATCACGTACCTAGTCCGCATCATTGCTACTATCATCTTTCAACATAGTTTTTCTCTAGGAACATATCAAAAATAAACGGGGAGCTACATCCCGAGCTATTGATCTACAACATAGTTATGAAAATACTATCAGGACTAAGTTCATGATAAATTGAAGGTCAATTAATCATATTACTTAAGAACTCCCACTTAGATAGACATCCCTCTAATCATCTAAGTGACCACATGATCCATATCAACTAAACCATGTCCGATCATCACGTGAGATGGAGTAGCTTTCAATGGTGAACATCACAATGTTGATCATACCTACTATATGATTCACGCTCGACCTATCGGTCTTAGTGTTCCGAGGCCATATCTGCATATGCTAGGCTCGTCAAGTTTGACCCGAGTATTCTGTGTGTGCAAAACTGGCTTGCACCCATTGTATGTGAACGTAGAGGTTATCACACTCGATCATCACGTGGTGTCTTGGCACGAGGAACTGTCGCAACGGTGCATACTCAGGGAGAACATTTGTACCTTGAAATTTAGTGAGAGATCATCTTTATAATGCTACCTCCGAACTAAGCAAATAAGATGCATAAAGGATAAACATCACATGCGATCAAATAAGTGATATGATATGGCCATCATCATCTTGTGCCTTTGATCTCCATCTCCAAAGCACCTTCATGATCACCATCGTCACCGGCTTGACACCTTGATCTCCATCGAAGCATCGTTGTCGTCTCGCCAACTATTGCTTCTATGACTATCACTACCACTTAGTGACAAAGTAATGAAATTACATGGAAATTGCATTTCATACAATAAAGCGACAACCATATGGCTCCTGCCAGTTGCCGATAACCGTTACAAAACATGATCATCTCATACAACAAATTATATATCATCACGTCTTGACCATATCACATCACAACATGCCCTACAAAAACAAGTTAGATGTCCTCTACTTTGTTGTTGCAAGTTTTACATGGCTGCTATGGGCTTCTAGCAAGAACCGTTCTTACCTACGGCATAAAAACCACAACGTAGTATAGTGATTGCTTTTTGATCTTTAGAAAGAACCCTGTTCATTGAATCCGATTCAACTAAAGTTGGAGAAACTGACACCCACCAGCCACCTGTGTGCAAACCACGTCGGTAGAACCAGTCTCATGAACGCGATCATGTAATGTTGGTCCGGGCTGCCTCATCCAACAATACCGCCGAATCAAGAAACAACTAGTGACGGCAAGCAATATGTATAAACCCACACCCACAACTCCTTTGTGTTCTACTCGTGCATATAATATCTACACATAGACCTGGCTCGGATGCCACTGTTGGGGAACATAGTATTTCAAAAAATTTCCTACGATCACGCAAGATCTATCTAGGAGAAGCATAGCAATGAGCAGGAAGAATGTGTCCACGTACCCTCATAGACCAAAAGAGGAAGCGTTAAGTAACGCGGTTTATGTAGTCGAACGTCTTCGCGATCCAAACGATCAATTACCGAACACATGACACCTCCGCGATCTGCACACGTTCAACTCGGTGACGTACCTTGAACTGTAGATCCAGCTGAGGCCGAGGGAGAGTTTCGTCAGCATGACGGCGTGGTGACGGTGATGATGAAGTTACTGACGTGGAGCTTCGCCTAAGCACTACAACAATATGACCGAGGTGGAAATCTGTGGAGGGAGGCACCACACATGGCTAAGAGATCAACTTGTGTGTCTTTGGGATGCCCCCTGCCCACGTATATAAAGTAGGGGGCAATAGGAGGCCGGCCTAGGAGGGGCGCGCCTATATGGGGAGTCTAACTAGGATTCCCAATCCTAGTTGGAGTCCCCTTCCTTTTCCAAGAGGGGAGAGAGGGAAGCAGTAGGAGAGGGAGAAGCAACGAGAGGGGGGCGCCACCCCCTCCCTAGTCCAATTCGGACTTGCCATGGGGGCGGGCACGCGGCCACCCCTTGAGGCCCCTTTCTCCTTTCCCGTATGGTCCATTAAGGCCCACTACTTCCCCCGGCGAATTCCCGAAACTCTCCGGTACTCCGAAAAATACCCGAACCACTCAGAACCTTTCTGATGTCCGAATATTGCCTTCCAATATATCAATCGTTACGTCTCGACCGTTTCGAGACTTCTCGTCATGTCCGTGATCTCATCCGGGACTCCGAACAAACTTCGGTCATCAAATCACATAACTCATAATACAAATCATGATCGAACGCTAAGCGTGCGGACCCTACGGGTTTGAGAACTATGTAGACATGACCAAGACACATCTACGGTCAATAACCAATAGCGGAACCTAGATGCTCATATTGGCTCCTACATATTCTACGAAGATCTTTAGCGGTCAAACCGCATAACAACATACGTTGTTCCCTTTATCATCGGTATGTTACTTGCCTGAGATTCGATCATCGGTATCATCATACCTAGTTCAATCTCGTTACCGGCAAGTCTCTTTACTCGTTCCGTAATGCATCATCCCGCAACTAACTCATTAGTCACATTGCTTGCAAGGCTTATAGTGATGAGCATTACCGAGAGGGCCCAGAGATACCTCTCCAATACATGGAGTGACAAATCCTAATCTCGATCTGTTATGGTGCTGTAGAAGGAGGGCGTGAGAGGGCCGGCCGGGGGCCTTTTGCCCACGTCCGGGCAAGATGGAAGGGATTTCCTTCTTAATTCTTGCTTGATTAGATTGATACATCTCCTCTCTTTATATAGAGAGGTTTACTTGACTCCCAAGCAAGGCTTACTTGACCCCTAAGCAAACGACTCTTATCTCTAATTAACCCTAAGACTAACGGGCCCATTAGGCCCATTACGTACTCTAACACTACACCCCACCTGGACATGCAGCTTGTCCTCAAGCTGCAGCCTAACCAACTTATAACCATGACTCGACGCAACACAAACCTAACATCTAAAAACAAGCCTTTTACATCTCGGCTTGTTTTATTATTCTCAACCTGAAATGGACTGGGACGCTTTATTTTGGACTCCTTAACAAAAAGTGGACACCATCCGCACGTCGGACGTGCACGTGTACAGCCACCTGGATCCCATGGACACCATCTAGACAAAAGAAGTGCATGTGTAGGACCACCTGGAAGTGGTCGCAAGAGTGACCAGCAGAGGCGCTCTCGCGGCGGCCGGTGACGGAATGCAGTGGTGCTACATGGTGCGCTGCTGTCGGTGACACCATGGCTTCTTCCTGCCGGACGGCTGTTGGTCTGCACCGCATAGGGAAGAGTGGAGGGCTTGCGATGGAGAATGACGAGGAGGGGTGCGCCCCCAACCATCGATGTTGCAGACTTTGAGGTCGCTGCCCGCGGGGAAAACAACATGCCCGCTGCCCGTGGGGGAAACCGCATGCCCAAGATCCCCGGCGCAGTGGATGAGATCGAGGTCCTTTGCGTAGCGAAGGGCAACTTGGAGGAGTGGCAGCTGCAGACCACGCATCTCCCGCACAGGCCGACGCGCTAGGAGGCCGTGCGCAGTAGCCTGCAGCCTCACCGCCGCCGACACGTGGCGGGTAGTGATCCAAGACGGAAGCGGTGACAGCGACGGCGGGGACTGGACTTGGTGGAGCGGGACTCCCGCCGGCGCGGTCGATGCGGGCCTGGAGCTGACCGGCGGTGGCGCATCGGGCAGCGGCATCGGCTGCTGCGGCGAAGCACCGGGCGAGGCCGCCAGGAGCGGCGGCTGCCACTGTAGCCAGGGCTGGGCGGTGGTGGCGATGGATGGAAGCTGCAGTGGTCCAGCGAGCGCGGCGAAGGCCGCCTGGTGCGGTGGCAGCCACGGCGGCGCGGGGGCGGCGATGGTCGCTGGAGGCGCAGTGGGAGACGGCGCCGGCCATTGCGGCCATTGCGGGGCGGCGGCGGGCGACAGCTGCGGCTGGGGCAGCAGTGTCCCAGCGAATGCCGCGGAGGCCCCTGGATGCGGCGAGTACCACGACAGGGTCGGTGGCCCGACAGTGGCGGTCAGCGACAGGGGCGGCGGCGGCCCATAGGGGCTGGCCAGGTACAGCCGGATCCCCTGGATGGCTGTGACAAGGTCGTTGAGGACCCCAGTGATCTCCTCTGGGGTGTAGACGGCGGACGGAGGTGCGGTGGAGGGCGCTGGCATCTGCGCGGTGGCGGCGCCGGAGGATGCGACCAGCGGTGTGGACGGGGAGGGCAGCGGCGCGGTGTAGATGGCCAGCGGCGCGGTGGTGACGGTCGGCAGGAGAAGCGACGGGGTGGGCGGCAACGAAGACATGATCGGAACTGAGCTACCTGATACCAAATTGTTATGGTGCTGCTTGAAGGAGGGCGCGAGAGGGCCCGCCGGGGGCCTTTTGCCCACGTCCGGGCAAGATGGAAGGGATTTCCTTCTTAATTCTTGCTTGATTAGATTGATACATCTCCTCTCTTTATATAGAGAGGTTTACTTGACTCCCAAGCAAGGCTTACTTGACCCCTAAGCAAACAACTCTTATCTCTAATTAACCCTAGGACTAACGGGCCCATTAGGCCCATTACGTACTCTAACATGATCTATGCCAACTCAACAAACACCATCAGAGACACCTGCAGAGCATCTTTATAATCACCAAGTTACGTTGTGAAGTTTGATAGCACACAAGGTGTTCCTCCGGTATTCGGGAGTTGCATAATCTCATAGTCAGAGGAACATGTATAAGTCATGATGAAAGCAATAGCAATAAAACTAAACGATCATTTATGCTAAGCTAACGGATGGGTCATGTCCATCACATCATTCTCTAATGATGTGATCCCGTTCATCAAATGACAACACATGTCTATGGTTAGGAAACTTAATCATCTTCGATTAACGAGCTAGTCAAGTAGAGGCATACTAGGGACACTCTGTTTGTCTATGTATTCACACATGTATCAAGTTTCCGGTTAATACAATTCTAGCATGAATAATAAACATGTATCATGATATAAGGAAATATAAATAACAACTTTATTATTGCCTCTAGGGCATATTTTCTTCAGTCGCAAACTTGTAATGATCAATAAGTGATCCTGAACTACTTACGTTCAAACATAACCCAACCGTGTTCTCCTCTCGAACTTCCCTAAAAAAAGACAACCACGGTTATGCAACGCGGTTGGTGTATTTTAATTGAGTTTACTTCAAGTCCTCTACAACCGAATATTAGCAAATTCTCATCTGCCATATAACCGCAAGCACGGCTCTTGAAAGTTTAAACCCTGTAGGGGTGTCCCAATTTAGCGCATGACAAGCTCATGATCCGCGGAGACAATCCTCCATCGCGGGACACACGATCATACTCGGAATCTTGGTGCACAAGACATTTTAACAATGGTAAAACAAGTCCAACAAGACCTCCCGACGTGCCGACACCTGATAGTTGCCGCGCGTATCTCGTCTCAGGCCACGATAGATGAGCTACGCGTATAGGTGCCAAAATACCCCAAGTTGCCAAGGGGTGGCCCCGCATAGTGCTCTAGTTTGGGACCAACACCATCGGCATTGGCCCCCTGTATGTAGAAAGAATCCTCGGGTCCATGACGCCCTATGCCAATAAATTATTAGGTTCAAATATTATTATGGCAAATGTTAAAATCAATGTTGGGCCTTGCTGGAAGAGTTTTATTCAAAGCGAACTGTCAAGAGGGGCCCATAAACTCTCGCAGTGTTAGGGACACAAAAATCAAGGAACATAACACCGGTATGACGGAAACTAGGACGACAAGAGTGGAACAAAACACCAGGCATAAGGCCAAGCCTTCCACCCTTTACCAAGTATATAGATGCATTAATTAAAATAAGAGATATTGTGATATCCCATTATATCCATGATATCCATGTCCCAACATGGAACAACCTGCAACTGCACCTGCAACTAGCAACGCTATAAGAGGGGCTGAGCAAAGTGGTAACATAGCCAAACAACGGTTTGCTAGGAAGGGTAAAAAGGTTAGAGGCTATCTTGGCAATTTGGGAGGCTTGATAAACAAGTGGTAGGCAGCACGACATAGCGATAGCATCGAGACAACTAGCATAGCAAAGATAGTAGTGAGATCCAAGGTGACGGTCATCTTGCGTGAAATCCTGCTAGGAAGAAGAATGTAACACCCTAGTGTCATGCTACAGTAATCACCCCCTAATGGTGGCCCTGTCATCATCATTACTATGCAAATTGCCACTTAATAAATATCAAAGTCAAATACCAAGTCAAATAATAATTTTATAAAACAATAAATTAAAATGTTCCTTAGGTTGAAAAATTTCACTACATAATTGTCATGCATTAACAAACATTTTTGGAGATATTTAAAATGCTTCTGGGTATTATAACAGTGGACCAACAGCCAATAAATTGGCCTGTTCAATTTTTATAAATAGTTGAACACTCCCACATGCTTTGAAACTTTGTATACCAAACCATAATATTGCCCTGTATTTTTGTGCCAAGTTTCATATGTAGCAAAAATCATTTACTAGCTAAACTAGATGTGAAACAAACGAGGAATAAAAAGCAGAATAGGATGAAAATAAAAGGCCTGACACTGTGCGCAACTGGGCCTAAGTGCCATAGTGCACTTTGGCCCAGCCCAGCAGGGCCTTCTCCTTCCTCACGCTACAGGAGGAGGCAGTGCCATGGCGTGGCTCACGCACGCCCGTCCACACGCCCGATTAGCTCGTGTCGAGCATCCACGACACATCGAGAAGGATAAGAGCCCCCTCGTCGCTGTAGACAAACCCTAGCCCGCAAAATTCCCCTCTCCCGCTCACTTTTCTCCTGAGAACCTCATGCTCGAGCTACCGTCGATGCGCCGTCGCCGTCCCCATGGCCACTGGCCTCCCCGGCGACCGGGAGCTTGTCCAGGGACTTCCTAGTCGCCGACTCCGTCATCCGCGTGCATCTGTTCGACCGGAGACGCACTATACGCTCGGGATCGAGCTGATTTTCCGCCACGACCGTTGTCTCTCGTCGTCGAGCTCGTCGCATCCGGTCGCCCCCACGCCTCCAATCCACGTCTATGAGCTTGGTGGTGAGATCCTTGGCCGATTCCACCCCTCCCCCCTTCAATCCGTGTCTCTTTACGCCGTAGTTCGCCATCACCTGAACCCCCGTGTATGTGTACGTGCATGCATGTAGTTGCCGCTCCTGCCCTGTCGCTATTGCTGCTGTGCGCGCACGCCCATGCATGGCCTCGTCACAGCTTGCTGCTGTGCGTGCACGCCCACGCGTGGCCTCGGCTTGCTGCTGCTCCGTTTGCAGCTGTCGGCCGCTATTCCGCCCTGCTCCCGTCACTGCTTGCTGTTGCGCCGGTGCCACTACTATTAAGTCCTGCTGCCGCTCCTCCTATCCCACTAGCTAGTGTTGCTGCTACTCTAATTGCTGCTGCTACTTGCCCATGCGACTGCGCTAGTGGTGGCCATGGCCATGGCCATGGCTATGGCCTTGTGCGTGTGTCGTGTGTACGTGCGTGAGCACAGACACGACTGGCTATGCCGCCGGCCGGCCCCTGGTTTAATTAGGCTAGGCTTAGCAGTAGTACTAGTTTAGTTCTAAGTTAGTCTACTAGTAGATGACATGTAGGCTCCTTTTAATAAGTTAGGTTTATTTATTTGTTTAGGTGAATAGTATATGTCATGTGGGCCACACATGCCTTTTTGACTAGTCAAGTTGACTTGGTCAATTCGAATTAATGAAATATAATAATTCCAGAAATTCTAGAATATTAGTAGATCATTGAAAAATAATATAAAATAATTCGTAACTCTGGATGAAAAAAGTTGCTCAGAGCGACAAGACGAATTCAAATACGCGGTCAGTTCGTCCGCCGCACGTCCCTATCATAGCGGACATGCAACCTTTCCCCTCCGGTTCGTCTGTCCGAAAATGCCAATCTTCGGGAAACCATTCCCGGATGTTATCCCCCTTCGCCGGTAGTGTGTAGCAGTGCGTTGGAACATGTCTAGCTCTGCCTAATGTCCTGTTATGCTCTTGCTTACTATGTATTTACTATTTCTCGCCCTCTTCTCTTTGGTAGACCCCGTGATGGTTGCTGATGCCACTGTGATTGACTACGTCACCGACAACCCCTCCTTCTCGTATGAGCAACCACGAAAGCCCCCCTTTGATCATCCCGATATCGCCCACTCCATTCTCTCATGCTTGCATTAGATTTTGCTATTGTTATTGTTTGCTCCTATTCTGATGCATAGCCTGCTTTTGTAACCTGCTCATTGTACCTTACCTTCTTATCCTAAACTGCTTAGTATAGATTGGTTAGTGATCCATCAGTGACCCCCACCTTGTCCCAGTTGCCCCGCTTTATGTTCTATGACTCAATCAATGTGATCGACGTCCAGGCTCTGACACCGCACATCACCCCCTAGTTGTACGACTCTACAGAGTTACTATCGAGTGCTGAGGGTGAGACCTCATACATCACTCCTGATGAGATCTCTGTAGTGTAGCTATTCGGTCGTGGTCATCGAGGGTGATTTCCTCCTTAACCACTCCGATACAACTCTGTTGTGCAACCCCTCAAGTGTGAACCTCGAGGGTGGTTCCTCTTATGTTCACCTTGATGATTACATTGAGTGGAATCCACCGAGGGTGGTTCCTCAGGGTTCCCCTTGGTGTTAGACACACAGTTACTATGGTTATTATGACTTTACACTGAACCATGTTACTAAAGACGGGTCGGCCCTGAGGGGTACCCGTGCGAGCTTAATTGCGTGTGATGTGGAGTCGGGTTGACCTGGAAGGTGCCTGCGAGATACTTACGAGGCGTGGCCGAGCATTCTTAGACCTTGCCGCAAGTCCTCGAGACGGGGCGATGGGGTCAAATCGGTCGTGAGTCTCTGCTCGTTACCGCATGCTCCTAATCCACTACGTTTTGGATATTTAATCAGAGGGGCCTCTGGCCTGATAGCGCTAACCACCACGTGGGCATAGTATGGGCGTTCTTCGTTGTATGCATCAGCCGAAGCTTATTAGATGTCAGCGAATGAGCGGCGTGTGCCGGGTTGGACTGGTAAGCACCTGCCTTTTTGAAGGAGGTAGCTAGGTCTGCTCACCGGCTGCCCACACAACGTGCAGGTGTTCCCGGGGCGATGGCCCAAGACCCCTGGGGGCATAGGTTTAGTCCGGCGTGCTTGACCTCTCTATTAAGCTTTGGTCGGGTTGCGGCGTATTGTTTGGCCGAGGCTGGGCATGACCCAGGAAAGTGTGTCCGACCGGAGTTAATCGAGCGTGGTGGGTAAGTTGGTGCACCCCTGCAGGGAAGAAAACATCTATCGATAGCCTGTCCTACGGTAACAGACACTCGGAGTTGTATCCCGATCGATACAACTAGAACTGGAATACTTGAGATGAGAAATGGATAGGAGAAATGGATAGTATGGCCTGGGATTGCTTTCTGACAAGGAGTCGAGAAAGGATCTTTGGTACTACTTTACTTTATGCTACTCTTATCTCTTCTGATGCTGCAAGATGCTTGGAGCTTCTTGAAGATGCTAGTCTTCGATAGGCTAAGCTTTCCACTTCTCTTCTGGCATTCTGCAGTTCAGTCCACATATACTACCCATTTCATTGACACGGATGCATATGTAGTGTAAATCCTTGCTTGCGAGTACTTTGGATGAGTACTCACGGTTGCTTTGCTCCCTCTTTTCCCCTTTTCCATTCTTCTCGGATGATGCAACCAGATGACGGAGTCCAGGAGCCAGATGCCACCACCGATGATTACTACTACACCGAGGGTGCCTACTACTACATGGAGGCCGTCGACGACCAGGAGTAATAAGGAGGCTCCCAGGCAAGAGGCCTTGCCTTTTCAATCGATGTTGCTTTTGTGCTAGCCTTCTTAAGGCAGACTTGTCTAACCTATGTCTGTACTCAAATAATGATGCTTCCGCTGACTCTTTGGTATTCGAGCTTATGTATTCCAGCCCTTGAGGCCCCTGGCTTGTAATATAAAGCTTGTATTATTTTTAATTTGTGTCTAGAGTTGTGTTGTGATATCTTCCCGTGAGTCCCTGATCTTGATCGTACACATTTGTGTGTATGATTAGTGTATGCTCTAAACGGGGGCATCACAAAGAACAAGTCCATGAAGAAGACGAGGCCACATAGTCGAACGAATCCTCACAATCGCAACGAAACAGGAACTATCGAGAAGGAGCACAACCGGGAAGAAACAAACAACATGGTAAACACACAACCCATAAACATGACACAATGCTCAACCAAGTATGATGCATGACAAGGCTATATGATTCTACTCATGGCAAGAGATGATGCATACAAGAACAACACATCAAAGCAAGTTTAAATGAGGCCGGAAACAACGTATAACACTTCTGGTAAGTCCTCATATGCAAATTTCGAAATTGGTCCAGATCTGATTAAAACACAATGTTGAAGTTATTAAAAAACAAGTTAAAATGCACAATGATGATCTACACGGTTTTCTAGTCAAGTTACATATAAAGTTCATTTAATTCAGAGCAACGACCTAGAAGATATGAGCAAAACAAGTTAAACATGGCATTGATGCAAATGCAATCAAAACAACATCACAAACACTCCAAAACATGGATACAACAAGGTAACATGAAACTACATGCAAAACCAAGAAATTTTTGTATAGAGCATGCTTCAAACGGAGCCACGATTCAACACATACACTCAAAGCTAGTTTCAAACACAATCTGCCCAAAACAACAACTAAGCACTTTGTAATTAAGGAAACAACATGCTACAGGAAACATATGGGCATAAACATGATATGCACTCAAAGTACATACAACAAGCTTCAAATATCATTAAGGTTTAGGTTCATAGGCATCAGGATTAATCCAACATGATCAAAGCAAAAAACAACTTAATAACACAGATTATGGCTTAGTGAAAAAACAGGGCATACATGAGCAGAGTTAACATGTTGAAATGTTGGAGGCATGCAACAAAGATGATATAGTGCAAGATCATGGCAAACAAAATCATGGCATTAAGGTACATGTTTAACATGGCAAAACATGATTACTAAGCATCTCCATATAACCCCTAGAACAAATGCAATCAACAAGACAAGATGCAACATGATATAAGCCGATTCTCAGACTTGGAGGAAATACGGGAAAGCAAAACAATAACATTATGATGCTGACTTTGGAGGCACATAAAAGCAAGCATAGCAACTTTCATAATCATGCAAAAGGCATGAGCATGTAATAGACATGATATACTTCAATTTAGTCCATGGGCACAAGTTCATATGATGCATGGAGGTAATTACTATGATGCTTGCAAAAAGGAACATGTTGTTAACAGGTTGACAGATTTAGCATGATGGCAACTTGAGAGCAAGAAAGAGTCAAACTACAGCAAGTTATATGGCAACCAAGGGCATGGCATCTAAGTAAACATAACAAGGAGCAAATAACATCAAGGCATCATATACATATGGCTCATAGACTAGTGGGAACCATCAAGACAAGTTTAAATGTTGTAACAGTTTCAGCAAGTGTAAAACAGCAACATCAGCATAGCATGTTTGCAAGCTTGGAACAAAGGCCATATGAAGTCCAGAATTAACAAACTTGGCATGTGGACAAAGTACTCATATCATACTTCAATTCATGCAACTTGATCAACTCCAAAAGATAGATTAATCAATAACAAGCTCACAACATGGCATCATGAAGTTAACAGAAAACTGGAACATCATTTAGGCACATTCATGGCAATGAAAACATATGCTACATGACATATATGAGGCATCAAAAGGCATGGCATGAGAGAGCATAACATGGACATCAAAACATGTCAACTAGACATCTCCCAATTAAGCATGGAATAGATGGTAGCTTCAAATTAACATGGCATCACAATGTAACAGTTACAGACTTAGCAAAAATCACTGTCTCAGAAATCAGCAACATCAAATAGCACACTTCACAAGCTTGTGCTAGTCATCACAAGGCACGTAAAAATACATGGATTTCACCACTGTAAAGATGGCATGAAGATGCTCCTAAAACATGTAGACATGATGCTCAAAAGACAAACACACACAATGCTATGAAAAAGACAAATCACCAAGTTATGACAAACTTCAGCAGGTTATATCATTTAGCACTTTTGCAACAATGATTAAGGCATCAAGATTAATAGTAACATGCATGCAAATGACACTAGCATGTAGAGCACTCTGAGATGAACATTTTGACATATCATATGCACAAAACGGAGCAACGAGCACACAATTATGACATGGCAAAGATGCACACATGATGCTGAGGACTTGGCCATTTTGAAAAAAATAGGTTGAGCGCATGATAATAAAAGTTGCCCGGGGCGAGGTACAGTATGCTGCTCACCATGGGCTTCAGCCCAGGTCAGTGAAGAGGAGGCGGGCTGGGCGGGCTCGAACTGGGCCTGGGGAGGCCGTCGAGGTCAGAGGGAGTTGGGTCGGGGTTGGGCGCCGAGGCCCACGCGGTCAACGCGTTCAACCCCCTCGTGCTCGAGCACGAGCAGAGGGTGGCGGCGCTGGGAGCAGTGCTCCGGCGAGCGGGGCAACGAGGTGGCGTCGGGACGCTGGGCCCAGCCGGGAACCGGCGTATCTGTCCAGCTGGCGCCGGATCCAGGCAACAGCGGCGGGGTTCGGGCTCCTGGAGGTGCGCGACGGCGGGCATCCATGGCGGTGGGGTCGGGGAAGACCCAGGCGGCGGCGGCTCCCGGGGCGAGGTCAGCGGCGACGGCGAGGCGCTGGCGGGTGTCGCGCGCACAGCGGGGAGGTCCGACATGGAGGAGCTCGGGATCGCAGGGCTCCTTGTGACGCCCCCGATTCAATCATACACTAATCATACACGCAAATGTGTACGATCAAGATCAGGGACTCACGGGAAGATATCACAACACAACTCTACAAATAAAATAAGTCATACAAGCATCATATTACAAGCCAGGGGCCTCGAAGGCTAGAATACAAGAGCTCGATCATAGACGAGTCAGCGGAAGCAACAATATCTGAGTACAGACATAAATTAAACAAGTTTGCCTTAAGAAGGCTAGCACAAACTGGGATACAGATCAAAAGAGGCGCAGGCCTCCTGCCTGGGATCCTCCTAACTACTCCTAGTCGTCGTCAGCGGGCAGCACGTAGTAGTAGGCACCTCCGGTGTAGTAGGAGCCGTTGTCGACGGTGGCGTCTGGCTCCTGAGCTCCAACATCTGGTTGCGATAACCAGGTAGAAGGGATAGGGGGAAAGGAGGGAGAAAGCAACCGTGAGTACTCATCCAAAGTACTCGCAAGCAAGGAACTATACTAAAAATGTATGCATTGGTATCAAATGGAATAAGGGTATCATATGTGGACTGAACTGCAGAAAGCCAGAATAAGAGGGGGGATAGCTAGTCCTTTCGAAGACTACGCTTCTGGCAGCCTCCGTCTTGCAGCATATAGAAGAGAGTAGACTGAAGTCCTCCAAGTAGCATCGCATAGCATAAACCTAACCGATGATCCTCTCCTCGTCGCCCTGTGAGAGAGCGATCACCGGTTGTATCTGGCACTTGGAAGGGTGTGTTTTATTAAGTATCCGGTTCTAGTTATCATAAGGTCAAAGTACAACTCCGGGTCGTCCTTTTACCGAGGGACACGGCTATTCGAATAGATAAACTTCCCTGCAGGGGTGCACCACATACCCCAACACGCTCGATCCCATTTGGCCGGACACACTTTCCTGGGTCATGACCGGCCTCGGAAGATCAACACGTCGCAGCCCTACCTAGGCACAACAGAGAGGTCAGCACGCCGATCTAAACCCTATGGCGCAGGGGTCTGGGCCCATCGCCCTTTGCACACCTGCACGTTGCGAACGCGGCCGAAAGCAGACCTAGCCTAGTGGCCTTCCAGTCCAATCCGGCGCGCGCCACTCAGTCGCTGACGTCACGAAGGCTTCGGCTGATACCACGACGCCGGGATACCCATAACTACTCCCGCGTAGATGGTTAGTGCGTATAGACCAAATGGCCAGACTCAGATCAAATACCCAGATCTCGTTAAGCGTGTTAAGTGTCCGCGAACGCCGAACAGGGCCAGGCCCACCTCTCCCCTAGGTGGTCGGAACCTGCCCTGTCGCTCCGCCACAAAGATCCACTCGCGGGTGCTCCTACGAGCCGTCCCGTCTTTAGTCACCACATGTATCATGTATAAAGTATATAGTATATACCCGTGATCACCTCCCGAGTGATCACGGCCCGATAGTATAGCATGGCAGACGGACAAGAATGTAGGGCCACTGATGATAAACTAGCACCCTATACTAAGCATTAGGATTGCAGGTAAAGGTAACAACAGTAGTAGCAAGGACAGGCTATGCATCAGTATAGGATTAACGGGAAGCAGTAACATGCTACACTACTCTAATGCAAGCAGTATAGAGAAGAGTAGACGGTATCTGGTGATCAAAGGGGGGGCTTGCCTGGTTGCTCTGGCAAGAGAGAGGGGTCGTCAACACCGTAGTCGTACTGGGTAGCAGCGACGTCGGTCTCGGTGTCTATCGAGAGAAGAGGGGGGAGAAACAATAAATATTTAAGCAAGCATATGCATAGTGATGCATGACATGACAAGTAACGGCGTTAGAGGTGCCCTAACGCGGTAGTAGGTGATAACGGTGAAGGGGGATGACATCCGGGAAAGTATCCCCGGTGATTTGCATTTTCGGGCAGAGGACCGGAGGGGGAAAGTTGCGAGTTCGATAGGTTAGGGAGGTGTGGCGGACGAACGGGTTGCGTATCCGGAATCGTCTCGTCGTTCTGAGCAACTTTCATGTAGAAAGTATTTTCATCTGAGCTACGGTTTATTTTATATTAAATTTAAAAGATTTAAATCATTTTCAGGATTTATTTAATTATTTTAATACAACATTATCCAAAACAGTGCTTGCTGACGTCATCATGACGTCAGCATGACGTCAGCAATTGACCAGGTCAACCTGACATGTGGGTCCCGCTCGTCATTGACTGTTTAGACTAATTAGGGTTTAACTAATCTAATTACTATTTAATTAAACTAATTATTTAATTAGGTTAATCTAATTATGATCAATTAACTTAATTAATTCCTTAATTAATTAATTAATTTAATTATTATTATTATTGTAATTATTATTTATTTTTTTAATCATTTTTTTCGTTCTGGGGGGGTGTGGGCCCCGTTTGGCAGTGGCCTAGAGGGGGCCTAACTGGCGCTGGCGTTAGCGGGGCTGCGGGCTCCGGGCGGGGCGTACCCAGCGCCCAGCACGAGGGGGCAAGGCCGGCCGACCGGAGCAGCATCTCGCGGCAAGGGGCAGCGCTGGCGGCGCGGCTAGCCGGAGCCGGCGAGGCAAGGGGAGGCGGTGCTGCAGGGGGGGGGGGCAACAGCGGCGAGCGGCTGCTGGGGTGACCGCTACGGGCGCGCGCGTGAGCGCTGGAGGCGCGGGCGCGGCCCCGCGCGTGTGAGCGCGCGTGGGTGCGCGGGCGGCAGGGGAAATAGCACGGCGGGGGCGCGCACTACGCGGCACGGGCTCGCGGTGCGCGGCGGGGGCGAGGCAGATGGCGGCGAGCGCGCGCGTGCGGGAGCGGCGGGTGGCCCGGAGCGTGAGCTCCGGCACGCGGGCGCAGCCGAGCTGCACGGCCCGTGAACGGAGAGAGAGGAGGGTCGCATGGACAGGGGAAAGAGGAGGGCGGAGGCCGTGGCCTCACCGGGCTTCGTAGGGGCAACGGCAGCGGGTGTCGAGGTGAGGGACGGGGACGGCGCGATGCGATGCAGGGGAGGACGACGGTGTGGTAGTCCGGCGAGGAGGCGTGGTCGAGGCGGCGTTCCGGGCGACGACGGGGCGACGAGGTCGGTGAAGGCCATTGGGGATGAGGACGGGGACACGAGGTGGCTGATCCGGCAACGAAGCTCGACGGCGGGGCGCGGGATCCACAGCGGCAACGGCGACATCGGCAGAGGAGCGTGCGGGGTTGAGCCCCGATCCAGATCGGGGGGGGGAGGAGAGGGAGGAGAGAGTGGGTGGGGAGAATGGGGGAGTGGGGGGGTACGGTTAGGGTTTCCCCCCCTCCTGGTGATAAGGTAGGGGCGGGTCGGCCGGCTGGGCCAGGTGGGCCGGCCTGGCCGGTGAGCTGGGCCGCCTGGCCCAGTTGGCCAGGGGGGCCCTTTTATTCTCTTTTTTGTTTTGTTTTGTCTTGTTTTTTTTTGCTTTTGTATTTTCTTTTCTTTTATTTCTGTTTTATCTTTGTTTCTTATTGTTTTAGTTTTTTGTGAAATATATACTTGGCATCTAATTTGGTATTTCAATTTAGTCCACTGCCACAAAAACTCTAGTCCCCAAATAGGATAGCTTAACATTTTATTAATTATAAAAGGCATTTCAATAATTGTTTTGCTACTGTTTTATTCGCTTTAGAGTGTTTAGAGATTTTATAACAGTGGGGTTTCTTCACCAATATTTAATATGGATTATTTGAATCACCCCGAACATTTTAGTTTTACTTTTGGAAAACTTTTGTTGTTTGCCTTAATTTCAAATTTGAATTTGAATCGTTTTCGAACTTAACACAAGATTAGCGATAGTAACGGAGGTGACGTGGTGTCATTAGCAGAGGTTACTGTAGCTTGATTATCCGAGCGTCACACTCCTCCCCTTGAGCGGTGGTGGGAGCGGGGGCCCTAGAACGGGCGCGGCTGCGGGGATCTAGGCCTGCGATGGGCTCCGCGGGCCGCGGCGAAGTGGGCGCGGGGAGCGCAGGTGGCGCGCGTTGGTAGGCTGTGGGAGGCGGTGGCGATGACGTGGCGGCCAACGATTGGCCCGAGCGACGTGGCTACTGGACATGTCCGGCGAGGGTGGACATGTCCGACGGCGCGAGGAAGAGGAAGGCTAGGGTTTATCCGTGAATTTCGGGGGAGGGGTTGTTTATATAGGTAGGGGGAGCTAGGAGAGTCCAAATGAGGTGCAGTTTTCGCCCACACGATCGTGATCCAACGACGGAGAGCATGGAGGGGGTTTAGATGGGCTAGTGGGCTGTTATGAAGCGGTGCTGAGCTGCAACGAGAAGGAGGGTTTTGGTTAACACGGTTAACCGTTGTGGCATCAAACAACCTCCAAATGGAACGAAATTTGACAGGCGGCCTACCGGTGATATACCAAGACCACTTGACAAATCTCGGCCCATTCCGAGAACGTTTTTCTCCCGCTCACGAAACAAGATCTGAGAGGTGCAACGGGTGCATGTGAGAGTGTCGGATTCTGAAACGGACATCGGAGAAAGAGACCAGATGCAAGTTTTGAAAACATGAGGATGCAATGCAGATGATACAACAACAACAACAACAAAAAAGCCTTTAGTCCCAAACAAGTTGGGGTTGGCTAGAGGTGAAACCCATAAGATCTCACAACCAACTCATGGCTCTCGCACATGGAGAGTAAGCTTCCACGCACCCGTGTCTATAGCTCGCTCTTTGGTGATACTCCAATCCTTCAGGTCTCTCTTAACGGACTCCTCCCATGTCAAATTCGGTCTACCCCACCCTCTCTTGACATTCTCCACACGCTTTAGCCGTCCGCTATGCACTGGAGCTTCTGGAGGCCTGCGCTGAATATGCCCAAACCATCTCAGACGATGTTGAACAAGCTTCTCCTCAATTGGTGATACCCCAACTCTATCTCGTATATCATCATTCCGGGCTCGATCCTTCCTCGTGTGGCCAGACATCCATCTCAACATACGCATCTCCGCCACACCTAACTGTTGAACATGTCGCCTTTTAGTCGGCCAACACTCCGCGCCATACAACATTGCGGGTCGAACCGCCGTCCTGTAGAACTTGCCTTTTAGCTTTTGTGGCACTCTCTTGTCACAGAGAATGCCAGAAGCTTGGAGCCACTTATGCTGGGGTACAACACTCTCTCCAGGTATCACCTTACAGTCTAGGCACGCACGCCTATCTTCTCTTCTCAAGAGGACGAAATCAATCTGGCTAGAGTGTTGGCCACTACTAGAAGTCACCAGATGTGATTCTCTCTTTCTAAACAGGGTGTTAGCTACAATCATGTTGTGGGCTAGAGCAAAGCTTAAGACATCTTCTCCTTCTTGATTCCTGATGCCTTAGCCAAAGCCCCCATGCGCCCCTTCAAAACCTGTGTTAGATGTACCCACGTGGCCATTGAGGTCTCCTCCTATGAAGAGCTTCTCACCAATCGGTACACTCCTAACCATGTCTTCCAGGCCTTCCCAGAACTCCCTCTTGGTGTTCTCATTGTGGCCTACTTGCGGGGCATACATGCTGATAACATTGAGAACCAAGTCCTCAACTTCCAGCTTGAGCAGGATAATCCGGTCCCCATGTCTCTTGACGTCTACCACTCCATACTTGAGGCTCTTGTTGATCAAGATGCCTACGCCATTTCTGTTTGCAGCCGTCCCCGTGTACCATAGCTTGAAGCCCGTATCCTCCACCTTCTTCGCCTTCTGTCATCTCCATTTGGTTTCTTGGACGCAAAGGATATCAACACCTCTCCTCACCGCTGCATCAACTAGCTCCCGAAGCTTCCCTGTCAGAGACCCTACGTTCCAGCTACCTAAGCGCATCCACCTAGGCTCGGCTAGCTTCCTTACCCTTCGCACTCGTCGAGTCAAATGCGAAGACCCTTGCTCATTTTCCACTACATCCGGGCACCGATGTAGCGCACCACTAAGGATACGACGACCCGATCCTCGCTCACTTGCCACCGTATCCGGATCAAGATACGGCGCACCACTTGGGGGGTGACGGCCCGGCCCTTGCCCATTTTCCACCACACCTAGGTTCCGATGTGGCGCGTCGCTGAGAGGGTTACACCCAAACGAAAATCTTTTGGGTTTCATCTCCATAAGAGTGGCTGAGTTTTTACGTTGGCTCGCCAAGCCTATCACAACCCTCCTCCTTTACCCGGGCTTGGGACCGGCTATGTTGAGACAACATAGGCGGAGTTCATGCAATGCAGATGATGACATGGCAAAAAGCAACACACAAGAGAATGAATGGCAACGACAACGAATAACTGGAAGACACCTGGTGCATCGGACTCGGGGCGTTACACCCGAGTAAGTAGGTTATTTGCGTATGGGAGTAAAGAGGACTTGACACCTTATAATGCTATGGCTGAGTTTTTACCTTAATGATCTTTAGTAGCTACAGATGTTTGCTAGAGTTCCAATCATAAGTGCATATGATCCAAGGAGAGAAAGTATGTTAGCTTATGCCTCTCCCTCATATAAAATTGCAATAACGATCACCGGTCTAGTTATCGATTGCCTAGGGACAAATAACTTTCTTGTGACAAAAAGCTCTCTACTAAAACTAACTTAGTTGTTTTATTTATCTAAACAGCCCCTAGTTTTTATTTACGTGTTCCTTATTATCTTGCAAACCTATCCCATTGCACCTACAAAGTACTTCTAGTTACATACTTGTTCTAGGTGAAGCGAACGTTAAGCGTGTAGAGTTGTATCGGTGGTCGATAGAACTTGAGGGAATATTTATTCTACCTTTAGCTCCTCGTTGGGTTCGACACTTTTACTTATCGAAAGGGGCTACAACTGATCCCCTATACTTGTGGGTTATCAAGACCTTTTTCTTGCGCTGTTGCCGGGGAGCAATAGCGTGGGTGAATATTCTCGTGTGTGCTTGTTTGCTTTATTCACTAAGTAGATTTTATTTGTTGTTCTAAGTTGTTCTCTATCTTTAGTTATGGATATGGAGCAGGATATACAAAAAAAATAGGTGTACTTGCTACTCATGGAGATGGGGAACCTCCTAAAACCCTCGATGCTCATTATGTGAAAGATATTATGCACTACTTTAATAATCCTGAGAAAACCCCATTCAATTATATAATGGGAGACACGTTGGATCAATGTGAATACTTTAGGTATTATTGCCTGACTCAAAAAGGGAGACTCTTATGGGATCAAATTCATATGTTGCATTGGTATGCTCAGAATTTATGCTTGGGATATGATTATAGTTGTTGCTCTAGGATGAAGGCTCCACACCTTCCCTTTTCATGTAAATTTAACGATAATAAAACCTTGGCTTCTAATGCTATTGGTATATATGATTACTATGATGTGGAACGAACAGAAGAATTCGTTGCTTTTAAGGGTGCTTATGAAATTGAATCTTTTTTTGAAAAGTGTGAAAATCTTGATGATGTTGTTTACAGACCTGAAAATTATGCTATACTTAAATATTGCCATGAGAATTATGCATATAATGCCAATATTGATGAATTTATTGAGAAATTCTCTGCTGTCCAAGAAGAGACTAATATTTTTACAGGAATCTATGGAAGAAGAAATTGATGACACTGTGAGCTCATTAGATGAAAAAGATGACGAGGAGAGTGAAGAACAAAAGGAGGAAGAGCATATTAGCTACCCGTGCCCATCTAATGAGAGTAACTCTTAAACTCATACATTGTTTAATTTCCCTTCGTGCTTACCGAAGGATGAATGCTATGACAATTGTTATGGTCCCTTGGATTCATTTGAAATATCCCTTTTTGATGAAATTGATGCTTGCTATGCTTGTGGCCACGATGCCAATATGAATTATGCTTATGGATATGAACTTGCTATGGTTCCTTATGTTAAGAATGAAGTTGTTGCTATTGCACCCACACATGATAGTCCTATTATCTTTTTCAATTCTCCCAACTACACTATATCAGAGACGTTTGCGCTTATTAGGGACTATATTGATGGGTTGCATTCTACTACTACACATGATGATTTTGATAGATATAATATGCATGTGCTTGCTCCTCCTACTTGAAATTATTATGAGAGAGAACTACATCTCTGCCTCTCTATGTTTCCAATACGATAAAATTGCAAGAAACTGCTTATGCTATGTATTGGCCTTTACTTGATGCGCATGAATTGTACTTTTATGACATGTCGATGCATAGGAAGAGAGTTAGACTTTGATGTTGCATGATATATGTTACTTTTGTGCTCACTACTAAATCAAAAATCATTGTTAATTAAAATTAGCTTTGATATACCTTGGGATCTGGGTGGATCCATTACTTGAGCACTATATGCCTAGCTTAATGCCTTTAAAGAAAGCGCTGCCTGGGAGACAACCCAGAAGTTTTCGAGAGTCATTTTATTCTTTTCTGTGCTTTTATAAAGTTTAAAAACAAAAAAATATAGAGGGTAACCTAAAACTTTTCAAAAAGAAAAGTGAAAGTGAGAAAGACAAACATCGTTGAAGTGGGGGACGTCCTTGAACTTTGTTCATGCCCATGGAAACATTGTGAATCTCGATTACACAAAATTTTCAACAAAAATAATTATCCCCTTGTACAAATCCATTGTATTATAAAAATAATGTGCCAAGATTTGCCTTTAGGATGATTAGATTGATTGTTTGGTGTGTGCAGTACAAAAATAGAAACTTTGGCTGTAGTGCATGAATTTTTAATTTTTACTAGAACGTCGAACGTTTCAGAAACTTTTTGCACAGTACTTATATATAAATTATTTATTTTGTCCTAATTTTTTCAGAATTGTTGGAGTTATACAAGTATGGTAGATGTTCAGATTTCTACACACTGTCCTGTTTACGACATATTCTGTTTTTGATGCATTGTTTTGCTAGTTTTCATGAAATTATCGATTTTATCCGCGATATAAGCCATGAAGAAGTTATAATACAGTAGCTACAATACAAAAACAAAATATGAATGGGTTTGCAACAGAACTTAAAGTGGTGATTTGTTTTATTATACTAACAGATCTCTTGAGGGTTTTGCTAAGTTTTGTGTGATTGAAGTTTTCAAGTTTTGGGTGAGATCACGATTGATGAAGGAATAAGGAGTGCCAAGATACTAAGCTTGGGGATGCCCGAGGCTCCCCAAGGTAATATTCAAGGACTCCCAAGCAACTAAGCTTGGGGATGCCCCGGAAGGCATCCCCTCTTTCTTCCTACGACTATCAATAATTTTACTTGGACATATATTTTTATTCGTCACATATGTTCAAATTCTTGGAGTGTCTTTTCCTTTTTATTTTATGCACCATGCTGGTATGAGATAGTCCTTGGTTGATTTATAGAATGCTCTTTGCACTTCACTTATATCTTTTGAGTATGGCTTTATAGAATGCTTCATGTGCTTCGCTTATATCATTTGAAGTTTGGATTGCATGTTTCTCTTCAGGTAGAAAACCACCATTTGTAGAATGCCCTTTTGCTTCATTTATATTTCTTAGAGAGTGGCCATATCTTTTGTAGAAAGAATTAAAATCTCATGTTTCACTTATATCTATTTAGAGAGTCAACAGGAATTGGTCATTCACATGGTTAGTCATAAAATCCTACATAACTTGTAGATCACTGAATATGATATGTTTGATTCCTTGAAATAGTTTTGCGATATAAAGATGGTGATATTAGAGTCATGCTAGTGAGTAATTGTGGATTTACAAGAATACTTGTGTTAATGTTTGTGATTCCCGTAGCATGCACGTATGGTTAACCGTTATGTAACGTAGTTGGAGCATGAGGTATTTATTGATTGTCTTCCTTATGAGTGGCAGTCGGGGACGAGCGATGGTCTTTCCCTACCAATATATCCCCCTAGGAGCATGCGTGTAGTACTTTGTTTCGATAGCTAATAGATTTTTGCAATAAGTATGTGAGTTCTATATGACTAATGTTGAGTCCATGGATTATACGCACTCTCACCCTTCCATCATTGCTAGCCTCTTCGGTACCGTGCATTGCCCTTTGTCACCTCGAAAGTTGGTGCAAACTTCGCCGGTGCATCCAAACCCCATGATATGATACGCTCTATTACACATAAGCCTCCTTATATCTTCCTCAAAACAGCCACCATACCTACCTATCATGGCATTTCCATAGTCATTCTGAGATATATTGCCACACAAATTCCATCATCATCATCCTATACATGACTTGAGCGTTCATTGTCATATTGCTTTGCATGATCGTAAGATAGCTAGCATGATATTTTCATGGCTTGTCCATTTTTGATATATTTTGCTATGTTAGATCATTGCACATCCTAGTACACTGTCAGAGGCATTCATGTAATCATATTTTGTTCTAGTATCTAGTTGTAAGTAAATACAAGTGTGATCATCATCATTATTAGAGCATTGTCCTAGTGAGGAAAGGATGATGGAGACTGTGATTCCCCCACAAGTCGGGATGAGACTTCGGGCGGAATATAAAGAAAGAGCGCAAAAAAGGAGAGCCCAAAAAACAAAAAAATGAGAGAAAAATAGCGAAGGGGCAATGCTACTATCCTTTTACCACACTTGTGCTTCAGAGTAGCACCATGTTCTTCATATAGAGAGTCTCTTGAGTTATCACTTTCATATACTAGTGGGAATTTTCATTATAGAACTTGGCTTGTATATTCCGATGATGGGCTTCCTCAAATGCCCGAGGTCTTCATGAGCAAGCAAGTTGGATGCACACCCACTTTGTTTTCAGTTTGAGCTTTCATACACTTATAGCTCTTAGTGCATCCGTTGCATGGCAATACCTACTCCTCGCATTGACATCAATTGATGGGCATCTCCATAGCCCGTTGATTAGCCGTGTCGATGTAAGACTTTCTTCCTTTTGTCTTCTCAACACAACCCCCACCATCATATTCTATTCCACCTATAATGCTATATACATGGCTCACGCTCATGTATTGCGTGAAAGTTGAAAAGGCTTGAGAACATTAAAAGTATGAAACAATTGTTTGGCTTGTTATCGGGGTTGCGCATGATGAAGTTCTTTGTGTGATGAAGATGGAGCATAGCCGGACTATATGATTTTGTAGGGATAACTTTCTTTGGCCATGTTATTTTGAGAAAGACATGATTGCTTTATTAGTATGCTCGAAGTATTATTGTCTTTATGTCAAATGATAGACTATTGCTTTGAATCACTTATGTCTTAATATTCATGCCATGATTGATTATGTGATCAAGATTATCACTACTAGGGAAAACCTTATACACAGAATCTTAGCAGCAGCACGGTACAAAAGGAGGCGCTACTGCTAATTTTCAGTAGCACGGGTACAAAACAAGCGCTACTGCTACTCAGTTACAAGTAGCGAGGCCAAGTGGAACCGCGCTGCTACTAAAATCGACCGACAGTACCCACCAACATAGGTTTAGCAGCAGTGCGCCGCTGCGACCCACGCTACTGCTAAAGTAATAGTAGTAGCATGCTTTTTTCTGGTCGCTACTACTAATTTTGAAACTGGCCACATGGCTGGCCCTGCTTAGCAATAGCGTGTGTGCAGGAAGCGCGCTGCTGGTATGTTCTTAGAGGTAGCGCGCTTTACTACCCGTGCTACCACTAGGACGCAACATAATACCACCCTCCCCCTCCCCCTCCCACATCCTCTCTTCCTCACTTTCCCCTACCTCCCACCTCCTCTCTCCCTCACTTTTCTTCTTCCTCAATACTTCTCCCCCATTACTCTCCCTCTTCTACCTACCTTTCTCTCTCTTTATTACTCCTAGCTAACTACACCACCTCCATTAATGCATCTCCTTTCTCTTTTTCCTTCCCCCTCCACTAGTTGAAGTTGTCTCCTCCCAAATTAGCTAGCTAGGTAGATGTAGCATTGAGTGAAGTGACCTATGTGCCCCCTAACTAGATTTAGCTTTGTAAAGAAGAGCTTTGTCCACTTTTGATCTCCTTACTACATCATCATCTCCATCGTGTGCTCGATCTCGAGATAGGTGATTAAAAATTCATGCTTTTGAAAGAATGGAAATATGTGTATGTGTGCGTGATATGATAATTGGGCGATATGATGGAAAATGTGTGCGTCGCATGAGTTGACGCCGAATTTTGCTTGTGAGTTGCCTATGTTTTGCCGAAATGTCGATTTATTTCCGTTTCGGCGAATTCCAGGCAAACTCTAGATCTATATGTTCTATTTTTAGGGAAGGTCATGCCGAATTTTTGTATGACTTTGATGCATGCATGCATTTTTATAATCAATTTGTTTATTATTACCGTGCAAGCATTCATGATGGTCAGTGGAACGATGGTGGACAGGTGGTTGCGGTCGGCGGTGCAGGACATGAAAGAAAATAACCTGATGGAGGTTTTATGTCTGTGTTGAAGATGCAAAGGAATAGTTTGGCTCGACCCCTATGACGATAGTCATGTCGAAGCACACATGCTCATGACTGGTTTCATGGATGGCTATACTCGGTGGATAATTCAAGATGAGGATGATGATGATGAGGACGCCGACGGGGCAGGCAATGACGACACGGGGCAAGATGAAGAGATGATCGATAATGGCGGCAGGGAAGAGGCCGGACATGGCGGAGGAGAAGGGGCCGGACATGGCGGCGGAGAGAACGTGGACTCCATGCCATAGAGTTCGTCGGTACTAAGTTCAATCGTGCAGGACCCTCATGTTCAAGCAGTGCTTCACAAGGAGACGAGTACTGAGAGAGCTGCTTCTAGAGAGAAGGCTAAGCTGAAACAACCGGTGGTAGACTCGAACACTCCATTGTATGATGGTTGCAATCCTAAGGTGACCCGCTTGAGTTTCACGCTCCAACTCCCGAAGACGAAGGCTAAAAACAAATGGACCGACACTAGCCTCAATGAGCATCTCAAGTACCTAAAGGATGTTCTTCCCGCAGGGAATCTATGTCCTACTAGTGTGGATGAGGCCAACAAGATCGTGTGCCCTCTTGATCTGCCGCACATTAGATATCATGCATGCAGCAACGATTGCATAATTTATCGAAAAGAGCACGCGGAAAAAACAAGTTGTCCGATGTGCAATGCTTCTCGATACAAGGCCGGGAGGAAATGTCCCCAAAAAGTTGTATGGGACTTACGGATCACTCCCCGTCTCCAGTGGTATTTCATAGATCCCAAGGAAGCAAAGATCATGCGCTGGCACACGGAGAGGAAGAAGCCCGACGATGGAGATGATCCAAAGCTGAGAAACGTCAAGGATGGAAGCCAGTGGAGAGCGTTGAATGACTTATATCGGTATTTCGAATGTGATGCAAGGAACATCGTGCTCGGCGCGTGTACCGATGGCATGAATCCATTTGGCAACCAGAACACCAACCATAGCACATGGCCCATGTTTGTATGGATGTACAACCTCCCCCTGGTTGTGCATGAAGTCGAAGTACATTCACATGAGCATGCTGATTCAAGGGTTGAAACAACTAGGAAATAATATTAATCTGTATCTGGGGCTACTTCAAGAGGAGTTAGACACATTATGGAAAACACCGTCCAAGACATGGGACGCCAGCAAATGCGAGTATTTCTACATGAGAGCCGCACTGATCACGATGGTGCACGAGTATCTCGGTTACGGATATGTCGCAGGCCAGGTGTGCCATGGGTATTGCGGATGCACACGGTGAATGGATGATACGACCTCTCAGCAGCTAATGTCAAGGAAAGTTGGCGGGTCTGGGAAAATCATGCACATGGGGCATCGAAGATGGCTCAATCAGGATGACCCGTGGAGAAACCATGGAGATCTATTCAATGGTCACGCTGAGCATCGAGGACCTCCACACAAGCGGAGCGGCCCGATATCGATGAGCTGTTGAAAAATTGGGAATAGTGCCCTACACCGGGAAAGACGATGAAAAAGGCGTCGAAGCCGCTGGTAAAGGTATGGAAGATGAGGTCTGTGTTCTGGGACATGGAGTACTGGCACAAACTCGACACACCTCATTGCCTTGATCAAATGCATATCTGTAAGTGTCCTTGAGAGGTTGCTTGCGACACTGATGAACATGCCGGATAAGACCAAGGATGGGCCGAAGGCAAGAAAAGACTTGCAAGATTTGAATATCAGGGAAGATCTGCACATGCCGCCCCGTAAAAAGATAGATGAGACAGAGACGGAGGCGGGGGAGAAGAAGGGCAAGAGTGTGAAGGAAGAGGATTATTTCCCCCCTTCTTGCTTCACCTTAAGTCAGGATGAGATCGATCAATTCTTTAAGAGCCTTACCAGAGTCAAAGTCAAATGATGTAATATAAATGTTCCTATTTTGTGTACACACTTAGCCATTATGCATGGGTCCAATGATGTAATATATATGTTCCTATTTTGTATACATACTTAACCATCAAATGATGCAATATATATCACCTTAGTTATATACATTGTATCACCTTCCCTTCATTCACTGCTCTCGGAAAAAAGGAAAAGAAAAGTGAGAGAAAATAAAGGAAAAGAAAATAGAAGAAGACAAACAGGAAAACTGCTATAGGTACTGGTTATAGCAGTAGCGCTTTTATGAAAAAGAGCTACAACTAGTCAAGGTAGCAGTAGCGGTTTCTATATAAAACCGCTATAGCTACCTGTAATAGCAGTAGCGTTGTCTGCATAAAAGTGCTATAGCTAACTTAGCTATAGTGCGTTTGTTCTAAACGCGCTACTGCTACGTCCACTTAACCCCCCCCCCAAATACTCACTCTCTCTCTCCTTCATCCCGCCTCTTTTCCCTCCAAATCCCCACTCTCTCTTCCCCCGTCGTGTCGCCGGAGCCCTGCCCTCGCCGTGCCCCTGCGCTCGCCCTCAACCCCGGTGCTCGCCCCCGACCCTGGCTCCGACCCCAATGCTTTCCCCCGTCCCGGCGCTCGCCCCGACCCCGGCCCTGACCCCGACGTGCCATGCCTCCATCCTCTGATTCCTCCCCTCCCAACCTTGACCGTCGTCAGGCCTGCCTCCTTGCCCCTGCACCCTCTGTAAGCCCCCCACCGCTCCTCCTCTCTCTGCTAGCTAGGGTTCTTCAGTTAATTTACTTAGGTTCTAGTTAGGTAGTAGGTTAATTAGGTTATCTATTTAGTTATGAATTTAGCTAGGTTTTTATGAACCATAGGTTTCAAAATAGGACAGAAATTTAGGGTTAAGCAATGGTAGTTAAAAGAAAAGGCAGAATTTAAGCAATTGTCCAAATTAACATCCCTTGTTAAAGCAAATTTAGGTACGCTAAATTTACTTTCAAATATTGTGTAGAAAAATGACTTCTTGCATTTTTCTTCAAGTTCTATATTTTTTCCTTTTATATGCAAATTTGAAGTGGACATGTGATATGTGGACATGTGATGTTTTGGACATGTCATATTTGGCAGTTGGACATGTCATTTGGACATTTGATGTTTTGGACATGTCATATCTGGAAAATGATGATCATGTGTGATGACCCAATGAGGAGCCGAAGGAAATGATAAGTAGTTTTTAGTAAGGTGTTCTCTGCAAGCACTGAAATTATCGGTAACAGATAGTTTTGTGATAAGGTAATTTGTAACGGGTAACAAGTAATAAAAGTAAATAAGGTGCAGCAATATGGCCCAATACTTTTTGTAGCAAAGGACAAGCCTGGACAAACTCTTATATAAAGGAAAACGCTCCCGAGGACACATGGGAATTATCGTCAAGCTAGTTTTCATCACGCTCATATGATTCACGTTCGGTACTTTGATAATTTGATATGTGGGTGGACCAATGCTTGGGTACTGCCCTTCCTTGGACAAGCATCCCACTTATGATTAACCCCTATTGCAAGCATCCGCAACTACAACAATAGTATTAAGGTAAACCTAACCATATCATGAAACATATGGATCCAAATCAGCCCCTTACGAAGCAACTCATAAACTAGGGTTTAAGCTTCTGTCACTCTAGCAACCCATCATCTACTTATTACTTACCAATGCCTTCCCCTAGGCCCAAACAATGGTGAAGTTTCATGTAGTCGACGTTCACATGATACCACTAGAGGAAAGACAACATACATCTCATCAAAATATCGAACGAATACCAAATTCACATGACTACTTATAGCAAGACTTCTCCCATGTCCTCAGGAACAAGCGTAACTACTCACAAATCATATTCATGTTCATAATCAAAGGGTATTAATATGCATGAAGAATCTGAACATATGATCTTCCACCAAATAAACCAACTAGCATCAACTACAAGGAGTAATCAACACTACTAGTAACCCACAGGTACCAATCTAAGGTTTTGAGACAAAGATTGGATACAAGAGATGAACTAGGGTTTGAGATGAGATGGTGCTGGTGAAGATGTTGATGGAGATTGACCCCCTCCCGATGAGAGGATCGATGGTGATGATTTCCCCCTCCCAGAGGGATGTTTCCCCGGAAGAACAGCTCCGCCGTTGCCCTAGATTGGTTCCGCCTCGTGGCGGCAAAGTTTCGTCCTGTGAGCTTGCTTATGATTTTTTCTCGGACAGAAGACTTCATATAGCAGAAGATGGGCACCGGAGTCCTGTCAGGGGGCCAACGAGATAGGGGCACACCCAGGGAGGTAGGGCGCGCCCCCACCCTCGTGGCCAGGGTGTGGCCCCCCTCTGGTTAATTCTTTCGTCAGTATTTTTTTATATATTTCAAAACGTGCTCCCGTGAAGTTTCAGGACTTTTGGAGTTGTGCGGAATAGGTCTCTAATATTTGCTCTTTTCCAGCCCAGAATTCCAGCTGCCAGCATTCTCCCTCTTCATGTAAACCTTGTAAAATAAGAGAGAATAGGCATAAGTATTGTGACATAATGTGTAATAACAGCCCATAATGCAATAAATATTGATATAAAAGCATGATGCAGAATGGACGTATCAATGTGTAGGGTAAATGATCCGAGTGGCCTATGTTACACCGGAATGTTGATTCATTTCCGTTCCGGTGAATTTCAGGCGCTCGATATGTCCATTTTTTAGCAAAGGTCTTGCTGAAATTTTCCGGGAATTTTGGCATGACTTGTGCTAGATAGTAGGCATATCGAGTGCCGGGAGTTGCTGTGAAACGACATTCTAGCAAACATAGATATTTTTTAATGTCATTTCTCATTTTTTCATAGTTTTAGAATTAAATGAGGAGACTTAATCATAGGAAACATGTCGTACAACGAAGAAACCGAGCCTTCTGACCAAGATGCAGACGAGATGGATTATGAGGGTGAACAAGAGTACCTCGACTTTTTGTCTGCTAAACACAGTCAAGGTTTGCAGGTCGGCCTCGATGATGGTACTGACGCCGACATTGACACCGACGGCGCTGGCACCAATGGCGGCGGGGAAGGTACCAGCGCCGATGCCGCTACCGAAAAGAAGAAGCAGAGGATAAGGAAAGCTAACAAACTAGGCATTGGATGACTAGTGATCACAAAGATGGTACCTGGCAAGTTTGAGCCATTAGAGCCGGAAGAACCTTGCAAGTGCTATGGGAACCAAGTAGGATGCATCCTACGGGAATGTGCGAGCATCAACGACGATGACTTAAGGAGTAAAGAACATTTGAGGTAGTTCCTCCTGATGAAGTTGCACAAGAGATTCAAGTTCCCCGACTGGGATGATAACATAGAACAACCGTGGGATGATTCGAAGATGAAAAATATTAACATTCATGCCATGGGCATGTTCAGCAATGATTTGGCCTCCTAGAAAGGGAGGGTGAAACGAGCTATTGAGGCCGAGGAACCCCTGTCCAAGATTCTGGAGGAAAATCCGACACTTATGGAAGAGGAGTTCGAAAAGTTCAGGGCCACTTGCGCTACCGAGGCAGCCAAGGCTAAGGCTACGTAATTCAAGAGCCTTCAGCAAAGGAACACGGGGAAGCATCGCCTAGGAAGCCATGGCTACCTTGGTAAAAGGTCCATATGGGATAAAGAGGACATGGAACGTGAAGCCGCAGGTCTCCCAGACCCCTTCGCGAAGTTCACAAACCCCTTGGAGCATGACTTCATCAGGGCCCGCTACAAGTGGGACAAGGAAAAGAAGGTTTTTTACACGGACCAGATCATGAGGAGATTGATTAGACTACTGGTAACTATTCTTTTACCACCTTACATCTAGCTCCAGATCTAGTAGACTACACATTCATAAACGGTTCACGTTCCTTATGCGGGAGAAGCAACACCAGCTTGCAGCCGAAAGCACTACTTCTCCGATGAGGCCCAAGTGGGACACCCCTCTCAACCGGGCCTTGAACGAACTTAAGGGACTCCCTTTGGGCCGGCGGCCGCAATATGGACATGTGCACAACGCCGGAGACGGCGCCACATGGAAGGTGTTTTACAATGAGGGCCCGGAGGCCAAAAAGCAGAAAAAAGAAGTTTAGTCAGGCGGACATCGACGTGAAGGTGAAGCTTGCGTTCGAGAAAAAAGCAGCTGAGGACGCGAAAAACTGCCGAGGAGAAAAATGAGGTGCTACAGCAGGCAGTCAATGCAGCTGTAACTGCCTATAGAAATGATTTCGCTACTAACTTGGTCCCAGCTATCATCAACTGGACGAAGGAAAATCTAGACAAGACGGTACATGATTTCCCGTTGCCCAGTTTCAACGCGAGCAACTCCGTGAACAACAACACCACCGCACCATCACTTGCTCACAAAACCGGGCCTCCTCTCGCACCCGCACCCGCTCATAGCAGCACGTCCTCAGTTTCTGGCACTCTAGGCGGGCCTTCATCTTTGGCTGAGCTCGACGCCCTCAAGGTAATTACATGTTGCACGAACATATATATCTATAATATTCCATTTTCCCTGCCTTTCGAATGTTTTACATTGCAGACATGTGTTTGCAGGCCGACGAAGCCCTGTGCACCGTACTCTACTTGATGAAAGGCCACAAGGTGGACATGGGAAAGGGGGTGATAACGAAGCCCTTGGATCACACGTTCTACAACCACCCGATGCCCGCTGGGTACTTCAGGGTTACCTTGTCGAGTGTGACATCGGGGCACGGGGATTTGCCTCCTCCATTACGCCTAGGGGGAGAGGATGACGAGACCCCGCCACGGATTGGAAGCTGCAAGGGTTGGGTGCTGCTATGGCCGAAGAATCTTCTTCGTCTGGAGCCAGCCGAGAGCACACCAATAACCACACATCAACAAGCATGTATGGAGACCAGCACCCCGCCTACACAATTACTAGCTCCTGTAGTGCTGGGTGAGAGCGGCGAACGACGTGATGATGGGGTGCAATAGTACTGGCTGATGTAATCGGTCCCGTAGAACAGAGAATTGATTATCAGACGGAGGAGATGGAGGACCCAATGGGTTTCCTCAATACAAACGCCTATGAGGGTGACTTAGATATGATGAGTCAACCATATGACGAATCGGGCTATCAGCATGCTAATGAGGATATGGAGGATCTGCCCGGGCAGGAAAGTCGTTCCAGGGATTGCAAGAAGTCTCTCTTCATGAAATCCTCACAGGACACACCTGAAGATGCCGCCTCAACACAGGCTCAACTAGCCGGGGGTCGTATAGTGATTAGCCCGATAACACTGGGGCAAGGGTTAAGGAAGGGTCTGGAAGGTGTGCCCAAGAAAAAGGAGAGGAAGAGACCGGGGAAGATAGCTGCCTCCAAACAAGCGAGAGCAGCCAGACGATGGATTTTGAAGAGCTGATGCTACCGCCGAAACCTCTGGAAGCACTATCAGGGGATCTCAGGAGACTGCACGACCATGTGCTGTCGACTGAGAAAAGCCTGCTACCCTCGAAGGATCCAGGATATCCGACATACGCGGCTCGTGTGCCTAAGGGGAAGTGCTACGTTGGCACACAGCCCACGGAGGTGTTCTTCCTGCGGTTTGACCATATCTTCGAGATGTTTCTTACAAGGTGGCTCAATTTTACAATCATCTGCCTTTTGCGCTACATATGAGCTCCGTCATGAAGAGAGAAGAAGTCTCGCAAATCTGTGTGGCAGATCCGTACAACATGCACGAGTCTTTCTTGAGTCTCGATGACTTTGAGCATGAAACTGCTAGGGAGTACCTCCAAAACTTCATGGTATAGAATAAGGACCAGGAAATTGTCCTCCTACCTTACCATCCAAAGTAAGTCAGTTCCGAACAACCCTTTCGTACATTTCAATCATTCCTTCTCGCTCATATGGAGAATAATTTGAGGTGTCTTTTCCCCGCAGCAACGGGCGCGCCGTCCTTATCGTTCTTTACCCGCGAGTCTCCCACGCCGTGTATTTCGACCCTACCAGAGACTATGAGAAGAAGGACTACACCCACATAATGAATATTCTAGATGATGCTCTCCAAGGCTTCAACATTAGGGGTGGCCACCTGCATATCAGGAAACAAATGAACAAGAAGTTGGGTTTCTCGCATAAAACTAACTTCTACTGCATCCATGTCCCAAAACCAAGCAAGAAAGATGGATTCTACCTCCTCCATCTCATGATTGAGTTCAGCATGGATCACCAAAAGCTTTGCATGACAACCAAAAATGATGATCATATTCGCAAGTGGGTAGAATCTCATGGAGAAGCGGATTATAAACTTAGAGATGACTTCTTTCGCATCCAAAGGGACATTGCGACGATCATCATGAAAGAAGTCGTCGATGAGAAGGGGATGTTCCACCACAGCCCTATATCGCAAGCTGACGTCCGAACTTGCATAGGCATGCAACGTCATGACCTCACGCCGTTCAAGAAGCTAGGGTCCATCCTTGATGATATGGAAGGATGGAACTTCTAGTGATTTATGATGCCGATGATGATGATATGTGTCGGTTGAACTTGTATACTTTCTGTAGTGATGAAACTTTGTGATGTCCATGGTCCCTGCCGAACTTGCGTAACGCTACTTTGTTAGTTTGGGTACGATGACATGCATACCTCTAGTTAATTAGTTTGCATACTATATGTTGCATCTAGTTGCTAACCATTTCTTTTTCGTGTTGCTCTAGTATATTTTGTTGCATATGATCATACATTCTCTTGACGAAGATGCATCTCTAAAAGGTACCAAGATTCTTGATGGCAAAGAAGGAGTGCTATGTCGTGTACAAAGGGAAGGTTCCGGGAGTGTACGACGAGTGGCATGAGTGTCAGGCACAAGTGGAGGGGGTCTCGGGCGGCAACCATAAAGGCTTCAAAAGCAGACAAGAAGCAGAGGCTAGTTACTTGAGGTTCACGCTAGCGTGAGAGAGGACACATAACCGCCGCCTCATGTACTGCATAGTTCCGCTATCACTCATAGTGATAGCACTTCTCATGTATATCATTGTTTAGATGGATGACGATGTAGTTGCAAGTATTCGAGACTTGCATGTATCGCTATTTTCGAGATGATGACGAGAGATCACTTTGTGTTGGATGATGATTATGATGATGACATGATTTGATGAGACTATTTGTATGTATATGCTATGATTACATTTGTGGTCTCGCAGCCATTTGTATGTGTATGATGATGACATTTGTATGTGCTAAAGATTCATGTATAAAGCATGTTCAAATACAAAACAAATAGGTAGAAAAAAATTCAAAAACTAATAAAGTTAGTAGTAGCAAGGGGAGTCAAGTTAGTAGCAGCGTGCCACTAGCAGTAGCGCGGACTAATACAGAGTGCTAGAGCTGTTAGCAGTAGCGCGCTGTTCTACAGCTCGCTGCTGCTATGCTTGTATAGCAGTAGCGCATACCAACACGTGCTGCTGCTACAGGTTAGCTATAGCGCCGTATTAGTAGCGCGGGTGCCCGCGCTACTGCTATACCTAAAACCTGCGCGGCTGCTAGGCTTTTCCCTAGTAGTGTATGCTAGGTAGCATTCCACATAAAAAATATCTTTTTTATCATTTACCTACTCGAGGATGAGAAGGAATTAAGCTTGGGGATGTTGATACGTCTCCGGTGTATCTATAATATTTGATTGCTCCATGCCAATATTCTAGAACTTTTACATACTTTTGGCAACAATTTATATGACTTTCTTGCACTAACATATTGATGCAGTTCTGAGTGCCAGTTCATGTTTGTTGCATGTTTTTTGTTTCGTAGAAAATCCGTATCAAACGGAGTCCAAATGTGATAAAAACTTACAGAGATTTTGTCCGAATATATGTGAATTTTGGGAAGTGGAATTAATGCGAGACGATGCCCGAGGTGGCAGCAAGGCAAGGGGGCGCACCCCAGGGGGGTAGGGCGCATCCTGGGCCCTTGTGGCCACCCCGTAAGGCAGATGGTGCCCTTCATCAGCCATAAGAAAGCTAATACCCGTATAAAAATTGTGTTAAAATTTCAGCCCAATCGGAGTTACAGATCTCCGGGAATTCAAGAAAACGGTGAAAGGCGAGAAACAGGGAACACAGAAACAGAAGGAAACAGATAGAGAGGTCCAATCTCGGATGGGCTCTCGCCCCTCTGCCGCCATGGAGGCCAAGGACCAGAGGGGAAACCCTCCTCCCATCTAGGGGGAGGCCAAGGAAGAAGAAGAAGGTGGGGGCACTCTCCCCCTCTCTCCCTGTGGCACCGGAATGCCGTCGGGGCCATCATCGTGACAACGATCTACAGCAACAACTTCGCCACCGTCATCACCAACTCTCTCCCCCTCTATGCAGCGGTGTAACACCTCTTCTCCCCGCTGTAATCTCTACTTAAACATGGTGCTCAACACTATATATTATTTCCTAATGATGTATGGCTATCCTATGATGTTTGAGTAGATCCGTTTTGTCCTATTGGTTGATTGATGATCGTGATTGGTTTGAGTTGCATGTTTTATTATTGGTTTTGTCCTATGGTGCTCTCCGTGTCACGCAAGCGTGAGGGATGCCCGCTGTAGGGTTTGCAATATGTTCATGATTTGCTTATGGTTGGTGGCGTGAGTGACAGAAGCACAAACCCGAGTAAGTAGGTGGTTTGCGTATGGGAGTAAAGAGGACTTGATACCTGATAATGCTATGGTTGGTTTTTACCTTAATGATATTTAGTAGTTACGGATGTTTGCTAGAGTTCCAATCATAAGTGCATATGATCCAAGAAGAGAAAGTATGTTAGCTTATGCCTCTCCCTCATATAAAATTGTGTTAACGATTACCGGTCTAGTTATCGATTGCCTAGGGACAAATAACTTTCTTGTGACAAAAAGCTCTCTACTAAAACTAACTTAGTTGTTTCTTTATCTAAACAACCCCCGGTTTTTATTTACGTGTTCCTTATTATCTTGCAAACCTATCCCATTGCACCTACAAAGTACTTCTAGTTACATACTTGTTCTAGGTAAAGCAAATGGTAAGCGTGCGTAGAGTTGTATCGGTGGTCGATAGAACTTGAGGGAATATTTGTTCTACCATTAGCTCCTCGTTGGGTTCTACACTCTTAATTTTCGAAAGAGGCTACAACTGATCCCCTATACTTGTGGGTTATCACATGCCCTACTCTCGCGCCCGCAGTGGGGGCGGCCGAAGGATTGCGATTTGCCCCATAGCGAGTGCCGTGAGGCATAAAACCCTACTCCTGCTTTGGTGGATTGATGGTGGATTGTGGTGGTGATGCATCGCTCAAGCCCGGCAGGGTTGCCTTGGGATGAGAACATCTACGTGCGTATGAGTGTACCAGGGTCCGCCCCCTTTCTATGGTTTCCATGGGCTTCCTTTTATTGATCAAGGGGTTACCACAGTGGCAAATCAGTCATTGTGCACTGATTAGATAGCAACGGTGCTATCATAACTAACTCTACAGGCAGGACATAGCGCATTAAATGCATCTCTTAGTATCACATCATGGCCTACCTGGCAAGCCTTGCTGGGCTGCTCGGCCACCTTCCTTCCTATCTACATGACACGTCGCTGGACGAGTGTCATTTGAAGGTGATTTCCATAGGAAATGGCTGCCATGTGGCAAGAAACAACCACTTAGTCACTTTGGGGCTTGACACCGCACCGATCGGTGACTTGCATCGCTATGAGGTGGTGCGGTGGAGCCTTGGTGGGGTAGTTCACCTTCCTAGGCCCTGACAGGCCTGCCGGGGTGGTCTTGAGGTTTGCTTCTGGGGTAACCTTGACCTTGCTAGGCTCGCCTGCCCGGCAAGTGAGGTTTCCCCTTAGTGGTATCTCGCTTCTTTGGTTTGACTTTGTCCTCTTGATCTACACTCGGATCCTTTAAAGAGCGGATTACTTGTGCTTGGTCTAGTCTTGGATGTTGTAATCTTGCTCTTAGGCCTGTCTATGGTCTGGGCAATAGACCCAAGGTTTGTTGCACCAACAATGCGCAACGCCAACCTGACGAACTTCGTGTCAGATAAGTGTTTGCATGTGATGCCCTTGATTTGATCGTACACTAATCATACACACAAATGTGTATGATCAAGATCAGTGACTCACGGGAAGATATCACAACACAACTCTAGACACAAATTAAAATAATACAAGCTTTATATTACAAGCCAGGGGCCTCTAGGGCTCGAATACATAAGCTCGAAAACACAAGAGTCAGTGGAAGCAATAATATCTGAGTACAAACATAAGTTAATCAAGTTTTCCTTAAGAAGGCTAGCACAAAAGTAGCAACGATCAAAAAGGCAAGGCCTCCTGCCTAGGATCTCCTAACTACTAAGCCGAACTCCACATAGAAACATCCTCGGGGTCCTCTGGCTCCTGGAATCCATCATTTGGTTGCGACATCCGAGAAAAATGGAAAAGGGGGAAAAGAGGGAGCAAAGCAACCATAAGTACTCATCCAAAGTACTCGCAAGCAAGGATCTACACTACATATGCATCGGCATCAATGAAATGGGTAGTGTTTGTGGACTGAACTGCAGAATGCCAGAATAAGAGGGGGATAGCTAGTCCTCTAAAATACTACGCTTCTCGCCGCCTCCATCTTGAAGCATGTAGGAGAGAGTAGCAAGTGCGGCATCAAGTAGCAACACATAGCATAATCCTACCCGGCGGTCCTCTGCTCGTTGCCCTGTGAGAGAGTGATCACCGGGTTGTATCTGGCACTTGAAAGGGTGTGTTTTATTAAGTATCCGGTTCTAGTTGTCATAAGGTCAAGGTACAACTCCGGGTCATCCTTTTACCGAGGGACACAGCTATTTGAATAGATAAACTTCCCTGCAGGGGTGCACCACATTTCCCAACATGCTCGATCCCTCTGGCTGGACACACTTTCCTGGGTCATGGCCGGCCTCGAAAGATCAACACGTCGTAGCCCCACCTAGGCACAACGGAGAGGTCAGTACGCCGGTCTAAATCCTATGTGTGTAGGGGTTTGGGCCCATTGCACACCTGCACATTGCGAGGGCGGCCGGAAGCAGACCTAGCCTCCCTAAACAAGAGCAGGCATTCCAATCCAATCTGGCATGCACCGCTCAGTCGCTGACGTCAAGAAGGCTTCGGCTGATACCACGACGTCGAGTGCCCATAACTGTTCCCGCGTAGTTGGTTAGTGCGTATAGGTCAGTGGCCAAACTCAGATCAAATACCAAGATCTCGTTAAGCATGTTAATTGAAGTATCCGCGGACGCCAACCAGGGCCAGGCCCACCTCTCACCTAGGTGGTCTCAACCTCCCTGTCGCTCCACCACAAAGATCCACCTAGAGGGCCGTCGAGACAAAGGTCCTTTCAGCCACCAATCCATGAATCACTCGCGGGTACTCTACGAGCCGACCCATCTTTAGTCACCACATGTATCATGTATAAGATATATAGTATGTACCGGTGATCACCTCCCTAGTGATCACGACCCGATAGTATAGCATGGCGGACGGACAAGAATGTAGGGCCACTGATGATAAACTAGCATCCTATGCTAAGCATTTATGATTACAGGTAAGGGTAACAACTGTAGCAACAATGACATGCTATGCGGCGGAATAGGATTAACTGAAAGAACTAACATGCTACACTACTCTAATGCAAATAGTAGAGAGAAGAAATAGGCGATATTGGGTTGATCAAGGGGGGGGGGGGGGCTTGCTTGGTTGCTCTGGCGAGAAGGAGGGGTCGTCGAGGATGTAGTCGATCACAAGAGTGTCGGCAGCGGTCTCAGGGTCTACCGGAAAGAAGTAACAGAGGGGCAACACAATAAATAATAGAGCAATCAAAGCATCACAAAGCATAACATGGCAATACGCGGTGCTAGGGGCGATCTAACGCAGGGATAGGTGATACCAGCGAAGGGGGAAAACATTCAGGAAAGTATTCCCGGTGTTCGGTATTTTCGGATAGACAGACCAGAGGGGACGGTTGCATGTTCTCTATGCTAGGGATGTGTGGCGGACGAACGGACTACGTATTCGGATTCGTCTTGTCGTTCAGAGCAACTTTCATGTACAAAGTTTTTTCATCGGCGAGTTGAGCAGTAGCAAGGAGCGGCAACAACATCAACATCAACAAAGCAGCGACAGCAGCATCAACAAAGCAGCGGCAGGAGCATCGGCGAGCAGAGCAGTAGCAAGGAGCGGCAACAACAGCAGTAGAATAGCGGGAAGCGGCAAGTGCGCGCGGGGGGTAGCGCAGGCGGCGGTGTGCGGGGAGTAGCGCAGGTGGCGGCACGCGAGCGGCGGCACATGCACGACGATGCAGGGGCGTGAGCGCAGTTGGTTGGCCAGGAGCAGGCGCGTGCATACATAAGAACTCGAGCGCGACCATGGACGACGACGGCCGAGCTCGGGGACAGCGGCAAACGATGACGAATCAAAGGAAAAAAGGGGGAATCGGTAGAAGAGCTCACCATGGAACTCGTGGATGTGATTACAGAGCGTGGGAGTGGTCGGATGCATCGCGCTCGTCGACGAACGATGGCGGCCGTGGCGAAAAACCGGCTAGACCCATAATGCACGGCGTGGCCCAGCTCGAATCAGCGGAGGTAGGTGAAGGAGTCGTCGACGAGGGAGCTCCCAGGCATCTTCCCGTGTGCCGGGGAGGCCAGTGGCCGCGATGGCGACTATGGCACACCGACGGAAGCTTCGGCTCCTCTTCCGGATCAAGTGCGAGGGGGAAACGAGGGAATTGGGGGTCTAGGGTTTGTCCTCGAGCTTGGAGATGGCCTTATACACCCCGGAGACTCGCCGGATGGTCGACACGGTGGGCACGAGGGCGTGGATGTGCGCCACGCACAGGTCTCTGTCTCTTATACAGAGGAAGATGGAGAAGGCCATGGTGGGCTTGGGCTGCGCTACTGTAGCACCAGGCTTCTAGTGCATAGTGTGCACTTGGTCCATTTTCCTTTTTCCTATTTTCTGCTTTATTAATCCGTTATTGTTTTCTACTTAAATGCCAAAGCAAATAAATTTAGTTCAACTTGATATTTGGTACATAATTAGTAGGCAATATTTTGAGACCACACACAAGGTTTCACATCATTTGGAAAAGTATAAATATTCGCTTCTTTTGAAAAGGCCAATTTAAACACTTTTGGACCACTTATTAATTTTCTAGGAATTTGTTTGTGAGTCGAACCAAGTTGGTTTCAACATGACATTGATCAGGGAATTTTATAGAACACTGCGAACATTTTAGTTTTCAGATTGAAGAAATATTTTATTTGACTTTATTATAAATTTGAAATTGGCTTTGATTTTTATCAAGTGGCAATTTGGTTTGGATAAATTTGATGGCATGTCACCATTAGTGGGAGATTACTGTAGCATGATTCTCGGGGTGTTACATTGCAGTACTACAACCTTATTGATTCCTTTGTGCGGAGATTTGAGTATTCAGTCCATCACACTACACACTCTATTTTATTTGATCTTTATGTTAAATCATTTAGCATGGACCTTGAAGAATTTAATGATGCATGTAAGATTCCGCAATGGGGCGTATGCACTGAAACCTCGCAGGTCAAATTGTGTTGATTTCCTTGCTAGCATTATGGTGGGTGAAACCAGAACCGTCACACAAGCAACTATAGGGAGCATTCATTTTCCTGCATTACACAATTTTTCTCTCTTCATTGGTAGACGCATCAATGGTAAACATGACCATAGCCACATTCGCGCTCCTGATCTTAGCATTCTTAAGAGTGCAATCATGAGCGATAAATAATTTAATTTGGGGGCTATTATTGCACGTCGATTACATAATAATGCTAAAGATGGAGATTTATTTGGTGGAATTTATGCCACTCGCTTAGCTAATTATCTTGGTGTTCCCATAGAGAAAAGGATCCATAGTTACCACCTACTTTTCTTGATCATGATGCTATGGACCATTACCAGTTTGTTGAGAGGAGCGAGTTGCCTCTCCAATACAGACTAATTTTTGATAGACGCCAAGTCGTCTATGTTACCCTTCCTGCTCCTACCTTCTTTGATTTTCAGACCAAACAGAGATATTTTAGAACCAGGGAGGAGGCAGATGAGTATGAGAGAGCGAGGGAGACAGCTCGCCTCCATGAGGTAGCTCGCCAGGCGGTGGCAGCTGCAATTGAGTACAATCCCAACTACAACCCCAGATATTATCGAGGCTAGCTGTGGCCCTAGACCAACTTAGGACAAAAGCCTAAGCTTGGGGGAGTACGTATCTCTCACCGACATTACATTCATGTTCACACATTCATTCCAGTTGTAGGTATTCATACTTTTTCATTGTGTTATCCATGTTAGTTTCTTTTTCTTGCTTTCTTCTCGTGTGTTTGAAAGACTTTGATAAAATCCAAAAAATATTTCTCGCTTCTTTTTAGTTTTTTTCTAATTTATTTAGTAGTAGTATTAAAAGAAAACCCAAAAATATTTATCGTTCTTCTTTTCCTTGTTGGGAGCTTTCCCGTGTAAATAGTTTTTCTCGTTTTTGTTTTTCTTGCTTTGATTTGCTTTCTAGAGAAAAACAAAAGCTCCAAAAATATTTTAGTGTGTTTCTTTGAAATTCTTTTCTTTTTCTTTGGGTCGTAAGGAGAAGACCACGATAAAAATGTTGAGTGGCTCTCATATGCAGTATTGTTGATCTAACAAAGAGCCCATATTACCTTGTTTTCTCCTTTGAATAAATGGTTTCCATCTTAGTCCAATGCATGTGCACTCTTATTATTATTCATATCATTCGGTCGTGCAAGTGAAAGGCAATAATGATGATATTTGACGAAATGATTGAGGTGGAGAAAAGCTGGTACGAACTCGACCTGCTTTGTCTTTGTAAATATGATTAGCTCATCGTTGTTGCTTCATCCCATTATGAATGAAACATGTTTGCAATGACAATCAGAGATTATAGTTACTCATTCCATGCTTAATTAGTGTCGGGAGCCTGATCCTAAGTTACACCAATCTAGCATGTAACACATCATATAACCTTCCTGCCTCACGCACCGTATTCCCATGGCTGCATCCTTACCTAGGTCGGGACCGTTTGCGCCTTTTGGCTCATGTATATGATAGTGCTTCTAGCATCAATATGACCGAGAACCCGGGCCGACATGACTAGTTGTAAACCCAAGGTGGCACAAACTTACAGGGACATGCATACCTGACCCAACAATGCACGTGTCGGTCAGCAACGAGTTCAACCGGGCTGTAGCAAGCTATTAGGACTCTGGTAGACACCGTGTGACATTTCCCCGAAGGGACAGAAACAGGAGCAAAGAAGGACACATGCCCGTCAATCCATGTGTTCCGGAGCAGTAGCAAGCTATCATGGCTCAGTGGAAGCACTAGGAGGCATTTCCCCAGAAGGAAGGCTACCAAGAACAAACAACTAGGTGTCGGATCCCACGCATACCAAGCATTTCAATAACATACACACAATATGCTCGATATGTGTAAATACAACATGGCATCACAACAAAACTCTATGACTCAAAGTATTTATTCAATAGGCTCCAAGGAGCCAGATATTACAAACATGGGTCTCATGATCCAACATACAAGTCGTACAAGCAACAAGCAAAAGCATAAATATGTCTGAGTACATACATCTGAAAAGAAGAAGGCTGGAAAGCCTGACTATCTACAAGACCCTCCATCAGAACCAAACCATGTCTGGGATTCCCAAGCTAATGTTGAAGCCCACGTGGAACTACTAGTGAGACTGAAGTCTCCTCTGCAAAACATAAATTTAGCAATTGTGAGTACAAATATACTCAGCAAGACTTGCATCAGAACTAACTACATATGCATCAGTATCAACAAAGGGGTGGTGGAGTTTAACTGCAGCAAGCCAGCTTTGACTCGGTGGCTATCCTGTACTACGAGTACTTTCTTTGAGGTGGCGCACAAAGTCCACAAATTCACCAAATCAATACACCACTATGGATCTGCTCCTGTCTCCCTATGAGAAGGCCATCCATAGCACTCACGCTTATCTTGCGCATTTTAGATTATACACTTCGAGTTATCTATGAACAATGTAAGCATTCCAAGTAGTCCATATCCGTGAACGCGACTATTCGAATAGATCATCTATAACCCTGCAGGGGTGTACTTCTTCACACACGCTCTCGCCACTTACCGCCATGTACACTCATGTATCTCGGCAACCTTCAAGCAGAAGCCTAGCGAGGGTGTCAGCCACAACCTGACTAACCACACAAGACTCTGGTCCAGGTTTATGCCTATCTGAGGTTGAACCCGCAACGGAAGTATAGCCAAAGTTTCCATCACGGCCCCAAACGATGTGAGCAGGGTTCCCAAGCAAACCATCCGGGTGACACTTGGTACACCTTGCCACTTTGCCTTGTCTGTCACAAGCCCACCTATACTGGGTGCCACTTTGTAGACTACTATCAGTACCTACAAACACCATAAACTAGTTGCTACTCCTGGAGAGAGATCAAGGTGATTAATAAGTCCAGAGGGGCACTTAAGCATTCCAATGCGTGGTAGTAACTGTCTTGCATCACAAACACACAACTCAGTTCTCGAGGTCGGTTTGAATGAGACAACCCACCATGTACTCCTACATGGCCTCTCACCGCTACCTTTACCAAATCGTGTTCACACACTTAGCTCAAACAACATTCCAATTCATCCCCGATGAATCAGGCCTCACACAAGTCTAAGCAATAGCAGGCATAACAAGAAAGCATGAATTAGTAGGCACATCATGGCTCAAACAACTCCTACTCATACTAGTGGGTTTCAACTATTTACTGTGGCAAAGACATGTCATGCAGAGGAAAGGGTTCAACTACCAAAACATGTAATAGTTGAATCGTTCTTGTCCTAATGCAATAAAAGAGAGAAGGAGCGAGAGAGTGGGATTGTATTGAAATGCTCAAAGGGGGTTTGCTTGCCTCGCACTTTTGAAGATAGCATTGTGTCTTTATCAGTGTCATCAATCACATCATTGAAACAACGTCTACTGAGAGGGGGCAAACACCAGCAAACAAGAGGGAACACGGTCAATGAAATGCAACAATATGATGCATGACCATGACATGGCAATATGCTATGATATAGGCTAATGCAACTAGCAGCGATTTAAATGAAGTTGGTTTGAACCCATGGTTCAAATTCAAACTTCACATGAGACATTTAAAATTCCCTTTATTCAAATTCTCATAAATTGTAGCTTTAACTTGTTCAAACATACATGATAATCCCATAAATAGATTCTTTGGATTTTTCTAATAATTTTTCATATATAAATTATTTCATTCTAAGCTAAGTTTGATTTAATATGAATTTTTGAAGTTTAGGACATTTTCTGGAATTTTCAGATTTATTACTGAATAAGAAAATCCAATTAATTGCATTATGATGTCAGCATGGCATCATTTTTACGTCATCAAGTCAACAAGGTCAAACCCGACTTGTGGGGTCCGCCTTTCATGGACACAGTACTAACTAGACTTTAATCCCCGACTACATCTTTGACCGTTGTGGGCCCCGGCTGTCTGTGGCACATGTGGTTAATTAGCAGGTGCATTAGGCCCTAATGATGGTGCCACATCAGTGGTTGACACCAGCGACCAAAACACACAGCAGTGGGACGCCGGAGTTGCTCGGGACGACGCTACAAGGGGCGGCTGGACGCACAGAGACCGCCTGGAGGTAGGGCGCGCGCGTGCGGATCCAGGGGAGCAGGAAGCTAGGCCAGAAGTGGCCGGGGCTCACCGGAACTTTGCTTGTGGCGGCCGTCGGAGCACGGGCTCGAGCGGGTGTGACGCTGCGATGCGCTGGGAAAGCAGCTGAAGGTGGTGTTGGCTTCCTACGGAGTTGCTGAGCATGGTAGCGCACGTTGACGGATAGGCCACGGGGTGAGGGGGAAGGTGACCGGGAGCTCACAGCGCGTCCGATGGAGGGCTCGGCAACTCGGGGAAGGCGTCAGAGTCGATGGAGCAACGGTGGCGATCTCCGGTGGCCATCGGTGATGATGATGATGATGATGATGGCGATGTGTCGGTGCTCTTCCGGTCACGTGAGCCAACGGAGAGGACTAGGGTGGCACGGTTGAGCTCGGGGTGCGTCGGAGAGGCGAGGGGTTGGCGGTGAGCGCAATGTTTTGCGGTGGCGCACTCTAGCGCGTTCGGTTGACGAGAGAGAGGGAGCAGAGGAGGGGATGAGCTGGAGGGAGTGAGCGAGTGGTCCAGGGGGTGTGTGGTGACCACAATGGTGACGGGGAGGGGAACATGTAGGCAAGGAGAGAGGAGATGGCCGTAGCATGTGCGTGCGCGCGCAGAGCACACACCCTCGTGCCTACCGACAGGAGGTTGAAGACGTTGGCCGTGCTGGGCTGGGTCAGCTTCACTCCTGGGTCAAGTAAGCTATAGTATTGGGCCTTAGGTAAGTGCTCTGTTCCTTTTTATTATTTTTCTGTTTTCTGTTTTTTATATAACACTTGCCACTATTTTGCAAATTCAAATGAATTCAAAACAATGCTAAATATTCTCTGACCATTCTTGTGTTGCTTCATGAACTTTTCCAAAAGAACACAAAATATATTATAGGCATTTCGAAATATAGTCCATATATTATGAATATATATATATATCCAAATTATAATACATCATTGATCTAAATTCAGAGCCCAAATAATTTCCTTAAAAATGTTCCACAATTTTGGTTTGATATATAACTCTTGCCAAAATTCTCAAAACTATTTTTAGAGCATTTTGGATTCACTGAATGCATTTTTTTGGGTTTTTGCCCTTCTTTTAAAATAATTCTTTTGAGGCTTTTGAAAATTCCCTCAATTCCAATTTCTTGAATTTAAACATGATGAAAGATGCTCTCTGATACAACTATTCACATGCAACTATTCTAGGGTTGTGACAACTCACCCCCACTAAACAAGAATCTCGTCCCGAGATTCAAGACGTAGGGTAAGACGAAGGGGGTCACAAAACTAACACAATCTTCATGATCCAACTGCCCTTCTTGAAGAAGTTGATTCATTGCATCATAATGATCTTGACGTCTTTTCTTTCGAGATCTTCATCCAACACGGGGACAAAAGAGCGAGATAACTCTACAAGGATGGATAATTTTAATGATCACAAGATCAACTCACGGAAAGAGACGTTGGAAACATCTCTTGAGCTGAGACACAAAACACACATCGAGAGGGATGGATATAAATAAATGACAAAGGTTCGAATTTGGTAGGCAACAATTCCACGCTTAGGTAGATGGTGAGTATGTGTCGAAGTAAGGAGGAGGCAAATTGCCATGATTCCATAATGGGAACCTTAGGGAAGGTGACTCGTAGAATTATTCCCTTAAGTGGAAAAAGAATTACTTTTGATATAGAGATCGTTGAAACTCTCTATACCAGCCTAAGGAAAATCACAATCGATCATTTGAAGGAGTTCGAAAGAATGGCATACTCAGACTGGAATGGATGATGTTGACTATCTTGTTGAAAACAACACAATGGATGACCCACCTTTGAAAATGATCATGAACAAAAATTACTAAGAAGGGCAGCCCATGGTAGAATGGCACAATGGCGGGTGCAAGCTGGAACAAAATGCAAATGCTGGGAATGATTCTAGTAACTGGTGAAAAAGCTCAATAGTAGAGAGTGATTCCACTATTTGAATGTTTATAGCATAATCAAAGAAACTGAGAGCACAAGAATCCCTAAGGAACAATTCCTAGAATAATTCACACAAAATCCTCATGGAGAAGATGGACAAATTGCTCATTCAAGATACAACAATAATAGGTATTCCAGCCATGTGCATCCACTTTATCGGAACCTACATCATGGATCTTGGAAGAAGTTCCAACCATCATATCTGCCTAAGATTCAGATCGGGTTGGGGTCAGGATATTTCAGACTCATCATGTCTGAAAAGGAAAAACTTGCAGCACAGATCAACAAGATGGCGTTGTGAGATTCTCAGGAAATGAACTACGATAGCAAGCTCCAAAACATGAGCTGGTTCTGCTACACACATGTGGACTCGCTGTCCTAGACAAGCATGACAATGTAGTAGTCTTACAACAAACACTACCGAGTTATGGTAGCGAACCATCGTTGAAGATAAAGAAGTCTTGTGCATGTCCCTCTGGGCCCTTCGGGAATAGCACTTGAACTTCTTATCCTTGAACAAATCAATCAGTGGCTTTGTGTGCTAGGGAATACATATGGAATGGAGATGATCAGTCTATCAAACCATAGAATACTTCGCACATGCATGACTGACTCAGGATGATTCCAGAGGAAGCAAAACAAACTTTCTCGATTTCACGGTGGCACCTTGCATCATGTGCATGTGAATCAAAGGAAGTCACTTCCTTCATCGAACATATCATTTATGAATGGAACACGAAGGCATTGCTTATAAAGTTTCCAACACTAGCTTAATGTCCAACAAAATCATGGAGAAGATAAGGATGTTGTCGATGGGCTCAACAACAATTTATCAAGATTTCAATAAGATGGAATTCCACGACTATGTGAACAAGGCGATAGCATCGGCCAACCCAAAGGATATAACGGTGTATGCATGAGGAAACAACCACGAGTAAGACAACATTATGAACATCGTTGGTTCTGATTTGATTTGACGATAGCCGACACTCAAATCAAAGTTTTGACAAGACAATAGATCCAACAACTTACATGAGGACCAACCGATGAATATATTATCTTCCTTCAACACACACACACACACACACACAAAAGAATCCCTTAGAGATGAACTAAGTCAGACAAGCTTTTATCTTCCAACTCTCCAAGTTGTTGTTCAGCTTAGACAACTAGCTCAGGGGTATCCAACACAGATTCTTGGAGAAGGGGTGGTTTATAGGGATAACCAACTTGATCACGAACTCAACATAATGGCCAGGGAACAAACTGGTAATACTTCCGAGAAGACATTCGGAAAATCATGTAGCACCGACATGCTATTAAGCTCGAGAGCGATCTTGCCTTTTAGGGCAAGACGTTAAGATCAAAAGAGCGAGAGATTGAAAAAAATCCTAACTCATTGATCGAGGAGTGCACTAGAAATAAGGACTAGGTAGCATGATCAATCTTAGGATGGTGATTCAATAACCAACAAGCTAAGAATGAGATTATTGTCCATTAACTACCAAGCAACAGTGTTGCCAGGAGTATTGATTTCACACATCAGGTTCACTTGTCGGCATTCTTATTGCAACAACAGGGGGCGAGCAATGAACAACGATGGCGAGAAGTACCACTACATCAAGAATTCATAAGAGATGGTGCAATTCTCATGACAATCCTGACATAAAGGGGGTAATACTCCAAGGTAGAATAGAACAAAAGCTAGATTGGTATTTTGATCTGTAGAATACAACTGCTTTGACCCAATCCAAGAAATGGATGAGGTGCTAGAGTTTGTTTCTCCTAGTCATTCTGAAATAGAACGAATTGATGAACCACATGGCTAACATGCATCAATGACACGAATGCACACATACCATTGACAATAAATTGATAGACAATGGTCGGAGTACAACTTAAAAGGGACAACTCAAAGGAACATATGGTTTTCTAAGTTGTGGATGCATAAAATAGCATGTCGAACAAGCTCAACATATTACTTTTGGGTAATCCATGTAGAAAGGTAGGACTGGCATATTCACAATATAGAATCGAGAACTCATCAAGAGCACTATTATTGTGATCTTTTGGTTCAAAAGAACTTCCGCTGAGGATGGTTCATGGTGTTGGAAGAATGATATACCATGGACATCGAGGACTATCACAAAGGATACTAATATCCTAAAGGAACGAGAAAACACTATCAACACGAAGTAAGTAGAGTGAATCTTGGGTTCAAGAACCCAGAAATGGAATACCTACTAACTAAACGGCATCACGGGATGCTTTCGAGGATGACGGCCAGAATTATCACACTGGGAATACAAAGCATGGCTAGATTACTAGATGGTTCTCCGAGACATCCTAGTTTCTTGATAATAGCTTCAACATATATGTCGAGGCAACGGAGTACCTCAACACAAGGATTAGTGTGGTTAGTCTGGCCAAAAAGAACGTCGGGAACAGAGAGGAAAGATTGCAAATGCATCAGACTATTTAGAGACCTGGAATAACTCAGACAACATAATGGTTGTAAATGCTCGAAAGATTTGAAACATCCTGCAAATTGGTGGCATAACCACTCAACATCAAAATTATAAGGTTCTAAGATCAACTGTCAACACACGGAAGTAGTAGGACTGAACTCAGGCTTGAGTCCATCATGCCTATAAGTCTCTAGCATAGTAACTCGTCATCCTGGTAGATAGATGAGAAGGCCTAGTTTCTTAACCCCATAGAAAATATGAGGGTGACTCAGATTAGAAGGACATAAGGTAAAGGAGTGAAAAGAGCCTTACGTTCCCTTCCACAATCAATTCCCTTATGTAACTAAAGAATTTCTAGACTCGACTTCAACCAGTTTGGCTTGGTAATCCTACAGGCAGTCAGGCTCTGATACCAAAGCTGTCGGGACCCCGATATTAAGTCACACTGATCTAGCATCTAACACATCATATCACCTTGCGGCTTCACACACGGTATTACCACGGCTGCATCCTTACCTAGGCCGGGACCGTTTGTGCCTTTTGGCTCACGTATATGATAGTCTCGCTAGCATCCATATGACGGAGAACCTGGGCCGACAAGACTAGTCGTAGACCCAAGGTGGCACAAACTTATAGGGACAGGCATACATGACCCAACAATGCACAACGAGTGCAACCGGTCTGTAGCAAGCTATCAGGACTCTGGTAGACACCGTGTGACATTTCCCCGAAGGGACATACACGAGAGCAAAGAAGGACACATGTCAGTCAATCCATGTGTTCTGGAGCAGTAGCAGGCTACCATGGCTCAGTGGAAGCACTAGGATGCATTTCCCCATAAGGAAGGCTACAAAGAATAAACAACTAGGTGTCAGATCTGATAACCCAGAAGTATAGGGGATCACAGTAGTTTTCGATGGTAGGGTATTCAACCCAAATTTATTGATTTGACACAAGGGGAGCCAATGAATATTCTCAAGTATTAGCAGCTGAGTTTTCAATTCAACCACACCTAAAAGACTTAGTATCTGCAGCAAAGTATTTAGTAGCAAAGTAGCATGGAAGTAACGGTAACGGTGGCAAAAGTAACAGTAGCAGTTTCATAGCAATTGTAACAACAGAAGTAACAAAAGTAACAAAGCAAAGATCAATATGAAATGAACTCATAGGCAATGGATTAGTGATGGATAATATGTCGAATGGCATTCATCATGCAACAATTATAACCTAGTGTGATACAGAACTAGCTCCAATTCATCAATATAATGTAGGCATGTATTCCATATATAGTCATATGTGCTTATGGAAAAAGAACTTGCATGACATCTTTTGTCCTACCCTCCCGTGGCAGCGGGGTCCTAATGGAAACTAAGGGATATTAAGGCCTCCTTTTAATAGAGAATTGGAAAAAAGCATTAACACTTAGTGAATACATGAACTCCTCAAACTACGGTAATCACCGGAAACAATCCCAATTATTGTCACCTTGGGGTATGCAGATCATAACTCGTAATAGCTATCTACAACTTGCAAGATCGGATCAAGAACAGAAATATGTTCATGAAAACATAATAGGTTCAGATCTGAAATCATGGCACTCGGGCCCTAGTGACAAGCATTAAGCATAGCAAATTCATAGCAACATGAATCTCAGAACATAGTGGATACTAGGGATCAAACCCTAACAAAACTAATTCGATTACATGATAAATGTCATCCAACCCATCACTGTCCAGCAAGCCTACGATGGAATTACTCACACACAGCAATGAGCATCATGAAATTGGTGGCGGAGGAAGGTTGGTGATGATGATGGCGACAATTTCCCCTCTCTGAAGCCCCGAACGGACTCCATATCTGGCCTCATGATGAAGAACATGGGGTGACGGCAGCTCCGTACCGTAAAATGCGATGAATCCTTCTCTCTTATTTTTTTCTCCCTGAACGTGAATACGTGGAGTTGGAGTTGAGATCGGTGGAGGTCCAGGGGACCCACAAGGCAGGGGGCACGCCCTCCACCCTTGTGGACAGCAGGTGGGTCCCCCTCTGTTGGTTCTTTCACCAATACTTTTTTTAGTTCCAAAAATATTCTCCGTGAAGTTTCAGGTCATTCCGAGAACTTTTATTTCTGCACAAAAAGAACACCAAGGCAATTCTGCTGAAAACAATGTCAGTCTGGGTTAGTTCCATTCAAATCATGCAAATTAGAGTTCAAAACAAGGGGAAAGGAGTTTGGAAAAGTAGATATGATGGAGATGTATCAACTCCCCCAAGCTTAACCCATTGCTTGTCCTCAAGCAATTAAGTTGACAAACCGAAAGTGATAAAGTAAAACTTCTACAAACTCTGTTTGATCTTGTTGTTGCAAATATGTAAACCCAACATTCAGGTTTTTAGCAAAGATTATGAACTAACCTTATTCAGAATAACATTTAGGTCTCACATTTACTCATATCAATAGCATAATCAACTAGTGAGAAATAATAATAAATCTCGGATGACAACACTTTCTTTAAGCAATCATGATATGATATAACAAAATGGTATGTCGCTAGCCCTTTCCGAGACCACAAAACATAAATGTAGAGCACCCTTGAAGATCAAGGACTGACTAGACATTGTAATTCATGGTAAAAGAGATCCACTCACAGTCATACTCAATATCAATTAATAATAATGCATAGAAATGAAAGTGGTGCTCTCTAACTGATGCTTTTTATAAGAGTATGATGACTCAACAATAAAAGTAAATAGATAGGCCCTTCGCAGAGGGAAGCAGGGATTTGTAGAGGTGCCAGAGCTCGAGCTTTTTGAAACAGAGATGAATAATATTTTGACCAGCATGCTTTCATTGTCAAGATAACAATAAAGAGATCTCGGTATCTTCCGTACTAGATACATTATAGGCGGTTCCCGAACAGAATGGTAAAGTTTTACCCCCCCCCACCACCAACAAGCACATTCCATGGCTGGTCTGAAACAACGGGTACCATCCAACTAACAACAATCCCGGGGGAGTTTTGTTTGAAGTTATATTTTGATTTGATTTGAGCATGGAACTGAGCATCCCAAATACCAACCATTTTCTCGTGAATGATGAGCGGAGTCCACTCATCGGGATAATAACCCACCTAGCATGGAAGATACTGACAGCCGCCAGTTGCTACATGAGTGATTCAGGCATACGAAACAGATTATCATTCGAAGGTTTAGAGTTTGGCACATGCAAAATTACTTGGAACGATAGGTAAATACCGCATATAGATAGGTATGGTGGACTCATATGGAACAACTTTGGGTTTATGTAAGTGGATGCACAAGCAGTATTCCCGCTTAGTACAAGTGAACACTAGCAAAAGATTGAGGAGCGACCAACTAGAGAGCGACAACAGCCATAAACATGCATTGAGATTAACTAACATTGAGTGCAAGCATGAGTAGCATATAAATCACCATGAACATAAATATTGTGGAGGCTATGTTGATTTTGTTTCAACTACATGCGTGAACATGTGCCAAGTCAAGCCACTTGAATCATTCAAAGTAGGATACCATCCTATCATACCACATCACAACCATTTTAAAAGCATGTGGGCACGCACGGTAAACTCTTATAAACTCCTAGCTAATTAAGCATGGCATGAGTAACTATAATCTCTAGTTTTCATTGCAAACATGTTTCATTCATAATAAGCTGAATCAAGAACGATGAACTAATCATATTTACAAAAACAAGATAGGTCGAGTTCATACCAGCTTTTCCTCATCTCAATCATTTCATCATATATCATCATTATTGCCTTCCACTTACACGACCGAACGGCGTGGAGAATAATAATAGTGCATGTGCATTGGACTAAGCTGGAATCTGCAAACATTTATTCAAAGGAGAAGACAAGGTAATGTGGGCTCTTGTTAGATCAACATTAATGCATATGAGAGCCACTCAACATTTTCATCATGGTCTTCTCCTCTCGACCCAAAGAAAGGAAAAAGAAATTCAGAGAAACACACTGAAATATTTTTTGAGTTTTTGTTTTTCTGAAGAAGCTAAAACAAGAACGAGACAAACTTATTTACACGGGAAAGCTCCCAACAAGCAAAAGAAGAACAAGAAATGTTTTTGGGTTTTCTATTAATACTACTACTACTAAACATCGAAAGGAAACTAAACTAAAAAGAAACTACAACTATTTTTTGGATTTTCTCAAAGCTTTTCAAACACACAAGAAGAAAGCAGGAAAAAGAAATTAAACTAGCATGGATGATAGAATGAAAAAAAGTATCAACACCGACAACTGGAATGGGTGTGTGAACATGAATATAATGTCGGTGAGAAATACATACTCCCCCAAGCTTAGGCTTTTGGCCTAAGTTGGTCTATGGCCACTGTTGGCCTGGAGGATATCCAAAGTTATAGCCAGGGTTGTACTAGGACGCGAGAGCTACTACCTAAACGTATTCTACATGGAGGCGAGCGGCCTCCACCTCTCTCTCGTACTCATTCGCCTCCTCTCTGGTTATAAAATATCTCCCTCTGAAAAATTCTGAAATTTTTAGTGACTCAAAATAAAAGTGAACCAAACTCAACAAGATTGATAGCAACTACTCCTACAAGTGTCTAGAGGCTATATCATGCATCAAAACTACTTTGGAACATATAAATTTGACATGCAAGCTCAAGAACAAGGTCACCACAACAGCAAAAAATTGCAATAAATAAAGCACTAGAACAAAAACTAATTGGATCATTGGTGGAGTCACAAACCGAAGAACAGTCCCCCCAAAACAGTTTCGCAAATGGAGCTTTGCACAAGGAGATCGAAAATGGCAGCAAGATGAGCAAGAACACGGGTTTGAGCAACGGGATGATTTTTCTGGAGGAAGACGAAGTGGATGGGTGCTGGAATAAGTGAGGGGGGCCTACGTGGGACCCACAAGGTAGGGGGCGCGCCCTCCACCCTTGTGGCCCACTGGTGCAGCCCCCTGGTGCATCTTCAGTGCCAGAAATTCTAAAATATTCTATAAAAAAGCATACTAAATTTTCAGGGCAATTGGAGAACTTTTATTTTCGGGACATTTTTTTATTGTGTAGATAATTCAGAAAACAGACAGACAATACTATTTGTGCTTTATTTATTCTAAATAACGGAAAGTAAAAAGTAGGTAAAAAAAGTTGTGCTTTCTAAATTCATCCATCTCACGCCCATCAAAACGAATCCATTAACAAGGTTGATCAAGTCTTATTAACAAACGTCTTCCGAATGACACAAAATCGGCGAATTTTCGAATAACACTAGGTTACCTCAACGGGGATATGCCTGCCCCAACAATAAGAATATCATATTTCTTTTTGGCAGTAGGAAGAGGCAATTCAAAACCTCCAATAGTAATAGTTGAAAATTTTCCAATAAAACTGATACTATGAACTTGAGGTTGTTTCTTCAAAAAGTGTACCGTATGCTCATTACCATTAACTTGAAAAGTGACATTGCCTTTGTTGCAATCAATAACATCCCCTGTAGTATTCAAAAAGGGTCTACCAAGGATGATCGACATACTGTTGTCCTCGGGAATATCAAGAATAATAATGTCCGTTAAGATAGTAACATTTGCAACCACAACAGACACATCCTCACAAATACCGATGGGTATGGCAGTTGATTTATCAGCCATTTGCAAAGAGATTTCAGTAGGTGTCAACTTATTCAAATTAAGTCTACGATACAAAGAGAAAGGCATAACACTAACACCAGCTCCCAAATCACATAAAGCAGTTTTAACATAGTTTCTTTTAATGGAGCATGGTATAGTTGGTATTCCTGGATCTCCAAGTTTCTTTGGTATTCCACCCTTAAAAGTATAATTAGCAAGCATGGTGGAAATTTCAGCTTATGGTATCTTTCTTTTATTTGTAACAATTTCCTTCATATACTTAGCATAAGGAGACATTTTCAAATATCAGTCAAACGCATACGCAAAACGATAGGTCTAATCATTTCAGCAAAGCGCTCAAAATCCTCATCATCCTTTTTCTTGGATGGTTTCGGTGTCAAAACCGGCGGATCTCGGGTAGGGGGTCCCGAACTGTGCATCTAGGATCGATGGTAACAGGAGACGGGGGACACGATGTTTACCCAGGTTCGGGCCCTCTCTATGGAGGTAATACCCTACGTCTTGCTTGATTGATCTTGATGAATATGAGTGTTACAAGAGATGATCTACCACGAGATCATAATGGCTAAACCCTAGAAGCCTAGCCTGTATGACTATGGTAATGAGTATATGTCCTTTCCGGACTAACCCCTCCGGTTTATATAGACATCGGGGGATCTAGGGTTTACATAGAGTCGGTTACATAAGAAGGAATCTTCATCTTCGATCGCCAAGCTTGCCTTCCACGCCAAGGAGAGTCCAATCCAGACATGGGTACAGTCTTTGGCGTTCATGTCTTCACAGCCCATCAGTCCGGCCCATGGATAACAGGCCGGACACCCGAGGACCCCTTAGTCCAGGACTCCCTCAGTAGCCCCTGAACCTGGCTTCAATGACGAGGAGTCCGGCGTGCAGATCGTCTTCGGCATTGCAAGGCGGGTTCCCTTCTATCCGAACTTCAAGATAGTCTTTGGATGCGATGATAGTATCCGGACCTGTCACACACACACACCATACATAACCGCAGAGAGAATATATTTTTACACGAGTCTAATCTGCTGACAGCTTTTCACAACATGACATCACGTCTGCCCTGTCACAATTCCAAACCGCTTTCATGTTTTGACGCCCCACGTCCCGAGACGTGGTTGCCATTGGCACATCTTGTCAAAGCAAAGATCGTGTCCCCTTATCGCGGGATTCTCATCAATGCGGGCATGGGTAACCCAAGCATGTCATTTATACAACCCTTGGGAATAGGCGAATCTTATGGCGAGTGAGGAGGTGTTTAATATTCGTTGCCTTTATAAGAGAATAAGGGTTCCCTATTCCTCTCTCACGCCCTCTCTTTGTCTCCGCCTTTCCAATATCGAGCTCCAGCGCCCAAGTTCTCATCTCCTTTCCACTCAAGCAACCATGTCAAGATCCGGAGGTCAAGGCAAGTGGATGGTCTCCTCCGTCAAGGAGGAGAACATTACGGAGCTTCGGGCGGCCAGATACTTGGCGAAGGAGATCACTCACCGCCTATCAACCGAGGGACAAGTCGTCCCCATGCCGAAGCCCACCGAGAGGGTAGTGTTCATCCCCCATTTCTTCCGCGGGCTAGGGTTTCCACCCCACCCTTTCATCCGTGGGCTGGTGTATTATTACGGGATAGATTTCCATGATGTGTCCCCGAATTCCTTCCTCAACATCTCAGCTTTTTTCATTGTGTGTGATGCTTTCCTTCGCATCCAACCCCACTTCAGGCTATGGCTCAAAGCATTCAACGTGAAGCCGAAGGTGGTGGATGGTCAGCACGCGGAGTGCGGAGGAGCCATGGTGAGCAAGCTGTCCAACGTCTCCTGGCCCAAAGGTACTTTTGTGGACACGGTAAAGGAGTGGCAGAAGCAGTGGTTCTACATCACAGAACCTCGCGGCACCACCTGGGCCGCAACTGCCAAATTCCGCTCCGGCGCTCACATGCGACTCACCTCCTGGGTCGAGAAGAGTCCGGACTGGTGTTCACCTAACGAGCTGATAGCACTACATACGCGCATTCAAAGCATGGTAACCAAGAACGTCAAGCTCGTTGATGTGATCCAGGTGATGCTAGTTTGCCGGATCCTTCCGTGCCACCACTGAAGCCACCCTCTGTGGGAGTTCAACCCGAAGAAGCACAAACCCTGGTGAGGCTCTTCGAGACTACTCATGAAGGTGCATGGAAGTTGCTCTTTAAGGGCAACGAGAAACCGCCGGCCGCAGATTCAGATCGCGGGCACAACGCTAAACACCTCGCTAGCGAGGTATGTTCTTTTTGATGCATTCTCCACTTGTTTGTTTCAAGGATGATGCCTGAGCTTTCATTGTTGCTTCTTCAGGACTGGATGGAGGGGCGAGGTGGATCTAGTGTCCGGCTCCGCTGCCTGAAAAACCAGTCATCCTGCGTCTAGCGAAGATGCTGGCACCGACATCTAGTGTCCGGCTCCGCTGCCTGAAAAACCGGTCATCCCACGTCTAACGAAGATGCTGGCGTTGGCGCCTTATAAGGCGCCAGAGAAGAAGGCCAAGAAAAAGGTCAAGGGGGCCAAGAGTGGCCCCAGTCGCAAGGGCACTTCGGACGCAACATCCGAAGACGACGAAGCTCATTCCTCTGTCCCTGAGGACAATGGCGAGGAAGAGGAGGAGGAGGAGGAAAACAACCCTCCCCCCGAGGAGAGGAAGAAGAAGAGGGCGGCTTCGGCGCATCCAGAGGCGGAAATGCCCAAGAAGGGGACGGGCGTCCCAGCGGTCAACACCGTGTGGGACGTTGACAGCAGTCCAGAACGACGCCCTCGCACTAAGCCCCAGGCCGCATCGTAAGTGACATGGCTCGCTCATGCGCGCATCCGGCCCTTTCTCTTCATTATCTTGATATAGTTAATTGTACTATTGCAGTCCGGCTCGCAACCTTATCCAGCGATCCTCATCTGGAGGTTCGTTAGCTCCGTCGGAGATGGCGAGCATGTCGCCACCGCTTGCTTATTCCCCCGGGGCTAGGGACGACACCGAAGTGTTATCCAGGAGGACCGCTCCGAAGCAGGGAGGAGCCCAGGATGCTGTCCGGGAGGTGCCACAAGGCGAGACCTCCACTGCCGTACACATGGGGGATCCTATCCCCATGGAGACTGGTGAAGAGGGTCGCGTCCAGTTTGGCCCTCAGCCGAATACAATTCCGGAGTCGGGCGAGCAACCCCCTTTGAAGGAGGGGGCGCACCGCTTCCACCGATGGCCCCTTTCCATCCAGGGGCGCTGGATAACTTGATGGAGGTGCTTCGAGGCGCCTCTGTCGTGGACGAGCACCATGTCCTTATGGGTGCGGTGATCAAGACGATTTAGTCCGCCAAGAGTGGACTGAATGAAGCCTGCAGCAGCCTGTTGACAGGTTTCGAGGTAAGAAAGAGAAAAAACCATGTAGACAGTAGCCCCTGAGACAATGTCTGGTGTTTGGTAAGAAGAACCGGACAGAGGATCAATCTTTTGTTATAGGAGACTAACGTAATATGGATGGATAAGCAGGCGTCGCTGTTCGCCACAACCTCGCATGCTGCCGAAGTCTCTGTACTGAGGTAGAGGCTGGAGCGAACCAAGAACGAGCTCGGCGAGGTTAAGGTTCGTCTCTAGGAGAAGCAAGGTGAGTGACGACTTGTTGTGTGTTCGGAAGGAGTAGGCGTTGTATATTGACCGCAGTGTCGTGATATGTGCAGGAGCCGCGACCGAGGTCCAGGCCCCAAGGAAGGCCCTGGGCGAGGCCGAGGAGAAGGTTGTCCAGCAGCAAGCCACCCGTAAGAAGCTCAAGGCCCGGGTCAAAGAAGTCCAGCAGGAGCTCCAGGATGCGGTGAAAAAATGCGAGGCCTTGGAGCATGATGCATCAGTTCAAGGGGGCGAACTCGCCAAGGCTCTTCAGAGCGCGGAGACCGCACGGAATGAGGCCCAGGCCGCCCTCCAGGAGATCCAGGAGGCCAAGAAGATCACGGCGGGTAAGGCATTTAAGTTGCAAAGCAAGTATGCGGAGAAGCAGTATCTTTTACTAACCCAGGTTCGGAGTTCCCCCAAAGCTTTTGCGGATTTACCACGCAATCTATCAGACGCCGCGGAGTTCTATCGAGCCGAAGGAGGGGGTTCTTCGGAGATGCTATTCTGGTCGCAGTATGCGGCGCCAGAGCATCCCGTGTCCTTCACCGATCAGCTGAAATAGCTGATGGAGCTGCATAGGGTGGCCGAACTAGCCATTCAGGATATGATAATCCGGCTATGGCCAGCCGAAGCTATGCCAGGCAGCTACTTCGGACTCGTGAGGCGGGTGGTGAACGCCTGTCCTTGGCTAGACGTCGTCAAGCGCTTGTCCTGTATTGAAGGTGCGCGCATGGCCTTCTCCCATTGCAAGATGTGGTGGGCGAAGATGGACGCCGTCGAGGTGACCAGAGGGCCACCAGAGGGCAAGGAGCACCGCACACCCGAACGGTATTTTGCAGATGTCCTGGAGGGGGTCTCGCCTTGCGGCAGCACAATGTTTGTAGGACGTTGTATTTGAATAAATGTATTCATGTTGCCCTTGCCTTGTATTATGAAAAACAAAGCCTGTTTTGGTTATGTAATTTTTTATGCTTTAATTGTTTCCTCCTATGCGGCCGTGTTGTATGTAATCTGAGGGTTGGCCAGTCGTCGGCTTCTGCCCTCACGTAGGTAGTACGGAGGTGTTCGGGGTGGAATCTAAACAATCTTGATCTAATTATATGGTCCTTGAAGGAGTTGTTTAGCGCAACGAACAAGGCAATCAGACTATATGGCTTAAACACCCTCACTTAGCCATAGGAGTTTTATAATAAAGCATGGGCGCACCCCCTGGTTCAAACCAGACTGCTGTCAGCATCTGATCGGGAAGTGTTGATCTTTCGCATAACGTAGAAAAAATCTCCAACGATTTGTAACCTTGAACAGCTGACTGGCTCTCGCCATATCATGACAGTCAGTTTCCGGCTTTCTCTACTGAGGCACTCATCTGGTCAAGGCCAGGGCACAATCGCAGTAGTTCTCCCTTTACTACCCTAGCCAATTTAGCGGAACATAGGGTAGAAAGCACAGGAGCCGGGCAACCCAACTATTGACCAAAGACATGATTCGGAGCTAATGCATATAATGCTAAATTCGGGGTGCCGAACTTATCTTTAAGGAGTGTTCGGACTTTGTTGCCGTATCATGGGGCGATGGGGAGGCCCTGGAAAATGTGAAGCGTACCAGAGTGTACAGTTGCTAAGAAATAAGTAATATAAAGGAAAACAGAGGGAGAACAGAGATAGGATCTGGGGCCCTTGAACTTGGATCATGACCTGTTTCCATTATAGTTGGGTTAATGCGTCCAAGCACATTGGTACAAGATAATGCAATAATCAAACATCTATTTGACATGCCACAACCGGAGGCGAGCTGTGCGTGGGTCTCGAGAACGGTTAGAGTAATCGTTGGATTGGCCTCTAGGGCTGCCCCTGTACGCCTGTGCTCCATGTCGATCCTATGTATTTGTCCTTTGACAGGACCATGAATCAGGCCGTCGAAAGAGGCTCGCATAAGAGAAAACTGCGAAAAAGGGAAAAGGAAATAGTAAAGTTATATGTGTGTCCAGGATCGGTCTAGCCGAACTTGTCGGCATTCTGGGAACGGGGGTCCCCAGACCTGCCTGCCTGCGGCCTGCGGCGTGGCTCAAAAGGGGGCCCAGCACGGCCCATCTTCACCAACACAAAACCAAGACCCTCGCGAGGGGCCAAGCCTCGCGGGGCGGACGATGCGGAGCTTCCTCGGGCACGGCCTCGTCAGGCTGGCTCACAAGGAGGCGGGGAGATCAAGGAGGGGTACCTGACGAGGTGCCCGTGACGCAAGCCATGACGACTCAGGGCGCCAGGCGGGTGCCAGCCCGCGCAGCGTCCTCCTTTCCCCTTTGGTGCAAAGGGGGCAAGCGTAACCGCGGAGTACCGAGGCATCAGGCAAAGGTTGCCATTTTGGTGCAACGAGACCAAGACCAGGAGGACTACGAGACGGAGGTCACCGTGGAGCCCAAGACGGCGTCATCACCAGAGCTTTGCGCAGACGAAGACTACTTTTGTCAGGATAGCTGATAATTGCTGTCCCCCTTCAAATTAGCCCGCCATTGTTGGCTCCCTTCCTGCTCGATATTTGGGAAGAGGACCAGGGCCTCTATAAATAGGACCGACCACCCACATAGCAAAAGGTCCGGGGGTTGGAAGAGAGAGGCTCTTTAGAGAGGGCTTCGATCAGAAAGACAGAGAGAAAGAAAGGTGACTGAACTCCTCCCAGCAGTTCATCGCCCCAGCCAAGAAGAGACACTCGCGAGGCTGTTCTTCCTTGTATTGTTCATCATCATCAGCCCAAGATGCAATCCACCACACCACACACTGGAGTAGGGTATTACACCACAACGGTGGCCTGAACCAGTATAAACCCTGTGTCCCTTGTGTTGTTCTTTCCATAGTTTAGTTCCTAGCATGGCGAAGGGCTGAAGGTAGGTAGGAGGCGAAATCTCCGCGCGCACCCCAGTGTTCGAACCTCAAGGGTCTGCCGGAACCCGAAATCCGACATTTGGCGCACCAGGTAGGGGTGTACCGGAATACACCTCCTACCGCTTCGTGCCCTGTCGCCTCGTCATCACCATGCCCGGCGACCAGGAGGGCAACCCAGATCCATGGGTGGCGTGGCCCACCCATGCAGAGCCGCTCGCCTCGGGAGACCCTGCGCCCCAGGCAGCTCACGGCCGCAGGGCGCTGCTGGCCGTGGGCGACGCGGACAGGCTTCGACAGCTCTCACACCGCGGCAGGCGCGGTCGGGAGCAAGGGCCTCCAATCACGCCACGACCACGACACTGTACACCCGCCGGGAGCAGGCGAAGTCGAGGGCCGCGCTCACGGTGGCCCGAGAGCCGTTGCAGTGCAGACTGCTGGAGGGCGGCTGCGACGTGCTGCTGGAGCGGGTGGCAGAGCTCCTGGGCTTCGCCGCCTCGGGGGCTCACCCCTTCTGCACCCAACTCGCATCTCAAGCCCAGGGCGGCCCGCGCGGGGCCTCCGCGCGCGCCCGCGGGCTCCAAGGCTACTCCAACACCAGTGAGGCTGTCAGCACCGGACCGGCAGCGGTGCTGCCCCCGCTCCCAGTCCATGAAGAAGAAGGAATCGACGCAAACCACGGCCCCAGTGGATAGCCGTGCTGCCACCCCACGGTAAGCGCGTCAGGCAGGGCCGTGTGGCACGCAGAGCACTATGGCGTGGCCTTCGGGCTGACGGCGCCAGAGGAGTACGTCCCCCTCATGGTGGACCAAGGACACCCACACGAGGGCGAACAAGGCTCGCCCCTCAGCCCAAGCTGGCGGGACGGGGCGCCAGAAGCTGAGCCCTTCCAGGAGTCCCGGGACGGTCCCGCTGGGCACGCTGGAAGCTTCAATTATCGGGTACCGCTAATTCTTCAGCAGACATATGCTAACCATGGATCGCAGGAGGTGCAGGTTGCCGCAGCGAGCAGTTGCCCCCCTCCCACAGTCTCCTACCCCTCAGGAGGAGGGCGCAGGGGGCTGGAGGAGAGGGGCAGGGATCCGACATCACCACCGCGGCGTTCGGAGCAAGGTGTCCTCAGGAGGTAGGCCCTCCGCTGGGGAGGTGCCTCAGGGCCTGCCCCCGGCGGAGGACCCGTGGTCGTCGGGGGAACCGCTGGCGACCGCTCTACCCCATCGGCGGCGTCCTGGTTTCCGGTCATCGTTGATGGCACTAGAGTGTGGCGCAAGGCGGGGCCCTCATCTGGCGATATGAAGCAAGGCCAGTACCTGTGAAGAAGGCCCAGTGCCTATGAGGCTCGCCACCCCGTGACACTCTCACGTAATAATGAGTGGGGCTGTACACGCCCCGGAGTCTCGGGGGTGCCAGCCTCAGGCCCTGGGGCTCCCTCCCACGCACAGTGGCAGCACTTAGCTCCGCGCTGGTGAGAAGATGTCCAAGACTAGACTAGGTGCTGGACGCGGCATTTTGTTTGCTTTCGTTGCTCTTCCCTTTGGTTGTCGCTTTCCCCCGCTGGATTCAAGTTGGATTCGAATTTGAGATTTGCGTGTGTTCGGGGAAGGGGTGCTTAGTCTCGTTCGAGCAATTTCTCGCATTTTGGTTACCACTTCGCCTCAGCTGCCTCCCCTCGCGAGCCCCTCGCGAGCCGGGTCAGGCCTAGCTTGCGCGCAGCCCAGACTGCCGCCGACGTGACCTCTCAGGAGGGTGTTTTACTGCAGATCCTATGAACCCAATCAGGGAACACTCGAGACACCACAAACCCCTGCGGGCTGCCTCAGGGCCAGCACGGAACAAAGGTAAACTAGCCGACCAGCGCGTCGCTTGGGCCAACCACTTGGCGCGGGCGTAAGGGCAGTGTAGCGTTTACTAATATGATGAACACAAGTTTTACATAAGGGGCTCCCCCTCCAAAATGCTCTCACTGCAATCAGGCCAAAGCCTGAGTTCTATTCCTGCAGGGTAAGGAAGTAGGAGTGATGCACAATCAGTCGGATGAATCCCCCAATGCATTCTCGGGAGCACCACCTGAGCCGTTGCTGGCGTCGCTGAACCCGCCATCGCTGTCCGCGTCACCGCCAGCGACGTCAGGGCCGTCCATCACGCCGCCCTCGACGGCCGCCACGATCGCATCGTCGTTGTCTGAGGCGAAGGCCCTGATAAGAGCATCCACATTGTCTTCACCCAGTGCGCCAGGTCGCCTCGGATAGCCTGGGGGACTGGAGCGATGGCGGCGTCAAAATCAAAGTGGGGATCCATGTTCCGGAGGTGGCTGAAGACGCGAAAAAAGGCACGCCTGAGCAGGGCGCGGCTCCTCTCCTCCACCAACCTGTCAGCCCTGACCGACCGCGCCTCCAGCTGCGTCACCACGTCAGTGAAGAACTGAAGATTGCCAGCATAGTTGACTGCGTGCGGCTCGCCAACAACCGCCTCGCAGATGTTGCCCAAGGCCGTGTTGGCTCTCTCCCGGAGCATGGTGAGCATGGGGCCGTGCTCGTGCTCCAGGATCCGCCGCTGACGTATCTCGTCCGCATTCTGGCGCACGACGGCCTCAGCCTCCTCCACCCGCTGGCAAAGAAGGAGCACCTCGGCCTGGGAGGTGGTAAAATCACCTTGCTCCACCTCAAGGGCGGCCCGGGAAGCATCGGCCCGCCGCGTCGCCTCCTCCAGCTTGGCCCTCGAGGCGGCAGTCCTGCCTTCAGCTTCGGCCTGGATCAACCCCAGCTTCTCTTTGAACTCATGCTCGAGGTTCAAATGCGCCATCGCCACCCGATGTCCGACCTCCTCCAGGACGCGGGCTTCCTGTGTAGTGACATCATCCTCCGCCTGCGTCACCAAGCGCTCCCTTGTCTCCAGACGCTTGTACTCGCAGGTACGTTCGGCGGCTTCCAGCGTCAGTGCCTCCTCACGCTTCTGGAGCTCTGCTGAGTCGCCAGAGGCCACCTTCATCGACGCGAGGGCTGCCTCGCGCAGCTCCACCTGCTCCTCCAATGAGTGGCACCAGGCCAGGACCTCTCGAGCCCGCTCCCCTGCCGCCGTTCGCCGCCGGTCAGCTTCTCGAGCCTCCTCAGCGGCCCAAGATCGGGCCTCCCGAGAGGCCACCAGCGACGCTTGGGCCTCCGCGTCGTCAAGATCGCGCTGACGGCGCGCAAGGGCGATGGCGCCCTCCAGCTCGTGCCTCTCTGCAGCCAGGCGCAGGCCCTTGGCCTCAAGGCGTGCGTCTTCATCACCAAGCTCCTCACCAAGTAGGCTCACCGCATCAGCCGCCCTTCGAAGGAATCCTTGGCGGAGAGCGCGACGCTCCCGAGCGCGCTCGAGCACGTCTTCCACACCATCATCTGCCCCAAGAAAGCACCGGGGGCCAGGAGTCAGCACTCCCCCTCCGGGCTAGGGGCTGGGGGCTGGCACCCTCATGACGGCCGGACACGCTGCGTTAGAAGCCCGGCCTGGGGCCAGCCCGTCCCCAGGAGAAGAGCGCAGGAAGCGCCTTAGCCAATCGCAGTCCACGACCAGGCGAGAAGCCCACGGCAGGCTGGCTATGCCATGGGAAGGCCCGCGAAGGAGGATCACGAGGTGCGCGGGGCCACGATACGCCTCGGGACGGTTCGTCTCTTCGATCGCCCTCACCACAAGGGCTCCGCTGCTCGGAGCGCTCGAGGACGGTGGAGGGGGCGAAGCCAAGGGGGACGGCTTCTCAGCCGTCTCCGCAAGCTCGGCTGGAAGGGGCCTGCGGAACAAGGGTCAGTAAAAGTAACAGACGGATCAGGAGCTGGGAAAGGAGAAGGCTTACTCATCAGTGGCGAAGTACTTCCTACGCTTCAGCAGGCGACAAGGGTAATCGCCGCCCAGGGCCTCCCTTCTCTTCCGGAGAGCCACAAAGTCCATGCGGAAGCGGCCCAAGAGTTGGGCGCATGGATTAACCTGCGACAAAGATGGAGCGGCAAGGCGATCTGCGTCAGGGGCGCCTGCCTGATGTGCGCCGCCGATCGCCTCGCCAAGAGAAGCCGCCAGAGCCTCAGTGGCCTTGGTCGTAGGCGCAGAGTGCAGCTGCTTGTCACCCTTAGCCCCAGCGGCACAGGCCCCGATAACTGCTTCCTCATGAGCCTCGCTCGGCACTGGCACCCCGCCGGGATCCCCCTCGGCCTCTGGCGCCTCGTGCCTCCCTGCTCCTCCACTTGAGGAAGAGTCGCCTTGGCTGACTAGAAGGGTAGTCACCACCACTGGGTTCTCCCGAGGCCCCTGAAGACTGGCGGCATCATGTGGATCTAATAGTGGGAAAGCACGACATTGAAGAAATCAGAAAAGGGAGGAACTAGACCCGCCCACAGGGCGTCAGCAAAATACGGGACCTCGGTGGCTATCCTGTCGATGGAGAAGTGGGACATGGGCCAGGCCATCGTCCTCCCGCACTCATTGAAGATGGTGGCCCGAGCCGAGCTGACCTTGCCCAAGCCCTCGGCGGGGGCCGCCAACGGCGGCAGGCAAGGCGGAGACACGGGTTTCTTCCCTCTTCCCTTCTTTGTCGGGGCCATGGCGATGGGAAGGAGGGGGGAGGTTCGAGATTGAAAACAGAAACCAGAGTTCGAGCGGAGGAAGGACAGAGGACGTTCGAGCAATAAAAAGGGGAACAGCTGTGTACGACTACGGGTCCGCCTAGCAAGGCGCAAAATAAGGAGGGCGTGGGGGAACAGTGCCGCCCACGTCCAATCAACCACCACGCGGCGCCTAAGGCCGTAGGCTGTTAGGGCCCGCGGTGCTTTGCGCTTGCCTTTCCGCCTCCCTACACGACCAAGTCCGGGCGTGCCTTGGGCTCGGGGGCTACTGTCGGTGTTCTGGGAATGGGGGTCCCCAGACTTGCCTGCCTGCGGCCTGCGGCGTGGCTCAAAAGGGGGCCCAGCATGGCCCATCTTCACCAACACAAAACCAAGACCCTCGCGAGGGGCCAAGCCTCGCGGGGCGGACAACGCGGAGCTTCCTCAGGCACGGCCTCGTCAGGCTGGCTCACGAGGAGGCGGAGAGATCAAGGCGGGGTACCCCACGAGGTGCCCGTGACGCAAGCCATGACGACTCAGGGCGCCAGGCGGGTGCCAGCCCGCGCAGCGTCCTCCTTTCCCCTTTGGTGCAAAGGGGGCAAGCGCAGCCACGGAGTACCGAGGCATCAGGCAAAGGTTGCCATTTCGGTGCAACATGACCAAGACCAGGAGGACTACGAGAAGGAGGTCACCGTGGAGCCCAGGACGGCGTCATCACCAGAGCTTTGCGCAGACGAAGACTACTTTTGTCAGGATAGCTGATACTTGTTGTCCCCCTTCAAATTAGCCCGCCATTGTTGGCTCCCTTCCCGCTCGATATTTGGGAAGAGGACCAGGGCCTCTATAAATAGGACCGGCCACCCACATAGCAAAAGGTCCGGGGGGTTGGAAGAGAGAGGCTCTTTAGAGAGGGCCTCGATTAGAAAGAGAGAGAGAGAAAGAAAGGTGACTGAACTCCTCCCAGCAGTTCATCGCCCCAGCCAAGAACAGACCCTCGTGAGGCTGTTCTTCCTTGTATTGTTCATCATCATCAGTCCAAGAGGCAATCCACCACACCACACACTGGAGTAGGGTATTACACCACAACGGTGGCCCGAACCAGTATAAACCCTGTGTACGTTGTGTTTTTCTTTCCATAGTTTAGGTCCTAGCATGGCGGAGGGGTGCAGGTAGGTAGGAGGCAAAATCTCCGCGCGCACCCTAGTTTTCGAACCTCAAGGGTCTGCCGGAACCCAAAATCTGACAGAACTGTAGATCCCGGGCTATCTTATGCCTCCGTCAATGTCCATGGAATTTTGAGTGCGTAATTATGTACGCGTCGTATGAATGCCACTACTTCATCGGGACTAGGACGGAGGCCGAATTGCTAATCGAGCTCTTGACGAGCCGCGCTGTCCTGTTGCAGTGTAGTCCAGAACCTCTTAATGATGTCTAGGGGCTCGGCAGCCGTACTATGGTGCTGCTTGAGAAGGCCGCTTTGTACCTCTACTGCTAGGGTGGCGATGTGCTCTTCTGTTCGGAGGGAGCGTTCAATATTGCCATTGACTGTTATGACGCCGCGTGGACCAGGCATCTTGAGCTTGAGATAAGCATAGTGTGGCACCGCGTTGAATCTAGCAAACGCGGTTCGTCTGCACAGTGCGTGGTAGCCACTGCGAAAGTGGACGATATCAAAGATTAACTCTTCGCTTCAGAAGTTGTCCGGAGAACCGAAGACCACCTCCAGCGTGATTGAGCCCATACAGCGGGCCTCTACACCTGGTATGACTCCTTTAAAGGTAGTCTTTGTTGGTTTGATTCGTGAGGGGTTAATGCCCATCTTCCGCACTGTGTCCTGATAAAGCAAGTTGAGGCTGCGACCACCGTCCATCAAGACACGTGTTAGGTGAAACCCGTCGATAATTGGGTCGAGGACTAGGGCGGCTAAACCACCATGGATGATACTAGTTGGGTGATCTCGACGATCGAAGGTGATCGGAATGACGACCACAGATTGAATTTTGGGGCGACTGGCTCTACCGCGTAGACGTCCCTATGTGCTCGCTTGCGCTCCCTTTTGGGGATGTGTGTAGCGTATATCATGTTCACCGTTACTTGAGGGGGAAATTTCTTCTGCTCCCCAGTGTTCGGCTATTGGGGCTCTTTGTCCTCGTCCTCACTTTGTGATCCCTTTTCTTTGTGTTCAGCATTTAACTTGCCAACCTGTTTGAAAACCCAACAGTCTCTGTTGGTGTGATTGGCTTGTTTATCTGGGGTACCATGTATCTGGCATGGACGATCGAGTATGCAATCCAGGCTGGATGGTCCCTCACTATTCATTTTGTAGGGCTTCTTTCACTGGCCAGACTTGGAGCCGCTGAATCCGGCATTAACGATGGTGTCATCGGTGTTGTCGCCATTGCTTCGACGTTTGTGTCTGTTGCGCCGGAGCTTGCCGGAGCTGTTCTTGGCCTCGGAGGGGCTTGTCTTGCTGGCTGTGTTTTTACTATGAGCCAGCCAGCTGTCCTCATCTGCGCAAAAGCGGGTCATGAGTGCCGTAAGGGCTACCATGGACTTCGGCTTTTCTTGGCCAATGTGGCGTGCTAGCCATTCGTCACAGATGATGTGTTTAAAGGCCACTAGGGCTTCGGCATCCGGACAGTCAACGATCTGGTTCTTCTTGGTTAGGAACCTAGTTCAGAATTTTCTGGCTGATTCTCCAGGTTGTCGAACTATGTGGATTAAGTCATCGACATCGGGTGGCCAGACATATGTACCTTGGAAGTTGTCAAGGAAGGCCTCTTGCAAGTCCTCCCAGCTGCCGATGGAATTCTTGGGAGGCTGTTTAGCCAGTGTCGAGATGGCCCTTTGAGCTTTAGTGGGAGGTATTTGATGGCGTGGAGGTCATCTCCACAGGCCATGTGGATGTGGAGAATAAAGTCCTCAATCCATACTGCGGGATCGGTTGTTCCGTCATATGATTCAGTATTGACAAGCTCGAACCCCTCGGGGAATTCGTGATCTAGCACCTCATCTGTGAAGCATAGAGGGTGTGCGGTGCCTCTATATCGGGCCGCGTCACGGCGCACCTCCGATGAAGTCCGTCCGCGGTTATCGGCCCGGGTGTGACTAGGTTTGTCATGTCCGAATAGGTAGCCGTCATCCCAAGTCGGGAAGCGTCCTCGCGCTCCATAGATTGATCTGGTGTGTCCTGCTCTACTGTCTAGCTCCTACCGAAGGTCGTATGTATGGTCCCGAGCTGTTTTGTCCCTGTTTTTGCGAGGCGGTGTGGCGGGCTGTTGTTCGGCCTGAGTTGCCGTTTTATCCCGACCGCGGGGTGGTCGGTCCGCCGCAATATCTCGACCACGTGGTGGTCGATCCGCATTGCATGAGGGAGGCATGGGATCTAGTGCCTCCTCATCGAACTAACGTAGCAGTCTGTGCTTTGAGTAACTCTTGGTTGGGTGCTCGAGGCCGTATTCCTCGGCTGCCAGGACATAAGTCCACCTATCAATGAGAAGGTCTTGATCAGCTTGGAGCTGCTGCTGCTTCTTCTTCAGGCTTCTTGCAGTGGCTATTAGCTGGCGCTTGAAGCGCTCCTGCTCGAGGGGTGCCTTAGGCATGATGAATTCCTCATTGTTGAGGCTCTCATCATCCTCGGAGACTGGACGATAACTATCATCATCTGGGTCATTGGGCATGGCTTGTTTATCAGGGTTATCTTGCCCGTTGTCTTGTTCCTCTTGTTCGGATGCAGCCCCGACAGGGTCTTCATTTTTTTCGGCGTCGCCCAGAGTACTATTTTCTTCGATGCCAGTGTTGCCATCATTTGAGCGACGAGTCTTAGAGCGGCGTTTAGGGCGTCGGCGCTTGGACTATGTCTCAGAAGGTTTATTCGCAGCTACATCTCCTTTGTCATCATCGCTAGCTTTTTTAGGTGTGTCGACCATGTACACATCGTACGAAGAGGTGGCCGTCCAATGTCCCGTAAACAGCGGGTCTTGGCCTTGCTCCATGTCGGCATCGTCGTCCATACCGTCGATGTCTTTGGAGCCGTAGTCAAGCACGTCGGTTAAGTCATCGACAGTGGCTATGAAGTGGGTGGCGGGTGGGAAGCGAAATTTCCCATCATCAGCGTCTGGCTCGAACCGAACATAGTTCGGCTGTGAGTCCTTGTCCAAGGACAAGTTCTTTAAAGATTTTAGCACATCACCTAAAGGTGAGTGCTGGAAGATGTCTACAGCGCTAAATTCGAGAATCGATAACCGATCCAGCTCGCTGTCTGCAGGCGTACCTGGTCCAGGACTTATAGCCGAAGATGAGTCCGGAGTTCCATTGACGCAAATATTGTGGGGTGCTGAGTCCGTGTGCGGCTCCAACGCCTCAGACTCTGTGGCCTCGGATGGCACAATCTGCACCGGTTCTAAGGCCGTTGCAGCAACAGGGGCCATCTCCTGGATGTGATTCGATGACAGATTTAAGTCATGTTCATCGAGGTGAGGGGGAGCGATTGCTACGTTCTCAAATCCATTGAAGATCAAGTCACCACGGATATCCGCGACGTAGTTCAAGCTTCCAAATCTGACCTGGTGGCCAAGGGCGTAGCTATCAATCTGCTCCAGATGGCAAAGCGAGTTGGCCCGCAGTACGAAGCCGCCGAACACAAAAATCTGTCCGGGGAGGAAGGTTTCTCCTTAGGACAGCGTCACTATAGACGATTGAAGGGGCCATCGGACCTTTCATTGACGGCATAGTGGAACTCTCAACGAAAGCACCAATGTCGGTGTCAAAACCGGCGGATCTCGGGTAGGGGGTCCCGAACTGTGCGTCTTGGATCGATGGTAACAGGAGATGGGGGACACGATGTTTACCCAGGTTCGGGCCCTCTCTATAGAGGTAATACCCTACGTCATGCTTGATTGATCTTGATGACTATGAGTGTTACAAGAGATGATCTACCACGGGATCGTAATGGCTAAACCCTAGAAGCCTAGCCTGTATGACTATGGTAATGAGTATATGTCCTTTTCGGACTAACCCCTCGGGTTTATATAGACACCGGGGGGATCTAGGGTTTACATAGAGTCGGTTACACAAGAAGGAATCTTCATCTTCGATCGCCAAGCTTGCCTTCCATGCCAAGGAGAGTCCAATCCGGACACGGGTATAGTCTCCGGCCTTCATGACTGCACAGCCCATCAGTCCGGCCCATGGATAACAGGCTGGATGCCCGAGGAACCCTTAGTCCAGGACTCCCTCAGATGGTTTAGTTGGAAAGAGCATGGGTTTCTAAACCCATGGTTCTCTTTCTTTATCATGCTTCCTAGCAACAAAGTCTCTCTTATTATAACATTGATTCTTTGATTGTGGGTTATCAAGATCAACAACAGGTTCAATCTCTACATCATTATCATTGGTAGGTTGAGCATCATCATGGACATCATCATTAACATTATCACTAGGTTCATGCTCATTACCATATAGTGTATCAGCATTAGAAATAGAAATATTATTGGGATTCTCAAGGGTGTCTATAACAGGTTCACTAGAATGCAATGTCCTATCAGTTTTCATATTTTTATTACTAGAACTAGGTGTATCAGTATTAACTCTCTAAGAATCTTGCTCAACTCTCATAGGATGGCCCTCAGAATACAGAGGTTCCTCGGTCATCTTACCACCTCTAGTCATAACCCTAACAGTATTATCATTATTCTTACTATTCAATTCATCGAGCAAATCATCTTGTGCCTTAAGTACTTGTTCTACTTGAGTTTTTACCATATAAGCATGTTTACTAATAAGCTTAAGATCCTTGACAGTTCTACACATATAATCACCCAAGCGTTCAAGCATCTAAGCATTACGTTTCAATTGTCTACTAACATAAGCATTGAAGTTTTCTTGTTTAACAATTCAAACTCATCCAAGCATTAACTAGCAGACTTATTATAAGGAATATCCCCTTCATCAAATCTATAAATAGAATTTACCTCTATTACCTGTGTCGGAGCATTAAGACAAAGTATTTCTTCAATAGGTGGTAAATTCTTAAGATCCTCACCTTTAATACCTTTTTCTTTCATAGATTTCTTTGCCTGTTGCATATCTTCAGGACTGGGAAATAGAATACCTCTTTTCTTCAGAGTTTTCTTAGGAGGTGGTCTGAGAAGAATCCAATCATTAGCATTACTCAGTATATTATTCAATAGTTTTTCATCTTGCTCAATAGTTCTTTCCCTGAAAACACAACCAGCACAACTATCTAGGTGGTCCCTAGAAGCATTGGTTAGTCCATTATTAAAGATATCAAGTATTTCATTTTTCTTCAGAGGATGATAAGGAAAAGCATTAAGTAATTGTAGAAGCCTCCCCAAGCTTGTGAGAGACTCTCTTCTTCAATTTGCACAAAGTTAAATATTCCCTGTAAAGCAGCTTGTTTCTTTTGAGCGGGAATTTTTTTCCAAAGAAGTAATATATCATATCTTGGGGACTACGCACACAACCAGGAGAAAGAGAATTACACCGTATCTTAGCATCACCCCTTAATGAGAAAGGAAACAACTTAAGACTATAGTAATAGCGTTTTTCCCTCATGAGCAAATAGGGTGGCTATATCATTCAACTTAGTAAGATGTGCCACAATAGTTTCAGATTCATAACCATGAAAAGGATCAGATTCAACCAAAGTATTTAACCCAGGATCGATAGAGAATTCATAATCCTTATCAGTAACAAAGATAGGTGAAGTAGAAAACTTAGGATCATATTGCATTCTAGCATTCATATATTTTTCTTTCAGCTTAGCTAATAGTTTCTTAAGATCCTCTCTATCATTGCAAGCAAAAAAGTCTCTAGCAGTTTCTTCATCCATAATATAACCCTCAGGTACCTTAGGAAATTCATATCTAGGGGGAGAATCATAATCTTCAGTTTCAATAATATCATCAGTTTCAGCAATTTCATTCTCTCTAACCCCAGCAAGTTGTTCATCAAGAAATTCACCTAATGGCATAGTATTATCAAGCAAAGAAGTAGTATCATCATAAGCATCACGCACAGCAGAAGTGGCATCATCAATAACATGTGACATATAGGAATCAATAGAAGGTGTAGGTGTCACAAGTTTACTCAAAACAGAAGGTGAGTCAAGTGCAAAGCTAGATGGAAGTTCCTTACCTCCCCTCATAGTAGAGGGAAAAATCTTGGTTCTAGTATCTTTAAGATTCCTCATAGTGATCAATAGATATAAATCCCAAGTGACTCAAAGACTAGAGCTATGCTCCCCTGCAAGGGCGCCAGAAAAAGATCTTGATAACCCACAAGTATACGGGATCACAACAATTTTCGAGGGTACAATATCCAACCCAAATTTATTGATTCGACACAAGGGAGCCAAAGAATATTCTCAAGTATTAGCAGCTGAGTTGTCAATTCAACCACACCTAAAAGACTTAATATCTGCAGAAAGTATTTAGTAGCAAAGTAGTATGGAAGTAACGGTAATGGTGGCAAAAGTAACAGTAGCAGTTTCGTAGCAATTGTAACAGCAACAGTAATGTAAGTAACAAAGCAAAGATCAATATGAAACGAACTCGTGGGAAATGGAGTAGTGATGGATAGTTATGTTAGATGTCATTCATCATGCAATAATTATAACCTAGGGTGACACAGAACTAGCTCCAATTCTTCAATATAATGTAGGCATGTATTTCGTATATAGTCATACGTGCTGATGGAAAAGAACTTGCATGACATCTTTTGTCCTACCCTCCCGTGACAGCGGGGTCCTAATGGAAACTAAGGGATATTAAGGCCTCCTTTTAATAGAGAACCGGAACAAAGAATTAGCACTTAGTGAATACATGAACTCGTCAAACTACAGTAATCACCAGAAAGAATCCCAATTATTGTCAACTTCGGGTATGTGGATCATAACTCGTAATAGCTATCTACAACTTGCAAGATCGGATCAAGAACAAAAATATATTCATGAAAACATAATAGGTTCAGATCTGAAATCATGGCACTCGGGCCCTAGTAACAAGCATTAAGCATAGCAAAGTCATAGCAACATCAATCTGAGAACATAGTGGATACGAGGGATCAAACCCTAACAAAACTAACTCGATTACATGATAAATCTCATCCAACCCATCACCGTCCAGCAAGCCTACGATGGAATTACTCACACACGGCAGTGAGCATCATGAAATTGATGATTCAGGAAGGTTGGTGATGATGATGGCGACGATTTTCCCTCTATAGAGCCTCGAACGGACTCCAGATCTGGCCTCCCGATGAAGAACATAGGGTGACGGTGGCTCCGTATCATAAAACACGCTGAATCCTTCTCTCTTATTTTTTTTCTCCCTGAACGTGAATATATGGAGTTGGAGTTGAGGTCGGTGGAGGTCTAGGGGACCCACAAGGCAGGGGAACGCGCCCCAGGGGGGTGAGCATGCCCTCCACCCTTGTGGACAGTAGGTGGGTCCCCCTCTATTGATTCTTTCACCAATATTTTTTATTAATTACAAAAATATTCTCCGTGAAGTTTGAGGTCATTCCGAGAACTTTTATTTCTGCACAAAAATAACACCAAGGCAATTCTACTAAAAACGGTGTCAGTCCGGGTTAGTTCCATTCAAATCATGCAAATTAGAGTACAAAACAAGGGCAAAAGAGTTTGGAAAAGTAGATACGATGGAGACGTATCAGGATCACACACATACCAAGCATTTCAATAGCATACACACAAATGCTCGATGTGTGTATATACAACATGGCATCACAACAAAACTCTACGACTCACATTATTTATTCAATAGGTTCCGAGGAGCCAGATATTACAAACATGGGTCTCATGACCCAACATACAAGTCATACAAGCAACAAGCAGAAGCATAAACATGTCTGAGTACAGACATCTAAGAAGAAGAAGGATAGAAAGCCTGACTATCTACAAGACCCTCCATAGGAACCAAACCTCTGTCTGGGATTCCCAAGCTAATGTCGAAGCCCACGTGGAACTACTAGTGAGACTGAAGTCTCCTTTGCAAAACATAAATTAAGAAAATATGATTACAAATGTACTCAGCAAGACTTACATTAGAACTAACTACATATGCATTCGTATCAACAAAGGGGTGGTGGAGTTTAACTGCAGCGAGCCACCTTTGACTCGGTGGCTATCCTGTACTACGAGTACTTTCTTTGAGGTGGTGCACACGAGTCCACATATTCACCAAATCAATACACCACTATGGATCTGCTCCCGTCTCCCTACGAGAAGGCCATCCATAACACTCACGCTTATCTTGCGCATTTCAGAGTATCCACTTTCAGTTATCTATGAACAATGTAAGCGTTCCAAGTAGTCCATATCCGCGGACACGACTATTCGAATAGATCATATATAACCCTATAGGGGTGTACTCTTCACACATGCTCTCGCCACTTACCGCTATGTACACGTCATGTATCTCGGTAACCTTCAAGCGGAAGCCTGGCGAGGGTGTCGACCACGACCTCACTAACCACACAATACTCTAGTACAGGTTTATCACCTATCCGAGGCTGAACTCCTGGAGAGAGATCAAGGTGATTAATAAGTCTAGAGGGGCACTTAAGCATTCCAATGCGTGGTAGTAACTGTCTTGGATCACAAACACACAACTCAGTTCCCGAGGCCGATTTCAATGAGACAACCCACCATGTACTCCTACATGGCCTCTCACAACTACCTTTACCAAATCATGTTCACACACTTAGCTCAAACAACATTTCAATTCATCTCCGATGAATCAGGCCTCACACAAGTCTAAGCAATAGCAGGCATAACAAGAAAGCATGAATGAGTAGGCACATCATGGCTCAAAAAACTCCTACTCATGCTAGTGGGTTTCAACTATTTACTGTGGCAAAGACATGTCATGCAGAGGAAAGGGTTCAACTACCAAAACATGTAAAGTTGAATCGTTCTTGTCCTAATGCAATAAAAGAGAGAAGGAGCGAGAGAGTGGGATTGTATCAAAATGCTCAAAGGGGGTTTTCTTGCATGGCACTTTTGAAGATAGCATTGTGTCTTCATTACTGTCATCAATCACATCATTGAAACAACGTCTACTGAGAGGGGGCAAACACCGGCAAACAAGAGGGAACACAATCAATGAAATGCAACAATATGATGCATGACCATGACATGGCAATATGCTATGATTTAGGCTAATGCAACTAGCAGCGATTTAAATGAAGTTGGTTTGAACCCGTGGTTCAAATTCAAACTTCACATGAGACATTTAAAATTCCCTTTATTCAAATTTCATCGGTGTTGCTTCATGGACTTCTCCAAAAGCACACAAAATATATTAGAGGCATTTGGAAATATATCCCATATATTATGAATATAGATCCAAATTCAAATACAATATATATTTAAATTTAGAGCCCAAATAATTTCCTAAAAAATGTTCCACAATTTTGGTTTGATATATAAGTCTTGCCAAAATTCTCCAAACTATTTTAGGGCATTTTGGATTCACTAAATGCAATTTTTAGGGTTCTTGCCCTTCTTTTAAAACAATTCTTTTGAGGCTTTTGAAAATTCTCTCAATCCCAATTTCTTGAATTTAAACATGATGCAAGATGCTCTGTGATGCAACTATTCATAGGCAACTATTCTAGGGTTGTGACAACTAGCTAGGAGTGGGTAATGGTTTATCTTGTGTGCCAATATGCATTTAAAATGGTTATGATGTACGATGTTAGGATGGTATCCTCTTCTGAATGATTCAAGTGGCTTGTCTTGGCGCATGTTGACGCATGGAGTTGAATAAAAAACAACGTAACATCCACGATATTTATGTTCATGGTGATTTATATCCTACTCATGCTTGCACTCAATGTTGGTTAACCTCAATGCATGTTTATGGCCATTGTTGCTCTCTACTTGGTCGCTCCTCAATATATTTGCTAGCCTTCACTTGTCCTAACCGGGAATACTGCTTCTGCATCCACTTCCTTAAAACCCAAAGTTGTTCCATATGAGTCCACCATACGTACCTATACACAGTATTTACCAGCCGTTCCAAGTAAATTTGCATGTGCCAAACTCTAAACCTTCAAATGATAATATGTTTTGTCTGCCCGAATCGCTCATGTAGTGACTGGGGGCTGTCAGTATCTTCCATGCTAGGTGGGATATTCTCACGATGAGTGTTTATTCACTAGTCATTCACGAGAAAGTGGTGATGACCCACAAGTATAGGGGATCAATTGTAGCTCTTTTTGATAAGTAAGAGTGTCGAACCCAACGAGGAGTAGAAGGAAATGACAAGTGGTTTTCAGCCAGGTAATGTCTGTAAGTGCTGAAATTGTAAGTAGAAGAGTAGTTGGATAGCAAGATAATTTGTAACGAGCAAGTAATGATAGTAGTAACAAAAGTGCAGAAAGGTAGCCCAATCCTTTTGAGGCAAAGGACAGGCCAAAACGGTCTCTTATGATAAGCAAAGCGTTCTTGAGGGTATACGAGAATTTCATCTAGTCACTTTCACCATGTTGGTTCGATTTGTGTTCGCTACTTTGATAATTTGATATGTGGGTGGACCGGTGCTTAGATGTTGTTCTTACTTGAACAAACCTCCTACTTATGATTAACCCTCCCGCAAGCATCTGCAACTATGAGAAAAGTATTAAGAATAAATTCTAACCATAACATTAAACTTTTGGATCCAATCGGTCCCTTACGGAATAGCACATAAACTGGGGTCTAAGCTTCTGTCACTCTCGCAACCCATCATCTAATTGCTACTCCACAATGCATTCCCTTTAGGCCCAAATATGGTGAAGTGTCATGTAGTCGATGTTCGCATGACACCACTAAGGGAATCACAACATACATACTATCAAAATATCAAATACATATCAAGTTCACATGATTACTTGCAACATGATTTCTCCTATGACCTCAAGAACAAAAGTAACTACTCACAAATGATGATCATGCTCAAGATCAAAGAGGTATTAAATAGCATATTGGATCTGAAGATATAATATTCCACCAAATAAACCATATAGTAATCAACTACAAGACGTAATCAAGACTACTGGTCACCCACAAGCACCAATCTATAGTTCTGGTAACAAGATTGAACACAAGGGATGAACTAGGGTTTGAGATAAGATGGTGTTGTTGAAGATGTTGATGGAGATTGCCCTCCCCAAGATGGGAAAGTTGTTGGTGATGATGATGACGATGATTTCCCTCTCCGAGAGGGATGTTCCCCTGGCGGAATCGTTCCGCCGGAGGGCAAAAGTGCCCATGCCCAAGTTCCGCCTATAGACGGCGGCGCTCTATCCCGAAAGTCCTCTCCTTATTTTTCTACGTCAAAATGACTTATATACCAGAAGATGGGCCTGGGTGAGCACAACCCTCCAGGGCACGCTTGGGCTCCTTGGCGCATCCAGGTGGGTCATGCCCACCTGGTGGGCCCGCTCTGATACTTATTTGCTCCAATATTTTTCATATATTCCAAAAAAAATCTGTGGAGTTTCAGCCTGTTTGGAGTTTTGCAGAATAGGTAGCCTGACGTAGCTTTTCCAGGTCCAGATTTCCACCTGCTGGAATTCTCCCTCTTTGTGTGTACCTTGCATATTATGAGAGAAAAGGCATTATAATTACTCCAAAAATCATTATTAGGCTTAAAAACAGCATAAATAATAGTAGGAAAACATGATGCAAATGGACGTATCAACTCCCCCAAGCTTGTCCTCAAGCGGAAACCAAAATCGAAAAACATGTCCACATGCTTAGAGAGAGAGGTGTCGATAAAAACAAAATACGTATGTAGAAGCATCATGTTCATTATTATAACAACAACAAACTTAAACATAAGACTCTTATCATAGAACTTTTACCATAGACTTCTCATGAATAAGTGACAATTCATCACACTATTGAAGTATAAAGAAAAATCTCTATTAGAAACCAACAAACTATGTTCTCCGTCAACTTTGCAACTGCAATTCATCATCTTTTCAGGAAGGGTCACGTATTGGAGCCTTTAGGCAAGTCCACAACCATCATATAGTATTCTATGATTGCTAACACTCACCGCATAGACATGAGCAAAACGTTTCAATCGGACACATAGAAAGATAGGGGCTTATAGTTTCACCTCCCAATGTATTCACCTCAAGGGTGATTGTCGGATTTCGGGGTCCGGCAAAACCCTTGAGGTTCGAACACTAGGGTGCGCATGAAGATCTCCCCCTCCTCTAGCTCGCACTCATTATTATCTCACGGCCTAGCTCCACGATCCCAAAGAAAGAGAGACACAAGATTTATACTAGTTCGGGCCACCGTTGTGGTGTAATACCCTACTCCAGTGTGTTGTGGAGGATTGCCTCTTGGGCAGAGGATGAACAGTTACAAGGGAAGAACATCCTCCTAAGGAGAGGTGTTCTTGTGTTTGGCGAACTTGTGTGGTTCGGGATCATCTGGATCTCCCCTGCTATGGTGGTGGCTAGTCCTATTTATAGAGGCCCTGGTCCTCTTCCCAAATATTGAGCGGGAAGGGATCCCACAACAGCCAAATTCGAAGGGAGACAACTAGTACAGTTTTATCCTAACAAAAGTAGTCCTTGCCTGCCAAAGGATCTGGTGGTGATGCCGTCTTGGGCTCCACGGTGACCTCCGTCCCGCTGTCCTGCTGGTCTTGGTCTTGTTGCACCGATATTGAAACCTTTGCCTGATGCCTCGGGACTCCTCGCCTGCGCCTGCCTCTTTAGCACCAAAGAGGAAACGAGGATGCTGCGCGCGCTGGCGCCCACCTGACGCCCGCCTGGCTCCAGTCGTCATGCCTTGTGTCACAGGAACCTCGCGAGGTGTCCCTTGCCTTGATCTCTCCGCCCCTCGCGAGCCAGCCTGGTGAGGCCGCCCCTGAGGAGGTCCTGCGTCGTCCGCCTCACGAGGCTCGACCCCTCGCAAGGGTCTTGAGTGTTTGCTGGTGAAGATGGCCCGTATAGGGCCACTGGGGGAGCCACGCCATGGGCCGCAGGCAGGCACGTCTGGGGACCCCCGTTCCCAGAACACCGACAGTAGCCCCCGGGCCCAAGGCATGCTCTGGCTTTGCTTCGAGGCAAAGCCAAAGGGCAAGTGCGGAGTGCCCCGGGCCCTAACAGCCTGCGATACCGCTTAACCCGTGGCGATTGATTGTACATGGGCGTCTCCACTTCCCCCCGCTACCTCGGCAACTACCCGATTTTACGAGTCCTTACTGCATGCAGAAAAAGATCATTATTACCTTAGATCGTGGCGGCCGGCGGTTGGCCTGCTCTTGGCTATAAATGGGAAGAGGGGCGCGGAGCCCCTGTCACCCATCTCTTCCTTTGCTTCTCCCGCTCATTCTTCTTCCTTGCTTCACTATCGGCGGCGACACCCATGGCGCCTGCGAAGAGGCTCTCGGCTGCAGAGAAGGGGAAGGCTCGTCAGGAGGGGCCTGGCTCACCGCCGCCCAAGAGGGGGTGCGACCGTCCCCGCAAGCACGCTATGACCCCCATCATGGCCCCTCGTGGTCGCGGTGGCGCCTCTTCACATGGTGGTGGTTGCCCGATTCGTGGTAGCTCCGTTGATGAAGGGAGGCGCGCCATGGTCGCTCGGCCGCCCAGGCAACGCTTCCACTCGGCGGAAGTGCTGCCGGAGTTTGTCGTGTGGTCAGAGAACCCAGCTGGCACTTGGCTCCAACTCCTGCGCTTCTTTCCTGACGAGCTGCCAGCCACTGGTCTAGGTGGTCTCTGGCTGTAGGCGGACGGCTACTGAGGCAAGGCTTCATGGGTCGCGGTTGAGGTCTCTGCCGCGGGCAATGCAGCACTGGCCCGTGGCTCGCAGACGTTTGCCAGCGCGCGAGGCCTGGGCCGGCGGTGCGCCCTCCACTTCAAGTACGATGGCAACACGACCCTCTACGTGAGGGTGTTCGAGGAAGATGGCCGCGACGAGAGCGAGGGCGGGCTCACCTTCGACGCCGGCCATGGCTCGTCCAGCTACGGCGACTCTTCTTCTGGTGATAGCTCCAACAGCGGCGGCTATGATCAGCCACCACGTCGCCGACCCGCTTCGAAGGTGGCAGCGGGTCGTCTCGTCACCGCGCTCCAGTGAAGCATGAGGAGGGGTCAGGCTGAGCTCGGGCGAGCTTCATGGGCCCATCCTCACGAACTGCCGCTTCTGTTTCTTTCTTCTTTTCCTTCCTGCATTAAGAGAGAGACAAGTATGGGGCCCCGCTGGGGCGTGCAACAACTATGATTTCCAAATGGCTATGCTATGTTTATCGCTCTTGTGCCGTGTTGTAGCATCGATGTTTTATGCATGCGTGTAGGAATAACTTAGCTTGATGCGCCTGAAGTAGTTTCTGCCTCGCGAGGCGCGCGCTCCCCAGTACTTGGCGAGGCCTCCTGTGCTCGGAAGGCATCTGAGAATCGCAAAAATTCGCTAGGAAATTTTTATTCTTCCGAACCCTGGTCGCGGGCACCGTCGGCCATGACCCAGTGCTTTGCAACACGGTACCTTGGGGCACAGATTGAGAGGGGTGCGCCACCTTGCGAGCTCGAGTGAGGGTGCCTTGCGAAAGATAGAAAAATCAAAACGCTCATGAGGGCACCTATCCAGCCCCCTCCCGAGGCACGCGAGGGAGAGTACGGGTCAAAACGAGGAACCGAGAGCAGAAAGGAGGCAAAAAGGCAATGGAACCAGGCCAGCAAGGAACACCAGAAAGCAAAATCTTACTAAAGAGGAGCGAACCAACTGCGGAAAGCAAATGAAAAGCCGCGTCCGGCACCTAGTCTAGTCTTCTTGTCTTCTCACCAGCGTGGCGCTAAGTGTTGCCACTAAGACGTTGGGAGGGAGCCCCCGAGGCCCGAGGGCGGCACTCCTGAGACTCTGGGGCGTGTACAACCCCAGTCATTATTACGTGAGAGTGTCACGAGCGGAGATCTTCATAGGCATCGGGCCTTGCATCACAGGCACCAGGCCTTGCTTCATGGGTAGAACTTCCGGAGGTGTTGGATGTTCCAGGCGTTCTGGATGGGGATCCCGTCCGGCGTCTCCAGGCGCGCGGCGCCAGGCCTGGAGACGTGGGTGACCCGAAACGGGCCCTCCCACATGGGTGAGAGCTTTTGCAGCCCTTCCCTGGAGAGTACCCGCCTCAGGACAAGATCACCCACCTCGAGCGTCCTGGAGCGGACACTGCGGCGGTCCTCCCACATGGGTGAGAGCTTTTGCAGCCCTTCCCTGGAGAGTACCCGCCTCAGGACAAGATCACCCACCTCGAGCGTCCTGGAGCGGACACTGCGGCAGTGGTACCGCCGCAGCACCTGCTGGTACCGTGCAGCTCGGAGCGAGGCTTCACGGCGACGTTCCTCCCCCAGCACGAGGTCCATCCCCTGCATGGCGTCCTGCTGCGTTTCATCAAACGCCAGGACCCGCCTGGAGCGATGCCTGACCTCGTGTGGGAGAACCGCTTCTGCTCTGTAGACGAGGAAGAATGGGGTCTTGCCTGTGGGCCTAGTGGCGGTGGTGCGGATGGACCACAACACGGACTGGAGGTCGTCGTGCCAGCCCCTGCCGCAGGCCTTGAGCTTCTTCTTGAAGGTCCTGGTCTTGAGAACCCTCAGGACCTCCGCATTGGCGCTTTCGGCCTGGCCGTTGCTCATGAGGTGCACCACGGAGGCATAGCAGATCTGCGTTCCAAGGTTAGCACAATATGTTTTGAAGAGATTGCTAGTGAACTGTGAGCCATTGTCGGTGACGATGCGATTAGGGACCCCAAATCAACTTACGAGGCCCTTGATGAACTTGACAACTGACCTAGCTGGGATGGTGCGGACGGCTTCCTTTTTCGCCCACTTGACGAATTTGTCGATGGCGACGTAGAGGTAGCGGTAGCCTCTAGGCGCTCGAGGGAATGGGGACAGGATATCCAGCCCCCAGACCGCAAACGGCCATGAGAGCAGGATAGTCTAGAGGCCATGAGTCGGCTGGTGGATCTGCTTGGCGTGGAATTGGCAGGCCTCATTGGATTTCACCAGCTCGGCCGCGTCGTTGAGTGCCGTGGGCCAGTAGAACCCGCTGCGGAAAGCCTTGTTGACTAGGGTGCATGAGGATGAGTGGTGCCCGCAGTCTCCGCCATGTATGTCAGCCAGCAACTCATTCCCCTGTTCCCTGGAAATGCATCGTAGAGAAACATCATTTGGCCGCTTCCTGTATAGCTCACTGTCCTGAATGCAGTATGCTATAGCCTGCCGGGCCACACGCTCCGCGTCTTCCTCCTTCTCCGGCAACGTGCACTACAAAAAAAGTACACTTCCATTGAGGGAGTCCTGGATTAGGGGGTGTTCGGGTAGCCGGACTATACCTTCAGCCGGACTCCTGGATTATGAAGATACAAGATTGAAGACTACGTCCCGTGTCCGGATGGGACTTTCCTTGGCGTGGAAGGCAAGCTTGGCGATGCGGATATTCAAGATCTCCTACCATTGTAACCGACTCTATGTAACCCTAACCCTATCCGATGTCTATATAAACCGGAGGGTTTTAGTCCGTAGGACAACTTCATCAACTCCATAGACAACAATCATACCATAGGCTAGCTTCTAGGGTTTAGCCTCCTTGATCTCGTGGTAGATCTACTCTTGTACTACCCATATCATCAATATTAATCAAGAAGGACGTAGGGTTTTACCTCCATCAAGAGGGCCCGAACCTCGGTAAAACATCGTGTTCCCTGCCTCCTGTTACCATCCGGCCTAGACGCACAGTTCGGGACCCCATACCCGAGTTCCGCCGGTTTTGACACAGACATTGGTGCTTTCATTGAGAGTTCCTCTGTGTCGTTTTCGTTAGGTCCGATGGCTCCTTTGATCATCAACAACGATGTGGTCCAGGGTGAGACTTTTCTCCCCGGATAGATCTTCGTCTTCGGCGGCTTCGCTCTGCGGGCCAATTCTCTTGGCCACTTGGAGCAGATCGAGAGCTACGCCCCTGGCCATCAAGTCAGGTTTGGAAGCTTAAACTACACGGCTGACATCCGCGGAGACTTGATCTTCGATGGGTTCGAGCCACGGCCAAGCGCGCCGCACTATCTCGAGGGGCATGATCTAGCTCCGCCTCCGGGTAGTGTCTTGGAGGCCGCACACGCATCGGTCCCGACCTCTAACTCAGAGCCCATTGCACCAATGGAGGACGAGCGGTTGGACACCACCTCGGGGGCTGCGATCTTAAAGGCGATCGAGCCGAATGCTAGCCCCGCACTCTGCATGATCCGTGACTCCGAGGATCAGGACTCCTCCCAGACTCCGAACCCCCCGCGCCCCTGCCAATCGAATCCGATTGGGCCCCGAGAATGGAGTTCACCACCGCAGACATCTTTCAGCACTCACCTTTTGGTGTCATCCTGAATTCTCTTAAGTCCCTCTCTTTATCAGGAGAGCCCTGGCCGGATTACGGTCAGCGAGGAGGGGATACGGACGACGAAGAAATCCAAAGCCCACCCACCACCCACTTTGTAGCCACTGTCGACAATTTAACCGACATGCTTGACTTCGGCTCCGAAGACATCGACGGTCTGGACGACGATGTAGGAGAGAACAGGAACCAACACCTATAGGGCGGTGGAAGGCCACCTTGTCATATGACATATATATGGTGGATACTCGAAAAGATGGAGATGGCAATGGAACAGTGGGGGAGGACACCCCCAAGAAACAGCCAAAGTGCCGGCGTCAGCGGCGCCGCTCTAAATCCCGCCAAAGCAAAAACGGTGATTCCAGCACGGGAGATAATACTACCCCGGACAGCGTCGAAGAACACCCACCTCAGAAAGATTCGGCACAGGAAGATGGAGAAGCCAGCCCTCATGAGAGAGCGGCAGATCAAGAGGTTGAGGATGATAACTATATGCCTCCCTCCGAAGACGAGGCAAGCCTCGATGACGATGAATTCGTCATACCATCAAACCCCGCCGAACAAGAGCGTTTTAGACGCAGGCTTTTAGCCATGGCAAGCAGCCTCGAGAAAAAGCAGCAGCAGCTTAGAGCTGCCCAAGATTTGCTAGCGGACAGATGGACAGAAGTCCTTGCGGCCGAAGAGTATGAACTCGAACGCCCCTCCAAGAGTTACCCAAAGCGGAAGCCGCTACCCTGATCAGAGGAGGAAGCACCTACATCACCAGCGCATGACATGGCAGACCGGCCACCTCGCGGCCGCAACAGAGAGGTCTCTCGACCCTCCACCCAAGCCATGCCCCGACGCCACTCAAATAAGGCACAGGAAAATGCGCCAGACCTGCGAGAAGTACTGGAGGACAAGGCAAGACAAACAAGATCGATCTACGGATCATGCAGGCGCCCTACGGCACGTGACGATGATCCTTACTCCGGATACAACAAATCCGGCCGGGCTGAACACAACAGACATAGCTCTTCCGAGCTACGCCGTGATATAGCCCAGTATAGAGGCACCGCACACCCGCTATGCTTCACGAATGAAGTAATGGAGCATAAAATCCTAGAGGGTTTCAAACCCGTAAACATCGAATCATACAATGGCACAACAGATCCGGCAATATGGATTGAGGATTATCTCCTTCACATCCACATGGCACGCGGCGATGATCTACAGGCCATCAAATACCTCCTGCTCAAACTTAAAGGACCGGCCCGGCATTGGCTTAACAGCTTGCCAGCAGACTCAATCGGTTCTTGGGAAGACCTGGAAGCCGCATTCCTCGACAACTTCCAGGGCACTTACATGCGACCACCGGATGCCGACGACTTAAGCCACATAATTCAGCAGCCAGAGGAATCGGCCAGACAATTCTGGACATGGTTCCTAACAAAGAAAAACTAGATAGTCAACTATCCGGATGCAGAAGCCCTAGCAGCCTTCAAGCATAACATCCGCGACGAGTGGCTTGCCCGGCACCTAGGACAGGAAAAGTCGAAATCCATGGCAGCCCTCACGACACTCATGACCTGCTTTTGCGCGGGTGAAGACAGCTGGCTAGCTCACAGTAACAACTTATCCAAGAACCCTGGTAATTCGGACACCAAGGACAAAAGTGGCAGGACACGTCGGAACAAACAAAAACGCTGCGTTAACAGCGACAGCAATGAAGACACGGCAGTCAATGCCGGATTCAGAGGCTATAAATCCGGTCAGCGGAAAAAGGCATTCAAAAAGAATACTCAGGGCCCGTCCAGTTTGGACCGAATACTCGATCGCTTGTGCCAGATACATTGCACCCTCGAAAAGCCAGCCAATCACACTAATAGGGATTGTTGGGTATTCAAGCAGGCAGGCAAGTTAAGAGCCGAAAACAACAAGGGGCTACATAGCGACGACGAGGAGCCCAAGCCGCCGAAAAATAATGGACAGAAGGGCTTTCCCCCACAAGTGTGGATGGTGAACATGATATACGCAACCCACATTCCCATGCGGGAGCGGAAGCGTGTGCTACGGGACGTATACGCGATGGAGCCAGTCGCCCAAAGTTCAACCCATGGTCCTCCTGCCCGATCACTTTTGATCGGAGGGACCATCCCACTAGCATCCATCATGGCGGCTTCGCCGCATTGGTTCTTGACCCAATCATCGACGGATTTCACCTCACAAGAGTCCTCATGGACGGCGGCAGCAGCCTGAACCTGCTTTATTAGGACACAGTGCGGAAAATGGGCATAGACCCCTCAAGGATCAAACCCACAAGAACGACCTTTAAAGGCGTCATACCAGGTGTAGAAGCCAACTATACAGGCTCAGTAACACTTGACGTGGTCTTCGGATCCCCGGATAATTTCCGAAGCGAAGAGTTAATCTTCGATATAGTCCCGTTTCGCAGTGGCTATCATGCCCTGCTCGGACGAACCGCATTCGCAAAATTCAATGCGTTGCCGCACTATGCATATCTCAAACTCAAGATGCCAGGCCCTCGAGGAGTAATCACGGTCAACGAAACACCGAACGCTCCCTCCTTACAGAGGAGCATACGGCGGCTCTCGCAGCGGAGGTACAAAGTAGCCTTCTTCGGCAATTCTCCAGTCCGGCCATTAAAAAGCCAGACACTGCCAAGCGTGCCCGGAGTAACCTACAACAAGACCGCCTGGCACACTCCGAGCAAGCGTAGCAATGCGGCCCCAACCCCAGCCTTCGTGACCTAGTGAAACTAGTACCTCGCGTACATAACTACACCCTTGAAATACCATGGGCACACGGGAAGGGGCACAATAATGGCATGCCCAAAATATGGCTTAAAACGTACTAGGGGCTGTCCGATTCTTTTTTCAACTTTTTGTTACTTGCAGGACTCCATACTTTGGACGACCTGTTCGGCAATTCGACTGCTACACAAACAACGCAAGATCCAGGAGGTAGACAAGCCATGCCACATTATCAAACTCCCAGGTGGTCTCTGTTACGGGCAATATACCTGTTTTGAATACAACTCCGCGGCCTGCCCCTGGTCAGGACATACTAAATAGTCCAATATCTTTTTGCTTATCGCACCACTTGTATCATTTGGCTTTGATAAACAGCCTCTTTATAAACAATGCATAACTTTCTGCCTATTTTTTGCATTATCATCTTTCATATATATGTTTATGACATAAAGCACCCGTACACTGTGGTACGGCAAAATACGCCAGGGGCTTTAGTACCCATTAATATGACGTGAGAAGTCCGTGCACTTTCACAAGTGCGGCACCCCGAACTTATAGCACTATATGCATCGGCTCCGAATCATGATTTGGGTCAATAGTTGGGTTTGCCCGTCTCCTATGTTTTGGTACCTTACGTTCCGCTATATCGGCTAAGGTAGCACTAGGAGAACCACTGTGATTGTGCCCCGGTTGAGCTGGGTTAAGCACCTCAGTGGAGAAAGCTAAAACTGACTGTCATGATGAGGCGAGAGACCGGTCGCTGTTCGAGAGGTTTTTCGAGTCCCTAAAGGCTTATGCCGCTTCGAGCGAGGAGTTGGATAACCCCAGCCAAGGCGTGGATAGCGCCCCGAACTCGGTCCTCCGAACTATGGGCTTCGCCGAAATTTAAAATTATAAAGTTCTATGGCTAAGTGAGAGTGTTCAAGCATTATAGTCCAATTGCCTGGTTCGTCATGCTGAGCGCCTCCCTCGAAGGACCCAACCATGGGAAAAAGAGCACCCAGGATTATCACCGAACACCCCGACACTAGTGGCATGGGGGCAGAAGCCGACGACTGGCCATCTCTCAATTTTTGATAAACGGCCGCACAGAAAATAATATTTTAAATTCAATAAGCATTTCTTAGCACATATGAACAAGTTTTCAGCGCACAGGATAAACACGAGCGAATTCATTCAAAAATTACATCCTTGGTGCACTCATCTGCCACAAGGCGGGCACCTGCAAGAACATCTTTATAGTAGTTCTCCGGCTTGCGATGCTCCTTCCCCGGCGGTGGCCCGTCCGTCACAAGCTTCTCACCGTCCAGCTTACCCCAGTGCACCTTTACACGGGCAAGGGCCCTACGGGCACCTTCGATGTAGACGGAGCACTTGATGACCTCGAGCCTTGGACAGGCCTCCACCAGCCGCTACGCCAGCCCGAAGTAGCTCCCAGGCAAGGCCTCTCCGGGCCACAGCCGAACTATGAAGCCCTTCATGGCCTGTTCGGCCGCCTTGTGGAGTTCGACCAGCTGTTTCAGCTGGTCCCTCAAGGGCACAGGGTGTCCGGCCTCAGCATACTGAGACCAGAATACCTTCTCCGTCGAGCTGCCCTCTTCAGCTCGGTAGAATGCGGCGGCATTGGACACGCTGCGGGGAAGATCTGCGAAGGCCCCTGGAGAACTCCGGATTCGGGTAAGTAACAAGTAGTTTACTTTTATGTTTCTGCTTTGCATAAAGAATGCCTTACCCGCTGCTATCTTCTTCATATCCTCCAACTCTCGGAGAGCCTTCTAGGCTTCGGCCTTGGCAGACTTGGCAGTCTCAAGGGCCGTTGCGAGCTCGAACGCTTGGGTCTTTGACTCAAGCTCCAAACTCTCATGTTTCTTCATGAGAGCCTAAAGCTCTTGCTACACCTCGCCGACCTGAGACCCAAGTTTCTCTCGCTCGGTGCGCTCCGCGACCGTTGTCTTTTCGACCTCGGACAGCTGCTTGAGGGTCGCCACCTCAGTCGTGGCCCCTACAATAAGCAGTACAATCCTGTTATTTTTTGCAATCACGCCTTTCTATAGGCACCTTTTTATAAGGTATCTCTTACCTTCTTTCTCCTCGAGCTGCTGCTTGGCACGGCCGAGTTCTTGCTCGGACCGCTCGAGTCCCTGTTTCAGGGTATCCAGCTCCGCAGTCAGTGCGGCGGTGGCTAGCAGCGAAGCCTGCATACGCATATTGACTTCTTTATTAGACTCCTGCGAAATTTCATAGATCCTCTATTCGGCTTTTCTTTCCGAACGCCAAACAGAGCATCAGGGGCTACTGTCTATGCGGTAATATTTTTACATATTTTTACTTACCTCGAAGCCTGTTAGGAGGCCAGCGCAAGCTTCATTCCGCCCGCTCTTGGCGGACTGAAGCTTCCGGATCACCGTACTCATAATAGTACGGTGTTCCTCATCGATGGAGGCACCTTCAAGCACCTCCAGCAGATTGTCCGGCTCCTCCGGTTGGACGGAGGCTGCCGGTTCAGAAGGCTTGCTCCTCTTGGCAGGAGTTCGCCTGCCGCGGTCCGGAATGGTTGAAGATTCCGGCACGGTGTCCGGCTTAAGGCCGGACTTGGAGCCCTGGGGGGTCTTGTCCCCTTCACTCCTGGGGTCCGGGAGGTCGCCTTGCGGCTCCTCCAGGACCACCTCCTCCTTCCCCGGAGCTTGGTGCGAGGCCACTTCGGCGTCATCCGCAGTGCGAGGGGAGACAGCGGGCGGAGCAGAGTTCACGTCCGATGAATCCAGGGAGCCGCTCGATGACTCGTCAAGTGCGGCCCGGGGCAGGCTGCATGATCACATTCGACATTAGGGGAAGCTGTGCAACAAAAGGAATATCATGAGTTACTCTGGTATCTGAACACTTACGATTTTGCCGGACGCTTGGCCATGTCCGGCCATTCCTCTTCGCCCTCTTCGGCATCAGGGGCGTAGTCCAGCAGAGGGGCCTTCCTTTTTCTAGACCCCTCGGCCTCCCCCCTTGGGGGGACCATCCTCATCTCTCCTCCCTCCACCGGAGAGGGACAGTCTTCTTCTTCCTCCTCCTCGTTCTCGCGGGAGGAGGGCGTCTCGGACTCATCAGATGACGAGTCCGACACCACCGCGTTGCGGGCACTCTTTCGAGTCCCCGTGGTCTTCTTCTTCTTGACCTTCTTCTCCGGCAGCACATAAGGCGCCGGGGCCAGCAGCTTCACCTGTAAAGCTGGGGCTGGATCTTCAGGGAGCGGAGCCGGACAGTTAATTGGCTCGGCTCTCACCCGCCAAGCCTGTCAGAGGAAAGGGAGTTTAGATCCCGCATAGTGTCAAACTATGAAAAAAGGCTTAACATCCTATGAAGGGTGTAGATGGCATACCTTGCTAGCGTGACGCTGCGAGCTGTATCCACGGTCCTCGGAAGCGGGTGTGGGAGCCTCGACGCCCTTGAATAGCACCCTCCAGGCGTCTTCATACGTCGTGTTGAAGAGCCTGTTGAGTTTGGTGCTGCGCCGAGTCGAACTCCCACAGATTAAAATCCCGTTGTTGGCACGGGAGGATCCGGCGGACGAGCATAACCTGGATTATATTAACAAGCCGGACTGGCTTGTTCACCAGGGACTGGATGCATGTTTGCAATCCGGTCACCTCTTTTTCGTCACCCCACGACAGGCCCGTCTCTTTCCAGGACATAAGCCGCGTGGGGGGTCCGGATCGGAACTCAGGGGCTGCGGTCCATTCCGGATCGCGTGGCTCGGTGATATAAAACCACCCGGCTTGCCATCCCTTTAGGGTCTCCATGAAAGAGCCCTCGAACCATAGGACGTTGGCCATCTTGCCCGCGATAGCGCCTCCGCACTCCGCCTGGCTGCCGCGCACCACCTTGGGCTTGACGTTGATGGTCTTGAGCCAGAGGCCGAAATGGGGGCGGACGCGGAGAAAGGCCTCATACACGACGATAAACGCTGAGATGTTGAGGATGAAGTTTGGAGTCAGATCGTGGAAATCCAGGCGATAGTAGAACATGAGCCCCCGGACAAATGGTGGAGTGGAAAACCTAGTCCACGGAGGAAGTGGTGGAGAAACACGACCCTCTCATGGGGCCTTGGGGTGGGGATAAGCTGCCCCTCTTCGGGAAGCCGGTGCGCGATGTCCTTGGACAGGTATCCGGCCTTCCTTAGCTTTTTTACTTTACCCTCCATAGCGGAGGAGACCATCCATTTGCCTCCCGCTTCGGACATTGCTGGAGAAGGTTGAGGTGGGATGTGCGGGCTTGGGCGCTGGAGCTCGGGTGCGCGAGGGATGGATAGGCAAGGGAGGAAGAAGGCGTAGGTAAAAGGGTGGATCCTTATCCCCTTATATAGGCGGATGCGGTTACGCGTCCCCGCCTACCTAATAAAACTCACTTGCCTCCCAAGCGCCATGATAAATGGCACGGTTGGGTTACCCATGTCTGTATTGATGAGAATCCCGTAAAGGGGGTACACGATCTCTGCTTTGACAAGACGTGCCAAGGAAACCACCTCGCAATACATGCTGAGGAGGAAAACTAAAAATGATTCGAGTAAAGTGTTTGGTTGTGGTGTGATGGCGCACTGCAGAATACGTCAGCAGATTTGATTTGTGTTAATATTATTCTCTCTATGGCAATATGTGGAAGCTTATTTTACAGAGCCGGACACTACTCTTGGTGTTTACAATCTTCTATGAAGGACTTGGAGGAGGAACCCGCCTTGCAATGCCGAAGACAATTTGCGCGCCGGACTCGTCATTGAAGCCTGGTTCAGGGGCTACTGAGGGAGTCCTGGATTAGGGGGTGTTCGGGTAGCCGGACTATACCTTCAGCCGGACTCCTGGATTATGAAGATACAAGATTGAAGACTACGTCCCATGTCCGGATGGGACTTTCCTTGGCGTGGAAGGCAAGCTTGGCGATGCAGATATTCAAGATGTCCTACCATTGTCACCAACTCTATGTAACCCTAACCCTATCCAGTGTCTATATAAACCGGAGGGTTTTAGTCCGTAGGATAACTTCATCAACTCCATAGACAACAATCATACCATAGGCTAGCTTCTAGGGTTTAGCCTCCTTGATCTCGTGGTAGATCTACTCTTGTACTACCCATATCATCAATATTAATCAAGTAGGACGTAGGGTTTTACCTCCATCAAGAGGGCCCGAACCTGGGTAAAACATCGTGTTCCCTGCCTCCTGTTACCATCCGGCCTAGATGCACAGTTCGGGAGCCCCTACCCGAGATCCGCCGGTTTTAACACCGACATCCATGATGATACGTGTTTGTCATAGTAGGTCACGTTTTCTATCATGCATGTACATCCATGATAATTTTATGACAGAATCAGGATAGTCATACCCGTGCTGTCGTAGAAGTGTTACATGACATTATCAAAATTATCATCACGGAAGTGTCCACTTCCATGACGATAAATTGCGCGTCACAGAAGTGCTTTCATCAAGGGTGCCCGACACGTGGCATCCACCGTAACGGAACACCGTGAGCTATCGGGTCCGGTTTGGGATCCGATAACCCGCTAACAGCCTCGACCAATGAGGATTTTCCACATGTAAAATCATCATTGGCTGGAGGAAACACGTGTCGGCTCACTGTTGGGACAGATGTCATCCACTCATTGGACCGAAGGCGCCTATGATACGTCGACACGTGGCACGGCCGAATAGAGGCCCATTCATGTGAAAAGGCCGGCCGGTTTGACTTGGTCAAAAGGTGGCGGGCCAGCCCACAAAAAGCCTGTTAACGGCATGTTCGCATATAGCCCATTTACAGCCCGCTAACCCAGGGCCCGTTACGACCTATCCAAATTAGGCCTAGTAGCGTCATCTGGGCCTTCCAATATGATTCCAGCCCATTTTAAGTTCCGTCCCATGTATGGCCCATGATGTCTTTCAACCCATATGAGGCCCTTTGTAATTCTTGGCCCATTAACGCCCCGTGGTGAAACTGGCCCGTATTGACCCGTGTATCACTTTATACCCATTAACGGCCCATTAATCCATTGGGCCATTTGCAGCCCATGTTATCTTTGGGCCTTCTCAGGGCCCATTTATTCTTGGGCTCATTTCTAGCATTTAGTTACTTACGGCCCGTTACTGCCATTTTCTGCTTGTGGGCCAAATTTAGCCCATGGTTACAGTCAGGCCGTTTGTGGCCCGTTAATACGTTGGGCCGTTTTCATAGCGTCATCAAATACAGCCTATTAACGAAGGCCCGTTATGGTCGGCCCATGGACGGACAACTCCAACTCTAGCCCGTTTACGGCCATAATGTGGTCTGTTTTTGGCCCATGTTTGGCTAATCGATCATACGGCCCGTCTAAGGCCCATTGATGGTACGACCCATAGAAGGCCCATTGTTTCTACGGCCCGTAGAAGGCCCATTGTTTCTACGGCCTGTAGGAAACCCAGTGTCACTACATTAAATATGTAGCCCATGGCCTGTTAAAGGCGGGAAACTACTATAGGTTTAGACTTGCTAATGGCCCAAGATGATTATAGGCCCACGTTTTGGCCCATATGAGTAACGGGCCGGCCTGAAGGCCGACAACACTGAGATCCACTGAACCTTCCAGCCTAAATTACAACTACCGACCAAAGAATAAACCTAGACTATACAACAAAGAAATTACGGCATATTACATCCACTGGGAATCAAAGTTTGCTACCGGTGATAATAAAGCGCAACATGACTGCGGATTACATACACTGGGCATCAAAGGTCGCCACCAGTGCATACAAACGCGCCGACAAAAGAATATACAAAACTGAGAGCACTTTAGAAAGCAGTAGACCTAGGAAGCTCGGGCCCCGCAAGCAGCCGAACAAGCTGATGAGACCTCAATTGTGTCAAAGATAGATGCTTCATCCCTAGCTGTATGGCACCATAGTGCGCAAGGCAGTCCCCTGGCATCTTCATTACATCTTTGACTTCAAGTCGGAGCTGAGCTGAAGCAAGCCTTTCCGCTTTAAGTTGAGACTGAAGAAGTCGAACTGATTGAGGCAGCGACTGCACAGAGGTTGTCTCACACCTGCTGGTGAGTAGCTTCAACTCACTGTCTTCATCAAGACACGACCTTGGGGTCATCTCGATGTCCTCAAGATGGTTTGGCTCACTGTCTTTCCTAAAGTTTTGCCTGGCATAAGAGATACAACTCTAAAAGAGAAACAAGGAGACACGTAACAGGTTTCACAATTATATAAGCAAATAAATGGATATGTTCTGCATAAGGAACATGTTTTTACAACTACAATTTAAAATTGGTAGTTGTTGCAAACAGCCAATTAGATGTAAACATCGGTGAAGTAAATGATGCCTATCCAAATCTATACTAGAACAAAGTTTGAAGGCTTGAGAAGGATGAACTTACATTACATGTTAACATGGATTGGACAAAGCCCTTCTCCATGTTGATGGAAGGATAATTCAATAAGTTCCCCAAAGAAAATTCTTTATAAGCATTGCCATTATTCTACATTTTGCAAAGATTAAATATAGATCAAATAATATTGGAAGAAATAGAGGATAATGAAGCTCAAGTGCAGACTGATGATACATAATCAAATAGCAATTAATTTAGTACATTGTTACAAGGCAAAAGGTACTAACAAGAGGAATGCAGACATCAACGTGTGCAGTGGCATTGGCTTTATTCAACATTTTGGTAAGAGTAAATGTATATATGATAATTTGGAGAAAGTGGAGGGCAGGGCAGATAATATGCAGAGTAATGCTAGACAATCAACTATCTCGCGATGCTGTATAGTAATACCACCACCATCCGTTATTAGTTGTCGCTCAAATGGATGTATCTAGCACTATTAAGTTCTAAATACATCCAATTGATCAACAATTAATTCGATACAAAGGGAGTACATGACAACAGGTACTTACATGAGCAATCCAAAACTTCATAACCATTGTGTCAATTCTACATTTATCTAAGAGTAAATATAGATATTATAATTTCAAGCAAACGGAGGATAAAGAAGCGAACATTTACAGTGATGCTACATAATCAAATAACAATGAGTGTAAGTATGCCGAGAAAGGGCAAGAGATACTGACAAGAGCAATGCAGAGCCCAGTATTGTCGTGAGATCCTATGATCCTTGGAGCAAGGAGATTCATCTGAAATTAGTTTTCATACAAGAGAGAAGGTAAGGCACATGTAGAAATTTAGGAGTTCAAATTTTGAATTAATATCATAGACAGTACCAGACGCTGGGCTGTCAGCGGTTCTAATAGGGGTTTGGCCACTGGAGTAGGGGTAAAGTCTGTTACAGTTGGGCCTATGTTTTCTGTGGTTGTTGATCTATCTGATTTAACATGTATCACTACCTTTTCCAAATACCTAGTTTGTACTCCTTGAGGACCTGCAATCACCCTCTTCCTTTTGGACATCTATTATGAAAGAACAACATTTGACTGGAAAAACATAGTATGACGACACATGGAATAGGTACAAAAAATGGATAGGTATGTCATATACTCATATATGATGCTTAAACTAAGCAAATGGTGTAACAAAGTAGAAGTAATGCAAGAGGTTAGATGCAAAATATGTGCGACCAATAGAACCTTGCCAAGTTAGAGCATGCACCTTGATGGGTGAATAAGATATGCCATCCTCCACCATGCCAAGTTTGTTAGCCAATGGATTGTTCTGCAATATTCCTCTCATGCACCCATTCTCATATTCATTTTGATAATGTTCAATACCTGACATGCATGAAAACATAAAAACAAGTGAGATTATCTTTGTAATGCAGAAGTGATTATAATCCAATACTTCCTGTAAACCCCTTTGTGCTATCTGTGCAATTCTTCTAAGAGGTGCCATGCATGCTGTAATTTCGTGTGTGCATTAACATAATGTGGCCTACTACTCAAAATATGAGAGCTCCAGAAGTGATGATACTTCGTAGATGACAGCTTCAACATATAGTAAAGAAGAACAAGTCGACCTGACCTGACAGATTCAAAATATACTAAGGGAGAATAACTCGACCTGACTAGTCGACCGCAAGAGAAGAGGATCATCTTAAAGAAGAGTAGAAGAGCAAGCAGATTGAAGATATTACAAGTCTTTCTATACAATGTCAGTTGGCCACCCATGATGAACCAGAGTGCACAGAGAAATACTATTCCTTCCGGTCTCTCCATATGTGGCTCACATGCATTTCGAAACTAAAGTAGGAGCATTTAGCTGACCAATTAGACATCTCTTGGTTTTACTAATATCAGCATAATATCATATTTGAATTTGTACAACTAAGCTTGTTTAGCTCGATGGGTATAGCGGTGTTATTACAACATGAACTACGTAGGCTGATCGTGGTCATCATAAAATGGGGAAACTGTAAGCATGATGAGTATAGTGTTGACCATGGCAGTGGGATGGAAGATCTGAAGCTGCAAACCGCGCAAAGGGTAGTTAGCAACCGATATTTTCTTTGAAATAACAACTAAGATTTGGTATGGACAAGAAAGTACAATCAACAAGTGACAAAGAAATGCAATTCTGCTGTCTCTCTACATGTCACGACATGCATTTGGAAACTCAAGTGGGACCTTTAGCTAACCAATTAAATGTGTCTGTTAACTAATATCAGTATCATATCACAATCATATTTGAACAACTAAGCTTTGGAATTTTGAGTGTTGTGTTGTTTAGCTTGAAGGGTGGAGTAATGCTAGTATGACAGAAAGCACCTACGCAGATCATAGTAGAGTAGATAAAAGGGGAAAACCCTAAGCATCAAGAGTAAAATCAGGAAAGTGGAACTAGCCGGACCAGTGGGTGGTGCACATGCTTTTCGAAATGAATATAGGAACATTAGGTGACCAATTAAACATTATCTGTTTTAGTAATATGAGAATCATATCAGATTCGTATTTCAACATGTAAGCTTTGGAATTATGAGTGGAATGTTGTTTCTCTTGATGGGTTGAGGTCTTGAGGAGCAGTGCTAGCACGACACGAAGCAGTGAAGCACCTACGATGATGGTAGTGAATATAAAGGGGGGAAACCATAAGCTTTACGAGTATAGTGACCGTGACATGGCAGATCTGAAGGTGCAAACCGGGCAAAGCTACTTCGCAACCAATGTTTGCATTCAACTAGCCATTACGATTTGGTACGGACAAGAAAAGTACAGTAAACAATTTAAGATCTATTTTCCGGGTGAGATCAATAACTTAAGCACATATGGAAGAGGACCACCTCTCTTGCGACGCCGTGTAGGCCCCTGCTGATACGTTGAGGGTGCTGCGGGTGGGATGGCTGTTGGCTACGGGGAAGAAGACTTTAGACGGCAGACGGCCGAGTTGGGGGATAAATCCTATTGCCGTGGACGAGGCGGTCGTAGGAGCGGCAACGACAAAGTGGACGACGACGACGATGAAGCGAGACGACGCGATGAAAGGATCCTGGTCCGGCGCCATGGATGAGAGACGCCCATCTCTTGAAGTGGACGACGGGGTAGGGGTAGCGGCTCTAGCAAGGTGGAGGATGGGGCGGCGGACGGAGGAGGCTAGCCGCAGTGGGGAGGTTGTCATGGCACCGACGGTGTATGAATGGGGAAATGGAGGGGGAGGGGGGATCTCAAACTTTGGGACGCGCTAGTCTGAAATTTGGGAAAGTTACGAACTTATCCCCCGTTTAAAATTTTGGACATCATGTTGGTTGGGGATAGGACGGTAATCTCGCATCTCCCAAATATTTGCCGGTAAGGATTTCGGGCGAGGAGAGGGTGTTTTGCCGCCCACGGTTGGCGCCCACGGTGTATGAATGGGGCTGACAGGTAGGGCGGTTGTGTCACGTCTGAGGGAAGTTACACATCTGCCCCTATTTAAAATATTAGCCTACATCAATTTTGAGTTTGTTTTGCCGCCCACCGTGGATGAATGGGGAAATGGAGGGAGAGACACATGTCTTTCGGACGAGCTTGAATCAAATGTGTTTCGCCGCCCATGTTTGGCGCCCACCATGTCTGAATGGGCTCAGAGGCCGTCGTGTCGTGTCTGATTGAAGTTACTAGTCTACCCCTATCGACAGTAGTGCAAATCCGGTCGATAAGGATGTCAAGTGTTAGGGGTAGACACTAATTTCCATCTCGCAAACACTTGCTTTGGGCAGCCCACAAATGATAGTGGGTGTCTAGCCGCTTCTTTCAAAACTTGGGAGAATTAGCATTCACGTTTGCCCTGGGCCCTGGCAACTAAATCCAAATCCAATTTTTATTCGATTACGAATATCCACAGATAATTCTATGTTTTGTTATTTATTTCTTCAAAACCACAACAAATATTTATTCCACCTTTATATATGATTATGATTTAGAAATGTCGTGATCTTCGAATTCAGTAGGTTGGATACACTTTGAGTCAAACAGTTATTTCATCCAATACAATATGCTCACACGAAAAACAGTTCACCTTATGTCAATCATACAAGTACTGAGGATTACCTCGCCTAAAAAATTCGGATCATTACAACACATGGACAACATAGGGGGTCTTACAACATAATCCATTCAGAGACATGACACAACATGCATGTACAATAATCTAATGACAATTTCAACTGCTATCTAAAGAAGAACTGGGATTACCCTGGGCTTCAGATAGCAGAAGCAGCATGACCTCCTCCATCTTCAAATGCAACATTCTTACTTCCTCTAATTCTTGGGTTGCTTGCATAATGCGTGCTGCTAATTGCATAATTTCTAGCTTCAAGATCGAGATTACCTCATTCATGGCAGCCACACCATCTCTTTCTGCCTCTAGTAGAGCCTCAAGAACTATAATATTTGTGCTCAGACTGCTCTCCGACGGTGTTGCCTCTGAACTGCTACCATCTGGTAACATGGATGGCGCACTGCTTCCACAAATAGATTCTGGGGTTGTACATTGTGTCCTAGTGTGAACGGCGTCCTGAAAGGTTTCCACTGGACATAAGTAAGAGATAGTAATCTCATGATCCAGGCAGTAAGGTTACTTGCTAAACGACATATGAATTATTGTCGAGCATGGCAAGCTATATTTAAATGGTTCAAAGCAGCATCAGCCGAAAAGAAATTAAAATGGTAAGATGAAACTAGGGATGTAAGTGGCAAATAAATGACATCCGCCAGTCCCATCTAGTTAGTTTTTGCTAGCTCCCTAGTTCATTTTCCTCGAAAAACAAAAACTCTTTTGAACTATCATACCACTAGTGGACTTTAATCGGGATTAAATGGGACCCAGTTGACATCCCTAGTTGAAAGGGAGTGTACCACCGCTATATTTAAGTTGCCAAGGCATCTAAGTAGTTGAAATAATCTGAGAAAGCACTTAACGGTGTGGCCTCATATAAACTACGAAGACATTCTTGTGATGAAGTTTAGACGAAAGGTTAAGGACTCAAATGAACTAGGCATGCATTTCTTTATGATAGTACAGCAGGCACTGCTGACATATTGGCCAACTCAGGTATAGCGTAACAAGTAACAAACAAGCATTCGAATCAAGCAATACATCAAAGCAGACAACTGAACTATTTGTTATTCTGTAGGATTACAGTTGAGGGCACAAGCCAAGAAAGTAGCCCACACGCATTACATTTCACATGTACTAAAACACACTGGCTTACCATATGTTGTTGTGAAGCCTCGCTGTTGTTGCAATGTTCATTGAAGATATCGTCAGCTTCCCGTGGTTGCAAATCTACTTGTTGTAGTTTATTCTGCACCCTCTATTTAGGTAAAATTAATTTTAATCGCATGCACTGGTTCAAATTGACGTCAATGGTTCATCTAAACTAATGAAAGAAGGGTGTGTGCATACACGACAATATATCTGCTTCCCTCTATTTTTATGCTTGTTCGAGGTGCCAGCACCAAAAGAACAAATATTTTGCTTGATGGGGTTGGCAGCTCCATAATTAATAGAAGCATCAAATTAGTCATGCAACTTGGGAAGATCAAGAACACACAAAAAATTAATGAACAGAGGCTCGTAGCAGTGATGTAATAGCTAGCATCAGAAAATGTAGGGTAAAACGAACAAAAACCAGCAGAACCACATGCTAGTTTGCTGATGTGTAATTAAGCATAGAGAACATGAAGCAGTCTGATGGAACCAACAGGTGGCATCATAACAACACCATTATCATAAATATAGCATGCAAGAAGTAAAATAGTAGGCAGTGATATCTAGGAAGTACAGTAATACTCAGGACAAAACTAACGCATATTAACTATATGTGCACTGGTATGTAATTTAGCACATGTAACATGTTCACTGCCAGAAGTATGGCCCTACAGGTGCAAACAGAATAACGCGTCTCATGATAAACTGAATGATTCCCTCAAGAAATTCAAAGGTGTGGTGCTTATGCTAAGAAAGTGAACGTAGGTGCCGGCCGTTGGATAATAGTACCTGATTCTCGACGTCGTATGTGTATCATTGGCATAATTGATAGCTAAGGATCGTCGATGGTGCTCGTGTTGTGGTTGAGTTTGGGCCGACCATCGCCGTCGCTGAAGTGGCTCCGGTGCTACGGTTGCGGCGCCTGTCGACATACAAGAAAGCTCATCTGTGGTTAGTGAACAGTTGCACGATAAAGAGAAAAACTGAAGGAGTACAGATCGAAATAACCTAATGAGGCTGTGGTGTCGGTAAAGCAGGGCCGGTGGAGTTGAATATGGCGTCCGTGGAGCGGGTCCGGTGTAGTGGATGAAGGCTTTGACATGCGCGTTGTACGGTGCTTTCGGTGAGGCGGATCTGTTGCGGTGGACTAGGGCTTGTATGAAGGGCCAGCGAAGGGACGGACGAGGGAGTCAGTAAAGGGCCTACACTATGGTGGATGAGGGCACCAGTTAAGCAGATCCGGTGTGGTGGACCATGATGGCGGTCAAGGAGATCTGGAGTGGTGTACAAGCCAGTCGCTGAAGCGGCTCCGGTGAAGTGGTGAGCTGGCAGTTGGGCGTTCCAAGGTGCGGAAGGTAGATTTGTCGGGGTGTGAGGTCCACCGCTGCGGCGGAGGACTAGATTCGGCGGCTTGCCATGGTTGGGGGGTCGGGGAGGGGAAGGCGAGGGGCCCTGGGGAAGAATGTTGGGGGCAAAGAGGGGAAAACAATGGAGATACCAAAGCGGCCCTTTTCCGTTCATGTGGCAGGGGTAAAACAGGAATATCGCAGGGCTAAACTTTCGAGCGCGAGATATTTTGATGTGAGCGGGAAGTTCGAAAGATTTTGGCACATGAAATTATATTCTGCTCTTGTACGGCCGACTATGATATCATGGCCGAGAATTTGTTTGTTTTGCACGCATAAAAAAGTGCAAGTTTTGAAAATCAATGTCTCCAACTCGAAACTTAGATTGTCCATTCAATTCAAATATGGATCATTGAGTTACTACAAGAAAATACCATCATATGGTCCAATTCAAATGAAATTCCAAATGTGTTTATCCTAAATATGATGACAAAAGCAAAAATGTGTATGTGTATGAATAAAGTGGATGATTATAAAGTTTGAACATGCCCGTATGTGTATATCTCTAGGTTTGATATATGAATTTGAAATCACGAAATCCTGGCTTAAAATGCACCTCTATTTAAATGAATTACAAAAGCTAATGATGGAGTCGAATTCCAAAATTCCAATCTTAGGTTTGTAATTCCGGTACATCAAAATATGTCACGCATGTTCAAAAGTATCGTTATCTCATAGTCCAAACTGTGAAACAAATTGATCAACCTTGAGTGCATACACTATTGACCATGTATATCTCTATTACGCTAAAGTCCCTCAAATATAGACACCTCACTCTTTATCTGAAGCCAACCCCCCCCCCCCCCTCGTTGCCCCCCCACACACACAGAGAAGTTGTTCTCTTACCCAAACACCAACACAAGAGCACATTAACACCCCTCTCTCTTCTAAAGTCCGGACCCCAATATAGGTCTCTATCACTTTGTCTCTTGGGCATGCACACATCTCTTCCCCCACTCTCTAGCTAGGTCTCCTGGCATCTCTCTTTCCCAAGCACACGCACTATGTAGAGTGTATCTTTCCCATACACACAAAACGTCGCCCCCAAACGTCTATCTCCCTAGTTATGTGGTTCTCGCACACTCACCTCACACACCACCCCCACTCCAAAACAAGCACACTTTGTCTCCTTGTGCACCACTCTCCTCTTTCTATCTCTCCCACATGCGGACCCGCCCTAGCTCCTCCCTGTATACATGTATGTCGTGACTCTTTCCATTGCTCCCTAATGTATCATCGTTCTCGATCTCGCACATTGTTCTCTACACCATATATTATAGATCTCTCATGATGTCCCTATCACACACACGATGACTCGCTTCCCTTGCGTCTCCGTACATAGGCCAATTTCAAACAACATCAACATTGTCTCCCTATCTATACGCCATTTATGGACACAAACGCCCCCTCTCTCGCCCCCTCTCTTCCTCTCTCTCTCTCTCCGTTGCTAGCTCTCTCTCTCTCTCGCTCACTCTCACACCCCTCTCCCACACACAATCGATGTCTCTTCCAAATAGTCTGCTCCCCCCGCCCGCACCCATGCTATCCCGCTACTACACATGTCACACCATTCCCCCGTCCCTTATACTAGGTTTACATCATTAGTGGTCTCTCTACTCAACATACACACACTCCCTCTCACACACAAACATGCGCACAAACACCCATTAATCTGGATCCTCATCTCTCCCCATGTCCGCATGTGTATCTCGCACACTCACTCTCTAATTATGTATATGTGTCTCCACGTTACACAACACAAAGCCCCATGTACATGTCTCTCTCTATCCTCCACACACATAGACACAAAGAATCTGTTATCATTGCCTCAGTCTCTAGACATATCACACATGCACTCTCTCTCTCTCTCTCTCTCTCTCTCTCTCTCTCTCTCTCGCAAACACGCTCAACAAGGGTTTCCCCGTGAATAACTTACCATCTATTCATCAACAGTCGTGGCAATACGGTGAACATGAGACATGAAAAAGAATAAATCTACACGTGCTTAGACCACCTAGTATGACTGCTAGGACTAGAGCAAGCCAAAAAGCGTGCCGCCGTCACCCCCTCCTTATCGGCGACGGGAAAACCTTTGTTTTACACAGTCGAGAAGTTATTGTGCTAAGGCCTCACATGCTAAGGTGTTGAATAGAATGTAGATGCTAGTTTACGGAAAAAAGTATCGATAATACGTTTGTATCTCCATACTTATATTTCTTCGCTTATAAAAAACCGATTTGCTGATGATGATACGCGTGCCATCTTGCAATATATACCATCCGATCTATATCTGACTGATGGAAATTAAACTAAAAGATACCCGCACCCGTCTCCACATTTGCAGACAAGTCCTTCCCTCGTTCATCCTTATCTCCAACAACCTCATTGTTGAGCAATTAAGAAAGGAAGCCTCTGGAACAAACTGGCCTGGTGGCCGCTGCCGGCCGTCAATCCCCATGCCTCCGCTCAGTCGGACCACCAATCACCACCACGCCCCACTCCTCTTCACCTTATATCCTATTTCTCGAGATATCATTAGTTTTTACACATAGGATTACTCCCGCATGGGTCAATAACAATGAGTGTTTTTATCAAAAAATGCATCTTGATGTTCCGTGCAATGCACAGATCTTGCTAGTACTCCTACAGAAGACTAAGTTGGTGATGATCGTGTGTTTGCCATCCGCCGTTTGTGACCATTATAACTGCATCTAATGACTGTGAGGTAAGTTGTTGCCTTTTCTCACAAACATCCCACTTGTCTACCAATTTGCAGAAAAACCCATAATTAGTATCTTAAAACCAACCACATCCCTCCCTGACCTCACCAAAACAGCCCAAGGAATATATTCTAATTGAAACATAATATATCGCTAGTGATGTATGTATATCAAAATTAGAGTCTGTTGTATCAAGTTTGTGAATAAGTATTATTCTAATTATGATTCAGTGCAACGCACATGAACATTGCTAGTATTTCCAACCATGCAAAAAAAAATTCCCTAGTATTCCATAGTTTCCAGTTTTGCAACAAGATATTAGTCACTCATGGTTGATATTTCCTTTCAATCATGTACACATATGCACTATGTAACTAGCCTTGCTTATTGGGTTCCAAAGCTTAACTGTCACTACTACTTACAATATGTAGAGTATTTAACAAAAAACTACCAATTTCAACCAGCCCTAGGAAGAATCTATTGTACAAAAAATAGCAAAAACATACCCAAAATTTCTTAATCCATGCCAAAAACTACTACCTGCCGATTAGGTTAGTTTAAACCCATTTATGACAGGGTTGGCCCACACGTCCGTGCTGACGAGGCAGCTTAAACCAACACATTTTGTTTGACTGTTGACACGAAGGACCCACATCTGACCTTCTATCCTGTTATCCCCCCTCAAATCATTATTTTTCCTGAACATTACTTCAAACAGTACTGATGCGTGTTCGTGGTGGCGCCGGTGATGAGCGAGTTGGCTGCCGCTCCGCCAGATGGGCCGGACGCCATGTTGGCCTCCGCACGGGTTGGCAGGCTGGCCCGAGCGTGACTCGAGCGAGCAAGCCGCCGCGCTGGCCTTCGCTCAATCCAGATGGCTGGCTTTAGCGCGGCGCGCGCGAGCAAGCCGCCGCGCTGCTGTGCCAATCTAGCTAGCAAACCTTGCAGACAAGCAGCTGGACGGAGCTATCTTGGCTAGCTAGCGGCCGCGAGCGTCGAACGGAGCTGGCATCCGGGCTACCGCAAGATGGGCTCCGCACCGCCGGCGGTTTTAACCTCGCCTTCTGCCGATGGCGGTAGCTGCGTCCCATGGCCGAGGATGACTAGGTGGATGGGCCGGAGGTAGGACATCACTCGGGGATTTTTGTGCAAACTAACATCTAGGTCCCACTAGTCATAACGCCCGGTCGAATAGAAGGCGTTGACTTAATGGGCGACATGGGCCCTGTTTGGATACTCTAAGTCAGAGCTTAGATTCTAACCCTGAACTAACTCTAACCAAAGTGGTGTTTGGATGGTAGGGTTAGATTGACAACAAATGTATCCAAACAGGGCCATGGGTTGAAACGTGCCTACAACGACACTTTGTAGAGTAGTCGTTTCTTGGTAGGGCTGGTTGGTAAGATCATGTACAATGGTTGATAAGGTAGTCTTATCTTAAGTCTGCCACGTATGCAAGTGGTAGTAGTTTCTTGGCATTATTAGTGGTTTCTTGCATTATTAGGGGTTTCTTGTAAGGAACAATGTGCTACTAGCGACAAAAGGCAATTCTAGGTTGCGCTGTACTCCAACGAGTACTACTAGTGGGCGTGGGAGTGTATACCTTTTTTTGTGGGTTTGATCCCGGCCGAACGCACTACGGCCTTTTTTTAAATAGTAACTTCGCTGCGAGCCAATATTTTACACGGGGTAGTTTGAATTTTGAAGTCAAACAGACATGCGGCACCACAATCTGGGTGCACTGGATAGCCTAGCCACGTGAACGGGTTTTCCTTCCCAGCATCTTGTGGCTCGTGTGCTCACCCTAGCCGCACTTCGCTTATAGCTTCCTCATCAGCTAGTATTAGCATATTTAAACTAGCGCCTCCTAATTAAGCCCTAGGAGCCAGAAAAGCCTAGCGGGGCATTGGGAACTGCGCAATATGGCTTTGTACGTAAAGTGCTCTACTACTACTCTGTAGCTTCTGGCGTTGCACGCATGGACTTCACTCCATTATCGACTCTACTACAAAAGAAATTCCTCTTGACGTGTTTTTTTAAACAGAGGCAAAAGCTTTGCTTCATCTCATTCATAAAGAAGGAACTACTAACAAAGTTCGACGAGATCCATTACACCTCCCGAAATGGAAGCGAAAAGCCTAGTCTCACTGTATCAAATAACTCAAATGTTCTGCCCCCGCAATAACCATCGCTGACAAACAGGCTACTAGTGTGTGCATGAGAAGAGCGGCTGAGTAGGCCAGCTACATGAGAGGAGCGGCTGAATAGAGCACCGAGGGTACCCACTAGGTCACTACGCAGGTGTACTTTCCCTGCATTGATAGTACAATGATGGTTCTAGAGAACAGTACGTAGTACCCTCCACTTCCAACCGTAGCTCCTTGGCCCTGAGATTTAAGAGTTCAAAACTGGTGCACTATACTAGAAGTACAGTACATCACACTACTAGTTGAGAAAGTAGTACTAGTACTGCTACAGTACGAGTACGTACTCCTCCGTCACATAATGCAAGACGTTTTTTGACACTAGTTGGCGTGTACAAAAAATAGCAAAAACATACCCAAAATTTCTTAATACACGCCAAAAACTACTAGCTAGTGCCAAACATTTCTTACTAGTGCTATTATTTACAGTATAATGCAATCCCATAACATCGCATAATGCTAGTACTACTAGTAAATAATAGCCTCACCCCTTCGCTAAGGAACAATCTACAGTTGGAAGGGACGAGGCCCTGCGGTTACTACGCTCTTATCTCCTCCTCGCCAATTCCCCTCCCCCCCGAAGAGAAGGCAGTTCATTGCTGCTCCCATGGATTCGCCAGGCGGTTCTCCTCCTCCTCGGGGCTGGGAGACCTTGGACGACGATCCTCTAGGAGAAATCGCACGCCGCTCCGATGTCCTCACCGCTGCAAGACTCGGTGCTTCCTGCACCAACTTTTTCAAGACGGTGCTTAAAAAGGCTTGGGAAAAGGCCATGCTTGTTGGTCTTCCATGCGTCCTCGAGGATAAGGTTCTTCTATGGGACAATCCTTCGAACAATCCACCGCTCTCTGGCCATGGTTGCACGTTGACTCTGCTAGAGTTGCCGACGTTGAGAGGTAGTAGGATTTTGTTCGGTGAGCAGGTCAGTGATGGAGTTTGATCATGTAGTACTTAGTTATTCCATTTCCATCCCGTAATTTCTCCGCTGCCCACCATCTTATATATAGGTTTGGGTCGGTGCCAACTTAGATTGGCTTGCATACCTCCGGCCGGATACCACCATCATTTTGCACAACATCCACAGTAGTGCGGCCGTTCAGGTAGAACCCTTCTCCACCATTGGGATCGGCCTTCCAGACTGGCTGGGCTTGAATACGTATGATGATTCCTACATGAGATTGAAGAAGATAGCAATTGCGGACCCGCCAAAAAAGCGACGCGGCTACGACGATTACTATCTCATCGCGGTGTTCGACATAAGGATTGCCATCAATGCAAGAGGCAGTAACGGTAGAGACTGGTGCATGTTAGCGGCGGCAGATTTGTACCCCTACATGTTCAAAGACGTCGTGCGCCATCTAGGCCGCATCTTCGCGGTGACAAGCCAGGGGACTTGTTTCATATGGTTGCCATCCTAAGGTACGGGAGATTACAAACGGAATGCACAAACCATCATTTGCATCCCTAACAGTACTCCATTATTTTGCAGGGACCAGTCATCCCGCGATCAAAATAAGATCGCCAATCCTGGATGTGCATTTGCATCCGCAATTCGGTCGAACCTGGAACCTTGTAGCTGACTTTGGCATATTGGGATCAACTATCTTAGCAGTCGTTACCCATGGTACCACTGATGTGCAACATGGTCACACAATCTACCATGATCGGACTGTCACTGTCTACCCAGGTATTCCATTTTTAACCCTCTCGCCTTATCTTTCATTGTTGTACTAGTACTCTACTTACGTACTAGTAGGAGTACTTTTTACCTTGGAGTACTTTTTACCCAGTAGCTGCCACCATTTTTGTTTTTCCATGTCTTACTATCTCATCCATGTAGCCAAGAGTGGCTATATATAATAAGCCGATTATTTTACTTCCTCTATACCGGAGTAGTACTATTTGCTGCACAGTATTACTGACCGCCATATTTGAGCACAACATTATTATGCATGGACCTTGACTATGTACGTCACCATGTGTCCAGATCTGAGATGCCGTGTGTACCAGATGAACTGCGCCGAGTTCGACCCCTATGATGCTACGTGGGTGCCGAGGAACACTCTTGGAGAGTACTCGCTTTTCATTGGGGACAGCTACCCCATTGTGAAGCGGATGCCACCTTCCATGCACGACACGGAAGGCCTGCCGTTCATGAAGCATAGTTGTGTCTTCAGTGCGCACCGCCGGATGAACGACATGTTGGGACACACTATGCCTGATTTATGCCGCTTCAGCTTGGATGAGTCTCCATCATGTGGAACCAGACTAGAAAGCTGCAACAATGATTCCTGTTGCCCACCGCTATGGTTCGTGCCATCCATGAAGAACACCTGGGACTAGAACCTGGAGGAGGACATGTAGCCCATCTATTACGTGTAAGTGGAGTACGGTAAATTGTGAACGGTAGCGCTGTGAATATATGTAGACTAGTCGTGCATAGATTTATCACATGAATTGGAGATGAAATTGTGTGGCATACCGGCATTTGTCCTTTAGAATTTATTACTAGTAAATGTGTTATGTGTATGTCCAACTTGTGTGGTTGTTGCACGGGCTCCAACATGCTCTTTGAGAAAAAAAGGTGCACCGCTTTGGATATACGTGACGTGGCGGCATCATACAGTAGCACCGTTCGCTATAGTTGTAGTACGCTCCTACTAGGATGACAACTCCTATAAAATCTTGCGCTTGGCTCTTTGCCTCTTCGGGAGGTTCAACAGTTCGTACTCGTGTGAACCTTGCACTTGGCTCTTCGCCTCTTCGGAAGGTCCAACAATGATGATACTACAATACACATTATGCTTCTGGCAATCTGACACCGATTGAACTGCTGCACGTCCACCGCAAGGGTGAGGGAGAGGGAGAGGGCGCTGTAGTCAAAACCCTCTCCTCATCCTGTGAACCACCGCGCGCGTGGGCGATGGAGAGGCGTAGTAAGCAAGCTTCTCCTCATTCGACGAGTTGACGGGACACATCAAAGCAGTACTAGTACTAGTCCATACCGCGTCCTTTCCGGTTAATGTGGCTTAATTTGAAACGAGAAAAATACACTGGCAGTCAACGTATGTAAAAATACGCTCTTTACGGTCACTATATATAGTTCTGTGGTGATTATACAATCACTAGCTCATCGTAGAGCACCGTATTGCACCCTACTGACAGGCCACATAGTCGATGTGGCACTTTGTTGACTGGCTAAATTTTCACCTGGTTTCTGGGTCCTACTTGTCAGCTGGCAGAGCAAAGAAATCAGCTAAAAACAAAGAGTGTAGTACATCTACACTTCCTATGCATTTAGCCTTTAATCTAAATCGATATTGATTGACTAATGCACCAACTTGTGCTCTAGGTATAGGCTACATGTCTATCCTTAATTACAGCATGCAACGACCTTCATTTAATCTTCTTCTCTCAATGGTCGCATGCACACATAAGTCTGCTACTTTTGGGCGTTAATTATGCCCTGGTCAATGTGTAAATCTCTAAATGTACAGTCTTTCACGGACATAGGGAGTAGGTTGAGCACTTGAGCGTGAGCGTGTGTGTTGCGTTGTGTGCTGTGTGACGCATGGGTGCATGAGTGTTGCGTGCATCCATGTGTACGTGTGAGTGTTGCATGTTGCATGCATGCATGCATGGGGCTTACTCCCTCCCATGGACATGTTCATATTTCAAGCTTCCTCTGTTCCCCCCATATGGTGATACTCCCTCTGTTCCCAAATATGGAGTAAAATCCTCCCTCTGTTCCCTAATACAGAGTATTTGTCTTTCTAGAGATTTGAACAAGTGACTACGTACGGAGCAAAATGAGTGAAGTGAGCGTAGAGGCATATGGATAATGTAGAAAGGAAGTCTTCGCAATCCATTATTCCCCATCTCGGTCAGAGAGAACTATTCAACTAGTCTTCGCAGTGAAGTGACAATACACGCTGTAGCAGATGGGACACTTAATTAATAAGTTGAACCAGCGTGTTGGTGTTACTAAATCAGCCTTACCCAGTACTGCCATCATGTTTGCCAGTAGAGCACGCTTCAGTCCTCCATTAACTGACATATGGGCCCTCTTGTGGTAGACACATATGTCATTGCTGTAACTATTTACACTCTGAAGGACGGTATATCCTGGTAGTAGTAGTAGAATTGAGATTTAATTCACTTTCTTCCCTGTCTTCCACTCTTCTTCCTCCTCTCTTCCCCTTCGTTGGCCGCACACCATTTCCCCCCGCTCTTTGCTCGCCCACCCGCACTATCTTCCTTGGTAGCTCACGCGTACCATATCCTCCCACTCACTGCTCGCCCACACGAGGAGAAGCTTCTTCGCTCGCCCGCCCGAATCCACTTCCCCGCCGGCTTGCAGGCACCGAAAACCCCAATGGCAGAACCGACTGACACGCAGAGCCGCGATTGGAATTCCCTCCCCGATGTTCTCTTGGAGCAGATCTGTAATCGTATGGACCTACTCGGCATCGTCCGTCTGGTCGCATGCTCGGTGTCTTTGTACTGTCTACTCATCTGCAACCGGCCGACTCTTTTCAAGACACCATGCTTGCTGATGCATCCTCGCAGGTGGCCCAGACACCGACTTGACGATCCTACGGAGGTTGCCGTGGTGCCCCACGACATGCTACTAGTACCCGCCCACATGTCCTTCATTCGCGGCCACTACTGGGAGGGCATGAAGGCCAACTGGATCGTCCTCATCCACCAATCCGGTAGTCCGTGGCGTCTCGTGGATATCTACACCTAGCGGGAGATCACCCTTCCATCTTTGGATACCGCCGCCATCGAGCCTCACGGCCCGCCGGACACTCCTGCCTACTACGCACGAGACGCGTCGAGCTTTTGGCTCGACCTCTATTTGCTGAAGGTTGTAATCTGTGAAGTGCCCACACCATCAGAAGACTACATAGATTACAAGCTCATTGTCGTGTTCAGCATGGGATTAGTCTATCTGGAATCCGGTCGCCATACATGGTTATGGCTCATCGTCGATCCTCTTTACCCAACACTTCTGTCTGATGCTATAGTGCATGATGGCATCGTTTATGCGGTCGACACACAGATTGGCTGCCTATACTAGTGGAATCTATCGTCGTGTAATTGTTCTATCTCATCTCATCTTTACCTTAAGAATACGACTGCCTGTTCATTGTTACAAATTTAGAATATATAGTATGTCTATAACCACATCATTGCTATATGTTCCTCTCATTTCCTAGATTTTTATGACCACACATGTTATTGTTAGAGTTGATATGAGAACAATTGGTATCTAATGATTAGTAGAATAGATATTATGAGTATAACCTCATGATTGCTATATGTTACTCTCATTTTGAGGATTTTTATAACAACGCATGTTATAAAATAGAGTTGATATGATAACTATAGTAAGTATTATGGTAGAATATGAGCAGGCCTTGTCATATCTGTTTTCCTCTCATTGTGACATGATGTTTGAACCATGATATATTGCTAGAATATGAAAGCCATTGGCATATTTTGTTTAACTTGGGGTATGATTATGACCATGGTATTGCAATTCTTTGTCTATGATATGTGTCACTGTTATAATAATCTTAATTCCACACATACTCTGAACATGATTGTTTATTTTTGTCCTTTTGGTCTCCAATTTGAATTCTTGCAGCAGACGCAAATGCGCTGGCCTTCATGATTCCAGGACCTAGAATCATACCAGTCGATGGGTGGTGGTTTATCGCTCGTTCAGCTGACCGTGGTCGTTTGATGCTCATTTGCACGTACCAAATTGACCAAACCATTTCATCAAACCACATGCAGTACAATGCATGGGGCGTTAGTGACATTGATGGCTATGGATGCTTCGTGTTTGAGAAAGATCCCAGCTCCGTTGGGCTAGGCGTATTTAATTGGAAGCGGGTTTACAGCCTCGGCAACCACTCCATGTTCCTTGGGCTCAATTATCCGATCATACAACCAATCATCGATCATATCACCGGCGATGATTACCGTGCTATGCAACTTCCATTCACCAAGGGGGGGGGGGCGTGTTTACACATCATACCATGGGTTTCATGAATCACCATATCCAGAGATTCGTTGACACAGCTTGTTGCTAGATAATCTTCAGTGCGTGAAAGGCATCAAGCTTCCATGCGATGGATGGCTTTTGCAAACCCGAAATGTGATGGTGTGGTTCGTGCCAACAGCAAATATGCACAACTTGATTCGTACTGATATGTAGACTGAGCCATCTATTCTGCTACTGTAGCACGACCCTCTTTTGTTGGATATTATGTACTGTTGTTATTTTGAAGCACTCCTCTGGTTTCAAGGATAGATACCTTTCTGGGATCAAGTGCATCCTAACTCACATGTGCAGGATGTACTGATAATGATGATGGAGATGTTGTGTAGTACTTAGGCTTCAAGTGCGTACTTGTCAGTTAAACCTATGGTTAAAATGTGACATTAAATACGACTAGTAAGTAGTACAGTAGCAGTACTAGTATACGTTGGTCAAATTATTCATCATGTACACACATTGAATTGACATGACAACACGCTGCGCGTGAGGTGACACAAGAATCCCATCAGCATGTTCGGGTATTCTGGACTTCAGATTTGAGTACCACTTATCTGTCAAAATCTTTCATCATTCACTTAAAACAGTCGATTGATCATACATTGAGTACCATATAACTGGAATTAACCCATGCAAGTCGAAGAAGGATTGGCCGGTGCTGCCGGCTGGCGTCAAGTTCGATCCCATGGATCAGGAGCTGATCGAGCACCTTGTGACGCCCCGAGACCGATGTGCCAGGTGTCCTCCAGTTATTCGCTGTTGTTGCCATGTCATTCGCTTGCTTGTTGCATCTTGTCATGTCATCATGTGCATTGCATCATCATGTTTTCAAAACATGCATCCGTCCGGGTTTCCCAGTTCCTTCCGGTGTCCGTTCTGAGCCCAGACACACTTGCACGCGCCCGCGGCACGTCCGAAATATTATTTTCTAAGTGGCTGAAAATGTTCTCGGAATGGGATGAGAGTTGACGTGTGGTCTTATTATAGTGTAGATAGACCGCGTGTCAAGTTTCATCGCATTCGGAGTTCGTTTGATAGCCCAACCGTTAAACTATAGCGGCATAGTAGTCGGTCTATCGTCGGACGTTTTTGGTCTCCGGAAACAGATGCTGAGCCCTCTCTCTCTCTTCTCCCCCTCGCAGTCTTGCCAAAGCCCACCTAGTCCATCCTCCTTCCCCTCTTCCCTTCTAGAGTTGTCCGATGCAACCGCGCGGTCCGAAACCCTCTCTGCACAGTGCATCGAACCCCTCACGTGAGCGTCCGAAAGCTGTCCCGGACCCGAACCGGACTGTCGTCACCGTTGGATCCAGAACATCCCCAAACATCTACAAAATGTCTCCGTTTTCTCATTTGGGCTCCCTAGCCTATTTTTCCCGACCGTCCGATTACGATCGGAGGGACGGATATGCCCCTACCAAAATTCCACTTGCCATATATTAGACCACCCCCCTAACCAAATCAGTCTAACCCTAGTCTAACCCAGTTCCATCCGCGCCGCCACTGCTCTCATTCCTCCCTCGGGATCCATCCCCACCAACCGCAGCCTCTGACCAGATCCCTGATTTTCTGCGCAGCCGCCCGAGCATCTCGATGGATCGAGTGATTCGCGTCCAAGCACAGCCCCTGCTCATGCCCTGAGCCTTCCATCGTCCAGGAGCACGAGCTCCATCGCCTCGCTGCCTCTAGCAGGAGCATCCCCATCGCCGGCCTCCAGGACCTCTGCTCCTCCTCTTTATCTCCTTCTCCTCCCTCCCTGGATTTCTTCTCTCTCATGTACCTCACTCTCCCGTTGTCGTCCGCCTGCAGGGAACGAGGAGCACGGCGCCCGACGCCATGGCCGGCCTCAATTTCGTCCATCCGTGCCGGATCCCCCTCTTCGACCCCGCGCCAAGCCCTGCCTCGCCGGAGATCCTCGCCTTCCGCCTGGATCCGCTGCACCGCCGCGGTTTCCCCTCGCCGTCGACCTCCAGCCTCACCATCGGCCTCTGCTGCTTCCTGCAGCGCCACCCCGCCTCCAGCTAGATAGGACGTTCCCCGCCCGGATCCACCGCCTGTTGCTGTCCTGGACCTCACGTCAACTAGATCCCGCCTCGCCGCTTCCTTCCTCCCGCTGCTGCGTTTTCTTCTCGAGGGAGACGAGCGCCCCGACCTGAAGCCGCGTCCCTGCCTCGCGTTAACCTTGCCCTGCCTCCGCTCGATCTGGCCTGCGAGGCCCAGTGCACCCCTTCGCGGCCTGCCCAGCCTGCCAGCCTCTCTCCTCTCCACCGAACGGGCCAAGCCCATGGGTGAGCCTCACTGCTGCGCCTCCACCCACTGATGGGCCAACCAGATTCGGCCCGATGTATTTTTTTTCTGCTATGAACGAATTTCGCTATTTACAGTAAAACTGCACATTTACAGATTACCCCTTGTTGTTCATGCATTTAATAACTAATTAACCGTGCATCGAATTAAAACATGTCATATATGTAACTTGGCTAGAATTTCATCTAGTTTAATAATTTGCAACATTCATCTATGTTTAAAATGTTTAAAATGCTGTTTGTTTAAATTTGCTTAAATAACTTGCTAAAATGTTTTAATCCATAACTAAATAACCGTAGCTCCGAATTAAATAATCTTTATATGTAAATGGGGTGAAAAAATGCCTAGTTTATCTTGGGGGTACTTGTTTTGCATGTTTAATAACTCTAAAATTGTGTTTAGGGCCGAACAGTACCAAACCTAAAATGTGCACATGAGGAGTTTCCGGAATTGTTGTTCGTTGTTTCCGGCCTCATTTAAACTTCCCTAAATAGTTAGTTTACTTTGCTTCACACTCTTGCCATGTTTAACAACATTTAATATTGTTGGGTACATAAACGGGATCAAACTAAATAACTTGAATGTGGTGTTTCGTTAATATGCAACTCGTTGCATATTGAGCTCCACTTAATTTGTAGGATTGTTTTGTGCATTTTGCCATGCCATGCTTCATTAAACCGGACATGCATCATACTTGGTTGTGCATCATGCCATGCTTATGTGGTGGTTGTTTACTATGTTGTTTGCTTCTTTCCGGTGTTGCTTCTTCGGGTTGGTTCCGACAATGTCGTGATTGTGAGGACCCGTTCGTCTACGTCCGTTTGTCTTCTTCATGGACTCGTTCTTCTTCCTTGCGGGATTTCAGGCAAGATGATCATACCCTCGAAATCACTACTATCTTTGCTTTGCTAGATGCTCGCTCTTTTGCTGGCCTATGCTGCGATACCTACCACTTGCTTATCATGCCCCCTACTTTGTTAAACCAAGCCTCTAACCCACCTTGTCCTAGCAAGCCATTGTTTGGCTATGTTACCGCTTTGCTCAGCCCCTCTTATAGCGTTGTTAGTTGCAGGTGAAGATTGAAGTTTTGTTCCTTGTTGGAACATGGAGATGTTGTTCCTTGTGGGAACATGTCTACTTGTTGGGATATCGCAATATATCTTATTTAATTAATGCATCTATATACTTGGTAAAGGGTGGAAAGCTCGGCCTTATGCCTGGTGTTTTGTTCCACTCTTGCCGCCCTAGTTTCCGTCATATCGGTATTATGTTCCCAGATTTTGCGTCCCTTACGCCGTTGGGCTATAATGGGACCCCCTTGACAGTTCGCCTTAAGTAAAGCTCTTCCAGCAATGCCCAACATTGGTTTTACCATTCGCCACCTAGCCTTTTCTTTCCCTTGAGTCGGCCGGCTCAAGGGTCATCGTTATTTTACCCCCCCCCCGGGCCAGTGCTCCTCTGAGTGTTGGACCAAACTAGAGTCCTGTGCAGCGCCCCCTCGGGGAAACTCGAGGTTTGGTTTTAGTTGTATGGAGCACTCATCTGAGTGTGCCCCGAGAAAGAGATATGTGCAGCTCCTATCGGGATTTGTCGGCACATTCGGGTGGTGTTGCTGGTTTAGTTTTACCCCGTCGAAATGTCTTGTTGTACCGGGATACCGAGTCTGATCGGAATGTCTCGGGTGGAGGTCTATTCCTTCATTGACCGTGAGAGCTTGTGATGGGCTAAGTTGGGACACCCCTGCAGGTATTGAACTTTCGAAAGACGTGCCTGCGGTTATGGGCAGATGGGAATTTGTTAACGTCTGGTTGTAGAAAACCTGAAGTGACCTTAAATAAAATGAATCAACTGCGTGTGTAACCGTGATGGTCTCTTTCCGGCGGAGTCCGGGAAGTGAACACGGTTGTTGGAGTTATGCTTGACGTAGGTGGCTATAGGATCACTTCTTGATCATAGTTTCTCGACCGTGCTTTGCCTTCTCTTCCCACTTTCATTTGCGTATGTTAGCCACCATATATGCTAGCCGCTTGCTGCAGCTACACCTCATACCTTTACCTTACCCATAAGCTTAAATAGTCTTGATCGCGAGGGTGCGAGATTGCTGAGTCCCCATGGCTCACAGATACTTCCAAAACCAGCTTGCAGGTGCCTATGAGACAGAGCAGGTGACGCAACCAAGCTCAATGAGGGCTCGATGAAGATCTTGTCCATTGTGTTGTCCCGTTTCCAGTTGATCAGTAGTGGAGCCCATTTGGGGTCGATCGGGGACCTTTATCGCATTTGGGGTTCTTCTTTTATTTTGGTTCCGTAGTCGGACCTTGATTGTATCTGGATGATGTGATGCTTTATTCATGTAATTGTGTGAAGTGGCGATTGTAAGCCAACTATGTATCTCTTTCCCTTATGTATTACATGGGTTGTGTGAAGATTACCTCACTTGCGACATTTCTTTCAATGCGGTTATGCCTCTAAGTCGTGCTTCGACACGTGGGAGATATAGCCGCATCGAGGGTGTTACAAGTTGGTAATCAGAGCCTTCCCCGACCTTAGGAGCCCCATTGCTTGATCGTTTTAGCAGCCGAGTTGTGTCTAGAAAAATGTTTTGAGTCTTTCAGGAATTATATATCGGAGAGTTTAGGAATTCTTTTTTTTACTTCCAGTCTCCTCATCGCTCTGGTAAGGCATCCTGACATAGAGTTTTGACTCTTCTCCTCTCAAATTTCTCTAAAAAAAATTTAGGATCACGCGGGTATCTTGGAATCATTCCGATGGTTTTATGATGAGAACATTGTCTTGGTGCCTCCTGTCAGGGGTTTAGTGGAAGTGTCCCGGGGAGTTGAGCTCTGAGGTGTTGTCGTCATAATTTTATCGTTGCAATTCTGGAATACCTGAGTTTAGTATGTCAACATCGAAATCCTCTTTTATGCAGTTCGTTGGTGAGATAACCTCGACGCCACCCAGTACTGGGGCGGGAGTTCGGGAGTATTGCCATAACTTGTATAACGGATGCTTTTCGAAGGTTGAGGTAGATGATTTTTGAAGGTTTCTTGGTTATGTGTTGAAGGATGGATACAGCTGGATGTAGGTTTTGCTAGATTTGGGTGAGATATTATGCTTCCCCTGTATCCCCTACACCTGATTGCATAACTGGGAAAATTTCAGGAGTTTTATAGGTGGGAATTCAAGTAGCTCTTAGGATATCTTTCCAACAGATGTATGATATGAAATTGGGGTTCGACGTCTAGTGGTCCGCCTATTCACGGTCGGTTTTACAGTGGTCTCGTTGTGTCTTAAAGAGTGCTTGGCTATGCCGACTCGGGGACGCTTCGTATGTCATGTGCACTGCCTTGTACATGATGGTGCTGTACGATCGAGCCCGTGTAGGCCCCACCACGAAAACTTCGGACGAAATCTCTATCATATGTTTGTTCTGGCTTATTTTGCAAGCCAATCCTTTGTTTTTGTTTGGAGTTGTGGTATTCGAGTTGCTTCAATGTCAAATGTTTATTCCATACCTTTCCAAATAGTGTTCTCATATTCCTATGTGAATACTAATCCTCCTCGGTCATTGAGTTTGTCATTTCAATTTCTTCTCACCGGTGTGTCTCTCCTCAAGTGGATCCGTTCACTTCAATATTTGCAAGATCAATTATCAATTCTTCTCAACGGTGTTTGTTTCATCCGTCTCCAAGTTGCCTTTGTTTTTTCCACCCTCCCTCCCTTTGTTTTTTTCTCCAAGGAGTCAGATCTCTTAATCGAGTATCCTTCTTATTGATGTGAAGTCTCTCCATTCTTTTCTATCAATATTCTTATCCGGTGATTCTCATGTATATTCTAATGGAGCTTCAAGTTCATCATTCTTCATTCTTTTCTTCTCCAGTGGTTTCAAGTCAAGTTTTGTTGATCATACCTTTTTCCTTGTTTCAATGCTTTCTCATGCCGGTGCACTTCATTATCATTCCACTACTCGCTATTTATTATTCTGGAGTGCTCAAGACATCTCGAAGATTCATGTTTCCACTCTACATTCGTTCAAACTCTTTCAAGGTTGTTATTTCATTCTAGCCATTTAATTCAACCGGTGCATTCCCTCTTTTAAATCGTTCTACGGTGTTTTCCCTTGAGTGGGCCCTAACCCACAAGTCTTTTCCCAGGATCTTACCTGACTCTTCTAATTTTTTTACCAGAGCTATTCTCAAATCTTTTAAAGGCTGACGTAAGAATGAATCATCATCAGTCAAATGTTTTTCTCCAAGATCTTTCAAATTATTTTCATCGTTGGCACAACTTTTCCATTCTTCATTCCGGTGTGCCTCAATAATTCTTGGTGGTGTTTCTCGTCGTCATTTGAAGATCGAAGAAGAGTTTTACCTCCATATCTTATCCGTTCTCTGAGAGAATCGTGGTTCTAATTCGAGGTCATCCTCTCATAATTGTTTTGATTGTGAGAATTCTTTCCACCCATCCGTAGCATTTCATTAGTTGTTTTCGATTTCTTTCGTCCGAAGGCCATATTTTCAAATATTATTCATTCTCAGCTTTCAGCTCTCGTTCTTCAATCTTATCGGTGCTTCGTTCAAGTGATCTTTAATCAGTTCGTGATCTCTTCGTTCTCATATATCTAAATTCCCTCAAGCATCTTCATTTATTTGCTAATTCTTCTCGGTGTTTTCTTTATCTTTTCTTCAATCGTTTTCAATTCTTACGGTGGTTCGTTCAAGAGTTTTTCTTCCTTCTGTATCATATCTATGCATTCGTGCTTTTCAAATTCTACAAGTGGTTCGTTGAAGACCTTCTTAAATTTGCGCTATACATATCTTAATCTTTTTACGAGGATAAGTAGTATGCCAAATTCGTTGCTTGTCAGCAATTAAATTGTTGAAGGATACGCATAACATAATTCTTATTTTTGTTCCATCCAAATGATTAATTCCTTATTCCGGAGGTTCATCTTATCACATTCTCGGTTCGAAATGCTTTATCTTTTCTTTTCCCAGAGTTCCAAGCTCTAATTGTCACGGTGATCCATCTAAATCATTACAAGGTTTCACCTTGTGTTTTCAACTTCTTTTTCTTTTCGTTATCTTTTGTTTACCGGAGTTCTTCATGAAGGTTCTACATGATGGTTCATCAAGGATTTATATTCCTTCTCGAAACGTTCATCAACTTTCTTTTCAGAGGAGCTCAAGCTTTCTTCATATTGTAATCCGGAGTGCATTTCTGTCTACCGTATCATTGGAGGTGGTATTATGTCATTCTTGATAATTTGACTTCATGTTTTCATGATTCACATGTTGTCAAGATTGGGATATTTTAAATCCATCAATCTCGTCATTGGAGCTATCTTGGGTTATATTTCACCTAAAGCCTTCCCTAAGGATTGTTGCTATCTATGGTGTTTATAAATGATCCAAGTTCTTCATTTATCCTCCCGATGAAATAGGTTTTCTCGTCTCCTTAGTCATATCAATCCAACTCTTTTTCCCGTGAGTGGCAGGTTGTCACCTCATAATTTGAGATGTATTCCATAAGACCATATCAAGCTTATTCTTTTCGTTGTTGGTTTTCCAACAACTCCGTTCTAGCTTTTGTTGTAAGCGTGCTCCCTCGAGTTCTGTTTCCCTCCGTTCATCCCATTCCATTCTTACTTTTGTTCCGGAGGCCTTGTGATGTTGCTCTTTTCAGCCCATCTTTTCGTTTTGTCAGGATCGTGTTCTTTTCTTGATTTACCCATTTAACCGGAGTGTTGTGCCCTTTTACTCAAGTCCTTTTCATCCTATCAAGTCTTGCATCACTTCTCAACCGGAGTGCTACCCGAATCGGTTCTTTCTTTTCCTCTATTCCTAACGGAGTGTTTGTCAACTTTGTTCATCTCCGTTGTTTTCTTTTCTCGAAATGGTTTAACCTTTCAAGGTTCTTTGGTTTCACTCGTTTGTCAAAGAAGCAACTTATTTATACCTCTTCTCTTTCTCTTCCGTTTTCCCTCCGGTGCAATTCTAGATCTCGGGACGAGATCCTCTCGTAGTGGTGGACTGTTGTGACGCCCCGAGACCGATGTGCCAGGTGTCCTCCAGTTATTCACTGTTGTTGCCATGTCATTCGCTTGCTTGTTGCATCTTGTCATGTCATCATGTGCATTGCATCATCATGTTTTCAAACCTTGCATCCGTCCGGGTTTCCCAGTTCCTTCTGTTGTCCGTTCTGAGCCCACACACACTTGCACGCGCCCGCGGCACGTCCGAAATATTATTTTCTAAGTGGCTGGAAAATTTTCTCGGAATGGGATGAGAGTTGACGTGTGGTCTTATTATAGTGTAGATAGACCGCGTGTCAAGTTTCATCGCATTCGGAATTCGTTTGATAGCCCAACCGTTAAACTATAGCGGCATAGTAGTCGGTCTATCGTCGGACGTTTTTGGTCTCCGGAAACAGATGCCGGGCCCTCTCTCTCTTCTCCCCCTCACAGTCTCGCCACAGCCCACCTAGTCCATCCTCCTTCCCCTCTTCGCTTCTGGAGTTGTCCGATGCGACCGCGCGGTCCGAAACCCTCTCTGCACAGTGCATCGAACCCCTCACGCGAGCGTCCGAAAGCTGTCTCGGACCCGAACCGGACTGTTGTCACCGTTGGATCCAGAACATCCCCAAACATCTACAAAATGTCTCCGTTTTCTCATTTGGGCTCCCTAGCCTATTTTTCCCGACCGTCCGATTACGATCGGAGGGACGGATATGCCCCTACCAAAATTCCACTTGCCATATATTAGACCACCCCCCTAACCAAATCAGTCTAACCCTAGTCTAACCCAGTTCCATCCGCGCCGCCACCGCTCTCATTCTTCCCTCGGGATCCATCCCCACCAACCGCAGCCTCCGACCAGACCCTTGATTTTCCACGCAGCCGCCCGAGCGTCTCGATGGATCGAGTGATTCGCGTCCAAGCACAGCCCCTGCTCATGCCCTGAGCCTTCCGTCGTCCAGGAGCACGAGTTCCATCACCTCGCTGCCTCTAGCAGGAGCATCCCCATCGCCGGCCTCCAGGACCTCTGCTCCTCCTCTTTATCTCCTTCTCCTCCCTCCCTGGATTTCTTCTCTCTCATGTACCTCGCTCTCCCGTCGCTGTCCGCCTGCAGGGAACGAGGAGCACGGCGCCCGACGCCATGGCCGGCCTCGATTTCATCCCCAACGACGCCCCTGAGCTCCATCCGCGCTGGATCCCCCTCTTCGACCCCGCTCCAAGCCCTGCCTCGCCGGAGATCCTCGCCTTCCGCCTGGAACCGCTGCACCGCCGCGGTTTCCCCTCGCCGTCGACCTCCAGCCTCGCCGTCGGTCTTCTGCTGCTTCCTACAGTGCCACCCCGCCTCCAGCGAGATTGGACGTTCCCCGCCCGGATCCACCGCCTGCTGCCGTCCTGGACCTCACGTCAACTGGATCCCGCGTCGCCGCTTCCTTCCTCCTGCTGCTGTGTTTTCTTCTCGAGGGAGACGAGCGCCCCGACCTGAAGCCGTGTCCCTGCCTCGCGTTGACCTTGCCCTGCCTCCACTCGATCTGGCCTGCGAGGCCCAGCGCGCCCCTTCGCGGCCTGCCCAGCCTGCCGGCCTCTCTCCTCTCCACCGAACGGGCCAAGCCCATGGGTGAGCCTCACTGCTGCGCCCCCTCCCACTGATGGGCCAACCATATTCGGCCCGATGTATTTTTTTATGCTATGAACGAATTTCGCTATTTACAGTGAAACTGCACATTTACAGATTACCCCTTGTTGTTCATGCATTTAATAACTAATTAACCGTGAATCCAATTAAAACATGTCATATATGTAACTTGGCTAGAATTTCATCTAGTTTAATAATTTGCAACATTCATCTATGTTTAAAATGTTTAAAATGTTGTTTGTTTAAATTTGCTTAAATATCTTGCTAAAATGTTTTATTCCATAACTAAATAACCGTAGCTCCGAATTAAATAATCTTTATATGTAAATGGGGTGAAAAAATGCCTAGTTTATCTTGGTGTACTTGTTTTGCATGTTTAATAACTCTAAAATTGTGTTTAGGGCAGAACAGTACCAAACCTAAAATGTGCACATGAGGAGTTTCCGGAATTGTTTTTCGTTGTTTCCGGCCTCATTTAAACTTGCCTAAATAGTTAGTTTACTTTGCTTCACCCTCTTGCCATGTTTAACAACATTTAATATTGTTGGGTACATAAACGGGATCAAACTAAATAACTTGAATGTGGTGTTTCGTTAATATGCAACTCGTTGCATATTGAGCTCCACTTAATTTGTAGGATTGTTTTGTGCATTTTGCCATGCCATGCTTCATTAAACCGGACATGCATCATACTTGGTTGTGCATCATGCCATGCTTATGTGGTGGTTGTTTACTATGTTGTTTGCTTCTTTCCGGTGTTGCTTCTTCGGGTTGGTTCCGATAACGTCGTGATTGTGAGGACCCGTTCGTCTACGTCCGTTTGTCTTCTTCATGGACTCGTTCTTCTTCCTTGCGGGATTTCAAGCAAGATGATCATACCCTCGAAATCACTACTATCTTTGCTTTGCTAGATGCTCGCTCTTTTGTTGGCTTATGCTGCGATACCTACCATTTGCTTATCATGCCTCCTACTTTGTAGAACCAAGCCTCTAACCCACCTTGTCCTAGCAAACCATTGTTTGGCTATGTTACCGCTTTGCTCAGCCCGTCTTATAGCGTTGTTAGTTGCAGGTGAAGATTGAAGTTTTGTTCCTTGTTGGAACATGGAGATGTTGTTCCTTGTGGGAACATGTCTACTTGTTGGGATATCACAATATATCTTATTTAATTAATGCATCTATATACTTGGTAAAGGGTGGAAGGCTCGGCCTTATGCCTGGTGTTTTGTTCCACTCTTGCCGCCCTAGTTTCCGTCATATCGGTGTTATGTTCCCGGATTTTGCATCCCTTACACGGTTGGGCTATAATGGGAACCCCTTGACAGTTCGCCTTAAGTAAAGCTCTTCCAGCAATGCCCAACATTGGTTTTTACCATTCGCCACCTAGCCTTTTATTTCCCTTGAGTCGGCCGGCTCAAGGGTCATCATTATTTTACCCCCCCCCCGGGCCAGTGGTCCTCTGAGTGTTGGTCCAAACTAGAGTCCTGTGCAACGCCCCCTCGGGGATACTCGAGGTTTGGTTTTGGTTGTATGGAGCGCTCATCTGAGTGTGCCCTGAGAAAGAGATATGTTCAGCTCCTATCGGGATTTGTCGGCACATTCGGGCGGTGTTGTTGGTTTAGTTTTACCCTGTCGAAATGTCTTGGTGTACCGGGATACCGAGTCTGACCGGAATGTCTCGGGTGGAGGTGTTTTCCTTCGTTGACCATGAGAGCTTGTGATGGGCTAAGTTGGGACACCCCTGCAGGGATTGAACTTTCGAAAGCCGTGCCCGCGGTTATGGGCAAATGGGAATTTGTTAACGTCCAGTTGTAGAAAACCTGAAGTGACCTTAATTTGAATCAACTGCGTGTGTAACCGTGATGGTCTCTTTCCGGCGGAGTCCGGGAAGTGAACACGGTTGTTGGAGTTATGCTTGACGTAGGTGGCTATAGGATCACTTCTTGATCATAGTTTCTCGACCGTGCTTTGCCTTCTCTTCTCGCTCTCATTTGCGTATGTTAGCCACCATATATGCTAGCCGCTTGCTGCAGCTCCACCTCATACCTTTACCTTACCCATAAGCTTATATAGTCTTGATCGCGAGGGTGCGAGATTGCTAAGTCCCCGTGGCTCACAGATACTTCCAAAACCATCTTGCAGGTGCCGATGAGACAGAGCAGGTGTCGCAACCAAGCTCAAGGAGGAGCTCGATGAAGATCTTGTCCATTGTGTTGTCCCGTTTCCAGTTGATCAGTAGTGGAGCCCAGTTGGGGTCGATCGGGGACCTTTGTCGCATTTGGGGTTCTTCTTTTATTTTGGTTTCGTAGTCGGACCTTGATTGTATCTGGATGATGTGATGCTTTATTCATGTAATTGTGTGAAGTGGCGATTGTAAGCCAACTATGTATCTCTTTCCCTTATGTATTACATGGGTTGTGTGAAGATTACCTCTCTTGCGACATTGCTTTCAATGCGGTTATGCCTCTAAGTCGTGCTTCGACACGTGGGAGATATAGCCGCATCGAGGGTGTTACACACCTTGAGGCCAAAGTGAGTGCTGACAGCGCGAGACCTCACCCTCAAATCAATTTGTTCAATCCAACCATCGACGGCGAGCACGGCATATGCTACACCCATCCTGAGAAACTTCCAGGTAAGACACCGATCGGCCGTCTACTTGCACAAACATATTCCTTTGTTTGTAGATCTATTTTTCTTTTTGGACGCGGACCTGGTGAAGCAATTACAATTTGACAGTTAATAAAAAGTGAAACAAGTGACTGCAACATGCTAAATATGTTATGAAAATGCCATCTATACATGTATTCAACAATACTGCAGGTATCACACTGAGTAGCCTAAGCAAGCATTTCTTCCAGCGTAATTCCAAGGCGTTCAAAAGGGGCACGTGGACACGTTGCAAGATACAGTCAGAGTGCGGCATGCATGTGATGTGACACAACACCGGCAATACCTTGCCGGTGATGGTCAAAGGCCGGTAGACGGGTAGCAAAAAGGTTTTGGTGCTGCACACCAACAAGAACATCGACCAGCAGAGGACCAGCTGGGTGATGCACTAGTACTACCTCGGGGACCTGGAGCAAGAGAAGGAGTGGGAGTTGGTCCTCTGCAAGATTTTCTACCAGACAAACACTAGGGCCAGGAGTAAAAAGATTATAAGTTAGTTTGGTATTGGTACTTGTACTACCTTGTCATCCGCAAGTTGGTATTGTTGTTAATGATCTTTTGGTATAAACTTGGAATTTGCTTCCAACCCTCATGCCGAGGGTCGACGTGGATATAAAGTTGAATCATTTATTTCGAAACGAATTTTCAGGCACCTGATTTTTATTTGATGGGTAGCATAAGCACCTGCCATTCGAATTCCCAGTTCTCCAAATTTTTCAAAACAAGTGCATGCTCTTATTATCCCGATGAAAAAACAATATCCCTGCTGCATTCCAGTTATCAGTCTATACTTGCAGAATTCTCTTGTTTATTGAGCACGTATATTGTTTTTTCAGGTTGAGCAAGTTTCAACTGGGCTGTAGATTGCCCAGGCTTAGTTTTGTTTTTAACAGGCCTAGCCCATGACGACAACGGGGCACAAAGATCCAGCAGGTGTCTATTGGCCTCTGGCCCGCCACGTTAGTTATATTTTGTCTTACAACATCCGCATGCACTTTTTTTTTACTGAATCAAACACACAACCCAGTTCTATTTTCCTCCTGAAACGCATGTCCTACATCCGGTTTCTAATCTATACCTATAGTTTTACTAGTTCATATACACTTATCATTATATTGAAAATACATAAATTTCCCTTTTCATACTTACATCCTTATTTTTGTTGTTGTTTTCCCTCCCAGCGCTGATTTTTTTTACCACTGGTTTTCCCTTAAACCAACTCAATTGTCCCACGTCTTATTTGCTTACAAAAATAAAATGATTCTTTGGCCAATCAATAAGTTCTTAAAAAATGTTTATCATTTTGGGATTACATAAGTTCGGACTCCACCGAAAAGTGCAAGATAAGGTTGAACTTTTTGACCGTGGTCCTGGGCAATAAATGGGATCTAATAAATTACTTAAGAATTAGCAAATGGGCTGCAAATTATTAAAAAAAATAGCAAATGGGCTCTGTGTTGTCTGCCATAGATTTGGAGGCTGACTTGTGGGCCTACAAATTCACGCGTACACAAGGTTTGTAAAAAAGAAACTTAGTAAACAATCGACTCTACCAGCGTCAGACTGTTAGATGTCAATCTAACGGCAATCATGCTTCTTCAGTCTCTGATCTTCCTGCCCCAGCCGCCCAAACCAGCGCCATCGGAACCGCCTGCTCCCGCCTCCCGTGGCTGGCTGTGCTGCCGGGAAGGCCTCATGGACCCATCATATACTCGCATCCCTGGCCTGTCTATCCCTCTACTCACCCACACCTGTTGTTATTTTTCGGCGACGGCAGCCGAACCTGTCAACCCTCATACTCTCCACCGCGTGGACAGCCACTGTCTTATCTTCCCCGGCTCCGTGTTGTTCCCTTTGTAGGCCTCGCCGTCATCCACCGCCCTGGTGCTCTCGGCGCGGCGTGGTCAACGAACGACATCCATGAAAAGTGTATTTTATGTGGAGAGGCTGACAGCTGGGTCCACGGCCACACACAAGGAAATGCCTCCTTATTATGCGCAAAATAATGATTCCTCCACCTAACATCTGGGACCCGCCGGAAGGGCCTCTGTATTTCGTGAAAAAAATGTTCCCTCTGCTGACAGGTCAGACCCACCAACTATATCTTCGCACGCAAGGAAGTGCCTCCTTATTGCGCACAAAAAAATGAATACCCCCCGCCAGCTGGCACCCATCATAGTGGGAGGCTGACTTGTGGGCCTACTAAGTTGACGGGGACGGAGGGCTTTGTCAACTTAGTCAATATGAACGATTCTAGCTCCAGTGACCGTACGATGTCCATCCAACGGCCTTAGTGCGTCTTCAACCTCTGATCTTCTTGCTCCAGCCGCCCAAAGCAGCGCCGGTCGTGCCGTCTGCTCCTGCCTCCCGTGGCCGGCTATGCTGTCGCGGAGGCCTCACCGCCCCCATACTACTCCCACCACTGGTCAGGCCATCCCCCCACTCACCCACACCCCCTGTTATTCTGTGGCGATGGCAGCCTCGCACCGCAGCCGAACAAGTGAACCCTTGTACTCCTCTCCGCGTGGGCATCCACTATCGCGTCTTCCCCGGCTCCGCGTTGTCCCCTTCCTAGGCCTCGCCATCATCCACCGCCTTGGTGCTCTCAGCATGGCGTCGTCAATGTGGTCAACGACCGACTTCCATCGGAAGAGTATTGTACATGGAGAGGCTGACATCTGGGTCCATGGCCACAGCCTAGTTTTTTTGTGATTTGCCGAGTAAGTCGCTTTGTCAGGCCTGTTGGGCTGCAAATCATTCAAGACAAGGAGAGCTTCATTTGGCTGGCCGAGAAAATGGCCTATTAGTAATGAGAAAATGGGTTGTACATTTTTAAAACACATCAAATAGGCAATTAGTTTCAAATTTCTTTTTTTTTCATTTCAAGATTTTAAATTGCATTGATTTTTACGCATGGACAATTTGTTGGATTTTATATTGATATAAATTTATTTTTAAAATCAGTTTGAATGTGAGTCGAAATTTCAGGATTAAAAACAGTTCGGATCGCACCAAAATATGCAAAATTTTGTATAATTTTTTAACCGTGGCCACAATATGGGATGTAATGCTAGCAAAAGGATTATGGGCTACCAAAACCTTAAGAATTAGAAAATGGGCTGTAAATTATTAGAAATAATGGCAGATGGGTTGTATGATGTTTTCCACAGATTTGAGGCCTTCCTAAAAAAAGGTTGACGCACAAGCAGTGACTGTTGGATGTCCATCCAACGGCCGTCGTGCTTCTTCAATCTCTGCTCTTCCTGCTCTAGCTGCTCAAACAAGCGCCGCCGGGACTGCCTGCTCCCTCCTCCCCGCGGCCGGCTGTGCTGCCGCACAGGCCTCATCGCCCCACCGTACTCCCATCGCTGACCTAGCCATCCCTCTACTCACCCACACCTGCTGTTATTCTCCGGCGACGGCAGACGAACCAGCAAACCCTTGTACAGTCGTACTCCCCTCCGCGTGGGAAACAACTGTCGAGTCTTCCCTGCCTTCATGTCGTTCCCTTCCTAGGCCTCACCGTCATCCACCGCCCTGGTGCTCTCGGCGCGGCCTGGTCAACATGGTCAACGACCGACATGCATATGAAGTGGACTGTACGTGGAGAGTTTGACAGCTGGGTCCACGGCCGCACGCAAGGAAATTCCACCTTATTACGCACAAAATAATGATTCCTCCACCTGACATCTGGGACCCACTGAAAGAGCCTTTGTATTTCGCGAAAAGAACGTTACCGCCGCTGACAGCTTGGATCCACCAGCTATATCTTCGCACGTAAGGAAGTGCCTCCTTATTACGCACAAAATAATGAATACTCCCCCTGCTAGCTAGGACCCAGCATAGTGGCAGGCTGACTTGTGGGCCTACTAAGTTGACGGGGACGGAGGGCTTTGTCAACTTAGTCAATATGCACGATTCCAGCTCTAGTGACTGTACGATGTCCATCCAATGGCTGTAGTGCTTCTTCAACCTCTGGTCTTCTTGCTCCAGCCGCCCAAACCAGCGCCGGTCGTGCCTCGTGCTCCTACCTCCCGTGGCCGGCTGCGATGCGGCGGAGGCCTCACTGCCCCTTACTACTCCAGCCGCTGGCCAGGCCATCCCTCTACTCACCAGAACCCTCATACTCCTCTACGCGTGGGCATCCACCGTCGCGTCTTCCCCGGCTCTGCGTCGTCCCCTTCCTAGGCCTCGCCGTCGTCCATCGCCCTGGTGCTCTTGGCGCGGCGTAGTCAACATGGTCAAGGAACGGATTCCATCGGACATGGACTGTACGTGGAGAGGCTGACAGCTGGTTCCACGGCTGTAGCAAGGAACTGCCTCATTATTACGCCCAAAATAATTATTCCTCCACCTGACAGCGGGGACCCACTGGACGGGCCACCGTATTTCGTGAAAAAAATGTTTCCCCCTGACTGCTGGGACCCACCAGCTACACCTTCGCATGCAAGGAAGTGCGTCCGGGCAAAAAAATGATTCGCCCCCTGACTGTTGGGACCCACTAGCTACATCTTCGCATGCAAGGAAGTGCCTGACAGTCAGGACCCACCTGGTCGAAGCGTATGTAGCGTTGTCGTTTTAGTCGCGAATGTGTACGTACATACTAGTCGATGTAGAGGCACGCACGTGTCATAGTAGAGGCGCGCACGTAGCATGTACACGTACGTACAACGGCCAGTGTGCAAGAAAGAAAATACGGCCACGTACGTACATACGGGCATGGTCTTGAACGCCTACTCGCGCATATGTACGGCCAGGGCTCGTGTACATGGATGGGTCGGAACGGAGAAACATCGTCGTCGTCCTATTCATGGGGAGGCAACCGGCTGGGTCGGATTGGAGTGCATCGTCGTCTTCATCGGGAGGGCTTGGACGGAACAGCCGATGGAAATGAGGCCTGGCATACCGCAGAACGAAGGAAACGGCCTTGTGTTAGACCGGCCACGGTCGAAACGGGATCCTGTTCATCGGGAGGGGTCTGGCGTACCGCAAAACGGAGGAAACGGACCTCCTACAGTCGAAACCGGGGTCCTGATGATCGGGAGGGGTGTGGCGTACCGTAAAACGGACGAAACGGACTTGTGTTGGAGCGCTACGGTCGAAACGGGGGTCCTGTTCATCGGGAGGGGTGTGGTGTACCACAAAATGGGACTCCACGGGATACTGTTCATCTCCACTGTCGACCCCCTCCAGCCTCCACGGGCTATTGTTCATCCACCGTCGACCTCCTCCAGCCTCCACCTGCGACTGTTCATCCACGGGCTCCTGTTCATCCAACATCCACTGCGCACTACTCCACCAGCTACTATTCAACCAGCCCTCTCCACGGGCTCCTGTTCAACCACCCCTCCACGGGCTATTGTTCATCCTGCCCTCCATGGGGTGGTCCTATTCATCCTGCCCTCCACGGGGTCCTGTTCATCCAGCCCCAACCGGCTCGATCGATCGGGGTCCTGTTCATCCAGAGGCAACACCACGGGGTACTGTTCATCCACCCCCACCAGGAACTGTTCATCCAACCCCCCCCCCCCCCAGCAACGCTCACTGTTCATCCAGAGGCAACACCACGGGGAACTGTTCATCAACCCCCACCGGGAACTGTTCATCCACCCCCCCAGCAACGCTCACTGTTCATCCAGAGGCAGCATCGATCGGCTTCAGTTAGCAGTAGTAGCGAAGGAATCACTCGATCGGATTCAATTAACACCCATCGATCGATCGCTCGGGTTCAGTTAGAGCCCAACGCCTCACACCCATGCGCGTGCGTTTATGAGAGAAACGCGCATCGCTCGGCCCTGACCACCCACCATAACCAGGAACACCCCGATATTTTCCTCGCCCTCGCTTCTACCATGGTTTTTCCGTCATGGACGGCCCAAAGAATGTCATGCAGCTGCGTCTCCGGCCCGCCCAGGATGAAAAGCCCATTTTCTATCATGATTTTTTGTCATAGAAGTAGGACCCCACCACATCTATGATGATACCGTGTTTTGTCACAATTATTGTCATAGAAGTGTCATAAGTATGACAGAAAAAAATTCGTTCGGCCCAAAATGTCACGGATGTGTCTTTTTTTGTAGTGATGCCTTGCGTCAGGTACGCCTTGAACTCCTCGATCCAGCACCCCTCCTGAGGCTCGAGCGCTAAGAGGAGGCGCGCTCCTGAGGTCGGGCCGTAGGGCGGGGGCTCCCGAGGCTAGTGGCTGGGGTAGCTCCTCCTGAGGTGGCGCCGGCTCCGCTGGCGGAGGTGGTGCCGAAGGCTTGAAGAGTCGTTCCTCGAAGATGCCAGGCTCTTGGGGTAGCCGCTTGGATGCTATTTTGGCGATGTCGTCGGCCTCCTTGTTGGTGCACGTCGGTGTCAAAACCGGCGGATCTCGGGTAGGGGGTCCCGAACTATGCATCTAGGCGGATGGTAACAAGAGACAAGGGACACGATGTTTTTACCCAGGTTCGGGCCCTCTCGATGGAGGTAAAACCCTACTCCTTCTTGATTAATATTGATGATATGGGTAGTACAAGAGTAGATCTACCACGAGATCAAGGAGGCTAAACCCTAGAAGCGCCTATGGTATGATTGTTGTTCGTCCTACGGACTAAAATCCCCCGGTTTATATAGACACCGGAGAGGGCTACGGTTACACAGAGTCGGTTACAATGGTAGGGGATCTACATATCCGTATCGCCAAGCTTGCCTTCCACGCCAAGGAAAGTCCCTTCCGGACACGGGACGAAGTCTTCAATCTTGTATCTTCATAGTCCAGGAGTCCGGCCGAAGGTATAGTCCGGCTATCCGGACACCCCCTAATCCAGGACTCCCTCAGTAGCCCCTGAACTAGGCTTCAATGATGACGAGTCTGGCGCGCAGATTGTCTTTGGCATTGCAAGGCGGGTTCCTCCTCCAAGTACTTCATAGAAGATTTTGAACATAAAGGTAGTGTACGGCTCTGCAAAATAAGTTTCCACATATTGCCATAGAGAGAATAATATTTACACAAATCTAATCTGCTGACGTATTCCGTAGCATGACATCACACCACGACCAAGTCTTTATTCGAACCGTTTTACTATCACACCTCAGCACGTTTAGCGAGGCGGTTTCCTTGGCACGTCTTGTCAAAGCAAAGATCTTGTCCCCTTATTCCGGGATTCTCATCAATACGGGCGTGGGTAACCCAACCGTACCCGTTGGTATGTTTTCTCGATCAAAGGCGAGTCCCAAACAGTCATGGGGAGGGCCCTTGGTATTCAACCTCTTATAAAGAGACCAAGGCCTTACTCCTTTCTTTCAATCTCAAACGAGTTTGCCCTTCGCCTCGACTTCCAACACCCAAGCCTCCAGATTTCAGGCGCTTCGGACCTTCGACAATGTCCGGTTCCGACCTTCAAGGCCGATGGAGGACGTGCTGAAGTTGAGAGAGGCCAGGTTCTTGACCGGCGAAATCTGGCATAGGCTGCCTGCTCAAGGGCAGGTCATTCCCACTCCCAAGCCTGCTGAGAGTGTGGTGTTCATGTCTCACTTCCTTCGGGGGCTAGGCTTCCCGACGGATCCCTTCGTGAGGGGGCTCATGTTTTATTATGGGCTGGAATTTCACGACTTAGCTCCAGAGTCCATCCTCCATATTTCCTCATTCATCGTCATGTGTGAAGCCTTCCTCCATATTATTCCTCACTTCGGACTATGGCTCAAGACCTTCAAAGTAGAGCCGAAGATGATCGAGGGATGGCACGCGGTGTGCGGAGGTGCTTTTATAAGCAAGAATGCTGGTGCTCCATGGCCCGAGGGCTCTTTTCAAGAGGAGTCCAGCTTGTGGCAACGAGAGTGGTTTTACATCACCGTTCCCAGGGGCACAAAGTGGGTGGCGCCACCTGCCTTTCACTCGGGTCCCCCCCACAGCTAGTGTCATGGGTCAATAAAGGACTGGACTGGGGGCCATCCAAGGATGTGCCCTTGTTGCAGGGCCGCATTCGAGATCTCTTAGAAGGAGACATTAGCCTGGTCGTGGTGACGTAGGTCATGTTGATCTACCGAGCCTTGCCCGGCAAACGTCGCCCCCTTCGCCTGTGGGAGTTCAAGCCGGAGGGACCACGAGCTCTCCAGCATTTCATGGGTGCAACGCATGTGGAGATGTACAAATTGTTCTTCGGATCACAAGAAATGTGTCCGGACTTGACCGAGGACGCAGGCCTGAGCTGCAATCTCCCGGATACTCAAGTAAGTAGCCTTGTGACCAAACTCGCTATCCGTATATTTATCATAAAATTGCCCCTAAAAGAGCTGTGCTTTAAACAGGAGTGGATAGCAAAAGCAAAGCTAATCAGGTGTCCGTCTCCCCTCCCCGAGACCACGTCGTATCCCGTGCTAGTCAGGATGTTGGAGGTTGTGCCTTCGGAGGAAAGCGAGGGAGGGGACAAGGAAGCTACAGCCTCCTTGAAGAAGGTTGTACAAAAGGGAGGAATCGAAAATTCCTCTCCTCAAGGGAAGAAGAGGACCGCCTCTGACGACCCGGAGACCATGGCCTCAAAGTGGGGGAAGAAATCTTCGTCAGAGGATCCTGCGCCGGGGGATACTTCGGCCGAATTACGCCCTCAAGGGGATCAACCCTCCACCGAGCCGTAAGTAGAGAGGAATTTTTCTTTTTAAGAAATGATAGAAATCCTTGCATTATATCTGAGAAGAGTAATCGAAAATTTACCTTGTAGCTCGGACCTTAGCCCTTCTCAGCAGAGCTCGTCTTCGGGGGATCTTCTTCCGGAGATGATGGAGAGCGGAACGCCTCCCCCTGCCGTACTGCCTTGCGAGGCAGGTGACCCTGAGGTATCGTCGCGGAGGGTTTCTCCGAATCCACCAGGGCCGGAAGGTAGTCATATGGCCCCCCAAAGCCCTCCGCGTCCGGCCTTCGAAAAGGGCCATCGGACGAGTCCGGCACCGTCTGGTGCACGGTCGGAGGAGCTGAAGGATCTGCTAGGGCGAGCATCTATCTCAGAGGAGCGCCGTGCATTGATGGGTACGGTGATTGAGAGGATTTCATCCGCGGAGAGCGGATTAAACGAGGCCATCAGGAGTTTACTGACAGGTTTTGATGTACGCGAAATAATGTACCCTTTTTGGACAGTTGCGCTTAAATAAGATGCGCCCTGTGTAGATAGTAGCCCCTGAGACTCTATGCGTTGTGAAAAGTGACGGCACGCAGAGGATCATAATCCCATGTCTAATATGCCGCCTTCATACGTAGGTGGCGAAGTGTCGAGTGGCCAGCCGGACTGATGAATTTGCCGAGCTAAAGCGGCAACTTGACGTGGCAGATGCTGACATCGCGCTTGTCAACAAGCGGTTTGACGAGGCACAAGGTATGTAATTACTCCGGCGGCACCTGGTAAGAGGAGCTTTATGCCAGTATCTTACAATGTGTGCGCTTGATGCAGATGGTGTTGTTGCCATGGAGAATTTTTGGGCGGAACTTGCCCGAGCCATGGAGCAAGCCAGGAAAAGTGATGCGGCTGCCGGAAAGGCAATTGAAGAGCTGAAAGCCGAACAGGCTGCTCACTACCGAAGCAAGAAGGAAATGGCCGAGATGGCTTTGAAGCTAAAGAGCGCTACTGACCATTGCAAGCTTCTTGAAAAAGAAGATCAGGAAGAACAGACGGACCTGGAGAAGGCCGTTGCCGATGCCAAGGATGCTTGCTCTGTGATGAGAGCTATGAAGGAGGAGCTGCGTCAGGCCGGAGAGATCGCGGCTGGAAAGCCCTTTGTGCTGCGGAGGAAGTTATGTGATCCTAAACATGCTCCGTTAAACTGGATGTGGAGTACGGCGGACACCTATCTGGATTTGGCAGCGAGTGCCGCAGATGCGGCGAACACTTCCGAGATCAAGAAGATCGCGAAGTGGAAAAACTCTTTTGGTCGCAGTTCCACAATCCGGAGCATCCACTGTCATTAGCCGATCGTTTGGCCGAATGGGCCGAGCTAAATAGGTTATCCGGACTCGCCATGAAGTATGTCATGAGTCATCTATGGCCAGAGAGGCCAGAGCCGAAAAGTTATTTCAACTTGGTGCATCAGTTCCTTGGTGTGGCACCGCATATCAATGCGATGAAGAGGTCAGCGTGCATAGAGGCGCGGATGGCTCTTGCCTGTGTCAAGACATACTGGGCGGAAATGGAGGCCACCGCTGTTGCATCCCCAGACTCGGATGGAAGCGGAGTACCTGCCGAGCACTATTTTCAGGAAGTTCTGCAAGACGCTTGTTTAATAGAGACGCAGTGCTCGAAGGATACTATATTTGGATAGCATATATTATTGTAAAACAATATTTTGATAAATTGTAGAACCTTTTTATACTTGTGCCTACAAGTATTATAATACCTCCTGTGCGGCCGTTTAACATATATGTATATATAATCTGAAAGATGCCAGTCGTCGACTTCAGCCCCCACGCACATAATGCGGGGGTGTTCGCAGAAGGCGCATTTTCACACTTGATCCAACGTCTTGGTCCTACAAAGGAGGTGATAGCGCAGAGAACTAGGCAATCGGACTATGGTGCTTTATCACTTTCACTTAGCCATAGGAGTTTGACAGTGAGGCTACTTATATAGCCCCTGGTGGCGCCTGCGCTCGCCCGAACTCGGGGTGTGTATGTGCCTGGCCGGGAAGCGGCCCTTCGTTAATGCGGAGGAATCCTAAAGATTCCGGTAAGTCATCGAGTGGTTGACCAGTCTCACGCTATATCACGACAGTCAGTTTTCGGCTTTCTCTACTGAGGTGCTCGCCTGGCCAAACCGGGGCACAATCGCAGTAGTTCTCCTGGTGCCGCCTTAGCCGATAGAGCGGAACGTAAGGTAGCAAAACACAGGAGCCGGGCAAACCCAGCATTTGACCAAAGACATGATTCGGAGTTGATGCATATAAGGCCAAACTCGCGACGCGGAACACTCCCTAAGGTATTCGGTCTTTATGAGGGCGGGCGGGATAACACGCTTAGTAATAAGCCCCTAGTGTCCAGGTACACGCAAAACTTTGACGTGGCAACATGCCAAAACGCCAGCCTCCTCCTTGGTTATACCAAGAAACCAGGGGATGCGTATCAACAAGAGATAGTAAAAAAGGTTTACGCAGGGTCTTAATCTGAAAAGAATCCTTGGAACGGGTCACTGCTGCACGTCTGCGCCTGTGTCTCCGTTGTGCTGTATCCTGGACGGGCGTAGCACGGTGTTCATCTGTAAAAGAGAGGAACTTAGTTGAAGAAAGATCGTGCCGAACATGAGTTATACGGAATAAACAAAGTATAAATCGAAATGGGTAAAATTGAGCTTTATTGTCTCTTGTTTTATATGCGTGGAGCCCCTAGTACAGGGGTATACGGCTATTAAGCCTTTATCAATTGTATGTTTATGCCGGACTCATCTAGCCGTGTCTGTGGTCTTGACGACTTGTGTAGGTGCTTTGGCTGGTGAAGCCGCTTTATTGTGGGGCTGTCAAGGCAGCCACACTGTCTTCCGCGCGGGAGGAACACTGAATGTTTTCCCTTTAATGAGATGATGCCTCGTGGACCGGGCATCTTAAGCGTAAGAGATGCATAATGCGGTATTGCGTTAAAGCGGGCGAAAGCTTCGCATCCCAGCAGTGCTTGATAGCTACTTGAGAATGGGGCGATGTGGAAAGTTAGCGGTTCGCGACGGAAGTTATCGGGGGAGCCGAACATAACTTCTAGCTGGAGAGAACCCATGCAACGGGCATCCGGGCCTGGCGTTACCCCTTGAAAGGAGGTTTTCCTATGGCGAATTGTTTTTGGGTCTATCCCCATGTTGCGGATTGTGTCCTGGTATAACAGGTTTAGACCACTGCCGCCGTCCATTAGGACATTTGTAAAGTGGAGTCCGCCGATTATTGGATCTAATACCAAGGCAGTCCAGCCTGTGTTCCGGATATTTCTAGAGTAATCCTGATGGTTGAAGGTGATCGGTTTTAACAATCATTGGCGAGACTCCTTTGGGATAGGCCGTATGGCGCGTATCTCTGTTGGCGCCATTCTGTTCGTCACGTGAACTAAGTTTACTGTTTTGACTTCGTGTGGGAAATCCTTTTGTTTCCTTGTGCTCTACTTGTGGGGTTCATCGTCGTCCTCACTTGGTGTGTCGAGCCCCGTGTGTTTGGCTTTGAGTTTGCCGGATTGCTTGAAAACCCAACAAACTCTGTGGGTATGGTTCGCAGGCTTCCCGGGAGTACTGTGTATTTGACATATCTTGTCCAAGATTTTGTTTAAGTTGGATAGCTTGTCCCTGTTATCCTTGAGGGGCGGCTTTCTCTGATTCTGCCGCGAGCTTTTGAATCCGGCGTTGACTGCCATGCTCTTTGGGCTGTTTCCCTTATTCCGGCGCTGGTCCTTGCTGCGTCGGGGTTTTCCGTTTCCATCCCTAACTTCGGATGTACTTGGATCGCTAGTGCTACATCTTGCCAACCAGCTATCCTCTCCTGCGCAAAAGCGGGTCATGAGGCTTGTTAATGCGGCCATTGTTCTTGGCTTTTCTTGGCCGAGGTGTCTAGCAAGCCATTCGTCTCGAACGTTATGCTTAAAAGCTGCTAGGGCTTCAGTGTCCGGACAGTCGACTATCTGATTCTTTTTAGTAAGAAATCTGTTCCAGAATTTCCGGGCTGACTCTCCGGGCTGTTGAGTTATGTGATTGAGATCGTCTGCATCCGGAGGGCATACATAGGTCCCTTGAAATTTTTCCCGAAAATCATCCTCAAGCTCTTCCCAACTTTCAATGGTGTTTTCGGGAAGGCTTTTGAGCCAATGCCAGGCTAGCCCTTTAAGCTTGAGGGGTAAGTATTTTATGGTGTGGAGGTCATCTCCTTTGGCCATGTGTATGTGGAGGATATAATCCTTGATCCAGACCCCAGGGTCTGTTGTTCCGTCGTACGCCTCTATGTTTACGGGCTTGAGTCCCGCTAGAAATTCATGGTCCAGCACCTCATCGGTGAAACATAGGGGGTGTGCGGCACCCCTGTATTTGGGTGTGCCGTGATGTTCGGATATTTTTTGTGTTGCATTGCTTACTAGAGCTTGCTTTCTTGGCCCGTAGATAGATCTGGCTGGGCCATCTTTTTGATGCGGATCCTTTGGTGGATCGCGTGCCGGTTGTGTGCGGTGCCGCTTGCCGCTCCATGTTGTCCATGCGGTCGTCTATCCGACCGGGTGGCTTTCCTATTTTCTGACTGTGGGGGCATTAAGGCCTCCTCGTCAAATTCAGGCGGTATCTTTCGCTTTGGATAGCTTTTTGTGCGGCGACTGCCGCCATATTTGTCTACGGTGTTGTGTACTTTGCTCCATCTGATTCTGAGTGCATCTTCCGCAGTTTTGAGCTTCCGTTTCTGCTTTTTCAGGCTACGCGTAGTGGCAACGAGCCTTTTGTGGAGGTTCTTCTGCTCCATGAGCCTATCCGGCGTAAGGTCGTCCGGGCTGTTGTTTTCGCCGGGGATGGGGTGTTCGGTTTGTTTATCCAAGTTGCCCTGTTCGGACGGTTGCTTGAAGGCATGTTCGTCGTCCGCCGGCTCGTCCTGCTCTATGGCTGTGTCTGTATGGCTACTGTCTCTGTCGAGGCGGGGCTTGGAGCGGCGCTTACGTCGCCGCTTTGATTGCTTTTCGAGTGAACGATCCCTCGTTGCATCCCTATGTTTCTCGTCGTTGCTTCCTTTGGGTGTGTCCACCATGTATACATCATTAGATGAGGTGGCTGTCCAGTGCCTTATAGGCATTGGTTCATATTCATCTCCTACATCATCGTCCATACCGTCGATGTCTTCGGAGTCGAAGTCGAGCACGTCGTTTAAATTATCAACAGTGGCTACGAAGTGGGTGGTGGGTGGGCATCGAATTTCTTCGTATTCCACATCCCAATCCTGCCGGTCATAGTCCGGCCAGGACTCTCCTGACAAAGGGAGAGACCTGAGTGAATTCAGAATGTCACCGAAGGGCGAGTGCTGAAAGATGTCCACGGCGGTGAACTCCATGATCAGCGCCCAATCGGATTCGATCAATAGGGGCGCGGAGGGCTCGGAGTCTGGAGAGGAGTCCGGCATCTTGGAGTCACGGGCTTCGCGGAGGACAAGGCTGGTGTTTGGCTTGATCGCCGTAGAGATTGCAGCCCCTGAGGCGGTGTCTAACCACCCATCCTCGATTGGTGTGGTCGGCTCCGAGCCAAGGGTCGGAGCAGACACAAGTGTGGCCTCTAGGGCACCGTTCAGTGGTAGAGCTAGATCGTGCCCACTGGGACAGTGCGACGCGCTCGGCTGCGGCTCTGATCTGTCGAAGATCAAGTCTCCGCGGTCGTCCACTGTGTAGTTTAAACTTCCAAATCTGACCTGACGTCCAGGAGCATAGCTTTCGATCTGCTCCAGATGGCCAAGCGAATTGGCCCGCATTGCAAAGCCGCCAAATACGAAGATCTGTCCGGGGAGAAAAGTCTCACCCTGGATTGCATCGTCGTTGATGATCGGAGGAACCATCGGGCCTAAAAGTGACGACACAGAGGAACTCTCAATGAAAGCACCAATGTCGGTGTCAAAACCGGCGGATCTCTGGTAGGGGGTCCCGAACTGTGCGTCTAGGCGGATGGTAACAGGAGACAAGGGACACTATGTTTTTACCCAGGTTCGGGCCCTCTCGATGGAGGTAAAATCCTACTCCTGCTTGATTAATATTGATGATATGGGTAGTACAAGAGTAGATCTACCACGAGATCAAGGAGGCTAACCCCTAGAAGCTAGCCTATGGTATGATTGTTGTTCGTCCTACGGACTAAAACCCCCTGGTTTATATAGACACCGGAGAGGGCTAGGGTTACACAGAGTCGGTTACAATGGTAGGGGATCTACATATCCGTATCGCCAAGCTTGCCTTCCACGCCAAGGAAAGTCGCTTCCGGACACGGGACGAAGTCTTCAATCTTGTATCTTCATAGTCCAGGAGTCCGGCCGAAGGTATAGTCCGGCTATCCGGACACCCCCTAATCCAGGACTCCCTCAGTGCCACGGGGCACATGCTGCAGCTCCAGGCCCAGGAACTGCTTCTCCATTTTGCGTACCTCCGTGAGGTATGCCTCCATGTGCTCATCCTTTGGCTCGTACACCTTGTTGGAGAAGTTGACGAGGAGCTGCGAGTCTCCCTTGATGGTGAGGCGTTTCACCCCCAGGGCCACCGCACCCTTGAGGCCGGCGATGATACTACTCTGCGATGTTGTTGGAAACCTTTTCGCCCCGCTGGAAGCAGAGCTGCACTACATAGTAAAGCTTGTCCTGAGTGGGCGAGATGAGCACGGCTCCAGCCCCCGTGCCCTGGCGTGCGAATGCGCCATCGAAGTACATGACCCTGCCAGCTGGCGCTTCACTCCCTGGTGAGAGGGATCGGTTCTCACCTTCTTCGAGCTCCGGGATATCGGTCCATTATGCCACAAAGTCGGCGAGCGCAGCCCCCTTGATGACCCTAGTTGTGCTGAACTCCAGGTCAAACGCTTGCAGCTCGATGTTCCATTCGGCGACCCTTCCCGTAGCATTGGGGCTCCTGAGCACTCTCTCCAATGGGTAAGCTGAGACGACCTTGATGGGGTGACCCTGGAAGTAGTGGCGCAGCTTACGCGAGGCCACCAAGAGCGCGAGCAAGACCTTATGAGGCATGGGGTACCGTGATCTTGCATCTCGTAGTACTGTGCTGAGGAAGTACACTGGGTGCTCGACAAGGGTGGGAGAGCTGACGGAGTTTTTGGCTCCCGGGGACCGAGGTGTTTCCTGTGGATATCCAACTCCTGGGGCTTAATGACTAGTTGGGGCAGCCGCTACCTCAGGAGCATCGCCTTGGTGTTGTGCAGCCTCATCCGGCTTGGCAGCTCCATTTGGCGGGCCCTTGACTTGGGGCTCCTCTCTGAGGGCCACCGGTGTCGTGTTGGCGGAGTGGGGTGTGGTAGACAGGTAGAGTACCAAGGGCTCGCGAGGACGAGGCGCCACCATCATCGGCGGGCTGGTCAAGTATCTCTTGAGGTCTTGAAATGCCAGGTTGGCCTCGGGGGTCCACTCGAATGGACCCTTCTTCTTTATCAGCTTGAATAACGGCAAGGCGCGCTCCCCTAACTTGGAGATGAAGCACCCCAACAAAGTCACACAGCCTGCAAGCTTCTGCATCTCCTTGAGGTTTTGCGGTCGGCTCATGTCTTTGGTTGCCTTGACCTTTTCCGGGTTGGCCCCGATCCCCCTGTGGGACACGAGGAGGCCCAGCAGCTTGCCGAAAGGGACACCAAACACGCACTTTTCCAGGTTGAGCCGCAAGTCCACCTGGCGCAGGCTTGCGAAGGTCTCTTCCAGGTCCTGAATCAGAGTTCTCGCCTCCCGAGACTTCACCACAATGTCATCGACGTAGGCCTCAGCGTTTCTCTCGACTTACCGCCCCAAGGCGATGTGCATGAGTCGCTGGAAGGTCGCTCCTGCGTTGCGTAGTCGAATGGCATGCAAGTGTAGCATTATACCCTGCATGGGGTCAAGAAAACCGTTTTCTCCACATCTTCCACCGCCATCTTGATCTGGTGGTAGCCTGAGAACGCATCCAGGAAACATAGCAGATCACACTCCGCAGTGGAGTCGACAATCTGGTCGATGCGCGGCAGCGGGAATGGGTCTTGACGGCAAGACTTGTTGAGGTTGGTGAAGTCGACACACATGTGTTCCTTCCCTCCTTTCTTTGGCACAACGACTGGGTTTGCCAGCCACTCTGGGTACCGGACTTCGCGAATGACACCTGCTGCCTCCAGCTTGCGGGTTTCCTGAATGATGAAAGACTCCTTCTCCGTGGATTGTTGCCTCGCCTTCTGCTTCACAGGGTGCACATTGGGGCACACCCTCAGATGATGCTCAATCACCCCTCTCAAGACCCCAACTAGCTGCTTGGGCTCCTAGGCGAATACTTCCTTGTTCGCTCGCAAGAAGTCCACCAACTCCTTTTCTTGATCTGGGGCGAGGTCGGCGCCTATGGTAAAGGTGGCGCCAGAGGCCCCGTCCTCGTCGACCGGTATTTGCATCATCTTGGCTTGACCTTGAGTGAATAGCTGCTTCTTCTTGGTCGGCGTAGCTCCCTTGGCCCTGGGCACAGCCTTGCCGGCCAGGAAGGTTGCCACCGAGGCCCTGAAGGCGAGTTTGAGTGCCGCCAAGGCTTCCTTGGTGTCTCCGGCCACAGTGAGGACGCCCTTGCTCCCTGGCATCTTCATGAGGTTGTAGGCAGGATGAGTAGCCGCCATGAATTGGGCCAGCGCCGGGTACCCGAGGATGGCGTTGTATGGTAAGCCGATGCGGGCGATGTCGAAGTCGATTAGCTTGGTGTGGTGGTTGTTGCATGTGCCGAAGGTCACGGGGAGACGTATCTACCCCAGGGGGTGGAGGAGCCGCCGCCGACCCCAGAGAAGGGCTTGCTGGGGAGAAGCAGCTCAAGTGGTACGTGAAGGAGGCTAAAAGCCTTCACGAAGAGCATGTTGAGGCCAGCGCCACCGTTGATGAGGGTCTTGGTAACAGCCACGCTGCAGATGGTGGGCGTGCAAAGCATCGGAAGCACGCCCGAACCGATGGTGGTGACTGGGTGATCCCTTGAGTCAAAGGTTAGGTCGGCCTTGGGCGCCACCCAACCCGAGGGAGCCCCCTGCCGCATGGAGGCGGTGCCGATCCGGTGAAAGAACGGCTTGACGTGATGGTCCGAGGGCGCCTGCGAGCCACCAAGGAGATCCGCGGCGACGGGGGGTGCTGGTCCCCCGAAATGCACGATGAAGAGGTCGCACAGCTCCCCCAGGAGGCCACAGAAGATTCCGGCAGATGGAGGAGCCAGGCGTGCGGCACGCCGGCAAGGGCCATTGGGAGCCAGTTGGCCATGACTTTATCGTCGCACCCGGCCTCCAGGACGGCCTCCTCGTACGCCAGCAGAAAGGCCGCCGGATCTGCCGCACCATCGTAACGGGGCGGCATCTCCGGATTGAACTTGTGCGGCCACCGCACCTACCGCAAGGCGGGGGTGAAGGCCCGGAGCCCCCCGGCGCTGCGGAGGGTGCCCATCGATCCAGTCGGAGAAGTGGCGGCGTCCATGGGAGCAGGTCGGGGAGGTGAAGCTTCGACGCACCCCCTACCTAGCGCGCCAAATGTCGGATTTCGGGTTCCAGCAAAACCCTTGAGGTTCGAACACTGGGGTGCGCACGAAGATCTCCCCCTCCTCTAGCTCGCACTCATTATTATCTCACGGCCTAGCTCCACGAACCCAAAGAAAGAGAGACACAAGATTTATACTGGTTCGGGCCACCGTTGTGGTGTAATACCCTACTCCATTGTGGTGTGGTGGATTGCCTCTTGGGTTGAGAATGAACAGTTACAAGGGAAGAACAACCTCCTGAGGAGAGGTGTTCTTATGCTTGGCAAACATGTGTGGTTCGGGATCATCTAGATCTCCCCTGGTATGGTGGTGCCTAGTCCTATTCATAGAGGCCCTGGTCCTGTTCCCAAATTTTGAGCGGAAAGGGATCCCACAACGGCCAAATTCGAAGGGAGACAACTAGTACATGTTATCCTGACAAAAGTAGTCTTCGCCTGCCAAAGGCTCTGGTGGTGACACCGTCTTGGGCTCCACGGTGACCTCCGTCCCGCTGTCCTGCTGGTCTTGGTCTTGTTGCACCGATATGGAAACCTTTGCCTGATGCCTCGGGACTCCTCGCTTACGCCTGCCTCTTTAGCACCAAAGAGGAAACGAGGACGCTGCGCGCGCTGGCGCCCGCCTGGCTCCAGTTGTCATGGCTTGTGTCACAGTAACCTCGCGAGGTGTCCCTTGCCTTGATCTCTCCACCCTCACGAGCCAGCCTGCTGAGGCCGCCCCTGAGGAGGTCATGCGTCGTCCGCCTCGTGGGGCTCGGCCCCTCGCAAGGGTCTTGAGTGTTTGCTGGTGAAGATGGGCCATACAGGGCCGCTGGGGGAGCCACGCCGTGGGCCGCGAGCAGGCAAGTCTGGGGACCCCCGTTCCCAGAACACTGACAATGATGTCAACAATAATAACTCATGCTACCCATATTCAACTGGACATATGTGCCTAGATCTTTCCTCACCATAGGATGCTTGCCAAAGGAGAAAATAAAAAGGAATAGAGGGGAAAACTTTCACTCTTTGCATAAAAGTAAATACATAAAAGTAAAAGATAGGCCCTTCGCAGAGGAAAGCAGAGGTTGCCATGCGCTTATTTGTTTGTATGCTCAACCCCTTTGTGCAAAAGAACCCCATGCTGTATTGCCCCTTGTGATAAAAACCTTTATTATGCAGTCTGTCACTTTTATTCTTCACCATCACAAGTTCGTACAACGCTCAATTTTCTCTTACACTAAATGATCTCACACTTTTAGAAGCAATTTTTATTGCCTTATTGCACCGATGACAAATTAATTGAGGGATCTTGCTCAATCCCTAGGTAGGTATGGTGGACTCTTGAAAATAAGATTCGGGTTGAAGGGTTTTTGGATGCATAAGTAGTATCTCTACTTAGGGCGGAATTTTTGGCTAGCAAAGTGATAGGGGCAAACCCACATGTCAAAGGATCTATGACAATATGACTTCTATGTGAATATGAACAAACATAAATCAATAAGTTGTCTTCCTTGTTCAACGTCAACAATTTTGGCATATAATATTTTGATGGGGGCTCACAATCACAAAAGATTTCTATGATAGTATATTTATATGTGAATCTTCTCTTCCCTTATTAATTCTTTCATGAGTTGCATCATTGACTAATGCTATGTTTGTCAATCTCTAATAAAATTTCCTACTTATACTTTTCCTTATGTGGTGTCATCACCTACCATAAGATTAGCATATGATATTTTTCATCTATTTATTTCCTTTCTTTTAATTTCAACATGAATGGAAAGAAAGCAAAAACTCAAACTAAACTTTATAATATATCTTGCACACGATTACAAAGATAGATCACCAAGCAAACTCTCGAAATGAAAGGATCAAACTGAACTTTTATTCATCTAAGGAAAAATTTCAAACTAAAATAATTAAAGGCAGTGGGGATGATACGATACCGGGGCACCTCCCCCAAGCTTGGCGGAAGCCAAGGGGAGTGCCCATACCCGATACTTAGTTTTCTTTTGGTGATGAAGAAGAAGGTGGTGGTGATGTAGAAGAAATCTTGTCCTTGGGTTTCCATGGCAGAGGTCCACCATCATAAGAGGAGGAGTGAGTCTCACAAGTCCTACAACTGGCAGCCAAACTCATACCTTTAAACCTCGCCTCATATTTAAAGGCTTGGTTTTGGAGATCTTAGATCTGGCTTTGGAGGAAGTTGATTTGCTCGTTGAGGGTGAACACGATGTCCTTCATGGGCTTGCCTTCCACCTTGAGATCACGGGAAAGGTCCATGATCATGAGGTGATTGGCATTGAGTCCACGCCCCACCATCCCCTAGCACCGAAGACCTCCTGCTCCATAGCTTCAAGCCTGGCCTCCACGATTCCCGTCCCCTTGGGACCTGGCACATCGCGGAGGTGAAGCACCCCCTCATGCATCTGGATGACCTGAGGGTGTTGCACCACCTCCCGCAAATATGGGTTGATGACGTTCTTGAAGAACTTGTCCTTGGAGGAGCTTGAAGAGGCCACGTTCTTGTGCCCACCAGGGTACGCTTCTTGGAAGTTTCTTATTTTCCTGATTTTCTAAATATTCCAAAATTGACAAAAAATATTTTTGCGGATTTTTTGGAACCCGTTTACTTACCGTATCACATACCTCATTATTTTCAAGATTCTAGAGTGTTCCGGAAGGACTCATTTATGTGTTGTTCCGGTGTCAAAGTTTGGACAATATTACTTTCAATATTAATGGGCGTACCTAAGATATAATGTTTTATTCCTTGTCCGTTAACAACCTTCGGGTTAGTCCCTTCGGCATTATTTATTTTGATGGCTCCAGATCAATAAACCTCCCCGATAACATAGGGTCCTTCCCATTTTTAGAGGAGTTTTCCTGCAAAGAATCTGAAATGAGAGTTGTATAGAAGAACATATTCTCCGACTTTAAACTCACACTTTTGAATTCTTTTAACATGCCATATTTTAACCTTTTCTTTAAATAACTTGGCATTTTCATAAGCTTGGGTTCTCCATTCATCTAATGAGCTAATATCAAATAACCTCTTTTCACCGGCAAGTTTGAAATCATAGTTGGGTTATTTCATTGCCCAATATGCTTTATGTTCTAACTCAAGAGGCAAATGACAAGCTTTTCCATAAACCATTTTATAAGGAGACATACCCATAGGATTTTTATATGCTGTTCTATAAGCCCAAAGTGCATCATCTAATTTCTTAGACCAATTCTTCCGAGACCTATTGACAGTCTTTTGCAAAATTAATTTTATTTCTCTATTGCTAAGTTCAAATTGACCACTAGACTGAGGATGATAAGGTGGTGCAGTTCTATGATTAACATCATACTTGGCAAGCATTTTACGAAAAGCACCGTGAATAAAGTGTGAACCACCACCAGTCATTAAATATCTAGGGAATCCAAACCTTGGGAAATAACTTCCTTAAGCATTTTAATAGAGGTGTTGTGATCAGCACTACTAGTTGGAATAGCTTCTACCCATTTAGTAATAGAATCAACAGCAACCAAAATATGTGTATACCCATTAGAGGAAGGAAAAGGTCCCATGTAATCAAATCCCCAAACATCAAATGGTTCAAGTGAATAATTCATGGGCATTTCTTGATGCTTACCGATATTACCTATTCTTTGACATTCATACAAGGTAAGACGAACTTACGGGCATCCTTGAAGAGAGTGGGCCAATAAAATCCAGATTGCATTACCTTGTAAGCAATTCCATCTCCAGCATGATGTCCTCCATATGCTTCGGAGTGACATTTCCATAGGATTTGTCCCTGTTCATGCTCAGGTACACAACGTCTAATAATAACATCTACTCCTTTATATATAAAGATGTGGGTCATCCCAAAAATAGTGTCTTAAATCATAGAAGAATTTGTTCTTTTGTTGGTATGTAAAGCTAGGTGGTAAATATTTAGCAACAATGTAATTAGCATAGTCAGCATACCAAGGAGTGTTATGAGCAACATTTATTGTAGCTAATTGCTCATCAGGAAAACTATCATCAATAGTGATAGAGGCAAAGGTGTCCCGTCTTTCGATGAGATGGTGGCTATCGTTTTGGAGGAAGTCGACTTTGACGATCCAACTACGAACGTGCGAGGACATCACGCCTTAGCAATCGCTAAACCAACTCCGAGAGGTTATTGACCACGCCGGAGCACGATCAACCTGACCACGAAGGTCTACTTCCTGCAACCAAACAAAGAACAAGCAAGAAACTAAGATTGCAATTTGGATATTGTGAATATAAGAGGAAATCTTTATTGATCAAGGTGGGGTTCTGAGACGCCTTTGTTTGGTCATGCTTGATCTTGCTCCAAAACCGAAGCTATGGCAAAATTGCAGCTATGGCGAACTTTAATCTAAACAAAACCAAAAGTCTAAACGATGCCCTAAGGGCTGTATATATGGAGAAAGAGGGGGGATTTTGTGGCCCTTGGAGGAGGGGTCCGAAACCAACCCTAACTCTTGTTTCCCCACACATACGGACTCTAAAAACAGCCTATACTCAAGTATTTCGAAATTACATGGGCCTGGCCCAATAATAATGTGACATAGCACCTATAGTAGCCTCTGGACGAAATTTATGATGTGGCATCTTGTATATTTCGTCCAAGGCTTCACGCACTCATTATGGTGGCTTCAAAGTCCTGAAATCATCACTGGTAACTCCGTTCTTGTCCCCCTTGCGCATGCCATCATCTCCATGCTTGATCTTGCTCCAATAATCATCCTTCTTGTCCAAGCTAGGCACTTCATTTGTAAGCAAGACAAATGTATCCAATTTAGGCAGCATCATATTCTCACGAACATTAGAATGATTACCAAGAAACAAAAGTACCTGGTAATTTAATTGGCGTGCGCGAGCTCTAGTAATTGGTCATGTATATCTATCAATAGGGGATGTGGGTGTAACTTTGTTAGTGATGTCCTCATCATCCTCCCCTTCTTGAATTGAAGTAATCCTCTACGGAAGCTCATCTTCGTCACCCAAATAAGGCTTCAAATCTGCAATGTTAAAGTGGGACTAACCCCAAAATCTGCAGGCAGCTCAAGTTTATATGCATTATCATTTATTTTCTCTAACACCTTAAAAGGACCATCGGCACGTGGTATTAGCTTTGATTTGCACAAATTAGGAAATCTATCCTTACGCAAATGTAACCAAACAAGATCTCCACGTGCAAACACAACATGTTTTCTACCCTTATCTCCAGCAAGTTTATATTTAGCATTCATACGCTCAATATTTTCCTTAGTTAACTCATGCATTTTTAAAATAAATTCAGCACATTCTTTAGCATCAAAATTAACCTTCTTTGAAGATGGAAGAGGCAACAAATCAATAGGTGCACGAGGTAGGAAACCATACACAATTTCAAAAGGGCACATCTTAGTAGTAGAATGCAATGAACAATTATAAGCAAATTCAATATGAGGCAAGCATTCTTCCCACATTTTCTTATTATTCTTCAAAACAGCCCTAAGCATAGTAGACAATGTTCTATTGACTACTTCAGTTTGTCCATCAATTTGGGGGTGACAAGTAGTACTAAAAAGCAGTTTAGTCCCTAACTTAGCCCATAAACATCTCCAAAAGTGTCTAAGAAATTTTGTATGATCTAAAACAATAATATTTGGCACACCATGCAAGCAAATAATTTCATGAAAGAAAAAATCAGCAACATTAACAGCATCTTCACTTTTATGACATGGTATAAAGTGTGCCATTTTCGAGAATCTATCCACGACAACAAATATGCTATCCCTCCCCTTCTTTGTCTGAGGTAAACCTAAAACAAAGTCCATAGATATATCCTCCCAAGGAACACTAGGTACAGGCAACGACATATATAAACCATAAGGATTGAATCGTGACTTAGCTTTTTTGAGATGTAGTGCAGCGAGCAACAAAATGTTCAACATCCCGTCTCATCTTTGGCCAAAAGAAATGTGTAGCAAGTACGTCCTTCGTCTTCTTCACGCCAAAGTGTCCCATTAATCCTCCTCCATGCGCCTCCTTCAACAACAAAAGATGAACGGAGCTAGCTAGAATGCATAGCTTGTTAGCACGGAACACAAATCCATCATTATCGACGAACTTGTTCCACGTTCTTCCTTCTTTACAATTATGCATTACATCTTTAAAATCAACATCATGCACATATTGATCTTTGATGGTCTCCAAACCAAATATTTTGAAGTCAAGTTGTGAAAGCATAGTATAGCGACGAGACAATGCATCAGCAATAACATTTTCTTTACCCTTCTTGTGTTTAATGACATAAGGGAAAGTCTCAATGAATTCAACCCATTTAGCATGTTTAGGATTCAGTTTAGCTTGACTTTTAATATGTTTCAATAATTCATAATCAGAATGTATAACAGATTCTTTGGGCCATAAATAATGTTGACATGGTTCTAAAGTCCTAACAAGAGCATATAATTCTTTATCATAAGTAGAATAATTAAGACTAGGCCCACTCAATTTTTCAAAAAAGTATGCAACAGGTTTGCCATCTTGTAATAACACACCTCCTAGTCCAATTCCACTAGCATCACATTCAAGCTCAAAAGTCTTATTAAAATCAGGAAGTTGGAGCAAAGGAGCATGTGTCAACTTATCTTTCAATACCGTGAAGGCTTCTTCCTGTGCGGTACCCCAAACAAAAGGCACATCCTTCTTTGTAAGCTCATTGAGAGGTGCAGCAATGGTGGTGAAATCTCTCACAAAACGTCTATAGAAACCAGCGAGGCCAAGGATACTCCTCACTTGTGTGACCGTTTTGGGCTGCGGCCAACTCTCAATAGCTTCAATCTTGGCTTTATCAACTTCAATTCCTTGTGGAGTAACAACATAGCCAAGAAAAGTTACTCGGTCGGTGCAAAAGGTGCACTTTCCAAGGTTACCAAACAAACGTGCATCACGTAGAGCAATAAAAATAGCACGTAAATGTTCCTCCAAAGATTTACTATAAATCAGTATATCATAAAAATAGGCTACCAAAAATCGTCAGAAAGCACGTAAAACTTCGTTCATTAATCTCATGAAAGTACTAGGTGCATTAGTGTAAGTGCATCTAGTGTCACCCCTAGTTGGTTTTGGAGTATTGACGACAAACCTAGTTGAGGGACTAATGTGTTTGTGAGAATTGCAGGATAACACAGGTAGAAGTCCCTCATTGATTCGGTTTTCCTACCAGAGATGACCCCTAAAAATGTATGAAGACATTGATGTCAAAGGTGGTATATGAAGATATTCACATTGAAGACTATGACAAGAGAAGACATCGCATGAAGCCTATGGAGCTCGAAGACTTAGATCTTTCGTAGTTCTTTTTCTTCTTTGTTGAGTCATAGGAACCACCGTACTGTTAAGTGGGGTCCAAGAGAACCAGTCAAAATGACTAAAGTGATGCTTAACCAAAACCTATGTCTCCGAGTGAAGACTATGAGAGCGAATCTTGTCCAGAGTCGGACAAGTCAGCTTTCCTTGTAGCCCAAGTAAAGTTTCCATGTGAGTTTGAAATCTGACCGTTGGAACACATGTCAGTTCCTTAGTGACCCAGGGTCATTTTGGACAAATTAGGTCGGGTTGCCTAGTGGCTATAAATAGCCCACCCCCTACAACCATAAACGGTTAGCTGCTCAGAGTTAGAGTACGGCTTTTGTCGTTTGAGAGAAACCCACCTTGAAGCCTTTGAGAGAGAATTCCTTGCGAAGATAAAGCCCTAAGCACCCAGAGCCTAAGAGTGTTAGGCATCACTTAAGTCTTCTTGTCTGTGTGATCTGAAGAATTATTACACTTGAGGACTGTGAATCCTCCAGCCGATTAGGCGTCGCATTCTGAGCGTCCAAGAGACATTGTGGATCGCCGGTGAATGAAGTCTGTGAAGGTTTGGGAGTCTACCTTGAAGACTTACCAGAGTGATTGGGCGAGGTCTGTGTGACCTTAGCTCAAGGGGAATACGGCGAGGACTGGGTGTCCTGAGCTGCGTGTTCAGGACTGGATGTCCGGGACTGTGTGTCCTCAGGTTTAAATACCTAGCCACCCTAATCAGACGTACAGTTGTCACAGCAACTGGAACTGGTCCAACAAATCATTTTCTTCAATGAGTCACTGGTTTCATCCTTCCCTTCCCTTTACTTACTGTTGGTCCTTGTGAAGTCATTGTATGATTGCACTATCTTTTGTCTTCACTGAGTGACTGTGTGTTCTGTTTGGCTTCATAATATCTTCCTACCTGATCCTTACTACCTAGCTGCTATTAGTCATTGTGCTTTCACTTCATTGAATACTTAACTATGGTTTACCTAGTGTAGTCTACCTTCCGCTGCATGGTAATAGGTTTATTTCTATCGTTTGTGTTCGAAACTTCCACGTTTTGAAAACATTCATAAAAATTGCCTATTCACCCCCCTCTAGTCGATATAACGCACTTTCAATTGGTATCAGAGCAAGGTACTCCCTTATTCTGTGTGATTCAGTTTAACCACCTGGAGTTTTAGCTATGTCGACTGCAGGGATAATTAATGTCTCCGCTGCGTGCCCCGTCTTCGATGGAACTGAATATCCCTACTGGAAGAATAAGATGCGCATGCATCTTGAAGCCATTGACGTCGACCTATGGTATGTCATCAAGAACGGCGTTCCCAAGGCTGGAGAAGGTGTCACTACTGCTGATGTCAAGAAGTTCATTCAACTGGACTCTACTGCCAAGAATATCATCTGTGGTCATCTGACCAAAGGACAGTATGGCCGTGTGATTGCTTTGGAAACATCTAAGCTAGTCTGGGACTGGCTCTCCAAGGTCAACGAAGGCGTCTCAACCCAGAGAGATCAGAGAATCAGTGTCCTTCGCAACCTCTTCAACCGCTTCAAGCAAAGTGACAATGAGAATGTCCAACTCACGTTTGATCGACTCACTTACATCACAAATGAGCTTCAAACCCTCAGCGCTACTGAGATCACCAAGCATGAAGTCGTCAAGACACTACTGAGATCACTTAACAGTTCGTTTGACACCCTAGCCTGATGATTCAAGAACGTCCTGATTTCAAGACACTCGATCGATCTGACATACTTGAGAGGCTCAACACACATGAGTTTCAGCTTTCCGAGAAAAGAGATATCTACGGTCCAAACTATGGGCGAACTCGTGCCTTGAAGGCAAAAGCTGTCTCCTCATCTGAAGAAAAATCTGACAGCAGTTCTGATGACCCTAAAGACATTGGAAAGGAACTTGCTATGTTTGTGAAGAAGTTCCAAAAATTCACCAAGAATAAAGGCTTCAGGAAGTCTGCACGATCAATCTCAAGGAATGATGAAGCTTCTGCTCATGACTACAAGAAGAAAACATGCCACAAGTGCCAGAAAACTGGCCACTTCATCTCTGAGTGTCCGCAGTGGGACAATGAGAACAAAAAGAAGAAGAAGAAGAGCAAGGAATATGACTCTGACGACAAGAAGAAGAAGAAATACTCAAAGTCTTGTTCCAAGTCTTCCTCAAAGTCTTCATCACACAAGAAGAGCTCATCTGGCAAGGCACGTGCGTTTGTTGGCAAGGAAATGGATTCAGAGGAGGAGTCCGCTTCTGAGGAGGCGGAGGTGGAGTCTGAGGAGGAGTCCGATTCTGGTGTTGCAAGTCTGGATACATCATACGTTGCCAAGTCCATCTTCAACACTAAAGACAATGACTTCATCACCGACACCGATGCAAATCATTGCTTCATGGCACGCGGTGCCAAGGTAAACACACGCACTACTCACTATCAAACATCTAGTGAAGATGACTCTGATTGTGGTTCAAGACCCAGCTACAAAACACTTGATAAAATTGCAACTGAACAACAGAAAGCTATGGAACATATTCAAAAACTGTTAGACAGAAGCGGTGATCAGTTAGGCACTGAAATGACTCGATCTGCGTCCTTAATTGAAGACATAAAAAATCTTCACGTTAAGTATGAGGAACTTGAAAGTCGTAATGAAACGCTCTCAACAACTCATGAAAAGCTTTCCTATGATTATCTTCAAAGGAAGCAAGATCTTGAGAAATTGAGAGCGGCTCATGAAGATCTTCAAAAGGGAAACGAGTCACTTCGCGCTGAACAGATCAGTTCCGCTCAGGAAGGATTTGAACCACCATGTCTTAAATGCATTGAGCGTGATAATGCTACTTCTGTTCCTGAATGTTCTACTGCTGCTACTGTTGCAATATCTTCAACTATTGATGTGGTAACTAACCCCTCTGCTGAGGATACCACTGCTATTGCTGATGAGAATGCTAGGTTGAAGACATTGCTTGAAACAGGGATGTACAAAAGTCTTAAAGGGCATCAGACACTATGTGATGTCCTCAAAAGGCAGATTCTGAACCGAAACCCAAGGAAAGAGGGTGTTGGATTCGTAAGGAAAATGAATGTTGATGGCTCTTACTGGAAACCTGAGCAGTACCCCAAAACCACATGGGTTGCTGCAAAGGAACCTTCAGCAGATCCATCCAATCTATCTGGCTTCACTTGTGCTAACCCCATTGTCATTGATGAATCCTTTGCTGCAAACTATAAACTGTTTAAGAATCAGAATGGTGAAGTGTTTGCCAGGTATATTGGTACTAACTGCAGGAATGGGCCGCCTATGAAGAAGATCTGGGTGCCGAAAAAGTGTTTGGAAAATCTTCCTGTGAATGTCATCATGACACCACAGGTGAAGAAGACAAACCCCAGACCACAGGCTTCATACGGTCCAAAGGCTTCATACAGACAGAGGACTCACCTGAGTCGCACTAACGCAAATGTTTTGCAGGGAAACCATACTCAGGCCTATGAATATGAGCGCGGTTCATCGAACCGCCATGTTCATAAGACCAAGAACTATTCTGCTTATTCTTATGAGTACTATTGTCCGCCTGCAAGACTTTTTTCTAGGGCTCCAAAGCCAAAGTTCTCAGACGTTGCACTTAGACTTATTGCTTCTAAGCCACCCTTGAAGATGTGGGTGGCTAAGAAAGCTTAACTCTCTTTTGCAGGGAAAGGTCTCCAGAAGAAAACCAAAATCGTCTAACGCTATTGCTGGGGACCTTAAACATCTTGTAGGGCGCAAGATCAAATGCCCGAATGGTCTTACTATGTACTTCATTCCTGAATCGCTTGCTACTCTCCCTATCAGTCCTAATCTGGATCTAAGCTTCCATAACCCACTGGTTCGTCAAATGTTTTTGATTCACAATTCTCTTCATGAAGCCTATCCCCTAACTGCACTGTAGGGTACGACACCAGTGTCTTCAGAATGGATTATTGATAGTGGGTGTACCAATCACATGACTGGCAAAAGAAGCCTTCTTATGGACTCAACCTTACGTCCATCCGACAAGAGTCACATCACATTTGCTGACACTGGTAAAAGTAAGGTATTGGGTCTAGGTAGAGTTGCAATCTCAAAGGATCAACACATGGATAAAGTCATGCTTGCTGAATCCCTTGGATTCAACTTAATGTCGGTCTCAATGCTTTGCGATTTGAACATGATCGTAATATTTGGAAAATATCGTTGCCATGTTCTAATGGAATCTGACAAGTCTCTAGTGTTTGAAGGGTATCGGAAAGATGATTTGTACGTGGTAGATTTCTCAGCAGGACCACAGCTTGTCGTATGTCTTCTAGCAAAAGCTTCAGAATGCTGGCTCTGGCATCGGAGGCTAGGGCATGCTGGCATGAGGAACCTCCACACCCTTGCAAAGAAGAAGCATGTCATAGGCATCGAGGGCGTCAATGTCGGATTTCAGGTTCTGGCAGACCCTTGAGGTTCAAACACTGGGGTGCGTGCGGAGATTTCGCCTTCTACCTACCTGAACCCCTCCGTCTCGCTAAGATCTAAGCTATGGAAAGAACAGCACAAGAGACACAGGGTTTATACTGGTTCGGGCCACCGTTGTGGTGTAATACCCTACTCCAGTGTGTGGTGTGGTGGATTGCCTCTTGGGCTGATGATGATGAGCAATACAAGGAAGAACAGCATCGCGAGGGTCTGTTCTTGGCTGAGGGGATGAACTGCTAGGAGGAGTTCAGTCACCCTTCTCTCTCTCTCTCTTCTCGATTCTCTCTCCGATTTTGATCGTTCTACCCTGTGGGCGGCTAGTCCTATTTATAGGCAAAGGCCCTGGGCCTCTTCCCAAATATTGAGCGGGAAGGGCGCCAACAATTGGCCATTTTGAAGGGGAACATCTGGTACACTTATCCTGACTAAAGTTGGTCCTCGCCTGCCAAAGGCTCTGGTGGTGACGCTGGCTTGGGCTCCACAATGACTTCCTCCCTGCCGTTGGACTGGTCTTGGTCTTGTTCCACCGAAACGGGTGCCTTTGCTTGATGCTCTCGCCTGCGCTTGCTCCCTTTGCACCAAAGAGGAAAGGAGGACACTGCGCGGGCTGGCATCCGCCTGGCACCCTTGGTCGTCATGGCTTGCGTCACGGGCACCTCGTGAGGTACCCCACCTTGATCTCTCTGCCTCTTCGCGAGCCAGCCTGATGAGGCCGTGCCTGAGGAAGCTCCGTGTCATCCACCCCGAGAGGCTTGGCCCCTCGCGAGGGTCTTGGGTCTGTGTTGATGAAGATGGGCCGTGTTGGGCCCCCTTTGAGCCACATCGCAGGCCGCAGGCAGGCAAGTCTGGGGACCCCCGTTCCCAGAACGCCGACAGTAGCCCCCGGGCCCAAGGCGCGCCCGGACTTGGCCGTGCAGGGAGGCGAAAGGGCAAGGGCGAAGCGCCACGGGACCTAACAGCCTGCGGCCTTGGGCGCCTCGTGGAGGTTGATTGGGCGTGGGCGGCACTGTTACCCCATGCCCCCTTATTTTGCGCCATGCTAGGCGGACTCGTAGTCGTACACAACTGCTCCCCTTTTTGTTGCTCGAGCGCCCTCTGTCCTTCCTCCGCTCGAACTCCAACTTCTGTTTTCAACCCAATCTCGAACCTTCCCCCCCTTCCCATCACCATGGCTCCGACAAAGAAGGGAAGAGGGAAGAAACCCATGCCTCCGCCTTGCTCGCCGCCGTTGGCGGCCCCTGCCGAGGGCTTGGGCAAGGTCAGCTCGGCTCTGGCCACTATCTTCAACGAATGCGGGAGGACAACGGCCTGGCCCGCGTCTCACTTCTCCATCGACAGGATAGTCACCAAGGTCCAGTATTTCGCCGATGCCCTGTGGGCGGGTCTGGTTCCCCCCTTTTCTGATTTCTTCAATGCCGTACTTTCCCACTATCAGAACCACATGATGCATCTAGGTCCTGAATCCATCACCCTTCTTTCGGTCTTCGCCTTTGTTTGCGAGGCAATGATGGGCATCCTTCCTTCGGTTGCCTTGCTGCGCCACTTCTTCTCTCTGCGCCTTGTCGACCCTACCCAATGCTCGGCGTGCGTGAGCTTCGCTGCCGCGTCTGAGACAGCGGCCTCAGGGATTGACTTCAGGCTCCCTCCGCCTGCGGCTGGGTTCCGCGAGCGGTGGCTGTATGTGGATGTAGGGGTGCCCAGCCCCCTGCTATCGGAGCCAACTTCGCCTGTTGTCCCCAATTCGGGCTGGGGCCTGGAGACGCTTGAGAGCCCCCGGCTCGTCTTCGTCTCGCACTGCTTCGCGTTCTTGAGGTCGCTTGGCGTGACAGCACCCAAGGTGGTGAAGGAGTTCCTGCTACGCCGTGTTGCTCCTCTCCAACGCCACTCCCGCCGGATGTGGGCCTTCAGCGGGCGTGATGATCATATGAGGCTCCAGGAAGAGGACCTGACGCCTGAAGTGCTGAGGACAGCGGTCTTGATCTTGACTGGGGACCCCAACCCTGGCAGCATCCAGCAGGGAGGGGCCTTGCTGTACCTCTGCCAGAACAGGGGCGATTTTGTGAATCAGATGCCTATCTTTGATGAGTGGGGGCCGCGCCCCGCCGGCCTCCAGGGCCCTCGCGAGAACCCAGTGATGGTGACTGCCCTTCCAGTCGGCCAAGGCAACTCTTCCTCAAGAGGCGGAGCAGGGAGGCAGGAGGAGCCAGAGGCCGAGGGGGCTCTTGGCGGGGTGACAGCGCCGGGCGATGCTCATAAGGGAGAAGCTCTTGGGGCCCGTGCCACTGAAGCTGAGGGTGGCAAGAAGCTGCCCTCAGCGCCTGCGATTGAGGCCCCTGAGGCTCCAACCGCTTCTCTTGGCGAGGCGATTGGCAGCGCGCATCAGGGAGGCGCCCCTGATGCGGATCGCCTTGACGCTCCGTCTTCGTCGCAGGTTGATCCCTGTGCTCAACTCTTGGGCCGCTTCCGTGTGGACTTTGAGGCCCTCCGGAAGAGAAGGGAGGCCCTGGGTGACGATTACCCTTGTCGCCTGCTGAAACGTAGGAAGTACTTCGCCACTGATGAGTAAGCCTTCTCCTTTCCCAGCTCCTGATCCTTCTGTTGCTTTTACTGATCCTTGCTCCGCAGGCCCCTTCCAGCCGAGCTTGCGGAGATGGCTGAGGTGCCGTCCCCCTTGGCTTCGCCCCCTCCACCATCCTCAAGCGCTCCGAGCAGCTGAGCCCTTGTGGTGAGGGCCATCGGAGAGGCGAACCGTCCTGAGGCGCATCGTGGCCTTGCGCACCTCGCAATCCTCCTTCGCGGGCCTTCTCATGGCATAGCTAGCCTGCCGTGGGCTTCTCGCCTGGTCGTGGACTACGATTGGCTGAGGCACTCCCTGCGCTCTTCATCTGGGGACGGGCTGGCTCCAGGCCGAGCTTCTGGCATGGCGTGCCCGGCCATCGCGAGAGTGCCAGCCCCCAGCCCCCTGCCTGGAGGGGGAGTGCTAATTCGTGGCCCCCAGCGCTTGCTTGGGGCAGATGATGGTGTGGAAGACGTGCTCGAGCGTGCCCGGGAGCGTCACGCTCTTCGCCAAGGACTCCTTCAAAGGGTGGCTGACGCGGTGAGCCTGCTGATGATGACGCGCGCCTTGATGCCGAGGGCCTGCGCCTGGCTGCAGAGAGGCGCGAGCTGGAGGGCGCCATCGCCCTTGCATGCCGTCAGCGCGATCTTGACGACGCAGAGGCCAAGGCGTCGCTAGTGGCCTCTCGGGAGGCCCGATCTTGGGCTATTGAGGAGGCTCGGGAAGCTGACCGGCGGCGAGAGGCGGCGGAGGAGCGGGCTCGGGAGCTCCTGGCCTGGTGCCACTCACTGGAGGAGCAAGTGGAGCTGCGTGAGGCAGCCCTCGCGTCGATGAAGGCGGCCTCTGGCGACCCAGCAGAGCTCCAGAAGCGTGAGGAGGCGCTGACGCTGGAAGCCGCCGAACGTACCCGCGAGTACGAGCGTCTGGAGACGAGGGAGCACTTGGTGACGCAGGCGGAGGATGATGTCGCTGCACGGGAAGCCCGTGTCCTGGAGGAGGTCGGACGTTGGGTGGCGATGGCGCGCTTGAACCTCGAGCACGAGTTCAAGGAGAGGCTGGGGTTGATCAGGGTCGAGGCTGAAGGTAGGGCTGCTGCCTTGAGGGCTAAGCTGGAGGAAGCGACGCGGCGGGCCGATGCTTTCCGGGCCGCCCTTGAGGTAGCGCAAGGGGAGTCAACCACCTCCCAGGCCGAGGTGCTCCTTCTTCGCCAGCGGGTGGAGGAGGCTGAGGTCATCGCGCGCCAGAATGTGGACGAGATACGTCAGTGGCGGATCCTGGAGCATGAGCACAGCCCCATGCTCACCATGCTCCGGGAGAGAGCCAACACAGCCTTGGGCAACATCTGCGAGGCGGCTGTTGGCGAGCCGCACGCAGTCAACTACGCCGGCAACCTTCAGTTCTTCACCGACGTGGTGACGCAGCTGGGGGCGCGGTCAGTCAGGGCTGACAGGTTGGTGGAGGAGAGGAGCCGCGCCCTGCTCGGGCGCGCCTTTTCTCGCGTCTTCAGCCATCTCCGGAATATGGATCCCCACTTTGATTTCGACGCCGCCATCGCCCCAGTCCCCCAGGCCGTCCGAGACGACCTGGCGCACTGGGTGGAAGACAATGTGGATGCTCTTGTCAGAGCCTTTGCTTCAGACAACGACGGCGTGATCGTGGCTGTCGTCAAGGGCAGTGTGGTGAACGGCCCTGCCGCCGCTGGCGGCGACGCAGACAGCGATGGCGAGTCCAGCGACGCCAGCAATGGTTCGGGCGGTGCTCCTGAGGACGCATTGGGGGATTTATCCGACTGATTGTGCATCGTTCCTACTTCCTTACCCTGCATGAATAGAACTCAGGTTTTGGCCTGATGGCTGTGAGAGCATTTTGGAGGGGGAGCCCCTCATGTAAAACTTGTGTTCATCGTATTAGCAGATGTTACATTACCCATGCGCCCGCGCCAAGTGGTTGGCTTAAGCGACGCGCTGGTCAGCTAGTTTACCTTTGTCCCGTGCGGGCCCTGAGGTAGCCCGTGGGAGGCTGTGGTGTCCCGAGTGTTCCCTGATCGAATCCGAAGGATCTGCAGTAAAAAAAACCCTCCTGAGAGGATGCGGCGGTGGCAGTCTGTGCTGCGTGCAAGCTGGGCCTGACCCGGCTCGCGAGGGGCTCACGAGGGGAGGCAGCTGAGGCAAAGTGGTAATCAAAACGCAAGAAATTGATCGAACGAGACTAAGCACCCCTTCCCTGAACACACGCAAATCTCAAATTCGAATCCAACTTAAATCCAGCGGGGGAAAGTGACAACCAAAGGGAAAAGCAATGAAAGCAGACAAAAGGCCGCGTCCCGCACCTAATCTAGTCTTGGACGTCTTCTCACCAGCGCGGAGCTAAGTGCTGCCACTAGGCGTGGGAGGGAGCCCCAGGGCCTGAGGCCGGCACCCCTGAGACTCCGGGGCGTGTACAGCCCCACTCATTATTACGTGAGAGTGTCACGGGGCGGCGAGTTTCACAGGCACTGGGCCTTCTTCATAGGTACCGGCCTTGGTTCATATCGCCAGACGAGGGCCCCACCTTGCGCCACACTCTAGTGCCATCAACGATGACCGGAAACCAGGACGCTGCCGATGGGGTAGAGCGGTCGCCAGCGGTTCCCCCGACGACCACGGGTCCTCCGCCAGGGGCAGGCCCTGAGGCACCTCCCCAGCAGAGGGCCTACCTCCTGAGAACACCTTGCTCCGAACGCCGCGGTGGTGATGTCGGATCTCGGCCCCTCTCCTGCAGCCCCCTGTGCCCTCCTCCTGAGGGGTAGGAGATTGTGGGAGCGGGGCAGCTGCTCGCTGTGGCGACCTGCACCTCATGCGATCCATGATTAGCATATGCCTGCTCTTGAGGAATTAGTGGTACCCGATAATCATTGCCTCCAGCGTGGCCAGTGGGACCGTCCCGGGGCTCCTGGGTGGGCTCAGCTTCTGGCGCCTCGTCCCCCCAGCTTGGGCTGAGGAGCGACCCTTGTTCGCCCTCGTGAGGGTGCCCTTGGTCCATCATGTGGGGCACGTATTCTTCTGGCACCGTCATCCCGAAGGCCATGCCGTAGTGCTCCGCGTGCCATGCAGCTCTGCTTGACGCGCCCATCGTGGGGTGGTAGCGCGGCTGTCCACTGGGGCCGTGGGTCGCGTCGAGTCCTTCTTCTTCGCAGACCGGGAGCGGGGGCAGCGCCGCCGCTGGTCCGGTGCCGACAGCTTCGCTGGCGTTGGAGTAGCCTTGGATCCCGCGGGCGCGCGCGGAGCCCCCGCGCGGGCCGCCCTGGGCTTGAGATGGGAGCTGGGTGCAGAAGGGGTGAGCCCCCGAGGCGGCGAAGCCCAGGATCTTTGCCACCCACTCCAGCAGCACGTCGTGGCCGCCCTCCAGCAGCTTGCACTGCAGCAGCTCTCGGGCCACCGTGAGCGCGGCCCTCTAGTTCGCCTGCTCCCGGTGGGTGTATGGTGTCGTGGTCGCGGCGTGATTGGAGGCCCTTGCTGCCGACCGCTCCTACCGCGGTGTGAGAGCTATCGAAGCCTGTCCGCGTCGCCCGTGGCCCGCAGTGCCCTGCGGACCGCGAGCTGCCTGGGGCACGGGGTCGCCCGAGGCGAGCGGCTCTGCGCGGGCGGGCCATGCCGCCCATGGATCTGGGTTGCCCGCTTGGTCGCCCGACATGGTGATGACGACGCGACGAGACACGAAGCGGTAGAAGGTGGATTCCGGCGCACCCCTACCTGGCGCACCAAATGTCGGATTTCGGGTTCCGGCAGACCCTTGAGGTTCGAACACTGGGGTGCGCACGGAGATTTCTCCTTCTACCTACCTGCACCCCTCCGCCTCGCTAAGATCTAAGCTATGGAAAGAAAAGCACAACAGACACAGGGTTTATACTGGTTTGGGCCACCATTGTGGTGTAATACCCTACTCCAGTGTGTGGTGTGGTGGATTGCCTCTTGGGCTGATGATGATGAGCAATGCAAGGAAGAACAGCCTCGCGAGGGTCTGTTCTTTGCTGAGGGGATGAACTGCTAGGAGGAGTTCAGTCACCCTTCTCTCTCTCTCTCTCTCTCTCTCTCTCTTCTCGATTCTCTCTCCGATTTCGATCCTTCTACCCTATGGGTGGCTAGTCCTATTTATAGGCAAAGGCCCTGGGCCTCTTCCCAAATATTGAGCGGGAAGGGCGCCAACAATTGGCCATTTTGAAGGGGAACATCTGGTACACTTATCCCGACTAAAGTTGGTCCTCGCCTGCCAAAGGCTCTGGTGGTGATGCTGGCTTGGGCTCCACAATGACTTCCTCCCTGCCGTTGGACTGGTCTTGGTCTTGTTGCACTGAAACGGGTGCCTTTGCTAGATGCTCTCGCCTGCGCTTGCTCCCTTTGCACCAAAGAGGAAAGGAGGACACTGCGCGGGCTGGCGCCCGCCTGGCACCCTTGGTCGTCATGGCTTGCGTCACGGGCACCTCGTGAGGTACCCCGCCTTGATCTCTCCGCCTCCTCGCGAGCCAGCCTGATGAGGCCGTGCCTGAGGAAGCTCCGTGTCCTCCTCCCTGTGAGGCTTGGCCCCTCGCGAGGGTCTTGGGTCTGTGTTGATGAAGATGTGCCGTGCTAGGCCCCTTTTGAGCCACGCCGCAGGCCGCAGGCAGGCAAGTCTGGGGACCCCCGTTCCCAGAACGCCGACAGTCAAGTTCAAGAATGATCACTTATGCGGTGCCTGCGAAGCAGGAAAGATGACGAGGGCCAAACATCCCTCGAAGACAATCATGACTACTACTCGACCCTTCGAACTGCTCCACATGGATCTTTTCGGTCCCACTCATTACTCAACTCTTACTACTACTTCTTGTCTCTATGGCTTTGTCATTGTTGATGATTATTCTAGATATACTTGGGTGCACATAATCCTCTACAAGACTGAAGTGCAGGATGTCTTCAGACGCTTCGCCAATCGAGCAATGAACAACTATGGCGCCAAGATAAAGCACATCAGAAGTGACAATGGCACTGAATTCAAGAACACTGGCCTTGATACATATCTTGATACCTTGGGCATCACACATGAATTCTCAGCCCCGTACACGCCACAGCAGAATGGCGTCATCTAACGCAAGAACAGAACACTCATTGAGATGGCCCGAACGATGCTTGATGAATACAAGACTCCAAGAAAATTCTGGCCTGAAGCCATTGATACTGCATGCCTTACAATCAATCATGTTTATCTTCACAAGCTTCTGAACAAGACATCTTATGAGCTCCTTACTGGCAAGAAGCCAAATGTCAGTTACTTCAGAGTATTTGGCGCCAGGTGCTGGATCAAGGATCCACATCACACTTCAAAATTTGCACCAAAAGCACATGAGGGTTTTATGCTTGGATATGGAAAGGATTCGCACTCCTACAGAGTCTTCAATCTCTTTCATTATAAAGTGGTTGAAATAGTGGATGTGCGGTTCGATGAGACTAACAGTTCACAAAGAGAGCACCTGCTAAATATGCTAGATGAACTTCCATCCAGTGAATCAATCAAACTAATGGGAACTGGAGAAATCATACCCTCTGAAGCTCAACCTGAAGAGGAACTTATCATATCTGCACCTGATCAACCTGAAGACAATGCTCAGCTTGAAGACAATCCCTCTAACAATGACAATGATCAGCAAGAACAAAATCTTCGCCCTATACATCCTCGTGTTGCCAATGAATTGTAGATTGAGAGAATAATTCATAGCATCAATGCACCCGGTCCGCTCACTCGTTCAAGGGCAACTCAGCTAGCAAATTTCTGTGGGCACTTCGCATTCGCATCAATTACCGAACCCAAGAAAGTTGAAGAAACCTTCATGGAACCTGAATGGATTCAAGCTATGCGAGAAGAGCTTCAACAGTTTGAGCTGAATAATGTATGGGAACTGGTTAAGCGTCCTAACCCTCGAAAGCACAATATAATAGGCACCAAATGGATATACCGCAACAAGCAAGATGAGCATGGTCAAGTTGTCAGAAACAAAGCTCGTCTCGTTGCTCAAGGGTATACTCAAGTGGAAGGGATTGACTTCGATGAAACATTTGCTCCTGTGGCTCGACTTGAAGCCATACGCATACTGCTGGCCTATGAAAATCATCATAACATACTTCTATATCAAATGGATGTGAAGAGCGCTTTTCTTAATGGCAAGATTGAAGAAGAAGTGTATGTTGCACAACCGCCTGGCTTTGAAGATCCAAAACATCCTGACATGGTATACAAGCTCAACAAGGCACTGTATGGCCTCAAACAAGCCCCTCGGGCTTGGTATGACACACTCAAATACTTCCTGAAGAGCAAAGGCTTCATACCTGGTTCCCTCGACCCCACTCTCTTCACGAAGACATATGATGGTGAACTGTTTGTGTGCCAAATATATGTGGATGAGATTATCTTCGGCTGCACCAATCAGAAGTACAATGAAGAGTTTGGATATATGATGCAAGAGCAATATCAGATGTCCATGATGGGTGAGCTGAAGTTCTTCCTCGGTCTTCAAATACGACAGCAACGCAACGGCATCTTCATATCTCAAGAGAAGTGTACCAAAGATTGCCTGAATAAGTTCGGTATGCAAGACTGCAAAGGCTTCACGACGGCAATGCCAGCCAAACATCATCTGGGTCCCGACGACAATGGTAAAGAGTTTGATCAAAAGGTATACCGCTCCATGATTGGTTCTTTACTTTATCTATGTGCATCTAGGCCAGATATTATGCTTAGTGTTTGCATGTGTGCTCGATTCCAAGCGGCACCAAAGGAGTCGCATCACTTAGCTGTGAAGTGAATTCTTCGATATTTGGCTCACACCCCAACTCTAGGATTATGGTATCCAAAGGGCTCAGAGTTTGATCTGGTTGGATTCTCGGATGCTGATTATGCTAGTGACAAGGTGGATCGCAAGTCTACATCAGGCACATGTCATTTTCTGGGACGATCACTTGTATGTTGGTCTTCAAAGAAGCAGAACTGTGTATATCTCTCCACTGCTAAATCTGAATACATTGCTGCTGCATCTTACTGCACTCAGCTTCTGTGGATGAAGCAAACACTCAAGGACTATGGCATTCATCTGAAGCAAGTGCCACTCTACTGTGACAACGAAAGCGCCATCAAGATTGCCAACAACCCAGTTCAGCACTCGAAGACAAAGCACATTGATATTCGTCATCACTTTCTCAGAGATCATGTTGTGAAGGAAGATATTGATATCATACACGTCAACACTGAAGAGCAATTGGCAGATATCTTCACCAAGGCCTTGGATGAGAAGAGATTTTGCAAGTTACGGTGTGAGCTAAATATCTTGGAATCCTCAAATGTCCTGTGATCAGGCACACATCCTAACACTTATGCATATTGATGACTTAGATGTGCAACACACGGAGTAAAGTATATCTTCAATCAATGAAGACATACATTCTAAGTGTGAAAACATTAATGTGGAATTTGACTTCGGAGCGCCACGATAATTGTGCGCCGTGTCTGGCTCTAATACTTCCTATACGGTGGGTAACGCCATGACCAAATGTTCTATTTGAAGTGTTTCACTCATGGCGTTACATTTGCTATGTCTTCACATTTGGTTTGGCTTCAATCTCAACATGTCTTCATAATTATCTTCACTATGTTGAATATATATATATACTAGTGTTCTGTCCTCTACAGCATTCACTTATAGCTATGTCTTCTTGTTGAATCTATTGAACTAAGTGAATGTAATTGGACCCTAACCTTTCTATGCTTTCTATCTCAAACTCTATCTCTCCAAATCATATGCATTCTATTGAAACTGTCGAATGTCTTCTCTGCGTCCTTGTCAGCAGAAGATACAGAGACAAACTTTAAGTCCGTTTTCAATGCTCATTCCTTCACGTGAAACCCGGAGAAGTGGGAACGACCACCCAACAATCCAGGCGTGCGTGGGACATGGAACAACCCCCGATATGCTACATGATGGCCACGTATTCCTCAGATGTGAATCGCCAGGGGTACCTGTGTAATAACACTGAGCCGCCCCTGTCCCTATAAATTCACGCTTCACCATAGTCATTATCTCTTCTTCCACTCTCGCACGAACCCCAGCGCCACCGCTAGCCCTCGACAACACCGGCAACGAAGCGCTTCGCTGCCGCAACCTCTCCGACGCCGTCTTCACGCCGACCGCGGACATCGTCCTCTCCGCCGTCGCCGTAGGTGTCCTCCGTCGCCAAGTTAGGGCACGAACGATCGAACTGCTCGGCCTCCTCTTCCACTCCGTCTAGCAGTTCTACGTGTGGTAAATAAAACTTCCTTTTTACGGCCCCTTTTATCCTATAGATTCGTCACTTTCTACCACAAGTGGTTTTTGTTCACACACGTTGGATCCACTTCAAACTGCATCTCATAATATGCCTAGTATATTCACTTATGCTTCACAAAGTAGTTAGATTCCTCACTTGTACTGATCCGTGGATTCGTACAAATCTGGAACCAACTCCGTATCTATGAGTGAATGTCTTCGCACAAGGAGGTCAATATCTTCTAAACTGATTTATCTTCAAAATCTTTTGAGAATGCATATGACTGTAACGCCCCAGATGTAACTTTCCCAATTTGTACTCCAACTCTTGCCGTTTCCGGCGTTAAGTTATATTTATTTCTCGGGTTCAGGTCTTTGTCTCCATGTGTTATTTTCATTCTGATGCATCTCATATCATGTCATCATGTGCATTGCATTTGCATACGTGTTCATCTCATGCATTCGAGCATTTTCCCCGTTGTCCGTTTTGCATTCCGGTGCCTCGTTCTCCTCCGGTGGTCATTTCTAGCTTTCTTTCGTGTGTGGGGATTAAACATTTCCGGTTTGGACTGAGACTTGCCATGCGGCCTTGGTTTACTACCGGTAGACCGCCTGTCAAGTTTCGTACCATTTGGACTTCGTTTGATACTCCAACGGTTAACCGTGGGACCGAAAAGGCCGCGTGTGTGTTGCAGCCCAACACCCCTCCAATTTGGCCCAAAACCCACCAAACTCTGCTCCATCATCTAGAGCGTTCGATCACGATCGCGTGGCCGAAAACCGCACCTCATTTGGACTCTCCTAGCTCCACTTATGCCTATAAATAGCCCCCCCCCCCCGTTTTTCGGATCTCTCTCCCCCATGAAACCCTAAATTTCCCCTCGCCGCGCCGGACGTGTCCGAGTCCGGCCAGACAACCAGCCGCCGCCGCCCGCAGCCAGTGGTGAGCTGCCACGTGGCCGCCACGTCCCTCACCCCGCCGCCGGCCCGGGAGGCCCAGGAGGGGCTCCCGAGGCCCATCGCACGCCGCTGCCGCCCAGGACCTTCATCCCCGACGCCGCTCGCCTCCCCGCGGCCGAACCGCCGCCTCCGCCGCGCGCCGGCAACCGCCGCTTCCGCCGCCGCCAAGCTTCCGGCCACCGGCGAGCTCGTCGCCCAGGCCTTCCTCGCCGCCCCGCGCCACCAAGGCCGCCGCCCCGCCGCCAAACGCCTTCCCCCGCGTCGGATCCGGTGCCCTCCGCCTCCACCTCGACTCCGGTGACGCCTCGAAGCTCCGGCAAGCTCTCCGATGATCCTCGAAATCCGTGCATGAACAGTACCCGCGAGATCCCGATCTGGATATGAAAATCTCGGTTGACTTTTTTGTCCCTAACCCTAATTTTTGTGCTAACTTTAACCGGCCATATCCCTGCATCCGTAGCTCCGTCTTGGACATATAGTATATCAAAATGTTCGTCTCGGCGAGTACATCATTTCATTCCATTGCATCATTTTCATTTGAGTTCATCTTTATTCCCGAAATGCTGCTAGAAGGAGGCTTCGTGAGATAATTGTCAGATCTGCTAGTTCATCTTAGACTTTTGTCATTTTTGCCATGATTGTTGTGTGCATGATATGCCTGTGAGTCCTTCATATGTTTTGTTAAGCATCTTGTTATCTTTCCATAGGTGCAACCCATGCATTTTTAGGATGTGTGTGGTGACTTGTGCAAGCTTGCAAAGTGAGGCACTTGGTAAATCTGTTTTCAGTGACTTAGTGGATTTCTCTAAGTCTGGGATTATTCAGTTCATGATGCCATATGTTCTTGCTGTTTCCTAATGATCCGTGCCTCTTTTGAGGATGATCAGTAAAGGAGTTTTGTTAATCTTGTTATGCTCTATCCATCCATGTCTTTGTTTGCACATGTGGAGTACCCTAGCTTGAGTCAATCGAGCTCTACTTTTGCTTCGTGGTAAATCTGGGCAGATCGTCAACGTGTTTGCGATTTTGCCGATAATATTGTAGTTGATCCGTGCATGCTATGCCATTGTTCTTGCCATGTCTAGCTAGCATTTTGTGCCTTCTTAATGGATATATGTTTTGCTTGCCATGACTTGCACCGTAGTGAGTGCATCGAGCTCATTTACATGCCTTCGTGAGTTATATTTCAGCATGTCTCAGTTTTCACCAAGTCTGAAAACTGGTTGTGTTTTAGCTATGTTCGTGTGCTTGTTAGTATAATTTGTGATCCCTTTTTGGCCCCAGGTCACTTGGGGAATTTTGTGAAGCTTGTTCAGTAGCTCCATGCCATGCCTTTCTTTGTCATGATCAGTTCATGTATCATGTTGTTTTGCTGCTCCGAAGAGGGCTTCATGATCTGAAATTTCAGACAAGTGTTAATTTCACTAAGTCTGAAATCTGTTTTGCATTTGCGTTTTTGCCATGCTTGTTTGAACCTCATAATGGATGAATTGGCCGTGGCTCAGTGCTAGTATTTTGTTAAGCATCTTGAATGCTTCCCTGCCATGTATTTTGTTGTCATGTTTGGGTGCTGTAGCATGTTCATGTCATTGCATTTAGATGCCTACTTGCTGTAAATCGCAGACCGGTGTCATTCTTAAATCGCTTGCCATTTCCAAACCGTAACTCCGATTCCGGCGTTCTTTATATCGTTTTCAAGCCATTTCATCCCATATTTCCAGTGGCACACTTGGTTTTCCAAGTTGAGGCCAGGTTCATGCATTTCCTGTCATGTCTTGCATATGCATCCCGCATTGCATCCCGCATAGCATACCATCATTGCATCTTATTGTTTGAGCTTGCACGTGGTTGATTGTATCCTTGTTGCTTGTTTGTCTTGTTTGGGTAGAGCCGGGAGACGAGTTCGCTAATGAGGAGCCCATTGAGTTTGCTTTCGAGGATCCAGTCAACTCTGACAACTTTGCAGGCAAGATGATCATACCCTCGAAATCACTACTATCTTTGCTATGCTAGTTTGCTCGCTCTTTTGCTATGCCAATGCTACGATGCCTACCACTTGCTTGTCAGCCTCCCAAATTGGCATGTTCAGCCTCTAACCCACCATTGTCCTAGCAAACCGTTGATTGGCTATGTTACCGCTTTGCTCAGCCCCTCTTATAGCGTTGTTAGTTGCAGGTGAAGATTGGAGACCGTTCCTTGTTGGAACATTTATTTACTTGTTGGGATACCATTATATTGCCATGTTATCTTAATGCATCTATATACTTGGTAAAGGGTGGAAGGCTCGGCCTCTCGCCTAGTGTTTTGTTCCACTCTTGCCGCCCTAGTTTCCGTCATATCGATGTTATGTTCCCGGATTTTGCGTTCCTTACGCGGTTGGGTGATAATGGGAACCCCTTGATAGTTCGACTTGATTAAAGCTTTTCCAGCAATGACCAACATTGGATTTACCATTTGCCACCTAGCCTTTTTTCCCTTGGGTTTCCGGAGCCCGAGGGTCATCTTATTTTAACCCCCCCCCCCCCCGCCCCGGGGCCAGTGCTCCTCTGAGTGTTGGTCCAACCCAGCGATGTCCGGGGCTACCAGGGGCAACTCTAGGCTGGCCTACCCAACGTCTGGCTCATCTGAGTGTGCCCTGAGAACGAGATATGTGGAGCTCCTATCGGGATTTTTCGGCACATTCAGGCGGTGTTGCTGGTCTTGTTTTAACCTGTCGAAATGTCTTGTTGTACCGGGATACCGAGTCTGATCGGAATGTCTCGGGTGGAGGTCTATTCCTTCGTTGACCGTGAGAGCTTGTCATGGGCTAAGTTGGGACTCCCCTGCAGGGATTGAACTTTCGAAAGCCATGCCCGCGGTTATGGGCAGTTGGGAATTTGTTAATGTCCGGTTGTAGATAACTTGAACATAACTTAATTAAAATGAATCAACCGAGTGTGTTCCCGTGATGGCCTCTTCTCGGCGGAGTCCGGGAAGCGGACACGGTGTTGGAGTTATGTTTGTGCAGGTTGCTCTCTAGTTTATCGCTCATGCTTTGCCTCCTCTTCTCGCTCTCTTTTGCGAATAAGTTAGCCACCATATATGCTAGTCGCTTGCTGCAGCTCCACATATATTTACCCCATCCTACCTATTAAGCTTAAATAGTCTTGATCGCGAGGGTGCGAGATTGCTGAGTCCCTGTGGCTCACAGATTACTATTACACCAGATGCAGGGACAGATGATACAGCTCCAGATGGCACGCTTGAGCTCAAGTGGGAGTACGACGAGGATTCTCAGCGTTACTATGTGTCTTTTCCTGATGATCAGTAGTGGTGCCCAGTTGGGGTGATCGGGACCTTTGTCGCTTGTTGGGTTGTCTTTTATTTTGGCGCCGTAGTCGGGCCATGAGTGTTTGGATGATGTATGTTATTTATCTACTTTGATGTGACGTGGCGAGTGTAAGCCAACTATGTATCTCCCCTTTTATTCTATATATTACATGGGATGTTGTGATGATTGCCTAACTTGCGACATTGCTTTCAATGCGGTTATGTCTCTAAGTCGTGCCTCGACACGTGGGAGCTATAGCCGCATCGAGGGCGTTACAAATTGGTAATCAGAGCCTTCCCCGACCTTAGGAGCCCCATTGCTTGATCGTTTTTAGAGGCCGAGTTGTATCTAGAGAAATATTTTGAGTCATTTAGGAATTACATATCGGAGAGCTTAGGAATTCTTTTTACTGCCCAGTCTCCTCATCGCTCTGGTAAGGCATCCTGACGTAGAGTTTTGACTCTTCTCTTCATAAAATTTCACTAAAAAAAATTTAGGATCACGCGAGTATCTTGGAATCGTTCTGATGGCTTATGATGAGAACATTGTCTTGGTGCCTCCTGTCAGGGGTTTAGTGGAAGTGTCCCGGGGAGTTGAGCTCTGAGGTGTTGTCATCATAATTTTATCGTTGCAATTCTAGAATACTTGAGATATGTTCGTCGACATCGAAAATCTCTTTTATGCAGTTCGTTGGTGAGATAACCTCGACGCCACCCAGTATTGGGGCGGGAGTTCGGGAGTATCGCCATAACTTGTATAACGAATGCTTTTCAAAGGTTGAGGTAGATGGTTTCCGAAGGTTTCTTGGTTATGTGTTGAAGGATGGATACAGCTGGATGTAGGATTTGCTAGTTTGGGTGAGATATTATGCTTCCCCTGTATCCCCAACACCTGATTGCATAACCGGAAAGTTTCGGGAGTTTCATAGGTGGGAATTCAAGTAGCTCTTAGGATATCTTTTAGACGGATGTATGATATGAAATTGGGGTTCGACGTCTAGTGGTTCGCCTATTCACGGTCGATTTTACAGTGGTCTCGTTGTGTCTTAAAGAGTCCTTGGCTATGCTGACTCGAGGACGCTTCGTATGTCATGTGCACTGCCTTGTACATGATGGTGCTGTACGATCTAGCCCGTGTAGGTCCCACCACGAAAACTTCAGACGAGATCTCTATCATATGTTTGTTCCGGCTTATTCCGCAAGCCAATCCTTTGTTTTGTTTTGAGTTGTAGTATTTTAATTGCTTCGAAGTCAAATGTTGATTCCATCCCTTGTCGACTTACTTCGTCTACCTAATTCTACGTGGCTTCGCAATTTAGGGATATGTGACCACTTCAAGAGAAGTGCATTCGTTCATTTTGTTCGGATGTGAAGACTTTATGTTGCAATTTTCATTTCGTTGGATTCAGCTTCAATATTTGTCTGTCTATGTGCTAATGGTGGTCAACCTCTTCAGGATGGCTTCTCCAACGCGCACGACTCCGAATCCTGACCCGCCACCACCTCCACCTCCTCCGGAGGCTTGGCAAGCTGTGATGTCCGCAACCAATGCAAACACACAGTTGATCATGCAAATCCTCCAAGAGCGCAATCAAGGCAGTCAAGGGAATCAAGGCAACAATCAGAACCATTTTGCTACACTGAACCAGTTCCTTGCTAATGGGCCGAAGACGTTCAGCAATTGTGTTGAGGCAACTGATGTTGACGATTGGCCAGTGGATCTAGGCAAGCATTTTGAATGCAGCAACGTCAGGCCTGAAGATCTCGTCAAGTTCGCTTCCTTCCTACTCAAAGATCAGTCTGCAGAGTGGTTCCAGCAGTACAAGGATTCCAGAGGTGGACGTCTGATCACTTGGGATGATTTTCGTCGAGATTTCCGAGCTCATCACATCCCTCAGAGTGTGACTGAAAGTAAACATGAGGAATTCCGCAACCTGAAGCAAGGCTCTTTGTCTGTCTATGACCACAACAAGTTGTTCCAGAAGCTCGCCCGCTTTGCCAAGCAGGACATACCTGATGAGAAGAGCATGATATACTAGTTCAGGGGTGGTCTCAGAGAAGAAATTCAGCTCGCTCTTGTCCTCTTTGAGCCGTTGAGATACGATGAGTTCTACAACATGGCACTGAAGCAAGAGGCTGCTCAGTTGAGGTGTGATGCTTCCAAGAAGCGAGTCAGAGATGCTACTCCTTCTTCCTCTACTCAAGTGGCCAAGCAGCAGAAGTATTGGCTTCCTCCTCCTCTATTCTGTCAGCCGTATCAGCAGAAGAGCAAAGGTGGCAGTGGTTCTTGCCACCCACCCAACCCTGGCTTTCAGATCAAGACTTCGTCTCAAGCTCCAAGATCAAGTGCTCCGTACCACCGTCCCCTTTCAGAGGTCACGTGCAACAAGTGCCAACAGAAGGGTCACTATGCCAACAAGTGTTTCAACCAGAGGCGTCTTCCTCCTCCTCCTCCTGTCAGATCGGCAAGTACCGCTGTAGTCAAGCATAACCCCAAGTCCGCCAAGGTCAACTTGATGAACGCAGCTCAGGCAGAGGATTCGTCAGATGTCATCATGGGTAACCTTCCTGTTAATGATATTCCTGCAAAAGTTCTTTTTGATATGGGTGCATCGCATTGTTTCATCTTGAGACCATTTGTTTCTAAGCATGAGTTGCCTTTACAAGATTTGCCTAGACAGTTGTCTGTTGTTTCTCCGGGAAAATTCATGAATGCAAGCGCTATTGCTCCGGATGTTACTATCACGTTGGGCGACTACAAGTTTCTCTCTTCTCCGGTGGTTCTTGGTAATTCGGATATCGATCTTATTCTCGGGATGGACTGGCTCTCTAAGCACAAGGCTCAGCTCGATTGTGCAGCCAGGCAGATTCAACTGACCCATTCGTCTGAGGATGTAATTGTCTTTGCCGCTCGGGATGATACAATCCGGTTGTTTTCTCTCAATGAGAAGGGTGAATTGGATGCTATTTCGCAAATTCCAGTCGTTTGCGAGTATCAAGACGTCTTTCCAGAAAAGCTCCCAGGAATGCCTCCGCACCGGCCCGTTGAATTTGTTATTGATCTTGAGCCCGGTACGGAAGCTATGTGCAAGCGTCCTTACAAGCTCGGACCTGAAGAGTTGAAGGAGCTGAAGAAACAACTCCATATTCAAGAAAGAATGGGTCTCATCCGGCCTAGTTCTTCTCCGTGGGGTTGTGGTGTTCTTTTTGTGAAGAAGAAGGATGGAACGGACCGACTTTGTGTTGATTACCGTCCATTGAACAAGAAGACCATCAAGAACAAATACCCACTCCCCAACATCAATGAGCTGTTCTAACAACTCAAGGGTTCCCAAGTATTCTCCAAGCTTGATCTCTGTATGGGTTATCATCAGATTCGAATCCGTGAGCAAGATATTCCCAAGACAGCTTTCAGTACAAGCTATGGGTCATATGAATACACTGTCATGTCTTTTGGCCTTGCCAACGCTCCTCCGACGTTCTCTCGCATGATGAACTTCATCTTCAACCCCTACACCAATGACTTCATGTTGGTCTATCTTGACGACATTCTGGTTTTCTCCAAGAACAAGGAAGATCATGCCAAGCACTTGCGTTTGGTTCTTGATAAGCTCAGGGAACATCAGTTCTACGCCAAGTTCTCCAAGTGTGAATTTTGGCTCGATGAGGTTCTTTATCTTTGCCATATCATCTCTGCCAAGGGCATTGACGTGAATCCTGAGAAGGTGTCTGCAATTGTTAATTGGGAACCTCCTCAGAACGTGAAGCAACTCCGTAGCTTCCTCGGTCTCGCAAGCTATTGCCGAAGACTCGTTGAAAACTTTTCTAAGATCGCGAAGCCTCTCTCTAATCTTCTTCAGAAGCACGTCAAGTACGTTTGGTCTCCGGAGTGTGATATTGCTTTCAACACTTTGAAAGAGAAATTGATCACTGCTCCAGTTCTGACTCCGCCTGATGAATCCAAGCCGTACGAGGTCTTTTGTGATGCCTCTCTCCAAGGTCTCGGTGCAGTACTGATGCAAGAGAAGAAAGTTGTTGCTTATACCTCTCGCCAGTTGAAGCCTAATGAGAAAAACTACCCCACTCATGATCTCGAGTTGGTGGCAGTTGTGCATGCTCTTTTGACCTGGAGACATCTTCTATTGGGAAGAAAAGTGGACATTTTCACTGATCACAAGAGTCTCAAGTACATCTTCACTCATCCTAATCTCAACCTCAGGCAAACCCGATTGGTCGAAATGATTCAAGAGTATAATCCGAGTATCGAGTATACTCCAGGCAAGTCCAATGTGATTGCTGACGCTTTGAGCAGGAAAGCGTATTATAACAGTCTGATTCTTAAGCCTTATCAACCCGAGCTTTGTAAAGCTTTCCGCAAACTTAATCTGCAAATTGTTCCTCAAGGTTTCCTCGCCAACCTTCAAGTCTCTCCTACCTTGGAAGACCAGATTCGCCAAGCCCAGCTTCTTGATGCTATGGTGAAAAAGGTCAAGATTGGGATTGCCAAGAGTCAGTCCAAGTACAAGTGCTACCGCCTTGATGACAAGGACACTCTCTTCTTCGAGGATCGAATTGTTGTGCCCAAAGGTGAACTTCGTAAAGTGACCATGAACGAGGCTCATAATTCCCTCCTCTCCATCCATCCTGGGAGCACAAAGATGTATCAGGACCTTAAGCAAACTTATTGGTGGACTCGAATGAAGCGCGAGATCGCTCAATTCGTGAATGAATGTGATGTCTGAAGAAGAGTGAAGGCAGAACACCAAAGGCCAGCAGGTCTCCTCCAACCTCTTGCCATTCCAAAATGGAAATTTGACCACATTGAAATGGACTTCGTGACTGGGTTTCCAAAGTCCAAGCGTGGCAATGATGCTATATTTGTTGTCATCGACAAGCTCACCAAAGTGGCTCACTTTCTGCCTATCAAAGAGTCGATCACTGCAGCTCAATTGGCGGAACTCTATACCTCTCGAATTGTCTCCCTGCACGGTATTCCTCAAGTTATCTCTTCAGACAGTGGCAGCATCTTTACCTCCAAGTTTTGGGATTCTTTTCAGAAGGCCATGGGCACCAACATCCGCTTCAGCACAGCTTTCCATCCTCAAACAAGCGGTCAAGTCGAGCATGTCAACGAGATTCTTGAAGATATGCTCAGGGCTTGTGTGATCTCCTTCAGCATGAAGTGGGAGGATTGTCTTCCTTATGCTGAATTCTCATACAATAACAGTTTTCAAGCAAGCTCGGGCAAGGACCCATTTGAAATTCTGTATGGTAGGAAATGCCGTACCCCTCTCAACTGGTCTGAAACCAGTGAACGTCAGCTGCTGGGTAATGACTTAATCACAGAGGCAGAAGAAATGTGCGAGGTCATTCGTGATAACCTCAAAGCAGCCCAATCCCGCAAGAAGAGCTACTATGATAGTAAGCACCGTGATTTGGCATTCGAGATTGGAGATCATGTTTACCTCCGCGTCTCTCCTATGAAAGGGACTCGTCGGTTCGGTATCAAAGGGAAGCTTGCCCCTAGATACGTCGGACCTTTCAAGATTGTCAGCAAGAGAGGCGACCTCACCTATCAACTCGAGCTTCCGTCAAACTTTGCAAATGTTCATGATGTGTTCCATGTCTCTCAGCTTCGAAAGTGCTTCAAGACGCCTGACCGCACCGTCAACTTCGAGGACATTGAGCTCCAAGAAGATCTCTCCTATCGTGAGCACCCAGTTGCAATCCTTGAAGACACCGAACGCAGGACTCGCAACAAGTCAATCAAATTTCTCAAAGTAAAGTGGTCACATGATTCGGACCGTGAAGCTACCTGGGAACGCGAGGATCACCTCCGTTCTATGTACCCGGAGTTCTTTCAGTCCTAGATCTTGGGACGAGATCTTTTCGTAGTGGTGGAGTGTTGTAATGCCCCAGATGTAATTTTCCCAATTTGTACTCCAACTCTTGTCGTTTCCGGCGTTAAGTTATATTTATTTCTCGGGTTCGGGTCTTTGTCTCCGTGTGTTGTTTTCGTTCTCATGCATCTCATATCATGTCATCATGTGCATTGCATTTGCATACGTGTTCATCTCATGCATTCGAGCATTTTCCCCGTTGTCCGTTTTGCATTCCGGCGCCTCGTTCTCCTCTGGTTTGGACCGAGACTTGCCATGCGGCCTTGGTTTACTACCGGTAGACCGCCTGTCAAGTTTCGTACCATTTGGACTTCGTTTGATACTCCAACGGTTAACCGAGGGACCGAAAAGGCCTCGTGTGTGTTGCAGCCCAACACCCCTCCAATTTGGCCCAAAACCCACCAAACTCTGTTCCATCATCTAGAGCGTTCGATCACGATCGCGTCGCCGAAAACCGCACCTCATTTGGACTCTCCTAGCTCCACTTATGCCTATAAATAGCCCCCCCGTATTTCGAATCTCTCTCCCCCACGAAACCCTAAATTTCCCCTCGCCGAGCCGGACGTGTCCGAGTCCGGCCGGACAAGCAGCCGCCGCCGCCCGCAGCCAGTGGCGAGCTGCCACATGGCCGCCGCGTCCCTCACCCCGCCGCCGGCCCGGGAGGCCCAGGAGGGGCCCCCGAGGCCCATCGCACGCCGCCGCCGCCCGGGACCTTCGTCCCCGACGCCGCTCCCCTCCCCGCGGCCGAACCGCCGCCTCCGCCGCGCGCCGGCAACCGCCGCTTCCGCCGCCGCCAAGCTTCCGGCTGCCGGCGAGCTCGTCGCCCCGGCCTTCCTCGCCGCCCCGCGCCACCAAGGCCGCCGCCCCGCCGCCAAACGCCTTCCCCCGCGTCGGATCCGGTGCCCTCCGCCTCTCCCTCGACTCCGGTGACGCCTCGCAGCTCCGGCGAGCTCTCCGACGATCCTCGAAATCCGCGCATGAACAGTACCCGCGAGATCCCGATCTCGATCTGAAAATCTCGGTTGACTTTTTTTGTCCCTAACCGTAATTTTTATGCTAACTTTGACCGGCCATATCTCTGCATCCATAGCTCCGTTTTGGACATATAGTATATAAAAATGTTCGTCTCGACGAGTACATCATTTCATTCCATTGCATCATTTTCATTTGAGTTCATCTTGATGCCCGAAATGCCGCTAGAAGGAGGCTTCGTGAGATAATTGTCAGATCTGCTAGTTCATCTTAGACTTTTGTCATTTTTGCCATGATTGTTGTGTGCATGATATGCCTGTGAGTCCTTCATATGTTTTGTTAAGCATCTTGTTATCTTTCCATAGGTGCAACCCATGCATTTTTAGGATGTGCGTGGTGACTTGTGCAAGCTTGCAAAGTGAGGCACTTGGTAAATCTGTTTTCAGTGACTAGGTGGATTTCTCTAAGTCTGGGATTATTCAGTTCATGATGCCATATGTTCTTGCTATTTCCTAATGATCTGTTCCTCTTTTGAGGATGATCAGTAAAGGAGTTTTGTTAATCTTGTCATGCTCTATCCATCCATGTCTTTTTTGCACATGTGGAGTACCCTAGCTTGAGTCAATCGAGCTCTACTTTTGCTTCGTGGTAAATCTGGGCAGATCGTCAACTTGTTTGCGATTTTGCCGATATTATTATAGATGATCCGTGCATGCTATGCCATTGTTCTTGCCAAGTATAGCTATCATTTTGTGCCTTCTTAATAGATATATGCTTGCCTTGCCATGACTTGCACCATAGTGAGTGCATCGAGCTCGTTTACATGCCTTCGTGAGTTATATTTCAGCATGTCTCAGTTTTCACTAAGTCTGAAAACTGATTGTGTTTTAGCTATGTTCGTGTGCTTGTTAGTATATTTTGTGATCCCTTTTTGGCCCCAGGTCACTTGGGGACTTTTGTTAAGCTTGTTGAGTAGCTCCATGCCATGCCTTTCTTTGTCATGATCAGGTCATGTATCATGTTGTTTTGCTGCTCCGAAAAGGGCTTCATGATCTGAAATTTCAGACAAGTGTTAACTTCACTAAGTCTGAAATCTGTTTTGCATTTGCGTTTTTGCCATGCTTGTTTGAACCTCATAATGGATGAATTGGCCGTGGCTCAGTGCTAGTATTTTGTTAAGCATCTTGAATGCTTCCCTGCCATGTATTTTGTTGTCATGTTTGGGTGCTGTAGCATGTTCTTGTCATTGCATTTAGATGCCTACTTGTTGTAAATTGCAGACTGGTGTCATTCTTAAATCGCTTGCCATTTCCAAACCGTAACTCCGATTCCGGCGTTCTTTATATCGTTTTCAAGCGATTTCATCCCATCTTTCCAGTGGCACACTTGGTTTTCCAAGTTGAGTCCAGGTTCATGCATTTCCTGTCATGTCTTGCATATGCATCCCGCATTGCATCCTGCATAGCATACCATCATTGCATCTTATTGTTTGAGCTTGCACGTGGTTGATTGTATCCTTGTTGCTTGTTTGTCTTGTTTGGGTAGAGCCGGGAGACGAGTTCGCTAAAGAGGAGCCCGTTGAGTTTGCTTTCGAGGATCCAGTCAACTCTGACAACTTTGCAGGCAAGATGATCATACCCTCGAAATCACTACTATCTTTGCTATGCTAGTTTGCTCGCTCTTTTGCTATGCCAATGCTACGATGCCTACCACTTGCTTGTCAGCCTCCCAAATTGCCATGTTCAGCCTCTAACCCACCATTGTCCTAGCAAATCGTTGATTGGCTATGTTACCGCTTTGCTCAGCCCCTCTTATAGCGTTGTTAGTTGCAGGTGAAGATTGGAGACCGTTCCTTGTTGGAACATTTATTTACTTGTTGGGATACCATTATATTGCCATGTTATCTTAATGCATCTATATACTTGGTAAAGGGTGGAAGGCTCGGCCTCTCGCCTACTGTTTTGTTCCACTCTTGCCGCCCTAGTTTCCGTCATATCGGTGTTATGTTCCCGGATGTTGCGTTCCTTACGCGGTTGGGTTATAATGGGAACCCCTTGATAGTTCGACTTGATTAAAGCTTTTCCAGCAATGCCCAAGATTGGATTTACCATTTGCCACCTAGCCTTTTTTCCCCTTGGGTTTCCGGAGCCCGAGGGTCATCTTATTTTAACCCCCCCCCCCGGGGGCTAGTGCTCCTCTGAGTGTTGGTCCAACCGAGCGATGTCCGGGGCTACCAGGGGCAACTCTGGGCTGGCCTACCAGACGTCTGGCTCATCTGAGTGTGCCCTGAGAACGAGATATGTCCAGCTCCTATCGGGATTTGTCGGCAAATTCGGGCGATGTTGCTGGTCTTGTTTTAACCTGTCGAAATGTCTTGTTGTACTGGGATACCGAGTCTGATCGGAATGTCTCGGGTGGAGGTCTATTCCTTCGTTGACCGTGAGAGCTTGTCATGGGCTAAGTTGGGACTCCCCTGCAGGGATTGAACTTTCGAAAGCCGTGCCCGTGGTTATGGGTAGATGGGAATTTGTTAATGTCCGGTTGTAGATAACTTGAACATAACTTAATTAAAATGAATCAACCGAGTGTGTTACCGTGATGGCCTCTTCTCGGCGGAGTCCGGGAAGCGTACACGGTGTTGGAGTTATTTTTGCGCAGGTTGCTCTCTAGTTTCTCGCTCGCGCTTTGCCTCCTCTTCTCGCTCTCTTTTGCGAATAAGTTAGCCACCATATATGCTAGTCGCTTGCTGCAGCTCCACATATATTTACCCCATCCTACCTATTAAGCTTAAATAGTCTTGATCGCGAGGGTGCGAGATTGCTGAGTCCCTGTGGCTCACAGATTACTATTACACCAGATGCAGGGACAGATGATACAGCTCCAGATGGCGCGCTTGAGCTCAAGTGGGAGTACGATGAGGATTCTCAGCGTTACTATGTGTCTTTTCCTGATGATCAGTAGTGGTGCCCAGTTGGGGTGATCGGGACCTTTGTCGCTTGTTGGGTTGTCTTTTATTTTGGCGCCGTAGTCGGGCCATGAGTGTTTGGATGATGTATGTTATTTATGTACTTTGATGTGACGTGGCGAGTGTAAGCCAACTATGTATCTCCCCTTTTATTCTATATATTACATGGGATGTTGTGATGATTGCCTAACTTGCGGCATTGCTTTCAATGCGGTTATGTCTCTAAGTCGTGCCTCGACACGTGGGAGCTATAGCCGCATTGAGGGTGTTACAATGACCTCTTCCCCTTCCCTCGCACCTTAATGCTGTCACAGGTACATGTCCGTGGGAAAATCCCTTGGTTCTCATAGTCTGCATTCATTTGCAGAATTCTTACAGTATCACATAAATTCTCCCGAAGCCAGTTCCTGCTTGTCCAGCAAGCGAAAGCCTTTGAACGTATTGAAGCCATTCAGTTTAAAGTTCATGGCTTCAGAGAAATCAGCAAGGAAGGGTGGCAGAAAGCGTCGAGGAGAAACATCAAGAGATCTGCCCGATGACCTCTTAGAGCTGTACAAGATAGATCCTGAAGGGGATTACAATCAGCGCAAAACACGCATCCAATGGATTCGACGCTATTGGGCAGAACAGTGGTTCAAATACAGATTTGTGACAAAGGAATATGCTGAAAAGAATGCCATCAAGCGACCATGGGGAGACATCCTCTACAAAAATCTTCAACCTAGGACCAGAGATGAAGCCATTGAACAAGGCTTCTATCCCTGCATGGTCCGTGGACCACAGCCTGCAGATGCTGACCCATCGTCACTGCTATGGTGTCGTGACGACAATCTGTTTAAGCGCAACTTCCAGTTTGCCCAGAACTCAGCGAAGCAGAACAAGAAGTCTTTGGGATTAGACTTCAACCCTGGTCCCTCTGCTCCCCGTGCCGATGGAACTCGTGAAGCTGAACCCAATCTTCTTGGGCCCTTCTACAACTTGGAAGGTCTCATCACTCACATCATAGTTCAAGGGACAGCCGTGCATGAGCCTGCAGATGACGCTGAATCAGATGAAGCGCCTGCAGCGCCGAAGCCAAAGAAGCAGCCTAAAGCTTCAAAGCCTGCCTCTGCACCAAAAATCTCATGGGCGAAGCCACTGGCAACTGCACCTCCTGAAGACAGTGTGCAGTCTGAAGATTTGTCACGCATCTCCAAGCCCCAGAAAGTCAAGATGCCTCTGCGACACACCGGCCAAGAACTGACAGCTACTGCCATTCTGCGAAATGATGCCATTGATTTGTCCAGTGATGAAGATCTTGTAGATAACGCTCTTAAGCAACTCATCAAGAGCAAAGAAGAAGCAGAAATCTTCAATGATCTGCCTCTCTTTGACGTGACAATCATACACAACTTCATTGATGAGTGGTTTAACACACCCAACCTCAGCTTCGAAGATCTGCAACTTCCCATTGGCCTTAGTGCCGCCTTCCATGGCGCCATTGCTTCAGAGTTAGCTATCGCCCAACGCATTGTTGAACTGAAGCAGAAGATTGACTTTGAGAAAGCTTAGTTCAAGAAGCATATGGCCAAGCTCAGCGTGCAAGAGGTGAAGAACTTCAACATTATGCTGCACGAGCTCAAAGAAGCCTTTCTCAAGAAACGTGCAGAAGCTCAGGGTTCTCATGAGCGCATGAAGGTTCTGGCTGACAAGTGTGTGCAAGGCTACAACGAGGCTGAGAATCGCAAGGCCCTTGGGCATCCAGGTATTGATCCTAGGATGGCTGCCAAGCAGAAGAGAACCCAACGCACCAAGGCAGGAAGCAGATCCCATTGTCTTCCCAACTAGCATGACTGGCTCGAAGCCAAAGGCCCAGTCAACCGCTTCAGAGCTGAAGAAGACGAGGACTGCTGAGGCTGAAGCAAGGAAGAGGAAACATCCTGAAGCCTCTGCTACTGCCCCCTCCAAGAAGAAGCGGAAGACCAAGAAGGAACGGGCTGCTCCCACAGAGCCCTTGATTGTTGAACCCATCTCCATGGTTCGCCCTGACGCTGAACCTCAAGAGCGCTAACTGACTGTCCATGAGCCTGCTTTCACAGGGGCTCATGAAGTTGAAGACTTTCCAGCAGCTAATCCCATCGCTGCTGAAGACATTGGTCACCATGACCATGTTGAAGATGATGCAGTTCTTCCTCAGCTCGAGCACCAATAGGTATCATCGCCTGTGCTCACGCACAGCGAGCTCATCAGCATTGGTCGTCCTCTGATGCCAATTGCTCAGGATGCATCATGGGCTGATCACCCACAAGCACAAGAGGAAGAAGACTTTGAGGCCCATCCAACTCCAACTCCACAAGCATCGCCAGCGTTACGCAGGCTTCGCAAAGGACCAAGGCCTCCACTCTCTGAGTCTGAAGCTAAAGCTGCTGAAGACATTCCGGCTGCATCAGCCGATGAAGAAGAAACCCCAAGCGTTGCTACACCCCCGTCTCACCAAGAAGATCTTCTCGAGGAGAACGTGACTGTGACCGACCCTCCAGCTCATCAAGTGGAGGTTGAGAATTTTGATGCTGCCATCGACGCCACTGACGTTGTCATGGCTGAAGCCAATGTGGAGCCTTCACCTACCCAAGCACCAGAAGTCAGTGAAGGCAATGATGCTACTGCTTCTGTTCCTGCGCCTGCTGCTGGTCCTTAGTTTGACTACCATGTTGAGCACTGGCCTCAGGTACAGAAGCCAATCCCCAGATTGCCCAAGTTTCCAGGTCCTGCATCAGCACCTGGATCTTTCAATGTCAATGGCTTCAAAGCAGACAACACCTTCTTCAATAGCTCCAGGAACCCCTACTCAAGGGAAAGGATATCATCTGATCGGTTCTGGAGCTATCCGCAGTGAAGCTATTACTCCTGCATTCTATACAATCAAGGTCACATCTTCCCACATAAGCGTCTTGACATCGAAGCAATAGCTGGTCTGCCCTGTCTGGAAGAAGCTCTGGATTGCTTCAAAGAGGTTGGATTGCTGCCATTTGTCACCGACCAAGAGCACTGGAATGAAGAGTTGCTGCTCCAATTCTATGCCACACTTCACATTCGTGGGTACAACAGAGATCCGAAGACTTGGGTCCTGGAGTGGATGATAGGAAATGTTCATCACGAAGCCAAAGCCTTTGATATCATTGAGCTCACTGGTCTGCCCACTCCTGGCGATCTCTACGAACATGGCTGTCAGCTTCACAGTGAAGCTGTGGAGAGCATCTTTCAGAAGCCTGAACCTAACATGAGTCAGATGCTCAGTATGATGAAGCCATTGCCCCAAGATGCTGCATATCCCAAGGAGTTCTTCGTTGAAGACCTTGAGTATCTGCCCAGGACTATTTATCACATCATAAGGCGAACTCTCTGGCCCATCAAAGGACATTCTCCACATGCCAAGCTGGAAGGTGCAATGAAGACTTTGGTCTTCTATATTCTTCATGGAAAATGCTTCAATGCACAGGACTTCTTCATCCGCCAACTTGCTGCATCAGGCTCTGATCTTTTTGGCTTGAAGTTCTATGCTCCATGGATAATGCGGCTGGTTAAACTTCACTCCGCTATCTCATATCAGCCATCTGCTCGCAATCATCGGATCTTTCTGCCTGATGTGGATATGTCTGTTGAAGCCATTTATCCTGAGCCTGCCAAGGAACCTCTAAGTCTTCAGAATGCGGAGCATCAAAGTTTTTCTTAGAACATTGAAGGAGTTGAAGCGGTCACTCGTGTGTATCCTTTGACTGGAACTACACGCGCACCACATCCTGCCCTTACTGAAGCCGCCGATAGCACAATTGCCCAACGACCTAAGAAGCGCACTTGTGTTCTCAATGACCGAGAGCTTCTGGTGGCTCTTCATCAGAAACAGGATAGGCATCATGACTGGCTAAAGCGCCAAATGCAAAGCCTCTTGGTGGATGTCAGCCGTATTCGCAATCTTGCCACCAAGAATGCCTTTGTTGCACATGAAACCTCTCGACGCACATGGAAAGGGCTGACGCTTATGTGCTCTGAAGATGATCTTCAAGAGGATGGCTTCTCTAAACGCTTCAAGTTTGACTCCACACCTCCTCGAACGGCAGTGCTGCGACGAACTCCATCTCTTAAAGACTCTGAGTTCTCTTCCTCTGCTGCAACTGTGATTGCCAGAGTGATCGAGGATGAAGACGATGCTACTTCACTGCCACCTCCTTTAGCATGCTTCGACACTGCTCCAAGTTCTTCTGAACCGCCGAACACCACCGAAGACCCTGCTGCTTCACCTACTCTTCATGGGAATGAGTAGATGCTCTATGTCTTCAAACCTTTTTGGTCCTTACTGACAAAAGGGGGAGAAGCATATGAGTTTGATAGTCTTCAAGCAGGTCCATATGGGCAGTTGCTTTATATTTTGCTTCGTGTTTACAACTCTCGTTTTGATACATTTGGTTCTTTGAGTTGTAACACTTAAACTCGATGGTCGTCTGCTACTTATTTGCTACTTCGTGATGCGACGATAAATTCCGCATGTGCGACGATAAATTCCGCACTTAGATCATTTTGCAGACGTCCAGTTTCCATTATGCATGTCATTATCTTCACATACCTTCTCATGCATAATGAATTGTCATCATAAGTTGAAGAGGATCTCCACGAGTACAGCCTGCCATGTGCATTTGCATTCCAAAAGCAAATTACTTATATGCACATCTTCAGGGGGAGCCCTTGTAACTAATGAAGACAATTCCTCTACAATTTCACATATTATATTCCCCGTTGAAAACTTCAACTAGTTTGTCATCAATCACCAAAAAGGGGGAGATTGTAAGTGCATCTAGTGCCACCCCTAGTTGGTTTTGGAGTATTGACGACAAACCTAGTTGAGGGACTAATATGTTTGTAAGAATTGTAGGATAACACAGGTAGAAGTCCCTCATTGATTCGGTTTTCCTACCAGAGATGACCCCTAAAAATGTATGAAGACATTGATGTCAAAGGTGGTATATGAAGATATTCACATTGAAGACTATGACAAGAGAAGACATCGCATGAAGCCTATGGAGCTTGAAGACTTAGATCTTTCGTAGTTCTTTTTCTTCTTTGTTGAGTCATAGGAACCACCGTACTATTAAGTGGGGTCCAAGAGAACCAGTCAAAATGACTAAAGTGATGCTTAACCAAAACCTATGTCTTCGAGTGAAGACTATGAGAGCGAATCTTGTCCAGAGTCGGACAAGTCAGCTTTGCTTGTAGCCCAAGTAAAGTTGCCGTGTGAGTTTGAAATCTGACCGTTGGAACACGTGTCAGTTCCTTAGTGACCTAGGGTCATTTCGGACAAATCAGGTCGGGTTGCCTAGTGGCTATAAATAGCCCACCCCCTACAACCATAAACGGTTGGCTGCTCAGAGTTAGAGTACGGCTTTTGTCGTTTGAGAGCAACCCACCTCGAAGCCTTTGAGAGAGAATTCCTTGCGAGGATAAAGCCCTAACCACCCAGAGCCTAAGAGTGTTAGGCATCACTTAAGTCTTCTTGTCTGTGTGATATGAAGACTTATTACACTTGAGGACTGTGAATCCTCCAGCCGGTTAGGCGTCGCGTTCTGAGCGTCCAAGAGACATTGTGGATCGCCGGTGAACGAAGTCTGTGAAGGTTTGGGAGTCTACCTTGAAGACTTACCAGAGTGATTGGGCGAGGTCTGTGTGACCTTAGATCAAGGGGAATACGGTGAGGATTGGGTGTCCTGAGCTGCGTGTTCAGGACTGGCTGTCCGGGACTGTGTGTCCTCAGGTTTAAATACCTAGCCGCCCTAACCAGACGTACAGTTGTCACAGCAACTGGAACTGGTCGAACAAATCATTGTCTTCAACGAGTCACTGGTTTCATCCTTCCCTTCCCTTTACTTACTGTTGGTCCTTGTGAAGTCATTGTATGATTGCACTATCTTTTGTCTTCACTGAGTGACTGCGTGTTCTGTTTGGCTTCATAATATCTTCCTACTTGATCCTTACTACCTAGCTGCTATTAGTCATTGTGTTTTCACTTCATTGAATACTTGACTATGGTTTACCTAGTGTAGTCTACCTTCCGCTGCATGGTAATAGGTTTATTTCTATTGTTTGTCTTCGAAACTTCCACGTTTTGAAGACTTACATAAAAATCGCCTATTCACCCCCCTCTAGTCGATATAATGCACTTTCAATTAGTTAACCCAAAAGGCATGACTAACCACTCATATAAACCAAACTTAGTTTTAAATGCAGTTTTCCAATCATCTCCCAATTTCATACAAATTTGATGGTATCCACTACGCAAATCAACTTTGGAGAATATTGTAGAGCCACTCAATTCATCAAGCATATCATCTAGCCTAGGAATAGGATGACGAGAATGAATAGTAATATTATTAATGCCTCTACAATCAACACACATACGCCATGTACCATCCTTTTTCGGCACTAGAATAATAGGAACAACACAAGAACTAAGGGATTCGCGAATATAACCTTTGTCGAGCAGCTCCTGCACTTCATGCATAACCTCCTTTGTCTCCTCTGGATTGGTACAGTATGGTGCACGGTTGGGTAGTGAAGCACTGGTAATTAAGTCAATCTGATGCTCAATCCATCTAATAGGTGGTAATCCCAGTGGCACGTCTTGTGGAAAGACGTCAGTGAACTCCTACAAAATGTTAGTAACAACAAGAGGCAAAGAGGAAGACACGTCCTCGAATGAAAATAATGCCTCTTTACACACAAAAGCATAGCAAACAGATTTGCTGAAATCTAGATCATCAATATCAAATTTGGTGGCAAGTAAACATGCATTTTTCAATTTAATTCCAGAAGCAACACTAGATGATTTATTATTAGGCTTCATATGTTGCTCAAATTCTTTTGCCACAATCCGATTTTCACTCTTGTTGTGCTCCTGTTTGCTTTACTAGCTCTATGAATATCATCTTTCAAAATGGAATTAGGAGTCATAGGAAGCAAAGTAATATGTTTATCCTTATGAACAAGAGTATACTTATTGTTTCTACCATGGTGTACAGAATTTTTATCAAATTGCCATGGTCTACCAAGTAATAAGGAACATGCTTGCATGGGTACCACATCACAATCAACATAATCAGCATATGTAGAGATACTAAAATGCACACGAACAGTACGTGTTACCTTAACCTTGCCGTTGTTATTGAACCATTGGATATAGTAAGGGTGTGGATGTGTTCTCGTGGTGAGAGATAGCTTCTCCACCATCTCCATGCTAGCCAAGTTGTTGCAGCTCCCTCCATCTATGATGACATGAACAGAACGTTCCTTCACAACTCCCTTTGTATGGAACAAATTATGCCTCTGATTTTGCTCAGCTTGTGTAACCTGCACACTCAAAACACGTTGAGCAATTAAACATTCATACATGTCAGCATCTTCAGCATCCATGTATTGCGTCTCATTTTCAGTATCATCTCCATCGTGTTCTTCACGTGTAATAAGAGCCAAAGTCCCCTCATCATAGTCACTAGCAGACTCATAACCACCATCTTCAGTAGCAATCATCACACGCTGAGATTTGCATTCTCTTGCATGATGACCTATTCCCTTACAGCGATGACAAATAATATCACTTGTGTGCCATGTTGATGCCATGGAAGAAGAAGAGCTCTGCGCAGGCCCGGCAGGTGTGCTCTTGGCAGATAGTGGTGGTTGTGCCTGCTTTCTTGTATCACGGCTGGAGGTGGCACCTGATGGAGGTGCTGGTGTAGTGGAAGTAGAGGATGCATGTGGTGTCCATGATGAAGGTGGACCGGCAGAAAAGTTAGTTCGCGCCAATGCATGTCCGTCCTGCACTTCACGTTCAGCTTTACAAGCAAGATGGAATAAACGGGTGATATTATTATACTCTTTAGACTCTAGAATGGTCTAAATCTCTCTATTTAATCCACCCATAAAACGTGCAAGCATAGCTTCATTATCCTCAACAATACCACATCTAATCATGCCACTTTGTAATTCCTGATAGTATTCCTCTACAAAAAAATTCCTTGTCTTAAACACTGCAATTTTTGAAGTAATTCATGTTGATAATATGGTGGAACCCAACGAGTACGCATAGCAGTTTTCCAAGCAGCCCAAGTAGTTGGAATATTATTTGGATATAATCTATGATGTTCAGACCATCACACGCAAGCAAAACTAGTGAAAGCACAAAGTGCAGCAGCAACACGTCTCTCCTCACGTTCTACATAATTTTTTCCTTGTCTTAAACATGTAAAACGTTGTTCGGTTTCTAACTCCAAAGTAAGATATATATCAGGAACGTATCTACCCTCAAATGGTGGAATATTCAGTTTCAGTTTAGGGAGATGGTCATGATCTCGTACCTGAGGGGGAGCCCTACCATTGCCATTATTTGCATGTGGACGACCTGGTGGTTGTGGTGCTGGTGGTTGCACGTAGTTTTGATTTTGATCAACCTCATCCTCATAATCTCCCGCATAATCATCCTCCGCCGCATCAACAGCAGGAGACACAGAAGTATCAACAACATCACCAACAGTTTGGCCGGGCTCAAGAGGGACACGGCTCGCTCAGCGGAGGGTTGTTTCACGATGTGGAGGTAGTCGTCGCCGTCGTCGTCGTCGTCGTCGTTGTTGTTGTTGTTGTTGTTGTTGTTGTTGTTGTTGTTGTTGTTGTTGTTGTCCCTGTTGCTGCAGAGGTGCGGTGGGTGCAGCCAGTGGTGGTTCTAGAAGACGCGCAAGCAGTTCATTTAATTTGTTATCGAGCTTTGTTTCGAACGTCTTCTCAAAGCCAGTTATCTTATCCATGGCCTCTTCAAAATTGTTCAGCACATCTTGCACCTGTTCAGTCATCATTTGCTAAAATTTATCATGCAACTCCTTATTCATCATGTTCTCCCAGTCAGTCTCATCGACATGTGATCCTGCCATGGTTAGCAGCAATAGAAACACACAAGAATATGATCCTACAGACTACTAGAAAATGGTGGTGGTGGGGCATCACAAATCCGTCAAGCAAATCTCAAATTCTTACCAGTTCTTACCCAGCAACAGGCGGTGATCGGCAACCGTCATAGTCAAAACTCTCAAAGCTTGGATAGAGCGATTACCAGGGAGAGTCAAACACACCACGTAGATGTATGTGGAGCTGGGAAGGCTTATAATATGCTAGCAAAAAGGGTCAGCAATAATAAATTCAGAGATGCAAAGTTGAATAAACGCTCAACGACGATACTGTGATGGTCCTAGGCTAGACCGTGCTAGAGACGCTGCACGTAAACAAGGGAGGAGCACCGTCTAATTTTTTTTCTCTTTTTTTCAGTTTGTTTCCTCTTTTTTTGCTCTGCAACATTTTTTTCGAAAAAGTATACAAATGGTCTAAAAACTGCCTAGCCAGAATTTTCCAAACTTAGTTATTTTTTGAAACTGGAACTATTTTTCTTATAGGAGTGGCACTGATGTTGAGAAGTCCTACTCTGTCACGAGTCGGAGTATGGCGTGATCTGGAGATCGAACACGAAGACACAAAATACTGGATTTGGACTAGGACTAGTGGCGGAGGTGAAACTGGTGGAAACTCGGACTAGTGGCGAATATATGTAGGGCGGTGGAATGCGGACTGGTGGCGAATCTGTGATGGAGGTGGACTCGGATTATCGTGATGGTGATGGATATGTGGTATATGGCAGCGACGATGACGATGGTGGTATATGTCAGCGGTGATTACGATGGTGGTATATGGCTGCGGTGATGATGATGGTGGTATATGGCAGCGGTAATGATGATGGTGCGGCTACGACGTGACAACTTTTGAACAGAACTCGAAACTCTAAAGGACTAGACACTAAGAGCAGCAACTAGACACGACGATGCAACCGCAAATTCAACAATGCAAAACCCTAAAAAGATTATGCAAAGGCTCGGATTGGTTCGGATATGATGAACTAACCCTATTTTTTGGCTTTTTCATGGACTGTAGGTATGAAGAACAAACTCGATCTAGACTACAAAAAACTGTAAAATCTCACTGAGCAACCTGGAAATCTGATACCACTTGATAGAGGCAAAGGTGTCCCGTCTTTCGATGAGATGGTGGCTATCATTTTGGAGGAAGTCGACTTTGATGATCCGACTAAGGACGTCGCGCCTTAGCAATCGCTAAACCAACTCCGAGAGGTTATTGACCACACTGGAGCACGATCAACCTGACTACGAAGGTCTATTTCCTGCAGGTAAACAAAGAACAAGCAAGAAACTAAAATTGCAATCTGGATATTGCGAATATAGGAGGAAAGCTTTATTGATCAAGGTGGGGTTTTGAGACGCCTTTGTCTCGTCGTTGAACACAAACGAAGTATGCTAAGTTGCAGCTATGGCGAACTTTAATCTAAACAAAACCCAAAGTCTAAACGACACCCTAAGGGCTGTATATATGGAGAAAGAGGGGGGAATTTCATGGACCTTGGAGGAGGGGTCCGAAACCAACCCTAACTCTTGTTTCCCCACACATACGGACTCTAAAAACAGCCTATACTCAAGTATTTCGAAATTACATGGGCCTGGCCCAATAATAAGGTGACGTAGCACCTATAATAGCCTCTGGACGAAATTTATGAAGTGGCATCTTGTATATTTCATCCAAGGCTTCACGCACTCATTATGGTGGCTTCAAAGTCCTGAAATCATCACTTGTAACTCCGTTCTTGTTCCCCTTATGCATGCCATCATCTCCATGCTTGACCTTGCTCCAATGATCATCCTTCTTGTCCAAGCTAGGCCCTTCATTTGTAAGCAAGACAAATGTATCCAATTTAGGCAGCATGATATTCTCATGAACATTAGAATCATTACCAAGAAACGAAAGTACCTGCTAATTTAATTGGCGTGTGCGAGCTCTAGTAATTGGTCATGTATATGTATCAGTAGGGGATGTGGGTGTAACTTTGTTAGTGGTGTCCTCATCAAATAGTTAGTGGGTTATCAAGCACATTTTCAAGCCTAGACGAATTATCAGCTACGAGGTTCTCAGCTCCTTTTCTATTAGTGATATGTAAATCAAATTCTTGTAGCAAGAGAACCCATCAAATAAGTCTAGGTTTAGCATCTTTCTTTTCCATAAGATATTTAATAGTAGCATGTGTGAACAATTACATTTGAATCAACAATGTAAGACCTAAATTTATGACAGGCAAACACCACTACTAAGAATTATTTTTCATTAGTTGCATAATTTCGTTGAGCATTGTCTAGAGTTAACCAGCATAATTAATAACATTCAGTTTCTTATCAACTCTTTGTCCTAGAACAACACCAACAACATAATCACCAGCATCACACATAATTTCAAAAGGCAAGTTCCAATCAGGTTGTTGGACAATAGGTGCAGAAATTTAGGCTTTCTTGAGTGTTTCGAAGGCTTCTAAGCAATCATCATCAAAAACAAAAGGAACAACCTTTTGCAAAAGATTCACGAGGGGCCTAGAAATTTTAGAAAAGTCTTTTACAAATCTCCTATAGAAACTAGCATGACCTAGGAAACTATGAATACCTTTGATATCTTTAGGACATAGCATTTTCTCAATTGCATCAACCTTAGCTTTGTCCACTTCAATACCTCTTTCAGAAATTTTATGACCCAAGACAATGCCTTCATTAACCATAAACTTGCACTTCTCCCAATTCAAGACAAGATTTGTTTGTTCACATCTCTGCAAAACTCTATCAAGATTGCTTAAACAATCATCAAAAGACTTCCCATAAACAGAGAAGTCATCCATGAAAACCTCAACAATCTTTTCAGAAAAGTCAGAGAATATAGCAGTCATACATCTTTGAAAGATAGCGGCTGCATTGCATAAACCAAAAGGCATACGTCTATAAGCATAAGTTCCAAAGGGACAAGTAAAAGTGGTCTTTTCTTGATCATGTTGAGAAACAGGTACTCCCTCCGTCCGGAAATACTTGTCATCAAAATGAACAAAAGCGGATGTATCTAGATGTATTTTAGTTCTAGATACATCATTTTTTATCCATTTTGATGACAAGTATTTTTGGACGGAGGGAGTATGTGTGAAAAACCAGAGTATCCATCTAGAAAGAAAAAATATGTGTGCTTATATAATCTTTCTAGCATTTGATTAATAAAAGGCAGAGGGTAATGATCTTTTCTAGTTGCTTTGTTTAATTTTCTAAAATCAATTACCATTCTATAACCTGTAACAATTCTTTGTGGACTAAGTTCATTCTCATCATTAGGAACAATAGTAATACCTCCTTTCTTAGGGACACAATGAACAGAACTTATCCATCTAGTATCAGCTATAGGATAGATTATACCTTCTTCCAGAAGTTTTAAGATTTATGTTCTTACAACTTCCTTCATTTTTGGATTTAACTGACGTTGGTGATCAACAACGGGTTTAGCATCAGGTTCCATATTAATCTCGTGCTGACATAGAGTGGGGCTAATGCCTTTTAAATCATCAAGAGTATATCCAATAGCAGCTCGGTGCTTCCTTAGAAGTTTCAATAATCTTTCTTCTCCATGTTCTGAAAGGTTAGCACTAATAATAACAAGATATATCTTCTTTTCATCAAGATAAGCATATTTCAAAGTGTCTAGCAATTGTTTTAATTCAAACACAAGATCAACTTTAGGTGGAGGAGGACCTCCTAGAGTTTCAATAGGCAAATTGTTTTTAAGCATAGGACGTGGTTCAAAGAAAATCTTATCTATGTCATTTCTTTCATGCGTATGTAAATCATTTTCATGGTCTAGCAAATATTATTCTAAAGGATCAATAGGTGGTACAACAATAGAAGAAAGACCAATTATTTCATCCTCACTAGGAAATTCTTTTTCATGAAGCTTTCTACTAAACTTGGAAAAATTAAAATCATGTGTCGGCGTCCTGGGAACGGGGGTCCCCAGACTTGCCTGCCTGCGGCCTACGGCGTGGCTGAGCCAGCAGGCCGTACGGCCCATCTTCACCAACAAAGCACCCAAGACCCTTCGCGAGGCGGACGACGCAAGACCTCCTCTGGAGTGTCCTAGCTAGGAAGGCTCATGAGGAGCGGAGATATCAAGGCGAGGCGAACCTCACGAGGCTCTCGTGACGTGAGCCGTGATGATCGACACCAGGCGGGCGCCAGCGCGCACAGCATCCTTGTTTCCTCTTTGGTGCAAAGGGGGCAAGCGCAGCCGCGGAGTACGGAGGCCTCAGGCAAAGGTTGACATTTCGGTGCAACAAGACCAAGACCATGGACTGCAAGACGGAGGTCACCGTGGGGCCCAGAACAGCATCACCACCAGAACTTTGTGCAAGCGAAGACTACTTTTGTCAGGATAGCTTGTACTAGCTGTCCCCCTTCAAATTAGCCCGCCATTGTTGGCTCCCTTCCCGCTCGATATTTGGGAAGAGGACCAGGGCCTCTATAAATAGGACTAGCCACCACAGTGGAGAGGGAGATGGGAGCTGAGTGAGTGAGAGGACGAACTGACCTTAGTTTGAGAGAGACCACCCCACACACACAAGCTCACCGAGCTCAAGAATGCCTCAACCTCAGGAGGCCGTTCTTCCCTTGTATGGTTCGTCATCAGCCCAAGAGGCAATCCACCACCACCACACTGGAGTAGGGTATTACACCACAACGGTGGCCCGAACCAGTATAAACCCTGTGTCTGTGTTGTGAGTTGTCGAGTTTGTCCGCGAGATCCTAGCAAGCTAGAGCGTAGATCGGTTGGAGGGAAAGACTTCATGTGCACCCCAGTGTTCGAACCTTAAGGGCTTGTCGGGACCCCATACCCCGACATCTGGCGCGCCAAGTAGGGGCGCGACGGAGCCTTTTCTCCGCCAATCAGCTCTCCGATGTTCACCGGCTATGATGTCTGGTGACCCAAGAGCCGGGTCCGACCGCTGGGCAGCCTGTCCGGCCCGGACGGCGCCGCCCGCCCATGAAGGTCTCGACCCCGCACCCCAGGCGGCGCGGGCGTCACCAAGCTCCACCGGGCGTGGACAGTGCGGCCAGGCATCATCCACCCTCACCTCGTGGCAAGCACGAGCCACGGTGAGAGCAGTGAGTCACGCCGCTGCAACTGTGTCGCACTCACGGCGGGAGCAGGCGAACATGCGGGCGGCACTCACAGTGGCAAGGGGGCTGCTGCGATGCAGACTAATGGAGAGCGGCCGGGACACGCTGCTTGAGCGTGTTGCTGAGCTCCTGGACGCAGTGGCATCAGGAGCGCCACCCTTCAGCTATCGACTCCCCCCCCCCAGGCCAATGCGAGGTCGCGCGGTGAGCCTCACCACATCTGCGTGACGTCAACTACGCCCGGGGGCTTCACCAACATCAGCACGGACAGCGGCGTAGGGGGCTCCAATCCCCCCCATGCCGCCCTCAAGAAGCACGAGCGCAAGCGTCACGCCCCATGGTCCCAGCCGGATGCCGCATTATCATCCCTAGGACGCCATCATGGGCGGAGCAACATGGAGTGTGGGGCACCATGGCGAGGTGTATGGGGAGACGGCCCCGGAAGCCTACGTGCCCCGCATGATGGACCAAGGGTACGCACCAGAGGATGACATCGGCTCATTCGTTGGAGAAGACTGGGGAGAAGGGGCGCTAGGATTCGAAGCCTTCCAAGAGCCAGCGGAGAACCATAGCGATCGCGCCGGCGACGGCAACTACAGGGTACCGCTAACCTCTCAGGAACAGGCTTATGCTAACCATGGGCTACCGATGAATCAGGTTGCAGCATCGATCGACGGCCCCGGCAGGGCGGCACCCGTCTCAACAAGGGAGACACGCTGGGGGAGCCGGGAGGGAGCCAGGAGCAAGGCCCCTCCCCAAGGAACGTGAAACCAAGGGACACCCGGAGGTAGGACCTCTGCCAGGGTGGCTTCAACGACCCTTCCTCCGGCAGAGGACCCGTGGTCGTCGAGGGAACCGCTAGCGTCCTCTTTCCCTCCTTTGCACCGTCCTGGTCTCCGACCGGCTCAAAGGAGGTCAAGAGTGGCGCAAGGTGGTGCCCTCGTCTGGCGATATGAAGCAAGGCCAGTACCTGTGAAGAAGACCCGGTGCCTGTGAAGCTCGCCGCCCGTGACACTCTCACATAATAATAAGTTGGGGTTGTACACGCCCCGGAGTCTCAGGAGAGGCGGCCTCAGGCCATGGGGCTCCCTCCCACGCCTAGTGGACAGCACTTAGCTCCGCGCCGATCGGAAGACTTGAAGACCCGAAGACTAGACTAGGTGCCGGACGCGGCCTTTTGCTTTGGATCTCTCTTTCTGTGGCTTTGCTTTCTGATTCTGGACTTAAGTTGAAGCTGAATTTTTATTGTTGCGTGCGGGGGGTGCCTTTTCTCATTCGATTCATTTCTCGCCTTCTGGATCTTGTTTGGTTTGGGACTCATGTCCATCGCTTCTCCCTCGCAAAGCTCCTCGCGAGCCGCACCATGCAGAGCACGCACTAGCACTACGCCTGGTGCTCACCCTTCCCGGGCCCCCCCTTCAAACAGGGCGGCAAGCCCCGCAATATTCTCCGGAACTCGTCGCCTCACAACCCAGCTCTAAACAGGCGCTGACTAAGGTAATCCACGTCTCGAAACTCACCCACAGCTTCACAAGGTCACGAGGACACATACCCACATCGCATAGGAAAGTAAAAACTGCGATCCATTTACATGAGGGGCTCCCCCTCTCAAAATGCTCTCACAAGTTTTCCTAGGGCCACGCCCGAGTTTTGTGTGCAGAATAAAACAATAGGAGAATATGGGATCAGCCAGAGATATCGCTCGCTGCTTTATCCAGGGACGCGTCGCTCGCATCGTCATCATCTTCGTGGGAATCATCGCCTCCGTCAGCAACGCCCCATCGCCGTTGTTGACCACGTCACCTTCGTCTGCGACGACCACCACCCTATCGTCCTCCGAGGTGAAGGCCGTGACCAATGCGTCGACATGATCCTCTACCCAACGCGCCAAGTCGCCCCGAACGGCGATGGGCACAGGAGCAATGGTGGCATCAAAGTCGAAGTAGGGGTCGGTGTTCAGGAGTTGGCTAAATACACGGGAGAAGGCGCACTGAAGCAAGCCACGACCCCTCTCCTCCACAAGTTGCCGAGCTCTGGCAGATTGAGCCTCCAGGCGTGTCACCACCCCGGTGAAGAAGGTCAGGTGGCTGGCGTAGTCACTCGAGTGAGGGGTCGGGGCGTTCTCGTCGCAGATATAGCCCAGGGCGGTGTTGGCCTTGTTTCGAAGGTCTTGGAGCATAGGGCCATGCACGCACTCCAGCGTTAGGCATTGGAGCACTTCTTCTCTGTTTTGTCAAGCGACGGCCTCGGCATCGTCAATTCGCCTCCGGAGGGAAAGCAGCTCGGCGCGGGCGGAGGCCGAGTCCGCCTGCGCCGTAACCAGGGCGGCGGTTGTGGCCTCAGTACGCCTCTCGGCCTCGTCCAACCTGTGCCTGAGGGCGGCGGCCCTGCCCGCGTCCTCCTGTCCGGCCAGCTCCAGCCTCAAGCCGTACCTGCCCTCCAGATCGGCGCGAACCACGGCTACCTGGTGATTGAGCTCTTCTTCAACTCCGGCCTCGCGGGCCCCGACGGCATCTTCAGCTTGAGCGACTTGACGCTCCCTCGTCTCCAGCCGCTCGAGCTCGAGGCTGCGATCCACGGCCTCCAGGGCCAGCGCCTCCTCACGGCACCGGATCTCCTGTTCCTCCGCAGGCGTCCCCCTCATCGACATGAGGGCGGCCCCGCGCGCCTCGACTTGCTGCTGAAGGGACACGCTCCAGGCCTGGAGCTCCCACGCGCGCTCCTCCGTAGCCTCGCGGCGGCGATCGGCCTCGTGAGCTTCCTCCAAAGCTCACGAGTGGGCCTCATTGGCAATCTTGAGGGATGCCTCAGCCTTCGCATTCTCGAGGTCGCGATGATAACGGCCAAGGTTGATGTCCACTCACAGCTTGCACCGCTCCTCCACAAACCGAAGACCTTCGGCCTCAAGACGCAAGTCGATGCCAGGAAGCTCTTCACCAAGGCAGTTCATCGCGCCCATTGCCTCCTGGAGGAGCTCATGGCGGACCACGCTGCGCCCGCGCTCGAGCTCGAATGCTCGCCCCATCTTGTCCCCCGCCTCGGGGGCTGCAGGTGGAGCATCAAGTGGCGCGCCATCTCCTGGTTGGGGGCTAGGGGCTGGCATGGCCCCAGGCGCCGGCAGACCCTCGCGAGGGGCCCGGACCGAGCAAGGCCCGTTGCTTGAAGGAGGCTCCAGCATCGAGGCTAGCCATCCACCAACCATGACCAAGGGAGGAGCCCTTGGCACGCCCGCTGCTCTCCAAGCAAGGCCACATAGGAAGGACGGCGAAGGCCCAAGCTCGGGGCGCCTTGACGACGGACCAGCTCCCGAGGCTGACCCCACGCCGTGGGCAGTATCTGAGCCTGAAGCACTAGAGCTTGGCGAGTACGATGGGACGAGAGGGAGCTGCTTCTCTGAAGGTTTCGCGGCCTTAGCAGAAGGGGACCTGAGGGGGCAATCGTCAAGAAGGGAAGGCGGCACATAGAAGATCACCAAGGAGAGGTACTTACTCATCGATGGCGATAAGAGGCAATGGATATCGTTTCGTCCCCAAAGGTGCGACGTTCCCTACCGAAAACCATCATGCTTGTTGTGAGAAGCTCTGGTTTGTGAGAAGCATATACCCAAACCTGCCCCAAATCGGAAAAAATTTGTACCACGGCATGTTGATGCCGCTCCATTATAGCATGCCAAGTTTCATGAATTTCAGACAAGTTTTGGATTTACTAGAATTTAAAAACCAGGCATCTCAATGTGCCCTTGGGTGCATGCTTAGGTCCCATCCAGGAAATGGGAATGAATTTCAAACACCGGGGCATTGTTGATTGCCGGCAAAACATATTTGATTTTTCAACCAATTTATATGCACTGGAGCATGTGCATGTAGTTCAAATTTGAATTATGCACATAAATGCACTGAAAACTCAGTTAATGCCTAAAAATGTCCAAACGAACCCCAAAAAATCACACAACACTCCTGTTGTTCTATGTTGACACGAGAAATTTTTTTAAAGCAATAAGAGGCAATGCATATCATTTCGTCCCCAAAGGTGGGACGTTCCCTACCGAAAACCATCATGCTTGTCGTGAGAAGCTCCGGTTTGTGAGAAGCATATACCCAAACCTTCCCCAAATGGGACAAAATTTGTACCATGGCATGTTGATGCCGCTCCATGATAACATGCCAAGTTTCATGAATTTTAGACGAGTTTCGGATTTACTAGAATTTCAAAACCAGGCATCTCAATGTTTTGCCGGTAATCAACGGTGCCCAGGTGTTTGAAATTCATTCCCGTTTCTTGCATTGGACCTAAGCATGCACCCAAGGACACATATTTTATTTTTCAACCAATTTATATGCACTAGCGCATGTGCATGTAGTGCAAATTTGAATTATGCACATAAATGCATTGAAAACTCAGTTCATGCATAAAAATGTCCAAACGAACCCTGAAAAAACAAAAAAAATCACAGAACACTCCTGTTGTTCTATGTTGACACGAGAAAAAAAATTGAAGGCAATAAGAGGCAATGCATATTGTTTCGTCCCCAAAGGTGGGATGTTCCCTACCAAAAACCATCATGCTTGTTGTGAGAAGCACCGGTTTGTGAGAAGCATATACCCAAAGCTGCCCCGAATGGGACAAAATTTGTACCACGGCATGTTGATGCCGCTCCATGATAGCATGCCAAGTTTCATGAATTTCAGACAAGTTTTGGATTTACTAGAATATAAAAACCAGGCATCTCAATGTTTTGCCGGCAATCAACGGTGCGCCGGTGTTTGAAATTCATTCCCATTTCTTGCATGGGACCTAAGCATGCACCCAAGGACACAGATTTGATTTTTCAACCAATTTATATGCACTGGAGCATGTGCATGTAGTTCAAATTTGAATTATGCACATAAAATGCATTGAAAACTCAATTAGTGCATAAAAATGTCCAAACGAACCCCGAAAAATCACAAAAATTCAGACAACACTCCTGTTGTTCTATGTTGACACGAGAAAAAAATTTGAAAGAAATAAGAGGCAATGGATATCGTTTCGTCCCCAAAGGTGGGACGTTCCCTACCAAAAACCATCATGCTTGTTGTGAGAAGCTCCCGTTTGTGAGAAGCATATACCCAAACCTGCCCCAAATGGGACAAAAATTTTACCACGGCATGTTGATGCCGCTCCATGATAGCATGCCAAGTTTCATGAATTTCAGACGAGTTTTGGATTTACTAGAATTTAAAAACTAGCCATCTCAATGTTTTGCCGGCAATCAACAGTGCCCCGGTGTTTGAAATTCATTCTCATTTCTTGCATGGTACCTAAGAAAGCACCCAAGGACACAGATTTGATTTTTCAACCAATTTATATGCACTGGAGCATGTGCATGTAGATCAAATTTGAATTATGCACATAAAATGCATTGAAAACTCAGTTAATGCATAAAAATGTCCAAACGAACCCCGAAAAACACAAAAATTCACACAACACTCTTGTTGTTCTATGTTGACACGAGAAAAAAATTAAAAGCATAAGAGGCAATGGATATCATTTCGTCGCCAAAGGTGGGACGTTCCCTACCGAAAGCCATCATGCTTGTTGTGAGAAGCTCCGGTTTGTGAGAAGCATATACCCAAACCTGCCCCAAATGGGACAAAAAAATTACCATGAGATGTTGATGCCGCTGCATTATAGCATGCCAAGTTTCATGAATTTCAGACGAGTTTTGGATTTACTAGAATTTAAAAACCAGGCATCTCAATGTTTTGCTGGCAATCAACGGTGCCCCGGTGTTTGAAATTCATTCCCATTTCTTGCATTGGGACCTAAGCATGCACCCATGGACACAGATTTGATTTTTCATCCAATTTATATGCGCTGGAGCATGTGCATGTAGTTCAAATTTGAATTATGCACATAAAATGCATTGAAAACTCAATTAATGCATAAAAATGTCCAAACGAACCCCGAAAAAATGAAAAAATTCACACAAAACTCCTGTTGTTCTATGTTGACACAAGAAAAAAATTGAAAGCAATAAGAGGCAATGGATATCGTTTTGTCCCCAAAGGTGGGACGTTCCCTACCCAAAACCGTCATGCTTGTTGTGAGAAGCTCCGGTTTGTGAGAAGCATATACCCAAACCTGCCCCAAATGGGACAAAAAATTACCACGACATGTTGATGCCGCTCCATGATAGCATGCCAAGTTTCATGAATTTCAGACGAGTTTTGGATTTACTAGAATTTAAAAACCGGGCATCTCAATGTTTTGCCGGCAATCAACGGTGCCCTAGTGTTTGAAATTCATTTCCATTTCTTGCATGGGACCTAAGCATGCACCAAAGGACGCATATTTGATTTTTCAACCAATTTATATGCACTGGCGCATGTGCATGTAGTGCAAATTTGAATTATGCACATAAATGCACTGTAAACTCAGTTAATGCATAAAAATGTCCAAACGAACCCTGAAAAACCACAAAAATTCACACAACACTCCTGTTATTCTATGTTGACATGAGAAAAAAATGAAAGCAATAAGAGGAAATGGATATCGTTTCGTCCCCAAAGGTGGGGCGTTCCCTACCAAAAACCATCATGCTTGTTGTGAGAAGCTCCCGTTTGTGAGAAGCATATACCCAAACCTGCCCCAAATGGGACAAAAATTTTACCACGGCATGTTGATGCCGCTCCATGATAGCATGCCAAGTTTCATGAATTTCAGACGAGTTTTGGATTTACTAGAATTTAAAAACTAGCCATCTCAATGTTTTGCCGGCAATCAACGGTGCCCCGGTGTTTGAAATTCATTCTCATTTCTTGCATGGTACCTAAGAAAGCACCCAAGGACACAGATTTGATTTTTCAACCAATTTATATGCACTGGAGCATGTGCATGTAGATCAAATTTGAATTATGCACATAAAATGCATTGAAAACTCAGTTAATGCATAAAAATGTCCAAATGAACCCCGAAAAACACAAAAATTCACACAACACTCTTATTGTTCTATGTTGACACGAGAAAAAAATTAAAAGCATAAGAGGCAATGGATATCATTTCGTCGCCAAAGGTGGGACGTTCCCTACCGAAAGCCATCATGCTTGTTGTGAGAAGCTCCGGTTTGTGAGAAGCATATACCCAAACCTGCCCCAAATGGGACAAAAAAATTACCACGACATGTTGATGCCGCTGCATTATAGCATGCCAAGTTTCATGAATTTCAGACGAGTTTTGGATTTACTAGAATTTAAAAACCAGGCATCTCAATGTTTTGCTGGCAATCAACGGTGCCCCGGTGTTTGAAATTCATTCCCATTTCTTGCATTGGGACCTAAGCATGCACCCAAGGACACAGATTTGATTTTCAACCAATTTTTATGCACTGGAGCATGTGCATGTAGTTCAAATTTGAATTATGCACATAAAATGCATTGAAAACTCAGTTAGTGCATAAAAATCTCCAAACGAACCCCGAAAAATCACAAAAATTCACAGAACACTCCTGTTGTTCTATGTTGACACGAGAAAAAAAATTGAAAGAAATAAGAGGCAATGGATATCATTTCGTCCCGAAAGGTGGGACGTTCCCTACCAAAAACCATCATGCTTGTTGTGAGAAGTTCCGGTTTGTGAGAAGCATATACCCAAACCTGCCCCAAATGGGACAAGAAATTTACCACGGCATGTTGATGCCGCTCCATGATAGCATGCCAAGTTTCATGAATTTCAGACGAGTTTTGGATTTACTAGAATTTAAAAACCAGGCATCTCAATGTTTTGCCGGAAATCAACGGTGCCCCGGTGTTTGAAATTCATTCCCATTTTTGCATGGGACCTAAGCATGCACCCAAGGACAGAGATTTGATTTTTCAACCAATTTATATGCACTGGAGCATGTGCATGTAGTTCAAATTTGAATTATGCACACAAAATACATTGAAAACTCAGTTAATGCATAAAAATGTCCAAACGAACCCCGAAAAAACACAAAAATTCACACAACACTCCTGTTGTTCTATGTTGACATGAGAAAAAAAATTGAAAGCAATAAGAGGCAATGGATATTGTTTCGTCCCCAAAGGTGGGACGTTCCCTACCGAAAATCATCATGCTTGTTGTGAGAAGCTCCGGTTTGTGAGAAGCAATACCCAAACCTGCCCCAAATGGGACAAAAAATTTACCATGACATGTTGATGTCGCTCCATGATAGCATGACAAGTTTTATGAATTTTGGACGAGTTTTTGATTTACTAGAATTTAAAAACTAGGCATCTCATTGCTTTGCCGGCAATCAACGGTGCCGTGGTGTTTGAAATTCATTCCCATTTCTTGCATGGGACCTAAGCATGCACCGAAGGACACATATTTGATATTTCAACCATTTTATATGTGCTGGAGCATGTTCATGTAGTTCAAATTTGAATTGTTCACCTGAAACGGCTAGAAAACCAATTTGATGTATAAAATTTTCAAACGAACCCTGAATAATTCCAATTCTTTTATGACACACATGTAGTTGCATGTTCACTCTAGATAAAAGGTCTAGCAATTCAAACACCATCCAGTGCCGCTGTGACCCCATTATGTAATTCAAATCAAGATGAAAAATCAAGTAGATCACACATAGTTTATTATCAGCAATCATGTGAGATATAGTACAAAATATCTTGGAGCACGTCAGTGTATAGTACGCCTATGGCTTACGTGAGAAGGTGCGTCGGCTATAGTCCACAACCGGCGTCTCAAGCACACTAGCTCGCTCCCCAAATATCATTTCACTATTCAATCGTCGCCGGTGAAAGATGGGTACGCGGACCCGTGTCGTGAGGGCAACTTTGGTGGCCCACTCTGGCAAGAGCGCGGCCGCAGCCACCATGCCTGTGCTAACAAGGTGCATGAGCGCGGCCGCAATTTGCGACCGGACAGCAAAGGCAGCCCAAACGGCCGTTGTTGCTTCTCAGGTGGCGGCAGCAACATCTGCCTCGGGGATAGCAACTGGCGAGAGCGGCACAACAGCTGTCCGTTCCATAGCAGCGGCCTTAGCCCTGATGGAGGCCGCCCACGACCATGTCGAGGCTACCCATGCCCAGCTCCTGGCGGTCACCGCACAAATCGAACGAAGCTTCTCCGACAACAGCCGGCAACCCCTGGCTGAAGAGTTGGCAATCGCCGAGAGCGTTCGAGCAGCCGTCTGTTCCTCCGTTGCATACCTTGCGACGATGGAGCCCATCCAAGCCCAGATCACGTCCGCCCACGCCTAGCTCATGGCGGCCTTTTCCAAAGAGATGGCGGACGCGTATGGCGAGATGCTTGCCGAGTATGGTGCGATGGATGCCATGGAGCCCCTTCCCTAGGAGTCCGTCGGGCGCGAGCTGGACATGGAGGCGGCGGCGGAGATCGACGAGCAGCAGCGGTAGTAGTACTCTTTGCTTTGTTTAATTAAGAGCGTCGGTCTTTAATTTGTTAGAGTAATGTTTAGGTCAGCTAGCTCTGTTTTATTGCTGAACTTGCTCGATTAAGAAGTGTGGGTGTGTTGTAGTCTCCTTTGTGTACCCAAATTATGCAATGACGTGGATGACCACTTTAACCATGGAAATTCGAACCAAAACTTTCAATGTTCAAACTCATCACACACGGGTTAAGCTATCTGAATCGTTTGTGATGTCCACATATCGTACACAGTTCTAAATAAGGGACCGTGTCTGATGACACTTTGCGCGCCAGTTTTTTGGCTGAAATGATTCCAAATTTTCGGCTTTCGCGGAAATATCTACCTCCCCGCCCCCTCGCCTTACCAAAAGCCACATTTCCCCTCTTTCTGCCTTCCTTTCCAAGTTGAAACCTTCACTCCTTGCTTGCAGCACCACCGCCTCCTCGCCGGCGACCCTCCTTCACGCTGCTCAACCTCCTCTAACCAGGCAGGTAATCCACACCCGACCCCCATCCTCCTCCTCCTTCCACATCCCACATGCCCCGACCGCCAGCGCGAGCGCGACACCTTCCACCGAAATCACCGACCCCTCCACCAAAAAAGCGCCAGCCTAAACCATGGTGCACGCAGTATAGCCAGGACCTCAAGGAGCATTTGGCAGCGGAGAAGCAAATCGCGTCCGCACGCGCGGATGAGGTCGTGATGGCTGCCATTCGTGCCGACCCCCAGATCTTGAAGGAGCACCTTGCCAATTGCTAGCTACGCCGGTTAAGCATGCTCGGTTTACCCGTTGCATGTGCTGCTCCTTCCTTTCCTTCACAATTCTAGTGAATTGTGCTATCTAATTTCACCATGCAATCTGTTGCTCTAGTGTATATGTTCTATATGCCGTGTAGTGTGATGCTCACTTATTAACTGATTTATTAATTATTTGTCGTCTTCAGTTAACTGTTTGGTTCAATTCTACAAATGTGATGTTCAATTCTTCAGGCTGCAATTTTGTATTGTCTTCCATGTGAGAAATAAATAGAATTTATCTTTACAAAATTGTGGGCGCATTCTGTTATTGTATACCATGTGAGGAATAAATTGAATTTGACTATAGTAAATACATGAGAAACAAATACAATTGATACAATTGGCTGTAGTTAACTGTTTGGTTAACTCTCTGATCTTCTATTAGGAGTATGTTATATTGTGCAATGTGGTGCTCAGTTAATGTTTGGTTCGTTTATTGTGGTGTTTAGTTAACTGCTTGGTTCAATTCTGCAATGCAATGTCCAATTGTCGTGGGTAGAATTTTGTATTGTTGTGCATGTGAGGGATAAATCGAATTTGGCTACACTTAATACATGAGAAACATATACAAGTGCTATATTTCCTAGTTCTTAATCATCCTTAGTTTGGGTAAATGGGTTTTCCGTGTGGCTTCAATTAATCTGATGAATCAGCAATGTGCTTATTTTTCATCAACATATTTTACTGATAGCATGCGAACCCTTACTTAACCTGACGACTAACTACCTTATATGTGTTACAGGGAAACAATGGGAAGCACTGAGGTTTACAATCGAGGTTAGCATGTGCATGGTCCGTTGTCCAATAGCACATTATTGTGCAATTGCAGGAACCATTCTAATATTTTGGTTTTTAACAATTTGGTATTACACATGTAGATCCTGCTGGCAGAGGTTTTAACCCACTGTTCGACCCTTTTTGCATATTGGGAAATGAGTTGTCCATGAATATCAATCAAATCAAGAAACTTAGAAAGATTGTTAGGATAAAGAAATTAGCGACAAAAAAACAACAAGGTCTTTGTCTGCACAATGAACAAGACATCAGTTCACCACAAGATGGTGCTAACTATTATACCTTGCCTTTTTTATTCCTTTGCCCCGTTTCCAATATAGAGAAGATATTTATGCACATCCTTGCTTTCAGGACTTTCCAGAGTAGTTCACTGATGATTGCCTCTCAAACCACCTCTATGGTCAGGAGGCGAGGAAGGTTTTCATACAACACCCACGGTTCAATATTGAAGTGTTCCTGAAGAGGACGAAGGACGGACGGTCAATCATCCATAGGCACTGGCCTAAAGATGCAAATACCTTCAACATGAATGAAGGCTCAATATTCGCCTTCCGCTTCAGCAGTTTTCCAGATGAGATGCATCTGTCTATATACCGTCTATGATGCTAATTTCAAAAGGTTCTACATGTTGCATGTGGAACTTCCTGCTGGTGCAGTTGTGTAATGAGGTAACCGAGTGCTGAAGCTATATCATGTTGTACTCTGATGTATTTCAATTATGAAATTATGCTTCCTTAATATGGAAATGAAATATATTGTGTGCTTAATATGAAATGTCAGTTAGATTAATAAATGGATTATGAATAATCAGATAATTAGCCTGCTAATGACGAATTAGCCTGCTAATTGTGTTTTGCTATTGCAAACGGTTGTTGAAAAAATACCATGGGCAATGACCTCAGGTAACGCACACAGTTTCTAGGAATAAACCGTGTTGGATCAATGAACAATCACACACGACTTTCTCTTGAAAATTGTTTGCGTTAGGCCACCTTGCGCAAACGTTTACCACATAAAAATTGTGTGTGATGGACAACCTTTGCCACATAGTTTCTTCTACGTACCGTGTGTGATACATTCAATAATGCAAACGATTTAACGGGAAAAATTGTGTGTGATGTACATGTGAACGGAAACGTTTTGCTTGGAGCGACTATGTGGGATGTCCATACGAACGGAAACGTTTAGCGGGGACAGACTGTGTGGGATGTACTTGCGACCGGAAACAATTTCGCCGTATAATTGTAAATTTTGTTAGCTCTGTTGTACGTATTTCTGTATTTGAGTGCTCGCCGGTCGCACACGACCTCATTTTGCTGAACGTGTGTGCCAGGAGGGCATATCCCCGATCGTTTCTAGGTCGTGTGGGAAGGACCCCCCCGATCGCCCACACGCACTTGGCGACGGTTCCAAATGTCATCGTGGAAAGGGGTTGAAAACCATTTGTTTAAGACCGACGCGTACCTATGGCATAAAGATGTGAACTATTGGCGTTTGATGACCCACAAGTATAGGGGATCTATCGTAGTCCTTTCGATAAGTAAGAGTGTCGAACCCAACGAGGAGCGGAAGGAAATGATAAGCGGTTTTCAGCAAGGTATTCTCTGCAAGTACTGAAATAAGTGGTAATAGATAGTTTTGTGATAAGATAATTTGTAACGAGCAACAAGTAACAAAAGTAAATAAAGTGCAGCAAGGTGGCCCAATCCTTTTTGTAGCAAAGGACAAGCCTGGACAAACTATTATATAAGTAAAAGCACTCCCGAGGACACATGGGAATATCGTCAAGCTAGTTTTCATCACGTTCATATGATTCGCGTTCGGTACTTTGATAATTTGACATGTGGGTGGACCGGTGCTTGGGTACTGTTCTTACTTGAACAAGCATCCCACTTATGATTAACCTCTATTGCAAGCATCCGCAACTATAACAAAAGTATTAAGGTAAACCTAACCATAGCATGAAACATATGGATCCAAATCAGCCCCTTACGAAGCAACGCATAAACTAGGGTTTAAGCTTCTGTCACTCTAGCAACCCATCATCTACTTATTACTTCCCAATGCCTTCCTCTAGTCCCAAATAATGGTGAAGTGTTATATAGTCGACGTTCACATAACACCACGAGAGGCTAGACAACATACATCTCATCAAAATATCAAACGAATACCAAATTCACATGACTACTAATAGCAAGACTTCTCCCTTGTCCTCAGGAACAAACGTAACTACTCACAAAGCATATTCAAGTTCATAATCAGAGGGATAATAATATGCATAAAGGATCTGAACATATGATCTTCCACCAATTAAACCAACTAGCATCAACTACAAGGAGTAATTAACACTACTAGCAACCTACTAGCACCAATCCCGGACTTGGAGACAAGAATTGGATACAAGAGATGAAGTAGGGTTTTGAGATGAGATGGTGCTGATGAAGATCTTGATGGAGATTACCCTCTCCCGATGAGAGGAGCGTTGGTGATGACGATGGCGATGATTTCCCCCTTCGGGAGGGAAGTTTCCCCGGCAGAACAGCTCTAGATTGGTTCCGCCAAGGTTCCACCTCATGGCGGCGGAGTTTCGTCCCGAAAGGTTGCTTCTGGTTTTTTTCTCGACGAAAGACTTCATATAGTAGAAGATGGTCATCGGAGAGCCATCAGGGGGGCCATGAGGTAGGGGACGCACCCTAGGGGGGGGGCACCCTTGTGGACAGGGTGTGGGCCCCCTAGTCTTCATCTTTGGCGAGGATTTTTCACTATTTATTATAAGGTATTCCACGGAGTTTCAGGACTTTTGGAGTTTTGCAGAATAGGTCTCTAATATTTGCTCCTTTTCCAGCCCAGAATTCCAGCTGCCAGCATTCTCCCTCCTTATGTAAACCTTGTAAAATAAGAGAGAATAGCCATAAGTATTGTGACATAATGTGAAATAACAGCCCATAATGCAATAAATATCGATATAAAGCATGATGCAAAATGGACGTATCAACTCCCCCAAGCTTAGACCTCGCTTGTCCTCAAGGAAAGCCGATAACAATAAATATGTCCCCATGTTTAGAGGTAGAGGCGTCGATTAAAATAAAATACTGACATGAAGGCATCATGATTATTCTCATAACAGCAACATATATAGATATTGTCATATGATTACTTATGTTCAAGTGATGATCTATTCACAATGCAAAAGTACGAATCAGAAACCTTATTGAGAACGAACAAACTATAACCTCAGTCATTGAAGCAATTGCAATTTATCATAACATCAGAAAGAGTCTATGTCAGAGCTAAAAAGCAAGTCCACATACTCAACTATCATCTAGTCCATCATAGTTGCTAACACTCACGCAATACTTGTGGTTACGGAGTTTTAATCAGGCACAGAGACAGATAGGGGCTTATAGTTTCACCCCACAACCTTTTACCTCGAGGGTAATGTCAACAATAATAACTCATGCCCCCTACATCCAATTAGATATATATATCAGGTTCTTTCCAACATGCTGGGCTTGCCAAAGGATAAAATGAAAAAGGGAGAGGTGAAGATCACCATGACACTTGCATAAGGTAGAAGATAATAATAAAAAATAGGCCCTTCGCAGAGGGAAGCAGAGGTTGCCATGCGCTTTTATGGTTGGATGCACAAAATCTTAATGCGAAAGAATGTCACTTTATATTGCCCCTTGTGATATGAACCTTTATTATGCAGTCCATCGCTTTTATTACTTCCACATCACAAGATCGTATAAAGCTTATTTCTCCCACACTAATCATACATATTTAGAGCAATTTTTATTGCTTTGCACCAATGACAACTTACTTGAAGGATCTTACTCAATCCATAGGTAGATATGGTGGACTCTCATGGCAAAACTGGTTTAAGGGTATTTGGAAGCACAAGTAGTATCTCTACTTGGTGCTGAGAATTTGGCTAGCATGAGGGGGAAAGGCAAGCTCAACATGTTGGATGATCCATGACAACATACTTTATCTCAGATATAAGAAAACATAACCCATTACGTTGTCTTCCTTGTCCAACATCAACTCTTTAGCATGTCATATTTTGATGAGTGCTCCCAATCATAAAAGATGTCAATAATAGTATATTTATATGTGAAACCTCTCTTTCCTTATTACTTCCTATTAATTGCAACGATGACCAAAGCTATGTCTGCCAACTCCCAACAACTTTTAATCGTCACACTCTTTCTATGTGAAGTCATTACTATCAATAAGATCAATATGAACTTTTGTTTCTTCTTATTCTTTTTCTCTTTTCTTTTATTCACCCAAGATCATAGCAAGAAAATCAAGCCCTTGACTCAACACTAATCTTTATTATATAGCTCATGGACTCGATTACATAGAAAGATCATAAGGCAAAACTCAAAACTAGATCATGCCATAAACTTTATTCTACTAGATCAAAATACTACTAATAGGATCGAACTAAGGAAAACAGTAAAGATAGGAGTTGCGATTGTGATACGATACCGGGGCACCTCCCGCAAGCTTGGAAGTTGCCAAGCGGAGTGTAACGCCCTCGATGCGGCTATAGCTCCCACGTGTCGAGGCATGACTTAGAGGCATAACCGCATTGAAAGCAATGTCGCAAGTTAGGCAATCATCACAACATCCCATGTAATATATATAATAAAAGGGGAGATACAATAGTTGGCTTACACTCGCCACGTCACATCAAAGTACATAAATAACGTACATCATCCAAACACTCATGGCCCGACTACGGCGCCAAAATAAAAGACAACCCAACAAGCGACATAGGTCCTGATCACCCCAACTGGGCACCACTACTGATCATCAGGAAAAGACACATAGTAACGCTGAGAATCCTCGTCGTACTCCCACTTGAGCTCAAGCGCGCCATCTGGAGCTGCATCATTTGTCCCTGCATCTGGTGTAATAGTAATCTGTGAGCCACAGGGACTCAGCAATCTTGCACCCTCGCGATCAAGACTATTTAAGTTTAATAGGTAGGAAGGGGCTAAATGTAAGTGGAGCTGCAGCAAGCGACTAGCATATATGGTGGCTAACTTATTCGCAAAAGAGAGCGAGAAGAGAGAGCAAGGCGCGAGCGAGACACTAGAGAGCAACCTGCGCAAACATAACTCCAACACCGTGTCCGCTTCTCGGACTCCGCCGAGAAGAGGCCATCACGGTAAAACACTCGGTTGATTCATTTTAATTAATTAAGGTTCAAGTTATCTACAACCGGACATTAACAAATTCCCATCTGCCCATAACCGCAGGCACGGCTTTCGAAAGATCAATCCCTGCAGGGGGGTCCCAACTTAGCCCATAACAAGCTCTCATGGTCAACGAAGGAATAGACCTCCACCCAAGACACACCGATCAGACTCGGTATCCCGGTACAACAAGACGATTCGACAGGTTAAAACTAGACCAGCAACACCGCCCGAATGTGCCGACAAATCCCGATAGGAGCTGCACATATCTCGTTCTCAGGGCACACTCAGATGAGCAATCCGTACAACTAAAACCAGCCCTCAGATGAGCTGCACAGGGCTCTAGTTTGGACCAACACTCAGAGGAGCACTGGCCCGTGGGGGGCTAAAATAAAGATGACCCTCGGGCTCCGGAAACCCAAGGGAAAAAGAGGCTAGGTGGCAAATGGTAAAACCAATGTTGGGCATTGCTGGAAAAGCTTTAATCAAGGCGAACTATCAAGGGGTTCCCATTATAGCCCAACCGCGTAAGGGACGCAACAATCCGGGAACATAACACCGATATGACAGAAACTAGGGCGGTAAGAGTGGAACAAAACACTAGGCGAGAGGCCGAGCCTTCCACCCTTTACCAAGTATATAGATGCATTAAGATAACATAGCAATATAATGATATCCCAACAAGTAAATAAATGTTCCAACAAGGAACGGCTCCAATCTTCACCTACAACTAGCAACGCTATAAGAAGGGGCTGAGCAAAGCGGTAACATAGCCAATCAACGGTTTGCTAGGACATGGTGGGTTAGAGGTTGAACATGGCAATTGGGAGGCTGACAAGCAAGTGGTAGGCATCGTAGCATTGGCATAGCAAAAGAGCGAGCAAACTAGCATAGCAAAGATAGTAGTGATTTCGAGGGTATGATCATCTTGCCTGCACAGTTGTCAGAGTTGACTGGATCCTCAAAAGCAAACTCAACGGGCTCCTCGTTAGCGAACTCGTCTCCCGGCTCTACCCAAAAAACACAAACAAGCAACAAGAACACAATCAACCACGTGCAAACTCCAACAATAAGAGGCAATGATAGTATGCTATGCGGGATGCGATGCGGGATGCAAAATGCAAGACGTGACAAGAAATGCATGAACCTCGCCTCAACTTGGAAAACGAAGTGTGCCACTGGATAGAGGGGATGAAATTGCTTGAAAACGATATAAAGATCATTGGAATCGGAGTTACGGTTTGGAAATGGCAAGCGTTTTAAGATATGACACCGGTCTGCGATTTACAGCAAGTAGGCATCTAAATGCAACGAAATGAATATGCTCCAGCCACCAAACATGACAACAAAATACATGGCAGGGATGCCCACAAGATGCTTAACAAAACACTAGCACTGAGCCACGGCCAAATTCATCCATTATGAGGTTCAAACAAGCATGGCAAAAACGCAAATGCAAAATAGATTTCAGACTTAGTGAAATTAACACTAGTCTGAAATTTAAGATCACGAAGCTCTCTTCAGAGCAGCAAAACAAAATGATACAGGACCTTATTATGAAAAGTAAGAACATGGAATGGAGCTACTCAACAAGCTTATCAAAAGTCCCAAAGTGACCTAGGGCCAAAAGGGATCACAAAATATACTAACAAGCACACGAACATAGCTCACGCACAATCAGTTTTCAGACTTAGTGAAAACTGAGACATGCTGAAATTTAACTCACGAAGGCATGTAAACGAGCTCGATGCACTCACTACGGTGCAAGTCATGGCAAGGCAAGCATATATCCATTACGAAGGCACAAAATGCTAGCTAGACATGGCAAGAAAAATGGCATAGCATGCACGGATCAATAACAATAGCATCGGCAAAATCGCAAACAAGTTGACGATCTGCCCAGATTTACCACGAAGCAAAAGTAGAGCTCGATTGACTCAAGCTAGAGTACTCCACATATGCAAACAAAGACATGGATGGATAGAGCATAACATGATTAACAAAACTCCCTTACTGATCATCCTCAAAAGAGGCACGGATCACTAGGAAACAAGCTGAATATATGGCATCATGAACTAAATAATCCCAGACTTAGAGAAATCCACTAAGTCCCTGAAAACAGATTTACCAAGTGCCTCACTTTGCAAGCTTGCACAAGTCACCACACACATCCTAAAAATGCATGGGTTTCACCTCTAGAAAGAAGACAAAATGCTTAACAAATCATATCAAGGACTCACGAGCATATCATGCACACAATAATCATGGCAAAAATGACAAAAGTCTAAGATGAACTAATAGATCTGACAATTAACTCACGAAGCCTCCTTATAGCAGCATTTCGGGCATCAAGATGAACTCAAATGAAAATGATGCAATGGAATGAAATGATGTACTCGTCGAGACGAACATTTTGATATACTATATGTCCAAAACGGAGCTACGGATGCGGAGATATGGCAGGTCAAAGTATGCACAAAAATTAGAGGGAGAGGGGAAAAAGTCAACCGTTAGGGTTTTTCGGATCTCAGATCTGGAAACACTGTTCACGCGCGGAAACCGAGGAACGCCGGAGATGAACTTGACGCTCGCCGGAGTCTTGCCGGAGCTCGCGGAGAAGGAGAGGCCGGGGCTCCCGCCGGCGAGGACGTGGGGTCGCGGGGCCGGCCGGATGCGGGGCGGCGGAGCCGGCAGGTGGGCGGCGAGGGGCGGCGCGGGCCGGGCGGCAGCGAGGCGAACGGCGGCGAGGTCGGCGAGGCGAGGTGGCGGCCGGCATTGCGGAAGACGGCGGCGGGGGCGCGCGGATCGGGCGGTGCGGCTCCCTGGACGGCGGCGCGGGCGATGGGCCTCGGGGGCCGTACGCGGGCCTCCCGGGCCGGCTGGCGGCGGCGGTGGGCGTTGCCACGTGGCGCGACGCCAGTGGCTGCGGGCGGCGGCGGCGAAGCGTCCGGCCGAGTCGGACAATGTCCGGCCGGTCGTGGAGATGTTTTTTTTAGCTAGGGTTTCGGGGGAAGGGAGAGATCCGAATTTGGAGGGGGCTATTTATAGGCATAAGTGGAGCTAGGAGAGTCCAAATGAGGTGCGGTTTTTGGCCACGCGATCGTGATCGAACGCTCTAGGACATGGAGCAGAGTTTGGTGGGTTTTGGGCCAAAATGGAGGGGTGTTGGGCTGCAACACACACGAGGCCTTTTCGGTCCCTCGGTTAACCGTTGGAGTATCAAACGAAGTCCAAATGGTACGAAACTTGACAGGCGGTCTACCGGTAGTAAACCAAGGCCGCATGACAAGTCTCGGTCCAATCCGGAAATGTGTAATCCCCACACACGAAAGAAAGCTAGAATTGACCATCGGAGGAGAACAAAGCGCCGGAATGCAAAACGGACAACGGGGAAAATGCTCGAATGCATGAGATGAACACGTATGCAAATGCAATGCACATGATGACATGATATGAGATGCATGAAACGAAAACAACACACGGAGACAAAGACCCGAACCCGAGAAATAAATATAACTTAACGCCGGAATCGGCAAGAGTTGGAGTACAAATTGGGAAAGTTATATCTGGGGCGTTACAACACTCCACCACTACGAAAAGATCTCGTCCCGAGATCTAGGACTGAAAGAACTCCGGGTACTCAGAACGGAGGTGATCCTCGCGTTCCCAGGTAGCTTCACGGTCGGAATGGTGAGACCACTTGACTTTGAGAAATTTGATTGACTTGTTGCGAGTCCTGCGTCCAGTCTCTTCAAGGATTGCAACTAGGTGCTCACGATAGGAGAGATCCTCTTGGAGGTCAATGTCCTCGAAGTTGACGGTGCGTTCAGGCGTCTTGAAGCACTTTCGGAGTTGGGAGACATGGAACACATCATGAACATTTGCAAAGTTTGACGGAAGCTCGAGTTGATAGGCGAGGTCGCCTCTCTTGCTGACAATCTTGAAAGGTCCCACGTATCTGGGGGCAAGCTTCCGTTTGATACCGAAGCGACGAGTCCCTTTCATAGGAGAGACGCAGAGGTAAACATGATCTCTGGTCTCGAAAGCCAAATCACGGTGCTTACTATCATAGTAGCTCTTCTGGCGGGATTGGGCTGCTTTGAGTTTATCACGAATGACCTTGCACATTTCTTCTGCCTCTGTGATTAAGTCATTACCCAGCAGCTGACGTTCACCGGTTTCAGACCAGTTGAGAGGGGTACGGCATTTCCTACCATACAGAATTTCAAATGGAGCCTTGCCCGAACTTGCTTGAAAACTGTTGTTGTATGAGAATTCAACATAAGGAAGACAATCCTCCCACTTCATGCCAAAGGAGATAACACAAGCCCTAAGCATATCTTCAAGAATCTGGTTGACACGCTCGACTTGACCACTTGTTTGAGGATGGAAAGCAGTGCTGAAGCGGATGTTGGTGCCCATGGCCTTATGAAAAGAATCCCAAAACTTGGAGGTAAAGATGCTGCCACGTTCTGAAGATATCACTTGAGGAATACCGTGCAGAGAGACAATTCGAGAGGTATAGAGTTCCGCCAATTGAGCTGCAGTGATCGACTCTTTGATAGGCAGAAAGTGAGCCACTTTGGTGAGCTTGTCGATGACAACGAATATAGCATCATTGCCACGCTTGGACTTTGGAAACCCAGTCACGAAGTCCATTTCAATGTGGTCAAACTTCCATTCTGGAATGGCAAGAGGTTGGAGGAGACCTGCTGGCCTTTGGTGTTCTGCGTTCACTCTTCTGCAGACATCACATTCATTCACGAATTGAGCGATCTCGCACTTCATTCGAGTCCACCAATAAGCTTGCTTCAGATCCTGATACATCTTCGTGCTCCCAGGGTGGATGGAGAGGAGAGAATTGTGAGCCTCGTTCATGATCACTTTACGAAGTTCACCTTTGGGTACCACAATTCGATCCTCGAAGAAGAGAGTGTCCTTGTCATCAAGGCGGTAGCACTTGTACTTGGACTGACTCTTTGTGATACCAATCTTCACCTTTTCACCATAGCATCAAGAAGTTGGGCTTGGCGAATCTGGTCTTCCAAGGTAGGAGAGACTTGAAGGTTGGCGAGGAAACCTTGAGGAACAATTTGCAGATTAAGTTTGCGGAAAGCTTCACAAAGCTCGGGTTGATAAGGCTTCAGAATCAGACTGTTGCAATATGCTTTCCTGCTCAAAGCGTCAGCAATCACATTAGCCTTGCCTGGAGTATACTCGATACTCGGATTGTACTCTTGAATCATTTCGACCCATCGAGTTTCCCTGAGGTTGAGATTAGGCTGAGTGAAGATGTACTTGAGACTCTTGTGATCAGTGAAAATATCCACTTTTCTTCCCAATAGAAGATGTCTCCAGGTCAAAAGAGCATGCACAACTGCCACCAACTCGAGATCATGAGTGGGGTAGTTTTTCTCATTAGGCTTCAACTGGCGAGAGGTATAAGCAACAACTTTCTTCTCTTGCATCAGTACTGCACCGAGACCTTGGAGAGAGGCATCACAAAAGACCTCGTACGGTTTGGATTCATCAGGAAGAGTCAAAACTGGAGCAGTGATCAATTTCTCTTTCAAAGTGTTGAAAGCAATATCACACTCCGGAGACCAAACGTAATTGACGTGCTTCCGAAGAAGATTTGAGAGAGGCTTCGCGATCTTAGAAAAGTTTTCAACGAATCTTCGGCAATAGCTTGCGAGACCGAGGAAGCTACGGAGTTGCTTCACATTCTGAGGAGGTTCCCAATTAACAATTGTAGACACCTTCTCAGGATTCATGGCAATGCCCTTGGCAGAGATGATATGGCAAAGATAAAGAACCTCATCGAGCCAAAATTCACACTTGGAGAACTTGGCGTAGAACTGATGTTCCCTGAGCTTATCAAGAACCAAACTCAAGTGCTTGGCATGATCTTCCTTGTTCTTGGAGAAAACCAGAATGTCGTCAAGATAGACCAACATGAAGTCATTGGTGTAGGGGTTGAAGATGAAGTTCATCATGCGAGAGAACGTCGGAGGAGCGTTGGCAAGGCCAAAAGACATGACAGTGTATTCATATGACCCATAGCTTGTCCTGAAAGCCGTCTTGGGAATATCTTGCTCACGGATTCGAATCTGATGATAACCCATACGGAGATCAAGCTTGGAGAATACTTGGGCACCCTTGAGTTGTTCGAACAGCTCATTGATGTTGGGGAGTGGGTATTTGTTCTTGATGGTCTTCTTGTTCAATGGACGGTAATCAACACAAAGTCGGTCCGTTCCATCCTTCTTCTTCACAAAAAGAACACCACAACCCCACGGAGAAGAACTAGGCCGGATGAGACCCATTCTTTCTTGAATATCGAGTTGTTTCTTCAGCTCCTTCAACTCTTCAGGTCCGAGCTTGTAAGGACGCTTGCACATAGGTTCCGTACCGGGCTCAAGATCAATAACAAATTCAACGGGCCGGTGCGGAGGCATTCCTGGGAGCTCTTCTGGGAAGACGTCTTGATACTCACAAACGACTGGAATCTGCGAAATAGCATCCAATTCACCCTTCTCATTGAGAGAAAACAACCGGATTGTATCATCACGAGCGGCAAAGACAATGACATCCTCAGACGAATGAGTCAGTTGAATCTGCCTGGCTGCACAATCGAGCTAAGCCTTGTGCTTAGAGAGCCAGTCCATCCCGAGAATAAGATCGATCTGAATTACCCAGAACCACCGGAGAAGAGAGAAATTTGTAGTCGCCCAAAGTGATTGTAACATCTGGAACGCATACTCGAGATGTCAACAGACTGGCCGGAGAGTCAATAGACAACGGACTCGGCAACATTTGAGTAACAAAATCATGCTTGGAAGCAAAAGGTCTCGAGATGAAACAATGCGATGCACCAGTATCAAAAAGTACTTTTGCAGGAATATCGTTAACAGGAAGGTTACCCATGATGACATCTGACGAATCCTCTGCCTGAGCTGCATTCACCATATTGACCTTGGCATGCTTGGGGTTATGCTTGACCACAGCTGTACTTGCCGATCTGACAGGAGGAGGAGGAAGACGCCTCTGGTTGAAACACTTGTTGGCATAGTGACCCTTTTGTTGGCACTTGTTGCACGTGACCTCTGAAAGCGGACGGTGGTACGGAGCACTCGATCTTGGAGCTTGAGACGAAGTCTTGTTCTGAAAGCCAGGGTTGGGTGGGTGGGAAGAACCACTGCCACATTTGCTCTTCTGCTGATACGGCTGATGGAACGGAGGAGGAGGAAGCCAATACTTCTGCTGCTTGGCCACTTGAGTAGAGGAAGAAGGCGTAGTGTCTCTGCCTCGCTTCCAGGAAGCATCACACCTCAACTGAGCAGCCTCTTGCTTCAGTGCCATGTTGTAGAACTCATCGTACCTCAACGGCTCAAAGAGGACAAGAGCGAGCTGAATTTCTTCTCTGAGACCACCCCTGAACTGGTATATCATGCTCTTCTCATCAGGAACGTCCTGCTTGGCAAAGCGGGCGAGCTTCTGGAACAACTTTTTGTAGTCGTAGATAGACAAAGAGCCTTGCTTCAGATTGCGGAATTCCTCACGTTTGCTTTCAGTCACACTCTGAGGGATGTGATGAGCTCGGAAATCTCGACGGAAATCATCCCAAGTGATCAAACGTCCACCTCTGGAATCCTAGTACTGCTGGAACCACTCTGCAGCCTGATCTTTGAGTTGGAAGGAAGCGAATTTGACGAAATCTTCAGGCCTGACGTTGCTGCATTCAAAATGCTTGCCCAGATCCACTAGCCAATCGTCAGCATCGGAAGCCTCAACACAATTGCTGAACGTCTTCGGCCCATTAGCGAGGAACTGGTTCAGTGTAGCAAAATGGTTCTGATTGTTGCCTTGATTCCCTTGACTGCCTTGATTTCGCTCTTGGAGGATTTGCATGATCAACTGTGTGTCTGCATTGGTTGCGGCCATCACAGCTTGCCAAGCCTCCGGAGGAGGTGGAGGTGGTGGCAGATCAGGATTCGGAGTCGTGCGCATTGGAGGAGCCATCCTGAAGAGGTTGACCACCATTAGCACATAGATAGACAAATATTGAAGCTGAATCCAACGGAATGAAAATTGCAACATAAAGTCTTCACATCCGAACAAAATCAACGAATGCACTTCTCTTGAAGTGGTCACATATCCCTAAATTGCGAAGCCACGTAGAATTAGGTAGAAGAGGTAAATCAACAAGGGATGCAATCAACATATGACTTCGAAGCAACTCGAATACCACAACTCAAAATAAAACCAAGGATTGGCTTGCGAAATAAGCCGGAACAAACATATGATAGAGATTTCGTCCGAAGTTTTCGTGGTGGGACCTACACGGGCTCGATCGTACAGCACCATCATGTACGAGGCAGTGCACATGACATACGAAGCGTCCCCGAGTCAGCATAGCCAAGGACTCTTTAAGACACAACGAGACCACTGTAAAATCGACTGTGAATAGGCGAACCACTAGACGTCGAACCCCAATTTCATATCATACATCTGTCGGAAAAGATATCCTAAGAGCTACTTGAATTCCCACCTATGAAACTCTCGAAACTTTCCGGTTATGCAATCAGGTGTTGGGGATACAGGGGAAGCATAATATCTCACCCAAACTAGCAATACCTACATCCAGTTGTATCCATCCTTCAACACATAACCAAGAAACCTTCGGAAATCATCTACCTCAACCTTCGAAAAGCATCCGTTATACAAGTTATGGCGATACTCCCGAACTCCCGCCCCAGTACTGGGTAGCGTCGAGGTTTTCTCACCAACGAACTGCATAAAAGAGATTTTCGATGTCGGCGAACATATCTCAAGTATTCCAGAATTGCAATGATAAAATTATGATGACAACACCTCAGAGTTCAACTCCCCGGGACACTTCCACTAAACCCCTGACAGGAGGCACCAAGACAGTATTCTCATCATAAGCCATCGGAACAAATCCAAGATACTCGGGTGATCCTAAAATTTTTTTTAGTGAAATTTGAGAAGAGAAGAGTCAAAACTCTACGTCAGGATGCCTTACCAGAGCGATGAGGAGACTGGGAAGTAAAAAGAATTCCTAAGCTCTCTGATATATAATTCCTAAATGACTCAAAACATTTTTCTAGACACAACTCGGCTGCTAAAAACGATCAATCAGTGGGGGCTCCTAAGGTCGGGGAAGGCTCTTATACCAACTTGTAACGCCCTCGATGTGGCTATAGCTCCCACGTGTCGAGGCACGACTTAGAGGCATAACCGCATTGAAAGCACTATCGCAAGTTAGGCAATCATCACAACATCCCATGTAATATATATAACAAAAGGGGAGATGCAATAGTTGGCTTACACTCGCCACGTCACATCAAAGTACATAAATAACGTACATCATCCAAACACTCACGGCCCGACTACGGTGCCAAAATAAAAGACAACCCAACAAGCGACATAGGTCCCGATCACCCCAACTGGGCACCAGTACTAATCATCAGGAAAAGACACATAGTAACACTGAGAATCCTCGTCGTACTCCCACTTGAGCTCAAGCGCGCCATCTGGAGCTGTATCATCTGTCCCTGCATCTGGTGTAATAGTAATTTGTGAGCCACAGGGACTCAGCAATCTCGCACCCTCGCGATCAAGGATATTTAAGCTTAATAGGTAGGAAGGGGGTAAATGTAAGTGGAGCTGCGGCAAGCGACTAGCATATATGGTGGCTAACTTATTCGCAAAAGAGAGCGAGAAGAGAGAGCAAGGCGCGAGCGAGAAACTAGAGAGCAACCTGCGCAAACATAACTCCAACACCGTGTCCGCTTCCCGGACTCCGCCGAGAAGTGGCCATCACGGTAACACACTCGGTTGATTCATTTTAATTAATTAAGGTTCAAGTTATCTACAACCGGACATTAACAAATTCCCATCTGCCCATAACCGCGGGCACGGCTTTCGAAAGATCAATCCCTGTAGGGGGGTCCCAACTTAGCCCATAACAAGCTCTCATGGTCAACGAAGGAATAGACCTCCACCCAAGACACACCGATCAGACTCGGTATCCCAGTACAACAAGACGATTCGACGGGTTAAAACTAGACCAGCAACACCGCCCGAATGTGCCGACAAATCCCGATAGGAGCTGCACATATCTCGTTCTCAGGGCACACTCAGATGAGAAATCCGTACAACTAAAACCAGCCCTCGAGTTTCCCCGAGGTGGCGCTGCACAGGGCTCTAGTTCGGACCAACACTCAGAGGAGCACTGGCCCGTGGGGGGCTAAAATAAAGATGACCCTCGGGCTCCGGAAACCCAAGGGAAAAAGAGGCTAGGTGGCAAATGGTAAAACCCATGGTGGGCATTGCTGGAAAAGCTTTAATCAAGGCGAACTATCAAGGGGTTCCCATTATAACCCAACCGCATAAGGGACGCAACAATCCGGGAACATAACACCGATATGACGGAAACTAGGGCGGCAAGAGAGGAACAAAACACTAGGTGAGAGGCCGAGCCTTCCACCCTTTACCAAGTATATAGATGCATTAAGATAACATAGCAATATAATGATATCCCAGCAAGTAAATAAATGTTCCAACAAGGAACGGCTCCAATCTTCACCTGCAACTAGCAACGCTATAAGAAGGGGCTGAGCAAAGCGGTAACATAGCCAATCAACGGTTTGCTAGGACATGGTGGGTTAGAGGTTGAACATGGCAATTGGGAGGCTGACAAGCAAGTGGTAGGCATCGTAGCATTGGCATAGCAAAAGAGCAAGCAAACTAGCATAGCAAAGATAGTAGTGATTTTGAGGGTATGATCATCTTGCCTGCACAGTTGTCAGAGTTGACTGGATCCTCAAAAGCAAACTCAACGGGCTCCTCATTACCGAACTCGTCTCCCGGCTCTACCCAAACAACACAAACAAGCAACAAGAACACAATCAACCACGTGCAAACTCCAACAATAAGAGGCAATGATGGTATGCTATGCGGGATGCGATGCGGGATACAAAATGCAAGACGTGACAGGAAATGCATGAACCTGGCCTCAACTTGGAAAACCAAGTGTGCCACTGGATAGAGGGGATGAAATCGCTTGACAACGATATAAAGATCATTGGAATCGGAGTTACAGTTTGGAAATGGCAAGCGTTTTAAGATATGACACCGGTCTGCGATTTACAGCAAGTAGGCATCTAAATGCAACGAAATGAACATGCTCCAGCCATCAAACATGACAACAAAATACATGGCAGGGATGCCCACAAGATGCTTAACAAAACACTTGCACTGAGCCATGGCCACCATTATGAGGTTCAAACAAGCATGGCAAAAACACAAATGCAAAACAGATTTCAGACTTAGTGAAATTAACACTAGTCTGAAATTTAAGATCACGAAGCTCTCTTCGGAGCAGCAAAACAACATGATACATGACCTGATTATGAAAAGTAAGAACATGGCATGGAGCTACTCAACAAGCTTATCAAAAGTCCCAAAGTGACCTGGGGCCAAAAGGGATCACAAAATATACTAACAAGCACACGAACATAGCTCATGCACAATCAGTTTTCAGACTTAGTGAAAACTGAGACATGCTGAAATTTAACTCACGAAGGCATGTAAACGAGCTCGATGCACTCACTACGGTGCAAGTCATGGCAAGGCAAGCATATATCCATTAAGAAGGCACAAAATGCTAGCTAGACATGGCAAGAAAAATGGCATAGCATGCACGGATCAATAACAATAGCATCGGCAAAATCGCAAACAAGTTGACGATCTGCCCAGATTTACCACGAAGCAAAAGTAGAGCTCGATTGACTCAAGCTAGAGTACTCCACATATGCAAAAAAAGACATGGATGGATAGAGCATAACATGATTAACAAAACTCCCTTACTGATCATCCCCAAAAGAGGCACGGATCACTAGGAAACAAGCTGAACATATGGCATCATGAACTAAATAATCCCAGACTTAGAGAAATCCACTAAGTCCCTGAAAACAGATTTACCAAGTGCCTCACTTTGCAAGCTTGCACAAGTCACCACACACATCCTAAAAATGCATGGGTATCACCTCTAGAAAGAAGACAAAATGCTTAACAAATCATATCAAGGACTCATGGGCATATCATGCACACAATAATCATGGCAAAAATGACAAAAGTCTAAGATGAACTAACAGATCTGACAATTAACTCACGAAGCCTCCTTCTAGCAGCATTTCGGGCATCAAGATGAACTCAAATGAAAATGATTCAATGGAATGAAATGATGTACTCGTCGAGACGAACATTTTGATATACTATATGTCCAAAACGGAGCTACGGATGCGAAAATATGGCAGGTCAAAGTATGCACCAAAATTAGAGGGAGAGGGGAAAAAGTCAACCGTTAGGGTATTTCAGATCTTAGATCTGGAAACACTGTTCACGCGCGGAAACCGACGAACACCGGAGATGAACTTGGCGCTTGCCGGAGTCTTGCCGGAGCTCGCGGGGAAGGAGAGGCCGGGGCTCCCGCCGGCGAGAACGTGGGGTCGCGGGGCCGGCCGGTGGGCGGCGAGGGGCGGCGCGGGCTGGGCGGCGGGGAGGCGAACGGCGGTGAGGTCGGCGAGGCGAGGTGGCGGCCGGCATTGCGGAAGACGGCGGCGGGGGCGCGCGGATCGGGCGGCGCGGCTCCCTGCACGGCGGCGCGGGCGATGGGCCTCGGGGGCCGTACGCGGGCCTCCCGGGCTGGCTGGCGGCGGCGGCGGGCGTGGCCACATGGCGCGACCCCAGTGGCTGCGGGCGGCGGCGGCGAAGCGTTCGGCCGAGTCGGACAATGTCCGGCCGGTCGCGGAGATGTTTTTTTAGCTAGGGTTTCGGGGGAAGGGAGAGATCCGAATTTGGAGGGGGCTATTTATAGGCATAAGTGGAGCTAGGAGAGTCCAAATGAGGTGCGGTTTTCGGCCACGCGATCGTGATCGAACGCTCTAGGACATGGAGCAGAGTTTGGTGGGTTTTGGGCCAAAATGGAGGGGTGTTGGGCTGCAACACACATGAGGCCTTTTTGGTCCCTCGGTTAACCGTTGGAGTATCAAACGAAGTCCAAATGGTACGAAACTTGACAGGCGGTCTACCGGTAGTAAACCAAGGCCGCATGACAAGTCTTGGTCCAATCCGGAAATGTTTAATCCCCACACACGAAAGAAAGCTAGAATTGACCACCGGAGGAGAACGAGGCGCCGGAATGCAAAACGGACAACGGGGAAAATGCTCGAATGCATGAGATGAACACGTATGCAAATGCAATGCACATGATGACATGATATGAGATGCATGAAACGAAAACAACACACGGAGACAAAGACCCGAACCCGAGAAATAAATATAACTTAACGCCGGAATCGGCAAGAGTTGGAGTACAAATTGGGAAAGTTATATCTGGGGCGTTACAGGGAGTGCCCATACCCATGTTATTATGTCTCCTTCTTTGTTGTTGGTGAAATATTCTTGGTGATGATTCCTCTCAGGATACGATTCTCCTCCTCGAGCTTGTTGACTTGCTGCTTGAGGTCCATTGTTTCCTTATGAAGCTTTCCTGTGACGGCTAAAGCTCCTTGCACCCAAGGGTGTTTCATAGCTGCGGGAGAACAAGTGACACTCCTCTTCTTATTATCATAAGAAAGAAATCTAACATTGGAAGGGATAACCGAGTTTGGAATAGCTGAGCTCTGTAGTTCCCCCATCGTGAACCCAGCTCGGAAGCGAGAGGTGACTTCTTGATCCTCCATGGCATCTACCCTCATTAAGTCAGCCTCCATCTCTTCCTCCGTTGCTGGCCCAAAGTGGTCAGGGTCGCTGTTTGCCCTTGGTTCCGATGCCGGATTAGATACCCGGCTCTCCCCGACTGATTCTTGAGAAGACATCTTGCTCTAATCTGCAACAGCAACAACTCGAAACAAAAACAGAGGATATTTGCGTGATACGGGAGTCAAAACCTTCAGGAGAATATATAGTGAATTTTTACCGACCAAAATACATATCGTGCAAGAAAACGGAGTCCGGAAGGCACGCGAGGATCTCACGAGGTAGGGGGCGCGCCCAGGGGGGTAGGGCGCGCCCTACACCCTCGTGGGGCCCTCGTGTCCTTCCCGGACTGCTACTTAATTTTCTATTTTTCTAAATATTCCAAAACGGAGAAATATTGCCTTAAAAATTGTTTTGGAGTCGGTTTACTTACCGTACCACATACCTATTCCTTTTCGGAGTCTAAAACATTCTGGAAAGTGTCCCTTATGTATTCCTCCGGGGTTACGGTTTCAATAATATTGGTTTCAATATTTATGGGATTACCTGAGATATAATGTTTAATTCTCAGACCATTTACCACCTTCGGATTTGTGCCTTCGAAGTTGTTGATTTTTATGGCACCGGAACGATAGACCTCCTCGATAACATAGGGGCCTTCCCATTTAGAGAGAAGTTTTCCTGCAATAAATCTTAAACGAGAGTTGTATAGCAATACATAATCACCTACATTAAACTCACGCTTTTGTATCCTTTTGTCATGCCATCTTTTAACCTTTTCTTTAAACAACTTGGCATTTTCATAAGCTTGGGTTCTCCATTCATCAAGTGAGCTAATATCAAATAACCTCTTTTCACCGGCAAGTTTGAAATCATAGTTGAGCTCTTTAATAGCCCAATATGCCTTATGTTCTAGTTCGAGAGGTAAGTGACATGCTTTTCCATATACCATTTTATACGGAGACATACCCATAGGATTTTTATATGCAGTTCTATAGGCCCATAATGCATCATCAAGTTTCTTGGACCAATTCTTTCTAGACCTATTGACAGTCTTTTGCAAAATTAATTTGAGTTCTCTATTACTCAATTCTACTTGACCACTAGACTGTGGGTGATACGAAGATGCAATTCTATGATTGACTTCATATTTAGCAAGCATTTTACGGAAAGCACCATGAATAAAATGTGAACCACCATCAGTCATTAAATATCTAGGGACTCCAAACCTCGGAAAAATAACTTCTTTAAGCATTTTAATAGAAGTGTTATGATCAGCACTACTAGTTGGAATAGCTTCTACCCACTTAGTAACGTAATCAACAGCAACTAAAATATGTGTATATCCATTAGAGGCAGGAAAAGGTCCCATATAATCAAAGCCCCAAACATCAAACGGTTCAATAACAAGTGAATAATTCATAGGAATTTCTTGATGTCTACTAATATTACCAATTCTTTGACATTCATCACAAGATAGGACAAACTTACGGGCATCCCTGAAGAGAGTAGGCCAATAAAAAACCGGATTGCAATACCTTATGTGCAGTTCTATCTCCCGTCTGGTGTCCTCCATAAGTTTCGGAGTGGCACTTGTGTAGGATCTGTTCCTGTTAATGCTCAGGTACACAATGTCTAATAACACCATCTACTCCTTCTTTATAAAGATGTGGGTCATCCCAAAAGTAATGTCTCAAATCATAGAAGAACTTTTTCTTTTGTTGGTATGTGAAGCTAGGTGGTATAAATTTAGCAACTATGTAATTAGCATAATCAGCATACCAAGGGGTACTACGAGAAGTACTTATGACATTTAATTGTTCCTCAGGAAAGCTATCATCAATAGGTAGTGGGTCATCAAGAACATTCTCTAACCTAGATAAGTTGTCTGCAATGGGGTTCTCAGCTCCTCTTCTATCAACAATATGTAAATCAAATTCTTGTAGCAAGAGAACCCATCTAATAAGTCTAGGTTTAGCATCTTTCTTCTCCATAAGATATTTAAGTAGCATGATCAGTGTGGATAGTTACTTTAGAATCAACAATATAAGGTCTGAACTTATCACAAGCAAATACAACTGCTAAAACTTCTTTTCAGTAGTAGCATAATTTCTTTGTGCATTGTCTAAAGTCTTACTAGCATAATGGATAACATTTAATTTCTTATCAACTCTTTGCCCTAGAACAGCACCTAAAGCATAATCGCTAGCATCACACATAATTTCAAACGGTAAATTCCAATCAGGTGGCTGAACAATAGGTGCAGAGACTAATGCTTTCTTAAGTATTTCAAATGCTTCTACACAATCTGCATCAAAGACAAATGGTATATCTTTTTGTAATAAATTAGTCAGAGGCCGAGATATTTTTGAGAAGTCCTTAATGAACCTCCTACAAAATCCGGCGTGACCAAGGAAACTTATTATACCTTTGATGTCCTTGGGACATGGCATCTTTTTAATAGCATCAACCTTGGCTTTATCAACTTCAATACCTCTTTCAGAAACTTTATGCCCAAGACAATACCCTCATTAACCATAAAGTGGCACTTTTCCCAATTCAAGACAAGATTAGTTTCTTCACATCTCTGCAAAACTCGATCAAGATTGCTCAAGCAATCATCAAAAGAAGATCCATAGACGGAAAAGTCGTCCATGAAAACCTCACAAATCTTTTCACAAAAGTCAAAGAATATAGCCATCATGCATCTTTGAAAGGTAGCAGGTGCATTACATAAACCAAAAGGCATACGTCTATAAGCAAAAGTACCAAAAGGGCATGTAAAAGTAGTCTTTGATTGATCTTTAGCCGGCACAGGTATTTGAGAGAAACCAGAATAACCATCTAGAAAGCAGTAATGTGTATGCTTGCATAATCTTTCTAGCATTTGATCGATAAAAGGTAAGGGGTAATGATCTTTCTTAGTAGCCTTATTTAATTTGCGGAAATCAATTACCATCCTATAACCTGTAATAATTCTTTGTGGAATAAATTCATCTTTATCATTAGGAACAACAGTAATACCTCCCTTCTTAGGGACACAATGAACAGGACTTGCCCACTGACTATCAGCAACGGGATAAATTATACCTGCCTCTAGAAGCTTTAGTATTTCTTTTCTTACCACTTCTTTCATTTTAGAATTCAGACGTCGTTGAGGATCACGAACTGGTTTGGCATCTACTTCCAAATTTATTTTATGTTGACATAGAGTGGGACTAATGCCCTTAAGACCATCAAGAGTATATCAAATAGCAGCACGGTGCTTCTTCAGAGTTTTCAATAATCATTCTTCTTCATGCTCTGAAAGTTTAGCACTAATAATAACAGGATATATCTTCTTTTCATCAAGATAAGCATATTTAAGATTATCAGGCAACGGTTTAAGCTCAAACACGGGATCACCCTTAGGTGGAGGGGGATCCCCTAGGATTTCAACAGGCAAATTGTGTTTCAGAATAGGTTCCTATTTAAAGAATACTTCATCTATTTCCTTCTTTCATTCATAAGCATATCATTCTCATGGTCTAGCAAATATTGTTCTAAAGGATCACTAGGAGGTACGGCAATAGAAGCAAGACCAATAATTTCATCCTTACTAGGCAATTCTTCTTCACGGTGTTGTTTACTAAATTTTGAGAAATCAAACTCATGAGTCATATCATCTAAGCCGACAATAACAACATCCCTTGTGCAATCTATGGTAGCATTAACAGTATTCAAGAAGGGTCTACCAAATATAATGGGACAAAAGCTATCTTGTGGGGAACCAAGAACAAGAAAATCAGCAGGATATTTAGTTTTCCCACGCAAGACTTCAACATCTCTAACAATTCCCATTGGTGAAATAGTATCTCTATTAGCAAGTTTAATAGTAACATCAATTTCTTCTAACTCAACAGGTGCAATGTCATGCATAATTTCTTTGTATAAGTCAATAGGTATTGCACTAGCACTAGCACCCATATCACATAACCCATGATAACAATGATCTCCTATTTTAACAGAAATAACAAGCATGCCTACCACAGGTCTAGGTTTATCTGTATCACGGGGTTTAGCAATTCTAACAGTTTCATTACAGAAGTAAATAACATGCCCATCTATATTATCAGACAAGAGATCTTTAACAATAGTGATATTAGGTTCAACTTTAACTTGCTCAGGAGGTGTATATGTTTTAATATTGCTTTTACGAACCACAGTTGAAGCTTTAGCATGATCCTTTATCCTAACAGGGAAAGGTGGATTCTCAACACAACAAGTAGGAACAATAGGATCATTATAAGTGACAGTCTTTTCTTCAACTTTAATAGGTGCAGCTACTTTTACTTCTATGGGAAGATGATATTTAAACCACTTCTCCTTAGGGAGATCAACATAAGTAGCAAAAGATTCACAGAAAGAAGCTACTATCTCAGAATCAAATCCATATTTAGTGCTAAACTTACGGAAAATATCGGTATCCATAAAAGATTTAACACAATCAAACTTAGGTGTCATACCTGACTCCTTACCTTCGTCGAGATCCCAATATTCAGAGTTGCGTTTAAATCTATCCAATAAATCCCATCTAAATCCAATAGTCTTCATCATAAAAGAGCCAGCACAAGAAGTATCGAGCATGGTGCGATTATTTTCAAAAAGTCAAGCATAAATTTTTTGAAGAATTGTTTCTCTTGGGAGCTCAAGATTGGGGCATGAATATAACATTGATTAAAGCCTCCCCCAAGCTTGAGCAATGCTTTCTCCTTCGCGAGGCCAAAAATTATATATATAATTGCAGTCACGATGAACAAGATGCATAGGGTAATACTTTTGATGAAATTCCAATTTCAATCTTCTATAGTTCCATGATCTCGTATCATCACATAGCCTATACCATGTCAATGCGTCTCCCTTCAAAGATAAAGGGAAGACCTTCTTCTTAGCAACATCATCGGGTATACCTGCAAGCTTAAATAATCCACAAACTTCATCCACATATATTAGGTGTTCATCAGGATGCTTTGTTCCATCTCCTGTGAAAGGATTAGCTAGCAGTTTTTCGATCATACCCGAAGGATACTCATAAGGAATTTCATTTTCAATAGGTTTAGTAGGTTGAGGAGCAACTCTTTGCTCTACTGGTCGGGGTGAAGATACACCGAACAAGCCCCTCAGAGGATTACTTTCCATAGTAACAAGTGACAGTAAATTTCAGCACACTATATAAATTTTTCCTTACCAAATTCCACCTACCAAAGGCGCTTCACTCCCCGGCAACAGCGCCAGAAAAGAGTCTTGATGACCCACAAGTATAGGGGATCTATCGTAGTCCTTTCGATAAGTAAGAGTGTCGAACCCAACGAGGAGCAGAAGGAAATGATAAGCGGTTTTCAGCAAGGTATTCTCTGCAAGTACTGAAATAAGTGGTAATAGATAGTTTTTTGATAAGATAATTTGTAACCAGCAACAAGTAACAAAAGTAAATAAAGTGCAGCAAGGTGGTCCAATCCTTTTTGTAGCAAGGGACAAGCCTGGACAAACTCTTATATAAGGAAAAGCGCTCCCGAGGACACATGGGAATATCGCCAAGCAAGTTTTCATCATGTTCATATGATTCGCGTTCGGTACTCTGATAATTTGTCATGTGGGTGGACCGGTGCTTGGGTGCTCTTCTTACTTGAACAAGCATCCCACTTATTACTAACCTCTATTGCAAGCATCCGCAACTACAACAAAAGTATTAAGGTAAACCTAACCATAGCATGAAACATATGGATCCAAATCAGCCCCTTACGAAGCAACGCATAAACTAGGGTTTATGCTTCTGTCACTCTAGCAACCCATCATCTACTTATTACTTCCCAATGCCTTCTTCTAGGCCCAAATAATGGTGAAGTGTTATGTAGTCGATGTTCACATAACACCACTAGAGGCTAGACAACATACATCTCATCAAAATATCAAACGAATACCAAATTCACATGACTACTAATAGCAAGACTTCTCCCTTGTCATCAGGAACAAACGTAACTACTCACAAAGCATATTCATGTTCATAATCAGAGAGGTAATAATATGCATAAAGGATCTGAACATATGATCTTCCACCAATTAAACCAACTAGCATCAACTACAAGGAGTAATCAACACTACTAGCAACCTACTAGCACCAATCCTGGACTTGGAGACAAGAATTGGACACAAGAGATGAACTAGGATTTTGAGATGAGATGGTGCTGATGAAGATGTTGATGGAGATTGCCCTCTCCCGATGAGAGGAGCGTTGGTGATGACGATGGCGATGATTTCCTCCTCCTGGAGGGAAGTTTCCCCGGCAGAACAGCTCTGCCAGAGCCCTAGATTGGTTCCACCAAGGTTCCGCCTCGTGGCGGCGGAGTTTCGTCCCAAAAGGTTGCTTTTGGTTTTTTTCTCGGCGAAAGACTTCATATAGCAGAAGATGGTCATCGGAGAGCCACCAGGGGGCCCACAAGGTAGGGGGGCGCGCCCCCCACCCTCGTGGACAAGGTGTGGGCCCCCTTGTCTTCATCTTTGGCGAGGATTTTTCATTATTTATTATAAGGTATTCCATGGAGTTTCAGGACTTTTGGAGTTGTGCAGAATAGGTCTCTAATATTTGCTCCTTTTCCAGCCCAGAATTCCAGCTGCCGGCATTCTCCCTCCTTATGTAAACCTTGTAAAATAAGAGAGAATAGCCATAAGTATTGTGACATAATGTGAAATAATAGCCCATAATGCAATAAATATCGATATAAAAGCATGATGCAAAATGGACGTATCAGTGTTAAATCACATGGCGATGTGAACTAGATTAGTGACTCAAGTGCAAGTGGTAGACTGAAGGAAATATGCCCTAGAGGAAATAATAAAGTTGTTATTTTGTATTTCCTTATGTCATGATAAATTTTTATTATTCATGCTAGAATTGTATTAACCAGAAACTTGATACATGTGTGGATACCTAGACAAAACACTGTGCCCCAAGTAAGCCTCTATTAGACTAGCTCGTTAATCAAAGATGGTTAAGTTTCTTACCATAGACATGTGTTGTCATTTGATGAAAGGGATCACATCATTAGGAGAATGATGTGATGGACAAGACCCACCTGTTAGCTTAGCATATTGATCGTTCAGTTTTATTGCTATTGCTTTCTTCATGTCAAATACATATTCCTTCGACTATGAGATTATGCAACTCCCAGATACCGAAGGAATACCTTGTGTGCTATCAAACGTCACAACATAACTGGGTGATTATAAATAAGCTCTACAGGTATCTCCGAAGGTGTTTGTTGGGTTGGCATAGATTGAGATTAGGATTTGTCATTCCGAGTATCGGAGAGGTATCTCTGGTCCCTCACGGTAATGCGCATCATAAGAAGCCTTGCAAGTAAAGTGACTAATGAGTTAGTTTCAGGATGATGTATTATGGAACGGGTAAAGAGACTTGCCGGTAACAATATGGAACTAGGTATGTAGATACCGACGATCGAATCCCGGGCAAGTAACATACCGATGGACAAAGGGAATAACATATCTTGTCATAACGATTCGGCCGATAAAGATCTTTGTAGAATATGTAGGAGCCAATATGAGCATCCAGGTTCCGCTATTGGTTATTGATCAGAGAAGTGTCTCGGTCATGTCTACATAGTTCTCGAACCAGTAGGGTCTGCACGCTTAACGTTCGATGATGATATAATATTATGTGAGTTTTGTGTCTTGGTGACTGAATGTTGTTCGGAGTCCTGGATGAGATCACGGACATGACGAGGCGTCTCGAAATGGTTGAGAGGTAAAGATTGATATATAGGACGATGGTATTTGGACACTGGAAGTGTTCCAGTGGGTGTGGGTACTTATCGGGTCACGGGAAGGTGTTTGAGGTACCCCCGGCAATCTATGGGCCATATGGGCCTTGTGAAGGAACACACCAGCCCACATTGGGCTGGTGCGCCCTATAAGGCTATAGGAGGAGGAGAAGGAAAGGGGGGAAGGGAAAGGAAAGTGTGGATTAGGATTCCCACTTCCTTCCCTCACCCCCTTCTTTCGTTCCCCTTCATGCATACATGGAAAGGGGGGCGCAGGGCAAGGCAGGGATCTAGGGGGCGGCGGCCTACCCTAGGGCGCCCCTGGCTGCCTCTCCTCCCCCTCCCACCTATATATATGTGGGAAGGGGTGCCTAGAACACACACCAACCATCGTTATCCGTGTGCGGTGCCCCCTTCCATAGTTTACGCCTCCGGTCATATCTTCATAGTGTTTAGGCGAAGCCCTGCGCGGATCACTTCACCATCACCGTCACCACGCCGTCGTGCTGATGGAACTCATCTTCTTCCTTGACACCTTTGCTGGATCAAGAGGAAGAGGGACGTCATCGAGCTGAACGTGTGCAGAACTCAGAGGTGTCGTACATTCGGTGCTTGATCGGTCGGATCTAGAAGCAGTTCGACTACATCAACCGCGTTGTCAAACGCTTTCACTTTCGGTCTACAGGGGTACATAGACACACTCTCGCCCTCGTTGGTATGCATCTCCTAGATAGATCTTGCGTGAGCATAGTAATTTTTTTGAAATTGCATGCTACGTTTCCCAACAGAGATACCATTTTTCGTATTATATCATGATTGTTTTGAAGAAGTGTTGTCATCTGAGATTTATTATTATTACTCGCTAGATGAGTATGCCATTGATATGAGTAAATGTGAGACCTAAATGTTATTGTGAATATGGCTAGTTCATAATCTTTGCTGAAAACCTGAATATTGGCTAGCCATATTTGCAACAACAAGATCAAACAGAGTTTGTAAAAGTTTTTCTTTGTCACTTTCAGTTTGTCAACTGAATTGCTTGAGGACAAGCAATGGGTTAAGCTTGGGGAGTTGATACGTCTCCCTCGTATCTACTTTTCCAAACTCTTTTGCCCCTGTTTTGGACTCTAATTTGCATGATTTGAATGGAACTAACCCGGACTGATGTTGTTTTCAGTAGAATTGCCGTGATGTTATTTTTGTGCAGAAAACAAAGTTATCGGATTGACCTGAAAATTTATGGAGAATTTTTGTGGAATATATAAAAAATACTAGCGCAAGAAGTTACCAAAGGGGAGCCACCCAGAGTCCACAAGCCCTAGGGGCGCGCCCTGCGGGCTTGTGGGCCCCCGGCCCCCTAGACCTCCTCCGACCCTAATTCCAACGCTTTGAAAAAGTTGTCAGTAATTGACTGCCGAACACACATGTGTTTCTAGTCTTTGAGACTAAGCAAACCATGCACTTCGGACAAATGAAGATGTGTTTCGGTGGCACATGGTCGGCTGGCCTTATCCCCTGTTAGAAGGGAAATATCTATAAGCTCTATACGGATGCTTAGTGTAACGCCCTCGATGCGGCTATAGCTCCCACGTGTCGAGGCACGATTTAGAGACATAACCGCATTGAAAGCAATGTCGCAAGTTAGGCAATCATCACAACATCCCATGTAATATATAGAATAAAAGGGGAGATACATAGTTGGCTTACACTCGCCACGTCACATCAAAGTACATAAATAACATACATCATCCAAACACTCATGGCCCGACTATGGCGCCAAAATAAAAGACAACCCAACCAGCGACATAGGTCCCGATCACCCCAACTGGGCACCACTACTGATCATCAGGAAAAGACACATAGTAACACTGAGAATCCTCATCGTACTCCCACTTGAGCTCAAGCGCGCCATCTGGAGCTGTATCATCTGTCCCTGCATCTGGTGTAATAGTAATCTGTGAGCCACAGGGACTCAGCAATCTCGCACCCTCGCGATCAAGACTATTTAAGCTTAATAGGTAGGATGGGGTAAATGTATGAGAGGAGCTGCAGCAAGTGACTAGCATATATGGTGGATAACTTATTCGCAAAAGAGAGCGAGAAGAGAGAGCAAGGCGCGAGCGAGAAACTAGAGAGCAACCTGCGCAAACATAACTCCAACACCGTGTCTGCTTCCCGGACTCCGCCGAGAAGAGGCCATCACGGTAACGCACTCGGTTGATTCATTTTAATTACTTAAGGTTCAAGTTATCTACAATCGGACATTAACAAATTCCCATCTGCCCATAACCGCGGGCACGGCTTTCGAAAGATCAATCCCTGCAGGGGGGTCCCAACTTAGCCCATAACAAGCTCTCACGGTCAATGAAGGAATAGACCTCCACCCGAGACATTCCGATCAGACTCGGTATCCCGGTACAACAAGACATTTCGACAGGTTAAAACAAGACCAGCAACACCGCCCGAATGTGCCGACAAATCCCGATTGGAGCTGCACATATCTCTTTCTCAGGGCACACTCAGATTGTCCTAGGTGCGGGTAGGCCAGCCCAGAGTTGCCCCTGGTGGCCACCGGAAGCTGACAGTTGGACCAACACTCAGAGGAGCACTGGCCCGGGGGGGTTAAAATAAGATGACCCTCGGGCTCCGAAAACCCAAGGGAAAAAGAGGCTAGGTGGCAAATGGTAAAACCAATGTTGGGCATTGCTGGAAAAGTTTTAATCAAGGCGAACTATCAAGGGGTTCCCATTATCACCCAACCACGTAAGGGACACAAAATCCGGGAACATAACACTGATATGACGGAAACTATGGCGACAAGAGTGGAACAAAACACTAGGCGAGAGGCCGAGCCTTCCACCCTTTACCAAGTATATAGATGCATTAAGATAACATGGCAATATAATGATATCCCAACAAGTAAATAAATGTTCCAACAAGGAACGGCTCCAATCTTCACCTGCAACTAACAACGCTATAAGAAGGGCTGAGCAAAGCGGTAACATAGCCAATCAACGGTTTGCTAGGACAATGGTGGGTTAGAGGCTGAACATGGCAATTGGGAGGCTGACAAGCAAGTGGTAGGCATCGTAGCATTGGCATAGCAAAAGAGCGAACAAACTAGCATAGCAAAGATAGTAGTGATTTCGAGGGTATGATCATCTTGCCTGCACAGTTGTCAGAGTTGACTGGATCCTCAAAAGCAAACTCAACGGGATCCTCATTAGCGAACTCGTCTCCCGGCTCTACCCAAACAAGACAAACAAGCAACAAGGATACAATCAACCACGTGCAAAACTCAAACAATAAGATGCAAGGGTGATATGCTATGCGGGATGCGATGCGGGATGCAAAACGCAAGATATGACAGGAAATGCACGAACCTGGCCTCAACTTGGAAAACCAAGTGTGCCACTAGAAAGATGGGATGAAATCGCTTGAAAACGATATAAAGAACGCCGGAATCGGAGTTACGGTTTGGAAATGGCAAGCGATTTAAGAATGACACCGGTCTGCGATTTACAGCAAGTGGGCATCTAAATGCAACGAAATGAACATGCTACAGCACCCAAACATGACAACAAAATACATGGCAGGGATGTACACAAGATGCTTAACAAAACACTAGCACTGAGCCACGGCCAAATCATCCATTAGGAGGTTCAAACAAGCATGGCAAAAACGCAAATGCATAACAGATTTCAGACTTAGTGAAATTAACACTAGTCTAGAATTTCAGATCACGAAGCTCTCTTCGGAGCAGCAAAACAACATGATACATGACCTGATTATGAAAAGTAAGAACATGGCATGAAGCTACTCAACAAGCTTAACAAAAGACCCAAAGTGACCAGGGGCCAAAAGGGTTCACAAAATATATTAACAAGCACACGAACATAGCTCACACACAATCAGTTTTCAGACTTAGTGAAAACTGAGACATGCTGAAATATAACTCACGAAGGCATGTAAACGAGCTCGATACACTCACTACGGTGCAAGTCATGGCAGGGCAAGCATATATCCATTAAGAAGACACAAAATGCAAGCTAGACATGGCAAGAACAATGGCATAGCATGCACGGATCAACTATAATAACATCGGCAAAATCACAAACAAGTTGACGATCTGCCCAGATTTACCACGAAGCAAAAGTAGAGCTCGATTGACTCAAGCTAAAGTACTCCACATGTGCAAAGAAAGACATGGATGGATATAGCATAACAAGATTAACAAAACTCCTTTACTGATCATCCTCAAAAGAGGCACGGGTCACTAGGAAACAAGCTGAACATATGGCATCATGAACTAAATAATCCCAGACTTAGTGAAAACAACTAAGTCCCTTAGAACAGATTTACCAAGTGCCTCTCTTTGCAAGCTTGCACAAGTCACCACACACATCCTAAAACTGCATGGCTTGCACCTCTAGAAAGAAGACAAAATGCTTAACAAATCATATGAAGGACTCACAGGCATATCATGCACACAATAATCATGGCAAAAATAACAAAAGTCTAAGATGAACTAGCAGATCTGACAATTATCTCACGAAGCCTCCTTCTAGCAGCATTTCGGGCATCAAGATGAACTCAAATGAAAATTATGCAATGGAATGAAATGATGTACTCGTCGAGGCGAACATTTTTATATACTATATGTCCAAAACGGAGTTACGGATGTGTAGATATGGCAGGTCAAAGATAGCACAAAAATCAGGGTTCAGGAGAGAAAAGTCAACCGAGATATTTTCATATCCAGATCTGCACGGATTACGAGGATCGCCGGGGAGCTCGCCGGAGTTCGTGGTTGCCGGGGAAGGAGAGGAAGAAGCCGGGGAAGGAGAGGAGGAAGCCGGCCGGGGCATGGTGGTGTGGCCGCGGTGAGGTGCGGCGGCGCCGGCGGGGCGGATGGCGGCGGTGGCCCACCGGAGCGGCGCGGGCGGTCGCCGTCGCCGGCGAGGGACGCGGCGGCCGGCGCGGCAGGCGCGGGCGAGCTGGGCGGTGCGCGGGCGGCGAGGAGGAGGCGCGGGGCGCGGGCTGGGGAGGGCCCCGTGCGGGCTTGCGGGCCGACGGCGGGAGGAGAGCGGCGGCGCCACGTGGCAGCGTCTGAGTGGCCGGGCGCGGCGGGGCGGACGCGTCCGGTTAGGCGGCGGACATGTCCATCGGTGGCGTGGGATTTTTAGGGTTTCGGGGAGAGGGAGAGATCTGAAATCGGGGGGTGTCTATTTATAGGCATAAGTGGAGCTAGGAGAGTCCAAATGAGGTGCGGTTTTCGGCCACGCGATCGTGATCGAACGCTCTAGATGATAGAGCAGATTTTGGTGGGTTTTGGGCCAAATTGGAGTGGTGTTGGGCTGCAACACACACGAGGCCTTTTCGGTCCCTCGGTTAACCGTAGGAGTATCAAACGAAGTCCAAAAGATACGAAACTTGACAGGCGGTCTACCGATAGTAAACCAAGTCCGCTTGGCAAGTCTCGGTCCAATCTGGAAATGTTTAATCCCCACACACGAAAGAAAGCTAGAAATGCCCACCGGAGGAGAACGAAACGCCGGAATGCAATACGGACAACGGGGAAAATGCTCAAATGCATGAGATGAACATGTATGCAAATGCAATGCACATGATGATATGATATGAGATGCATGAAAACGAAAACAACACACGGAGACAAAGACCCGAACCCGAGAAATAAATATAACTTAACGCCGGAAATGGCAAGAGTTGGAGTACAAATTGGGAAAGTTATATCTGGGGTGTTACAACACTCCACCACTAAGAAAAGATCTCGTCCCGAGATCTAGGACTGAAAGAACTCCGGGTACTCAGAACGGAGGTGATCCTCGCGTTCCTAGGTAGCTTCACGGTCGGAATGTTGTGACCACTTTACTTTGAGAAATTTGGTTGACTTGTTGCGGGTCTTGCGTTCAGTCTCTTCAAGGATTGCAACTAGGTGCTCACGATAGGAGAGATCTTCTTGGAGCTCAATGTCCTCGAAGTTGATGGTGCGTTCAGGCGTCTTGAAGCACTTTCAGAGCTGAGAGACATGGAACACATCATGAACATTTGCAAAGTTTGACGGAAACTCGAGTTGATAGGCGAGGTCGCCTCTCTTGCTGACAATCTTGAAAGGTCCCACGTATCTGGGGTGCAAGCTTCCCTTTGATACCGAAGCGACGAGTCCCTTTCATAGGAGAGACGCGGAGGTAAACATGATCTCCGATCTCGAAAGCCAAATCACGGTGTTTACTATCATAGTAGCTCTTCTAGCGGGATTGGGCTGCTTTGAGGTTATCACGAATGACCTTGCACATTTCTTCTGCCTCTGTGATTAAGTCATTACCCAGCAGCTGACGTTCACCGGTTTCAGACCAGTTGAGAGGGGTACGGCACTTCCTACCATACAGAATTTCAAATGGGGCCTTGCCCGAACTTGCTTGAAAACTGTTGTTGTATGAGAATTCAGCATAAGGAAGACAATCCTCCCACTTCATGCCGAAGGAGATCACACAAGCCCTGAGCATATCTTCAAGAATCTGGTTGACACGCTCGACTTGACCGCTTGTTTGAGGATGGAAAGCTGTGCTGAAGCGGATGTTGGTGCCCATGGCCTTCTGAAAAGAATCCCAAAACTTGGAGGTAAAGATGCTGCCATGGTCTAAAGATATCACTTGAGGAATACCGTGCAGAGAGACAATTCGAGAGGTATAGAGTTCCGCCAATTGAGCTGCAGTGATCGACTCTTTGATAGGCAGAAAATGAGCCACTTTGGTGAGCTTGTCGATGACGACAAATATAGCATCATTGCCACGCTTGGACTTTGGAAACGCAGTCACGAAGTCCATTTCAATGTGGTCAAACTTCCATTCTGGAATGGCAAGCGGTTGGAGGAGACCTACCGGCCTTTGGTGTTCTGCCTTCACTCTTCTGCAGACATCACATTCATTCACGAATTGAGCGATCTCGCGCTTCATTCGAGTCCACCAATAAGTTTGCTTCAGATCCTGATACATCTTCGTGCTCCCAGGGTGGATGGAGAGGAGAGAGTTGTGAGCCTCGTTCATGATCACTTTACGGAGGTCACATTTGGGTACCACAATTCGATCCTCGAAGAAGAGAGTGTCCTTGTCATCAAGGCGGTAGCACTTGTACTTGGACTGACTCTTGGCAATCCCAATCTTCACCTTTTTCACCACAGCATCAAGAAGCTCGGCTTGGCGAATCTGGTCTTCCAAGGTAGGAAAGACTTGAAGGTTGGCGAGGAAACCTTGAGGAACAATTTGCAGATTAAGTTTGCGGAAAGCATCACAAAGCTCGGGTTGATAAGGCTTGAGAATCAGACTATTGCAATACGCTTTCCTGCTCAAAGCGTCAGCAATCACATTGGCCTTGCCTGGAGTGTACTCGATACTCGGATTATACTCTTGAATCATTTCGACCCATCGAGTTTGCCTGAGGTTGAGATTAGGGTGGGTGAAGATGTACTTGAGACTCTTGTGATCAGTGAAAATGTCCACTTTTCTTCCCAATAGAAGATGTCTCCAAGTCAAAAGAGCATGCACAACTGCCGCCAACTCGAGATCATGAGTGGGGTAGTTCTTCTCATTAGGCTTCAACTGGCGAGAGGTATAAGCAACAACTTTCTTCTCTTGCATCAAAACTGCGCCAAGACCTTGGAGAGAGGCATCACAAAAGACCTTGCACGGCTTGGACTCATTAGGCGGAGTCAGAACTGGAGCAGTGATCAATTTCTCTTTCAAAGTGTTGAAAGCAATATCACACTCCGGAGACCAAACGTACTTGACGTGCTTCCGAAGAAGATTTGAGAGAGGCTTCGCGATCTTAGAAAAGTTTTCGACGAATCTTCGGCAATAGCTTGCGAGACCGAGGAAGCTACGGAGTTGCTTCACGTTCTGAGGAGGTTCCCAATTAACAATTGCAGACACCTTCTCAAGATTCACGGCAATGCCCTTGCCAGAGATGATATGACCAAGATAAAGAACCTCATCGAGCCAAAATTCGCACTTGGAGAAACTTGGCGTAGAACTGATGTTCCCTCAGCTTGTCAAGAACCAAACGCAAGTGCTTGGCATGATCTTCCTTGTTCTTCGAGAAAACCAGAATGTCGTCGAGATAGACCAAAACGAAGTCATTGGTGTAGGGGTTAAAGATGAAGTTCATCATGCAAGAGAACGTCGGAGGAGCGTTGACGAGGCCAAAAGACATGACAGTGTATTCATATGACCCATAGCTTGTCCTGAAGGCCGTCTTGGGAATATCTTGCTCACGGATTCGAATCTGATGATAACCCATACGGAGATCAAGCTTGGAGAATACTTTGGCACCCTTGAGTTGTTCGAACAGCTCATTGATGTTGGGAAGTGGGTATTTGTTCTTGATGGTCTTCTTGTTCAATGGACGGTAATCAACACAAAGTCGGTCCGTTCCATCCTTCTTCTTCACAAAAAGAACACCACAACCCCACGGAGAAGAACTAGGACGAATGAGACCCATTCTTTCTTGAATATCGAGTTGTTTCTTCAGCTCCTTCAACTCTTCAGGTCCGAGCTTGTAAGGACGCTTGCACACAGGTTCCGTACCCGGCTCGAGATCAATGACAAATTCAACTGGCCGGTGCGGAGGCATTCCTGGGAGCTCTTCTGGGAAGACGTCTTGATACTCACAAACGACTGGAATCTGCGAAATAGCATCCAATTCACCCTTCTCATTGAGAGAAAACAATCGGATTGTATCATCCCGAGCGCCAAAGACAATGACATCCTTAGACGAATGAGTCAATTGAATCTGCCTGGCTGCACAATCGAGCTGAGCCTTGTGCTTAGAGAGCCAGTCCATCCCAAGAATAAGATCGATATCCAAATCACCAAGAACCGTTGGAGAAGCCAGAAACTTGTAGTCACCCAAGGTGATAGTAACATCCGGAACGATGGAGTTAGCCTGCATGCGCTTACCAGGAGAAACAACTGCTAATGGACTAGGCAGAACTTGTGAAACCAATTCATGCCTAGATGTAAATTGCCTCGAGATGAAACAATGCGAAGCACCCGTATCAAAAAGAACTTTTGCAGGAATATCATTAACAGGAAGGTTACCCATGATCACATCTGACGAATCCTCTGCCTGAGCTGCGTTCATCAAGTTAACCTTGGCGTGCTTGGGGTTATGCTTGACCACAGCTGTACTTGCCAATCTGACAGGAGGAGGAGGAGGAAGACGCCTCTGGTTGAAACACTTGTTGGCATAGTGACCCTTTTGTTGGCACTTGTTGCACGTGACCTCTGAAAGCGGACGGTGGTACAGAGCACTCGATCTTGGAGCTTGAGACGAAGTCTTGTTCTGAAAGCCAGGGTTGGGTGGGTGGGAAGAACCACTGCCACTTTTGCTCTTCTGCTGATATGGATGACGGAACGGAGGAGGAGGAAGCCAATACTTCTGCTGCTTGGCCACTTGAGTAGAGGAATAAGGAGTAGCATCTTTGACTCGCTTCTTGGAAGCATCACACTTCAACTGAGTAGCCTCTTGCTTCAGTGCCATGTTGTAGAACTCATCGTACCTCAACGGCTCAAAGAGGACAAGAGCGAGCTGAATTTCTTCTCTGAGACCACCCCTGAACTGATATATCATACTCTTCTCATCAGGTACGTCCTGCTTGGCAAAGCGGGCAAGCTTCTGGAACAACTTGTTGTAGTCATAGACAGACAAAGAGCCTTGCTTCAGGTTGCTGAATTCCTCACGTTTACTTTCAGTCACACTCTGAGGGATGTGATGAGCTCGGAAATCTCGGCGGAAATCATCCCAAGTGATCAAACGTCCACCTCTGGAATCCTTGTACTGCTGGAACCACTCTGCAGCCTGATCTTTGAGTTGGACGGAAGCGAACTTGACGAAATCTTCAGGCCTGACGTTGCTGCATTCAAAATGCTTGCCCAGATCCACCAGCCAATCGTCAGCATCGGTTGCCTCAACACAATTGCTGAACGTCTTCGGCCCATTAGTAAGGAACTGGTTCAGTGTAGCAAAATGGTTCTGATTGTTGCCTTGATTCCCTTGACTGCCTTGATTGCGCTCTTGGAGGATTTGCATGATCAACTGTGTGTTTGCATTGGTTGCGGCCATCACAGCTTGCCAAGCCTCCGGAGGAGGTGGAGGTGGTGGCGGATCAGGATTCGGAGTCGTGCGCGTTGGAGGAGCCATCCTGAAGAGGTTGACAACCATTAGCACATAGATAGACCAATATTGAAGCTGAAACCAACGTAATGAAAATTGCAACATAAAGTCTTCACATCCGAACAAAATGAACGAATGCACTTCTCTCGAAGTGGTCACATATTCCTAAATTGCGAAGCCATGTAGAATGAATGTAGACGAAGTAAAACAACAAGGTACGGATCAAGAACGAATAATCGGTAAGAAACCCCAATCTGACACCAATATCCGTGGAAGAAGAGCTAGAGCTACAAGAATTCCCACCTATGAAACTCCCGAAACTTTCCGGTCATGCAATCAGGTGTTGGGGATACAGGGGAAGCATAATATCTCACCCAAACTAGCAAATCCTACATCCAGCTGTATCCATCCTTCAACACATAACCAAGAAACCTTCGGAAACCATCTACCTCAACCTTCGAAAAGCATCCGTTATACAAGTTATGGCGATACTCCCGAACTACCGCCCCGATACTGGGTGGCGTCGAGGTTATCTCACCAACGAACTGCAGAAAAGAGATTTTCGATGTCGGCGAACATATCTCAAGTATTCTAGAATTGCAACAATAAAATTAAGATGACAACACCTCAGAGCTCAACTCCCCGGGACACTTCCACTAAACCCCTGACAGGAGGCACCAAGACAATGTTCTCATCATAAGCCATCGGAACGATTTCAAGATACTCGCGTGATCCTAAAAAAAATCGTGAAATTTGAGAAGAGAAGAGTCAAAACTCTACGTCAGGATGCCTTACCAGAGCGATGAGGAGACTGGGAAGTAAAAAGAATTCCTAACTCTCCGATATATAATTCCTAAATGACTCAAATCATTTTTCTAGACACAACTCGGCCGCTAAAAACGATCAATCAGTGGGGGCTCCTAAGGTCGGGGAAGGCTCTGATACCAACTTGTAACGCCCTCGATGTGGCTATAACTCCCATGTGTCGAGGCACGACTTAGAGACATAACCGCATTGAAAGCAATGTCGCAAGTTAGGCAATCATCACAACATCCCATGTAATATATAGAATAAAAGGGGAGATACATAGTTGGCTTACACTCGCCACGTCACATCAAAGTACATAAATAACATACATCATCCAAACACTCATGCCCGACTACGTCGCCAAAATAAAAGACAACCCAACAAGCGACATAGGTCCCGATCACCCCAACTGGGCACCACTACTGATCATCAGGAAAAGACACCTAGTAACGCTGAGAATCCTTCAAGCGCGCCATCTGGAGTTGTATCATATGTCCCTGCATCTGGTGTAATAGTAATCTGTGAGCCACAGGGACTCAGCAATCTCGCACCCTCGCGATCAAGACTATTTAAGCTTAATAGGTAGGATGGGGTAAATGTATGAGTGGAGCTGCAGCAAGCGACTAGCATGTATGGTGGCTAACTTATTCGCAAAAGAGAGCGAGAAGAGAGAGCAAGGCGCGAGCGAGAAACTAGAGAGCAACCTGCGCAAACATAACTCCAACACCGTGTCCGCTTCCCGGACTCCGCCGAGAAGAGGCCATCACGGTAACGCACTCGGTTGATTCATTTTAATTACTTAAGGTTCAAGTTATCTACAACCAGACATTAACAAATTCCCATCTGCCCATAACCGCGGGCATGGCTTTCGAAAGATCAATCCCTGCAGGGGGGGTCCCAACTTAGCCCATAACAAGCTCTCACGGTCAACGAAGGAATAGACCTCCACCCGAGACATTCCGATCAGACTCGGTATCCCGGTACAACAAGACATTTCGACAGGTTAAAACAAGACCAGCAACCCCGCCCGAATGTGCCGACAAATCCCGATAGGAGCTGCACATATCTCTTTCTCAGGGCACACTCAGATTGTCCTAGGTGCGGGTAGGCCAGCCCAGAGTTGCCCCTGGTGGCCACCGGCAGCTGACAGTTGGACCAACACTCAGAGGAGCACTGGCCCGGGGGGTTAAAATAAGATGACCCTCGGGCTCCGGAAACCCAAGGGAAAAAGAGGCTAGGTGGCAAATGGTAAAACCAATGTTGGGCATTGCTGGAAAAGTTTTAATCAAGGCGAACTATCAAGGGGTTCCCATTATCACCCAACCGCGTAAGGGACGCAAAATCCAGGAACATAACACCGATATGACGGAAACTATGGCGGCAAGAGTGGAACAAAACACTAGGCGAGAGGCCGAGCCTTCCACCCTTTACCAAGTATATAGATGCATTAAGATAACATGGCAATATAATGATATCCCAACAATTAAATAAATGTTCCCACAAGGAACGGCACCAATCTTCACCTGCAACTAACAACGCTATAAGAAGGGCTGAGCAAAGCGGTAAAATAGCCAATCAACGGTTTGCTAGGACAATGGTGGGTTAGAGGCTGAACATGGCAATTGGGAGGCTGACAAGCAAGTGGTAGGCATCGTAGCATTGGCATAGCAAAAGAGCGAGCAAACTAGCATAGCAAAGATAGTAGTGATTTCGAGGGTATGATCATCTTGCCTGCACAGTTGTCAGAGTTGACTGGATCCTCAAAAGCAAACTCAACGGGCTCCTCGTTAGCGAACTCGTCTCCCGGCTCTACCCAAACAAGACAAACAAGCAACAAGGATACAATCAACCACGTGCAAAACTCAAACAATAAGATGCAAGGGTGATATGCTATGCGGGATGCGATGCGGGATGCAAAATGCAAGATATGACAGGAAATGCACGAACCTGGCCTCAACTTGGAAAACCAAGTGTGCCACTGGAAAGATGGGATGAAATCGCTTGAAGACGATATAAAGAACGCCGAAATCGGAGTTACGGTTTGGAAATGGCAAGCGATTTAAGAATGACACCGGTCTGCGATTTACAGCAAGTGGGCATCTAAATGCAATGAAATGAACATGCTACAGCACCCAAACATGACAACAAAATACATGGCAGGGATGTACACAAGATGCTTAACAAAACACTAGCACTGAGCCACGGCCAAATCATCCATTAGGAGGTTCAAACATTCATGGCAAAAACACAAATGCATAACAGATTTCAGACTTAGTGAAATTAACACTAGTCTGGAATTTCAGATCACGAAGCTCTCTTCGGAGAAGCAAAACAACATGATACATGACCTGATTATGAAAAGTAAGAACATGGCATGGAGCTACTCAACAAGATTAACAAAAGACCCAAAGTGACCTGGGGCCAAAAGGGTTCACAAAATATATTAACAAGCACACGAACATAGCTCACAAATAATCAGTTTTCATACTTAGTGAAAACTGAGACATGCTGAAATATAACTCACGAAGGCATGTAAACGAGCTCGATGCACTCACTATGGTGCAAGTCATGGCAAGGAAAGCATATATCCATTAAGAAGACACAAAATGCAAGCTAGACATGGCAAGAACAATGGCATAGCATGCACGGATCAACTATAATAACATCGGCAAAATCGCAAAAAAGTTGACGATCTGCCAAGATTTACCACCAAGCAAAAGTAGAGCTCGATTGACTCAAGCTAAAGTACTCCACATGTGCAAACAAAGACATGTATGGATATAGCATAACAATATTAACAAAACTCCTTTACTGATCAACCTCAAAAGAGGCACGGATCACTAGGAAACAAGCTGAACATATGGCATCATGAACTAAATAATCCCAGACTTAGTGAAAACAACTAAGTCCCTGAGAACAGATTTACCAAGTGCCTCACTTTGCAAGCTTGCACAAGTCACCACACACATCCAAAAACTGCATGGGTTGCACCTCTGGAAAGAAGACAAAATGCTTACCAAATCATATGAAGGACTCACAGGCATATCATGCACACAATAATCATGGCAAAAATGACAAAAGTCTAAGATGAACTAGCAGATCTGACAATTATCTCATGAAGCCTCCTTCTAGCAGCATTTCGGGCATCAAGATGAACTCAAATGAAAATGATGCAATGGAATTAAATGATGTACTCATCGAGGCGAACATTTTGATATACTATATGTCCAAAACGGAGCTACGGATGCGGAGATTTGGCAGGTCAAAGATAGCACAAAAATCAGGGTTCGGGAGAGAAGTCAACCGAGATATTTTCAGATCCAGATCTGCACGGATTACAAGGATCGCCGGGGAGCTCGCCGAAGTTCGTGGTTGCCAGGGAAGGAGAGGAAGAAGCCGGGGAAGGAGAGGAGGAAGCCGGCCGGGGCGTGGTGGTGTGGCCGCGGCGAGGTGCGGCGGCGCCGGCGGGGCGGATGGCGGCGGTGGCCCGCCGGAGCGGCGCGGGCGGTCGCCGTCGCCGGCGAGGGACGCGGCGGCCGGCGCGGCATTCGCGGGCGAGCCGGGCGGCGCACGGGCGGCGGGGAGGAGGCGCGGGGCGCGGGCTAGGGAGGGCCACGCACGGGCTTGCGGGCCGGTGGCGGGAGGAGAGCGGCGGCGCCACGTGGCAGCGTCTGAGTGGCCGGGCCCGGCGGGGCGGACGCGTCCGGTTAGGCGGCGGACATGTCCGTCGGTGGCGGGGGATTTTTAGGGTTTCGGGGAGAGGGAGAGATCCGAAATCGGGGGGTGTCTATTTATAGGCATAAGTGGAGCTAGGAGAGTCCAAATGAGGTGCGGTTTTCGGCCACGCGATCGTGATCGAACGCTCTAGATGATGGAGCAGAGTTTGGTGGGTTTTGGGCCAAATTGGAGGGGTGTTGGGCTGCAACACACACGAGGCCTTTTCGGTCCCTCGGTTAACCATAGGAGTATCAAACGAAGTCCAAATGATATGAAACTTGACAGGCGGTCTACCGGTAGTAAACCAAGGCCGCTTGGCAAGTCTCGGTCCAATCCGGAAATGTTTAATCCCCACACACAAAAGAAAGCTAGAAATGCCCACCGGAGGAGAACGAAGCGCCGGAATGCAAAACGGACAACGGGGAAAATGCTCGAATGCATGAGATGAACATGTATGCAAATGCAATGTACATGCTGACATGATATGAGATGCATGAAAACGAAAACAACACACGGAGACAAAGACCCGAACCCGAGAAATAAATATAACTTAACGCCGGAAACGGCAAGAGTTGGAGTACAAATTGGGAAAGTTATATCTGGGGTGTTACACTTAGCCCGAGGCATTGGGAGGAACTTACCTCCTAAGCCTAAGACTTTCAAGCCAAAGACATTTATCCAAAGTAGATTGCCATCCTCGGCTTTGAAGAAAAGTTTGGGGGCTAATGACGGTGTCCTGGACAAGGGGGTCCCGGCCTAGCCGATCTAGTCCATGGACCGGACTGATAGCCCGCTGATGAGAAAGGACTCCGAAGGCCTCTAACTTGTGGCGTAAGAATATTGGACTTCACCGAGGACTTGGCGTGTACTCCAAGTATATCTATTAGGATCAGCATGGAACCCCCAGATGGACCGACCATGTGTAACCCTAGATACCACCGGTGCCTATAAACCAGCGGGTTTAGCCCGTAGAGATATGTTGATCACCATCACCATTACCCTTAGGGTTTAGTCCACAACTTACGATCTAAGGTAGATCAACTTTGTACTTTGATAGATCCACAATATAAAAAAGAGCAAGACGTAGGGTTTTACCTCCTCAAGAGGGCCCGGACCTGGGTTAAAACATCATGTCCCTTGCCTCTTGTTACCCATCGATCCGATCTCACGGCTCGGGCCCCCCTACGCAAGGTTTGTCGCTTTTGACACCGACAAGGAGGTACAGTGGTGTGACATGTGTGACACGTGATTTTTGGCTGATGTTTTTTTAGTTGTATGATAATCCCTCCTTCCATATATATAGGGACTAATATATTTTTTGAGGTTGCCTTTGACTATTGATAAGATTAATAATATAAGAGATGTATAATGTGAAAATTGTATCATTATAAGCTCTTTTCATGTATGATTTTGATGGTGTGCTTTGTGTAACTTGCATGTCATATATTATTACTCTAACATGTGGTCAAAGTTAGCCTCAAAAACGCATTAGGCCCTATATACATGGAGGAGGCAGTATATGATTTGACAATTTGTTTTCTAATGAAGTTGTAATTATGATGCAATGATTCGTAATTAAGTTGTTGTTTTTTCGAGAGTACGCCAATGGCGTACCTTAGCTTTATAGAAGAGAGAGGTTTAATTACAAGATTGCCGTCCAATATGCGAACACATAGGATGGGGTACAACACACACAACTCCCACGCCAAGCTACCCTAGTCTAACTCCTCACAAAATGTTGTAAACCTCCAACTCCTACCCCAGCCTGTCTCCACTCGGCAATCTCTTCCAGAATCCTGAGTGGTAGCTCGCTTGCGTTCCTCTGCTCGTTGATCCTGTTGAAGACTCTAGCATTCCTTTGCTTCTAGAGAGCCCAGGCCACCGCCATCACCAGCATGTAAAACCCTCTACGATCCTGTCCACTGAATCTCGTTCGCGCTGCCAGTCACCAATTTGAACACATCCGACTCCCCCGGGTCCTACACCTCAATCGCAATGAGATTAAACACCTTGTGCCACACCTCCTGCGCATACGTGCAGTTTGCCATGATGTGATCCATGTTGTCTTCTACCTGCAAGCACATGTAACACGCCGACGGCTGATCCTGTAAGCCATGTCTAGCTCTCCTGTTCGACATCCATATTCTGTGCTGCAGGGCAAGCCACACGAACAGTTTGCATTTGAGTGGTGCCTAGCTCCTCTAGATACATTCAGCCAAGGGTGATCTAGATAGCTCCGAGCAGAGGTAGTCATAGAACGATTTAGCCGTGTAGGTGCCTAACGGTGATATCGACCAAGTGAAGCTATCTGGCAGTGATGGGTCCCGGTCCACCATACCAATTGCATGGCAAAGATGCATGTACTACATTAGGGTGGTGAAGGAGGTGTTCTGCTTGAAGTCATGAACCCAACTGCCATCTTCTAAGGCTTGGCGCACTGTACGTCTATTTGCCGTCCTCGTCGGGACTGTGGCCACAATCATTGGTGCAATCTCCGCCGCCGCCACTCCATGGATCCACTTATCCTTCCAAAAGAGCACCTTGTCGCCCGAACCCACCTTTATACTGACAAACGCATCAAACACCTCTCTCGCCTCCTCGTCCGGTGTCATAGGTAGCCCCTGCCATGGTCTTTGTGCATCTGTCCTCTTAAGCCATTCCCACCTGACACGGAGCGCCATCGCTTGCCATTTCAGGCTTTTGATGCCTAATCCATCGCAAGCTTTTGGTTGGCAGATTTTATCCCAAGCGACTAGACATTGCCCACCGTTGCACTTGTCTTTGCCCGCCCAGAAGAACGACCTCATCCATTTATTCATATCCTCAAGCACCCACTCCGGCGCCTCCGGCACCATAAGATGATGAATGGGGCGTGCCGCCACTACCGACTTCACCAGAATAAGCCGACCCGGCCTTTGAATAAGCCCTCTTTGCCATGCTGGCATGAAGTGTCTCACTTTATCCAGCATTGGTTGCCATTCCACTCGTGTCAGGCTCTTGATCGCCAGTTGCAATCCCAGGTATCTGCAGGGGAACTCTGAGATGTCGCATTGTAGCATTCCGGCAACTCTGGCCCTGTCCTCCTCGCTCCCTCTTATTAGCACAACATAGATTTGCGGTAGTTCACTTTAAGACCCGATGCTCGCCAGATGCCTTGAGGATCTCAGTAACAGCAGCCAGATCGTGCTCTGTGGGCCTGGTGAACATGGCAACGTTGTTGGCACAAATATACAGCCTTTGTGTTATCATGATTCCAGCAAAGGCAGTAAGCACTCCCATCTCTATGCCCGTGTGCACAAGGGTAGATAAGGCCTCCATGGCTATCACAAAAAGCAAGGGCGAAATCGGATCCCCTGTCTCAGACCATAAGCATGTATGATATTTCTCCCTGGCAACCCGTTAACAACCACCTCGGTGCTGGCTGTATGTAATAGCACTGCCATCCAATCTAACCACCTTTGGCCAAATCCCTTCACTCTCAGCACCTCAAAGAGGAAAGGCAGGAAAGAGAATCAAAAGCTCTGGAGATGTCCAACTTGATGAAGACACCTGGAGTTCTTCTCGCATGAATTTTCCTTGCTACTTGGCGCACCAAGAGGAAGTTGTCATGGAGCTGCCGTCCTTTTATGAAGGAAGATTGATTCATCTCGACAAGCTCGTGCATTTGCAAGCGGAGCCGATTGGCAAGAACTTTGACAAAGAGCTTTGGAATGTTGTGGATTAGGATGATGGGTCTAAATTCTCCAATTTCTTCTGCGTCTGCTCTCTTGGGGATGAGTATGATGTTAGCCTTGTTCAATTTAGCAAAACCCCGAGTGTCTCCAACGAACAACTTCATCATTACTGCCATGACGTCGTGCTTTATAATCTGCCAAGCTTTTTGGAAGAAAGCACCAATGTAGCAGTCCGGCCCCGGCTCCCGGTCTGGAGGCATTTCCTTGATCACCTGCCAGACTTCCTCTTCTGTGACCATCTCCAAGCATTGGAGGTCCTTGGCCTCAAAACCCAGATATTGCAAGTCTAGAGTATGCTCTCTGACCCGCGCAATCCCCAGCAGCCTCTCAAAAGCATCCAAGAAAACCTCCACTTTCCTTTCTTGACCAGTAACAATCTCTGTGCCCGTCTTGACATGTGCAATAAAATTATTGGTTCTTCTACCATTGGCCATTGCTTGAAACAATCTAGTGTTGGCATCGCCCTCTCTAATCCAACAAAGTCTGGAGTGTTGTCTATCAATGGTTCTCTCTAGTGCCGCCATGCCCAGTAGCGCCTGCTTGAGTGTTCACCGGCGCCAGGTCTCCATGGTGTGCAGAGCTCTGTTTTCTTGCGTTATGTCCAGTCTTGCAGGGTTACAATTTTGCGTTCGCCCCAGGCTTGCAGGGTTACAACCGAGTTGCGCATTAGTGCATCCATCCTCTTGTACGGGTCGACAATCACGTCATCGCACACCCACACCTCCCTCAACGCATGCTCAAAACCCTCCAATCTTGTCCAAAAAAGCTCAAATCTGAACCGCTTCTTGGGGCAAAACCCGGCACTCGTGGTGAGGTGCAAAGGCGCGTGATCCGAGACTCCCATGGACAGCGCTTGCAGAAGGTGATCCGCATTGTCCAGCTCCCAATCCAATGTCATGAGGACTCTATCAATCTTGGTAAGGGTAGGCGAGTCCCTCTCATTTGACCATGTGTATTTTCTCCCATGCATGTACATCTCGCGTAATTGATGGTCCTCCACAAACTCTCTAAATTTGTTCATCATGTTCCTGTTGAGATTGGTGTTGCTCTTTTCAGAAGCTCGGAGGATCATGTTAAAGTCACCAAGGACAAGCCAAGCTCCTGGGCAGACCACAAGCCTTAACCTAAGTTCCTCCAAGAAGTTACACTTTTGCTTGTGGCTTTGCGGTCCATAGACAACTGAAATCCACCAAGGATCACCTGTTTCGGTGCGTACCTGACCCGTCAGAAAGTTAGTATCTATCTAGATGGCCTCCAAGGCTGAACTCTTCCACGCTAGAAGCACACCCCCTCTAGTCTCTATAGCCGGCAAGTAAGCAAAACCATCAAACGATGGTCCCAAACATTGCGTAACTAAATAGTTGTCTATTACATCCAACTTAGTTTCTTGCAAGCAAGCTAAGTTGACCTCAAGATTACTCATGAATTCCCGCACCGCCTTGCGTTTCACTGGATTGTTCAAGCCTCGAACATTCTAGCATATCGCCTGTGGGTGTAAATCCATGAAGAATTACAACCCCAACTCCGCTAGGTAGCCCTAGCTAAGCGCACACTGTAACTGCGTTATGTGCCTCCATTTCCTCCGCGGACGGGATCGTCTTGCCGAAGAGCGCCTGTAGGACCTTGAAGTAGATGTGTCTAGAGGGGGGGTGATTAGACACTTAATGCTAAAGTTGCAGTTTTTAAGCTTTTTCGGTTTAAGTGGAGTTTAGGCACAATTTCAACATTCATAATACATATCAAGCAAGCATGCAAAGAGTATATAGGCAGCGGAAAGTAAAGCATGCAACTTGCAAGAATGTAAAGGGAAGGGTTTGGAGAATTCAAACGCAATTGGAGACACGGATGTTTTTCCCGTGGTTCGGATAGGTGGTGCTATCCTACATCCACGTTGAAGGAGACTTCAACCCACGAAGGGTAACGGTTGCGCGAGTCCACGGAGGGCTCCACCCACGAAGGGTCCACGAAGAAGCAACCTTGTCTATCCCACCATGGCCATCGCCCATGAAGGACTTGCCTCACTAGCGGTAGATCTTCACGAAGTAGGCGATCTCCTTGCCCTTACAAACTCCTTGGTTCAACTCCACAATCTTGTCAGAGGCTCCCAAGTGACACCTAGCCAATATAGGATACACCACTCTCCAAGAAGTAACAAATGGTGTGTTGATGATGAACTCCTTGCTCTTGTGCTTCAAATGATAGTCTCCCCAACACTCAACTCTCTCTCTCACAGAATTTGGATTTGGTGGGAAGAAGATTTGAGTGGAAAGCAACTTGGGGAAGGCTAGAGATCAGGATTCATATGGTAGGAATGGAATATCTTGGCCTCAACACATGAGTAGGTGGTTCTCTCTCAGAACATATGAGTTGGAAGTGTAGATGTGTTCTGATGGCTCTCTCCACAAGTGAAGAGGAGGTGGAGGGGTATATATAGCCTCCACACAAAATCCAACCGTTACACACAATTTACCAATCTCGGTGGGACCGAATCAACAAACTCGGTCAGACCGAAATAGTAAACCTAGTGACCGTTAGAGATTTTCGGTGGGACTGACATGCAACCCGGTAGGACCGATATGGTTAGGGTTAGGGCATAACGTAATCTCGGTGAGACCGATTACACAAACTCGGTGAGACCAATTTTGGTAATTAGCTAACCAGAGAGTTGGTCAGGCAAACTCGGTGGGACCGATTACTAAACTCGGTTGGACCGATTTTGGTAATAAGTTAACCAGAGAGTTTGCATTGTAATCTCGGTAGTACCGATTGCCTAAACTCGGTGAGACCGATTTTGGCAATGGACATACACAGAGAGATTACAATCCCATCTCGGTGAGACCGAGATCCCTATCGGTAGAACCGTTTTGCTAGGGTTTGGCAATGGCTATGACAAGTGAAACTCGGTGGCGTCGGATAGAAATAATCGGTAGGTCCGAGTTTGGCTTAGGTTTAGGTCATATGTGGAAGTGGGAAAGTAGCTAAGGATTTTGGAGCATATCATTAAGCACATGAAGCAAGAGGCTCATTAAGCAACACCTCATCCCTCCTTGATAGTATTGGCTTTTCCTATGGACTCAATGTGATCTTGGATCACTAAAATGTAAAATGAAGAGTCTTGAGCTTTAAGCTTTAGCCAATCCTTTGTCCTTAGCATCTTGGAGAATTTCCCACAACCTTTAGTCCATGCCACTCCATTGTTGAACTTATCTGAAAAATACTAGATAGAAACGTTAGTCCAACAAGAGATATGTTGTCATTAATTACCAAAACCACCTAGGGAGCACTTGTGCTTTCAGTCTCCCCCTTTTTGGTAATTGATGGCAACATACATCAAAGCTTTAGATAAAGATATAAATAACAGCAAGTAAAGCTTTGGAAGGACATGTAACAAGCATAGGCTCCCCCTGCATATATGCACTCATGTAAATGTGAAATATAGAGTCATGTGAGAGCATAACCATGACAGAGTAGGCAATGTGTTGCATGTATCTTGGCCATATGCATCAGAGCAAAAGATTATCAAGGAAAATACCTTCATGCTCATGAGTCCTTCATGCAAACAGTATGTACATAAGGAAGAATTCCTCATACTCATGATTTTGATGCATACACTTACCTTGTAGTCTTTAGCTGGCTTAGGATGGAATGAACCTGCACAAACAAGGTTAGATAACACAGGTACCTCCACTAGCCAGAGCAAACCAAAGAAGCCACAAGAGTACCAAGACTGGGATGACATGTAGAGAGTGAGTACAAGGTACCACAATGGATTCAACATGTCCCCAAGAGTAAAGATATGCAATGAATTTGACTGATTTCTTTCCCTTAGGTGTCTTGCTCCCCCTGAATCTTACATGGGATATTTGGAGAAGATAGGGAACAGAAAATCAGAGCTGAAAGATACAAATGGATAGAACTTAATGCAAATAAGCACATATGAACATGTCTTTCCCCCAAAAAGACATGTGACATCTCTCCTCTTGAACATCAAGCATCTGGGATCCTTGAGTATTCTCTCCCCCTGGAAACCCCCTGGAAATCTCTTTCTCCCCCTTAATACTTTCTCCCTTGTAGGTGATAAGCTTTGATGTGATCTCTCTCTCCCCCTTTGACATCAATTTCCAAGAAGGGCTTTCTGGAATCCGTCGTATGAGTTTGGTCCTTGAGACTCAACACAAAGCAATGGATAAAACTGTGATGCTTGTAGAGGACAAGATTCATTGAGTAGAGCTGGATCAGAAGAAATAGAGAACAAGTGGCAAACTGTTTTTCCTGTTGCGACGTCGGTGGCACCGAGTGGCATGTTTCGGTGGTACCGAAAAGATTCGGTTGGACCGAAAACTACAAGTTGGTGAAACCGAGTTCAATACAGAGAAAAACACTTGTCACCTCAGCTCACTAAACATGTATGATCTCACAAAGATTTGCAATGAATTATCTGAAGGATTTGCAAGGAATTGAATGCAGAAAATGCAGAACAAAAACAAAAAGAAAAGAGAAGAAACTGAAAGATCTAGATGAAGAACACAGAAAAAGAAAAAGAAAATAAATATGCATGAGACAAATGCAATAACACAGAAAAGAACACAAGAGAACTTCATCTAGAGTTGGGCGGTGACATAGTCACCTATGTTAGAGTATATTGACTTAGGAGTCAAGTGAGAACACTTGATCATAGGTCATACTCATCGTTTAAGCTCAAAATGGGGTTACCATTTTTCGTTTAAGCATCTTGATGTATTCACATCTTGTTGAGTTGCTTTGACTCATGTCTTGGAGTAAAGCTTCTCTAAGATGGAATAACATACCTTGGGTGGTGATGCGGTTCTTGCTCATGTAGTTGAACTTGTGTGGGTGCTCAAGGTTGGTGTAGCTCATCAAGAGTTGGGAGCACCACTTGGAGTTTGAGGTCATCTACCTACATGGGTTAGTTCTTGCAAGGAAGAGCACTTGTGTATCCAAAAATGACAATCATGAAGCTCAACATAGAATTTGTCAAAGGATGTGTTTGAATGGTTTTGTGCTTCCTTGTCTTCACCCACCATTGTGTAGAGACTTGGTGGTGTAGAGATTGCTCAAGATGTGAGTGAGTCGCAATCTCATGGAATTAGATTCAGCCAAGCACCTACATGGGTTAGACAACATGCAAGGTACAAATATATCCAAGACATAAGATAGTCATCATAAGAGATATATCATGGATTAGTCATAAGCTCATATCTTGCATGTATCCAAAGGAGTTCCTACTCCAAGTTTGAAGCATCAATAATGTTCAATTCACCTCTCAACCTGCAAAATACTTTCTCATCAAGAGGTTTAGTAAATATATCCGCTAATTGCTTATCGGTGCGAACATGCTTAAGATCAATGTCACCCTTAGCAACATGGTCTCGAATGAAATGATGACGAACTTCAATATGCTTAGTTCGAGAATGTTGTACAGGATTATGACCAATTTTGATAGCACTTTCATTGTCACAAAGCAGTGGAACATGTTTCACATAGATCCCATAATCTTTAAGAGTTTGGGTCATCCAAAGTAATTGAGCACAACATTAACCAGCGGCAATATATTCCGCTTCGGCGGTGGATAAGGATATCGAGTTTTGTTTCTTGGAAGACCAAGACATAAGAGATCTACCAAGAAATTGACAAGTACCCGAAGTGGACTTTCTATCAACCTTGTCTCCGGCATAATCCGAGTCGGAATAGCCAACAAGATCAAAAGAAGACCTCTTAGGATACCAAATGCCAAAGTTTGGTGTATGAATTAAGTATCTAACTATCCTTTTCACGGCCTTAAGATGACATTCTTTAGGGGCAGCTTCATAACGTGCACACATGCACACACTTAGCATAATGTCGGGACGTGAAGCACATAGGTATAACAAAGAACCAATCATAGAGCGATAAACCTTTTGATCAACCGGTTCACCATCTTTGGTCAAATCAAGATGTCAACTAGTAGGCATGGGTGTAGGCATACCTTTGCATTCTTGCATATTGAACTTCTTGAATAAGTCCTTGGTGTACTTCGTTTGAGAGACAAATGTACCTTCCTTAGTTTGCTTGATTTGCAAACCGAGAAACAATTTGAGTTCACTCATCATAGACATCTCAAACTTCTCTGACATTAGCTTTCCAAACTTTTCACTAAAGAGAGGGTTAGTTGAACCAAATATGATATCATCAACATAAATTTGGCATACAAATAGTTCTCCATTAACCCTTTTAGTAAAAAGAGTAGAATCAATTTTACCAATTTCAAAACCACTTGCAATAAGGAACTTGGTCAAGCATTTATACCATGCTCTAGGAGCTTGTTTAAGACCATAAAGAGCTTTGTGAAGTTTGTAAACATGATTTGGTTTCTTAGGATTGATAAAGCCGGGAGGTTGTTTGGCATAAACTTCCTCCTCTATTTCACCATTTAGAAAAGCACTTTTAATGTCCATTTGGTACAAGGTGATATTATGGTGATTAGCATAGGCAAGTAAGATGCGAATGGACTCAAGTCTAGCAACGGGAGCATATGTCTCACCATAGTCCATACCTTCGACTTGTGTGTACCCTTGGGCGACGAGACGTGCTTTGTTGCGAACCACTTGTCCATCTTCATCTTGCTTGTTGCGAAACACCCATTTGGTACCAATGATGTTGTGGTTGTTGTCGGGCTTCTCAACCAATGTCCAAACTTGGTTTCTCTCAAAGTTGTGTAGCTCTTCATGCATAGCGTTTATCCAATCCGGATCTTCCAATGCTTCTTCAACCTTCATAGGTTCAATGCTAGAGATGAATGAATAGTTTTCACAAAAGTTAGCAAAACGAGTTTTTGAGCGAGTGATTCTCCCGGTTTGAATATCATTGTAGATTTGCTCGACGGGATGATCTTTGGCAATTCTTGCTCGAAATCGTGAGAGCTTTTGCTTGGGTCTTCGTTGAACATCTTCTTCAACTTGTTCTTCTTGGCCTTCTTCATTGTTGACATTGTCGTTCTCTTGTCGTGGTGGAGAAGGAGGTTGTTGATGTTCGTCTTGATGCATTTCCTCATCTTCTTCATCTTGGTGTGTCCCACTTGTGGATGCTTCCGTATCAATTCTTGGTTCACCTTGTCGTGAAGTAGAAGCTTCCACTTGGACGGACGAGGTACTCTCCTTGACCTCCGTTGGACGAATTTTGCCAATAGACAAGTCTTGGATTGCTTCTGAAGGGTCTTTGTCTCCTACATCGATTGGCAATTGCTCTACTTGCGAGCCATTAGATTCATCAAACTTCACATCTACCGTCTCTTCAACCTTTCGGGTGAAATTGTTGTAGACACGGTAAGTGTGAGAGTTTGAGCCATAACCAAGTAGAAAACCTTCATGAGATTTAGGAGCAAACTTTGAACGACGATGCTTGTCAAGAATGTAGCACTTTGAGCCGAATACTCGAAAGTATCCAACTTGGGGTTTGTTACCGGTGAGGAGCTCGTATGCCGTCTTGCCGAGTAGCTTGTGAAGATACAAGCGATTTGTTGCATGACAAGCTGTCTCAACCACTTCTGCCCAAAAGTGCTTCGGCGTCTTGTACTCATCAAGCATCGTTCTCGCCATTTCGATGAGCGTCCGGTTCTTCCTCTCAACAACTCCATTTTGTTGAGGTGTGTACGTAGCCGAGAACTCGTGTGAAATCCCTTCTTCGTCAAGAAAGGTGTCCACATTTGCGTTCTTGAACTCCGTTCCATTGTCACTCCGAACCTTCTTGATCTTCACGTCAAACTGATTTTGGGCCTTCCTAGCGAAGTTTTTGAAGATCTTCTGGACCTGCGACTTGTCATCAAGAAAGAACACCCACGTAGATCTTGAAAAATCATCAACTATAACTAGACCAAAAGAATTTCCACCGAGACTCTTGTAGGCGTTGGGACCAAAAAGATCCATATGAAGTAGCTCGAGTGGCCTCCTTGTGGTCATGATGTTCTTCACGGGATGCCTTCCTCCAACCTGTTTACCTGCTTGACAAGCACTGCAAAGTCTATCCTTATCAAATATGACATCGTTAACTCCAAGGATATGATTTCCTTTAATAAGCTTGTCAAGGTTTCTCATGCCAACGTGACCTAGTCGTCTATGCCACAACCAACCTTTTGAGGATTTAGCAATAAAGCAAGTTTTAGGTTGTGCCTTTTTAGAGAAATCGACAATGTAAAGATCACCTCTAAGTATACCGGTAAAGACCATTTTATGATTGTCTCGACAAAACACTTGGCAATCTACCTCGGTAAATAGGACATTCAAACCGAAATCAGCAAGTCTAGATACTGAAAGTAAGTTGTAGCCGAGAGATTCAACCAGCATGACATTTTGAATGGAACTATCATGTGAGACGGCCACCTTACCAAGGCCAACCACTTTACCCTTTGAATTATCACCAAAGGTGACATATTTTCGAGGGCCGTCATTTTCAGCAAGCTCACGGAACATCTCTTCATCTCCGGTCATATGATCAGTACATCCACTATCAAGAACCCATTCCTTTCCTCCTGACACATATCCCCAAAGATTTGCCGTAAGACCAAAATGTCTCATTGCATCATCAAGATCGAAGTCACTATCATCATTATCATCATCATAGTATCCATGTTCACCATGATCTTGTGACTCATCATTTCCTAGAGAGGGTAATTCATTAGATAAATGATCATCAAAGTGGTCACCTTTATGAATTCTTATAGCTTCGGATATAATGATTCCAACATCTCCTTTAGCACGCTTGAGATTGGTAAGCTCAAATAGACAATCACCAAAACTAGGATCACTAGAGTTCATCTTACTCAAGGCAATAGATTTATGGAGAATTTCATCCAAATTTTTCAAGGAATAATCGGGAAATCGTTCCTCAAGAAATTTCCATATAGTATAGGCACAATTAAGAGTAGGCAAACTAGCAATCAAATTTTTGGGCAATCCTCTAATGATGAGCTCAATAGTTCTAAGATTGCGAATTATGTCGATATCTTCATCTAGGGTAGGATGCAAAGGATCAATTTGAGGTGCACAAGGGCTAGCAATATACTTGTTCAAATGATATTGATTGAAATTTACAAGCATCTCATTTTTCCACTCATGAAAATACTCTCCATCAAGAATAGGCACTCTATGTCTAAGACTCCCTAAAGTAGACACATCCATCTTCCTCCAATGGTGATTAAACCAAGGCAATGGAGACCAAAGCTCTGATACCACTTGTAGGACCTTGAAGTAGATGTGTCTAGAGGGGGGTGATTAGACACTTAATGCTAAAGTTGAAGTTTTTAAGATTTTTCGGTTTAAGTGGAGTTTAGGCACAATTTCAACATTCATAATACATATCAAGCAAGCATGCAAAGAGCATATAGGCAGCAGAAAGTAAAGCATGCAACTTGCAAGAATGTAAAGGGAAGGGTTTGGAGAATTCAAACGCAATTGGAGACACAGATGTTTTTCCCGTGGTTCGGATAGGTGGTGCTATCCTACATCCACGTTGATGGAGACTTCAACCCACGAAGGGTAACGGTTGCGCGAGTCCACGGAGGGCTCCACCCATGAAGGGTCCACGAAGAAGCAACCTTGTCTATCCCACCATGGCCATCGCTCACGAAGGACTTGCCTCACTAGCGGTAGATCTTCACGAAATAGGCGATCTCCTTGCCCTTACAAACTCCTTGGTTCAACTCCACAATCTTATCGGAGGCTCCCAAGTGACACCTAGCCAATCTAGGAGACACCGCTCTCAAAGAAGTAACAAATGGTGTGTTGATGATGAACTCCTTGCTCTTGTGCTTCAAATGATAGTCTCCCCAACACTCAACTCTCTCTCACAGGATTTGGATTTGGTGGAAAGAAGATTTGAGTGGAAAGCAACTTGGGGAAGGCTAGAGATCAAGATTCATATGGTAGGAATGGAATATCTTGGCCTCAACACATGAGTAGGTGGTTCTCTCTCAGAACATATGAGTTGGAAGTGTAGATGTGTTCTGATGGCTCTCTCCACAAGTCAAGAGGAGGTGGAGGGGTATATATAGCCTCCACACAAAATCCAACCGTTACACACAATTTACCAATCTTGGTGGGACCAAATCAACAAACTCGGTCAGACCAAAATAGTAAACCTAGTGACCGTTAGAGATTTTCGGTGGGACTGACATGCAACTCAGTAGGAACGATATGGTTAGGGTTAGGGCATAACGTAATCTCGGTGAGACCGATTACACAAACTCGGTGAGACCGATTTTGGTAATTAGCTAACTAGAGAGTTGGTCAGGCAAACTCGGTGGGACCGATTACTAAACTCGGTTGGACCGGTTTTGGTAATAAGTTAACCAGAGAGTTTGCATTGTAATCTCGGTAGTACCGATTGCCTAAAATCAGTGAGACCGATTTTGGCAATGGACATACACAGAGAGATTACAATCCCATCTCGGTGAGACCGAGATCCCTATCGGTAGAACCGATTTGCTAGGGTTTGGCAATGGCTATGACAAGTGAAACTCGGTGGCACCGGATAGAAATAATCGGTAGGTCCGAGTTTGGCTTAGGTTTAGGTCATATGTGGAAGTGGGAAAGTAGCTGAGGATTTTGGAGCATATCATTAAGCACATGAAGCAAGAGGCTCATTAAGCAACACCTCATCCCTCCTTGATAGTATTGGCTTTTCCTACGGACTCAATGTGATCTTGGATCACTAAAATGTAAAATGAAGAGTCTTGAGCTTTAAGCTTTAGCCAATCCTTTGTCCGTAGCATCTTGGAGAATTTCCCACAACCTTTAGTCCATGCCACTCCATTGTTGAACTTATCTGAAACATACTAGATTGAAACGTTAGTCCAACAAGAGATATGTTGTCATTAATTACCAAAACCACCTAGGGAGCACTTGTGCTTTCAGCGCCGCGATGATCCGGATGTGCTGCTCACGCAGTGGTGAATCAAATAGCTCCTTGAGCTCGTGTACCTTTCCGTCGTCCACCTCCAGATTGTCTGGAACCATGCCCAAGGCATGGAGCAACACGTTCTACACCAGTGCTTCCCTTGGCCGTTTGGTCGCCGTGATCTTCTTAGATGCCCTGGTGGTCCTCTTGGGCGTGAACGATTCCGCATCTGGCCTGAGATGTGACGCCTGCACTTCCTTGAGTAGCGAAGGAGCGAGCCATTTGATGATGTTCGAGCAGAAGTTTTTCAGCTCTCCATATGCCACCACTTCATTCGCAGTCATCCCCACTGTTTCGCAACTCTGCGGTGCACACATTAAGGTTGTGCAATCGTTGCCGATCAGCTGCAGTCCCTCCTCCAAGGGCACCTGCTGCACCATATCCACGACATGCGGGGCGGACGTGCTCAGTGCATGTGCATGATTCCCATCGCCCTGGGGCCCTGCCATCCTCGTTTGTGCCTCCGCCCAAGTGGAATTATTAATTCCAACCACCGAGCCATGCACCGCTGTGTGTGACTATGTGGGCTCGCTCGGAACCCGATCTGCTGGGTCCCTTCTCGGATGCCGAGCACCTGGGCCCTCTGTGGACTCTTGTTTAGTCGGTCTGGCCCGATCCTCCTTGCCGTGATTCTCCTGGCATTCAGCCTGTGCCTCCGGGCCCTCCTGGGCCCCCTTGCCGCCATCCACCTGACATTCAACCCGCGAGGCCGATCCCTCCTGATCCCAATCTGCCTAGCCACCTAGCACCGCTCCCATTGGTGGCCCGGTCACGTCCGCGAGCTGCAGCGGGTCCTGCGGGGCCACACGTGCGTCGGGATCCTGGCTCGCCCCCACCAGATCCCCGTCCCGCTGTGGATTGGGCGACGGATCCAAGGCTACATGCCTCTCTGGACTCGGGGTAGGCGTAATGTGCTCCCCCTTGCCACACCACCTTCCTCTCTCCTATCCAATCTCCCGCCCGACTGATTTGAAACTCCTCCTCGGTTGCCATTCAAACGTTCTGCGGGCCCCTTGTGAAAATTATGTAACATCCCAAATTTTCAATTTGGAATGTTATACATAGATCATCATGCATATCATATTTTCTTGCATTTTGGTCGATCCTAGAAATTTCACGCAACTCAAGGACCCTCGGAGAGAGTTGGAGATTTCGTCATTTTCATATTTGAGTTCTTCTCAAATTTTGAAAAGACGATCATTGGATTTGTCGGAGTTCATTTGCATTTTTTTGGATAGGGAAAAATGCGCGTTTTCAAAAATTTGCATCTAGGTCCCGAGAAAGTTCATTTTTGTTCGACTCATTTTTAGGAGTCGGGGAAAATTTACTTTGGGAGTTTTGGAGTCCGTTTAGATTTTCTTTTCGTTGTTTTTCTGCACGCGAAACCTTTTTAAAAAAAATTCCCCGCGTCGCGCGCCTGGGCCAAGGCCCAGCAGCCGCAGGCCAGGCCGGCCTCTCCCCCGTGCGCGCGCCTAGCGCAGCCGCCGCCGCCGCCCTAGGCAGAGTCCTAGTAGGACTCTCCTCCTCCCCCTCCTCTTTCTTGCCCCCTCCCTCGAGTCTCCTCTCCCCTCCCCTCTTTAAATACCCCCACACCCCCCCTTTTCCCCACACCAAGCCGCGCCTCCCCACCCCGCGCGCAGCCCCTCACCCCGCGCCCCTCGCCCACGCCGCCCTTTAGCGCTGCCGCCACCCTAGCGCCGCCGCCCGCGCCTAACGCCGCCGCCGCCCTAGCGCCGCCGCCGGAGCCCCCTCTCGCCGGAGCCTCGCCGAGGTACCCGCACCGCGTCTCTCTTTCTCCCCTCGATTCATTTTTTCTTATAAACCGTTCCGGTTCTCTTTCTTTTCTTTCTGGTCTTTCTTCCGTTCTTGTTTCGGTTTTCTTTTCCGAAACCCTAGATCGGTTTCGTTTTCTTTTCCGGTTTAGTTGCCTAGAGACCGTTCGCCGGACCATTCGTCCTAACGAACGTGATCACCAGTTATTCTCGGTTAACGAACGTTCGTTCGTTTAACCGTTCTTCTTTTTCTTTTCGTCGGATTTATTCCGCGATCGCGATCTCAGATCCGATCTTCGTTCTAGTCTATCTTCTCGCTCGTTTATCGGAATCAGGTGATTCAAGCGCCTGGAGTTTCGTTTCGAAACAGCCGTTCCGACTAATCAACTTAAACAAGTTTTTGCTACGGTAAAATTTGACCTAGTTTCAACTTGCTAGGACCGAGTTGTTTTCTTTCGCCGTTTGTTTTCCGTTGCTTTGTTCGGTTCTTTCTCTCTTTGCAACCGGAGTTCTTAAGTTGAACTTTCTGGTTCGATCTCTTGTTCGAGTTTTACCTGTGCATTAGTTGAGTGCTTATTGTATGCTTGTTGTTTGTCTGTGATAGATTACCCGGATTGCGCCGCCTGTTACTTCGAATCTCTAGGACTCGCGGATCATCAGCAAGGCAAGTAACACTTTGATCATACCTTTTCTACAACCCAGTTTTATTGCATTAGATCAATCCTCACACATTGCATGATTAGGATCTAATTAAATTGTGGGATGGGAAGTAGATGAGGTAGTACCTATTACCTATTTATTATGAAACCTTTGGGAGTTACTTCTATGTTTGCTTATTATGCCATGCTATGCTAGTAGACGTGGATTGGGTGAGTGATATCCATGAAAGATGTGAGTGTGATAATTTTAAGGGTTTGTCTAAGGTGGCAACTTAAACACACATCTAGGTGGATTGAGGCACCTGATGTCTATCAGGACTTGCCTGTTTTTCTTTGGACCGCCACCCAGGCTCAAAGGGATCATAAGATCTTTCATGCTAGAAACTTACGTGTGCAGCCACAAGCCATTATGGGCTCTGGCATAGTTGACTAAGTCATGCGAACTCTTACAGGGTAGACTAGCAGATGTAGGGGAAAGTAGGTGTACCGGTCTATCCATCATAAGGTGCTAGCGCTTCTGAAAGACTGTGTCTCGATCATTCGTTTCTCAAACACCGTGTAGTGCGAGAAGCCCAACGGAGGCGATCGAGTCTTGTGGGGAAAAGTGCGCAAACCTCTGCAGAGTGTAATAAACTAATCATGATTAGCCGTGTCCCCGGTTATGGACATCTTGAGTATCTAGTACTTGAATATCATGTGAATCTCATCATGTTACTTCTAATTAATATTGTTGGGTTTTAATTGTTCACTTAATTAGGATCGGAATGCTGTCAACCATTCTCGATGTTCAACCACCATGATAGTTAAATAAAATTTATTCCTTTACAGTAGGGAAAAACTGGCTTTACGCAAAACAGTAACCATAGAGCTTTCCATCAGCCAAATATGCATATAGAATAGCTGTTTCATTCCATTACTCTCTATGTGTTACCTTGCCAGCATATTCCATGTGCTGACCCGTTTTCGGGCTGCAACTTTCATGTTGCAGACATTTCAGACGACGAGTAAGGTGCTTTTAGGTCGTGGTTCTATACTCAGTGATGTCGTTGGAGTTGATGGACCCATTTATCTTCCAAGTCTTCCGCTGTTACCGATATTAGATGGCCTTAAGCCATATTTATTGTAATAAGTTCTCTTTGGAGACATCGATGTAATAAGTGTGTGATTGCTACTCTGCTATAAATCCTTTGAAGTACTGTGTGGTGTCAGCATTACTGATCCAGGGATGACACCGGAGCACAGTAGACTTGATCCATTCGGGTCGGGTCCCTACAGAGATGGTATCAGAGCACACGCTGACTGTAGGACACGACCACTAAGTTAAAGCCATAGATCACTATTCTCTCCTCATTTTCTAACTCCTCATCTTTTCTACTCTTTAGGATGAAGGACGCAAAGATTAAGTACGCTCAACCGGATGAAGGCACACCTTTTGGATTTCACTTGAAGGAAGTCACCAAGTATCTAAACATTGGATTACCAAGTTTCACGGGAACCTTCAACGCCACTCTGCCTGAAGAGGAGCGCTGGAAGATTCAAGCTCACGTTCCGGGAAGGACATTCGCGCCAATCACAAAGCCCATAGATAGTGTTTTCAATGCACCAACCTGGAGTCTGGGAAGGAGCATGGCAGCCCATATCACCATAGGACGTATTGGAGAAGTTTATCAAGAAGACCTCAAGGACACTATCTACCAGATTTGCGGACGCCGAGATGAACAATGGGAGTTAGTCAGCACCAAGAAGGATAGATCCATTGCATCATTAATCCAGGAGTTAAACCAACACATTCGACGCCATGAGAACTAGATGTGCAACGATATGATAGAGTTGAAGAATGCGAAGGCGAGGATCATCGAGCTAGAAGGAGAACTGAAGGCTACACGCAAGGATTACATGGACGAGATCGTAGCTCTAGCAAGACACAACAGCGATCTTAAGCAAGAGATTGAAGAACTCAAGAGGGAGTTAGCATCCAGAAAGGAAGACATGTACGTCGCATGTCCGGACAACTACATCATCCTCGACGACACCGATTCGGATCCAAGTGAACCCGACTTTGAAGACGAAGCTGGAGCGGACATCATGGAGTCTTCCACCGGTTCAAATTTCTAGATGACCACCAACTATTAGTAGTATTTCCCCCATGTATACACTATAGCTCAAGCACTTTTGCGATAGCTAGATCGATTGTAAGCCCTTGTTTGATTGAATGAAGTGATTTTGTGTGCATTTGCTCATGTGCATTGGGGTAGTGTTTTCTCTTTAGACCTCACTCTATTCTTATTTCTCATCTTTTCTAAAACCCTCAGATGCCTCCAAGACGTGACAATGGATTTCCACCGGAGCTCACTCAATTGATCCAGCAGCAGAATCAATTGATGCAGATGTTAGTTCAGAACCAGCAGAACAACAACAACAACAACCCACCTCCACCACCGCCACCTGTTGACCACTTAGCCCATTTCCTTAGGCTAAATCCGCCGGTGTTTTCTAGTAGCACCGAGCCGATAGTAGCAGACGATTGGCTCCGTAAGATAGGAAGGGAGTTGACCACTGCAGGATGCACAGATGGTGAGAAAGTGAAGTTTGCCGCACACCAGTTAGACGGACCCGCGGCAGCATGGTGGGAGAATTTCACAGCCACCTTCCCAGTTGACACTGTCACATGGGATCAGTTCTAGCAAGCTTTCCGCACTGCACATGTTTCAGCAGAAGCTATGGCCATGAAGAAGCGTGAGTTTCGTAACTTACGCCAAGGAGGAAGGACAGTTGGCCAGTACGTTGACGACTTCAGCAAGTTAGCATGTTATGCCCTAGATGACGTCGCTATGGATGCAACCAAGCAGGAGAACTTTCTGGAAGGATTGAATGATGAGTTAAGCATGCAGTTGATGGTAGCAAGTTTCAACAACTACCAGGAGTTGGTAGATCGTGCCATCATGATTGAAGGGAAGCAACAGCAGATTGAGAACCGCAAGAGGGAGTATGGACAGGGGAAGTATAACTCTGGAGCCCAGCAGAAGCCCCGTTTTACCCCTAAATCGGGATTTCAGTTTCAGCATAGCCATGGAGGAGGTAGTTCGCACAACCACAATGGCCACAAGAATGGTAATGGGAATGGAGGAAGCAACAGCCAGAATCGTACCACCCCATCAACCCAAGCCAAGAGAGATCTGAGTCAAGTCACCTGTTTCAAGTGTTCCAAGACTGGACATTATGCCAATGAATGTCCTAAAGGCTAGAATGGAAATGGCAATGGAAGCTCAGGGAAGAAGCCGAACCCTTTCAATAGGGGACAGGTGAACCACGTTAACGTGGAGGAGGTTGAAGATCAGTCTGATGCAGTAATCGGTAAGTTTTTGGTTAAGTCATTTACCGCACTCGTTCTTTTCGATACTGGTGCATCACATTCATACATATCAAGGGGATTTGTGGAAAAATATAGCCTGTCCACTAGGATTCTTAAAACGCCTATGCTAGTAAGTTCGCCAGGAGCAGAGTACATGGCCAGTCAAGGATGCTTTCAAGTGCCATTAAGCATAGGAAGGCATGTTTTCCCAACAGATTTAATTATTCTGGAATCCCAAGGTCTGGATGTAATTCTTGGTATGGATTGGTTGTCGATGTATGGAGGAAACATCGATTGTGCTAGTAAGTCAATTTTGCTCACAACGCCAGAAGGAAGAAGGATCAAGTATGTATCCCGGCATATGCCAAATAGGACACAAGTAAATTCCTTAACAGGAGTTGTGCAGGAGGAAGTACCAGTGGTAAAGGATTTTCCTGATGTATTTCCTGAAGAGTTGCCAGGCATGCCACCGGATAGAGACATTGAGTTTTTGATTGAGTTATTGCCAGGTACAGGCCCAATATCAAAGAGACCATACCGGATGCCTGCAAAGGATTTGGTAGAAATTAAGAATCAGATTAAGGAGTTATTGGAGAAAGGTTACATACGCCCAAGTTCTTCGCCTTGGGGATCACCCGTACTTCTAGTGGAGAAGAAGGATGGATCATTACGGATGGTTGTTGATTACCGTGGATTGAACAAAGTAACCATCAAGAACAAGTACACACTGCCAATGATTAATGATCTGTTTGATCGTTTGCACGGAGCTAAAGTATTTTCCAAGATCGATTTGCGATCAGGGTACCACCAGTTTAAGATTCGAGAGCAGGACATACCTAAGACAGCATTCACCACAAGATATTGATTGTATGAGTATACCTTATGTCATTTGGATTGACTAACACACCTGCCTATTTTATGAACCTGATGAACAAAGTGTTTATGGAGTTTTTGGATAAGTTCGTCGTAGTGTTCATTGATGATATCCTGGTTTATTCAAGGAATGAAGAAGAGCATAAGGAACATTTGCGTTGGTTTTGGAGAAACTAAGGGAACATCAGTTATATGCCAAATTTAGCAAATGTGAGTTTTGGTTGAAGGAAGTTGGATTCCTCGGACACGTTATATCCGGAGAAGGAATAGCAGTTGACCCCGCAAAGGTTGAGACCGTAACCGAATGGGAAGCACCAACGATAGTTGGAGAGATCCGGAGTTTTCTTGGACTCGCCGGATACTACCGGAGATTCATTGAGAACTTTTCAAAGATTGCGAAGCCTATGACGGAGTTGTTGAAGAAGGATACCAAGTTCAATTGGACTGAGCAGTGTGAAGCTAGTTTTCAGGAGTTGAAGAAATGATTGGTTACCTCACCAGTGTTGATTTTGCCAGATCAGACCAAGGATTATGAGGTGTATTGCGACGCTTCACGTCGAGGACTTGGAGCAGTGCTTATGCAAGAAGGGAGAGTTGTTTCGTATGCTTCACGACAACTGAAGCCCCATGAGTTGAATTACGCCACACATGATTTGGAGTTAGCAGCCGTAGTGCATGCATTGAAGACATGGAGACATTTCCTCATTGGAAATCATTGCGAGGTGTACACGGATCACAAGAGTTTGAAGTACATTTTCACGCAGAAGGAGTTGAATCTCAGACAAAGGAGATGGTTGGAGCTCATCAAGGATTATGATATGAGATTGCATTACCATCCCGGTAAGGCTAATGTAGTAGCTGACGCATTGAGCCATAAGAGCCACGTCAATACGTTAATGACGGGAGAAATACCCCGGGAGTTATCAGAAAACCTTCGTGAACTAAGTTTAGAGATAGTTCCGAAAGGCTATGTAGCAGCATTGGAGATTCAGTCAACATTGATGGATAAAATCAGAGAGGCTCAGAATTCTGACAAGGAGATTGCTTCTATAAAGAACAAAATGAGCGAAGGAAAAGAAAAGGGATTTCGTGAGGATGAGCACGATACCCTATGGTTTGAGGACCGTGTTTATGTGCCAAATGACCCAGAGATCAGGAAGTTGATTCTACAAGAGGCACATGATTCACCATATTCGATTCACCCAGGAAATACCAAGATGTATTTGGATTTGAAGGAGACATTCTGGTGGACCGGAATGAAGAAGGATATTGCAGCTTATGTAGCAGTTTGTGACGTATGTCATAGAGTAAAGGCAGAGCATCAGAAGCCAGCCGGATTGTTGCAACCATTGCCGATACCCGAATGGAAGTGGGATAAGATAGGCATGGATTTTATCACAGGACTACCCAGGACGAAAGCAGGATATGACTCGATATGGGTAGTAGTTGATCGTTTGACAAAGGTAGCACATTTCATTCCAGTCAAGACCACTTACACCAGTGCTAAGTTCGCAAAGATATACATGACTAGGATCATTTGTTTGCATGGAGTTCCGAGGAGTATTGTATCAGACAGAGGAACCCAATTCACCTCAAAGTTTTGGAATCAGTTGCATGAAACTCTGGGAACCAGGCTAGAGTTCAGCACCGCTTTTCATCCGCAGGCAGATGGACAGACCGAGAGAGTCAATCAGATTTTAGAAGATATGCTGAGAGCTTGTGCACTAGATTATGGATCTAGTTGGGACGATAACTTGCCGTATGCGGAGTTTTCTTATAACAACAGCTACCAAACCAGTTTGAAGATGGCACCTTTCGAAGAGCTTTATACGGAAGGAGGTGTAGGACACCGTTGTCATGGGACGAAGTTGGAGACCGTCAATTCTTTGGACCAGATTTGATTAAGGAGTCTGAACGGAAAGTTAAGTTGATTCGCGATAGGCTCAAGGTAGCCCAGTCCAGGCAGAAGAGCTACGCAGATTCTAAACGCATGGAGACAGTTTACGAAACCGGAGACAGAGTGTATCTCCGAGTATCCCCACTACGAGGAGTTAAGCGTTTTGGAGTTAAGGGAAAATTAGCACCGCGTTTCGTTGGACCATATAAGATCTTGCAACGTATGGGAGAAGTCGCATGTAAGTTGGAATTACCAGAGGGACTGTCAGGAGTTCATGATGTATTCCATGTTTCTCAGCTGAAGAAATGTCACGCCGAGATGGTGGAGGTACCGCTAAGAGATACAGTGTCGCTTGAAGTGATTCAGTTGAAGGACGACTTAATGTATGAGGAGAAACTAGTCAAGATTCTCGAGTTTGCCAGCAGAGTTACCCGCAGCAAGGTTATCAAGTTTTGTCAAGTTCAGTGGAACCACCACTCCGAGGATGAAGCCACCTGGGAGAGAGAAGAAGATTTGCTCAAGGACCACCCTCACCTATTTTCTAGCCAACCCGAATCTCGAGGGCGAGATTCATCTTAAGGGGGGTAGGTTTGTAACATCCCAAATTTTCAATTTGGAATGTTATACATAGATCATCATGCATATCATATTTTCTTGCATTTTGGTCGATCCTAGAAATTTCACGCAACTCAAGGACCCTCGGAGAGAGTTGGAGATTTCGTCATTTTCATATTTGAGTTCTTCTCAAATTTTGAAAAGAGGATCATTGGATTTGTCGGAGTTCATTTGCATTTTTTTGGATAGGGAAAAATGTGCGTTTTCAAAAATTTGCATCTAGGTCCCGAGAAAGTTCATTTTTGTTCGACTCATTTTTAGGAGTCGGGGAAAATTTACTTTGGGAGTTTTGGAGCCCATTTAGATTTTCTTTTCGTTATTTTTCCGTGCGTGAAACCTTTTTAAAAAAAATTCCCCGCGTCGCGCGCCTGGGCCAAGGCCTAGCAGCCGCAGGCCAGGCCGGCCTCTCCCGCGCGCGCGCGCCTAGCGCAGCCGCCGCCGCAGCCCTAGGCAGAGTCCTAGTAGGACTCTCCTCCTCCCCCTCCTCTTTCTTGCCCCCTCCCCCAAGTCTCCTCTCCCCTCCCCTCTTTAAATACCCCCACACCCCCCCTTCTCCCCACACCAAGCCGCGCCTCCCCACCCCGCGCGCAGCCCCTCACCCCGCGCCCCTCGCTCGCGCCGCCCTTTAGCGCTGCCGCCGCCCTAGCGCCGCCGCCGCCGCCGCCCTAGAGCCGCCGCCGGAGCCCCCTCTCGCCGGAGCCTCGCCGAGGTACCCACGCCGCGTCTCTCTTTCTCCCCTCGGTTCGGTTTTTCTTATAAACCGTTCCGGTTCTCTTTCTTTTCTTTCCGGTCTTTCTTTCGTTCTTGTTTCGGTTTTCTTTTCCGAAACCCTAGATCGGTTTCGTTTTCTTTTCCGGTTTAGTTGCCTAGAGACCGTTCGCCGGACCGTTCGTCCTAACGAACGTGATCACCGGTTATTCTCGGTTAACGAACGTTCGTTCGTTTAACCGTTCTTCTTTTTCTTTTCGTCGGATTTATTCCGCGATCGCGATCTCAGATCCGATCTTCGTTCTAGTCTATCTTCTCGCTCGTTTATCGGAATCAGGTGATTCAAGCGCCTGGAGTTTCGTTTCGAAACAGCCGTTCCGAATAATCAACTTAAACAAGTTTTTGCTACGGTAAAATTTGACCTAGTTTCAACTTGCTAGGACCGAGTTGTTTTCTTTCGCCGTTTGTTTTCCGTTGCTTTGTCCGGTTCTTTCTCTCTTTGCAACCGGAGTTCTTAAGTTGAACTTTCTGGTTCGATCTCTTGTTCGAGTTTTACCTGTGCATTAGTTGAGTGCTTATTGCATGCTTGTTGTTTGTCTGCGATAGATTACCCGGATTGCGCCGCCTGTTACTTCGAATCTCTAGGACTCGCGGATCATCAGCAAGGCAAGTAACACTTTGATCATACCTTTTCTACAACCCAGTTTTATTGCATTAGATCAATCCTCACACATTGCATGATTAGGATCTAATTAAATTGTGGGATGGGAAGTAGATGAGGTAGTACCTATTACCTATTTATTATGAAACCTTTGGGAGTTACTTCTATGTTTGCTTATTATGCCATGCTATGCTAGTAGACGTGGATTGGGTGAGTGATATCCATGAAAGATGTGAGTGTGATAATTTTAAGAGTTTATCTAAGGTGGCAACTTAAACACACATCTAGGTGGATTGAGGCACCTGATGTCTATCAGGACTTGCCTGTTTTTCTTTGGACCGCCACCCAGGCTCAAAGGGATCATAAGATCTTTCATGCTAGAAACTTACGTGTGCAGCCACAAGCCATTATGGGCTCTGGCATAGTTGACTAAGTCATGCGAACTCTTACAGGGTAGACTAGCAGATGTAGGGGAAAGTAGGTGTACCGGTCTATCCATCATAAGGTGCTAGCGCTTCTGAAAGACTGTGTCTCGATCATCCGTTTCTCAAACACCGTGTAGTGCGAGAAGCCCAACGGAGGCGATCGAGTCTTGTGGGGAAAAGTGCGCAAACCTCTGCAGAGTGTAATAAACTAATCATGATTAGCCGTGTCCCCGGTTATGGACATCTTGAGTATCTAGTACTTGAATATCATGTGAATCTCATCATGTTACTTCTAATTAATATTGTTGGGTTTTAATTGTTCACTTAATTAGGATCGGAATGCTGTCAACCATTCTCGATGTTCAACCACCATGATAGTTAAATAAAATGTATTCCTTTACAGTAGGGAAAAACTGGCTTTACGCAAAACAGTAACCATAGAGCTTTCCATCAGCCAAATATGCATATAGAATAGCTGTTTCATTCCATTACTCTCTATGTGTTACCTTGCCAGCATATTCCATGTGCTGACCCGTTTTCGGGCTGCAACTTTCATGTTGCAGACATTTCAGACGACGAGTAAGGTGCTTTTAGGTCGTGGTTCTATACTCAGTGATGTCGTTGGAGTTGATGGACCCATTTATCTTCCAAGTCTTCCGCTGTTACCGATATTAGATGGCCTTAAGCCATATTTATTGTAATAAGTTCTCTTTGGAGACATCGATGTAATAAGTGTGTGATTGCTACTCTGCTATAAATCCTTTGAAGTACTGTGTGGTGTCAGCATTACTGATCCAGGGATGACACCGGAGCACAGTAGACTTGATCCATTCGGGTCGGGTCCCTACAGAGATGGTATCAGAGCACACGCTGACGGTAGGACACGACCACTAAGTTAAAGCCATAGATCACTATTCTCTCCTTATTTTCTAACTCCTCATCTTTTCTACTCTTTAGGATGAAGGACGCAAAGATTAAGTACGCTCAACCGGATGAAGGCACACCTTTTGGATTTCACTTGAAGGAAGTCACCAAGTATCTAAACATTGGATTACCAAGTTTCACGGGAACCTTCAACGCCACTCTGCCTGAAGAGGAGCGCTGGAAGATTCAAGCTCACGTTCCGGGAAGGACATTCGCGCCAATCACAAAGCCCATAGATAGTGTTTTCAATGCACCAACCTGGAGTCTGGGAAGGAGCATGGCAGCCCATATCACCATAGGACGTATTGGAGAAGTTTATCAAGAAGACCTCAAGGACACTATCTACCAGATTTGCGGACGCCGAGATGAACAATGGGAGTTAGTCAGCACCAAGAAGGATAGATCCATTGCATCATTAATCCAGGAGTTAAACCAACACATTCGACGCCATGAGAACTAGATGTGCAACGATATGATAGAGTTGAAGAATGCGAAGGCGAGGATCATCGAGCTAGAAGGAGAACTGAAGGCTACACGCAAGGACTACATGGACGAGATCGTAGCTCTAGCAAGACACAACAGCGATCTTAAGCAAGAGATTGAAGAACTCAAGAGGGAGTTAGCATCCAGAAAGGAAGACATGTACGTCGCATGTCCGGACAACTACATCATCCTCGACGACACCGATTCGGATCCAAGTGAACCCGACTTTGAAGACGAAGCTGGAGCGGACATCATGGAGTCTTCCACCAGTTCAAATTTCTAGATGACCACCAACTATTAGTAGTATTTCCCCCATGTATACACTATAGTTCAAGCACTTTTGCGATAGCTAGATCGATTGTAAGCCCTTCTTTGATTGAATGAAGTGATTTTGTGTGCATTTGCTCATGTGCATTGGGGTAGTGTTTTCTCTTTAGACCTCACTCTATTCTTATTTCTCATCTTTTCTAAAACTCTCAGATGCCTCCAAGACGTGACAATGGATTTCCACCGGAGCTCACTCAATTGATCCAGCAGCAGAATCAATTGATGCAGATGTTAGTTCAGAACCAGCAGAACAACAACAACAACAACAACCCACCTCCACCACCGCCACCTGTTGACCACTTAGCCCGTTTCCTTAGGCTAAATCCGCCGGTGTTTTCTAGTAGCACCGAGCCGATAGTAGCAGACGATTGGCTCCGTAAGATAGGAAGGGAGTTGACCACTGCAGGATGCACAGATGGTGAGAAAGTGAAGTTTGCCGCACACCAGTTAGACGGACCCGCGGCAGCATGGTGGGAGAATTTCACAGCCACCTTCCCAGTTGACACTGTCACATGGGATCAGTTCCAGCAAGCTTTCCGCACTGCACATGTTTCAGCAGGAGCTATGGCCATGAAGAAGCGTGAGTATCGCAACTTACGCCAAGGAGGAAGGACAGTTGGTCAGTACGTTGACGACTTTAGCAAGTTAGCATGTTATGCCCCAGATGACGTCGCTACGGATGCAACCAAGTAGGAGAACTTTCTGGAAGGATTGAATGATGAGTTAAGCATGCAGTTGATGGTAGCAAGTTTCAACAACTACCAGGAGTTGGTAGATCGTGCCATCATGATTGAAGGGAAGCAACAGCAGATTGAGAACCGCAAGAGGGAGTATGGACAGGGGAAGTATAACTCTGGAGCCCAGCAGAAGCCCCATTTTACCCCTAAATCGGGATTTCAGTTTCAGCATACCCATGGAGGAGGTAGTTCGCACAACCACAATGGCCACAAGAATGGTAATGGGAATGGAGGAAGCAACAGCCAGAATCGTACCACCCCATCAACCCAAGCCAAGAGAGATCTGAGTCAAGTCACCTGTTTCAAGTGTTCCAAGACTGGACATTATGCCAATGAATGTCCTGAAGGCTAGAATGGAAATGGCAATGGAAGCTCAGGGAAGAAGCCGAACCCTTTCAATAGGGGACAGGTGAACCACGTTAACGTGGAGGAGGTTGAAGATCAGTCTGATGCAGTAATCGGTAAGTTTTTGGTTAAGTCATTTACCGCACTCGTTCTTTTCGATACTGGTGCATCACATTCATACATATCAAGGGGATTTGTGGAAAAATATAGCCTGCCCACTAGGATTCTTAAAACGCCTATGCTAGTAAGTTCGCCAGGAGCAGAGTACATGGCCAGTCAAGGATGCTTTCAAGTGTCATTAAGCATAGGAAGGCATGTTTTCCCAACAGATTTAATTATTCTGGAATCCCAAGGTCTGGATGTAATTCTTGGTATGGATTGGTTGTCGATGTATGGAGGAAACATCGATTGTGCTAGTAAGTCAATTTTGCTCACAACGCCAGAAGGAAGAAGGATCAAGTATGTATCCCGGCATATGCCAAATAGGACACAAGTAAATTCCTTAACAGGAGTTGTGCAGGAGGAAGTACCAGTGGTAAAGGATTTTCCTGATGTATTTCCTGAAGAGTTGCCAGGCATGCCACCGGATAGAGACATTGAGTTTTTGATTGAGTTATTGCCAGGTACAGGCCCAATATCAAAGAGACCATACCGGATGCCTGCAAAGGATTTGGTAGAAATTAAGAATCAGATTAAGGAGTTATTGGAGAAAGGTTACATACGCCCAAGTTCTTCGCCTTGGGGATCACCCGTACTTCTAGTGGAGAAGAAGGATGGATCATTACGGATGGTTGTTGATTACCGTGGATTGAACAAAGTAACCATCAAGAACAAGTACACACTGCCAATGATTAATGATCTGTTTGATCGTTTGCACGGAGCTAAAGTATTTTCCAAGATCGATTTGCGATCAGGGTACCACCAGTTGAAGATTCGAGAGCAGGACATACCTAAGACAGCATTCACCACAAGATATTGATTGTATGAGTATACCGTTATGTCATTTGGATTGACTAACACACCTGCCTATTTTATGAACCTGATGAACAAAGTGTTTATGGAGTTTTTGGATAAGTTCGTCGTAGTGTTCATTGATGATATCCTGGTTTATTCAAGGAATGAAGAAGAGCATAAGGAACATTTGCGTTGGTTTTGGAGAAACTAAGGGAACATCAGTTATATGCCAAATTTAGCAAATGTGAGTTTTGGTTGAAGGAAGTTGGATTCCTCGGACACGTTATATCCGGAGAAGGAATAGCAGTTGACCCCGCAAAGGTTGAGACCGTAACCAAATGGGAAGCACCAACGATAGTTGGAGAGATCCGGAGTTTTCTTGGACTCGCCGGATACTACCGGAGATTCATTGAGAACTTTTCAAAGATTGCGAAGCCTATGACGGAGTTGTTGAAGAAGGATACCAAGTTCAATTGGACTGAGGAGTGTGAAGCTAGTTTCCAGGAGTTGAAGAAACGATTGGTTACCTCACCAATGTTGATTTTGCCAGATCAGACCAAGGATTATGAGGTGTATTGCGACGCTTCACGTCGAGGACTTGGAGCAGTGCTTATGCAAGAAGGGAGAGTTGTTTCGTATGCTTCACGACAACTGAAGCCCCATGAGTTGAATTACGCCACACATGATTTGGAGTTAGCAGCCGTAGTGCATGCATTGAAGACATGGAGACATTTCCTCATTGGAAATCATTGCGAGGTGTACACGGATCACAAGAGTTTGAAGTACATTTTCACGCAGAAGGAGTTGAATCTCAGACAAAGGAGATGGTTGGAGCTCATCAAGGATTATGATATGAGATTGCATTACCATCCCGGTAAGGCTAATGTAGTAGCTGACGCATTGAGCCGTAAGAGCCACGTCAATACGTTAATGACGGGAGAAATACCCCGGGAGTTATCAGAAAACCTTCGTGAACTAAGTTTAGAGATAGTTTCGAAAGGCTATGTAGCAGCATTGGAGATTCAGTCAACATTGATGGATAAAATCAGAGAGGCTCAGAATTCTGACAAGGAGATTGCTTCTATAAAGAACAAAATGAGCGAAGGAAAAGAAAAGGGATTTCGTGAGGATGAGCACGATACCCTATGGTTTGAGGACCGTGTTTATGTGCCAAATGACCCAGAGATCAGGAAGTTGATTCTACAAGAGGCACATGATTCACCATATTCGATTCACCCAGGAAATACCAAGATGTATTTGGATTTGAAGGAGACATTCTGGTGGACCGGAATGAAGAAGGATATTGCAGCTTATGTAGCAGTTTGTGACATATGTCATAGAGTAAAGGCAGAGCATCAGAAGCCAGCCGGATTGTTGCAACCATTGCCGATACCCGAATGGAAGTGGGATAAGATAGGCATGGATTTTATCACAGGACTACCCAGGACGAAAGTAGGATATGACTCGATATGGGTAGTAGTTGATCGTTTGACGAAGGTAGCACATTTCATTCCAGTCAAGACCACTTACACCAGTGCTAAGTTCGCAAAGATATACATGACTAGGATCATTTGTTTGCATGGAGTTCCGAGGAGTATTGTATCAGACAGAGGAACCCAATTCACCTCAAAGTTTTGGAATCAGTTGCATGAAACTCTGGGAACCAGGCTAGAGTTCAGCACCGTTTTTCATCCGCAGGCAGATGGACAGACCGAGAGAGTCAATCAGATTTTAGAAGATATGCTGAGAGCTTGTGCACTAGATTATGGATCTAGTTGGGACGATAACTTGCCGTATGCGGAGTTTTCTTATAACAATAGCTACCAAACCAGTTTGAAGATGGCACCTTTCGAAGCTTTATACGGAAGGAGGTGCAGGACACCGTTGTCATGGGACGAAGTTGGAGACCGTCAATTCTTTGGACCAGATTTGATTAAGGAGTCTGAACGGAAAGTTAAGTTGATTCGCGATAGGCTCAAGGTAGCCCAGTCCAGGCAGAAGAGCTACACAGATTCTAAACGCAAGGAGACAGTTTACGAAACCGGAGACAGAGTGTATCTCCGAGTATCCCCACTACAAGGAGTTAAGCATTTTGGAGTTAAGGGAAAATTAGCACCGCGTTTCGTTGGACCATATAAGATCTTGCAACATATGGGAGAAGTCGCATATAAGTTGGAATTACCAGAGGGACTGTCAGGAGTTCATGATGTATTCCATGTTTCTCAGCTGAAGAAATGTCACGCCGAGATGGCGGAGGTACCGCTAAGAGATACAGTGCCGCTTGAAGTGATTCAGTTGAAGGACGACTTAACGTATGAGGAGAAACTAGTCAAAATTCTCGAGTTTGCCAGCAGAGTTACCCGCAGCAAGGTTATCAAGTTTTGTAAAGTTCAGTGGAACCACCACTCCGAGGATGAAGCCACCTGGGAGAGAGAAGAAGATTTGCTCAAGGACCACCCTCACCTATTTTCTAGCCAACCCGAATCTCGAGGGCGAGATTCATCTTAAGGGGGGAAGGTTTGTAACATCCCAAAATTTCAATTTGGAATGTTATACATAGATCATCATGCATATCATATTTTCTTGCATTTTGGTCGATCCTAGAAATTTCACGCAACTCAAGGACCCTCGGAGAGAGTTGGAGATTTCGTCATTTTCATATTTGAGTTCTTCTCAAATTTTGAAAAGAGGATCATTGGATTTGTCGGAGTTCATTTGCATTTTTTTTTGGATAGGGAAAAATGTGCGTTTTCAAAAATTTGCATCTAGGTCCCGAGAAAGTTCATTTTTGTTCGACTCATTTTTAGGAGTCGGGGAAAATTTACTTTGGGAGTTTTGGAGCCCGTTTAGATGTTCTTTTCGTTATTTTTTTGCGCGCGAAACCTTTTAAAAAAAATTCCCCGCGTCGCGCGCCTGGGCCAAGGCCCAGCAGCCGCAGGCCAGGCCGGCCTCTCCCCCGCGCGCGCGCCTAGCGCAGCCGCCGCCGCCGCCCTAGGCAGAGTCCTAGTAGGACTCTCCTCCTCCGCCTCCTCTTTCTTTCCCCCTCCCCCAAGTCTCCTCTCCCCTCCCCTCTTTAAATACCCCCACACTCCCCCTTTTCCCCACACCAAGCCGCGCCTCCCCACCCTGCGCGCAGCCCCTCACCCCCGCGACCCTCGCCCGCGCCGCCCTTTAGCGCCGTCGCCGCCCTAGCGCCGCCGCCCGCGCCTAACGCCGCCGCCGCCGCCCTAGCGCCGCCGCCGGAGCCCCCTCTCGCCGGAGCCTCGCCGAGGTACCCGCGCCACGTCTCTCTTTCTCCCCTCGGTTCAGTTTTTCTTATAAACCGTTCCGGTTCTCTTTCTTTTCTTTCCGGTCTTTCTTTCGTTCTTGTTTCGGTTTTCTTTTCCGAAACCCTAGATCGGTTTCGTTTTCTTTTTTGGTTTAGTTGCCTAGAGACCGTTCGCCGGACCGTTCGTCCTAACGAACGTGATCACCGATTATTCTCGGTTAACGAATGTTCATTTGTTTAACCGTTCTTCTTTTTCTTTTCGTCGGATTTATTCCGCGATCGCGATCTTAGATCCGATCTTTGTTCTAGTCTATCTTCTCGCTCGTTTATCGGAATCAGGTGATTCAAGCGCCTGGAGTTTCGTTTCGAAACCGTCGTTCCGACTAATCAACTTAAACAAGTTTTTGCTATGGTAAAATTTGACCTAGTTTCAACTTGCTAGAACCGAGTTGTTGTCTTCCGCCGTTTGTTTTCCGTTGCTTTGTCCGGTTCTTTCTCTCTTTGCAACCGGAGTTCTTAAGTTGAACTTTCTGGTTCGATCTCTTATTCGAGTTTTACCTGTGCATTAGTTGAGTACTTATTGTATGCTTGTTGTTTGTCTGCGATAGATTACCCGGATTGCACCGCCTGTTACTTCGAATCTCTAGGACTCGCGGATCATCAGCAAGGCAAGTAACACTTTGATCATACCTTTTCTACAACCCAGTTTTATTGCATTAGATCAATCCTCACACATTGCATGATTGGGATCTAATTAAATTGTGGGATGGGAAGTAGATGAGGTAGTACCTATTACCTGTTTATTATGAAACCTTTGGAAGTTACTTCTACGTTTGCTTATTATGCCATGCTATGCTAGTAGACGTGGATTGGGTGAGTGATATCCATGACAGATGTGAGTGTGATAATTTTAAGAGTTTATCTAAGGTGGCAACTTAAACACACATCTGGGTGGATTGAGGCACCTGATGTCTATCAGGACTTGCCTGTTTTTCTTTGGACCGCCACCCAGGCTCAAAGGGATCATAAGATTTTTCATGCTAGAAACTTACGTGTGCAGCCACAAGCCATTATGGGCTCTGGCATAGTTGACTAAGTCGTGCGAACTCTTACAGGGTAGACTAGCAGATGTAGGGAAAGTAGGTGTACCGGTCTATCCATCGTAAGGTGCTAGCGCTTCTGAAAGACTGTATCTCGGTCATCCGTTTCTCAAACACCGTGTAGTGCGAGAAGCCCAACGGAGGCGATCGAGTCTTGTGGGGAAAAGTGCGCAAACCTCTGCAGAGTGTAATAAACTAATCATGATTAGCCGTGTCCCCGGTTATGGACATCTTGAGTATCTAGTACTTGAATATCATGTGAATCTCATCATGTTACTTCTAATTAATATTGTTGGGTTTTAATTGTTCACTTAATTGGGATCGGAATGCTGTCAACCATTCTCGATGTTCAACCACCATGATAGTTAAATAAAATTTATTCCTTTGCAGTAGGGAAAAACTGGCTTTACGCAAAATAGTAACCATAGATTTTTCCATCAGCCAAATATGCATATAGAATAGCTGTTTCATTCCATTACTCTCTATGTGTTACCTTGCCAGCATATTCCATGTGCTGACCCGTTTTCGGGCTGCAACTTTCATGTTGCAGACATTTCAGACGACGAGTAAGGTGCTTTTAGGTCGTGGTTCTATACTCAGTGATGCCGTTGGAGTTGATGGACCCATTTATCTTCCAAGTCTTCCGCTGTTACCGATATTAGATGGTCTTAAGCCATATTTATTGTAATAAGTTCTTTTTGGAGACATCGATGTAATAAGTGTGTGATTGCTACTCTGCTATAAATCCTTCGAAGTATTGTGTGGTGTCAGCATTACTGATCCAGGGATGACACCGGAGCACAGTAGACTTGATCCATTCGGGTCGGGTCGCTACAAATTATGACTGATGTGATGATTTGTTTCAGGTGCAATGATTGCTATTAAGGTGTTGTGGAGATGATTAAAATTAATTAGTAAATATGAGAATTTGATGTGATGTAACATTGGACAGTCCGGTCCGTTGATGAATATGTACTAGTTTAGATACAATGTTTTTGTCTGAACTCTCTTATTTAATACTTCCCCCATAAAGAAATGTAAGTGGGTTCACATCACTGTAGTAATGAATATTGAATCACAATCCTAATTTTCCCTTCGATAGTACTAACAGAGTAGAGTTATGCAGTTATGCAATTTTTTTAGTCGGCGGCAACTCACGGACATTTAGCTGGTGCTTGTAGAGTGCCGGGGCAGTAATCCACTAACGAATACTTAGTATTTTTAATTTCCAACTATAATCTGAAGCTGAACCATAATGATCAGGTATATTCAGTGGTCACATCATCGGTGTCTTTCCCATCTTTATTTTCCCGGACGACAAGCCAAGTAAGCCCAACAAATTCCAAACCCCCACGCAAGAAATTCCAAGTTGCCACCCGCAAATCCTCGCTTTCCCTTCCGAGCACGATTCATCCATCCCATCGCAAGGTACAAGGGAGTAAGAGCTGCTGCTTCTTCCGTGGTCCCGGTTCAAGGGAGTCAAGCAAGCACAAGATCCTCTCGGTGAGCTTATTGCCCCTCGGATCCTTTTGCTTTTTCGTTGGCTTTAGCACCCTAATTCTAGAAAATCCGAGAAATTTGGTGGGGAGTAGTGTTGCTTGTGGATCGGCGGAGATGAATCCGTCTGAATTCAGGAACCTGATTCGACAGAAGAAGGGCTAACCCCCTTTTGGTCTCGTCTCAAGTTGACTGTGGAGTGTGAAGTCGTTCTTGCTGATGGAGAAGCTGAGCTGAGCTTGGATTCTTTAGCTGTTTAGCACCGGGAGAGCTTTGTTTGTGTAACTACACGAAGAAAAAGAAGAAGATTCTTTACCTGCTATTTCTAGATGTTGATCTGATTCGATTGCCACACATGCGATTCTCTTTGCTACAATTGGAGAACCACGGCTCGCAGGGTTTGTACTTTGGTAGATTGCAGCAATGGAAGTGTTAATTGAGAAAGATATAAAAAAATTAGCTAGTTAGGGGTCGATATTGATACAACCTAATTGATGCAATGCAAGTTGTCGATTTGGATATCTCTTATCTGGTTGTATTAATACTTCAGGCTTGGATTGCATAGTGGAGCAAAGTACTAGTAGAATGCTACAGGAGTACCAGGGCTGGTGTAGTATATATCCTAAAGCAGTTCCTTCTTTACCAGAATGCAACCATTGTGAGAGCTGCTGCGTCTTCTGCAATTGCTACTGGATACCCTTATTTTTTACAGTTTCAAGTTTGAATTGTATATATGTGTAGTTTGTTTCTGTGTTGTTGCTAAAATCCACAATCTGTAACTGCGGTGTCGCTCACTTCTTGAAGGGCATCTGGCATCAATGCATGTGTCTCAGATATGTGACTGTTAACCATTTGATCACTTTTCACTCCCTGCTTCATTTGATTCTTATAAAATAGATCACGGCTGCGAAGGATTTGATACACATAAATAGTGAATGATTATTTGCAAATACTAATGTCATGTTTAGGCGATAGATGCTTATAACTTTCGAAAAGTTAAGTTATTTGTTGTTTTCACCTTTTGCAGAGCTACTAAAGTAAACATTAACATTTCTCTGCTTGGTGGTTACATTATATATGAAGGACTCTTTTATACCTTTATTTATATTAAAGCCTGTTCTATTCCTCCGCGAACTAAGATTAGCATTACTTGTAGATGGCTTGTTCTGATGGTGAGGCTGAGCACCAATGGATACAGAGTATCAAGTCAGGAGGAGCAGTTCCTTGTCTACCGCCCGAAAACTGTCCTAATGGTTGGGCTACTCCTCCTGGTGACACTTTTATGGTCAGAGGCCCAGAATATTTTGCAACCAAGGCAAAAATACCTGGTGGGGAGTATCTTCTGAAGCCTCTTGGAGTTGATTGGATCAAAGGCCGAGTAAAAATCTGTGAGGTCCTGAAAAACAGGAACCATCGTGTGAGGAAAGCCATCGATGAGGAGGTTTCTCACGGCAATAAACCTTTTGTCTGGGCCTTCAACTTGCAACTGCCCAGCAAGGAGAACTACAGCGCGATATTTTACTTTGTCTCACTGGAACCTGCACCCGAGGGCTCGCTGATGGATCAATTCCTTAAAGGGGACGATGCTCTCCGTAAATCCAGGCTTAAACTGATAGCAAACATAGTTAAGGGGCCCTGGATTGTCCGAAAAGCTGTGGGTGAACAAGCCATCTGCATACTTGGCAGAGCACTTTCGTGCAAGTATGTCGAGGGATCAAACTTCATCGAAGTTGATGTGGATATTGGGTCTTCCATAGTTGCAAATGCAATTGTTCATCTGGCATTTGGTTACGTGGCGACACTGACTATAGATTTAGCATTTGTTATTGAGAGTCGAGCTGAATCAGAACTCCCCGAGAGACTTCTTGGAGCTGTAAGGTTCTCTGAGTTGAGTCCGGGATCAGCTGGTGTGTACGAAGTGCCATCTGAAGAGCAGCAGGAAATTGCTCCAATTCTGCCTTCAAGATTATGGCGGAGTTTTTCCCAACTGCTACAGAACCCAGGCAACTCAATGCAGCCGTCGCCTAGCTCAGAAAACACTAATGGAAACTTTCACAACGAAGATGCTGGTAACAACGATAATTTGTAAGTGCAGCAGACTCGATGTGCTAATTAGCCACTGCTTTTGTTAGAATATTTTTACATTAACAGATAAATATTTTTTTTTATAATAGGATCATTCCCCTGTAGTCAAATTGCAACCTATGTTACAGTTGTAGGATGTCTCTGAAAATGTTCCTGATGTTGAGCGAAGCTTTATCACGCGAAAAATACCGACATAATGGTCTTCTCTTTTGCAGATATCCCGGAATCCCATACTAGACATGTATAAAGCTTCCATCCAAAGGATGCCTTCATTGGTTGAGGATAATATGCTAGTTCAGGTGATGTGTAAAAGTTGAATTCGTTTCTACGACGATGAACAACGGCCTCAGATAGTTGTGGATTATCATAGTCCTGGGCCCTGCTGTAAAAATGATACATACTGGTCAAGAGAAAAACATCTTTCTGTACATATTAACTAAATTTACCTTTTAGCCCGACAAATTGAGATGTTGTATTGCATTCTCTTTCTGGCTGTGACACTGGTAAAAACTTGCTCCAAATGCCTCGTGGAACCCGGAGTGTGATGAAAAGCTACATCAGAACTGATTACAGTATTATTTTCGGGGTCATCTAAACATTGTTTGGTGTCCTTGTCTGTGTGTTTCTGTGGGCAGGGCGAAGACCTGGATCTACAACAATGGTATCTTATGATCCTACCATCAAGAAACTATACGAATTTTCCTGTACCATAACTGATCACGCGCTGTTTAGGTTCAGTTCTTGTAACTTTGGGCCTTCTTAGCACACTTCTTCTAAGACAAAATGGGTGTTGGAGAGAAAAACAAGACTTACCAGGTTCATTTTAAAAAAATCTAGGATTTGTGGTCCGTTTTTTTCTTCAAGAAACTTGTTCATCTGGCATCCGGGTTCAAGTCCTGGATTTGGCATGGGTGTGCATTTACCTTATTTATTTCAGATTTTTTTTTACAATATTCGTTCAATGGCCGACTAAGAGTTGTCGGTGATTTCGGCAATCTTAAGTTTTGACCTGGTAAGTCTTGGAGATTAAGTGCCGTCTAAGAGTTGTCAGTGATTTCGTTCGGTGATTGGGGGTTCAGTGATTTCGGCACTTAACCTCCAATCTAACGTTTCGACAGTCTTAAGTCTCCGACGATGGAAAGATATTCTTAGGGCCCTCTGAGTGTGATGGCATCCATCATCGTTTGACCAAACACAGGTGACTATGTCAAGGGGATGCCGAAACATGTTAAATAAAAAGAAGAAGAAAATCGATAATGGGAGCAACAATATAGTAGGCATGGTGATGACTCAGGAGGATAACGACGCACACCGTGTTTTGTAAAGTATCACGAAGCAAAGGAAACATCACATGATAACCAAAGGTTCACTCGAATATCATTCGTATAATCATAGGGACCGATATGGTTGTCCACGGTTCCGCTATTGGTCATTGAACAACGTTGTTTCGTTCATGTCTATGATTTATCGAACCTACAGGGTCACAAGCTTAAGGTAATCACAATCTGCTGAGTGTTAGTAGCACGGGAATGATGACAATATATTTGTGGAATTGTTTCATTAATATCCAGAATAGTTCCGAGAGGTTTCAGAAGCGTTTCGGGGTCAGTGGAAGGGTTTCAGTGAATATCGGATAATACCGGGTATTACCGATAAATAACATATAGGTGGAAAATGTTTCCGGAGATATATATATATATATATATATATATAATGATCTGAAAGTATTTAGAACATTTTATATTTAATTTAAATATCAATGGACCTAAAAAGGCCAAGAGGTGGAGGGCAACTAGGGCCACAAGGGCCCAAGTAGGAAGGCACCCACCTTTCCTTGTGCGGGAGGGGGGTGAATTGGACAAGGGAAGGAAGTCCAACTCCCTCTCCTAGGCTGGCGCCCCAAGGGGGACTTCCCCCCTTGGTGGCTGCCCCTTCCTCCTCCTTTAACCTATATATACTAGAGGATTTCTCCCTATTGGACATACAAGTTTTGGAGCCTCCTTTAGTTGATCTAGTTCTAGTTGGTCCTAGCTGATTAATTAGAGTTAGACCTAGCCATCTCTAATCCTCATAATTAGGAGCCAGTGTGGTTCTAAACTCCTCCCTCTAATTCTTTGGGGACGGTTAGCTCTGGACGGTGAAGCGCTGCTGGATCGTGAAGACCGTACGCTTGCAGTAGTGGCATCATGAGCAGGTTTATGAGTAGATGCAGGTTGCGATCTAGATCACATTTGATATGTGAGGTTGATGTTCTTGCTATGCTTCCCACTAGTGGGCTTCGGTTTAGTTCATTGGCAGAATGGTGTAGTTTTGTTACAAGGTTCTGATGATCAATCGGCTTTGGCTGTTAATGACCTGCTAACAGTTCTTTGTGCTACATCATAGTCGGGAATAGTGAACCGTCACGTACACAAGGGGGTGTTGAAGATGGATGATCTTCTAGGGGGTCACGCGTATTAGACAAAGTTTAGTGTGGGGGACGAGACTTTTAGTTAAGTCTCTCTTTCACACACCCTGAAACTTAATCTAGCATCAGGAATACCGCCTTAATGTGTGTGTGTAGGTAGCTAGTCTTAATTGCTAAAACTGGTTAACCGCTGTGACGCCCCAAGACCGGAGTTTCAGATGCCTTCCAGGGTCTTCGGGTTCCGTCGTGTGATTTGTTTGATTCATTGCATCATGTCATCATACCTTGGTTTGCATATTTAAGTTTTGTTGTGTGTTCTTGTGTGAACCCTCTTCTTCTTATCTTCACCTCATTTCTTCACAATGCACATACCCGCAGCCATTTATCAAGTTCACCCAAGTTCCTATGCCATCTAACTTCTCCTTTCGTCTTTATTCCATTTATATTTTCTTGTGACATTTTTTTTCTGTTTAGGAAAATGTTCAACCTTTCCCTATAAATCCCAACTGATGCTAATAGTCACCTCTCCAAATTTCAGCTCATTTGGATGTGTTTTGGTTGGGTTCAAAAATGGCTCAATTTTGAATTTTATTTAAACTTGTTTTATTTTTCTACCTCTAAAAATACCCAAACCAAATTTATAAAATGGTGCATAATTCCAGGAGTCCATATGTATCCTTACCTCTTTCTATTTCTTACCCAATATCCCTGGCCTTTCCCTTTTGTTGGCTGTTTATTTAATAGGCAGAAAAATATGAAAGGAAAAGGCCGAACTTACTCGCAGCCACCTGGGCCTCTTCCCTCCTGAACCGGCCCAGCCAGCCTCCCGCATGCCCAGCTAGCCCGCAAGCGACAGGAGCTTCGTCCTCCTGTATGGCAGGCCATCCAGAGGAGCCACATCGGCACTCCCAATGATTTGACGGCCGTCCGGCGCCCCTAGCCCCTATAAATCATGTCCAAACCCTACCCCGGCCTCTCTTCTATCCTTTCAGACCCTCTCCTTCCCTCAACGCTGCCTAGGTAAGTCTCCACGCCCACGCCTTCGATGCGGCCGCCATGACCTGAGCGAGCAAGAGCTCGAGCTTGGGATAGCTTCCTCGTCGCGCCTCCGACCCTCCGGCCACCGTGGAGAGATCCCCGAAGACCCACTTCTTCAACTACGTCCACGCACGCACCTCTGGATCGACTTCCTCGACCCATCTTCTTCCTCTTCTTCCCGGACCCGAAGACCAGCAAGTTCCACGCGTCATCGCGCCGTCTCCTTCGTCTCCACTGCCACAACTTCATGTCCTGTGGGCACTAGGTGAGCAGCCGCGTCGCCCAGGCCCTTTTTCCGCCTCATATTTCGTCCTCTAGGAGCCGATCCATCCATGCCAAACCCCAGCCACCATGCTCTGCTGCGGAATGGCCACGAGCGTCGTCTCTGTTCCGCCCGTGCCTATGCACACGCATGCACGATCGTCCGTGCGAGCACGCAAGCCACTACCTCACGCGCTCACGCACCCTGCTGCCGCCCCTTGCTGTCATGTGCGCACCTTGCCGGTCGCTGTTTCTGCCCGCACACCAGGCGGTCGCCGCGCCTTGCCGCACACCCGCACACGGCGCCATCCGTTCAGCATGCCGCCATGGACGGGCTGAGCCCAGCCTCGTCCGTGGCCTCCTCGCCATACCCCCAGCCACCCCAGTTACGCATCCACACATGCCTCCTTCCGCAGCTCTCCGCACGCGCACTCCCACGCTCAATCGCGAGCCCATGGCCCTGCTTTGTCTTGCAGCCGCCATAACCGAGGCGACCTCGAGTTCGTCCTCGAGTCTTCCCGCGCACCCTCACCTATTTCCGCACCCCCGCCGGCGCTTGGAAGCCGCAGCAGTCGCTGCTGTTTGTTCCTGTCGCCGACGAGTAACAGTCGTCCGCCATGTAGAAGAATGCCCCGGCCTTCGCCGCAGTACAATCGGTTCATCTACAGCCGATTCCCCTATGTATCACAAACATGATGCTAGTGCAGTGGTTAGTGCCCTCTGTTTTCTGTCGAGAGGTTGTTGGTTTGATTCTCGGGCGCCCCAGTTTTTCCCTGTTTTTCTTTTCTTTTGCACACACGCACACTTGGGCCCGATTCCACTTCTGGCCGCACCACTGAAATGCTTCGGGGCCATGCCTTTTTTTCCTGCCTATGGATTTAGTTATTTTCCACTGCATGCATAATTACAGGAATGCCATCATTTTGAATTGTTAATAACTAAATATGCTTGCATCCAAATTACACAAACTATATATCTAAAATGCTTAGAATTTCATGTACTCTTATAATATGCAACTTTCATCCACGTTTAAAGTGCTTAAATATGTTGTTTGTTTAAATTTTCTCATAGGTCATGCTAGAATACTTTAATTCATAACTAAATAACCGTAGCTCCAAACTTAACAAACTTTATATGTAAATGGGTTAGAAAAATGCCTAGTTTAACATGGTGGCTTTACTTTGCATGTTTAACAACTCTAAATTTTGGTTTATGGCAGAACAGTACCAAATTCCAATATTGCATATGGGGACTTTCCGGAATTGTTGTTGTTGTTTCCGGCCTCATTTAAACTTGCTTAAACGTGTAGTTTACTTTTGCTTCACCTCTTGCCATGTTAATCAACATTTATTATTGTTGAGTACATAAACGGGAGATAACTAAATAAGTCATGTGGTGTTTCGTCATTATGCAACTCGTTGCATATGGAGCTCTACTTAATTTGTAGGTTTGCTTGTGCACTTTGCCATGCCATGCCATGTATCATTAAACTGGACGTGCATCGTACTTGTTGTGCATCATGCCATGATTATGTGATGGTTGTTTACTATGTTGTTTGCTTCTTTCCGGGTTACTTCTCGCTTTAGCTTCGGTTTCGTTCCGGAGTTGTGAGGATCTGTTCATCTACGTCCATTTGTCTTCTTCATGTACTCGTTCTTCTTCCTTGCGGGATCTCAGGCAAGATGACCATACCCTTGAAATTACTTCTATCTTTGCTTGCTAGTTGCTCGCTTTTTTGCTATGCCTATGTCGGATACCTACCACTTGCTTATCATGCCTTCCGTATTGTTGAGCCAAGCCTCTAACCCACCTTGTCCTAGCAAACCGTTGTTTGGCTATGTTACCGCTTTGCTCAGCCCCTCTTATAGCGTTGCTAGTTGGAGGTGAAGATTGGAGTTTGTTCCTTGTTGGAACATGGATATTTTGTTGGGATATCACAATATCTCTTATTTAATTAATGCATCTATATACTTGGTAAAGGGTGGAAGGCTCGGCCTTATGCCTGGTGTTTTGTTCCACTCTTGCCGCCCTAGTTTCCGTCATATCGGTGTTATGTTCCAGGATTTTGCGTTCCTTACACGGTTGGGTTATAATGGGAACCCCTTGACAGTTCGCCTTGAATAAAACTCCTCCAGCAAGGCCCAACATTGGTTTTACCATTCGCCACCTAGCCTTTTCTTTCCCTTGGTTCTGCAGACTCAAGGGTCATCCTTATTTAAACCCCCGGGCCAGTGCTCCTCTGAGTGTTGGTCCAACCTGTCAGCTGCCGGTGGCCACCAGGGGCAACTCTGGGCTGGCCTACCGGAACCTTGGACAATCCGGTGTGCCCTGAGAACGAGATATGTGCAGCTCCTCTCGGGATTTGTCGGCACATTCGGGTGGCTTTGCTGGACTTGTTTTACCATTGTCGAGGATGTCTTGTAACCGGGATGCCGAGTCTGATCGGATTGTCTTGGGAGAAGGAATATCCTTCGTTGACTGTGAGAGCTTGTGATGGGCTAAGTTGGGACACCCCTGCAGGGATTGAACTTTCGAAAGCCATGCCCGTGGTTATGGGCAGATGGGAATTTGTTAATGTACGGTTGTAGAAAACCTGAAACTTAACTTCATTAAAATACATCAACCACGTGTGAAACCGTGATGGTCTCTTTCCGGCGGAGTCCGGGAAGTGAACACGATGTTGGAGTAATGCTTGACGTAGGTTGTTCTAGGATCACTTCTTGATCATAGATTTCTCGAACGTGCTTTGCCTTCTCTTCTCGCTCTCTTTTGCGTATATGTTAGCCACCAAATAACGCTGGTCGCTTTCTGCAGCTCCACCTCATACCTTTTACCCTTCCTATAGATTGTATCTGGATGATGTAATGCTTTTATTCATGTATTGTGTGAAGTGGCGATTGTAAGCCAACTATGTATCTCTTTCCCTTATGTATTACATGGGTTGTGTGAATATTACCTCACTTGCGACATTGCTTTCAATGCGGTTATGCCTCTAAGTCGTGCTTCGACACGTGGGAGATATAGCTGCATCGAGGGCGTTATAAGTTGGTAATCAGAGCCTTCCCTGACTTAGGAGCCCCCTGCTTGATCGAATCGCTGGCGTTGTTGAGTCTAGAAAAATGTTTTGAGTCATTTAGGATTATATATATATATATATATATATATATATATCGGAGAGTAGGATTCTTTTTACTCCTCGGTCCCTTCGTCGCTCTGGTGAGGCATCCTGACGTAGAGTTTTGACTCTTCTCTTCTCAAATTTTACTAAAAAAAATTTAGGATCACGCGGGTATCTTGGAATCGTTCTGATGGTTTTGTGACAAGAACATTGTTCTTGGTGCCTCCTGACATTTAGGGATTGTGGCAGTGTCCCGGGGAGTTGAGCTTCGAGGTGTTGTCGTCACAATTTTATCGTTGCAGTTCTGGAATACCTGAGTTTAGTTTCGCCGACATCGAAAATCTCTTTTATGCAGTTGTTGGTGAGATAACCTCGACGCCACCCAGTACTGGGGCGGGAGTTCGGGAGTATTGCCATAACTCGTATAACGGATGCTTTTCGAAGGTTGAGGTAAATGATTTCCGAAGGTTTCTTGGTTATGTGTTGAAGGATGGATACAGCTGGATGTAGGATTTTCTAGCTTTGGGTGAGATATTATGCTTCCCCTGTATCCCCAACACCTGATTGCATAACTGGAAAATTTCGGGAGTTCATAAGTGGGAATTCAAGTAGCTCTTAGGATATCTTTCCGACAGATGTATGATATGAAATTAGGGTTCGACGTCTAGTGGTCCGCCTATCCACGGTTGTTTTACAGTGGTCTCGTTGTGTCTTAAAGAGTCCTTGGCTATGCCGACTCGAGGACGCTTCGTATGTCATGTGCACTGCCTTGTACATGATGGTGCTGTACGATCGAGCCTGTGTAGGCCCCACCACGAAAACTTCGGACGAAATCTCTATCATATGTTTGTTCTGGCTTATTCAGTAAGCCAATCCTTTGTTTTGTTTTGAGTTGTGGTATTCGACTTGCTTCAATGTCAAATGTTGATTCCGTATCTTTCCTAAGCGGTGTTCTCATGTTCCTATGGGAATACTAATCCTTCTCGATCATCGAGTTTGTCATGTTAATCCTTGTCAGCTGGTGCGATTCTCTTCAAGATGATCCTATCATTTGTCACTTCCGTAAGATCAACTCCAAGTCTTCTCAAGGTTGTTTGCTTCATTCGTCCCAAGCTGCCTTTGTTTTTCCCGCCCACCCACCCTTTTTTCTTCAAGGACTCGGATTTCTTTATCAAGTATCCATCTTATGGATGTGAATCCTCTTTACTCCTCTCTTTCAATGTTCTTATCCGGTGATTCTCATGAAGATCCTGACGGAACCTCAAGTTCATCATTATTCATTCTCTTTTCTTATCCGGTGGACCAATTCAAGCTTTTGGTGTTGATCATATCCCTTTTTCCTCGTTTCAAATACCTTCTCTTGTCGGTGCTCCTCATATTCATTCATTTCTCGCTATTCTATTGTTCCGGAGAGCTAAAGATATCTCGAAGATTCGTGTTCCCACTCTGCTTTTGTAATCCTTTCAAGCTCTTTCGAGGTTGTTATCTCATTCTAGCCATTTAAATTCAACCGATGCAACCTCTCTTTTAATATATTTTTTCAACGGTGTATCTTTTGAGTGGGCCCTAACCCACAGGTCTTTTCCCAGGATCTTACCTGACTCTTCTTATTTTCCCGGAGCTATCCTCAAATTTCTTTTCGAAGTTTGACGTAAGAATGAATTATCATCAGTCGTATGTCTTTCTCCAAGATCTTCCAAATTCTTTTCATCATTGGTTCAACTTTTCTATTCTTCTTTATTCCGGAGTGTCTCAACAATTCACGGTGGTGTTTCTTGTCGTCATTCTCAGATTTTGAAGACCGAAGAAGAGTTCCTCTTAAATCCTTATCCGCTCTCTTGAAGATTTGTGATTCTAGCTTGTTGCCATCCTCTCATAATTGTTTTCGATTCTGAGAATTCTTTTCACCCATCCGGAGCAATTCAAGAGTCTTCTCAGTTTGATTATCTGGAGTCCATCAATTCAGGTTTATTCATTCTAGCTTTTAGCTATTGTTCTCCAAATCTTACCGGTGCATCATTCAAGTTTTCTCTAATCATCTCGTGATCTCTTCGTTCTCATGGATCTAAATTCCCTCAAGCACCTTCGTTCATTTGATAATTCTTCCTGGTGTTTCTTTATATTTTTTCATTGTTCATTTTCAATCCTTACGGTGGTTCGTTCAGGATTTCTCTTCCTTCTTTATCATATCAATTCATTCATTGTTTCGATTCTATCGGTGGATCATCAAAGATCTTCTCAAATTCATGCTATACCTCTCTTAATCTTTTCTACAAGAATAAGTAGTATGCCAAATCCTATGCTTGTCATCAATTTAAATTGGTGAAGGATACGCATAACGTAATTCTTATTATTGTTTCATCCAAGTGGTTAATTCTCTATTCCGGAGGCTCATCAAATTCCTGATTTCAATTGTTCATCTTCTCTTTTTCCCGGAGTTCCAACCTTTTTCAACTATTTCATCACAGAGATCCATCTAAGTCATTACAAGGATTCACCTTGTGCTTTCAACTTCTCTTTCTTTCGTTTGATTATTCTTTCATTACCGGAGTTCTTCATGGAGGTTCTACATGATGGTTCATCAAGGGTTTAATTCCTTCTCGAAGTGTTCATCAAGATTCTTTTCAAAGGAGCTCAAGTATTCTTCATCTTGCAATCTGGAGTGCAATTCTTTCTACCTTATCATTGGTGGTGGTATTATGCCATTCTTGATAATTTGAGTTCATGTTACAGGATTCACATGATGTTGAGAATGAGGTATTTTAAATCCATCAACCTATTCGTTGGGGTTATCTTGTGTCATGTTTCACCTAAAGCCTTCCCTAAGGATTGTTGCTAATTATGGTGCTTATAAATAACCCAAGTTCTTCATTTATCCTCCTGGTGGAATAAGTTTCCCGTCTCCTTGTTGATATCAATCCAATCCATTATTTCCGTTTGTGGCAGAATTTCACCTCATAATTTTGAGATGTCTTCCATAAGCCCACAACAAGCTTACTCTTTTCGTTGTTGTTCTTATCCAACAACTCCGTTCGACCCTTATCCTAAGGATGCCTTTTTCAAGCTCATTTGTGGCATTAGTTGACCTTTTCTTCTCCATCCTTTCAATGATCTATTTTTTTTCTTTCTTCTTACGGAGGCATTGTGATGTTTCGCTTTTATCTCATATTCTCGAGTTGTGAAGATCATGTTCTTTTCATGCCTATCCATTAACCGGAGTGTTGTGCCCTTTTGCTCAAGTTCTTTTCGCCTTATCAAGCCTTGTATCTCTTTTCAACTGGAGTGCTGTCTGAGATCTTTCTTACCCCTTGTTCCATTCATTCAATAGTTCCAGAGGCTGTATGTTGTGATTTCATCAAGTGTCTTCTCATCTTATCAAGTTCTTATTCAATTCCTTCTATTTTCAATCGGAGTGCTGCCCGAAATTGTTCTTCCTTGCCCCTCTTTTCTAACGGAGTGTTTTCAACTTCGTTCATCTCCGTTGTATTCTTTTCTCGAAATGCCTTAACCTTTTCAAGGTTCCTTGGTCTCACTCGTTTGTGAAAGAAGCAACTTAGTTTTACCTCTTCTCTTCCTCTTCCTTTTCCCTCCGGTGCCATCCTAGATCTCGGGACGAGATCCTCTCGTAGTGGTGGAGTGTTGTGACGCCCCAAGACCGGAGCTTCAGATGCCTTCCAGGGTCTTCGGGTTCCGTCGTGTGATTTGTTTCGTTAATTGCATCATGTCATCATACCTTGGTTTGCATATTTAAGTTTTGTTGTGTGTTCTTGTGTGAACCCTCTTCTTCTTATCTTCACCTCATTTCTTCACCATGCACATACCCGCAGCCATTCATCAAGTTCACCCAAGTTCCTGTCCCATCTAACTTCTCCTTTCATCTTTATTCCATTTATATTTTCTTGTGACATTTTTTTCTGTTCAGGAAAATGTTCAACCTTTCCCTATAAATCCCAACTGATGCCAATAGTCACCTCTCCAAATTTCAGCTCATTTGGATGTGTTTTGGTTGGGTTCAAAAATGGCTCAAGTTTGAATTTTATTCAAACTTGTTTTATTTCTCTACCTCTAAAAATGCCCACACCAATTTTATAAAATGGTGCATAATTCCAGGAGTCCATATGTATCCTTACCTCTTTCTATTTCTCACCCAATATCCCTGGCCTTTCCCTTTTGTTGGCTGTTTATTTAATAGGAAGAAAAATATGAAAGGAAAAGGCCGAACTTACTCGCAACCACCTGGGCCTCTTCCCTCCTGAACCGGCCCAGCCAGCCTCCCGCATGCCCAACTAGCCCGCAAGCGACAGGAGCTTCGTCCTCCTGTACGGCAGGCCATCCAGAGGAGCCACGTCGGCACGCCCGATGATTTGACGGCCGTCCGACGCCCCTAGCCCCTATGAATCATGTCCAAACCCTACCCAGCCTCTCTTCCATCCATTCAGACCCTCTCCTTCCCTCAACACCGCATTGGTAAGTCTCCACGCCCACGCCTTCGATGCGGCCGACATGACCCGAGCGAGCAAGAGCCCAAGCTCGAGGTAGCTTCCTCGCCGCGCCTCCGACCCTCCGGCCATCGTGGAGAGATCCCCGAAGACCCACTTCTTCAACTACGTCCACGCACGCACCTCTACGGCCTCTGGATCGACTTCCTCGACCCATCTTCTTCCTCTTCTTCCCGGACTCGAAGACCGGCAAGTTCCGCGCGTCATCGTGCCGTCTCCTTCGTCTCCACGGCCACAACTTCATGTCTTGTGGGCACTAGGTGAGCAGCCGCGTCGCCCAAGCCCTTTTTCCGCCTCATATTTCGTCCTCTAGGAGCCGATCCATCCATGCCAAACCCCAGCCACCATGCTCTGTTGCGGAATGGCCACGAGCGTCGTCTTTGTTCCGCCCGCGCCTATGCACATGCATGCACGATCGTCCGTGCGAGCACGCAAGCCACTACCTCATGCGCTCACGCACCCTGCTGCCGCCCCTTGCTGTCATGTGCGCACCTTGCCGGTCGCTGTTTCTGCCCGCACACCAGGCGGTCGCCGTGCCTTGCTGCACACCCGCACACGGCGCCATCCGTTCAGCATGCCGCCATGGACGGGCTGAGCCCAGCCTCGTCCGTGGCCTCCTCGCCACACGCCCAGCCACCCCAGTTACGCATCCACACATGCCTCCTTCCGCAGCTCTCCGCATGCGCACTCCCGCACTCAATCGCGAGACCGTGGCCCTGCTTCGTCTTGCAGCCGCCATGACTGAGGCGACCTCGAGTTCGTCCTCGAGTCTTCCCATGCACCCTCACCTATTTCCGCACCCCCGCCGGCGCTTGGAAGCCGCAGCAGTCGCTGCTGTTTGTTCCTATCGCCGACAAGTAACAGTCGTCCGCCATGTAGAAGAAAGCCCCGGCGTTCGCCGCAGTACAATCGGTTCATCTACAGCCGAGTCCCCTATGTATCACAAACATCATGCTAGCGCAGTGGTTAGTGCCCTCTGTTTTCTATCGAGAGGTTGTGGGTTTGATTCCCAGGTGCCCCAGTTTTTCCCTGTTTTTCTTTTCTTTTGCACACACGCACACTTGGGCCCGATTGCACTTCTGGCCGCACCACTCAAATGCTTCGGGCCCATGCCTTTTTTATCCTGCCTGTGGATTTAGTTATTTTCCACTGCATGCATAATTACAGGAATGCCATCATTGTGAATTGTTAATAACTAAATATGCATGCATCCAAATTACACAAACTATATATCTAAAATGCTTAGAATTTCATGTACTCTTATAATATGCAACTTTCATCCACGTTTAAAGTGCTTAAATATGCTGTTTGTTTAAATTTGCTTATAGGTCATGCTAGAATGCTTTAATTCATAACTAAATAACCGTAGCTCCAAACTTAACAAACTTTATATGTAAATGGGTTAGAAAAATGCCTAGTTTAACATGGTGGCTTTACTTTGCATGTTTAACAACTCTAAATTTTGGTTTAGGGAAGAACAGTACCAAATTCAAATATTGCATATGGGGACTTTCTGGAATTGTTTTTGTTGTTGTTTCCGACCTCATTTAGACTTGCTTAAACATGTAGTTTACTTTTGCTTCACCTCTTGCCATGTTAATCAACATTTATTATTGTTGAGTACATAAACGGGAGATAACTAAATAAGTCATGTGGTGTTTCATCATTATGCAACTCGTTGCATATGGAGCTCTACTTAATTTGTAGGTTTGCTTGTGCACTTTACCATGCCATGCCATGTATCATTAAACCGGACATGCATCGCACTTGTTGTGCATCATGCCATGATTATGTGATGGTTGTTTACTATGTTGTTTGCTTATTTCCGGGTTACTTCTCGCGTTAGCTTCGGTTTCGTTCCGGAGTTGTGAGGATCTATTCATCTACGTCCATTTGTCTTCTTCATGTACTCGTTCTTCCTCCTTGCGGGATCTCAGGCAAGATGACCATACCCTTGAAATTACTTCTATCTTTGCTTGCTAGTTGCTCGCTCTTTTGCTATGCCTATGTCGTGATACCTACCACTTGCTTATCATGCCTCCCATATTGTTGAGCCAAGCCTCTAACCCACCTTGTCCTAGCAAATCGTTGTTTGGCTATGTTACCGCTTTGCTCAACCCCTCTTATAGCATTGCTAGTTGCAGGTGAAGATTGGAGTTTGTTCCTTGTTGGAACATGGATATTTTGTTGGGATATCACAATATCTCTTATTTAATTAATGCATCTATATACTTGGTAAAGGGTGGAAGGCTCGGCCTTATGCCTGGTGTTTTGTTCCACTCTTGCCGCCCTAGTTTCCGTCATATCGGTGTTATGTTCCCGGATTTTGCGTTCCTTACACGGTTGGGTTATAATGGGAACCCCTTGACAGTTCGCCTTGAATAAAACTCCTCCAGCAAGGCCCAACATTGGTTTTACCATTCGCCACCTAGCCTTTTCTTTCCCTTGGTTCTGCAGAATCAAGGGTCATCCTTATTTAAACCCCCGGGCCAGTGCTCCTCTGAGTGTTGGTCCAACCTGTCAGCTGCCGGTGGCCACCAGGGGCAACTCTGGGCTGGCCTACCAGAACCTTGGACAATCCGGTGTGCCTTGAGAACGAGATATGTGCAGCTCCTATCGGGATTTGTTGGCATATTCGGGTGGCTTTGCTGGACTTGTTTTACCATTGTCGAGGATGTCTTGTAACCGGGATGCCGAGTCTGATAGGATTGTCTTGGGAGAAGGAATGTCCTTCGTTGACCGTGAGAGCTTGTGATGGGCTAAGTTGGGACACTCCTGTAGGGATTGAACTTTCGAAAGCCGTGCCCGTGGTTATGGGCAGATGGGAATTTGTTAATGTCTGGTTATAGAAAACCTGAAACTTAACTTCATTAAAATGCATCAAGCGCGTGTGTAACCGTGATGGTCTCTTTCCGGCGGAGTCCGGGAAGTGAACGCGGTGTTGGAGTAATGCTTGACGTAGGTTGTTCTAGGATCACTTCTTGATCATAGATTTCTCGAACGTGCTTTGCCTTCTCTTCTCGCTCTCTTTTGCGTATATGTTAGCCACCAAATAACGCTGGTCGCTTGCTGCAGCTCCACCTCATACCTTTTACCCTTCCTATAAGCTTAAATAGTCTTGATCGCGAGGGTGTGAGATTGCCGAGTCCCCATGACTCACAGATACTTCCAAAACCAGTTTGCAGGTGCCGATGTTACCGAGCAGGTGACGCAACCAAGCTCAAGGAGGAGCTTGTTGATGATCTTGTCATTTGTGTTGTTTCGTTCTAGTTGATCAGTAGTGGAGCCCAGTTGGGGTCGATCGGGGATCTGTGTAGCATTTGGGGTAGTCTTCTTTTATTTTTGTTCCGTAGTCGGACCTTGATTGTATCTGGATGATGTAATGCTTTATTCATGTATTGTGTGAAGTGGCGATTGTAAGCCAACTATGTATCTCTTTCCCTTATGTATTACATGGGTTGTGTGAAGATTACCTCACTTGCGACATTGCTTTCAATGCGGTTATGCCTCTAAGTCGTGCTTGGGCACATGGGAGATATAGCCGCATCGAGGGCGTTACAACCGCGTAACTAAAATTTTGCCAGATCCGATTAGAGGACGTCTAACTTAGTTTTGTGGGGTTTGCATGATGTGGTATAGCCTTCGTCATGATAATGTGTTTATGTATGAGATGGTTATATGTTGTAATGTTAAGTGGCCCGCGCGTCACGACAAGATGCCTGGAGCCACGAGATTACCACCTTAATGTAAATATCATATCGATAGGGTTACAGGTGACGGTGGCAAGGCATACATGTAGGACCCCGACAAGGAGAAGGTGTACCAGGCGTGGGATGAGGAGCTATAATTTCGTACCACGACGGAATTTCAAATTTTGGTGCCACGGCAACGTTTTCTGAAACGCTTGCCATGACAACATTTTCTAAGATTGTCGCCACGACAATATTTTTGAAACAGTTCCCATGGGAACAAAATATTGGCTGTCACGTCGCTTCAACTGGAGATTGAAGACGATCATGGAGAGCTCCCAGCGCCCAGGGCTATACCATATCATGCTATAATTGCCTAAGATGTTTATCCCTTTGTTGCTTGCACCCTTTGATTGCGTAGTAGTCAACTATTAGGGTGATCTCTCATAGTTAATATCAAGCTAAAAGGTGCTCTTCCCAGAGTTTCAACCGTCCATAACACATGGTGTTTTGGAGTGCGTCATGTACACATGAGTACAAACGGATCGTGAGGTGTAAGACGGGGATGGTCAGGCCATGCATGCAGAAAGCACCCGGTTGTCTTGAGGTTCTAGCAGAATAGTTCTGAGCTCAGAGCACAAAGCTTCGAAAGAAGAACAAGAGTCATATGGAGATATGATCGGCAAAAGTTTGCCCACCGGTCTAAATTCTCGTAATCGATGATGTACACATCCTGAGAAATACACTTGGTTATTGAATAACTCACTATTAATTATGAGAGATATTAATTTGAGTGGGAGTGCACTTTAAATTAAAACTTGTTTAAATACTAGTGCCATGTTAATTATGAATTGTGTATTAAAATTATTTGTGTGTTTATTGTTGTAGATTAAATGGCTTGCAATATGTTCAACTTAGCCCCTCTGCTTGAGAAACAAAAGTTGGCTACAAATGGTGGAAACTATGCGGATTGGATCCAGAACCTGAGATTTGTTCTCAGAAGTGCTAAGGAGTACTTGCTGGATCAACCCCTTGGTGATGCTCCTTCAAAGGATGCAACACCAGAAGAAGTTGATGCTTATGCTACTCATAGTGATGACTATGAGTCAGTCCAGTGCCTCATGTTAACTTGCATGGATCCTGAACTATAGAAGCATTTTGAACAATCTATCACTCAATTTATAATTGAGTCACTCGAAGTTCTGTACAAGAAATAGGCAAGGACTGAACGGTTTGAATTAACCAAGGCCCTGATAGAGTGCAAGATGAAAGAGGGTTCCTCAATGAGTGAGCATATAGTGAAGCTTGCTGGCTATGTTCATAGACTTGCTTCACTGGAATTTGGAATTCCGCCAACACTCGGTGCAGATATTGTGCTTGCTTCACCCCCATCTTACGATGGTTTTATCATGAACAACAACATGAACGGGATGGAGAAAAGTGCAAACGAGTTGTTTGCTATGCTCAAAACTGTGGAAGCTGGGATGCAGAAGAAGAAAGAAGTGTTGATGGTCAACAAGACTACCAGTTTCAAGAAGAAGGGCAAGTCCAAGAAAAAAAATCTACTGGTGCCGGTAAGAGCGTCTCTCAAAAGAAGAAGAACAAGGGCGGAGCCAACAAAGAGACTGAATATTTCTACTACAAACATAAGGGTCGTTGGAAGCAGAACTGCAAGAAGTACTTAGTAGATAAGAAGAACGGTTCTTCAGGTAAAGGTATAAAAGTTATACAAAGTTGATGTTTTTTTACTTGTTTCTGTATGTCACAAGTATTTGATACTAATAGATTGCTCTAATTTGCAATCTGATATAGGGACTTCAGAAAGCTCACAAGTTGAGAAGAAATACAGACATGATGTTGGTCAAGGATGGTGATGGGATTCCTACTCGAGACTGATGGAATCTATCTTCAAGATTTATCTTAGGATCGAATAATAGTTATTACGTTACGGAGTTGTATAAGACATTATGTTTTGAATTATGCAACAAATATTCTTGTAAAGTTTTGAACAACAGTTGTTGAAGTGGTTATAATAATATGTTTGGATTTACCACAAATTTCGATGGTTTATTCATAAATCTTGATTTGAAAACATTACAACATTTAGTGCTAAACGTCTTGAGAAGAATGATGAGCTCCACTTGAATATAGCTCTGCTTGATTACATCGGAAAAATAATCTTCATATAGATGAAGTATTGGATTATCTTGATTGAAGACATCTAATACATGATGATGTATAAAGGTCTGATGAATAACACAGAGTGCGATGGATAATTATACCCCATTAAGGGATTACGTAAATATGATTTACTTAAACATTAAACAGAATTATTTGAATAGTTCAAAGGAATTTCAGAAAATATTATTGAAGAGTTCAAATATTTTATAACGAAGATAAGAATCATTATGACAAAAGATAAAGTGATTCTTCAATATTGAAGAAAATGTCTGAGCCATAAGCTTGGAAAAACACTTGAATAATTGTGGAATTAATTTATCACCGATCTGTTTTTATAAAATTGGGGTATAATAGAAACAACAAGATATACACCAAATAGAACACCGCATATAAGACTGGTTAATGGAAACCATATGAGATATGGAGCTTCTAAACTAGATAACTGTTGAATTGTAGGATATCACAAAACATGATTTGGATTCCTTCCATTGAAATGTTCAAAAGAGAAAATTTTGTCACAGATGAACATTATTAAAGAAAGGGTTTTCTTGTCAACGAAATAAGTGGGAGGACGTTATAGCTTGGAAAGGATTATTGAATCCCTAACAGTAGTAAGCAGGATCAACAAACTGGAAATTGTTCCAATAGGTTGTTTGCAAGATAAACTGCAAATTACTACATCGGATGTAGAAAAAAAATCTAAAGCTTATGACATGATTATACAAAACATGAATATCATCAAATTTTCTGGAATTTCACGATGAAATATTCATCTTGGAAAAAGATGAACTAACACACTACAAGGAAGGGATGGCAGCGCCCAGCTCAAAGGAATGGCTCTTAGCCATGCACACGAGAATGAAAATTTATATACAATTAAGTTTAGAACTTAGTTGTTAATTTTCATACGTAACAAGTTTAGAACATGATTTATACTCCAATGAGTATGAAGTAAAAAAGAATGGATATAAGGAAAAAATTCCTAAATAGGAAAAAGAATGTATGACTGATACAACCATAAAAGTTTTAAGATCCTTAGGACACCTGATAATGTGCAAACTTCAAAAGAGGTTTTGAAGATTATAACAAAGTGAGCTGGCATTAAGACGTTGATCTTGTCCAAAAGTATTTCGTGTATATATATAAAACTCAGTGGAACCTATATAATGTTTCCAATCTTATATGTATATGACATATTGTGGAATGGAAACATTATAAAGTTTCTGAGCACAAACAAAAAAGTTTTGAAACATTGATATGTCTCCAACATATCTATAATTTTTGATTGTTCCATGATATTATATAATCAATCTTGGATGTTTTATATGATAATTATGCTATTTTATGTCATTTTTTGGGACTAACTTATTAACCTAGTGCCCAGTGTCAGTTGTTGTTTTCCCCATATTTTTTCCTTTACAAAAAATCATACCAAACGGAGTCCAAATGGAACAAAACTTTTTGACGATTTTTCTTGGACCACAAGACACCCTGAAAGCTTCAGGAGGAGGCCAGAAGAGCCACGAGGTGGCCACAAGCTCAGGGGGCGGGGCCCTCCAAGCTTGCGGGCCCCCCGTGACACTTCCAACCCTAATATTTATTCTATAAATACCCAAATATTCCCGGTAGACCAGGGGACACACCAAAAATAGTTTTCCACCGCCTCAAGTTTCTGTTCTCATGAGGTCCCATCTGGGACCTTTTCCGGTACTCTGCCGGAGGGGGATTCAATCATGGAGGGCTTCTACATCAACCTTGTTGCCCTTCCGATGATGTGTGAGTAGTTTACCATAGACCTACAGGTCCATAGCTAGTAGCTAGATGGCTTCTTCTCTCTGTTTGATTTTCAATACAATGTTCTCCTCGATGTTCTTGTAGATCTATTCGTTGTAATCTTATTTTGTGGTGTGTTTGTTGAGATCCGATGAATTGTGAGTTTATGACCAGATTATCTATGAGTATCATTTGAGTCTTCTCTGAACTCTTTTATGCTTGATTTGTATAGCTTTGTATTTCTCTCCAATATATTGATGTGGTTTGGCCAACTAGATTGATTTTTCTTACAGGTGCTTTGTAATGGGTTCAATCTTGCAGTGCTCAATCCCAGTGACAGAAGGGGGCATGATACATATTTTTATTGTTGCCATTAAGGATAAAAAGATGGGGTTTGTTCATATTGATTAGATCTATCCCTCTACATCATGTCATCTTGCTTAAGGTGTTACTCCATTTCTGTTAACTTAATACACTAGATGCATGCTGGATAGCAGTCGATGTGTGGAGTAATAGTAGTAGACGTAGGCAGGAGTCGGCCTACTTGTTCGGACGTGATGCCTACCTACATGATCATTTCCTTGGATATCATCATAACTATGCTCCTTTCTATCAATTGCTCAATAGTAATTTGTTTACCCACCGTATGCTTTCTTTCAAGAGAGAAGCCTCTAGTGAAAACTATGGCCCCGGGGTCTATATTTTATCATATTTTTTTCAGATCTACAAAATCAAAAACACATAATACCTTGATGCAATTTATTTATTTTAATTTTATTTTGTACTTTTCTTATATTTTATATCTATCATTGACAGATCTCATCCTTGCAAGTAACCGTGAAGGGATTGACAACCCCATTATCGCCTTGGGTGCAAGTATTTGTTTGTTTATGTAGGTGCTATCATTGGAGACTTGTGTGTTCCTCCTACTGGATTCTTGGTTCTTAACTGATGGAAATACTTATCTCTACTTTGTTTCATCACCCTTACCTCTTCAAGGGAAAAACCAACACATGCTCAAGAAGTAGCAAACATATTTTCCATCAGATCGTAACACAAAATATTGGGCATGAAAGAGTCTATAGAGATAGATAAAAATGCCTGATTAAGCTAAAAATAAGTTTATATATTTTGACAAAGATTTAAAAGGTTCAAATAGGAGAAAAATATTTTCTCTCAAATGTCATATAACTTGATGCTTATGAGAATTAATTGATAAGCATGGGAAGATGAATGAATTTATCTTAGTAAGTGATGATATATAAAGGGCAAAGAATTATTTACTAAGTGCTAGTAACAGATATCAAGGATCTCAAAAGAATAAATGTATTATTTTGAGAGCATGAAGTTAAAATTCATTATTGAGAATATATGAATATCAAACTTCATAGCAGGGGCTATGATAATTTCTCAGTATTGTCTTATGAACAATATTGTTGATTCTATAACGACAGAGATATGTATTTTGAAAACATGAGATGTTTCAGTATTGTGTAAATCAATAAATTTCTTGATGTTACAGAAGTTGTAAGAAACCCATAAAATTATATGGTGATTCAAGAAGAGTCTTGATAACAAACTGGGTTGAAACCAAGTGTGATCAAGAAGACTCTTGACATAATTCTAATTCCAATGATATTTTATTTCGAATAAAATGTTATGGATCAAAGAAAGATGGATTGAGATCCTTAAATCAGACAAGACTGACACATATGTTATAGTGTTTTGAATATGTCAAAACTAATGACAAAGGCTCTACCACAAGCAAAGCATGAGTAACACCAGACAAGCAAAGACTATGAAACTAGATTATTGGCTCTAGTGCAAGTGGGAGACTATCGGAAATATGCCCTAGAGGCAATAATATTGTATTATTATATTTCTGTTATTCACAATTAAGAGTTTATATTTCATGCTATAACTGCTATTATCCTGGAATATGTTATTCGGTGGAAAACTCATATGCACGTGTGAAATGATAAACGGCAAAACAATAGGTTCCCGGTCCCGCCTCTAGGATTGGCTCAAGTGTTGTAGGTGATCACAGTTTCTGGATCTTAGGATATCGTTAAGCATAACGATAGTCCTAAATCAACATTGAGGGTATGACGTTAGAAGAACGATCATATTGAATCGACCCAAACTTGTATGTTATACTTTATGACTATATTGTCTGAAATCATTTGTTATAACACAGAGTGCTAGCATGTGTTTTAGTTCCTCGGACCATGAGAGTGTCTCGGTTACTTCCTACCGGACGGTGGACTTTGGGGTTGCTCAAACATCACCTGTAACAAGGTGATCATAACAACAACTTTCAGGCTCACCAGAAAGTTTGACAAGTGACTGAACAACTCGAGAGTGGGATTTGCTCCTCCAACGATGGAGAGATATTCTTAGGGCCCTCTTGGTGTGATGGCATCCATCATCGTTTGGTCAGACACAGGTGACTATGACACGCAGATGCTTGAACATGTTAACGAGAAAGAAGAACAGTAACGGGAGCAACAGTATAGTAGGCATGGTGATGACTCAGGAGGATAGCAATGCACACCGGGTTTGTAAAGTTTCGCGAAGCAAACGGAACATAACATGATAACCAAAGGTTCACATGAATATCATTCTTGTAATCATAGGGACTGATATGGATGTCCATGGTTCCGCTATCGATCATTCAACAAATGTGTTTCATTCATGTCTATGATTTACCGAACCTATGGGGTCACAAGCTTAAGGTAATCACAATCTTCTAAGGGTTAGTAGTGCTGGAATGATGGGAATATATTCGTGGAATTGTTTCATTAATATCCGGAATAGTCCCGAGAGGTTCCGGAAGCGTTTCGGGGTCACCGGAAGGGTTTCGGTGAATACCGGGTATTAGGTGGACAATGTTTCCAGAGATGTTAAATATATAGAAAATGATCAGAAAGTATTTAGAACATTTTATATTTAATTTAAATATCAACGGGCCTAAAAAGGCCAAGAGGTGGAGGGTAACACTACTGCAGGATGCTGCTAACGCGGCACTACGATTAGAGACCCTTCGACGAAACTGTGTGCGATGCAATAATCGCAAACGGTGGTGTAAAAAAACCATCAAAAAGGTGCAAAACGTTTGCGATGGAGGATGAATCAATCATGGTTCAGATTTTAGTTGTGTGTGCAATGCAGGGCAAACGGTTCAGTTCAATTAACCGTTTGCGATGAGGAGGAACAAAATAAACGGGCAGCCAAATGAAGGTGTGTGCGATGTACAGCATACGATTCACTCGGATGTACTATTTGTGATTAGGCAACACAAAAGAAACGGTCAGCCAGATCAAGGTGTGTGCGATGTACAACATACGGTTCACTTGGATGAACTGTTTGTGATTAGGCAACACAAAAGAAACGGCCAGCCAGATCAAGGTGTGTGCGATATACGACATGCAGTTCACTCGGACAAACTGTTTGCGTTGAGACAAGAGAACAAAAACGATTCAATATAACAAATACCATAAATATTTCAAGGTTCAAATTCAAAGATTACAACACCCAAATTCAAACATTACAAACATCGTCATTTCTGAAAAGGGATCAGCCGCTGACAAGCCATGTATGGGTTTGACACATTGACTTCTAATTGCTTTGCCATATGCTCTTCCATTCTGCAGTACCTGCCGGCTCTGATCAACATACCATTCATCTTTCCTAATTAAATGCATGTTCAACCTCAGTACCCTCAGCACCTTTGCTCTGGCAAGAAAGAACCTGGCGAGTGTAATATTCAGTAAGGTCCCTCGGTAGGAGTTCAACGTAATATTTGAGAGATGCAGATCTAGGCATTCGATGTGATTGTCGTTATAAACATTATCCACCTCCGGGTCTATTATTATCTGCAAAAGAAGAGAACGTGTTAGTGCCTACATGCAGTTTTGAACACTGCTACACGCCCATTTAGTTTGCAGGATTTGTAAAATGCACCAACGTGCCATCTTTGATCTGACATTATTAACATGGGCATTTGATTACAATCTAGAAACATGTAGCCTTCTTCACAAGAGGTTGGATTGGATGAAAATTTTCCTAAGAAAACTAGTATAGATGAATCCAAAGGAGAAATGCTTATGGATTGTAACCATATGAATCAAGCAACCAATATGGGGTGGGGGTGTATGTAAAACCGAGCTTCTCGAGCTGATCTATGGCGGGGGATCGGAACCACTCGTCAAGCTTGGCTCGGTCCTTGCCATTGGAATGGAACTTGCCCGTGATAAGGCCTTTGATTGGGCCATGGTACTGCTGAGGATCTGGGAGAACGCATCCAAGCTTTGGCGATCGCCATGGCAAAGCTCGTGGGCGTCGAGGAGGTCGACAGGGGTGAGGAGCCTGTGACGCCCCCGATATGACCGTACACTAATCATACATGCAAATCTGTACGACCAGGATTAGGGAATCACGGGAAGATATCACAACACAACTCTAGACACAAATTGAAATAATACAAGCCTTATATTACAAGCCAGGGGCCTCGAGTGCTCGAATACATAAGCTTGAAAACACAAGAGTCAATGGAAGCAATAATATCTAAGTACAAACATAAGTTAAACAAGTTTGCCTTAAGAAGGCTAGCACAAATGTAGCAACAATCGAAAAGGCAAGGCCTCCTGCCCGGGACCTCCTAACTACTCCTCGAAGCCGAACTCCACATATAATCATCCTCGGGATCCTCTGGCTCCTGGACTCCATCATATGATCGCAATAACTGGGAAAGGGGGAAAAGAAGTAGCAAGGCAACCGTGAGTACTCATCCAAAGTACTCGCAAGCAAGGATCTACACTACATATGCATTGGTATCAATGAAATGGGCAGTATCTGAAGGAAATATGCACTAGAGGCAATAATAAAGTTTTTATTTATATTTCCTTATATCATGATAAATGTTTATTATTCATGCTAGAATTGTATTAACCGGAAACTTAGTACATGTGTGAATACATAGACAAACATAGTGTAACTAGTATGCCTCTAATTGACTAGCTTGTTAATCAAAGATGGTTAAGTTTCCTAACCATAGACATGAGTTGTCATTTGATAAATGGGATCACATCATTAGAGAATGATGTGATTGACATGACCCATCCGTTAGCTTAGCACTTTGATCGTTTAGTTTATTGCTATTGCTTTCTTCATAACTTATACATGTTCCAGTGACTATGAGATTATGCAACTCCCGAATACCAGAGGAACACTTAGTGTGCTATCAAACGTCACAATGTAACTGGGTGATTATAAAGATGCTCTACAAGTGTCTTCGATGGTGTTTATTGAGTTGGCATAGATCGAGATTACGATTTGTCACTCCGATTGTCGGAGAGGTATCTCTGGGCCCTCTCGGTAATGCACATCACTATAAGCCTTGCAAGCAATGTGACTAATGAGTTAGTTGCGGGATGTTGCATTACAGAACGAGTAAAGAGACTTGCCGGTAACGAGATTGAACTAGGTATGATGATACCGACGATCGAATATCGGGCAAGTAACATACCAATGACAAAGGGAACAACGTATGTTGTTATGCGGTTTGATCGATGAAGATCTTCATAGAATATGTAGGAACCAATATGAGCATCCAGGTTCCGCTATTGTTTATTGACCAGAGATGAGTCTCGTTCATGTCTACATAGTTCTCGAACACGTAGGGTCCGCATGCTTAACGTTTGATGACGATGTGTATTGTGAGTTATGTGATTTGATGTACCGAAGGTTGTTCAGAGTCCTAGATGTGATCACGGACATGACGAGGAGTCTCAAAATGGTCGATGCATCAAGATTGATATATTGGAAGGTTATGTTTGGACACCGGAAAGGTTTCAGATAGGTTCGGGCATTTTTCGGAGTACCGGGGGGTTACCGGTACTCCCTGGGGGTTAATGGTCCTTCATGGGCTTTAGTGGAAGAGAAGAATGTGCTCAATGTTTTTTATATGTTTGGAAAACATCATCCGTGAAGTTTCAGGACTTTTGGAGCTATGCAGAATAGGTCTCTAATATTTGCTCCTTTTTCAGCCCAGAATCCCAGCTATCGGCATTCTCCCTCTTTATGTAAACCTTGTAAAATAAGAGAGAATAGGCATAAGTATTGTGACATAATGTGTAATAACAGCCCATAATGCAATAAATATTGATATAAAAGCATGATGCAAAATGGAAGTATCAACTCCCCCAAGCTTAGACCTCGCTTGTCCTCAAGCGAAAAGGAAAAATCGAAAAATATGTCCACATGTTTAGAGATGAAGGTGTCGATAAAAATAAAATACGGACATGAGGGCATCATGATCATTCTTAGAGCAGCAACTTATATAATTCTTGTCATATGATATCTTATGCTAGAGTAATAATTCAATCACAATATCAAGTATGAATCATAAACTTCATTGAAAACTAACAAACTATAATCTCAGTCATTGGAGCAATTGCAATTTATCATAACATAGGAAAGAGTCAATGTATAAGAGCTTTTTAGCAAGTCCACATACTCAACTATCATATAATCTTTCACAATTGCTGACACTCATGCAATACTTATGGTTATGGAGTTTTAATCGGACACAGAGAAAGATAGGGGCTTATAGTTTTTGCCTCCCAACGTTTTACCTCAAGGGTAATGTCAATAGTAATAGTTCATGAAAACCCACATCCAATTAGCCATATATACCAGGATCTTTCCAACATATTGTGCTTGCCAAAGGATAAACTATAAAAAGGAAGGGTGAATATCACCATGACTCTTTTGCAGTATAGGAGATAAAAGTAAAAGATAGGCCCTTCGCGGAGGGAAGCAGAGGTTGTCATGCGCTTTTATGGTTGGATGCACAAAATCCTAATGCGAAAGAACGTCACTTTATATTGCCACTTGTGATATGGACCTTTATTATGTAGTCTGCCGCTTTTACTTCCATATCACACGATCGTATAAAGCTTATTCCTTCCACACCAATCAATCATACATATTTAGAGAGCAATTTTTGTTGCTTGCACCGATGACAACTTACTTGATGGATCTTACTCAATCCATAGGTAGGTATGGTGGACTCTCATGGCAAAACTGGTTTAAGGGTATTTGGAAGCACAAGTAGTATCTCTACTTGGTGCAATGAATTTGGCTAGCATGAGGGGGAAAGGCAAGCTCAACATGTTGGAGGATCCAAGACAATATAATTTATCTCAGATGTAAGAAAACATAACCCATTACGTTGTCTTCCTTGTCCTATGTAAACTCTTTAGCATGTCATATTTTAATGAGTGCTCACAATCATAAAAGATGTCCAAGATAGTATATTTATATGTAAAGACCCCTCTTTCTTTATTACTTCCTATTAATTGCACCGATGACCAAAACTATGTTTGTCAACCCTCAATAACTTTTATTCATCATACTCTTTCTATGTGAGCTCATTACTCTCCATAAGAGTCACACGATCTCTTTGTTTCTTTTTTATTTCTTTCTCTTTTCTTTTATTCACTTGGGATCATGGCAAAAATAATCAAGCCCTTGACTCAACACTAATCTTTATTATATAGCTCACGGACTTGATTACATAGAAGGATAATAAAGCAAAACTCACAACTAGATCATACTAAGGACTTTTATTCTACTAGATCAAGATATTACCAAAGGGATCGAACTAAGAAAAACGGTAAAGATAAAAGTGATGGTGATATGATACCGGGGCACTCCCCCAAGCTTGGCAGTTGCCAAGTGGAGTGGACATACCCATGTAGTTATGTCTCTCTTTTCGGGGATGGTGATGTGATGTTCTTGGCGATGATGCCCCTTAGGATACGATTCTCCTCCTCAAGCTTGTTGACTTGCTGCTTGAGGTCCATTATTTCCTTCCGGAGTTTTCCTGTAACAGCCAAAGCTCCCTGCACACAAGGGTGCTGCCTAGCTGCGTGAAAGTGCGTCATATCGACTAGAGGGGGAGGTGAATAGGAGATTTTTATGAAATTCTTCACTGAGGAATTTGCCAGTGAGGAAATTCCTTAGCGAAGAACTACTAGCAGCGGAATAAGTACTCAAAAGTAAACATAACCGAATACAAGCATAGTCATCATGATGAAATGAAGACAGGCACAGAGTATAGGAAGCGTAATCACAGGATAAAACAGGATGAAGACAAACAGACTGAAGAAATTGAACTGAGGAAATTGAGAAAGTCTTCAGTCAAAGTCTTCAAACACAGATATGAACAAACACACAACACAGTTATGAGGAAATGAAAGTGTTGAGGGAATAGAACCAGTAAGCTTGGTGAAGACAATGATTTGGTAGACCAGTTCCAACTGCTGTCTCAGTTGTACGTCTGGTTGGAGCGGCTGAGTATTTAAACTCGAGGACACACAGTCCCGGACACCCAGTCCTGAACACGCAGCTCAGGACACCCAGTCCTCACCATATCCTCCTTGAACTAAGGTCACACAGACCTCGTCCAATCACTCGTGGTAAGTCTTCAGGCGACTTCCAAACCTTCACAAACTTGGTCACTCGGCGATCCACAATTCCTGTTGGATGCTCTAGACCATGACGCCTAACCGTCTGTAAGAAGCACATCTTCAAAGGTAACAAGCGTCGGATCCACGCAGGATCAATCTCTTCAGTGATGCTCAATCACTTGGGGTTGGTAGGTGTTTGGGTTTTTGGTTTTTCCTCACTTGATGATTTTCGCTCAAAGTCCTCAGAGGATGGGTTGCTCTCAAATGACAAGTGTCAGTTTCTCTCGGAGCAGCCAACCAGCTAGTGGTTGTAGGGGGCGGCTATTTATAGCCTAGGGAGCAGCCCGACATGATAAGACATAAATGCCCTTCAATGATATGACCGTTAGGTGGATAGATATTTTGGGACAGCTGGCGCATAGCACAGCAACGGTCGGAATTTCGAGTAGCAAAATCCTCAGGGCTATCATGTTCCTCACTGTGTAGGCAATCCGCACTGGCGAATTCCTAACTCCTCAGTCAGGACAAATTCCTCAGAGACCAGAAGAACTTCGTCTGTGTCACTGAAGAAATTGACTGAACTATATGAGATTTCCAATGGCTTCACTCGAAGGGATTGGTAGGTGTAGGATTTTTAGTTGAGCATCACATGGAAATTTTTCCTTAGTATTTCCTCGACCCCCTTTAACAGTACAGTGTTTCCTATGACTCAAGAAAGAGAAAAAAACAAGACTATGAAAACGAAAGTCTTCAAGCTCCATATTCCTCACATGAATATCAAGTCTTCACGGACACACCAATTTCTTCACTTTCAAAGTCTTCATGAAAGTCTTCAGAAATACCAAAATCTTCAGTCAAAGATATACATTTTTAGGGGTCAACTTTTCCTGTAAATATCAAACTCCTCATAGATTTATAGACCTGTGTACACTCACAAACGCATTAGTCCCTTAACCTATAAGTCTTCAATACACCAAAATCACTAAGGGGCACTAGATGCACTTACAATCTGCCCCTTTTTGGTGATTGATGACAATATAGGTTAAGTTTTCAATGGGGATAAACATATGAAGTGTAACTACTGATATTGAGAAATTTGATTGCAAGATATAGAAGAACTCCCCCTGAAGATGTGCATAGTGAGGAATTTGCTTTTGAAGCAATGCACACTTGAAGAGTTGAATCATGGAGATCTCCCCCTATATCTTGTAATTCATACATGCATTTAACATATAATATGAAGAATTTGAAATGCATGATGAAATATGGTGCCTGATGAAATTCAGCATGTGTGCAATAATATTAACGAGGAATAAGCATGCAGAATAGTGCATCAAAAGTATCAGAGCACAGTGCATCAAAAGTATCAGAGCACCATCGGGTTTACAATGGAATGTCAAAAAACGCCCATATAGTAGACCCTCTTGAAGACTAACTCATATTTCTCCCCCTTTGTCATCGAATGACCAAAAGGATCGAAAATGAGGACTAACGCCCCTGAAGATAATCATGTTGATGAAGGAGCGCCAGCGTTGTTGGGGTCGTTTGTTGATGTAGGGCCTGCGGTAGTGTCGTCCAAATCTTCATGTTCATCAGTGTCGCGCGATGAAGAATATGAGCTGGCCACCAGAGAAGGAACCTTGACCTTCTTGAATTTCTTCGGTGAAGGTGCAGACCAGTCAAAATCTTCTTTGAGACCCATGTTCTTCAGATCTTCTTCACCATACAGATGTGACAGGATTGCCCAGGTGCGACCGAAGACTTGATGGAGGTAGTAGTGGTTTTTCTTCACTGCATTGTGTGTGGTAGTCATGTTGTGAAGAAGTGAACCAAACTGACGCTTAACCCATTTGTGATTTCGATCCACCTTCTGGTGAAGACTAAGCAGAAGTTCACGGTCAGTCATCACGCGCGGAGCAGTGGCTTGAGGAGTGGACTTGGGTGCATTGGCAGAGTCATGTGTGGCAGAGTCATCATTGGTGGAATAAGATGCAGCTTTGCGAAACTGACTATCCAATGGACGAATGCCTTCATCTATTACAGCTGGTGCCTTGCCCTTTCCATCAACTGAGGAATATGTTTGCTTGAGGACTTCAATTGGGGACAAGTAGCTGAGGTGATTCTGGAAATCAGCTTTGTAGTTGAGGGAAGACCTTGTCCTGAGGAATCTCATAATCCAAGGTGCATAAGGCTTCGGCTCAAACGGAGACAGTGCAACATTGGCCATAGTCCTCATGAAGAAATCGTGATAATTGGCAGGAATGCCATGAACGATGTTGAATACCAGATTCTTCATGATGCCAACAATTTCCTCATCAGATGAGTCGTGGCCTTTGATGGGACTGATTATCCTCATAAGAATACGATAGACAGTTCTGGGCACGTACAACAATTCCTTCATGAGGAATTTGGTTCTTGGTGCTTGATCTGGCTTCAAAGGTTTCATCAGCACCTGCATGTAATGATGTGTGAGCTCAGGTTTACTGTAGATGCAGCGAGCTTCTTCAAGGGGAGGACTGAGTGGTAGAGCACGAAGCAATTCAGAGGCTGGTGCAGTGTAGTGAGTGTTTTCAGACATCCATTCCAGCACCCATGAATTCACATCTTCAGCATCTCCGGTGATGTGCAGCGTTGCATAGAATTGAAGAATCAGTTCTTCATTCCAATCGCAGATGTCAGAGCAAAAGTTTAGCAGTCCAGCATCATGAAGAACACTGAGGACTGGTGCGAAGCACGGCAGAGATTCCATATCCACGTGAGGAATATGCTCATGGTAGAAGATCTTCTCCTTGTTGAACAACACTGAGGAATAGAAATTGGCTTGACTAGCAGTCCAGAAACGCCTCTTCCTAATGCGAGCAGAGTCATATGGGTTGTAATCTTCGAAGAATATGTGCTCACTGAAGAAATCATCAGCCTTGAACTTTTTCTTGCGTGAGAATGGATCCTTTGGCTTCGGCAGAGGAGTGTCAGTGAGTTGCATCACGACCTCAGGAATCTCAATCGCAGGTTCTTCAGGCTGAGGAATTTCTGGTGCCTCCTCAGTGACAGTCTGCGTTGTTGATTGTTTAGTTGCAACAATTTCTTCAGCGCTAGTGGCTGGAATTTCCTCATGGACAGATGCAGTGGGATGAGTTTCTTCAAAGCCCATGTGAACAGTTTGTGTGGGGGACTGAGGAATTTGCTGTAGAGGGGTGAACATTGGAGAGTTTGGATGCTGCCTTTCCTAGAATTCATCACTGATTACGGGTGTGGAGCAGCCAATGTCCACATCTTCATCTTCCATTTCTTCAACGCCAACCTCTTCAGCTGTGAACTGAGGCATAGGCGAGGAGATGATAGGTGTTGAAGGGATCGCATCCACTTAGATTTCTTCATCCAATGGTTCAGACGAAGCAGCAGAAGGAGTTTCTTCATCAGATCCGCTAGGGATCACATATTCTTCATCAAAAGGAACAAGGTCCTTTGATGGCCTGGTTGAGATGGGAACAACATCAATCAAATTTGCAAATGAACTTGTCATAGGCTTCATTTTCTTCGGAGCTGAAGAATCTGAAGCAACTGATGCTTTCCTTTTCTTCACTTTAGCACGCTCTGCAGCCTTGGTCTTCTTCACATCTGATGCAGATGGAAGGATTGGAGTTGAAGTTGGTGCAGGAGCAGCTGAGGAATCTGGTTGATTTTCTTCAGGCACAACTAATGCAGTTGCCCTGAGTTCTTTAGTTTCTTTAGGCACACCACTAGTGGGTGCCCTGGCAATTTCTTCAGCGGCTGGAATGCAGTCATCAGCCCTGGAACTCACATTATCTTCAGCAGCCTGATTGTCATCAGCGGTGCTGGCATTTTCTTCAGTAGGCTGAGCAGATGCTTCAGCCTCAGGAATTTCCTGTTGCGTTGGGGCTGCAACATTGGAAGTGAAGTTATCCGCAAGTTTCACAAAACGAACCTTGGCTCCAAGCCAATCAGCGCGGTATGCGTCAAAGTCATCACTGAGTTTCTTAATCTCAGTCTGAATAGTGACAAGTTCTTCAGTTGTCATAGAGACAACTTTTTTCTTCAGATAGCGCTCTTTCTTGTACTGCGCTTTCTTGATCTGCCCGACCTTCTCAAATTTCCACTTTTCTTCTTGAATGAAGTGGGTCAGCATGTGACTCTAGCTAGGAGTCAGCTTGAAGTCAGGCAAGGGAGTGTTGGGGTCCTTGTGCCAATCATCAATGTAGTCGAGGATCAGCTTGGGATCCAAAAGCAGTGGCACCTCTGATCCTTTGGCTCTAGCGGCCCTGACTTGCCTGTCTCTGATGATTTCTGCAAGTTCATCATCGTCAGCTTCGTCTTCATCAGACGGCACTTGGAAAGCGACTTGCTTCTTTTGAGGACTTGGGCGAGGACCTCGTCCAGCAGTGGCCTTTGTCTTCAGCAGTGAGGGGCCAACTGAGGAACTTGGTGCAGCTGAGGAACTAGCTGAGACACCTGAGGCAATGGAGATGCCGACAATCCTTTGGCACAAGGTGAGATGCACAGGTGCTGAGGATTTAATCGGAACAGTTGAAGGCTTTGGCGGAGGAGCTAAGGACTTTGGAGGAACAGGAGCAACATGAGGAATTTGCCATGAGGGCTTTGAGGATTCTGGCCGTGAGGGCATTGCTGAGGAACTTGGCCTTGAGGGCATTGTTGGTGAAGCACTTGGCTTGCGTGCAGGCTTCTTTGACATAGCCTTCTTTTGCTTGACAGCAAAGGCCTCAGCAAAGGTAGCAGCATCAGAGTCTTCATTAAATTTCCTCACTGCTTCTCTGGCTTGCTTAGCCAGCTTGGCTTGGCGCTTGGCCCATTCATTAGGATAGTCCTCACCGCGCTTGAGGCTGGTGGGATCAGCGATTTGGCCAGGTGCCAATGGAGCTCTTGGGCATGGAGAATTGAGTGCGAATTTCTTCATGTACTTAGGAGTGAAATATATGTACTCCCTCCATTCTCTTGCCCATATCCTCTCTATCTTCTGAATGCGCACTTTGTGCTCATCCTTGGTTTCCTCAGTAGGTGTGCAGTACCCAGCATATATGTCATCAGGGATCTCAAACGCTGTATTTACCCCAGGCCTCTTTCCTCCCTTCTGTGGCTTCTTACCGTCAGCCATTTTCTTCAGTTGAGGAATTTGAACAATTGAATTCTCTGAAGAAGTATGCAACTTTTCTTCGAGGAACGCTCCAAATGAGTTAAGTTGATGAGAACCTAGTGATTCAGTAGCTGACATGTGTACCTGTGAACAGAGTATAGTTGCGAGGAATTTGGAGAGGTCATATGCGTTGTCAGAAGGTTTTGAAAAATAAACAAGTTTGAGGAATTTGACTAGATGAGTCTTGAAGAATTTCACTAAGCGTTCTTTGTCTTAGGTTCCAGAGATGTGTAGATTAAAAAGCCACACATTTGAGGAATCTTGAAGAAAAACATGGCTTAGAGAAACGAGTCAAGAACAGATGACTTGTGAGGTGTTTAGTGTGTGAATCTATGAAGAAAAACACCTTTGAAGATTTTGAAGATAATCATTCGAATCAATGAGGGTAGTAAAAGTAACTTTTAATTACCCTGGACGAAGAACACGACGAACTGGAGTGAGGAGATGTGAAATTTGTCTGTGCAGATCTTCCACGCCCTAACTTGGCGGAGGAAGACAGCTACGGCGACGGCGGAGTGAAGATTTCCACGGTTGGCGCGAGTACGTCGGCGACGAGGTCGAGGCAGTGAAGCTCTTCCTCATCGGCGGCGATGAAGTAGCGGCGGCGCTAGGGTTTGAGAAGCTCGAGCTGGAGAGAGAGGTCGAGCGGAGTAAAAGAAGTGAGGAAGGGAAGGAGGGGTTTTTATAGCCACGGTGAAAAACTGTTCGCCCGAAGAATTGGATGAACGTGCCCCTGACCCTTCTCATTCGCATGACATGTGTCACCCACGTTGTGAGAGGTGGAGATCGTGTTAGATCGTGGGTGAGTGGATAAGTGTATCGTGGGATGCGGAACGGTTTGAGCGGCAAAGCCGAAAATTTCAATAAGATAGGTTTTAATGTTCCATTTGCAATTTCTTCAGCTGACAAGGACACAGTGAAGATTTTGAACGAGTTTCAAATAGAACGCACATGAAGAATTTGTCAACAGATTGGGTTGAGTATAGCATAGAGGGGAAGGGTCCGATCACATTCACTTAGCAGAGAACCAACTTGAAGAAATAGCAATAAGTGAATGCTGTAGAGGACATAAACTTCATATAGCCAATGAAGAAAAACAACGGAACCAGTGAAGACTATGCAAAGTTGAAGAATATGAATAATTTGAGGAATTTCAACTTTTGGTGGTGGCGTGACCCACGGTATAAGAATGATGATTTCAGACACCGCGTACAATTATCGTAGGGTTCTGAGAATCAAATTCTTCATTAATTTCTTCACACTAAGAGTGTTATTCTTCATTGATTGAAGAAAAACGTTTCTTCATGTGTTGCACATCTAAGTCATCAATTTTGCATAAGTGTTAGGATGAGTGTCCTTTTCAAAGAACATTCGAAGTTTCTAGGATATTTAGCTCACACCGCAACTTGCTAAATCTCTTCTCATCCAAGGGCTTTGTGAAGATATCGGCTAGCTGTTCTTCAGTCTTCACATGCTCAATAGAAATGTCGCCCTTCAACACATGATCATGAAGAAAATGATGACGTATCTGAATGTGCTTTGTCTTCGAGTGCTGAATTGGGTTGTGAGCAATCTTGATGGCACTCTCATTGTCACAGAAGAGAGGCACATTCTTCATGTTGACGCCGTAGTCCTTGAGAGTTTGCTTCATCCATAGCAATTGGGCACATCAAGAACCAGAGGCAATGTACTCAGCTTCAGTAGTAGATAGTGATACGCAGTTCTGTTTCTTCGAGGACCAATAGACCAAAGATCGTCCGAGGAAATGACATGTACCAGATGTTGACTTGCGGTCCACACGATCACCAGCATAGTCAGAGTTAGAATATCCAATGAGATCAAAAGTCGAGCCCTTGGGGTACCATAATCCAAGTGTTGCTGTGTGAGCTAGATATCGAAGAATATGCTTCACAGCCTTATGGTGTGATTCCTTCGGTGTAGCTTGAAATCGGGTACACATGCAAACACTAAGCATTATATCTAGCCTAGATGCACATAAGTACAATAAGGAACCTATCATGGAGCGGTATACCTTATGATCGAAGTCAATACCATTTTCATTAGTGCATAGATGACCATTTGTGGGTATAGGAATTTTGACGCCTTTGCAATCTTGCATGCCGAATTTCCTCAGTACATCCTTGAGGTATTTCTCCTGAGATATGAATATGCCAGTGCGTTGTTGACGAATTTGAAGACCTAAGAAGAATTTCAACTCTCCCATCCTAGACATTTGATATTCTTCACTCATCATATATGCAAATTCATCACTATAACATTGGTCAGTACAGCCAAAGATAATATCATCAACATATATTTGGCACACAAACAATTCACCATCATAAGATTTAGTGAAAAGAGTAGGGTCGAGTGAACTGGGTTTGAAGCCTTTCTTCATGAAGAGTTCCTTCAAGGTATCATACCAAGCCCGTGGGGCCTACTTGAGGCCATAGAGGGCCTTGTTGAGTCTGAAGACTTTGTCAGGATTCTTTGGATCTTCAAAACCTGGGGGTTGAGCAACATATACTTCTTCCTCAAGCTTACCATTGAGGAATGCACTTTTCACATCCATTTGATATAAAGTGATATCATGATGGTTAGCATAAGAAAGTAATATGCGAATAGCCTCAAGTCTAGCAACAGATGCAAAAGTTTCATCGAAATCAATTCCTTCAACCTGTGTGTAGCCTTGAGCTACAAGCTGTGCCTTATTCCTCACCACAAGGCCATTTTCATCTTGCTTGTTGCGGTAGATCCACTTTGTGCTGATGATATTGTGCTTGTGAGGATCTGGACGATTGACCAGTTCCCAGACATTGTTGAGCTCGAACTGATGTAATTCTTCTTGCATGGCCTGAATCCACTCAGGCTCCAGAAATGCTTCATCTACCTTAGTGGGCTCTATAATAGAGACAAAAGCATAGTGCCCACAAAAGTTAGACAAATGTGAAGCTTTTGAGCGTGTGAGAGGACCTGGCGCTTTGATGTAATTGATGATCTTTTCAACTTGCACTTCTTTTGCAATGCGAGGATGAGCTGGTTGTCATTGAAGAATTTTATCAGCGTTTTCTTCAGCACCATGTTCTTCAGCATTTTCTTCAGGTGCATTAGCCCGACGTTCTTCATGTTCTGGAATGAATTCTTCAGCAGATTCTTCAGTAGGAATGACATCCTCAGTAGCCTTGAACTTGATAGTTTCCTCAGGTGCTGGTTCATCTATCACAGTAGGTAGGTGCTCTCTTTGCGAGCCATTAGTTTCATCGAACCGCACATCTACAGTTTCAACAACTTTGTGAAGAACATTGTTGAAGACTCTGTAGGTGTGGGAGTCCTTTTCGTAACCAAGCATAAAACCTTCATGTGCTTTCGGTGCAAATTTTGAGTTGTGATGAGGATCTCTAATCCAACATTTAGCACCGAAGACTTTGAAATAACTTACATTGGGTTTCTTATCAGTGAGGAGTTCATAGGTAGTCTTTTTGAAGAATTTGTGAAGATATACTTTGTTGATGATGTGGCATGCAATATCAATTGCCTCAGTCCAGAAACAACAAGGCATTTTGTATTCATCAAGCATAGTGCGAGCCATCTCAGCAAGAGTCCTGTTCTTGCGCTCACGACGCCATTCTGCTGAGGAGTGTAAGGAGAAGATAACTCATGAGTAATACCAAGTTCATCAAGATAGTCATCGAGACCAGAATTCTTGAACTCAGTGCCATTGTCACTTCTGATGTGCTTGATCTTCACACCAAAGTTGGTTGAAGCCCTTGAGGAAAATCGTTTGAAGACTTCCTGCACTTCATGTTTGTAAGTAACAAGGTGTACCCATGTGTAGCAAGAATAATCATCAACAATAATAAATCCATATTGAGATGCTTCATTTGAAATAGCAGAATAATGATTAGGACCAAAGAGATCCATGTGAAGCAATTCAAACGGGCGAGTGGTGGTCATGATAGTCTTTGCTGGATGCTTGGCCTTCGTCATCTTCCCAGCTTCACAGGCTCCGCATAGGTGATCCTTGAGGAATTTGACATTCTCGATGCCAATGACATGCTTCTTCTTCGCAAGCGTGTGCAAATTCCTCATGCTTGCATGACCAAGTCATCGATGCCAGAGCCAGCCTTCTGAAGCTTTTGCAAGTAAGCACACGGCTGGTTGTGGTCCTATAGAGAAATCAACAATATATAGGTCTCCTCTCCTAAAGCCTTCGAAGACTTTGGAATTGTCAGCTTCCATAACCACAACACAACGGTACTTGCCAAAGACAACAACCATATCAAGATCACAAAGCATTGAGACAGACATAAGGTTGTATCCTAAGGACTCAACAAGCATGACCTTGTCCATGTGTCGATCCTTTGTAATCGCAACCTTACCTAGACCCAATACCTGACTTTTACCTTTGTCGGCAAAGATGATATGCTTTAGATGCGACGGAGATAATGGAGCATCCATCAATAGATTCTTGTCACCAGTCATGTGGTTTGTACATCCACTATCGAGGACCCACTCAGTGGCTTTGGGTTGATCATCCTGTAGACGAATTATTGCAGCTTACAAACTCATATACTTCATTAGTGAAGAATATGACATCAATTCATCAGATCAATTTCATCAAGTAAAAGAACTGATAAATCAATATGAGGACGTGAGAAATGAAAGTTCATTTCTTCATGATTAGCCTGCGTCCTATCAGGCATGCTCAGGTCTCCAGCAAATTCTTCAGACGATTACGTGCGTCTGGAGACCTGACCCTGCAGAAGATATTAGTTCTTTTTCTTCACCACCCACATCTGAAGGGGTGGCAAAGAGTTCATCATTCTGCAAGCTCCATACGAGAAGGATGGCATAGAAGCCAGTCCATTTCGTTTCACATAAGAGGGGTTAGAGTAAGCATAAGAGTATGCAGAGAAATTCTTCGAGGACTTATGGACATAATGATTTGAAGAATAATGCACATATCCATAATCCTTAGGTCTTCCTTGCGAAACAGACGGGTTAGCACGATGATGTTCATATGAGGACTTTGATCCATATGAGGAATTTGGTCTGTATGAGGACTTGAGTCCATATGAAGAATTTGGTCCATATGAAGAATTTGATCTGGGGTTTCTATTCTTCACAGGTGGCGTCATGATGACATTCACCTGAAAATTTTCATGGAATCTTTTGGGAACCAAGATTTTCTTCATAGGGGAGTCGTTCCTGCAGTTAGTGCCAACATATCTAGCAAATACTTCACCATTCTGATTTTTGAACAGTTTATAGTTGGAGTCAATTGACTCATCATCAGAATGAGGAGATTCACATGAAAATCCAGATAAGTTAGATGGATCAACTGGAGGTCCCTTTGCAGCAACCCATGTAGTTTTGGGGTACTGCTCAGGCTTCCAATATGTACCATCAGCATTGAGTTTCCTCTCAAAGGCGATACCCTCTTTCCTAGGGTTCCTATTGAGGATCTGCTTTTTAAGCACATCACAAAGAGCCTGATGCCCTTTGAGGCTTTTGTACATGCATGTCATGTACAATTCCTTCAGCCCTGCATCGTCAGTGATACTAGCAATGTCCTCAGATGAGGAATTAGTGATAGCAGAGGCATGTGAAGAATTTGAAACATTAGCAACATTTGAACATTCAGGTGAAGAATTAGCAGATTCGCGTTCAATGCACTTCTAGCATGGAGGAACAAATTCTTCCTGAGAAGCGCTTATTTGTTGAGCAAGTAATGAATCACGCTCCTTCTGAAGATCTTCATAACTCACTCTTAGCTTCTCAAGGTCTTGCTTTCTTTGAAGAAATTCATAAGAAAGCTTCTCATGATCGGATAAGAGAGTGTTATGATGACTTTGAAGATTGTCAAACCTAGTCTGAAATCTCTGAAGATTTTCAATCAGGGCTTTAGTGCGATCCATTTCTTCACCCAACATATCATCACTTTTGTCTAGCATGTTTTGAACCTTTTCTAAAGCCCTTTGCTGTTTTACAGCAATCTTAGCAAGTTTAGAATAGCTGGGCTTAAGATTTTCATCAGATTCATTCTCACTTGATTCAGATGAGGTATATTTGAGTACCTTGGCACCCTTTGCCATGAAGCAGTACGTGGGAGCGTAGTCATCATCCCCTTCATTAGCTTTGTTGGTGAGGTTATTTTCTTCAGTGTTTAAGATAGACTTGCTGACGAATGCAGTAGCGAGAGCTAGGCTTGCCACTCCGGATTCGGACTCCTCAGATGACTCCTCTTCCTCATTATCTTCAGATTCAGCCTTAGAGTCCATTTCCTTGCCAATGAATGCCCTGGACTTCTTGGAGCTGCTCTTCTTGTGATATGAAGGCTTTGAGGATTTTGATGATGAGCATTTTGAGGATTTCTTCTTTTTCTTCGCATCACCAAAATCACACAGAACAAGGGAGTACCTTGCTCTGATACCAATTGAAAGTGCGTTATATCGACTAGAGGGGGGTGAATAGGCGATTTTTATGAAATTCTTCACTTAGGAATTTTCTGATGAGGAAATTCCTTAGCAAAGAACTACTAGCAGCGGAATAAGTACTCAAAAGTAAACATAATAGAATACAAGCATAGTCATTATGATGAAATGAAGACAGGCATAGAGTACATGAAGCATAATCACAGGATAACACAAGATGAAGACAAACAGACTGAAGAAATTGAACTGAGGAAATTGAGAAAGTCTTCAGTCAAAGTCTTCAAACACAGATATGAACAAACACACAACACAGTTAAGAGGAAATGAAAGAGTTGAGGGAATAGAACCAGTAAGCTTGGTGAAGACAATGATTTGGTAGACCAGTTCCAACTGTTGTCTCAGTTGTACGTCTGGTTGGAGCAGCTGAGTATTTAAACTCGAGGACACATAGTCCCGGACACCCAGTCCTGAACACGCAGCTCAGGACACCCAGTCCTCACCGTATTCTCCTTGAACTAAGGTCACACAGACCTCGTCCAATCACTTGTGGTAAGTCTTCAGGCGACTTCCAAACCTTCACAAACTTGGTCACTCGGTGATCCACAATTCCTCTTGGATGCTCTAGACCATGACGCCTAACTGTCTGGAAGAAGCACATTCTTCAAAGGTAACAAGCGTCGGATCCACGCAGGATCAATCTCTTCAGTGATGCTCAATCACTTGGGGTTTGTAGGTGTTTGGGTTTTGGGTTTATGGTTTTTCCTCACTTGATGATTTTCGCTCAAAGTCCTTAGAGGATGGGTTGCTCTCAAATGACAAGTGTTAGTTTCTCTCGGAGCAGCCAACCAGCTAGTGGTTGTAGGGGGCGGCTATTTATAGCCTAGGGAGCAGCCCGACATGATAAGACATAAATGCCCTTCAATGATATGACCGTTAGGTGGATAGATATTTTGGGGCAGCTGGCGCATAGCACAACAACAGTCGGAATTTTGAGTAGCAAAATCCTCAGGGCTATCATGTTCCTCACTGTGTAGGCAATCCGCACTGGCGAATTCCTAACTCCTCAGCCAGGACACATTCCTCAGAGACCAGAAGAACTTCGTCTCTATCACTGAAGAAATTGACTGAACTGTATGAGATTTCCAATGACTTCACTCGAAGGGATTGGTAGGTGTAGGATTTTTAGTTGAGCATCACATGGAAATTTTTCCTTAGTATTTCCTCAACCCCCTTTAACAGTATGGTGTTTCCTATGACTCAAGAAAGAGAAAAAAAACAAAACTATGAAAACGAAAGTCTTCAAGCTTCATATTCCTCGCATGAATATCAAGTCTTCTCGGACACACCAATTTCTTCACTTTCAAAGTCTTCATGAAAGTCTTCAGAAATACCAAAATCTTCAGTCGAAGATATTCATTTTTAGGGGTCGACTTTTCCTATAAATATCAAACTCCTCATAGACTTATAGACCTGTGTACACTCACAAACGCATTAGTCCCTTAACCTATAAGTCTTCAATACACCAAAATCACTAAGGGGCACTAGATGCACTTACACTGCGGGAGAACCAGTGACACTCTTTTTCATATTCTCATAAGAAAGAAATCTAGCATTGGAAGGGATAACCGAGTTTGGAATAGCTGAGCTCTGCAGTTCTCCATTGTGAATCCAGCTTGGAGGCGGGAAGTGACTTCTTGATCCTCCATGGCATCTATCCTCACCAAATCAGCCTCCATCTCTTCCTCCGTTGCTGGCCCAAAGTGGTCAGCATTGTCATTTGCCCTTGGTTCCGGTGCTGGATGAGACATCGGCTCTTCCTGACTGACTCTTGAGAAGACATCTTGCTCTAATCTGCACCAGCAACAGCTCGAAACAAAAACAAGAGATTTTGCGTGATACGGGAGTCAAAACCCCCAGGAGATTATATAATGAATTTTTACAGACTAAAATACGTGTCGTGTACGAAAACGGAGTCCGGAGAGCACACGAGGTGCCCACGAGGTAGGGGGCGCGCCTAGTAGGGTAGGGCGCACCCTCCACCCTCGTGTCCTTTCCGGACTGCTGCTTATTTTTCTATTTTTCTAAATATTCCAAAACGGAGAAATATTTCCTTAAAAACTATTTTGGAGTCGGTTTACTTACCGTACCACATACCTATTCCTTTTCGGAGTCTGAAACGTTCCAGAAAGTGTCCTTTATGTATTCCTCCGAGGTTACGGTTTCAATAACATTGGTTTCAACATTTATGGGATTACCTGAGATATAATGTTTGATTCTTTGACCGTTCACCACCTTTGGATTTGTGCCTTCGAAGTTGTTGATTTTTATGGCACCGGAATGGCACACCTCCTTGATAATGTAAGGGCCTTCCCATTTAGAGAGAAGTTTTCCTGCAAAAAATCTTATACGAGAGTTGTATAGCAATACATAATCACCTACATTAAACTCATGCTTTTGTATTCTTTTATCATGCCACCTTTTAACTTTTTCTTTAAACAACTTAGCATTTTCGTAGGCTTGGGTTCTCCATTCATCAAGTGAGCAAATATCAAATACATCTTCTCACCGGCAAGTTTAAAATCATAATTAAGTTCTTTAATAGCCCAATAAGCCTTGTGTTCTAGTTTAAGAGGTAAGTGACATGCCTTTCCATAGACCATTTTGTACGGAGACATACCCATAGGATTTTTATATGCAGTTCTATAGGCCCATAATGCATCATCAAGTTTCTTGGACCAATTCTTTCTGGACCTATTAACAGTCTTTTGCAAAATTAATTTGAGTTCTCTATTACTCAATTCTACTTGACCACAAGACTGAGGGTGATAAGGAGATGCAATTCTATGATTAACATCATATTTAGCAAGCATTTTACGGAAAGCACCATGAATAAAATGTGAGCCACCATCAGTCATTAAATATCTAGGGACTCCAAACCTTGGAAAAACAACTTCTTTAAGCATTTTAATAGAAGTGTTATGATCAGCACTACTAGTTGGAATAGCTTCTACCCACTTAGTAACGTAATCAACAGTAACTAAAATATGTGTGTAACCATTAGAGGAAGGAAAAGGTCCCATATACTCAAAGCCCCAAACATCAAATGGTTATATAACAAGTGAATAATTCATAGGCATTTATTGACGTCTACTAATATTACTAATTATTTGACATTCATCACAAGATAAGACAAACTTACGAGCATCCTTGAAGAGAGTAGGCCAATAAAAACCAGATTGCAGCACCTTATGTGCAGTTCTATCTCCAGCATGGTGTCCTCCATAAGCTTCGGAGTGACACTTACATAGGATATGTTCATGTTCACGCTCAGGTACACAACATCTAATAACACAATCTACTCCTTCTTTATAAAGATGCGGGTCATCCCAAAAGTAATGCCTCAAATCATAAAAGAACTTTTTCTTTGCTGGTATGTGAAACTAGGTGGTATAAACTTAGCAACAATATAATTAGCATAGTCAGCATACCATGGAGCAGTATGAGAAGTATTTATGACATTTAATTGCTCATCAGGAAAGCTGTCATCAATAGGTAGTGGGTCATCAAGCACATTTTCTAGCCTAGACAAGTTGTCTGCAACGGGGTTCTCACCTCCTTTTCTACCAACAATATGTAAATCAAATTCTTGTAGCAAGAGAACCCATCTAATAAATCTAGGTTTAGCATCTTTCTTTTCCATAAGATATTTAATAGCAGCATGATCAGTGTGAATAGTTACCTTAGAATCAACAATATAAGGTCTAAACTTATCATAAGCAAATACAACTGCTAAGAATTCCTTTTCAGTAGTAGCATAATTTCTTTGAGAATTGTCTAGAGTTTTACTAGCATATTGGATAACATTTAGTTTCTTATCAACTCTTTGTCCTAGAACAACACCTACAGCATAATCACTAGCATCACACATGATTTCAAAGGGTAAATTCCAATCAGGTGGCTGAACAATAGGTGCAGAGATCAATGTTTTCTTAATTATTTCAAATGCTTCTACACAATCATCATCAAAGATAAATGGTATATCTTTTTGTAATAAATTAGTCAGAGGCCGAAAGATTTTTGAGAAGTCCTTAATGAACCTCCTATAAAAATCGGCATGACCAAGGAAACTTCTTATACCTTTGATGTCCTTGGGACATGGCATCGTTTCAATAGCATCAACCTTGGCTTTATCAATTTCAATACCTCTTTCAGAAACTTTATGCCCCAAGACAATACCTTCATTAACCATAAAGTGGCACTTTTCCCAATTCAAGACAAGATTAGTTTCTTCACATCTCTGCAAAACTCGATCAAGGTTGCTCAGGCAATCATCAAAAGAAGATCCATAGACGGAAAAGTTGTCCATGAAAACCTCACAAATCATTTCACAAAAGTCAGGGAATATAGCCATCATGCATCTTTGAAAGGTAGCAGGTGCATTATATAAACCAAAAGGCATACGTCTATAAGCAAAAATACCAAAAGGGCATGTAAAAGTAGTCTTTGATTGATCTTTGGCTGACACAGGTATTTGAGAGAAACCAGAATAACCATCTAGAAAGCAAAAATGTGTATGTTTGGACAATCTTTCTAGCATTTGATCAATAAAAGGTAAGGGGTAATGATCTTTTTAGTAGCCTTATTTAATTTGCGGAAATCAATTACCATCCTATAACCTGTAATAATTCTTTGAGGAACCAATTCATCTTTATCATTAGGAACAACAATAATACCTCCCTTTTTAGGGACACAATGGACATGACTTACCCACTTACTATCAACAACGGGATAAATTATACCTGCCTTAAGGAGCTTTAGTATCTCCTTTCTTACCACTTCTTTCATTTTAGGATTCAGACGGCGTTGATGATCACGAACTGGTTTAGCATCTTCTTCCAAATTAATTTTATGTTGACATAGAGTGGGACTAATGCCCTTAAGATCATCAAGAGTATACCCAATAGCAGCACGGTGCTTCTTCAGAGTTTTTAATAATCTCTCTTCTTCATGTTCTGAAAGGTTAGCACTAATAATAACAGGGTATATCTTTTTCTCATCAAGATAAGCATATTTAAGAGTATCAGGTAGCGGTTTAAGCTCAAACACGGGATCACCCCTGGGTGGAGGAGGATCCCCTAGGATTTCAATAGGTAAATTGTTTTTCAGAATAGGTTCCTGTTTAAAGAATACTTCATCTAATTCCCTTCTTTCATTCATAAACATATCATTTTCATGCTCTAGCAAATATTGTTCTAAAGGATCACTAGGAGGTACGACAATAGAAGCAAGACCAATAATTTCATCCTTACTAGGTAATTCTTCTTCACGGTATTGTCTACTAAATTTAGAAAAATTAAATTCATGAGTCATATCATCTAAACCGACAGTAACAACATCCCTTTTGCAATATATGGTAGCCTTAATAGTATTTAAGAAGGGTCTACCAAATATAATGGGACAAAACCTATCTTGTGGGGAACCAAGAACAAGAATATCAGCAGGATATTTAGTTTTCCCACACAAGGCTTCAACATCTCTAACAATTCCCATTGGTGAAATAGTATCTCTATTAGCAAGTTTAATTGTGACATCAATATCTTCTAACTTAGCGGGTGCAATGTCATGCATAATTTCTTTGTATAAGGAATAAGGTATTGCACTAGCACTAGCACCCATATCACATAAGCTATGATAACAATGATCTCCTATTTTAACAGAAATAACAGGCATGCCTACTATAGGTCTAGGTTTATCTTTATCACGGGGTTTAGCAATTCTAGCAGTTTCATTACAGAAATAAATAACATGCCCATCTATATTATCAGACAAGAGATCTTTAACAATAGCAATATTAGGTTCAACTTTAAATTGCTCAGGAGGTGTATATGTTTTAATATTGCTTTTACGAACCACACTTGAAGCTTTAGCATGATCCTTTATCCTAACAGGGAAAGGCGGTTTCTCAACATAAGAAGTAGGAACAATAGGATCATTATAAGTAATAGTCTTTTCTTCAAATTTAATAGGTGCATATACTTTTACTTCTATGGGAGGATGATATTTAAACCACTTCTCCTTGGGTAGATCAACATAAGCAGCAAATGATTCACAGAAAGAAGCTACTATCTCAGAGTCAAGTCCATATTTAGTGCTAAATTTACGAAAAAATATCGGTATCTGTCGGGGATATACCCCGCGGTATGACCCGGCTGAAGTTATAAACCGGTAGATAGTTAAGACAGATGGCTATGACGGACGGTAAACCGACAGGTGGTAAACCGGCAAAGTGTTCAGGCAGGTGGTAAACCGACAGGAGTTAAGTCAGATCTTAAACCGGCAGACCATCTTAAACTGGCAAACAGTGATAACTGGGTTGCCAGGAGTTATGAAGCCCGAGATGTTATGAAGACCAAGATGTTAAGAAGCCCATGAAGATAAGTTAGAATAGTTAAGTCTTAAGTCCGAGTTGGACTCTACATGTAACCCGCCTCTTCAACATATATAAGGAGGGGTAGGGTGTAACGCCCCAGATATGGCTTTCCCAATTTGTACTCCAACTCTTGCCGTTTCCGGCATTAAGTTATATTTATTTCTCGGGTTCGGGTCTTTGTCTCCGTGTGTTGTTTTCATTCTCGTGCATCTCATATCATGTCATCACGCGCATTGCATTTGCATACATGTTCATCTCATGCATTCGAGCATTTTCCCCGTTGTCCGTTTTGCATTCCGGCGCTTCGTTCTCCTTCGATGGCCATTTCTAGCTTTCTTTCGTGTGTGGGGATTAAACATTTCCGGATTGGACCGGGACTTGACATGCGGCCTTGGTTTACTACCGGTAGACCGCCTGTCAAGTTTCGGGTCATTTGGACTTTGTTTGATACTCCAACGGTTAACTGAGGGACCGAAAAGGCCTCGTGTGTGTTGCAGCCCAACACCCCTCCAATTTGGCCCAAAACCCACCAAACTCTGCTCCATCGTCTCGGTCGTTCGATCACGATCGCGTGGGCGAAAACCGCACCTCATTTGGACTCTCCTAGCTCCACTTATGCCTATATATACCCCCTCTATTCGGATCTCTTCTTCCCCGTCCAAAACCCTAAAAAAACAGATCCTTCTCTCCCCGCGCCGGGCCGGACGTGTCCGCCCGCGCCGGATGTCGTCCGCCCGCCGCCCCCGGCCACTCCCGCGCTGACACCTAGCCCCGGGCGTGCCCACTTCGCCGCCGACTGCGAGGGCCCGACAGGCCCAAGGCCGGCCCCTGCGGCCCATCGCCGCGCGCCACCAGGCCACCCTCGCCCGCGCCTTCGTCCCCGGCGCCCATCGCCGTGCGCCGTCGCCTGCGTCGCCGGCCGCCGTCGCAACTCCGGCGGGCCGCGCCGCCCTTCACCGCCCGCGGCCGCCCTCGCCGCCACCGGTCGCCGCCATCCCCGGGTGGCCGGAGCAACCGCGGCCACCACCGTCCTCGCCGGATCCGGTCGGCCCCGGCGACCACCTCCTCCACGCCGGCCTCGTCCCCAACTCCGGCAAGCTACAGTGCAGATCCGGCGATCCTCGGTTCTCGTGCAAATCTGGATCTAGATCCGAACGGTTGACTTTTACCCCCGAAACCCTAATTATTTTACAAACTTTGACTGTTCATATCTCCGCATCCGTAGCTCCGTTTTGGACATATGATATATCAAAATCTTCGTCTCGACGAGTACATCGTTTCATTCCATTGCATCATTTGCATTTGAGTTCATCTTGATGCCCAAAATGCTGTTAGAAGTAGGATCGTGAGTTAAATTGCGGATCCGTTAGCCCATCATTGACTTTTGTCATTTTTGCCATGATTTTTGTGTGCATGATATGCCTGTGACCCTTTGGGATGAATTTAAGCTTTTAGTCTTCTTTCCAGAGGTGCCACCCATGCATTTTTAGGATGTGTGTGGTGTCTTGTGCAAGCTTGCAAAGAGGGGTACCTGAGATTGCTGATTTCAGGGACTTAGTGATTTTCACCAAGTCTGGGATGTTTTAGTTCATGATGCTATATGTCCAGCTTGTTTCCTAGTGATCCGTGCCTCTTTTGAGGATGATCAGTAAGAGTGATTTGTTATACTTGTTGTGCTTTATCCATCCATTTCTTTACTTGTTATGTTGGAGGACCCTAGGTTGAGTCAATCGAGCTCAACTTTTGCATAGTTGTGTATTTGGGCAGATCGTGAACTCTTTTGCGATTTTGCCGGTGCTATTGCTAGTGATCCGTGCATGCTATGCCATTGTTCTTGCCATGTCTAGCTAGCATTTTGTGCCTTCTTTATCGATATATTCTTGCCTTGCCATGACTAGCACCATAGTGAATGCATCGAGCTCGTTTACTTGCCTCCGTGAGTTATAATTTCAGCATGTCTCAGTTTCACTAAGTTTGAAAACTGATTGTGTTTCATCTATGTTCGTGTGCTCGTTAGAGTAATTTGTGAACCCTTTTGGCCCCAGGTCATTTTGGGTGTTTTGTTAAGCTTGTTGAGTAGCTCCATTCCATGCTCTTACTTGTCATGTCCGGTTATGTTTCATGTTGTTTTGCTGCTCCGAAGAGAGCATCGTGGTCTGAAATTCCAGACTAGCGTTAATTTCGCTAAGTCTGAAATCTGTTTTGCTTATTCAGTTTTGCGATGCTTGTTTGAACCCCTTAATGGATGAATTTGCCTATGGCTCAGTCCTAGTGATTTGTTAAGCATCTTATATACATCCCTGCCATGCAATTTGTTTTCATGTTTGGTGGCTGTAGCATATTCATTTCGTTGCATTTAAGAGCCTACTTGCTGTAAATCGCAGATCGGTTCGTTTCGTAAAACGCTTGCCATTTCCAAACCGTAGCTCCGATTCCTATGATCTTTATATCGTTTTCAGGGGATTTCTTCCCCTCTATCCAGTGGCACACTTGGTTTTCCAAGTTGAGGCCGGGTTCATACATTTCCTGTCACGTCTTGCATTTTGCATCCCGCATCGCATCCCGCATAGCATACCATCTTTGCATCTTATTGGTTGCCCTTGCACGTGGTTGATTGTATCATTGTTACTTGTTTGTGTTGTTGGGTAGAGCCGGGAGACGAGTTCGCTAATGAGGAGCCCGTTGAGTTTGCTTTTGAGGATCCAGTCAACTCTGACAACTGTGCAGGCAAGATGATCATACCCTCGAAATCACTACTATCTTTGCTATGCTAGTTTGCTCGCTCTTTTGCTTTGCCAATGCTACGATGCCTACCAATTGCTTGTCAGCCTCCCAATTGCCATGATTAAGCCCCTAACCCACCTTTGTCCTAGCAAACCGTTGATTGGCTATGTTACCGCTTTGCTCAGCCCCTTCTTATAGCGTTGCTAGTTGCAGGTGAAGATTGGAGCCGTTCCTTGTTTGAACCTTTATTTACTGTTGGGATATCATTATATTGCTATGTTATCTTAATGCATCTATATACTTGGTAAAGGGTGGAAGGCTCGGCCTCTCGCCTAGTGTTTTGTTCCACTCTTGCCGCCCTAGTTTCCGTCATATCGGTGTTATGTTCCCGGGTTGTTGTGTCCCTTACGCGGTTAGGCTATAATGGGAACGCCTTGATAGTTCGCCTTGATTAAAGCTTTTACAGCAATGCCCAACATTGGTTTTACCATTTGTCACCTACCCCTTTTTCCCTTGGGTTTCCGGAGCCCGAGGGTCATCTTTATTTTAGCCCCCCACGGGCCAGTGCTCCTCTGAGTGTTGGTCCGGAACATCAGCCGCCGGTGGCCACCAGGGGCAACTCTGGGCTGGCCTACCGGAAGTTTGGACAATCTGAGTGTGCCCTGAGAAACAGATATGTGCAGCTCCTATCGGGATTTGTCGGCACATTCGGGCGGTGTTGCTGGACTTGTTTTGACCTGTCGAATCATCTTGTTGTACCGAGATACCGAGTCTGATCGGTGTGTCTTGGGTGGAGGTCTATTCCTTCGTTGACCGTGAGAGCTTGTTATGGGCTAAGTTGGGACCCCCCTGCAAGGATTGATCTTTCAAAAGCCGTGCCCGCGGTTATGGGCAGATGGGAATTTGTTAATGTCCGGTTGTAGATAACTTGAACCTTAATTAATTAAAAATGAATCAACTGAGTGTGTTGCCGTGATGGCCTCCTCTCGACGGAGTCCGGGAAGTGGACATGGTGTTGGAGTTATGTTTGCGCATGTTGCTCTTTAGTTTCTCGCTCGTGCATTGCCTCCTCTTCTCGCTCTCTTTTGCGAATAAGTTAGCCACCATATATGCTAGTCGCTTGCTGCAGCTCCACTTATACATTACCCGTTCCTACCTATTAAGCTTAAATAGTCTTGATCGCGAGGGTGCGAGATTGCTGAGTCCCTGTGGCTCACAGATTACTATTACACCAGATGTAGGGACAGATGATACAGCTCCATATGGCGTGCTCGAGCTCAAGTGGGAGTACGACGAGGACTCTCAGCGTTACTATGTGTCTTTTCCTGATGATCAGTAGTGGTGCCTATTCGGGGTTAGATTCAGGGCCGCATGTTGGGGGTCTTTTCTGTTTTGGCGCCGTAGTCGGGCCATGAGTGAATTGTATGATGGATGTTATTTATGTACCTTGATGTGACGTGGCGAGTGTAAGCCAACTATGTTATTCCCCTTTATATTATTTATGTACATGGGATGTGTAATGATTTCCTGACTTGCGACATATGCCTTCAATGCGATTATGCCTCTAAGTCGTGCCCCGACACGTGGGAGATATAGTCGCATCGAGGGTGTTACAAGTTGGTAATCAGAGCCTTCCCCGACCTTAGGAGCCCCCATTGCTTGATCGTTTTTAGCAGCCGAGTTGTGTCTAGAAAAATGTTTTGAGTCCTTAGGAATTATATATCGGAGAGTTTAGGAATTCTTTTTACTTCCCTGTCTCCTCATCGCTCTGGTAAGGCATCCTGACGTAGAGTTTTGACTCTTCTCTTCTCAAATTTCACTAAATTGTTTTTTAGGATCACGCGAGTATCTTGGTTTTGTTCCGATGACTTATGATGAGAACACTGTCTTGGTGCCTCCTGTCAGGGGTTTAGTGGAAGTGTCCCGGGGAGTTGAGCTCTGAGGTGTTGTCATCATAATCTTATCGTCAATTCTGGTATACTTGAGATATGTGCGCGACATCGAAAATCTCCTTTATGTAGTTCGTTGGTGAGATAACCTCGACGCCACCCAGTACTGGGGCGGGAGTTCGGGAGTATCGCCTTAACTTGTATAACGGATGCTTTTCGAAGGTTGAGGTAGATGGTTTCCGAAGGTTTCTTGGTTATGTGTTGAAGGATGGATACAGCTGGATCTAGGATTTGCTAGCTTGGGTGAGATATTATGCTTCCCCTGTATCCCCAACACCTGATTGCATAACCGGAAAGTTTCGGGAGTTTCATAGGTGGGAATTCTAGTAGCTCTTAGGATATCTTTCCAACAGATGTATGATATGAAATTGGGGTTCGACGTCTAGTGGTTCGCCTATTCACGGTCTATTTTACAGTGGTCTCGTTGTGTCTTAAAGAGTCCTTGGCTATGCTGACTCGGGGACGCTTCGTATGTCATGTGCACTACCTTGTACATGATGGTGCTGTACGATCGAGCCCGTGTAGGTCCCACCACGAAAACTTCGGACGAAATGTCTATCATATATTTGTTCCGGCTTATTCCGCAAGCCAACCCTTGGTTTTATTTTGAGTTGTGGTAGTCGTGCTGCTTCGACGTCATATGTTGATCCCATCCCTCGTTGATGTACCCCTTCTACCTGATTCTTCGTGGCTTCGCAATTTAAGAATATGTGACCACTTCAAGAGAAGTGCATTCGTTCATTTTGTTCGGATGTGAAGACTTTATGTTGTAATTTTCATTTCGTTGGATTCACCTTCAATAGTTGTCTATTTGTGTGCTAATGGTGGTCAACCTGTTCAGGATGGCTCCTCCAACGCGCACGACTCTGAATCCTGATCCGCCACCACCTCCACCGCCTCCGGAGGCTTGGCAAGCTGTGATGGCCGCAACTAATGCAAATACACAGTTGATCATGCAAATCCTCCAAGAGCGGAATCAAGGCAGTCAAGGGAATCAAGGCAACAATCAGAACCATTTTGCAACTCTGAACCAGTTCCTCGCAAATGGTCCAAAGACGTTCAGCAATTGCGTCGAAGCTGCCGATGCTGATGATTGGCTAGTGGATCTGGGCAAGCATTTTGAATGCAGCAACGTCAGGCCTGAAGATTTCGTCAAGTTCGCTTCTTTCCAGCTCAAAGATCAGGACGCAGAGTGGTTCCAGCAGTACAAAGATTCCAGAGGTGGACGCTTGATCACTTGGGATGATTTCCGTCGTGATTTCCGAGCTCATCACATTCCTCAGAGTGTGACTGAAAGCAAGCGTGAGGAATTCCACAATCTGAAGCAAGGCTCTTTGTCTGTCTATGACTACAACAAGTTGTTCCAGAAGCTCGCCCATTTTGCCAAGCAGGACGTTCCTGATGAGAAGAGCATGATCTATCAGTTCAGGGGTGGTCTCCGTGAAGAAATTCAGCTCGCTCTTGTCCTCTTCGAGCCGTTGAGATACGATGAGTTCTACAACATGGCACTGAAGCAAGAGGCTGCTCAGTTGAGGTGTGATGCTTCCAGGAAGCGATTCAGAGACACTACACCTTCTTCCTCTACTCAAGTGGCCAAGCAGCAGAAGTATTGGCTTCCTCCTCCTCCGTTCCGTCAGCCGTATCAGCAGAAGAGCAAAGGTGGCAGTGGTTCATCCCACCCACCTAACCCAGGCTTTCAGAACAAGACTTCGTCTCAAGCTTCAAGATCGAGTGCTCCGTACCACCGTCCGCTTTCTGAGGTCACGTGCAATAAGTGCCAACAGAAGGGTCACTACGGCAACAAGTGTTTCAACCAGAGGCATCTTCCTCCTCCTCCTCCTGTCAGATCGGCAAGTACAGCTGTGGTCAAGCATAATCCCAAGCACGCCAAGGTCAATATGGTGAATGCAGCTCAGGCAGAGGATTCATCAGATGTGATCATGGGTAACCTTCCTGTTAATGATATTCCTCCAAAAGTACTTTTTGATACGGGTGCATTGCATTGTTTCATCTCGAAACCTTTTGCTTCTAAGCATGAGTTGATTTCCCAAGCTATGCATAGTCTGTTAGCAGTGGTCTCTCCTGGCAAATGTTTGCTCGCCAACCAAGAGATTCCGGATATTTCCATCATGTTGGGTGATTTCAAGTTCCTCGCTTCTCCAATGGTTCTTGGCAATTCTGATATCGATCTTATTCTTGGGATGGACTGGCTCTCTAAGCATAAAGCTCAGCTTGATTGTGCGGCCAAGCAGATTCAACTGACTCATTCGTCTAAGGATGTAATTGTCTTTGCTGCTCGGGATAATACCATCCGGTTGTTTTCTCTCAATGAGAAGGGTGAATTGGATGCTATTTCGTAGATTCCGGCTGTTTGTGAGTATCAAGACGTCTTCCCAGAAGAACTCCCAGGCATGCCTCCGCACCGGCCGGTTGAATTTGTTATTGAACTTGAGCCCGGTATGGAACCTGTGTGCAAACGTCCTTACAAGCTCGGCCCCGAAGAGTTGAAGGAGTTGAAAAAACAACTCGATGTTCAAGAAAGAATGGGTCTCATTCGGCCTAGTACTTCTCCATGGGGTTGTGGTGTTCTTTTTGTGAAGAAGAAGGATGGAACGGACCGACTTTGTGTTGATTATCGTCCATTGAACAAGAAGACCATCAAGAACAAATACCCACTTCCCAACATTAATGAGCTGTTTGAACAACTCAAGGGTGCCCAAGTATTCTCCAAGCTTGATCTCCGTATGGGTTATCATCAAATTCGCATTCGTGAGCAAGATATTCCCAAGACGGCGTTCAGAACAAGCTATGGGTCATATGAATACACTGTCATGTCTTTTGGCCTCGCCAACGCTCCTCCAACGTTCTCCCGCATGATGAACTTCATCTTCAACCCCTACACCAATGACTTCGTTTTGGTCTATCTCGACGACATTCTGGTTTTCTCGAAGAACAATTTTTTCTGCCAAGCACTTGTGTTTGGTTCTTGACAAGCTCAGGGAACATCAGTTCTACGCCAAGTTCTCCAAGTGTGAATTTTGGCTCGATGAGGTGCTTTATCTTGGTCATATCATCTCTGCCAAGGGCATTTCCGTGGATCCTGAGAAGGTGTCTGCAATTGTTAATTGGGAACCTCCTCAGAATGTGAAGCAACTCCGTAGCTTCCTCGGTCTCGCAAGCTATTGTCGAAGATTCGTTGAAAACTTTTCCAAGATCGCGAAGCCTCTCTCAAATCTTCTTCATAAGCACGTCAAGTACGTTTGGTCTCCGGAGTGTGATACTACTTTCAACGCTTTGAAAGAGAAGTTGATCACTGCTCCAGTTCTGACTCCACCTGATGAAACCAAGCCGTACGAGGTCTTTTGTGATGCCTCTCTCCAAGGTCTAGGTATTGTACTGATGCAAGAGAAGAAAGTTGTTGCTTATACCTCTCGCCAGTTGAAGCCTAATGAGAAGAACCACCCCACTCATGATCTCGAGTTGGCGGCAGTTGTGCATGCTTTATTGACTTGGAGACATCTTCTATTGGGAAGGAAAGTGGACATTTTCACTGATCACAAGAGTCTCAAGTACATCTTCACTCAGCCTAATCTCAACCTCAGGCAAACTCGATGGGTTGAAATGATTCAAGAGTACAATCCGAGTATTGAGTATACTCTAGGCAAGGCTAATGTGATTGCTGACGCTTTGAGCAGAAAAACATATTGCAATAGTCTGATTCTCAAGCCTTATCAACCCGAGCTTTGTGAAGCTTTCCGCAAACTTAATCTGCAAATTGTTCCTCAAGGTTTCCTCGCCAACCTTCAAGTCTCTCCTACCTTGGAAGACCAGATTCGCCAAGCCCAGCTTCTGGATGCTATGGTGAAAAAGGTGAAGATTGGTATTGCAAAGAGTCAGTCCAAGTACAAGTGCTACCGACTTGATGACAAGGACACTCTCTTCTTCGAGGATCGAATTGTTGTGCCCAAAGGTGAACTTCGTAAAGTGATCATGAACGAGGCTCACAACTCTCTCCTCTCCATCCACCCTGGTAGCACGAAGATGTATCAAGACCTGAAGCAAACTTATTGGTGGACTCGAATGAAGCGCGAGATCGCTCAATTCGTGAATGAATGTGATGTCTGCAGAAGAGTGAAGGCAGAACACCAAAGGCCAGCAGGTCTCCTCCAACCTCTTGCCATTCCAGAATGGAAGTTTGACCACATTGAAATGGACTTCGTGACTGGGTTTCCAAAGTCCAAGTGTGGCAATGATGCTATATTCGTTGTCATCGACAAGCTCACCAAAGTGGCTCATTTCCTGCCTATCAAAGAGTCAATCACTGCAGATCAATTGGCGGAACTCTATACCTCTCGAATTGTCTCTCTGCACGGTATTCCTCAAGTGATATCTTCAGACCGTGGCAGCATCTTTACCTCCAAGTTTTGGGAGTCTTTTCAGAAGGCCATGGGCACCAACATCCGCTTCAGCACTGCTTTCCATCCTCAAACAAGCGGTCAAGTCGAGCGTGTCAACCAGATTCTTGAAGATATGCTCAGGGCTTGCGTTATCTCCTTCGGCATGAAGTGGGAGGATTGTCTTCCTTATGCTGAATTCTCGTACAACAACAGTTTTCAAGCAAGTTCGGGCAAGGCCCCATTTGAAATTCTATATGGTAGGAAGTGCCGTACACCTCTCAACTGGTCTGAAACCGGTGAACGTCAGCTGCTGGGTAATGACCTAATCACAGAGGAAGAAGAAATGTGCAAGGTCATTCGTGATAACCTCAAAGCAGCCCAATCCCGCCAGAAGAGCTACTATGATAGTAAGCACCGTGATTTGGCTTTCGAGATTGGAGATCATGTCTACCTCCGCGTCTCTCCTATGAAAGGGACTCGTCGCTTCGGTATCAAAGGGAAGCTTGCCCCCAGATACGTCGGACATTTCAAGATTGTCAGCAAGAGAGGCGACCTCGCCTATCAACTCGAGCTTCCTTCAAACTTTGCCAATGTTCATGATGTGTTCCATGTCTCCCAACTCTGAAAGTGCTTCAAGACGCCTGAACGCACCGTCAACTTCGAGGACATTGAGCTCCAAGAAGATCTCTCCTACCGTGAGCACCCAGTTACAATCCTTGAAGAGACTGAACGCAGAACTCGCAACAAGTCAATCAAATTTCTCAAAGTCAAGTGGTCACACCATTCCGACCGTGAAGCTACCTAGGAATGCGAGGATCACCTCCGTTCTGAGTACCCGGAGTTCTTTCAGTCCTAGATCTTGGGACGAGATCTTTTCGTAGTGGTGGAGTGTTGTAACGCCCCAGATATGGCTTTCCCAATTTGTACTCCAACTCTTGCCGTTTCCGGCATTAAGTTATATTTATTTCTCGGGTTCGGGTCTTTGTCTCCGTGTGTTGTTTTCGTTCTCGTGCATCTCATATTATGTCATCACGCGCATTGCATTTGCATACATGTTCATCTCATGCATTCAAGCATTTTCCCCGTTGTCCGTTTTGCATTCCGGCGCTTCGTTCTCCTCCGGTGGCCATTTCTAGCTTTCTTTCGTGTGTGGGGATTAAACATTTCCGGATTGGACCGGGACTTGCGATGCGGCCTTGGTTTACTACCGGTAGACCGCTTGTCAAGTTTCGGGTCATTTGGACTTCGTTTGATACTCCAACGGTTAACCGAGGGACCGAAAAGGCCTCGTGTGTGTTGCAGCCCAACACCCCTCCAATTTGGCCCAAAACCCACCAAACTCTGCTCCATCATCTCGGTCGTTCGATCACGATCGCGTGGGCGAAAGCCGCACCTCATTTGGACTCTCCTAGCTCCACTTATGCCTATATATACCCCCTCTATTCGGATCTCTTCTTCCCCGTCCAAAACCCTAAAAAAATAGATCCTTCTCTCCCCGCGCCGGGCCGGACGTGTCCGCCTGCGCCGGACGTCGTCCGCCCTGCCGCCCCCGGCCACTCCCGCGCTGACACCTGGCCCCGGGCGTGCCCACTTCGCCGCCGACCGCGAGGGCCCGGCAGGCCCGAGGCCGGCCCCCTCGGCCCATCGCCGCGCGCCGCCAGGCCACCCTCGCCCGCGCCTTCGTCCCCGGCGCCCATCGCCGCGCGCCGCCGCCTGCGTCGCCGGTCGCCGTCGCAACTCCGGTGGGCCGCGCCGCCCTTCACTGCCCGCGGCCGCCCTCGCCGCCACCGGTCGCCGCCGTCCCCGGGTGGCCGGAGCAACCGCGGCCACCGCCGTCCTCGCCGGATCCGGCCGGCCCCGGCGACCACCTCCTCCACGCCGGCCTCGTCCCCAACTCCGGCAAGCTACAGTGCAGATCCGGCGATCCTCGGTTCTCGTGCAAATCTGGATCTAGATCCGAACGGTTGACTTTTACCCCCGAAACCCTAATTATTTTGCAAACTTTGACTGTTCATATCTCCGCATCCGTAGCTCCGTTTTGGACATATGATATATCAGAGTCTTCGTCTCGACGAGTACATCATTTCGTTCCATTGCATCATTTGCATTTGAGTTCATCTTGATGCCCAAAATGCTGTTAGAAGTAGGCATCGTGAGTTAAATTGCAGATCCGTTAGCCCATCATTGACTTTTGTCATTTTTGCCTTGATTTTTGTGTGCATGATATGCCTGTGACCCTTTGGGATGAATTGTTAAGCTTTTAGTCTTCTTTCCAGAGGTGCCACCCATGCATTTTTAGGATGTGTGTGGTTTCTTGTGCAAGCTTGCAAAGAGGGGTACCTGAGATTGCTGATTTCAGGGACTTAGTGATTTTCACTAAGTCTGGGATGTTTTAGTTCATGATGCTATATGTCCAACTTGTTTCCTAGTGATCCGTGCCTCTTTTGAGGATGATCAGTAAGAGTGATTTGTTATACTTGTTGTGCTTTATCCATCCATTTCTTTACTTGTTATGTTGGAGCACCCTAGGTTGAGTCAATCGAGCTCAACTTTTGCATAGTTGTGTATTTGGGCAGATCGTGAACTCTTTTGCGATTTTGCCGGTGCTATTGCTAGTGATCCGTGCATGCTATGCCATTGTTCTTGCCATGTCTAGCTAGCATTTTGTGCCTTCTTTATGGATATATGCTTGCCTTGCCATGACTTGCACCGTAGTGAGTGCATCGAGCTCGTTTACTTGCCTCCGTGAGTTATAATTTCAGCATGTCTCAGTTTCACTAAGTTTGAAAACTGATTGTGTTTCATCTATGTTCGTGTGCTCGTTAGAGTATTTTGTGAACCCTTTTGGCCCTAGGTCATTTTGGGTGTTTTGTTAAGCTTGTTGAGTAGCTCCATGCCATGCTCTTACTTGTCATGTCCGGTTATGTTTCATGTTGTTTTGCTGCTCCGAAGAGAGCATCATGGTCTGAAATTCCAGACTAGCGTTAATTTCGCTAAGTCTGAAATCTGTTTTGCTTATTCAGTTTTGCCATGCTTGTTTGAACCCCTTAATGGATGAATTTGCCTATGGCTTAGTCCTAGTGATTTTTTAAGCATCTTGTATACATCCCTTCCATGCAATTTGTTTTCATGTTTGGTGGCTGTAGCATATTCATTTCGTTGCATTTAAGAGCCTACTTGCTGTAAATCGCAGATCGGTTCGTTTCGTAAAACGCTTGCCATTTCCAAACCGTAGCTCCGATTCCTATGATCTTTATATCGTTTTCAAGGGATTTCTTCCCCTCTATCGAGTGGCACACTTGGTTTTCCAAGTTGAGACTGGGTTCATGCATTTCCTGTCACGTCTTGCATTTTGCATCCCGCATCGCATCCCGCATAGCATACCATCTTTGCATCTTATTGGTTGCCCTTGCACGTGGTTGATTGTATTCTTATTGCTTGTTTGTGTTGTTGGGTAGAGCCGGGAGACGAGTTCGCTAACGAGGAGCCCGTTGAGTTTGCTTTTGAGGATCCAGTCAACTCTGACAACTGTGCAGGCAAGATGATCATACCCTCGAAATCACTACTATCTTTGCTATGCTAGTTTGCTCGCTCTTTTGCTTTGCCAATGCTACGATGCCTACCACTTGCTTGTCAGCCTCCCAATTGCCATGATTGAGCCCCTAACCCACCTTTGTCCTAGCAAACCATTGATTGGCTATGTTACCGCTTTGCTCAGCCCCTTCTTATAGCGTTGCTAGTTGCAGGTGAAGATTGGAGCCGTTCCTTGTTGGAACCTTTATTTACTATTGGGATATCATTATATTGCTATGTTATCTTAATGCATCTATATACTTGGTAAAGGGTGGAAGGCTCGGCCTCTTGCCTAGTGTTTTGTTCCACTCTTGCCGCCCTAGTTTCCGTCATATCGGTGTTATGTTCCGGGTTGTTGCGTCCCTTACGCAGTTGGGCTATAATGGGAACCCCTTGATAGTTCGCCTTGATTAAAGCTTTTCCAGCAATGCCCAACATTGGTTTTACCATTTGCCACCTACCTCTTTTTCCCTTGGGTTTCCGGAGCCCGAGGGTCATCTTTATTTTAGCCCCCCACGGGCCAGTGCTCCTCTGAGTGTTGGTCCGGAACGTCAGCCGCCGGTGGCCACCAGGGGCAACTCTGGGCTGGACTACCGGAAGTTTGGACAATCTGAGTGTGCCCTGAGAAACAGATATGTGCAGCTCCTATCGGGATTTGTCGGCACATTCGGGCGGTGTTGCTGGACTTGTTTTGACCTGTCGAATCATCTTGTTGTACCGAGATACCGAGTCTGATCGGTGTGTCTTGGGTGGAGGTCTATTCCTTCGTTGACCGTGAGAGCTTGTTATGGGCTAAGTTGGGACCCCCTGCAGGGATTGATCTTTCGAAAGCCGTGCCCGCGGTTATGGGCAGATGGGAATTTGTTAATGTTCGGTTGTAGATAACTTGAACCTTAATTAATTAAAATGAATCAACTGAGTGTGTTGCCGTGATGGCCTCCTCTCGACGGAGTCCGGCAAGTGGACACGGTGTTGGAGTTATGTTTGCGCAGGTTGCTCTTTAGTTTCTCGCTCGTGCATTGCCTCCTCTTCTCGCTATCTTTTGCGAATAAGTTAGCCACCATATATGCTAGTCGCTTGCTGCAGCTCCACTTATACATTACCCCTTCCTACCTATTAAGCTTAAATAGTCTTGATCGCGAGGGTGCGAGATTGCTGAGTCCCTGTGGCTCACAGATTACTATTACACCAGATGTAGGGACAGATGATACAGCTCCAGATGGCGCGCTCGAGCTCAAGTGGGAGTACGACGAGGACTCTCAGCGTTACTATGTGTCTTTTCCTGATGATCAGTAGTGGTGCCTATTCAGGGTTAGATTCAGGGCCGCATGTTGGGGGTCTTTTCTGTTTTGGCGCCGTAGTCGGGCCATGAGTGAATTGTATGATGGATGTTATTTATGTACCTTGATGTGACGTGGCGAGTGTAAGCCAACTATGTTATTCCCCTTTATATTATTTATGTACATGGGATGTGTAATGATTTCCTGACTTGCGACATATGCCTTCAATGCGATTATGCCTCTAAGTCGTGCCCCGACACGTGGGAGATATAGTCGCATCGAGAGTGTTACATAGGGCTCCCCAAAGAGGGACAAACAAGAAGAAACAATCTTAGGGCTAGACACAAAGAGGAGAGCCGGTTTACGACGACTCCCTCGTGATGATAATGAGACCTAGCCTCAAACAACATGTAGGGTTGTTACCGGATGATGTTTTTCGGGGCCCGAAGCTGCCTAAATCCCTGTCTTATGTTGCGTCTCTCGATTCCGCTCAACCCCTCTCAAGCTACCACATAGATGTGTTGGCCTCACGACTAAGTCCTCATACTAGGACATCTGCTGTGACAATGCCACGACAGTTGGTACCCACCGTGGGGCTGGACGTACGGTGATGTTGAGTTTTTGAAGGGATCTTTTTTAGGGTTCAAGAAGTTTGCAATTTACGGATGAAGAACTGGCGCGGAGCAACAATTTTGGGACAGAGCTGTAGTCGGGTTAATTAAATTTGCTGATCAGCTATGAAGCTGGAAGTGCAGGTTTTTGAGTTCAAAAGGAGTTTAGGGTTACGTGTTGTATGGAAGACAAGCATGAACCGGCGATCCGTCGAATCCGGAAACGAGTTAAGATCTACTACAATAGCCGCCGTCTTCGTGGATTTGTTCAAGTCTGCCGTGCAATACTTCAGCGTTGTAGTCAAAGTCAAGAAGAAGGGTCCAATCAGTAGCATAAAAAAAGGGGGAAGGGAAAAACGACCCACGACTCGAAGACAGAGCAAGTCACGGCCCGTACTCGACCGTCGTCTGCGCCCACGTCCTCGCCTTGAGACGCCCACCTCTGCTAAGATACTGCGGCCTCCCATCGCCTCCGAGTCAGCCCTACAGCTTTAAACCGTGTCTGAGTCGACCTCGTCTCTGTGCTATAAATCGCCTCCGCTTTATCTTCGCCCGTCCGGATTTCCCGGGCGTTCCACAGCTCTGCTGGCCTCGGCCTTGAGCCGCCGTTGCAGGGTCGTCCCGGTCTCCCACGGTCGGCCGCGCCGGTCTGTCAGCTTCCTCAAACCGCCGCACTGCGAGTCACCGCTTTCACCGCAGGCCTGCCGGCGTGCCTCCGTTGACCGGTCCTGAGCTGCCTGCCGCCTCCAAGGCCTGAAGCCACCTCTGCTTCTCTGATTAGCCATCTGACGCCATCTCCGAGTCACCACAAGCACTTCGTGCCTCATCGAGCCGCCACCATGGCTCGTTTCCACGCCGCTGCCGGGATACCATCCGCCTGGCGCCCACCTTTTCTGTTTTCAACTCGCCATCGCAGGCACGCGCTGAGCCGCCGCCGGGTCGATCTCCGGCCTTTGAGCCTCTCCGGATTAAATCACTGAACTGCCGACAATAAGTTACCAGCTGTTTCTCCCACTGCGATGTAGCTACTGCTGTTCCGGCGCACCGTGGCGAGTCACCGCGCCGCTGCCGACCATCGAGCCTGGTGGCTCCTCGGCCGTGCTGGTGCTGCGCCTGGCTCCTTCCTCAGGCGTCTCTAAGTCGCCCCGGTCCGGCGCCGCCCAGGGCTGCCATTTTACGCCTCGTCAAGATGTTGACTTGGACCTACTTGGCCGTAGCCGCCGCCAGGTCTTGACTTGCTTTGCCCAAGTCACCGACCACTTGACCCGCCATCAGTGGCAATCCAATCCGCCGACTTGGACCGGCCCTCCTACCTTGGCCACCTTCGCCGGCTTTCACAGCCGTGTGCCTGCACCTCGCCTGCCACCGCTCTTCCAAGCTGCAGTTGGGCCTTGCCTCCTCCAAACTGTTGCAGTGTTTTACCTGCTCAAACCGCCGCCGGGCCTCAATGTTGTGACCGCGACTCTGCCTCTGCTGGTGAACCGGCCTAAAACTACAGAGCCACCGCCCCCATCGCCATGCTTTAAACCGCCCTTGTTGTATCCGCGGGTGCACAGAGCCGGCCTACTGATTTTGGACACCGCCGCCGTTACGATTGAGCCGCTATTGAGTCTCCTCCGCCTCACTGCCGGAGCAAGCAAGACGCGCTGGGGTTTTCTACTGCCGGCCACACTTCTTCAAACCGTTGTCGCCACGGTAAACCACCGCGCCGACCGGCTTTGAGCTGCCTGCCGCGCCGCACTGTTAACCCGCCTTGTTAACTCGCTACTACTGCTCCCCGCGCACCGGTTCACCACAGCTGCGAGCTGATGCCGTCGCCGCGCGCCTTCACCAGTTTGAGAGTCACCGACAGGCTGCCCCGGCCTCAAGTTGCCTCCGTTGTCGGGCTTCAGTGTATTTTCTTCAGGTTCAGCAACATCTGCACGTACATGGGCCAACTGCATATTAAACCAAGGAATTACTTCATGTACTGTTGATTTTGTCAGCCGCGGCATCTATCTTCTAAAGTTAATATATATTTAATGACATGGCAATGTGTACAATCTGCAATACTGACCATAAGATCTATAGCTGCTGTTAGCAGAGAGCAAGCATTTGATTATGCAGCCGTGGCGACTGAAGAAACTGATTTTGAAGATATGATTCAGTAGGAAAGGATTGGATCAGCTGCTGATTGGGAACAGACGGTCTGAGTGGTGTTGCTGTTGTTGCTGTCAAATTTGTGAGATTTGCTGAGGAGTTCACACGTGAGCCGACGGTCTTAAGGCTGAGTCAATCTTCCTAACAAGAAAATCCCAGCCAATGCAAAGTACTAGTAAGGCTAATGCCAATTGATGAACGGGGCAAATATGCATGTAATATTGCACGTCAAGACATTTGTGCCCGAAGCAAAGATAAGAAAAAGCTCTATGGACTCACCGAACAAAACAATCAGGTCAATTGACTCATGGCCAAGGTATGATCCGGCCCTCGTGCGCTGGCGTCGGAGGCGACGTATACATCTGCATCGCCCGTGCCGGGTGTTTAAAGAACCGGAGAATAACCCGGAGGGTTTCTGCTCGAACCGCCGGGACCATATTGAGTCGCCGACCTGCTTAAACCGCCTCTGTCATGATGAACGGATCATCCATTGTCCGAACAAAAAACATCAGGTGATATCGGTCCGGTTTGTTTTCATAGCACATATTAATTTTTGTGTGAACAATTACTTTGGCATGTGATATTTTTTTTGACGCAGGACAATTGTTCATTACAAATGAGGCGTTATATTACGGGCACGCAGCATGCGCTAGCAACGTTCAGCACCGGCGTTTCGCCCGTCTCATACCACCCGATGAATGAATGTGTGCAAGTCGCCGTCCCTGTGGCCCGGTTTACATCAGCTTGCCAGGACCGTGCCCGCGATTAACTCGCCCATTCGTGCCGGTTTATGATGCGGAGGACAACTAGCCCGTCCACACCGGCCTATAATATCGCGGCTAACTCATCTGTCTGCTTCGACGGCGGATTCACCCATGATTTATTTCCGCTTCACCATGGTGATCATCAACTCCGCGGTGGATAATTACTGGCCTGGCGTATCAGGTGAAATTCATCCAGTATATTTTTATATTATGTATTGCTTTCTTTAAAAGAGCAATTACTCCGACTTGCAAAGTTATCTAATGTAGGACCCTAAATCACCATACTGGTGAAAATCTAAAGGCCGTCAAAAAAATTCCGGCTTAAGAAGAAGGATTCCGGTTTAAAAATCCGGCTTGAGGGAAAGCTGTCTCCCACAGAGCTTTGAAGCTCTCAATATCCGGTTTAAGAATTTCTGGTTCAAAAGAATAATCTCTTGCAAGTTCGAGTTCTCAGAAGAAATTAAGGGGACCAAAGAGAGTTTGTTGCACAACACAACTCAAACATAGGTGCCCCTTGAGCACAGCTCATAGTATCATTTGGGGGCTTGGTCGTATTCGAACCATGGCTACACATCTTGATCTGGCTATCAAGCTAATATTATCATAAGAGCACATCTCTGGTTACTTCGATACTCCAGCTATCAAGCCAAATATTATCATACGGGGCCAAAGAGAGTCTGCTACACTTGGGTATCCCTTGAGCACAACTCACAATATCACTTGGGGGCTATGTTCGAACCATAGTTACACCTCTTGATAGGCTTAAAGCCACCAGGGAAATCATTTGGGGGCTCTGGTCGTATCCGAACCATAGCTTATACCCTCTTGATCAGCATAAGGGCATCAGGGAAATCACTTGGGGGCTTGGTCGTATCCGAACCATAGCTACACCTCTTGATAGGCATAAGGCCACTAGGGAAATCACTTGGGAGCTATGGGTTCGAACCATAGTTACATCTCTTGATCAACATAAGGGCACCAGGGAAATCACTTGGGGGCTTGGTCGTATTCGAACCATAGCTACACCTCTTGATCGGCGCAATGCCATAATTATGACTACATGGGGGCTCTGGTCATATCCGAACCATAGCTTAAACCCTCTTGATCATACATATACATCATCATATATTGCATCATACGTTGCATCATCATTACATCATCATAGCATGTATCATATATGCATGGATATACCGGCTTATATGGCAGGAACCGGTTTTCCAAACCAGGTTATATTATTCAAAATCTTTAATAGCCAACATGGATGTATTTTAATTATGGTTATCAATAACCAGTATTATGATTAAGGTTTTCAAAGTCGCTTTAGCGCAATGGCTATCATATTATCAATGGATATGATTTATTCTACAATTGAAGGAATAGTCCTGAGTCGCAGCAGGCTTACGACCCGACACTTGGGGGCTACATTATTCAAGTTAAGATTACATCAAATACACAAGTCTCATGTCGCTGCAAGCATGCACCATGACACTTGGGGGCTAATGCAAAGTCATTGTTTGCTCACTTATTGAAGACCCGACTCATCGCAATGAGCCGGCCCTTGGGGGCTACCAATTGCTCTTGTCAAACAATTCAAGGTACACAAATTTTCATCTATTATTGAAGGATCCACAGCTCAGTTGGTAAAGCACAAAACTCTCAACCTTGTGGACGTGAGTTCAAGCCCCATGATAGGGGTTACATCGTATATTGTTATTCTCAGTGAGGTATATATAAAGTCCCAGCTCAATATTATCTTACTGAGCCGGCCCTTGGGGGCTACACGTTGTTGTTCATGTCTGCATGATCATATCTATAAAGTCCCTGCTCATTATTGCATAATGACTCGGCCCTTGGGGGCTATACTGGTTGAAGTTTTTATAAGCATAAGGCAATTTCAAGTCCCAGGTTGCTGCAAGCATGACAACCTGGCACTTGGGGGCTACATATATGGAATACTCAGTTCTGACTGGTGATTGAGATGAACAACCAGGATTTCTTCAAGCTTGTGACATTCGTATTTGAAGCAAGTCTTAAGCTGTTGCTATGCTACCTTCTTAAAACTTGGGGGCTACAAGTGATGGGCATATAAGAGGTATATTTTCAAGCTAGATGTTAACTACAATTATGACCCAGTGCCATCAATATTTGTAAACCGGCAATGATAAACCGGCAAGTTTAAGTCTTAAACCGGCAAAAGTTGTACATTCTTAAACCGGCAAAGTTCTACATTCTTAAACCGGCTGAAGATCAGATGAGTATTTCAAAGACCAATATTTTTGTTAAGTATTGGGAGCTGAGTCAAAGAAGTTATTCTTCACAAATATTTCTCTGTGAGAAATCAATGTCAGCAAATTGATTATGAAGCTGGCCTATTGACCCGGATTTTCTAGAAGGAAATGACAAGGATTCAAAGATGCTCAGGATCAGTTTAACATGGATAAATACAAATTAAACCGGGGGCTAATGTCGGGCATATACCCCGCGGTATGACCCGGCCGAAGTTGTAAAACGGTTGGGACTTGGTAAACCGGCAGACAGTTAAGACAGAGAGTTAAGACAGATGGCTATGACGGACGGTAAACCGGCAGGTGGTAAATCGGCAAAGTGTTAAGGCAGGTGGTAAACCGACAGGATTTAAGTCAGATCTTAAACCGGCAGACCATCTTAAACCGGCAGACCATCTTAAACCAACAAACAGTGATAATTGGGTTGCCAGGAGTTATGAATCCCGAGATGTTATGAAACCCAAGATGTTATGAAACCCAAGATGTTAAGGAGCCCATGAAGATAAGTTAGAATAGTTAAGTCTTAAGTCCGAGTTGGACTCTACATGTAACCCGCCTCTTCAACATATATAAGGAGGGGTAGGGCTCCCCAAAGAGGGACAAGCAAGAAGAAACAATCTAAGGGCTAGACACAAAGAGGGGAGCCGGTTTACGACGACTCCCTCGTGATGATAATGAGACCTAGCCTCAAATAGCATGTAGGGTTGTTACCGGATGATGTTTCCTGGGGCTCGAAGCTGTCTAAATCCCTGTCTTGTGTTGCGTCTCTCGATTCTGCTCAACCCCTCTCAAGCTACCACATAGATGCATTGGCCTGACGACTAAGTCCTCATACTAGGACATCTGCCGTAACAATTCCACGACAGTATCCATAAAAGATTTAACACAATCAAAACTAGGTGTCATACCTGACACCTTACCATTGTCGAGGTCCCAATCTTCGGAGTTGCATTTAATTCTTTCCAATAAATCCCATTTGAATTCAATAGTCTTCATCATAAAAGAGCCGGCACAAGAAGTATCAAGCATGGTGCGATTGTCATCAGAAAGCCGAGCGTAAAAATTTTGAATAATCATTTCTCTTGAGAGCTCATGATTGGGGCATGAATATAACATTGATTTAAGCCTCCCCCAAGCTTGAGCGATGCTTTCTCCTTCGCGAGGCCAAAAAAATATATAATTGTGATCACGATGAACAAGATGCATAGGATAAAACTTTTGATGAAATTCCAATTTCAATCGTTTGTAGTTCCAAGACTCCATATCATCACGTAGCCGATACCATGTCGATGCATCTCCCCTCAAAGATAAAGGGAAGACCTTCTTCTTAGCAACATCTCCGGGTACACCTGCAAGCTTAAATAATCCACAAACTTCATCCACATATATTAGATGCTCATCAGGATGTTTTGTTCCATCTCCTAAAAAAGGATTAGCTAGCAGTTTTTCTACCATACCCAAAGGAATTTCAAAGCAAGCATTTTCATTTTCAGTAGGATCAGTAGGTTGAGGAGCAACTCTTTGCTCTACTGGTCGGGGTGAAGATACCCCGAACAAGCCCTTAGAGGATTACTTTCCATAGTAACAAGTGACAGTAAATTTCAGCATACTATATAAATTTTTCCTTACCAAATTCCACCTACCAAAGGCGCTTCACTCCTTGGCAACGGCACCAGAAAAGAGTCTTGATGACCCACAAGTATAGGGGATCTATCATAGTCCTTTTGATAAGTAAGAGTGTCGAACCCAACGAGGAGCATAAGGAAATGATAAGCGGTTTCCAGCAAGGTATTCTCTGCAAGTACTGAAATAAGTGGTAACAGATAGTTTTGTGATAGGATAATTTGTAACGAGCAACAAGTAACAAAAGTAAATAAAGTGCAGCAAGGTGTCCCAATCCTTTTGTAGCAAAGGACAAGCCCGGACAAACTCTTATATGATGTAAAGCGCTCCCGAGGACACATGGGAATATCGTCAAGCTAGTTTTCATCACGCTCATATGATTCGCGTTCGGTACTTTGATAATTTGGTATGTGGGTGGACCGGTGCATGGGTGCTGCCCTTACTTGGACAAGCATCCACTTATGATTAACCTCTATTGCAAGCATCCGCAAATACAACAAAATTATTAAGGTAAACCTAACCATAGCATGAAACATATGGATCCAAAGCAGCCCCTTATGAAGCAACGCATAAACTAGGGTTTAAGCTTCTGTCACTCTAGCAACCCATCATCTACTTATTACTTCCCAATGCCTTCCTCTAGGCCCAAATAATGGTGAAGTGTCATGTAGTCGATGTTCACATAAAACCACTAGAGGAGAGACTACATACATGTCATCAAAATATCGAACGAATACCAAATTCACATGACTACTAATAGCAAGACTTCTCCCATGTCCTCAGGAACAAAAGTAACTACTCACAAAGCATAAACATGTTCATATTCAGAGGGGTATTAATGTGCATATAGGATCTGAACATATGATCTTCCACCAATTAAACCAACTAGCATCAACTAAAAGGAGTAATTAACACTACTAGCAACGTGCTAGTACCAATCCCGGACTTGGAGACAAGAATTGGATACAAGAGATAAACTAGGGTTTTGAGATGAGATGGTGTTGATGAAGATGTTGATGGAGATTGCCCTCTCTCGATGAGAGGATCGTTGGTGATGACGATGGCGATGATTTCCTCCTCCGGGAGGGAAGTTTCCCCTGCAGAACAGCCCCGCCAGAACCCTAGATTGGCTCCGCCAAGGTTCTGCCTCATGGCGGCGGAGTTTCGTCCGAGTGGATGGCTTATGATTATTTTTCCATCGAAAGAGTCCATATAGCAGAAGATGGTCACCGGAGGGCCACCAGGGGGCCCATGAGGTAGGGGGCGCGCCTAGGGGTAGGGCGCGCCCCCACCCTCATGGGGAGGGTGTGGCCCCCCTGGTGAAGTTCTTGCGCTCAATGTTTTTGATATATTTGGAAAACATCATCCATGAAGTTTCAGGACTTTTGGAGCTGTGCAGAATAGGTCTCTAATATTTGCTCCTTTTCCAGCCCAGTATCCCAGCTGTCGGCATTCTCCCTCTTTATGTAAACCTTGTAAAATAAGAGATAATAGGCATAAGATTGTGACATAATGTGTAATAACAGCCCATAATGCAATAAATATTGATATAACAGCATGATGCAAAATGGACGTATCAGCGACACAACACCCTGGCTCGAGCTGGTGCACGGAACGGACGAAGCCTGCCGCGATGGACCTCTTGGACATGCTCCCGCACGCCGGAATGGTCGGTGGCCGTGGCGATGACAGTGATGCAACGGAGACCGTGAGTTGTTCGAGCTTGAAATCGAGAAGAAGAGGAGGGGCAATGGGGGATCCAGGGGCTATGAGCGAGATGGGGATTAGGGTTTCGGTGGGCGACTTTATTTTTTTAGAAGCGGTGGGCGACTTTATAGGCCGAGGGAGGCGACGTGGTGGCCATCCGGCCATGGCGCCGTGGGATGGCCGCCACGCCATGGCCCCTGCCTCCCCCTGTACGTGTAGGGGAATGGCTGGGAGTGGGTTGGGCCATGTGCACACTAGAGCCCACTTGGGCAGTACAAGTTTAGGCCTTTTCTCTTCTTTTTATTTGCATTTTCTTTTCTGCTTTCATATTTAGTCTCAGCTTTGCATTTTATTTTATTACCAAATGACTTTGTTCACATTGAAACTTGGCACATAATTACTAGGTAATATTTGCATTAGCTCACAAAGTTTGAGGCCACTTTGAATTATTTTGAATTTAGTGTTGAGTGTAACCGGAATAAAAACGTAATGTTAGTCCATAACAATTGTTGCTAGGGACTAATTTGTAGGTCAAATAATGTTGGTGTCAACATGATAATAGATCAGGGGAGTTTATACTAAAATTCGAACATTTTAGTTTTATAGTTTGAAAAAATAATAATTTTACTTGTCTTTGGAATTTGACTTTGATTTTTATCAAGTGGCAATTTAGCTTAGTAAAACATGATGGCATGGCATCATTAGCAAGGTATTGTTGTAGGTTAATTATTGGGGTGTTACATAGCCATAGGGGCGCCACCGCCAGGAAAGAACGGCTGTCCTCGCCCGATATTTGATTGGGAGGAGGGATATGATGACTGTCAACATATCATCGGGGGGGGGGGGGTTGTTGATGAAGTCTAGGCATGCTGGAGTCGCTTGCGGTTCTTTCTCGACCCGCCTCCGCTTGTTGGCAGCCTCGTTCTCTACCTCGTCGTCGGCGACGGAAACCTATGTCTCCATATTCACGCCGTGCTCCGGTGCTTCAGCAGCCCCGGCGTCGCCACTCCCTCCGATGGGGCGCTTCGGCAGCATCCTCATACACTGCCGACTTTGAGCACTACAAAAAAAAATACACTTCCGTGATGATACGTGTTTGTCATAGTAGGTCACGTTTTTTGTCATACATGTACATCCATGACAATTTTATGACAGAAACAAGATAGTCATACTTGTGTTGTCGTAGAAGTGTTCCATGACATTACCAAAATTATCATCACGAAAGTGTCCACTTCCATGACGATAAATTGCGCGTCATGGAAGTGCTTTGTCAAGGGTGACCGACACATGGCATCCACCGTAACGGGTCGCCGTTAAGCTATCGGGTCCGGTTTTGGATCCGATAACCCTCTAACAGCCCGGACCAATGAGAATTTTCCACGTGTAAAATTCTCATTGGCCGGAGGAAACACGTGTTGGCTCACTATTGGGACATATGTCATCCATTCATTGGACAGGAGGCGTCTATGATACGTCGACACGTGGCACGACCTAACAGAGGCCCATTCCGGTGAAAATGTCGGCCCGTTTGACTTGGTCAAAAGGTAACGGGCCGGTCCACAGAAAGCTTGTTAACGGCATGTTCGTATCAAGCCCATTTATGGACCGCTAACTCACGGCCCGTTATGGCCTATCGGAATTAAGCCCAGTAGCTTCATCTGGGCCATCCAATATGATTCCATCCCGTTGTAGCTTCCGGCCCATGTATGGCCCATGATGTCTTTCGGCCCATACAAGGTCATCTATAACTCTTGGCCCATTAACGACCCGTGGTGAATCTGGCCTGCAATGAATAGTGTATCGCTTTATACCCATTAACGGCCCATTATTCCATTGGGCTGTTTCCAACCCGTGTTATATTTTGGCCGTCTCAGGGCCCATTTATTCTTGGGCTCATTTCCAGCATTCGGCTACTTACGGGCCGTTACTGGCCTTTTTTGTGTGTGGGCCTAATTCAGCCCGTGGTTACAATCGGCCCGTTTGTGGCCTGTTAATACGTTGGGTTGTTTTCATAGCATCATCAAATACGGCCGACTAACGACGGCCCATTATTGTCGGCCCATGAGCGGACGATTCCAAATCTAGCCCGTTTACGGCCCATGATGCGGGCTGTTATTGGCCCATGTTTGGCCGATTGATCATACGACCCGTAGAAGGCCCATTGATGCTACGTCCCATAGAAGGCCCATTGTTTCTATGGCCCGTAGAAGGCCCATTGTTTCTACGGTCCATAGGAGGCCCATGGTAACTATAGTAAATATGTAGCCCATGGTTATTGTGGCATAGTTTTAAAAAATAGGTTATTGCAGCCACTAGCAAACCGCGGAAAAAGAACTGCACTGACTACAGGCAAACAAATAAACAAGACAACAAGGAAATAAATAAGAAAGCAAGTTATGCTAGGCTATCACGGCTATCACACATATTACATCCACTGGGCATCAAAGTTCGCCACCAATGCAAATATAGGGAACAAAGCAGCATATCATATACACTCGTTGTCAAAGTTGGCGACCAGTGCAAATAAATGCCGTAGCAAAACAAGTCCAGAACTGAAACCACTTCAGAAGAGCTCAAGAAACAATATCCTAGGTACCCATAATGCTGGCAAGATGCTTAGCAAGCTTATTAACTTTCTCTTGTTTGGCGCTTAAATCCTCCAGCACTTGTTGTTGCACCAGAAAGTATGCATCTAAATTCTATAGGGACTTCCTCAATCCTTCGGCTTCCTGTCGCATAAAATCTGATTGATGTCTTTCAACTTGAAGTTGAGACTCAAGACCAAACTGATTCAGGTAGTGTGTTCGAAGAGCTGGTGCCAGCAGTAGTAGCTAGTAACTCGAACACTACATCAAGACAAGACTTTGGGGCTGTCTCAGTGTCTTCAATATAGTTTTTATCAGCTTTCTTGGAGACCAATAGGGATGTCTCACTATCTTGAGCCTTATCTGCATTACTTCCTTTACCATTGCATAACGGGGTACTCTTCTCCAATATTTTATCCGCGTTCTAAAAGAGAAACAAACAAACACATCACATGTTTACTAATATGTCTCCAACGTATCTATAATTTTTGATTGTTCCATGCTATTATATTATCTGTTTTGGATGTTAATGGGCTTTATTTTACACTTTTATATTCTTTTTGGGACTAACCTACTAACCCAAGGCCTAGTGCAAATTGCTGTTTCTTTTGCCTATTTCAGTGTTTGGCAGAAAAGGAATATCAAACGGAATACAAACGGAATGAAACCTTCGGGAGAGTTATTTTTGGAACAAACATGATCCAGAGGACTTGGAGTGGACATCAAGCAATCAATGAGGAGTCCATGAGGCAGGGGCGTGCCTACCCCCTGGGCATGCCCTTCCCCCTCGTGGCTCAACCGACCTACTTCTTCCTCCTATATATACTCATATACCCTGAAAACAACCAGGAGCACCACGAAACCCTATTTCCACCACCGCAACCTTCTGTACCCAAGAGATCCCATCTTGGGGCCTTTTCCGGAGCTCCGCCGAAGGGGGAATCGATCACGGAGGGCCTCTACATCAACTCCATGGCCCCTCCGATGATGTGTGAGTAGTTTACTTCAGACCTTCGGCTCCATAGTTATTAGCTAGATGGCTTCTTCTCTCTCTTTGGATCTCAATACAAAGTTCTCCTCGATCTTCTTGGAGATCTATTCGATGTAACTCTTTTTGCGGTGTGTTTGTCGAGATCCAATGAATTGTGGGTTGATGATCAAGTCTATCTATGAACAATATTTGATTCTTCTCTGAAATGTTTTATGTATGATTGGTTATCTTTGCAAGTCTCTTCGAATTATCAGTTTGGTTTGGCCTACTAGATTGATCTTTCTTGCAATGGGAGAACTGCTTAGCTTTGGGTTCAATCTTGCAGTGCTCGATCCCAGTGACAGAAAGGGAAACGACACGTATTGTATTGTTGCCATCGGGGATAAAAAGATGGGATTTATATCATATTGCTTGAGTTTATCCCTCTACATCATGTCATCTTACCTAATGCGTTACTTTGTTCTTATGAACTTAATACTCTAGATGCATGCTGGATAGCGGTCGACGTGTGGAGTAATAGTAGTAGATGCAGGCAGGAGTCGGTCTACTTGTCACAGACGTGATGCCTATATACATGATCATGCCTAGTTATTCTCATAATTATTTGCTTTTCTATCAATTGCTCGACAGTAATTTGTTCACCCACCATAATACTTATGCTATCTTGTGAGAAGCCACTAGTGAAACCTATGGCCCCCAGGTCTATCTTTTATCATATAAGTTTCCAATCTATTTTATTTTGCAATCTTTACTTTTAATCTTTATCATAAAAATACCAAAAATATTATCTTATCATCTCTATCAGATCTCACTCTCGTAAGTGACCATGAAGGGATTGACAACCCCTTTATCATGTTGGTTGCGAGGTTCTTATTTGTTTGTGTAGGTACGAGGGACTTGTGTGTGGCCTCCTACTGGATTGATACCTTGGTTCTCAAAAAACTGAGGGAAATACTTACGCTACTTTGCTACAGCACCCTTTCCTCATCAAGGGAAAATCAACGCAGTGCTCAAGAGGTAGCAAGAAGGATTTCTGGCGCCGTTGTCAGGGAGTCTACGCACAAGTCAAGACATACCAAGTACCCATCACAAACTCTTATCCCTCGCATTACATTATTTGCCATTTGCCTCTCGTTTGCCTCTCCCCCACTTCACCCTGGCCGTTTTATTCGCCCTCTTTTTCCGTTCCCCTTCTCTTTTCTAGTTTGTCTCTTTTTGCTTGTTTTTTGTTTGCTTGTGTGTTGGATTGCTTGCTTGTCACGATGGCTCAAGACAATACTAAATTGTGTGATTTTTCCAATACCAACAATAATGATTTTATTAGCACTCTGATTGATCCTCTTACCGATGCTGAATCTTGTGAAATTAATGTTGCTTTGCTAAATCTTGTCATGAAAGATCCGTTTTCCGGCCTTCCTAGTGAAGATGCCGCTACCCATCTAAACAACTTTGTTGATTTGTGTGATATGCAAAAGAAGAAAGATGTGGATAATGATATTGTTAAACCGAAGCTATTCCCGTTTTCTCTTAGAGATCGTGCTAAAACTTGGTTTTCGTCTTTGCCTAAAAATAGTGTCGATTCATGGAATAAGTGCAAAGATCCTTTTATCTGTAAGTATTTTCCTCCCGCTAAGATCATCACTCTTAGAAATGATATTATGAATTTTAAGCAACATGATCATGAACATGTTGCACAAGCTAGGGAGAGGATGAAATTAATGATACGTAATTGCCCTACACATGGTTTGAATCTTTGGATGATTATACAAAAAAAATTATGCCGGATTGAACTTTGCTTCTAGAAATCTTTTAGATTCGGCCGTGGGAGGCACTTTTATGGAAATCACTTTAGGAGAAGCTACTAAACTCCTAGATAATATTATGGTTAATTATTCTCAATGGCATAGTGAAAGATCTACTAATAAAAAGGTGCATGCTATAGAAGAAATCAATGTTTTGAGTGGAAATATGGATGAGCTTATGAAATTGTTTGCTAATAAGAGTGTTTATTCTGATCCTAATGATATGCCTTTGTCTACCTTGATTGAGAATAATAATGAATCTATGGATGTGAATTTTGTTGGTAGGAACAATTTTGGTAATAACGCACATAGAGGTAATTTTAATCCTAGGCTGTTTCCTAGTAATTCCTCTAATAATTATGGTAATTCCTACAACAATTCTTGTGGAAATTATAATAAGATGCCCTCTGATTTTGAATCTAATATTAAAGAATTTATTAGTTCGCAAAAGAGTTTCAATGCTTTGATTGAAGAAAAATTGTCTAAGATTGATGAGTTGGCTAGGAACGTGGATAGAATTTCTCTTGATGTTGATTATTTGAAATAGATATATTCCACCTAAGCATGATATCAATGAGTCTCTCAAAGCTATGAGAATTTCCATTGATGAGTGCAAAGAAAGAACCGCTAGGATGCGTGCTAAAAAAGATTGCTTTGTGAAAGCGTGTTCTTCTAGTTTCCATGATAATAATGATGAAGATCTAAAATTTATTGATGTGTCCCCTATTAAATCTTTGTTGTGAAATATGAATCTTGATAATGATGGGACTGGAGACGAGTCAACTTTAGTTAGAAGGTGTCCCAATGATTCGGAGTTTTTAGATCTTGATGCAAAAATTCATAAAAGTGGGATTGGAGAGGTCAAAACCTGACATAGAAATGAACCCACTATCTTGGATTTCAAGGAATTTAATTATGATAATTGCTATTTTATAGATTGTATTTCCTTGTTGCAATCCGTGCTAAATTCTCTGCATGCTTATAGTAAAAATAAAGCTTTTACTAAACATATCGTTGATGCTTTAATGCAATCTTATGAAGAAAAGCTTGAGTTGGAAGTTTCTATCCCTAGAAAACTTTATGATGAGTGGGAACCTACTATTAAAATTAAAATTAAAGATCATGAATGCTTTGCTTTATGTGATTTGGGTGCTAGTGTTTCCACGATTTCGTAAAACTTTGTGTGATTTGCTAGGTTTCCGTGAATTTGATGATTGTTCTTTAAACTTGCATCTTGCGGATTCCACCATTAAGAAACCTATGGGAAGAATTAATTATGTTCTTATTGTTGCAAATAGGAATTATGTTCCTGTAGATTTCATTGTTCTTGATATTGATTGCAATCCTTCATGTCCTATTATTCTTGGTAGACCTTTCCTTAGAACGATTGGTGCAATTATTGATATGAAAGAAGGGAATATTAGATTCCAATTTCTGTTAAGGAAGGGCATGGAACACTTTCCGAGAAAGAAAATTAAATTACCTTATGAATCTATTATGAGGGCCACTTATGGATTGCATACCAAAGATGACAATACCTAGATCTTTCCTTTCTTTTATGCCTAGCTAGGGGCGTTAAACGATAGCGCTTGTCGGGAGGCAACCCAACTTTATTTTTTGTTTCTTGCCTTTTGATTCTGTTTAGTGACAAATAATTCATCTAGCCTCTGTTTAGATGTGGTTTTATGCTTTTAATTAGTGTTTGTGCCAAGTAGAACCTTTGGGAAGACTTGGGGAAAGTCTTTGCGATCTTGCTGTAAAAAACAAAAACTTTAGCGCTCACAAGATTTGCTGGCATTTTTTTACTATAGAGTGATATTTAGTTAATTATTTTTTCAGATTATTAATATACAAATTCCTGAGGTCCAGCAATTTATTTTAGAATTTTTGGGGTTCCATAAGTATTCGAAACCTACATATTACTACAGACTGTTCTGTTTTTGACAGATTCTATTTTTCGTGTGTTGTTTGCTTATTTTGATGAATCTATGGCTAGTAATAGAGTTTATGAACTGTAGAAAAGTTGGAATATAGTAGTTTTAACACCAATATGAATAAATAATGAGTTCATTATAGTACCTTGAAGTGGTGGTTTGTTTTCTTTTACTAACGGAGCTCATGAGATTTTCTGTTTAAGTTTTGTGTTGTGAAGTTTTCAAGTTTTGGGTAAAGATTTGATGGATTATGGAACAAGGAGTGGCAAGAGCCTAAGCTTGGGGATGACCAAGGCACCTCATGGTAAAATCCAAGGACAACCAAAAGCCTAATCTTGGGGATGCCCCGGAAGGCATCCCCTCTTTCTCTTCGTCCATCGGTAACTTTACTTGGAGCTATATTTTTATTCACCACATGATATGTGTTTTGCTTGGAGCGTCTTGTATGATTTGAGTCTTTGCTTTTTAGCTTACCACAATCTTCCTTGTTGTACACACCTTTTGGGAGAGACACACTGTAACATCCCAAAATTCTAAATTTTGGAATGTTATATTAAATAAGTAATTATGTTTGTTTGTTTGTTTGTTTGTTTGTTGTGTGATTGATTGTGTGAAACTGAGTGGAAATTGAGAACTTTTTGAAATTTGAATGAGAGGGAATAAAAGGAATTTCCCGAAACTTTCATCTTGCATTTTTGATCACCATGAATTCAAATTCATTTCCTCACAAAATCCTAGAGTGAAGATAATACGACTTCTTCCATTTAAATAAATGAAAAGGGGTTTGAAAATGATTTGAATTCCATTTTGAAATATTTTAAACTTAGAAACCTTAAGCAACTCAATGAGTTCACGAGGGAAGATAAAATGACTTCTTCAAAATTGAACAAAGAGAGTTGGGAGTTTCAAATAAATAATTTGGAAGTCACTTTGAAGTTATTTGGAACTCATTTCCATTTGAAGTTGTTTGAAATTCCAAATTCAAATCCTCTTGGAAGTTAATTAGTTTTAATTCAAATTATTTTTCTCCTAAAAATAAATAAATGGAAATAAGGGTAAAATGATTCCCTTCAATGGAAAATTAGGAGAAAATAAATTTGAAATCATTTTGCTATTTAAAAATGATTTTTTATTTATTTTAAATGCAACAGTAGCACTATTTGACTTTTATGAATTTTTATGGAATTTAGTTGAACTTCAAAAATAGTTCATCTTATTGCTGCTATTTTTCTGAACATTTTGGTATATAATATGCCTATGTAAATTTTTTACTTATTTTCCTTTGTTGCAGTTTTCTGTTCTGTTTGTTTTCAAAGAAAAAAAATAACCCAGGCGCCACCTGGACCGAAACAGGTTTCGGCCCAGGGGCAAACCATGTGGCCCAGCCGGCCATTAAGGCCCACGGCCTGCTCCCGCGCCCGAAGCGCCTTCCCGTCGCTCGCCCGCTCGTCTCTCTCCCTCCCTCATCTCTCCCCCATCGCTGACCCGCGGGGCCCACTCCCCAGGTCGCGCCTAACCTCCCGTAGACCCCGCTGGATGAGCACGCACACGCCGAACCCGCCGGCCGAAATTCTAGGGATAGAGCTTATCCCTCGCTCCCGAGCCCTCTCTCCGCGCCTATAAGAAGCCCTGGACCCCCTCTCTCCGTTCTGCAACTTCATTTCGCCTCACAGCACCCGTAGCCGATGCCCTCCTGCTTTGGATCTCGCCAGAGCCGGAGTAAAACGCTGCCAGTAAACCGCCCCGACCCTGTTCTTCATCAAACTATTGCCCGAGTCTAGGAGCACCTTGTTGACATGTTCTTGTGCCCCTAGGACCGCCGGTGACGCCACCCCGACGACCTGCGTCCTCACCGGAGCACGGGGCCACCCTCCTTGCCTCGCCCGTCCCGGCCACCCCGAGGATCACCGCCACCACCACTGTGACGCCCATGCCGCGACGCATCTCCCCGTCTCCTTCCCCGCCATCGAGGACCACCGCAGTCGCCGCCCCACCATCGCCCGAATCTAGCGCTGCCGTCTCCAGTTCGTCGTCGTTGCTTTTGTAAGGCGACCCCCCGCTCGTTTAGTTTTCTTTTATTATTTTATTATTGGTTTAGTAATAGATCGGTTAACCGGGGTTTCCTTAAACCGCGGGTTTTATTAAAAAAACCGATCGGGTTTTGTTTTAGTGAGCCGCCGCCGCCGTTTTACATAGATAGCGACTGTTCACTGTATAAGCTTCCACAGCGAACTCTGCTCAGCCATCCGCAAGCCGCCACGTGGCCAGGGCCTTTTCGCAGTTATTTCTTTTTCTGTTTAGTCCCTGAGTTTTACAAATTAGTCAATGAACTTTGGATAGCCGTATCTTTTTAACCGTAGGTCCAAATTCGATGAAACCAGTGGCAAAATGTTCGTCTCGAATAGATTTATCCAGAGAACCAACTTTGAAAAGTTTTGGCAAATTTCAAATTTGAATTTATTCAGATTTGAATTCAAACTTCAACTGACCATAACTCCTAAACTGTAGCCCAGATTGAGTTGATTCTTTTTGCGTTTTGTCACCGTAGCCCAACCCTATCACTTGGACCAAGCTCATGGCACTTTTCACACACTTAGGATCTATCCATAGTAGTTTTTCTCATATGCCTTGTATGCACCATACTTCACATGACCAATTTTGAACCGTATGTCACATGTTGTTTTGCACTTAGTATTTTTTTATAGTTAAGTGTGTGGTGTTTTCATTTGGATTTTTCGAGGCTTTTCATGTTGCATGATATTTGGCTCTCCGAAATGATTGCTTATGTGAATGCAATGTTTGACTTTATAGATTTTCATCGAAGAGTGACGAATAGTTCTATTAAGTAAGTTTCTGAGAGTGATATAATCTTCATCAACTATTACCAGCCAAGTTCACATTTGACCATTCTTCCAATTACCTATGTTTATATTATGCACTTAGTCCTTTTGTGGTAGGATTGCATGGTATGATTTATTGTTGCCAGATGGCTATGCCGTTACCTAGTAGTTCATTTGAGGTAGGTCTGATCTATACATCCTTGTCACTACCGTGTAAGTTTATTTTTGCCTCGCTAAATGTAGACATGGTTTGGGAAGCGAACATGGCGAGACATGAGTGACAAAGTAGTAATCAGGACCAAGACTTGTAAATGAACTACCTGGGCAGTATTTGGTTTGAATGGTGGCGAAGTACAGTGGGAGCATGCATGGTTAATCCATGGTGGTGCACCACAAGTGGTCGGCCGCCCAGGCTCAAAGAGATCAATCGTATTCTCATGTCTAGAAGCTTACGTGTGCAGCCACAAGCCAATATGGGCTCTGTCTTAGTTGAGTAGTTAGTGTGACCCATTACGGGATGGGCTAGCAGATGTAGAAGGATGTAGGTGTACTGGCCTATCCGTGGGTTAAGGGGGAACATTTTTGAAAGACTATGTCTCGGCCATCCTGTTCTCAAATGCCAGGCAGTGCGAGAACTTCAAGGGTGGCGATCGAGTCTTGTGGGGAAAAGTGCGCAAACCTCTGCAGAGTGTTAAAACCTAATCGATTAGCCGTGTCCCCGGTTACGGACAACTTGAGCATCTAGTAGTGGAAATGCTGGGAGATCTCATCAGTCTTAATTAAATAGTTGGGATTTAAATGAAACTTTGGGAATGGATTGAGTTGGGTCTACCAACTCATCCTATGCTATAAAGTAGTGGTAGAAGAATATCTTTTATTCTAGGAAAAAACTAGCTTTATGCAAAAACTAAACTTAGAGCTTTCCACCAGCCAAATTGTAAGTACAAATAGGTTCATTATTCTTATGATGTGACTTGCCAGTACATTCAATGTACTAACCTACATGGCTGCAACATCTTATGTTGCAGGAATTTTCTACGACGTGTAGGAGTTATGTTGTAGGGTTATGGTCTACACTCAACTTGCCGTTGGCGTTGCTGGGACTCCACACCCATTTGATTGTTTCCGCTGAGATTTATGAGGTATATATGAGTTTTACGTTATTTATACATGTGATTGCACTTTGATATATACATTGATGTACTGTGTGTGCCAGCATACCGATCCAGGGATGGCACGGATACACAGAGGCTTGACCGTTTGAGGTCGGGTCGCTACAGAGATGGTATCAGAGCACATGTTGACTGTAGGACGTGACCCTGGAAACTGGAAAGCCCTTAGGAAAGGATTTCTCTAAAACTATTTTAAAAAAGATCCTTTACCTCTCTTCTTTTCTAAGCTTTATCAGATCTTTCCTTTTACCCCAAATAGGTAGACAATATCCCTTTTCCCTTTAACCACACGGAGGATCAACTAGTGAGACTACTCCGAGAAAGGCAAGATATCAGACAGATGAGGACCACTTCAGTGTAAACGACGACTTCAATATACATTAGAAGAGTTGAAGCTACACCAGTCAAAGACTCAAAGACTTTGAAGACACTGAAGAATTCCAAGATTTATATGATATTTAGAAGACCAAACCCTTGTTGTATACTCACGTTAGATGCGATGATTTGTGAGCTGTCATATTTTGTGTGTGTTTTCCGACAACAACAAATAAAACTTATTTTCAAAACTATATTGTTTGTATGGTGTGTATCTCTCTCTATCCCTCTTATCTCATCCCAAAACCCTTGGACCCAATAGATGATGAATGAAGATGGACTTGTATTCTCTGGACCGATGACTCAGTTGGAGGCAGAGCTATGGATTCAAAACATGGAGAATCACTTCAGGAGCAATTTTGTTGCAAGGAAGTATGCGGTTCAATGCGCTCTTCAGTACTTTAAAAAAAGTGCTGCAACCTGGTGGAAAATGCATCAAGCCATACAAAGATGTATTGGAGCAAAAACTTGGGAGGAATTGAAGAAGACTCTGTTGGGATCCCTGTTGGAGAACGTAGTAATTTCAAAAAATTTCCTATGCACACGCAAGATCATGGTGATGCATAGCAACGAGGGGGAGAGTGTTGTCTACGTACCAACGCAGACCGACTGCGGAAGCGATCACACAATGTAGAGGAAGTAGTCGTACGTCTTCCCAATCCGACCGATCCAAGCACCATTACTCCGGCACCTCCGAGTTCTTAGCACACGTTCAGCTCGATGATGATCCTCGGGCTCCGATCCAGCAAAGCGTCGAGGAAGAGTTCCGTCATCACGATGGCGTGGTGACGATCTTGATGTACTACCGACGCAGGGCTTCGCCTAAGCACTGCAACAATATGATCGAGGTGGAATTTGGTGGCAGGGGGCACCGCACACGGCTAAGGAACGATCACCAAGGATCAACTTGTGTGTCTATGGGGTGCCCCTGCCTCAGTATATAAAGGATGGAGGAGGAGGAGGCCGGCCAAGGCTATTGGTGCGGCCAGGATGGGAGTCCTACTAGGACTCCAAGTCCTAGTAGGAGTCCATCAAGAGGGGAGGAAGGGAGAAGGAAGTGGAGGAGTAGGAAAGGTGGCCGGCCCCCTTTTCCCTAGTCCAATTCGGACTAGAGGGGAGGGGGGGGGGGCGCAACAGCCTTTTTCCTCTTCCCACTAAAGCCCATCAAGGCCCATTACTTCTCCCGTAACTACCCGGTACTCCGAAAAATACCCGAATCACTCGGAACCTTTCCGATGTCCGAATATAGTCGTCCAATATATCGATCTTTACATCTTGACCATTTTGAGACTCCTCGTCATGTCCCCGATCTCATACGGGACTCCGAACTCCTTCGGTACATCAAAACTCATAAACTCATAATATAACTGTCATCGAAACCTTAAGCGTGCGGAACCTACGGTTCGAGAACAATGTAGACATGACCGAGACACGTCTCCAGTAAATAACCAATAGCGGGACCTGGATGCCCATATTGGCTCCTACATATTCTACGAAGATCTTTATCGGTCAGACCGCATAACACATACGTTGTTCCCTTTGTCATCGGTATGTTACTTGCCCGAGATTCGATCGTCGGTATCCCAATACCTAGTTCAATCTCATTACCGGCAAGTCTCTTTACTCGTTCCGTAATACATCATCTCACAACTAACATATTAGTTGCAATGCTTGCAAGGCTTAGGTGATGTGCATTACCGAGAGGGCCCAGAGATACCTCTCCGACAATCGGAGTGACAAATCCTAATCTTGAAATACGCCAACCCAACATCTACCTTTGGAGACACCTGTAATGCTCCTTTATAATCACCCATTTACGTTGTGACATTTGGTAGAACCCAAAGTGTTCCTCCGGCAAACGGGAGTTGCATAATCTCATAGTCATAGGAACATGTATAAGTCATGAAGAAAGTAGTAGCAACATACTAAACGATCGGGTGCTAAGCTAATGGAATGGGTCATGTCAATCAGATCATTCAACTAATGATGTGACCTCGTTAATCAAATAACAACTCTTTTGTCCATGGTTAGGAAACATAACCATCTTTGATTAATGAGCTAGTCAAGTAGAGGCATACTAGTGACACTCTATTTGTCTATGTATTCACACATGTATTATGTTTCCGGTTAATACAATTCTAGCATGAATAATAAACATTTATCATGATATAAGGAAATAAATAATAACTTTATTATTGCCTCTAGGGCATATTTCCTTCAGTCTCCCACTTGCACTAGAGTCAATAATCTAGTTCACATCGCCATGTGATTTAACAGCAATAGTTCACATCACCATGTGATTAACACCCATAGTTCACATTGTCATGTGACCAACACTCAAAGGGTTTACTAGAGTCAGTAATCTAGTTCACATATCTATGTGATTAACACCCAAAGAGTACTAAGGTGTGATCATGTTTTGCTTGTGAGATAATTTTAGTCAACGGGTCTGTCACATTCAGATCCGTAAGTATTTTGCAAGTTCTATGTCTACAATGCTCTACACGGAGCTACTCTAGCTAATTGCTCCCACTTTCAATATGTATGCAGATTGGGACTTTAGATTCATCTGGATCAGTGTCAAAAACTTGCATCGACGTAACCCTTTACGACTAACCTTTCTGTCATGTCCATAATCGAGAAACATATCCTTATTTCACTAAGGATAATTCTGACCGCTGTCCAGTGATCTACTCCTAGATCACTGTTGTACTACCTTGCCAAATTAATGCAGGGTATACAATAGATCTGGTATACAGTATGACATACTTTATAGAACCTATGGCCAAGGCATAGGGAATGACTTTCATTCTCTTTCTATCTTCTGCCGTGGTCGGGCTTTGAGTCTTACTCAACTTCACACCTTGTAATACAGGCAAGAACTCTTTCTTTGACTGCTCCATTTTTGAACTACTTCAAAATCTTGTCAAGGTATGTACTCATTGAAAAAAACTTATCAAGCGTCTTGATCTATCTCTATAGATCTTGGAGCTCAATATGTAAGCAGCTTCACTGAAGTCTTTTTTTGAAAAACTCCTTTAAAAAACTCCTTTATGCTTTACAGAATAATTCTACATTATTTCCCATCAACAATATGTCATTCACATATACTTTATCAGAAATGCTGTAGTGCTCCGACTCACTTTCTTGTAAATACAGGCTTCACCGCAAGTCTGTATAAAACTATATGCTTTGATCAACTTATCAAAGCGTGTATTCCAACTCTGAGATGCTTGCATCAGTCCATAGATGAATCGCTAGAGCTTGCATATTTTGTTAGCACCTTTAGGATTGACAAAACCTACTGGTTGCATCATATACAACTCTTCTTTAAGAAATCCATTAAGGAATGCAGTTTTGTTTATCCATTTGTCAGATTTCATAAAATACGGCAATTGCTAACATGATTCGGACAGACTTAAGCATAGATACGGGTGAGAAACTCTCATCGTAGTCAACACTTTGAACTTGTCGAAAACCTTTTGCGACAATTCTAGCTTTGTAGATAGTAACACTACTATCAACGCCCGTCTTCCTCTTGAAGATCCATTTATTTTCTATGGCTTGCCGATCATTGGGCAAATCCATCAAAGTCCATACTTTGTTCTCATACATGGATTATATCTCAGATTTCATGGCCTCAAACCATTTCGCGGAATTTGGGCTCATCATCGCTTCCTCATAGTTCGTAGGTTCGTCATGGTCAAGTAACATGGCCTCCAGAACAGGATTACCGTACCACTCTGGTGCAGATTTCACTCTGGTTTACCTACGAGATTCGGTAGTAACTTGATCCGAAGTTTCATGATCATTATCATTAGCTTCCTCACTAATTGGTGTAGGAGTCACAAGAACAGATTTCTGTGATGAACTACTTTCCAATAAAGGAGAAGGTACAATTACCTTATCAAGTTCTACTTTCCTCCCACTCACTTCTTTCGAGAGAAACTCCTTCTCTAGAAAGTATCCATTATAAGCAACGAATGTCTTGCCTTAGGATCTGTGATAGAAGGTGTACCCAACAGTCTCCTTTTGGGTATCCTATGAAGACATATTTCTCCGATTTGGTTTTGAGCTTATCAGGATGATTTTTTTTCACATAAGCATCACAACCCCAAACTTTAAGAAACGACTACTTTGGTTTCTTGCTAAACCACAGTTCAGATTGTGTCGTCTCAACGGACTTAGATGGTACCCCTTTTTAACGTGAATGCAGCTGTCTCTAATGCATAACCCCAAAACGATAGTGGTAGATCGGTAAGAGACATCATAGATCGCACTATATCTAATAAAGTACGGTTATGACGTTCGGACACACCATTACACTATGGTGTTCCATGTGGCGTGAGTAGTGAAACTATTTCACATTGTTTTTAACTGAAGGCCAAACTCGTAACTCAAATACTCTTCTCTACGATCAGATCATAGAAACTTTATTTTCTTGTTACGATGATTTTTCACTTCACTCTGAAATTCTTTGAACTTTTCAAATGTTTCAGACTTATGTTTCATCAAGTAGATATACTCATATCTGCTCAAATCATCTGTGAAGATCAGAAAATAATGATACCTATCGCGAGCCTCAATATTCATCGGACCACATACATCAGTATGTATGATTTCCAACAAATCTGTTGCTCGCTCCATTGTTCCGAAGAACAGAGTCTTAGTCATCTTGCCTATGAGGCATGGTTCGCAAGCATCAACTGATTCATAATCAAGTGATTCCAAAAGCCCATCAGCATGGAGCTTCTTCATGCGCTTTACACCAATATGACCTAAACGGCAGTGCTACAAATAAGTTGCACTATCATTATTAACTTTGCATCTTTTGGTTTCAATATTATGATTATGTGTATCACTACGATCGAGATCCAACGAACTATTTTCATTGGGTGTGTAACCATATAAGATTTTATTCATGTAAACAGAACAACAATTTATTCTCTTACTTAAATGAATAACCGTATTACAATAAACATGATCAAATCATATTCATGCTCAATGCAAACACCAAATAACACTTATTTAGGTTCAACACTAATCCCGAAATTATAGGGAGTGTGCGATGATGATCATATCAATCTTGGAACCACTTCCAACACACATCGTCACTTCACCCTTAACTAGTCTCTGTTTATTCTGCAACTCCCGTTTCGAGTTACTAATCTTAGCAACTGAACTAGTATCAAATACTGAGGGTTTGCTATAAACACTAGTAAAGTACACATCAATAACATGTATATCAAATATACTTATGTTCACTTTGCCATCCTTCTTATCCGCCAATCACTTGGGGTAGTTCCGCTTCCAGTGACCAGTCCCTTTGCAGTAGAAGCACTCAGTCTCAGGCTTAGGTCCAGACTTGGGCTTCTTCACTTGAGCAGCAACTTGCTTGCTGTTCTTTTTGAAGTTCCCCTTCTTCCCTCTGCCCTTTCCTTGAAACTAGTGGTCTTGTCTACCATCAACACTTGATGTTTTTCTTGATTTCTACCTTCATCGATTTCATCATCATGAAAAGCTCGGGAGTCATTTTTGTCATCCCTTGCATACTATAGTTCATCACGAAGTTCTACTAACTTGGTCATGGTGACTAGAGAATTTTGTCAATCACTATCTTATCTGGAAGATTAACTCCCACTTGATTCAAGCGATTGTAGTACCCAGACAATCTGAGCACATGCTCACTAGTTGAGCGATTCTCCTCCATCTTTTAGCTATAGAACTTGTTGGAGACTTCATATCTCTCAACTCGGATATTTGCTTGAAATATTATCTTCAACTCCTGGAACATCTCATGTGGTCCATGACGTTCAAAACGTCTTTGAAGTCCCGATTCTAAGCCATTAAGCATGGTGCACTAAACTATCAAGTAGTCATCATATTGAGCTAGCCAAACGTTCATAACGTCTGCATCTGCTCCTGCAATAGGTCTGTCACCTAGCGGTGCATCAAGGACATAATACTTCTATGCAGCAATGAGGATAAACCTCAGATCACGGATCCAAGCCGCATCATTGCTACTAACATCTTTCAATACAGTTTTCTCTAGGAACATATCAAAGTAAACACAGGGAAGCAACAATGCGAGCTATTGATCTACAACATGATTTACAAAATACTATCAGGACTAAGTTCATGATAAATTTAAGTTCAATTAATCATATTACTTAAGAACTCCCACTTAGATAGACATCCCTCTAATCCTCTAAGTGATCACGTGATCCAAATCAACTAAACCATTTCCGATCCTCACGTGAGATGGAGTAGTTTCAATGGTGAACATCACTATGTTGATCATATCTACTATATGATTCACGCTCGACCTTTCGGTCTCCGTGTTCCGAGGCCATATCTGTATATGCTTGGCTCGTCAAGTATAACCTGAGTATTCCACGTGTGCAACTGTTTTGCACCCGTTATATTTGAACGTAGAGCCTATCACACCCGATCATCACGTGGTGTCTCAGCACGAAGAACTTTCGCAACGGTGCATACTCAGGGAGAACACTTCTTGATAATTAGTGAGAGATCATCTTATAATGCTACCGTCAATCAAAGCAAGATAAGATGCATAAAAGATAAACATCACATGCAATCAATATAAGTGATATGATATGGCCATCATCATCTTGTGCCTGTGATCTCCATCTCCGAAGCACCGTCATGATCACCATCGTCACCGGCATGACACCATGATCTCCATCATCTTGATCTATATCAATGTGTCGTCACGTGGTCGTCTCGCCAACAATTGCTCTTGCAACTATTGCTATCGCATAGCGATAAAGTAAAGCAATTATTTGGCGCTTGCATCTTATGCAATAAAGAGACAACCATAAGGCTTTTGCCAGTTGCCGATAACTTCAACAAAACATGATCATCTCATACAACAACTTATATCTCATCACGTCTTGACCATATCACATTGCAACATGCCCTGCAAAAACAAGTTAGACGTCCTCTACTTTGTTGTTGCAAATTTTACGTGGCTGCTACGGGCTTAAGCAAGAACTCATCTCACCTACGCATCAAAACCACAATGATAGTTTGTCAAATAGACTCCGTTTTAACCTTTGCAAGGACCGGGCGTAGCCACACTCGGTTCAACTAAAGTTGGAGAAACAGTCACCCGCAAGTCACCTATGTGCAAAGCACGTCGGGGAAACCGGTCTCGCGTAAGCGTACGCGTAATGTCGGTCCGGGCCGCTTCATCCAACAATACCGCCGAACCAAAGTATGACATGCTGGTAGGCAGTATGACTTATATCGCCCACAACTCACTTGTGTTCTACTCGTGCATATAACATCAAACCATAAAACCTAGGCTCGGATGCCACTGTTGGAGAACGTAGTAATTTCAAAAAATTTCCTACGCACACGCAAGATCATGGTGATGCATAGCAACGAGGGGGAGAGTGTTGTCTACGTACCAACGCAGACCGACTGCGGAAGCGATCACACAATGTAGAGGAAGTAGTCGTACGTCTTCCTGATCCGACCGATCCAAGCACCGTTACTCCGGCACCTCCGAGTTCTTAGCACACGTTTAGCTCGATGATGATCCTCGGGCTCCGATCCAGCAAAGCGTCGAGGAAGAGTTCCGTCAGCACGACGGCGTGGTGACGATCTTGATGTACTACTGACGCAGGGCTTCGCCTAAGCACTGCAACAATATGATCGAGGTGGAATTTGGTGGCAGGGGGCACCGCACACGGCTAAGGAACGATCACCAAGGATCAACTTGTGTGTCTATGGGGTGCCCCTGCCTCAGTATATAAAGGATGGAGGAGGAGGAGGCCGGCCAAGGCTATTGGTGCGGCCAGGATGGGAGTCCTACTAGGACTCCAAGTCCTAGTAGGAGTCCATCAAGAGGGGAGGAAGGAAGAAGGAAGTGGAGGAGTAGGAAAGGTGGCCGGCCCCCTTTTCCCTAGTCCAATTCGGACTAGAGGGGAGGGGGGGGGCACATCAGCCTTTTTCCTCGTCCCACTAAAGCCCATCAAGGCCCATTACTTCTCCCGTAACTACCCGGTACTCCGAAAAATACCCGAATCACTCGGAACCTTTCCGATGTCCGAATATAGTCGTCCAATATATCGATCTTTACGTCTTGACCATTTCGAGACTCCTCGTCATGTCCCCGATCTCATACGGGACTCCGAACTCCTTCGGTACATCAAAACTCATAAACTCATAATATAACTGTCATCGAAACCTTAAGCGTGCGGACCCTACGGTTCGAGAACAATGTAGACATGACTGAGACACGTCTCCAGTAAATAACCAATAGCGGGACCTGGATGCCCATATTGGCTCCTACATATTCTACGAAGATCTTTATCGGTCAGACCGCATAACACATACGTTGTTCCCTTTGTCATCGGTATGTTACTTGCCCGAGATTCGATCGTCGGTATCCCAATACCTAGTTCAATCTCATTACCGGCAAGTCTCTTTACTCGTTCCGTAATACATCATCTCACAACTAACATATTAGTTGCAATGCTTGCAAGGCTTAGGTGATGTGCATTACCGAGAGGGCCCAGAGATACCTCTCCGACAATCGGAGTGACAAATCCTAATCTTGAAATACGCCAACCCAACATCTACCTTTGGAGACACCTGTAATGCTCCTTTATAATCACCCATTTACGTTGTGACATTTGGTAGCACCCAAAGTGTTCCTCCGGCAAACGGGAGTTGCATAATCTCATAGTCATAGGAACATGTATAAGTCATGAAGAAAGCAGTAGCAACATACTAAACGATCGGGTGCTAAGCTAATGGAATGGGTCATGTCAATCAGATCATTCAACTAATGATGTGACCTCGTTAATCAAATAACAACTCTTTTGTCCATGGTTAGGAAACATAACCATCTTTGATTAACGAGCTAGTCAAGAGGCATACTAGTGACACTCTGTTTGTCTATGTATTCACACATGTATTATGTTTCCGGTTAATACAATTCTAGCATGAATAATAAACATTTATCATGATATAAGGAAATAAATAATAACTTTATTATTGCCTCTAGGGCATATTTCCTTCAATCCCGTCTTATCCGGAAGCACGGTGATAACCCGAAGAAGAAACCTTGTGCCTGCAAGATATGCGGACAAATAGGACATACCCTTGAAGAACACAAGGATGAATGCCCTCATTGTGAAGGAAATCACCCAGCGGAAGAATGTCCAACTAGGCAGGTTACTTGTTTCTTGTGTGAAGGAAGTACGCACTACCCTGCCCAATGTGACATTTATCCCAAGGTACAAGGAATTAGCAAGCAGCAGAAGGGAGCAATGAAAGAAGCCCTCAGGGAAAATTTAAATGAACCTGTGATGAAGGAAGATGTTGACGACCCTAATGGAGAATGCCTGAACATATTTTACTCCAATGCCTGCTATTCATGTGGAGAAGAAGGAAATTTTTCACTATATTGCATGAAGCAAAGCCAAGAGTATCTGGGAGACTTCCCGATGGAAGAAGTGGAGTTTGATTCACAACAGATAGAAGAATTGATCAGAACGAACAAGTCGAGGAAGAGAAAGAGCATGTGTCCCCAGAACAACCCAATTTCTGCAGAAAAGGACCAAAGTCATATCACTTGTTACAGATGCAAGGATTTAGGTCATTATGCTAGCAAATGCGCGGAAAGGAAGCCAAGAACCCAAGGAGCCAAGATAACCACCAGGAAGCCCCTGGATTTGTCTAACGTCATTTGTTTACGCTGCAAATGTGTAGGGCATTTTGCCAAAGAATGTTCAGACCCAAGGAAAGCTTGAGCAGAGTAGTTGAGATCTTGATATTGGAATAAAGCATGTAATAAATGTGGAATACACTTTTATTTTTGGGGATGTTGAGCTGAGTTATGAAATGGAAATTGTAATAGCTCATGAAGTAATAAAAGTTGATATGCTTGGAATCTCATATGAGGTGTCATGAGTTGTCGTTGAGTACCTCTCTCGCTATCTCGCCTAGACTTAAACCTTGAACCCTTGAACAAGCTGACCCCAAACCTTTCCCAGGAGGAAACAACCACATTTCACCCAAGGGAATACATACAGTATCCTGAGTACCCTTCTATCTTATACCTGCAGATGACAACCCTTTATGAGTCTTTTCTCAAGGGCCCAGAAACGATCATGACCCTGACTAGTGATCAGTATTACCCAAAAATCCTGAAGGACATGATGAAGCATATTCATCTTGAAGGAGATGCAGTCTACAAGGGTTATCCTTTCATGGAGAAGGGAGGTGAACTTTGGTATGTGGAGGTACACCTCCACCGTGTGAAGGGAGTTTGCCCAAAGACTATGGGGGAATACTTTTTCATTTCTTGAGTACCACGAGCAACATTCTTTGACGCTGTTCGTGAAGCTTCTATGGAGGCCATACGTCAGATTGGAGAAATACAAGAAGCATGACTCTGTCACACTCAGGAATACCTGAGGGAGGTGCATGCAGAGATGATGGAGATGAAGCTCATGGCCACCACGATGAAGCAAAACATCGATGATTTGAAGGATCACATCGCACAATTCTAGTGGGACTGAAGCATCTTCAAGAATGGCAAATGAATAAAGATGGAAGTAATGTTTGACCATACCAAACTATGTGGATGGCAGCTTTTGTAATAGAGTACTTTTGAAATTTGAGTTTTGAGTAGTGGTTAAGGATGTAATAAAGGATTTGATATGAAGAGAATTATGGATGAACCAGTGCATTTTTTGGCGATATTTGTCTGTGTGAACACTTGACGAATGGAAAAGAAAATATATTCCACAGAGTGTAGTTTGGACAAAATGAGTTGGAGTTTTGTTTTAGCTATGATGGTTACCTCAAGAGTATGAAGGAATGAACTACTATTATATTTAAAGGAGATATAACGTTGGAATATGGAACAATAGTAACTCCAAGGATGAGTTAAAGATATACAAGTTTTGAGTGGGCCCATAACCCACAGGAACCAGGATTTGATAAGGAAACAAGCACAATCTTGTTGAAGAAAAGAATTCTAGAAGAAGCTGTGATTTCATCAGCAGACCTTTCATACGAGGTTACGTAAACCCGAGAATTGTGAAGAAATGATAGAGGTTTTGTTTGGCTTGCAGAACCCATGGATTTACCCGAACCCAGTTCATGGAGAAGAGAAGTTCTGCAATGCTTGTGAGGATGCCCAAGTGTTAGAATACGTGATTCACTATCTGCGTATGTGGTAATGATTCAAGTACGGGATGGATTGGCCCCCATACCGGAGACTTCTATCATGAGCTATCATATGTTGATAGAAAATCAGAGAGCCTTAAAACACTAGAAGAGTGTCGACACGACAAACCAGAAGCCTTAGGATGGCAGGACGATGGAAACCCTGTACAAGCACCTATTGCCAATCATAGGTTATGCGGTGAGGTTCATCCCAGGCCCATTTCCTGCAGGAGGAACCAATAATTGTTGAGCACCATGAGATTTTCAATAGTTGTTTAGCATTGGCGACAGACCTGTCAGCTAAGAAGCCCCAGACTCGGGAGGATCTTATTTGATGCAAGGACTCCAGATTTGGAGGAAAAGGTCATGCCCTTACCAAAAGAGCACAAGCGAAGGAGTTATCTCGGAGAATATGAGAAGACCGACACCGTCAACGCAAGGGATGGAGTACATGAGTTTTGTTGGAATCGTAACCATGCTTCTAAGGGTGGTAGCACCCATACCTTGTGTTGAGGAATGGATTTTCAAGGAGACCCCCCCAAAACCTAACCTTCTTTCTAGCCTCTCCGAATCTCGAGGAGGAGATTCATTTTAAGGGTGGTAGTTTGTAACTTCCCAAAATTCTAAATTTTGGAATGTTATATTAAATAAGTAATTATGATTGTTTGTTTGTTTGTTGTGTGATTGATTGTGTGAAACTGAGTGGAAATTGAAAACTTTTTGAAAGTTGAATGAGAGGGAATAAAAGGAATTTCCCGAAACTCCATCTTGCATTTTTGATCACCATGAATTCAAATTCATTTCATGACAAAACCCTAGAGTGAAGATAATATGACTTCTTCCATTTAAAGAAATGAAAAGGGGTTTGAAAATGATTTGAATTCCATTTTGAAATATTTCAAACTTAGAAACTTTAAGCAACTCAATGAGTTCATGAGGGAAGATAAAATGACTTCTTCAAAATTGAAGAAAGAGAGTTGGGAGTCTCAAATAAATAATTTGGAAGTCACTTTGAAGGTATTTGGAACTCATTTTCCATTTGAAGTTGTTTGAAATTCCAAATTCAAATCCTCTTGCAAGTTATTTAGTTTTAATTCAAATTATTTTTCTCCTAAAAATAAATAAATGGAAATAAGGGTAAAACGATTCCCTTCAATGGAAAATTAGGAGAAAATAAATTTGAAATCATTTTTCTATTTTAAAAATGATTTTTATTGATTTTAAATGTAACAGTAGCACTGTTTGCTGCTATTTTTCTGAACATTTTGGTATATAATATGCCTATGTAAATATTTTACTTATTTTCCTCTATTGCAATTTTCTGTTCTGTTTGTTTTTAAAGAAAAAATTACCCAGGCGCCACCTGGACCGAAACAGGTTTCGGCCCAGGGGCAAACCATGTGGCCCAGCCGGCCATTAAGGCCCAATGCCTGCTCCCGCGCCCGAAGCGCCTTCCCGTCGCTCGCCCGCTCGTCTCTCTCCCTCGCTCATCTCTCCCCTATCGTGGACCCGCGGGGCCCACTCCCCAGGTCATCCCTAACCTCCCGCAGGCCCCGCTGGATGAGCACGCACACGCACACGCCGAACTCGCCGGCCGAAGCTCTAGGGATAGAGCTTATCCCTCGCTCCCGAGCCCTCTCTCCGTGCCTATAAGAAGTCCTGGACCCCCTCTCTCCATTCTGCCACTTCGTTTCGCCTCACACCACCCGTAGCCGACGCCCTCCTGCTTTGGATATCACTAGAGCTGGAGCTTCCTTGCCGGAGTAAATCGCCGCCAGTAAACCGCCCCGACCCTGTTCTTCTTCACCAAACTATTGCCCGAGTCCATGAGCACCTTGTTGACATGTTCTTGTGCCCCTAGGACCGCCGGTGACGCCGCCCCGACGACCTGCGTGCTCACCGGAGCACGGGGCCGCCGCCCTCACCTCGCCCGTCCCGGCCACCCCGAGGATCGCCGCCACCACCACCGCGATGTCCACGCCGCGACGCATCTCCCCGTCTCCTTCCCCGCCAACGAGGACCACCGCAGTCACCGCCCCCGCCATTGCCCGAATCCAACGCTGTCGTCTCCTGCTCGTCATCGTCGCTTCTGTAAGGCAACCCCCCGTTCGTTTAGTTTTCTTTTATTATTTTATTATTGGTTTATTATTAGATCGGTTAACCGAGGTTTCCTTAAACCGCGGGTTTTATTAAAAACCCGATTGGTTTTTGTTTTAGTTAGCCGTCGCCGCCGTTTTACTTAGATAGCGACTATTCACCGTATAAGCTTCCACAGCGAACGCTGCTCAGCCACCCGCAAGCCGCCACGTGGCCAGGGCCTGTTCACAGTTATTTATTTTTCTATTTAGTCCCTGAGTTTTACAAATTAGTCCCTGAACTTCGGATAGCCGTATCTTTTTAACCGTAGGTCCAAATTCAATGAAACTAGTGGCAAAATGTTCGTCTCGAATAGATTTATCCAGAGAACCAGCTTTGAAAACTTTTGGCCAATTTCAAATTTGAATTTATTCAGATTTGAATTCAAACTTCAACTGACCATAACTCCTAAACCGTAGCCCAGATTGAGTTGGTTCTTTTTGCGTTTTTGTCACCGTAGCCAAACCCTATCACTTGGACCAAGCTCATGGCACTTTTCACACACTTAGGATCTATCCATAGTAGTTTTTCTCGTATGCCTTGTATGCACCATACTTCACATCACCAATTTTGAACCGTATGTCACATGTTGTTTTGCACTTAGTATATTTTTTATAGTTAAGTGTGTGGTGTTTTCATTTGGATTTTTTGAGGCTTTTCATGTTGCATGTTACTTGGTTCTCTGAAATGATTGCTTATGTGAATGCAATGTTTGACTTTATAGATTTTCATTGGAGAGTGACGAATAGTTCTATTAAGTAAATTTTTGAGAGCGATATAATCTTCATCAACTATTACCAGGCAAGTTCACATTTGACCATTCTTCCAATTACCTATGTTTATATTATGCACTTAGTCCTTTTGTGGTAGGATTGCATGGTAGGATTTATTGTTGCCAGATGGCTATGTCGTTACCTAGTAGTTCATTTGAGGTAGGTCTGATCTATACATCCTTGTCACCACCGTGTATGTTTATTTTTGCCTCACTAAATGTAGACGTGGTTTGGGAAGCGAACATGGCGAGACATGAGTGACAAAGTAGTAAGCAGGACCAAGACTTGTAAATGAACTACCTGGGAGGTATTTGGTTTGAATGGTGGCGAAGTACAGTGGGAGCATGCATGGTTAATCCATGGTGGTGCACCACTAGTGGTCGGCCGCCTAGGCTCAAAGAGATAAATCGTATTCTCATGTATAGAAGCTTTCATGTGTAGCCACAAGCCAATATGGGCTCTGGCTTAGTTGAGTAGTTAGTGTGACCCCTTCATGGATGGGCTAGCAGATGTAGAAGGATGTAGGTGTACCGGCCTATCCGTGGGTTAAGGGGGAACATTTTCAAAAGACTATACCTCGGTCATCCTGTTCTCAAACGCCAGGCAGTGCGAGAACTTCAAGGGAGGCGATCGAGTCTTGTGGGGAAAAGTGCGCAAACCTCTGCAGAGTGTTAAAACCTAATCGATTAGCCGTGTCCCCGGTTACGGACAACTTGAGCATCTAGTAGTGGAAATGCTGGGAGATCTCATCAGTCTTAATTAAACAATTGGGATTTAAATGAAACTTTGGGAATGGATTGAGTTGGGTTTACCAACTCATCCTATGCTATACAGTAGTGGTAGAATAATATCTTTTATTCTAGGAAAAACTAGCTTTCTGCAAAAACTAAACTTAGAGCTTTCCACCAGCCAAATTGCATGTACAAATAGGTTCATTATTCTTATGATGTGACTTGCCAGTACATTTAATGTACTGACCTACATGGCTGCAATGTCTTATGTTGCAGGAATTTTCTACTACGTGTAAGAGTTACGTTGTAGGGTTACGGTCTACACTCAACTTGCCGTTGGCGTTGATGGGACTCCACACCCATTCGATTGTTTCCTCTGAGATTTACGAGGTATATATCAGTTTTATGTTATTTATACATGTGATTGCACTTTGATATATACATTGATGTACTGTGTGTGCCAGCATACCGATCCAGGGATGGCACGGATACATAGAGGCTTGACCGTTTGAGGTTGGGTCGCTACACACATGAATCGGAATTTATTAGAATACTCTATGTGCTTCACTTATATCTTTTGAGCTAGATAATTTTGCTCTAGTGCTTCGCTTATATATTTTAGAGCACGGTGGTGGTTTTATTTTATAGAAATTATTGATCTCTCATGCTTCACTTATATTATTTTGAGAGTCCTTTAAAATAACATGGTAATTTTCTTTGGTTATGAATTTAGTCCTAATATGATAGGCATCCAAGATCGGTATAATAAAAACTATCATAAAAAGTGCATTGAATACTATGAGAAGTTTGATACTAGATGATTGTTTTGAGATATGAAGGTGCTAATATTAGAGTATGCTAGTTGAGTAGTTGTGAATTTGAGAAATACTTGTTCTAAAGTTTGTGATTCCCGTAGCATGCACGTATGGTGAAACGTTATGTGATGAAGTCGGAGCATGATTTATCTATTGATTGTCTTCCTTATGAGTGGTGGTCGGGGACGAGTGATGGTTCTACCAATCTATTCCCCTAGAAGCATGCGCGTAGTATTTTGTTTCGATAACTAATAGATTTTTGCAATAAGTATGTGAGTTCTTTATGACTAATGTTGAGTCTATGGATTATACACACTCTCACCCTTCCACCATTGCTAGCCTCTCTAGTACCGCGCAACTTTCGCCGGTACCATTAACCCACAATATACCTTCCTCAAAACAGCCACCATACCTACCTATTATGGCATTTCCATAGCCATTCCGAGATATATTGCCATGCAAATTTCCACCATTCCATTTATTATGACACGCATAATCATTGTCATATTGCCTTGCATGATCATGTAGTTGACATCGTATTTGTGGTAAAGCCACCATGCTTAATTTTTCATACATGTCACTCTTGATTCATCGCAAGCCCCGTACACCGCCGGAGGCATTCACATAGAGTCATATGTTGTTCTAAGTATTGAGTTCTAATTCTTGAGTTGTAAATAAATAAAAGTGTGATGATCATCATTAGAGCATTGTCCCATGTGAGGAAAGGATGATGGAGACTATGATTCCCCCACAAGTCGGGATGAGACTCCGGACAAAAAAAGAGGCCATAAAAAGAGAAAAGAAGGCCCAAATAAAAAAAGAGAGAAAAATAGAGAAGGGACAATGTTACTATCCTTTTTCCACACTTGTGCTTCAAAGTAGCACCATGATCTTCATGATAGAGAGTCTCATATGTTATCACTTTCATATACTAGTGGGAATTTTACATTATAGAACTTGGCTTGTATATTCCAATGACGGGCTTCCTCAAATGCCCTAGGTCTTCGTGAGCGAGCAAGTCGGATGCACACCCACATAGTTTCTTTTTGAGCTTTCATACACTTATAGCTCTAGTGCATCCGTTGCATGGCAATCACTACTCACTCACATTGATATCCATTGTTGGGCATCTCCATAGCCCATTGATACGCCTACTTGATGTGAGACCATCTTCTCCTTTTTGTCTTCTCCACAACCACCATTCTATTCCACATATAGTGTTATGTCCATGGCTCACGCTCATGTATTGCGTGAAGATTGAAGAAGTTTGAGAACATCAAAAGTATGAAACAATTGCTTGGCTTGTCATCGGGGTTGTGCATGATTTAAATACTTTGTGTGGTGAAGATAGAGCATAGCCAGACTATATGATTTTGTAGGGATAACTTTCTTTGGCCATGTTATTTTGAGAAGACATAACTTCTTAGTTAGTATGCTTGAAGTATTATTATTTTTATGTCAACATTAAACTTTTGTCTTGAATCTTTCGGATCTGAACATTCATGCCACAATAAAGAAAATTACATTGAGAATTATGCTAGGTAGCATTCCACATCAAAAATTCTGTTTTTATCATTTACCTACTCGAGGGCGAGCAGGAATTAAGCTTGGGGATGCTTGATACGTCTCCAACGTATCTATAATTTTTTATTGTTCCATGCTATTATATTATCTGTTTTGGATGTTAATGGGCTTTATTTTACACTTTTATTTTATTTTTGGGACTAACCTACTAACCTAAGGCCAAGTGCAAATTGCTATTTTTTTTGCCTATTTCAGTGTTTCACAGAAAAGGAATATCAAACGGAATCCAAATGGAATGGAACGTTCGGGAGAGTTATTTTTGGAACAAACATGATTCAGAGGACTTGGAGTGCACGTCAAGCAATCAACGAGGAGTCCACGAGGCGGCAGGGCACGGCTACCCCACTGGGCGCGCCCTCCCCCCTTGTGGCTCAACCAACCTATTTCTTCCTCCTATATATACTCATATACCCTCAAAACAATCAAGAGCACGACGAAACCCTATTTCCACGACCGCAACCTTATGTACCCAGAGATCCCATCTTGGGGCCTTTTCTGGAGCTCCGCCGGAGGGGGCATCGATCACGGAGGGCCTCTACATCAACTCCATGGCCCCTCCGATGATGTGTGAGTAGTTTACTTCAGACCTTCGGCTCCATAGTTATTAGCTAGATGGCTTCTTCTCTCTCTTTGGATCTCAGTACAAAGTTCTCCTCGATCTTCTTGGAGATCTATTCGATGTAACTCTTTTTGCGGTGTGTTTGTCGAGATCCGATCAATTGTGGTTTATGATCAAGTCTATCTATGAACAATATTTGATTCTTCTCTGAAATCTTTTATGTATGATTGATTATCTTTGCAAGTCTCTTCGAATTATCAGTTTGGTTTGGCCTACTAGATTGATCTTTCTTGCAATGGGAGAACTGCTTAGCTTTGGGTTCAATCTTGAAGTGCTCGATCCCAGTGACAGAAAGGGAAATGACCCGTATCGTATTGTTGCTCTCGAGGATAAAAAGATGGGGTTTATATCATATTGCTTGAGTTTATCCCTCTACATCATGTCATCTTACCTAATGCGTTACTCTGTTCTTAGTAACTTAATACTCTAGATGCATGCTGGATAGCGGTCGATGTGTGGAGTAATAGTAGTAGATGCAGGCAGGAGTCGGTCTACTTGTCACGGACGTGATGCCTATATACATGATCATGCCTAGATATTCTCATAATTATTCGCTTTTCTATCAATTGCTCGACAATAATTTTTTCACCCATCGTAATACTTATGCTATCTTAAGAGAAGCCACTAGTGAAACCTATGGCCCACGGGTCTATCTTTTATCATATAAGTTTCCAATCTATTTTATTTTGCAATCTTTACTTTTAATCTTTATCATAAAAATACGAAAAATATTATCTTATCATCTCTATCAGATCTCACTCTCTTAAGTGACCGTGAAGGGATTGACAACCCCTTTATCGCGTTGGTTGCGAGGTTATTATTTGTTTGTGTAGGTACGAGGGACTTGGTGTGGCCTCCTACTGGATTAATACATTGGTTCTCAAAAACTGAGGGAAATACTTATGCTACTTTGCTGCATCACCCTTTCCTCTTCAAGGGAAAACCAACACAGTGCTCGAGAGGTAGCATTTACCATGTTGTATATGAAACTCATTTTGGTAAACCAGTTCAATAGTAAGGTGGACATGATAACAGCATGAAACAAACATATATCTATGTAGTATGGTCACTATATGGTCTATATCATTCTAGTTTATGTTACCAAATCAAGATAGAGACAGTTCGAATCATATCTATTTAAGACAAAGCAGCATAGAAAGAATATAAGTGTGGGAAACTACACAGCAATAACAACACTTGTAATGTGCATGGCATGAGAACATAACTATTTATTCAATTGAAATTGAAATCAAGATAGAGCAAGTTGCAACAGCAAACACGTTAAAGAAACAGGTTTAAAACATACATGTTGTGCCATTCGAGTTTCAATTGCATCCTTCAGATTTGAAATTAGTTGGTATGAGTAAATACAGTGATGCAAAAGCAAAGTAGTATGAACTATAGCTACGGAACCTGACCTGAGAACAATTCTTCTTCTGCTTTAAGCGTTGACTTGGGGTTCAGAGTGGTGGTCCTCGTGCTTTGGGCACTACAGTTGCCTTACTAACTGCTCGTGTTTGGGTGCTCTGTAGTGGAGACGGTGCAGTGTCAACTGGAACTGGGTTACTATCTGCTAGGGTTGGGGTTAGAAGGGGTTTAGCTGGTTCTTTGTCCAACTGGGTAGGGGTACAATCTGCGTGAGTCTGGGTTATGTGTTGTGGGGATGGTTCTTGGGCAAGTACAACTGTGGTTCTATCTGCATCGACAGGTAGCACGATCTTTTCTGAAGACCGTGTTTTTACTCCCACAGATACTGCCATCACCCCCTCCAATTGAAATGGCTAATAAACAAGAAAAGTAATTGAATGTATAGACATCGTAAGATAGACAGGTGCAATGGATAGTAGGGAAGAAATCAGGGTATGAAATAATTCACATTTATGTTGTCTAACCAAACAGAATAGCAGGACATAGTTTCACATATATGATGGCTAATTAAACAGGATAGCATGACACAATTTCACATGTATGATGGCTAACTAAATAGGATAGAATGACATACTTCAAAATATGATGACTATGTAAACAGGATGACATGATATAACTATACAATGTGTCTATTAAAGTGGTTGGTGTCGGATCACGGATTCCGGCAGACCCTTAAGGTTCGAACACTGGGGTGCGCATGGAGATCACGCCTTCTACCTCCCCGTCTCACAAAGATCTAAACTACTGTAAGAACTGCACCAGAGACACAAGGTTTATACTGGTTCGGGCCACCGTTGTGGTGTAATACCCTACTCCAGTGTGTGGTTGGTGGATTGCCTTCTGGGGCTGGTGATGATGAACAATACAAGGAAGAACAGCCTCGCGAGGGTCTGTTCTTGGCTGGGGCGATGAACTGCTAGGAGGAGTTCAGTCACCCTTCTCTCTCTCTCTCTCTGATTTCGATCCAATGCCTCTTCCAGATGCCCCCTTCCCTGGGGGTGGCTAGTCCTATTTATAAGCAAAGGCCCTGGGCCTCTTCCCAAATATTGAGCGGGAAGGGCGCCAACAATTGGCCAATTCGAAGGGGAACATCTAGTACACTTATCCTGACTAAAGTTGGTCTTCGCCTGCCAAAGGCTCTGTGGTGACGCCGTGCTGGGCTCCATGGTGACCTCCGTCTCGTAGTCCGCCTGGTCTTGGTCTCGTTGCACCGAAATGGCAACCTTTGCCTGATGCCTCGGTACTCCGCGGCTACGCTTGCCCCCTTTGCACCAAAGAGTAAAGAAGGACGCTGCGCGCGCTGGCGCCCGCCTGGCACCCTCAATCGTCATGGCTTGCGTCATGGGCACCTCGCGAGGTGCCCTGCCTTGATCTCTCCGCCTCCTCGCGAGCCAGCCTGATGAGGCTGCGCTTGAGGATGCGCCGTGTCGTCCGCCCCGCGAGGTTTGGCCCCTCGCGAGGGTCTTGAGTCTTGTGTTGATGAAGATGGGCCGCACTGGGCCCCCTTTGAGCCACGCCGCAGGCCGCAGGCAGGCAAGTCTGGGGACCCCCGTTCCCAGAACGCCGACAGTAGCCCCCGGGCCCAAGGCGCACATGGACTTGGCCGTGCCGAGAGGCGAAAGGGCAAGGGCGAAGCGCCGCGGGCCCTAACAGCCTGCGGCCTTGGGCGCCGCATGGCGGTTGATTGGACGCAAGTGCTTCAGCAACCGTGCAGGTTGATAAAGGAGCGGCATCTGTCCAGACCTTGCCTTTTGCTTTCTCCGGTTGCTGCTTAGACCCCCTTTCTTGCGCCACCCCTTTCTTCCTCCAAACTTCCAGATCTACTCCGGCTGCGCGACCTAGGAAGCCATGGCGCCTCGTCAGTCTCCGGCTGAAGCTTGGTATTCCCCTGCTCTGGACTCGCCGAATGTGTCCAAGGCCGGCCTTGCCCGGCTGCGCCGGATGGCGGCGGCGTAGGGCATCAACGGGACGAAGGTGTTCAAGGCCGGCTCCACCACCCCTGAGGGCCGAGGGAGCACCTTTTATCCTCTCTTCGTAAGCTCCATTGCTGCGGGCCTGGTGCCTCCCTTCTTTGAGTTCTTCTTCTCTGTCCTCCTCCATTACAACTTGCAGGCTCTGCATCTCCACCCCAACTCTGTCCTTCTTCTGGCAATCTTCGCTTACTACTGCGAGGCCCATGTAGGGGTGCAGCCTTCGGTGGCCTTGCTGCGCCACTACTTCTCCCTCCAGGTCACTCGCGGCTCTCCTTCCGCGTGCGCAGGCTTCGTCGCGTATGGCGGCACCATTGCCATCTCGAATCCCGGGAAGAGGATTGAGGGCTTCAGGAGCAAGTGGGTCTTGGTGGATGCCGGGCGCGTCCATCCTAGGCTGATCTTGCCTGCGGAGCCGCCCGCGAGCTCCGGCAACTGGGGCCGAGTGGAGCTCATGGACCCTCGCGCAAAACTGGTGCTGGAGAAGATGGACGCGGACTTAAGGCCGACCAGCATGGCGGCGGCGAAGTTGACCGGTGCGTTGCTGCTGAGGGAGTTCTTGGAGCACCAGCTGGCTCCACTCCGGCAGTATTCTCTTCCAATGTGGAGGCCTCATCCGAGCCCCGCGGCTGTGGGCGAAGAGGATGTGACCGCGGTTCTCCAATCTCTGGTCGGGGGCGAGGTGGCAAGGTTGGAGGGTGCTCCCAAGCCCTTGTTCCTTCGCGACGACTGGGAGCAAGTGGTGAAGTCCATGCCCATTTTTAACGGGGACGGGCTCGTGCCCGTGGCGGCTTCCGAAGGACCGGTGGATGTGCCCTCCGGCGACTCCAGCAAGGAGGTGGACAAAGAGGAGCGGGGAGAGGGGCCCGACTCTGGGGCGACCGATGGAGAGTCGAGGGCTCCCCTCCCCCGGCGCAGGTCCCGTACTCTCCGCCTTTCGCTGAGTGATGATGATGATGACGATGATGTGCTGGGTAGCGGGAGCTCGCCCTCGATCCCGGAGAGGGGCAGGACCAGGTCGATCCCCCGCGGGTCCGTCCTGACTCTGGGGCAAACCATGGACGCGCCTTCTGCTTCTGAGGTCGACCCCTCCAGCCGGTTCTCAGGCTTCAAGTATGGCCGGAGGCAGCTAGAGCTTTCTGGCAACGACCCGTAAGTGCTTGATCCTTGATCTTTTGTTTCTCGTTCCGCCGACGAGGCTTGATGATTGCTTCTCTTGAATAGGCTGGCGCCCATGGCGAAGAAGCCGAAGGGAGCGCCCGAGGCCCCATCTGCGGCGACGCCTCCGCCTGCAGGGGAGTGAGATCGTGACGCGCGGGCCTCTCCTGCCTGCTCATCCTCGCGAGACTTGGCTGAGCTGGCTGGGGCGAGCCCAGCCCCCATGGCTCGAACGACTCCTGAGGTGCCCTCGTCTGGCGCCGCTGCTACGGCTGTGGAGGCGCAGCGGACTCCACCTCGGGACACTGCGGCCTCGCCGCCGCTACTTTCTCCTCCCGTTCCACCGACCGTTGCTTCCCCAGCTCCTCCTGTTGTCTTGGAGCGCACCGATGTTTCTCCGCCTTCTTCTTCCATCCTGGAGCGTGCCGTTGCTGAACTGGACCGGCTGCGGCAGGATCCTCTCGGCACCGACCCTCGCCTGGTGCCGGGCGCCTGGAACTGGCTTCGAGGTGGATTCGCTCTGATGCTTCGATTCGGGCGGCGTTGGTTCAGGCCTCAACGGCCTATGACGGAGAGAGGGAGGCCACCCTCGAGGCGAAGGCTGCCCAAGACACGGCCCTGGGAGAGGTGGCTGAAGTCTGCGGTCGTTGCAAGGCGCTGGAGGACGAGCTGCAAGGCCTGCGGGACCAGCTCGCGGAGGAGGTTCGTCTTCGCCAGGAACAAGAAGAAGGCATGAAGGCTCGCGAGGCGGCCATCAAGGTCCGGGAGGCCAAGCTCAAGAAGCGCCGTGACTGCCTAGGTGCGCTGGGGGAGGAGCTGGAGGCGACGAGGGTCGAGCTGGAGAGCAAGGCCAAGGTTCTTGCCGAGGATCGTGTGGCCTTCGCGGACATGGAGAAAGATGCCCGCGCTTTGCTAAAGACGCTTTACGAGAGCGGCCTGGACAGCCCGCTAGCCGGTGACAGGGACGGCCCCGCCAAGCTGCTTCCCTTCCTGGTTAAGGCCCTTGGGGATGTCACCCTTGGCATCGGCCCCACGGCCGAGGCCGAGGCGCGCGTCCTGTCTTCTGCTGCGCTGACGCGGGTCTTCGCCCACATCTACCTTCGTGATCCCAACGCCGACCTCGACGGCCTGCTGGAACCGGTGAGCGGCGAGGGTGCTATCGCCGCTGTCGAAGCCGTGAAGGGGCACGTGGAGGCGCTGCTGGGGAAGTTCCGGGCCTTAAGCACCAGGCCAAAGCAAGGCGCTGCCGGCCCTGCTGCTCCACGAGGCGAAGCCACTCCACACAGCTTCACCGCCGACAAGTGAGTCCGTTCCATCCATGTTCTTCTTTCAATTCCTGCACATGCATCACGCCTCGGGGAGGCATTTAAACTTGCGTTTGGTACTGAGACGACAGTATGGGTTGTAATATTTGCTTTTAAATTCCTTGAATTTTATGCTTTTCTTCCCTACTTGCTTGTGTTCTATGCCGACAGAGCCTGGCCCCGCGCGTGCCTCACCCAGCATTAGCCCCGACCGGAAACCAGGACGGGACCAAAGGAGTGAGGGGCTACGTGACAAGTTAGGCTCCTGAGTCGCGATGCTTAGGAGTCCCCCTTGGCGCGCGAACAACAAGTAGGGATGCGTGATGTAGGTGTATCTTCCGTTCTACGTCTGCAGAGCCCGACTCCGCGCGTACCTCACCCATCATAGCCTTTCGGAACTAAGGAGTGAGGGGCTACAGAGCCAGTTAGGCTCCTGAGTCGCGATGCTCAGGAGTCCCCTTTGACGCGCAAACAGCGGGTGCTGAGGTGAGATGTAAGCGGGGCTACCGTTCTACGTCTGCAGAGCCCGGCCCCGCGCGTACCTCACCCAGCATAGCCTTTCGGAACTAAGGAGTGAGGGGCTACGGGACCAGTTAGGCCCCTGAGTCGCGATGCTCAAGGGTCCCCCTTGACGCTCAAACGGCCTTCATACCTTGGCTCCGCTCAGGGAGAGACGCGCAACAAACCAGGCCTGATGGGCCTGGCTAGGAGGGGTACGTCTGGGCGTGACCCAGTCGTAGCCCCCGTGCCTAGCCCCCTCGCGCGGCACTCCCGAGGGGAGGCGTTGCGACGAGGCTAGCCACTGAGCTCTGGGCTCCCTGAGGTTAATGCGGCCTGGAGGCCACCCTCAGTTGTCTATCACCAGCGCGGAGCATAGCGCTTCCGTATGTGTACGGGCATAGCCGCTCCTCGGCAGTGTCGTCAGCCAGCAGGGAGCATGGTGCTTCCACTAGTACGTGGGAGGGGGCTCCCCTCCGGGAGGAGCCCCCGGGGCGTGTACAGCCCCGCCCTGACACGTGGCAGGCACAGTAGGGCTAGGTGAGGTGTATCTGGGCACCCGTGAGCCAGCGCGGGACTCACGAGGCCCTACCTCTAGGCGGGTTGCGCCTGGCACTGGGCCGTATCTTGAGATGTGTCCCTGCAAAATTTGGTTAGATGCTGGTACTCTACGTCCTCGGGTCCCGGCCCTCGAGCTTGTCTCAACCGTTGCTGGTATGCCAGGTCGCGATGCCGTGGACAAGGCCAGAGGGTGAGGGCTGGAGAGCCAGTAAGAGCCCTGAGTCGCGATGCTCAGGCACCCCCCCTTTAACGTGCAAGTGGCCAACATGGAGAAGAAGGGATGCCGCGGACAGGCATCAAGCAATCAAGCGTGATAGGCGAATGCATAGTTGGAAATAAACGCGAGGGAGATACACGCCGCTGGGCCTAGCCCGAGCGGCTTGGGGATGATGCAGCCCGAGGGGCGCCCCCAACAAGGCAAACTAACGACCGAAAAATAAAAGGGGATACATGCTGCAGGGACGGACCCACGCGGCCTGGGAGTGATGCAACCCTGGGAGGGCGCTCCTAGCTGGGAATGAAGCTTGAAAGATGTCACCTGAGGATGTTGTCGGCGAAGTGGCGTTGCTGCAGCAGACTCGGTGGGCTGCGGAAGCCGATCCTCACGAGCCCCCAGGCCCCGGGGCCTCGGGAGGCTCTGGAGGCACTGGTGGCTCCTCACGAGCTGTCTTCATCTCAGCCAGGGCCGCGGAACGCCTGTCTTCCTGAGCCTCCATGATTCTCCTCATGAGGCGCTGGTACGCCGCAGCCATGCTCGGCAGGCCGTAAGGCATGCAAACATAGCTGTGGGGTGGACCCCCGCAGCGCCCCACTTGCGAGGGCTAGAGACGCTCCATCGTGGCGATCTGATTGAGCCCTGGTACGTCGACGCAGACGCGCAGCCCACCATCCTCGCCTGGATGCGGGGCCACAGCTGGTAGACGACAGCAACCTCTCATGATCCTTGACTCCTGTAGTTCTTGAATGGCCTTGTTAACGAACTCCGGCTGGTCTGACCTTCCTTGGCTGGCTCCTTCTCGAGGGAAATGTGCTTCGAAGCACGCCTCCACATGGTGCCCAAGCGCCTCCCTCGTGACCCTGGCTAGGTCGGTGGCCCTCCAGGTGAGAGCCCCCGAGCCCTGCCTGAGGAGGGCGCCGGGCGCGCTTTCCTATGCGATGGAAGGGGGGTCCCCCAGGGCAGACACGGGCCCTGAAGGGCCTGCCTCCTGAGGGGCTAAGCCTGACGATGTCTTCTTCTTCTTGGGGGTGGTCTCAGGAAGCCTCCTGCTTCCGTGATCTGGGTCTTCTAGCGACGCGGCCTGAAAGGCTCGCTCCAGGGAACACACTGCATCCTTCTCTTCACAAGGCACCGTGATGACACCGCCACTTCCTCGCATCTTGAGGACGTTGTAGCCGTGGTGAGTCACGGCCATGAACTTGGCCAACACTGGGTACCCGAGGATGGCGTTGTACGGCAGGCGGATGTGGGCGACGTCAAAGTCGATGAGCTCGGTGCGGTAGTTGCTGCGGGCCCCGAAGGTGACAGGGAGGCAGACCTGCCCGATCGGGACTGTGGAACCGTCGGTGACTCCGGAGAAAGGCTTTGTTGGCTGAAGCTGGTCATAGGGAACTTGGAGGTTGTTGAATGTTTCCACGGACAGGACGTTGAGCCCTGCCCCTCCGTCGATGAGGGTCCTGGTGACCAGCACGTAGCTGATGACTGGGGAGCAAAGCATCGGGAGGACTCCGGCCATGGCCGCGCACTTGAGCTGGTCTGCTGAGCTGAACGTGATGGCGCATGACGACCACCTGAGGGGGCGCGTTGCTTCGAGCTTGGGGAGAACTGCATTCACTTCGCGGGCAAACTGCTTGAAGATACGTTGAGAGGCTGTGGCTTGAGCTCCGCCCAGGATGCAGGCGATTGCGCGCGGCTCTTGGAAGCCCCCAGCCCCCTCGTCTTGATGGCGGTCTTCGTTCCTCCTTGGCTGAGGCGGCAGCGGAGGTAGGCCTGCGTTGCCATGAGGGCGATCCACATGAGGCTGATCCCTCCAGTCCCCCTCGCAAGGCAGGTCTCGCCAGCGGTCCTCGCGAGGTTAGTCGCACCACCCCTGGTGCGGGCCGTGATCTTCCCAGCGTCCTGGGTTTCTTCCTCCTCCTCGGCCGTAGCCCCGGTCAGCACGGTCAGGGCGACGGCCGATCCTTCCTTCTCGCACGGCGCGGAGTTCTTGGCATTCGTTGGTGTTGTGGGTGTGGAGGTCGTGGTACACACAGTACCGGCTGCCCCTGGAGGGTTCGGGCAGATCCTTGCCCCGCTTGGTGTCTGGTTCTGCTGCGAGTATGGCAGCCCCCTTGCGCTTCACGTCCTTGGCCTTGGGCTTCTTCTCTTCTGGGTCCGCGACAGGCAGCTCGAGGAGGGAGAGACGTCCCTCTTCAGCCCTGGCGCACTTGGTCGCCAAGTTGAACAGCTCCAGGGAGGTGCAGAGGTCTTGATGCATCGCCAGCTCCTCCTTCATCTTGACGTCGCGCACGCCATCGGAGAAGGCCGAGATGATGGCTTCCTCGGACACCTTGGGGATCTTGAGGCGTGCACTGTTGAAGCGTTGGATGTACTCTTGCAGGGTCTCCCCAGGTTGCTGCTTGATGTGGCGCATGTCGCTCATGGTGGGCGGCCGGTCGCGGGTACCTTGGAAGTTGGCGAAAGCGAGTGCGCATTTGGTCCCAGGAGGAGATCGTGCCTCTGGAGCCAGGTGCGAGCTCCTTCCTTCAGCGCCATGGGGAACCAGTTCGCCATGACCTTTTCGTCCCCGCTGGCAGCTTCGATGCCCAGCTCGTAAAGCTGGAGGAACTCTGCAGGGTCAGTCGTGCCGTCGTAGCGAGGAGGCAGGTCTGGCTTGAACTTGCCGGGCCACGCGACGCTGCGCAGCTCGGTGGTGTAGGTGCGACAGCCTGCGGTGGCTACGGGAGGCTTCAGCTGGTGGAGAGCTTGGTCTTGAGGGTCCCCACGCGCTGCAGCTAGGAGTAGCACAGGGTCTTGGCGTGCCGGAGCTGGAGTAGCGGTGCGGCCGTCTTGCCGCACGGATGGATGCTGAGACGACGCTTGCTGCTCGCCCCCCGCCGGGCCGGTGGCGGCGTTGATGGCGGGCGACGGGGAACGACGAGGACGCCCACCGACGGGGGCCGTCTGGGCGACGCGAGAAGCGATGGCGGCCCGGCGCTTGGCGCGGGCCCGACGAGCGTCAGACATGGATGCGACGGTCGGAGGAGAGCGGAGTGGTGGAAGACAGATTCCGGTGCACACCTACCTGGCGCGCCAAATGTCAGATCACGGGTTCCGGCAGACCCTTAAGGTTCGAACACTGGGGTGTGCGCGGAGATCATGCCTTCTACCTCCCCGTCTCACAAAGATCTAAACTACTGTAAGAACTGCACCAGAGACACAAGGTTTATACTGGTTCGGGCCACCGTTGTGGTGTAATACCCTACTCTAGTGTGTGGTTGGTGGATTGCCTTCTGGGGCTGGTGATGATGAACAATACAAGGAAGAACAGCCTCGCGAGGGTCTGTTCTTGGCTGGGGCGATGAACTGCTAGGAGGAGTTCAGTCACCCTTCTCTCTCTCTCTCTCTCTGATTTCGATCCAATGCCTCTTCCAGATGCCCCCCTTCCCTGGGGGTGGCTAGTCCTATTTATAAGCAAAGGCCCTGGGCCTCTTCCCAAATATTGAGCGGGAAGGGCGCCAACAATTGGCCAATTCGAAGGGGAACATCTAGTACACTTATCCTGACTAAAGTTGGTCTTCGCCTGCCAAAGGCTCTGTGGTGACGCCGTGCTGGGCTCCATGGTGACCTCCGTCTCGTAGTCCGCCTGGTCTTGGTCTCGTTGCACCGAAATGGCAACCTTTGCCTGATGCCTCGGTACTCCGCGGCTGCGCTTGCCCCCTTTGCACCAAAGAGGAAAGAAGGACGCTGCGCGCGCTGGCGCCCGCCTGGCACCCTCGATCGTCATGGCTTGCGTCATGGGCACCTCGCGAGGTGCCCTGCCTTGATCTCTCCGCCTCCTCGCGAGCCAGCCTGATGAGGCTGCACCTGAGGATGTGCCGTGTCGTCCGCCCCGTGAGGCTTGGCCCCTCGCGAGGGTCTTGATTCTTGTGTTGATGAAGATGGGCCGCACTGGGCCCCCTTTGAGCCACGTCGCAGGCCGCAGGCAGGCAAGTCTGGGGACCCCTGTTCCCAGAACGCCGACAGTTGGCATGCCATAAATCACAAACATGCCGTTGATGGAAACATGATGGCATGATATAATTCATGGATAAAATGACATAATTCAAAATATGATGACTATGTAAACAGGATGAGATGATATAACTATATTATGTCTTTAGAAAATGGGTTGGCATGCCATAATTCAGATACATGTTGTCTACCTAAGCATCTTGGCGTGATATAATTCAAATATATGATTTATATACTAAGCAAGTGAGCAGAGGGCAATCGCATATATGATGTGTCAACCAAGGAGATGGCATTCAATATTGTGTATATGATGTAAAAACTAAGCATTGCAATACAACATATGCATGATATGAGTAATATAACCCTGCCAAGTTTGAGCATACACCTCAGGGGGATAATAGGACTGGTCATCTGCCTCTGAATCCTCCTCTCAAGAGCTATCTATAACCAGCAAGATATCTTCTTCAGCAGGTAGCATTGTCTACTATGAAGACCTTGTTTTCACTCCAGATTTCTCCATCACCAATTCAAATATATGACGCTTGGCTAAACAGCATGGCATTGCATAATTCACATATATAATGCTTTGCAACAAGATAACATTGCATAATTCACATATATAATGTCTTGCAACAAGATGGCATTGCATAATTCACATATATGGTAATTAGACACTAAACATGTGGCATTCACACAAAGCATGTCTAAACTAAGCAAATGGCATAGCAATGCAAGATACCATACACACGATATGAGCAACATAACCCTACCATGTTAGAGCATGCATCACGGGGGGAGGGGGAATAGGACTGGTCATCTGTCTCTGAATACTCCTCTGAGGAGCTATCCGTAACCAGCAAGACATGCACTTCGTCAGATAGCATTGTCTGCTCTGAAGACCTTGTTTCCACTCTAGATTTTTTCATGACCGTGCCGAATGGATGATGCACATGAAGAGTAATTGAATGTACTAAAATTGTTGACAAATTTAACACGTAATAAAAAATGATGGCATGATTTAGTTCACATATAAGATTACTGGCTAACCAAGGTGGCATTGAAAAATTCACATATATGATGCCTGGCTAAACAAGATGGCATTGCATGATTCACATATACGATAAAGAAAGTAAATAGATGGCATTCACACAAAGCATGTCTAAACTAAGCAGATGACATATTTGATGTATAAAGTAAGCAACGCAAGGCACCATATGCATGATATTACCAACATCAGCATGCCAAGTTAGAGCGAAGACCTCAGGGGGTAAATAGGAGTGGTCTTCTCCTTCTGAATCCCCCCAGAACAGTTATCTTCCTCTTGATTACAATCCGAAATGGGTGAAGGGGGTTGCCTTTGCGCCCACCATGGAGCGACATCTGCATGAAGTTTTATTGCCACGCAAGGCTCATCTCTTTTGCTTTACATGTTCGGTTCCATTGTGTACAATAACTGACATGCATAGGAATAAAACATAGTGAGATTACGTAAGGAGTGCATGCACAAATCTAGAGTGATGGTAGAAAACTGTGGATAGACCCAAAACCAATGATAGCAGGCAGATAATAGCTTTAGTTAAAAAATACAGATAATGGCTCCTTTAATGTTTGTTTGCACCCAACATGAAACTCATAGTAGACACCCGGGATTAACTAGATAGTAGACAAATAGTATTGCTTGCTGCCCTAATATGTACCCCATAACCATTTAAAAACTCAAGTTTCAGCATTAGTTTGGACCTGACTCGGAGTCTAATAGGTGAACACAATATTAAAGTAGCATGTCATCATATTAAGCGATGCATAACGTAAGCAGACATGGAAGAGTACGACCTCTCTTGCGGACCCGTGTAGTCCTCAAGGTCATCTGCTCAATTGATGATGGAAATGCAGTTGTCATGGCTCCGGCGGCGGGGAAGAAGATTTGAGGCGGTGAAAGACAGTCTGGAGAGCGGATCCCTGCTGTGGTGAACCCTTCCGTCGTTGGAGCAACTGAGCTGGGGTGGAACACATCGCAGCAGGAGCAGGACAAACCACACAAGATTTTCTTTGACACATATTTGTAACAGAAGTAATTGTGTAAGGGCTTGTTTGAATTTGAGGATTCTAACAATGCAGGGATAGGAAATAGACATGAATAGGATAGGAATGCATGTGCAAAACAGAGAATTTAAAAACATAGGATTTCTGCCAATCTGGGTGTTTGGTTCACGAGAATTGGAAGATCACAGGATGCGAAGAAGCATGGTGAGATTAAGTCAAACCACAAGAAAATGTACGGTTATAATGCTATTATGTTACTAGCTCTTAGTCTTGTGCTTCATGAATAGGAATTTGAAAAGGAGGACAAGTGGAAATTAAAATTCCTATGGTTTTTATTTCAAGGAGACACTAAAGGAACAAATCCTACAGTTTTCCTTTGCTCCATTCCTTTGAACAAAACACATGAATAGTAGTACCATAGGAAACTTTCCAATTCCTATGTTTTTCCTTCACTTTTCCTTTCAAGCACTGGCGATTCTAGTAGGCAGGCTTGAGCAAGGAAAAGCCTACACTCAAAAAATGTTTTTGTGCTACATCTACTACTTTGGACCCAGGCCACTGCCCTACTAGCTCAACTCCCAGGCCCATTGACAAATGCACATCTCAAACGCGTGGAGATAAATAATGATGGAATTCAAGAGAGTCCATCATGGATAGTTAAGTTGCCTGGTACCTCACGGCTTGTCATATAGTAAGATAAAATAACCGTATTTCATGTTACTACGTGTGCTCAGTGGACAATATATATATAACATGTAGAGTAAAAAAGATATGCAACAAGTGTACAACCTCTTTGGCGAAGCCATGTTGATCTTAGCATGATTAGGTTGGTCGGTGAGGATGCTCCGGCTGACTTGGCTGTCGGAGGAGGGGAAGAAGATCTTAGGCGTGTGGAGATGGAGCCCGGGGTACTGCTCTGCTGTGATGGAGGGTTTCATTGTTGGAGTGGCTCCGGTGAGTTGTACGACGCCGAGGCTAAAGCAGGACAAGAGAGACAATGTTAACCTGAGTGGAATTCTAACACTATCTCCAATAGATGACATAAAATACATAACCACAAAGTGCTAGATGTAAAATACATCAGCCGCTCGTCTCTGAACTTAACTGTCAAAACTGAACTTAACTATCGAAACTGAATTTTGCTGTCGAAACTGAATTTTACTATCGAAACTGAATGCACTAGTAGCAGAAAAGCAGTATTAGCAGCGCGTGCGAGAGCCTGGGCAGCTGGTCATGTATCAGTTCATCTTCAACCTCCACCCCCCTGAGCCGCCAGCCACCACCGGCCAAACCGCCACCCGCGGCCGGCGGTGCACCGCCCCACCCGCCCCAAAACCACTCCCCAGCGCCGGTCCGCCGCCGCCCCGGCCATCCCTCTGGCCCCCCCGCCGTGCCGAGCTATTTCTCCGACGATCCGCACGCCACCGCCCCACCACCGCCTGCGACCACCGCCCCCGCCCTGAACCCTAAGATAGATAGTGGGGTACCTCTCCGGCGAGCCCCCTACCTGCTGCGGCTGGTCCTTCCTTAACTCCAGCGAGCCCCTCCCCACCTCGTGAAAATCGACTGACCCAAAAGTCGATTCAATCGACTAAAGTGTAGCCAAATCGGAGCAGTATTGCAAGCAAGAGCAAGAGCAAGAACAACAGCACGAGCAAGAGGAAGAGCAAGAGCAATAGCAAGAGCAGACCAGGCAGGGGACCGAGAGCAAGAGCAGAGCAACAGAGCGAGCGAGAGCTAAAGCAGCAACAACTCCTACTGATGTGGATGTCGCCGCTGAGGGAGCGACGCCGTGGAGGAAGTGGCCAGCAACGCCGCCGTGGATGGAGCCGCGCCATGTCGGCTCGGGACCGAGCGCCGGCAGTACCATGAGATCGAATTAATAAGAAAATGCGGTGATTAGTGTACAACCTCTTTGGTGGCACCGATTAGGCCTCAGCTTCATTCGAGGAAATGGTGATGATGCTGCTCTTTCGGTGGTGCAGGTGAATATGGTGATGACCCACAAGTGTAGGGGATCTATCGTAGCCTTTTCGATAAGTAAGAGTGTCGAACCCAACGAGGAGCAGAAGGAAATGATAAGCGGTTTTCAGCAAGGTATTTTCTGCAAGCACTGAAATTATCGGTAACAGATAGTTTTGTGATAAGGTAATTGGTAACTGGTAACAAGTAATAAAAGTAAATAAGGTGCAGCAAGATGGCCCAATCCTTTTTGTAGCAAAGGACAAGCCTGGACAAATTCTTATATAAAGGAAAGTGCTCCCGAGGACACATGGGAATTATCGGCAAGCTAGTTTTCATCACGTTCATATGTTTCACGTTCGGTACTTTGATAATTTGATATGTGGGTGGACCGGTGCTTGGGTACTTCCCTTCCTTGGACAAGCATCCCACTTATGATTAACCCCTATTGCAAGCATCCGCAACTACAACAGCAGTATTAAGGTAAACCTAACCATATCATGAAACATATGGATCCAAATCAGCCCCTTACGAAGCAACTCATAAACTAGGGTTTAAGCTTCTGTCACTCTAGCAACCCATCATCTACTTATTACTTCTCAATGCCTTCCTCTAGGCCCAAACAATGGTGAAGTTTCATGTAGTCGACGTTCACATGACACCACTAGAGGAAAGACAACATACATCTCATCAAAATATCGAACGAATACCAATTTCACATGACTACTTATAGCAAGACTTCTCCCATGTCCTCAGGAACAAATGTAACTACTCACAAATCATATTCATGTTCATAATCAGAGGGTATTAATATCCATAATGGATATGAACATATGATCTTCCACCAGGTAAACCAACTAGCATCAACTACAAGGAGTAACCAACACTACTAGCAACCCACAGGTACCAATCTGAGGACTTGAGACAAAGATTGGATACAAGAGATGAACTAGGGTTTGAGATGAGATGGTGCTGGTGAAGATGTTGATGGAGATTGACCCCGTCCCGATGAGAGGATCGTTGGTGATGACGATGGTGATGATTTCCCCCTGCCGGAGGGAAGTTTCCCCCCGCAGAACAGCTCCGCCGGAGTCCTAGATTGGTTCTGCCAAGGTTCCGCCTCGTGGCGGCGGAGTTTCTTCCTGAAATCTTGCTTATGATTTTTCCTCGACGAAAGACTCCATATAGCCAAAGATGGGCATCAAAGGGCTTCCAGGGGGCCCACAAGGCAGGGGGCGCGCCCAGGGGGTAGGGCGCACCCCCACCCTCGTGGACGGTGCGTGGCCCCCCTCTGGTACTTCTTTCACCCAATATTTTTTATATATTCCGAAATGTGCTCCCGTGAAGTTTCAGGACTTTTGGAGTTGTGCAGATTAGGTCTCTAATATTTGCTCCTCTTTCAGCCCAGAATTCCAGCTGCCGACATTCCCCCTCTTCATGTAAACCTTGTAAAATAAGAGAGAATAGGCATAAGTATTGTGACATAATGTTTAATAACTACCCATAATGCAATAAATATCGATATAAAAGCATGATGCAAAATGGACGTATCAACTCCCCCAAGCTTAGACCTCGCTTGTCCTCAAGCGAAAGCCAAAATCGAAAAATATGTCCACATGTTTAGAGATAGAGGTGTCGATAAAAATAAAATACGGACATGAGGGCATCATGATCATTCTTAGAACAACAACATATATATATATATATATTTTATATGATCTCTTATGCTAAAGTAACAATTCAATCACAATTTCAGGTATGAATCAAAAACTTCATTGAGAACCAACAAACTCTAATCTCAGTCACCGAGGCGATTGCAATTTATCATAACATCAGAAAGAGTCAATAAGAGCTTTTCAGCAAGTCCACATACTTAACCATCATTTAGTCTTTCACAATTTCTAACACTCACGCGATATTTATGGTTGCGAAGTTTTAATCGGACACAGAGAAAGATAGGGGCTTATAGTTTTGCCTCCAAACATCTTACCTCAAGGGTAATGTCAACAATAATAGTTCATGAAAACTCACATCCAAATAGCTATATATATCAGGATCTTTCCAACACGTTGTGCTTGCCAAAGGATAAAATGTAAAAAGAAAAGGTGAAGATCACCATGACTCTTTGCATGAAGTATAAGACAAGAATAAAAGATAGGCCCTTCGCAGAGGGGAGCAGAGGTTGTCATGTGCTTTTATGGTTTGATGCACAAAATCTTAATGTGAAAGAACATCACTTTATATTGCCACTTGTGATACAGACCTTTATTATGCAGTCTGTCGCTTTCATTTCTTCCACATCACAAGATCGTATAAAGCTTATTTTCTCCGCACTAATAAATCATACATATTTAGAGAGCAATTTTTATTGCTTACAACGATGACAACTTACTTGAAGGATCTTACTCAATCCATAGGTAGATATGGTGGACTCTCATGGCAAAACTGGGTTTAGGGATATTTGGAAGCACAAGTAGTATCTCTACTTGGTGCAAAGAATTTGGCTAGCATGAGAGGGAAAGGAAAGCTCAACATGTTAGATGATCCATGACAATATAATTTATTTCAGATGTAGGAAAACATTACCCACTATGTTGTCTTCCTTGTCCAACGTCAACTCTTTAGCATGTTATATTTTAATGAGTGCTCACAATCATAAAAGATGTCCAAGATAGTATATTTATATGTGAAAACCTCTCTTTCCTTATTACTTCCTATTAATTGCAACGATGACCAAAACTATGAAGTCATTACTCTCCATAAGATCCATATGATCTCTCTATTTATTTTTATTCTTTCTCTTATTTTATTCCCTCAAGATCATAGCAAAATAATCAAGCCCTTGACCCAACACTAATCTTTATTATATATAGCTCACGGACTCGATTACATAGAAGGATCATAAATCAAAACTCACAACTAGATCATACTAAAACTTTATTGTACCAGATCAAGATATTACCAAAAGGAACGAACTAAGAAAAATGGTAAAGATAAAAGTGATGGTGATACGATACCGGGGCAGTCCCCCAAGCTTGGCAGTTGCCAAGGGGAGTGCCCATACCCATGTGTTTATGTCTCCTTCTTCGGGGGTGGTGATGTGATATTCTTGGCGATGATGCCCCTCAGGATGCGATTCTCTTCCTCGAGCTTATTGACTTGCTGCTTGAGGTCCATTATTTCCTTACGGAGCTTGCCCGTGACTACTAAAGCTCCTTTCACCCAAGGATGTTGCATAGCTGCGGGAGAACAAGTAACACTCTTTATCATATTTTCATAAGAAAGAAATCTAACATTGGAAGGGATGACCGAGTTTGGAATAGCTGAGCTCTGTAGTTCTGTGACGCCCCGGGACCGATGTGCCAGGTGTCGTCCAGTTATTCGCTGCCGTTGCCATGTCATTTGCTTGTGTGTTGATTTTCATCATGTCATCATGTGCATTGCATCATCATGTTTTCAAAACCTGCATCCGTCCGGGTTCCCCCAGTTCCTTCTGTTGTCCGTTCTGAGCCCAGCCACACTTGCACATGTCCACGGCACGCCCGAAATATTATTTTATAAGTGTCCGGGAAATGTTATCGGAATGGGATGAAAGTTGGCGTGTGGTCTTATTATAGTGTAGATAGACCGCCTGTCAAGTTTCATCGCATTCGGAGTTGGTTTGACGGCCCAACGATTAACTATAGCGGCAATATAGCCAGTCTAACGTCGGACGTTTTCGGTCTCCGGAAACAGTCACCGGGCCTCTCCTCTTCTCTCTTATCAGCCCTTTGCCTTCTGAACTACCTCTCACCGCCAGTCCCTACCTAACCTCTCTCGTTAGCCCGCGAACCTCCTCGTGCGCGCGTCCGAAAATTGTCCCGGACCCGACCCGAGCAGTCGTCACCATCGTGTCCGGATCATCCCCAAACATCTGCAAAACATCTCCGTCTTGTTTATTGGACTTCCTAACCTATATTTTTCTCTGCCGTCTGATTTAGATCGAATGGCTTCCATTAGTCTGCATTTAGACCCACTCACTATATAAACCTGCAACCCTAAATTCTAGGGGCCTTGTCCCATCCATCCTTTCCCATCGCGCCGCCACCCACTCAGCATTTTCATCGGGATCCCTCCCGATCCACCCACCTCTCCTCGATTTCAGTGACCGACCAATCGCCGTCGAACCTACGCAGCCGGTGCTCTCCTCCGTTTCCTCTCGATCTCTTCCCACCAACCCCAGCCACTCCTCTCGATCCAACCTCTCCTCTGCCCAAGCGCCGAGGGCACCCGTCCTCGCACCGGTGGTCGCAGGCCAGCAGCAGCAGCCCCGCGCGTAGCCCGAGCCTCCCCTGCATCCTCGTCGTTGTTCGTGCCTCCCGCACCTGAGGCCCCGATCTCCTCCTGTGATGCCCGCCGCTGGAGCTCCTCCTTGCCCGCGCCAGGAGGATGCCTAGCTGTCGACGCTCCTCCCCAACCCTCTGCATCGCCTGGATCCGGCTGGGTCCATGCTTCCCCGCCGCCGCAGTTTCGCGTCAGATCCAGCCGGTAACCGCCGGATCTCGCTGCCTCCGCCATGGATTCCTCATCCCCGACCTCTTTTGCTGCTTCTGATGTCCCACCACCGTCTTCCCGGAGCCCCAAGTTCCCTCGCCGTCCCCTGCATCGCACCAGACGCCGCCCTCGACTGCTGCAGAGCTGCCTCGTCCCGCCGCGCTGAACCGCTGTTGTCTGCCTCATCAGATAGTGCGAGAGGAGCCTGGTCCAGCCGCGCATTGACTGCGCTGGCCAGCTGCGTGGGCCGGTCTTCTCTCCCGCCGCGGCCCAGCACCGCTTCCAGCAATGCCCGGCTCTGTGAGGCCCAATGTGAGGTATCCCATCTTCGGTTGCTCTTGTAGAGTCTAGTTCGGGCCAGTTTTCGCCTGACTAATGTTTTTTTCCGTGGAGTGATTTATCTATTTATCCAGGAGTTTGCAGATTTACAGAAAACCCCTTGCACAACATGCATATAATAACTCACAATTTGTGCATCGGATTAAAATGAATTATATATGAAATATGCTTAGTTTTTCATCTAGTTTCATAATATGTCATTTTCATCCATGTTTGAGATGTTTAAAATGATGTTTGCTTTAATTTGCTCCTATGCCATGCTAAAATGCTTTATTTCATAACTATATAACCGTAACCCGGATTTTAATAAACTTTATATGTAAATGGGGTAGAATTTTGCCTAGTTTAACATGGTGGCTTTACTTTGCATGTTTAACAACTATAAATTATGGTTTAGGGCAGAACAGTACCAGACCTAATATAGGCATATGAGGATTTTCCGGAAATGTTGTTTTGTTGTTCCGGCCTCATTTAAACTTACCTAGTTAGATAGTTTCATTATGCTTCACCTCTTGCCATGTTAACCAACATCTAATATTGTTGAGTACTTAAATGGGAGAGAACTAAATAATTGTTGTGGTGTTTCGTCATTATGCAACGGAGTTGCATATTCTGCTCCACTTAATTTTAGGATTGTTTGTGCACTTTTCCATGCCATGCTTCATTAAACCGGACATGCATCATACTTGATTATGCATCATGCCATGTTCATGTCGTGGTTGTTTACTATGTTGTTTGCTTCTTTCCGGTGTTGCTTCTTCGGGTTGGTTCCGATAATGTCGCGTTGTGAGGATTCGTTCGACTACGTCTGTTTGTCTTCTTCATGGACTCGTTCTTCTTCCTTGCGGGATTTCAGGCAAGATGACTATACCCTCGAAATCACTTCTATCTTTGCTTGCTAGTTGCTCGCTCTTTTATTATGCCTATGCTGCGATACCTACCACTTGCTTATCATGCCTCCCATATTGTTAAGCCAAGCCTCTAACCCACCTTCTCCTAGCAAACCATTGTTTGGCTATGTTACCACTTTGCTAAGCCCCTCTTATAGCGTTGTTAGTTGCAGGTGAAGATTGGAGTTTGTTCCATGTTTGGAACATGGATATTTTGTTGGGATATCACAATATCTCTTATTTAATTAATGCATCTATATACTTGGTAAAGGGTGGAAGGCTCGGCCTTATGCCTGGTGTTTTGTTCCACTCTTGCCGCGCTAGTTTCTGTCATATTGGTGTTATGTTCCCGGATTTTGCGTTCCTTACACGGTTGGGTTATAATGGGAACCCCTTCACAATTCGCTTTGAATAAAACTCCTCCAGCAAGGCCCAACCTTGGTTTTACCATTTGCCTCACCACCACCTACTTTTCCCTTGGGAGTCGCTCTCTTGAGGGTCATCTTTATTTTAACCCCCCGGGCCAATGCTTCTCTAAGTGTTGGTCCGAACCGGGCAGCCTGCGGGGCCACCTCGGGGAAACTCGAGGGCTGATTTTACTCGTACCTTGACCTATCTGAGTGTGCCCTAAGAACGAGATATGTGCAGCTCCTATCGGGATTTGTCGGCACATTCGGGCGGTGTTGCTGGACTTGTTTTACCATTGTCGAGGATGTCTTATAGCCGAGATGCCGAGTCTGATCGGATTGTCTTGGGAGAAGGAATATCCTTCATTGACCGTGAGAGCTTGTGATGGGCTAAGTTGGGACACCCCTACAGGGTTTTGAACTTTCGAAAGCCGTGCCCGCGGTTACGGACAGATGGGAATTTGTTAATGTCCGGTTGTAGAAAACCTGAAGTTGATCTTAATTAAAATACATCAACTGCGTGTGTAACCGTGATGGTCTCTTCTCGGCGGAGTCCGGGAAGTGAACACGTTGTTGGAGTTATGCTTGACGTAGGTTGTTCTAGGATCACTTCTTGATCATAGTTTTATCGACCGTGCCTTGCCTTCTCTTCTCGCTCTCATTTGCGTATGTTTAGCCACCATATATGCTAGTCGCTTGCTGCAGCTCCACCTCATACCTTTTACCTTACCCATAAGCTTAAATAGTCTTGATCGTGAGGGAGTGAGATTGCTGAGTCCCCGTGACTCACAGATACTTCCAAAACCAGTTTGCAGGTGCTGATGAAACCGCGCAGGTGACGCAACCGAGCTCAAGGAGGAGCTAGTTGAAGATCATGTTCGTTATGTTGTTCCGTTTCCAGTTTGATCAGTAGTGGAGCCCAGTTGGGGTCGATCGGGGATCTGTGTAGCATTTGGGGTAGTCTTCTTTTATTTTGGTTCCGTAGATGGACCTTGATTGTATCTGGTTGATGTAATGCTTTATTCATGTATTTTGTGAAGTGGCGATTGTAAGCCAACTATGTACCTCCTTTCTTATTCATTACATGGGTTGTTGTGAAGATTACCTCACTTGCGACATTGCTTTCAATGCAGTTATGCCTCTAAGTCGTGCTTCGACACGTGGGAGATATAGCCGCATCGAGGGCGTTACAAGTTGGTAATCAGAGCCTTCCCCGACCTTAGGAGCCCCCTGCTTGATCGAATCGTTGGTGTTGTTGAGTCTAGAAAAATGTTTTGAGTCTTTTAGGATTATATATATCGGAGAGTGGGATTCTTTTTACTCCTCAGTCCCTTCATCGCTCTGGTGAGGCATCCTGACGTAGAGTTTTGACTCTTCTCTTCTCAAATTTTCACAATTTTTTTTTAGGATCACGCGGGTATCTTGGTGCCTCTTGATATTTAGGGGTTGTGGCAGTGTGCCGGGGAGTTGAGCTCCGAGGTGTTGTTGTCACAATTTTATCATTGCAGTTCTGGAATACCTGAGTTTCGCCGACATCGAAAATCTCTTTTATGCAGTTGTTGGTGAGATAACCTCGACGCCACCCAGTACTGGGGCGGGAGTTCGGGAGTATTGCCATAACTCGTATAACATATGCTTTTCGAAGGTTGAGGTAAACGATTTCCGAAGGTTTCTTGGTTATGTGTTGAAGGATGGATATAGCTGGATGTAGGATTTGCTAGTTTTGGGTGAGATATTATGTTTCCCCTGTATCCCCAACACCTGATTGCATAACCGGAAAGTTTCGGGAGTTATAAGTGGGAATTCAAGTAGCTCTTAGGATATCTTTCCGACAGATGTATGATATGAAATTGGGGTTCGACGTCTAGTGGTCCACCTATCCACGGTTGGTTTTACAGTGGTCTCGTTGTGTCTTAAAGAGGCCTTGGCTATGCCGACTCGGGGACGCTTGGTATGTCATGTGCACTGCCTTGTACATGATGGTGCTGTACGATCGAGCCTGTGTAGGCCCCACCACGAAAACTTCGGATGAAATCTCTATCATATGTTTGTTCCGGCTTATTCTGCAAGCCAATCCTTTGTTTTGTTTTTTGAGCTGGGGTATTCGAGTTGCTTCGAAGTCAAATGTTGATTCCATACCTTCTCTAAACGATGTTCTCATATTTCTATGGGAATACTAATCCTTCTTGATCATCGAGACTGTCATGTCAATCCTTTTCAATCAGCGTGTTTCTCTTCAAGTGGATCCAATCTTTTTCAACATTTGCAAGATCCAATCTCAGTTTTTTGTCAACGGTGTTTGCTTCATCCGTCTCCAAGTTGCCTTTGTTTTCCTGCCCTCCCTCCCTTGTTTTCTTCAAGGACTCAGATTTCTTAATCGAGTATCTATCTTATTGATGGGAAGTCTCTCCATTCTTTTCCTTCAATGTTCTTATCCGGTGATTCTCATGAAGATACTAATGGAGCCTCAAGTTCATCATTATTTGTTTTTTTTCTTCTCTGGTGGAACCAATTCAAGATTTTGGTGTTGACCATATCCCTTTTCCTTCGTTTCTAATGCTTTCTTATGCCGGTGCACTTCTAAATTATTCACCTCTCGTTTTCCATTTGTTCCGTTGTACTGAAGATATCTCGGAAGATTAGTGCTTCTATTCTTGATCAATCCAAGCTATTTTCGAGGTCTTACCTTATTCAAGCCATTTAATTCAACCGGTGCATTCTCTCTTTTAAATCGTTCCACGGTGTTTCTTTTCAGTGGGCCCTAACCCATAGGTTTTTTCCCAGGATCTTACCTGACTCTTCTAATTTTCCCGGAGCAATTCTCAAATTCTTTTCAAAGTCTGACGTAAGAATGAGTTATCATCAGTCATATGTATTTCTCCAAGATCTTTCAAATTCTTTTCATCGTTGGTTCTACCTTTCTAATTTTCATCCCGGAGTATCTCAACAATTTGGTGGTGTTTCTCATCGTCATTCTCAGATTTTGAAGACCGAAGAAGATTTTTTTTCTCAATCTTGCTCCATTCTCTTCAAGATTCATGGCTCTAGCTTCGTGCCATCCTCCGATAATCGTTTTCATTTGTGAGAATTCTTTTCAACCATACGGAGCATTTCATGAGTTGTTTCCATTTCTTTCCTCTGAAGGCCATCTTTTCAAATATTATTCATTCCAGATTTCAGCTATCATTCTCCAAACCTTACCGGTGCATCATTCAAGTATTCTCTAATCAGCTCGTCATCTCTTCGTTCTCATATATCTAAATCCTCTCAAGTATCCTCATTCATTTCATAATTCTCCCCGGTGTTTCCTTATCTTTTCTTCGTTCACTTCCTATTCCAACGGTGGTTTGTTCAAGATTTCTTTTCCTTATCAATTCATTCGTTGTTTCGATTCCACCGGTGGTTCATTCAAGACCTTCTCAAATTTACGTTATATCTCTCTTAATCTTTTCTACGAGAATAAGTGGCATGCCAAATCCGTTGATTGTCATCAATCTAAATTGGTGAAGGATACGCATAATGTAATTCTTATTCTTATTTCATCGAGTAAAATCAATTTCTTCTTTCCAGAGTGGTTCATCATATCACATTCTCGGTTCGAGATGCCTTATCTTTTCTTTACCAAGAGTTCCAAGCTTTTGTAATTATATCACCACAAAGATTCATCTAAATCTTTACAAGGATTCACCTTGTGTTTTCAACTTCTCTTACCTTCCGTTTGATCATCCTTTTGTTACCGGAGTTCTTCATGAAGGTTCAACATGACGGGTTCATCAAGGATTTAATTCCTTCTCGAAGTGATCATCAAGATTCTTTTCAGAGGAACTCAAGCATTCTTCATCTTGCATTCCGGAGTGCAATTCTCCCTTCCGTATCATTGGAGGTGGTATTATGTCATTCTTGATAATTTGAGTTCATGTTTCATGATTCACATGTTGTTAAGAATGAGATATATTAAATCCATCTATCTCATGATTGGAGTTATCTTGGGTTAAAAATTTCACCCAAAGCCTTCCCTAAGGATTGTTGCTATTTATGGTGCTCTTAAAGGACCCAAGTTCTTCTTTATCCTTCCGATGAACAAGTTCCTCGTCTTCTTGTTCTTATCAATCCAATCTTGTTTTCGTTAGTGGCAGAATTTCACCTTAAGTTTTGAGATGTTCTCCATAAGCCCACTACAAGCTTATCTTTTCGTTGTTGGTTTTCCAACAACTCCATTCGAACCTTCTCCTAAAGATGCTTTTGCAAACTCATTTAAGGTAGAAGATGTTGTTTTCTCCTCCATTATTTCCATTCCATTTCTCTCTTTTCTTCCAGAGGCATTGTGTTGTTTGTAACACCCCGGATATGATTTACCCAATATGTAATCCAACTCTTGCCGTTTCCGGCCTTAAGTTATTTTATTTTCTCGGGTTCGGGTCTTTGTCTCCGTGTGTTGTTATCGTTGCCATGCATCTCATATCATGTCATCATGTGCATTGCATTTGCATACGTGTTCATCTCATGCATTCAAGCATTTTCCCCGTTGTCTGTTTTGCATTCCGGCGCTTCGTTCTCCTCTGGTGGTCATTTCTAGTCTTCTTTCGTGTGTGGGGATTAATTTCCGTATTGGACCGAGACTTGCCAAGCGGCCTTGGTTTACTACTGGTAGACCGCCTGTCAAGTTTTGTATCATTTGGACTCCGTTTGATACCCCAACGGTTAACCGAGGGACCGAAAAGGCCTCGTGTGTGTTGCAGCCCAACACCCCTCCAATTTGGCCCAAAACCCACCTAACTCTGCTCCATCACCTAGAGCGTTCGATCACGACCGCGTGGCCGAAAACCGCACCTCATTTGGACTCTCCTAGCTCCCTCTACCTCTATATAAAGACCCCTTCGCCGAAATCCGGATCTCCCTCTCCGAAACCCTACAAATTCCCTCGCGCCACCACCGGACACGTTCGTCCTGGGCGGACAAAGCCGCCGCCGCCATCCGCGCCAACCACGTCCTGCCACGTGGCGTCCGCCGCCTGCCGCCGCCCGAGGCCCGCTCGGGGCCCCCGCGAGCCCATCGCCGCCGCCTGCCTCCTCCTCAGCCCGAGCCGGCGAGCTCCGCCACCCCGCCTCCTCGTCGCCGGCCGCCGCCTCCTCCGCCTCGCTCGCCGCGCTAGCCGCCGCCTCCGCCGCCGCGCCGCTCGTTGCCTCAGCCGCCGCCACCGCCATCACCACCGCCGCCCGGCCCGGCGACCTCCTCCTCATCCTCGTACTCCGGCGAAGCCCCGGCGTCGATCCTCGGCTTCTGCGCCGCCCTGCTACAGTGTTTGCGCCAGATCTGAGATCCGGTGAACAGTAAACCCTAATCCGGAGGTTGATTTTTCCCTAAGTCCCGAAATTCTCAGATCCAAGTGCCAATGTTCGTAGCTCCGTAGCTTTGCATCCGTAGCTCCAATTCATGCATATAGCATATCAAAATGTTCATCTCAGACAGTACATCAATTCATTCCATTGCATCATTTTCATTTGAGTTCATCTTGATGCCCTAAATGCTGTTAGAAGAGGGTACTTGAGTTAATTGTCAGATCTTCTACTCCATCTTAGACATTTGTCATTTTTGCCATGATTATTGTGTGCATGATATGTCCATGAGCTCTACATATGTTTTGTTAAGGGTTTTGCCATCTTTCCAGAGGTGCAACCATGTATTTTTGTGATGTGTGTGGTGACTAGTGCAAGCTTGCAAAGTGAGGCACTTGGTAATTCTGTTTTCGGGTACTTAGCATTTCCACCAAGTCCTTGAGCTATTTAGTTCATGATGTCATATGTTCATGTTGTTTCCTAGTGATCCGTGCCTCTTTTTAGGATGATCAGTAAGGATGTTTTGTTAATCTTGTAGTGCTCTATCCATCCATGTCTTTGTTTGCATATATGGAGCACCCTAGCTTGAGTCAATCGAGCTCTACTTTTGCTACTTTGTGAATCTGGGCAGATTGTCAACTTGTTTACAATTTTGCCGATGATGTTGTAGTTGATCCGTGCATGCCATGCTATTGTTCTTGCCATGTCTAGCTTGCATTTTGTGCCTTCCTGATGGATGTATGCTTAGCTTATAATGACTTCCTCCGTAGTGAGTGCATCGAGCTCGTAAACATGCCTACTTGATATCTGTTTTCAGCATGTCCCAGTTTTCACTAAGTCTAAAAACTGATTATGTTTTTGCTATGTTCACATGCTTGCAAATGCATTTTGTGATCCCTTTTGGCTCAAGGTCACTAAGGGACTTTTGTTAAGCTCTTTGAGTAGCTCCATGCCATGCTTTAATTTTTCATGTTCAGATCCTGTAGCATGTAGTTTTGTTGCTCCGAAGAGGGCTACCTGATCTGAAATTCCAGACAAGTGTTAATTTCACTAAGTCTGAGATCTGTTTTCCATATGCATTTTTGCCATGCTTGTTTGAACCTGTTAATGGATGAATTGGCCGTAGCTCAGTGTTAGACTTTTGTCAAGTATCTTGAATGCATCCCTACCATGTATTTTGTTGTCATGTTTGGGTGCTGTAGCATGTTCATCTCATTGCATTTAGATGCCTACTTGCTGTAAATTGCAGAGCGGTGTCATATTTGAATCGCTTGCCATTTCCAAACTGTAACTCCGATTCCGGTGATCTTTATATCGTTTTCAAGCAATTTAATCTCACCTCTCCAGTGGCCACACTTGGTTTTCCAAGTTGAGGCTAGGTTCATGCTTTTCCTGTCATATCTTGCATATGCATCCCGCATCGCATCCCGCATAGCATACCATGTTTGCATCATCTTGTTTGATCCTTGCACGTGGTTGATTGTGTTCTTGTTGCTTGTTTGTCTTGTTTGGGTAGAGCTGGGAGACGAGTTCGCTAACGAGGAGCCCGTTGAGTTTTCTTTCGAGGATCCAGTCAACTCTGAAAACTTTGCAGGCAAGATGATCATACCCTCGAAATCACTACTATCTTTGCTATGCTAGTTTGCTCACTCTTTTGCTATGCGAATGCTAAGATGCCTACCACTTGCTTTCAAGCCTCCCAAATTGCCATGTTCAGCCTCTAACCCACCATTATCATAGCAAACCGTTGATTGGCTATGTTACCGCTTTGCTCAGCCCCTCTTATAGCGTTGCTAGTTGCAGGTGAAGATTGGAGACCGTTCCTTGTTGGAACATTTATTTACTTGTTGGGATATCATTATATTGCCATGTTATCTTAATGCATTTATATACTTGGTAAAGGGTGGAAGGCTCGGCCTCTCGCCTAGTGTTTTGTTCCACTCTTGCCGCCCTAGTTTCCGTCATATCAGTGTTATGTTCCCGGATTTTGCGTTCCTTACGCGGTTGGGTTATAATGGGAACCCCTTGATAGTTCGTCTTGATTAAAGCTTTTCCAGCAATACCCAACCTTGGTTTTACCATTTTCCACCTAGCCTCTTTTTCCCTTGGGTTTTCGGAGCCCGAGGGTCATCTTATTTTAAGCCCCCCCGGGCCAGTGCTCCTCTGAGTGTTGGTCCAACCGAGCGATGTCCGGGGCTACCAGGGGCAACTCTGGGCTGGCCTACCCGACGTCTTGCTCATCTAAGTGTGCCCTGAGAACGAGATATGTGCAGCTCCTATCGGTATTTGTCGGCACATTCGGGCGGTGTTGCTGGTCTTGTTTTAACCTGTCGAAATGTCTTGAAGAACCGAGATACCGAGTCTGATCGGAACGTCTCGGGAGGAGGTCTATTCCTTCGTTGACCGTGAGAGCTTGTCATGGGCTAAGTTGGGACTCCCCTGCAGGGTTTTGAACTTTCGAAAGCCATGCCCGCGGTTATGGGCAGATGGGAATTTGTTAATGTCTGGTTGTAGATAACTTAAACATTAACTTAATTAAAATGAATCAACTGTGTGAGTTACCGTGATGGCCTCTTCTCGGCGGAATCCGAGAAGTGGACACGGTGTTGGAGTAATGTTTGTCGCAGGATTGCCCTCTTTAGTTATGCGTTCTCGGTTTGCCCTCTCTTCTCGCTCTCTTTTGCGAATAGGTTGGCCACCATATTTGCTAGTCGCTTGCTGCAGCTCCACATATATTTACCTTGCCTTACCTATTAAGCTTAAATAGTCTTGATCGCGAGCGTGCGAGATTGCGGAGTCCCTGTGGCTCACAGAGTACTCTTACACCAGATGCAGGGCCTGATGATAGAGCTCCAGATGGCGCCTTTGAGCTCAAGTGGGAGTTTGACGAGGACTCTCAGTGTTACTATGTTTCTTTTCCGGATGATCAGTAGTGGTGCCCAGTTGGGGTGATCGGGACCATGTCGCTTGTTGGGTTGTCTTTTATTTTGGCGCCGTAGTCGGGCCATGAGTGTTTGGAGGATGTATGTTATTTATGTATTTGATTGACGTGGCGAGTGGAAGCCAACTATGTTATCCCTTTTATTTATCTATATTACATGGGATGTTTGTGATGATTGCCTGACTTGCGACATATGCCTTCAATGCGATTATGCCTCTAAGTCGTGCCTCGACACGTGGGAGATATAGTCACATCGAGGGTGTTACATTGTTGCTCTCTTCAACCCTTCTTCTTGTTCTTGTCAGGACCTTGTTCTTTTCATGCTTATCCATTTAACCAGAGTGTCGCGTCCTCTTTTCAAGTATCCTCTCATCTTGTCAAGATCATGTTCAATTCCTTCCATTTCCAACTAGTGTGTTGTCATATTTGATCTCTATCGTTCCGTGTGGTTCTTCTTTCAACCAGAGTGTTTGCATGTGCTTCTTGTTCATTGCAACCTTTATCTTTTGTCTTTCAACCTACAAGGTTCTAGTATTGATCCTTGTTTCTCTTTTCTAATGGAGTGTTTTCAACTTCGTCATCTTTGTTGTATTCCATTCTCGAAATTGGTTCACCTCTCAAGGTTCTTTGGTCTCACTCGTTTGTCAAAGAAGCAACTTAGTTTTACCTCTTATCTTCCTCTTCCTTTTCCCTCCGGTGCCATTCTAGATCTCGGGACGAGATCCTCTCGTAGTGGTGGAGTGTTGTGACGCTCCGAGACCGATGTGCCAGGTGTCGTCCAGTTATTCGCTGTCGTTGCCATGTCATTTGCTTGTGTGTTGCTTTTCATCATGTCATCATGTGCATTGCATCATCATGTTTTCAAAACCTGCATCCGTCCGGGTTCCCCCAGTTCCTTCTGTTGTCCGTTCCGATGGATTTATGATGAGAATGTTGTCTTGGTGCCTCCTGTCAAGGGTTTAGTGGAAGTGTCCCGGGGAGTTGAGATCTGAGGTGTTGTCATCATAACTTTATCGTTGCAGTTCTGGAATACCTGAGTTTAGTATGCCGACATCGAAAATCTCTTTTATGCAGTTCGTTGGTGAGATAACCTCGACGCCACCCAGTACTGGGGCGGGAGTTCGGGAGTATCGCCATAACTTGTATAACGGATGCTTTTCGAAGGTTGAGATAGATGGTTTCCGAAGTTTTTCTTGGTTATGTGTTGAAGGATGGATACAACTGGATGTAGGATTTGCTAGATTTGGGTGAGATATTATGCTTCCCCTATATCCCCAACACTTGATTGCATAACCGGAAAGGTTCGGGAATTTCATAGGTGGGAATTCTTGTAGCTCTAGTTCTTCTTCCATGGATATTGGTTTGAGATTGGGATTTCTTACCGATTATTCGTTCTTGATCCGTACCTTGTTGATTTACTTCTTCTACCTAATTCTACGTGGCTTCTCAATTTATGGATATGTGAACATTTCAAGAGGAATGCATTCGTTCATTTTGTTCGGATGTGAAGACTTTATGTTGCAATTTTCATTCCGTTGGATTCAGCTTTATTTTATCTGTCTATGTGCTAACGGTGGTCAACCTCTTCAGGATGGCTCCCGCTAAGAGCACCAATCAGAACCAGAATCAAGATCCGCCACCACCTCCACCTCCTCCGGAGGCATGGCAAGCTGTGATGGCCGCAACCAATGCGAAGACGCAGTTGATCATGCAAATTCTTCAAGAGCGCAATCAAGGCAATCAAGGGAACCAAGGCAACAATCAGAATCACTTTGCTACACTCAACCAGTTCCTTGCTAATGGGCCAAAGACTTTCAGCAATTGTGTTGAGGCAACCGATGCTAACGATTGGCTTGTGGATCTGTCCAAGCATTTTGAGTGCAGTAACGTCAGGCCTGAGGATTTCGTCAAGTTCGCTTCCTTCCAGCTCAAAGATCAAGCTGCAGAGTGCTTCCAGCAGTACAAGGATTCCAGAGGTGCACGTGTTATCACTTGGGATGAATTTCGCCAAGATTTCCGAGCTCATCACATCCCTCAGAGTGTGACTGAAAGTAAGCGTGAGGAATTCCACAACCTGAAGCAAGGCTCTTTGTCTGTCTATGACTACAACAAGTTGTTCCAGAAGCTCACCCGCTTTGCCAAGCAGGACGTTCCTGATGAGAAGAGCATGATATACCAGTTCAGGGGTGGTCTCAGAGAAGAAATTCAGCTAGCTCTTGTTCTCTTTGAGCCCTTGAGGTACGACGAGTTCTACAACATGGCATTGAAGCAAGAGGCCGCTCAGTTGAGGTGTGATGCTTCCAAGAAGCGAGTCAGAGATGCTACTCCTTCTTCCTCTACTCAAGTGGCCAAGCAGCAGAAGTATTGGCTTCCTCCTCCTCCGTTCCATCAGCCGTATCAGAAGAGCAAAGGTGGCAGTGGTTCTTCTCACCCACCAAACCCTGGCTTTCAGAACAAGACTTCGTCTCAACCTCCAAGATCGAGTGCTCCATACCACCATCCGCTTTCAGAGGTCACGTGCAACAAGTGGCAACAGAAGGTCACTACGCCAACAAGTGTTTCAACCAGAGGCGTCTTCCTCCTCCTCCTCCTGTCAGATCGGCAAGTACAGCTGTGGTCAAGCATAACCCCAAGTACGCCAAGGTCAACTTGCTGAATGCAGCTTAGGAGAAGGACTCGCTAGATGTGATTATGGGTAACCTTCCTATTAACGATGTTCCCGCAAAAGTACTTTTTGACACTGGTGCATCTTTATCATTTTTATCGAAGCCTTTTGCATCCATGCATGATGTGCATACTATTGATTTGCCTAAGCCGATAGCGGTCTCTTCTCCGGGTTTGTTCATGAACACCAAAATGATGGCTCTGGATGTTACTATCACGTTGGGCGATTACAAGTTTCTTTCTTCTCCAATGGTTCTTGGCAACTCGGATATTGATCTTATTCTCGGAATGGATTGGCTTTCTAAGCACAAGGCGCATCTTGATTGTGCAGCCAGGCAGATTCAATTGACTCATTCGTCTGAGGATGTAATTGTCTTTGCCGCTCGTGATGATACCATCCGTCTGTTTTCTCTCAATGAGAAGGGTGAACTGGATGCTATCTTGCAGATTCTAGTTGTTTGCGAATATCAAGACGTCTTTCCAGAAGAGCTTCCAGGAATGCCTCCGCACAGGCCAGTTGAATTCGTTATTGATCTTGAGCCTGGTACGGAACCTGTGTGCAAGCGTCCTTACAAGATCGGACCTGAAGAGTTGAAGGAGCTGAAGAAGCAACTCAATGTTCAAGAAAGAATGGGTCTCATCCGGCCTAGTTCTTCTCCGTGGGGTTGTGGTGTTCTTTTTGTGAAGAAGAAGGATGGAACGGACCGACTTTGTGTTGATTACCGTCCATTGAACAAGAAGACCATCAAGAACAAATACCCACTTCCCAACATCAACGAGCTATTCGAACAACTCAAAGGCGCCCAAGTATTCTCCAAGCTTGATCTCTGTATGGGTTATCATCAGATTCGAATCCGTGAGCAAGATATTCCCAAGACGGCTTTCAGGACAAGCTATGGTTCATATGAATACACTGTCATGTCTTTTGGCCTCGTCAACGCTCCTCCGACGTTCTCGTATGATGAACTTCATCTTCAATGCCTACACCAATGACTTTGTTTTGGTCTATCTCGACGACATTCTGGTTTTCTCGAAGAAGAAGGAAGATCATGCCAAGCACTTGTGTTTGGTTCTCGACAAGCTGAGGGAACACCAGTTCTACGCCAAGTTCTCCAAGTGCGAATTTTGGCTCGATGAGGTTCTTTATCTTGGTCATATCATCTCTGCCAAGGGCATTGCTGTGAATCCTGAGAAGGTGTCTGCAATTGTGAATTGGGAACCTCCTCAGAACGTGAAGCAACTCCGTAGCTTCCCCGGTCTCGCAAGCTATTGTCGAAGATTCGTTGAAAACTTTTCTAAGATCGCGAAGCCTCTCTCAAATCTTCTCCAGAAGCACGTCAAGTACGTTTGGTCTCTGGAGTGTGACATTGCTTTCAACACTTTGAAAGAGAAATTGATCACTGCTCCAGTTCTGACTCCGCCTGATGAGTCCAAGCCGTACGAGGTCTTTTGTGATGCCTCTCTCCAAGGTCTCGGTGTAGTATTGATGCAAGAGAAGAAAGTTGTTGCTTATACCTCTCGCCAGTTGAAGCCTAATGAGAAGAACTACCCCACTCATGATCTCGAGTTGGCGGCAGTTGTGCATGCTCTTTTGACTTGGAGACATCTCTTATTGGGAAGAAAAGTGGACATTTTCACTGATCACAAGAGTCTCAAGTACATCTTCACCCAGCCTAATCTCAATCTTAGGCAAACTCGATGGGTCGAAATGATTCAAGAGTATAATCTGAGTATCGAGTATACTCCAGGCAAGGCCAATGTGATTGCTGACGCATTGAGCAGGAAGGCTTACTGCAACAGTATGATTATCAAGCCTTATCAACCCGAGCTTTGTGAAGCTTTCCGCAAACTTAATCTGCAAGTTGTTCCTCAAGGTTTCCTCGCCAACCTTCAAGTCTCTCCTACCTTGGAAGACCAGATTCGCCAAGCCCAGCTTCTTGATGCTATGGTGAAAAAGGTGAAGATTGGGATTGCTAAGAGTCAACCCAAGTACAAGTGCTACCGCCTTGATGACAAGGACACTCTCTTCTTCGACATATTGTTGTGCCCAAAGGTGAACTCCGTAAAGTGATCATGAACGGGGCTCACAATTCTCTCCTCTCCATCCACCCTGGGAGCACGAAGATGTATCAGGACCTTAAGCAGGCTTATTGGTGGACTCGAATGAAGCGCGAGATTAGTCAGTTCGTGAATGAGTGTGACGTCTGCAGAAGAGTGAAGGTAGAACACCAAAGGCCAGCGGGTCTCCTCCAACCTCTTGCCATTCCAGAATGGAAGTTTGACCACATCGAGATGGACTTCGTGACTGGGTTTCCGAAGTCCAAACATGGCAATGATGCTATATTCGTTGTCATCGACAAACTCACCAAAGTGGCTCATTTTCTGCCTATCAAAGAGTCAATCACTGCAGCTCAATTGGCGGAACTCTATACCTCTCAGATTGTCTCTCTGCACGGTATTCCTCAAGTGATTTCTTCAGACCGTGGCAACATCTTTACCTCCAAGTTTTGGGATTCTTTTCAGAAGGCCATGGGCACCAACATCCGCTTCAGCACAGCTTTCCATCCTCAAACAAGCGGTCAAGTCGAGCGTGTCAACCAGATTCTTGAAGATATGCTCAGGGCTTGTGTGATCTCCTTCGGCATGAAGTGGGAGGATTGTCTTCCTTATGATGAATTCTCCTACAACAACAGTTTTCAAGCAAGTTCGGGCAAGGCCCAATTTGAAATTCTGTATGGCAGGAAGTGCCGTACCCCTCTCAACTGGTCTGAAACCGGTGAACGTCAGCTTTTGGGAAATGACTTAATCACAGAGGCAGAAGAAATGTGCAAAGTCATTCGAGATAACCTCAAAGCAGCCCAATCCCGCCAGAAGAGCTACTATGATAGTAAGCACCGTGATTTGGCTTTCGAGATCAGAGATCATGTTTACCTCCGCGTCTCTCCTATGAAAGGTACTCGTCGCTTCGGTATCAAAGGGAAGCTTGCCCCCAGATACGTGGGACCTTTCAAGATTGTCAGCAAGAGAGGCGACCTCGCCTATCAACTCGAGCTTCCTTCAAACTTTGCAAATGTTCATGATGTGTTCCATGTCTCTCAGCTCCGAAAGTGCTTCAAGACTCCTGACCGCACCGTCAACTTCGAGGACATTGAGCTCCAAGAAGATCTCTCCTATCGTGAGCACCCCGTTGCTATCCTTGAAGAGACTGAACGCAAGACTCGCAACAAGTCGATCAAGTTCCTCAAAGTCAAGTGGTCACACCATTCCGACCGTGAAGCTACCTGGGAACGCGAGGATCACCTCCGTTCTGAGTACCCGGCGTTCTTGCAGTCCTAGATCTCGGGACGAGATCCTTTCGTAGTGGTGGCGTGTTGTAACACCCCGGATATGATTTACCCAATATGTAATCCAACTCTTGCCGTTTCCCGCCTTAAGTTATTTTATTTTCTCGGGTTCGGGTCTTTGTCTCCGTGTGTTGTTATCGTTGTCATGCATCTCATATCATGTCATCATGTGCATTGCATTTGCATACGTGTTCATCTCATGCATTCGAGCATTTTCCCCGTTGTCCGTTTTGCATTCTGGCGCTTCGTTCTCCTGCGATAGTCATTTCTAGCCTTCTTTCTTGTGTGGGGATTAAACATTTCTGGATTGGACCGAGACTTGCCAAGCGGCCTTGGTTTACTACCGGTAGACCGCCTGTCAAGTTTCGTTTCATTTGGACTCCGTTTGATACTCCAACGGTTAACCGAGGAACCAAAAAGGCCTCGTGTGTGTTGCAGCCCAACACCCCTCCAATTTGGCCCAAAACCCATCTAACTCTGCTCCATCACCTAGAGCGTTCGATCACGATCGCGTGGCCGAAAACCGCACCTCATTTGGACTCTTCTAGCTCCCTCTACCTCTATATAAAGACCCCTTCCCCGAAATCCGGATCTCCCTCTCCGAAACCCTAAAAATTCCCTCGGGCCACCGCCGGACACGTCCGTCCTGGGCGGACAAAGCCGCCGCCGCCGACAGCGCCAACCATGTCCTGCCACGTGGCGTCCGCCGCCTGCCGCCGCTCGAGGCCCGCGAGGCCCGCTCGGGGCCCCTGCGAGCCCATCGCCGTCGCCTGCCTGCTCCTCAGCCCGAGCCAGCGAGCTCCGCCGCCCCGCCTCCTCGTCGCCGGCCGCCGCCTCGCCCGCCGCGCTCGCCGCCGCCTTCGCCGCGTCGCCCGCTGTGCCACTCGTCACCTCGGCCGCCGCCACCACCATCACCACCGCCGCCCGGCCCGGCGACCTCCTCCTCATCCTCGCACTTCGGCGAAGCACCGGCGTCGATCCTCGGCTTCCGCACCGCTGTGCTACAGTGTTTGCGCTAGATCTGAGATCCGGTGAACAGTAAACCCTAATCCGGAGGTTGATTTTCCCTAAGTCCCGAAATTCTCAGATCCAAGTGCCAATGTTCGTAGCTCCGTAACTTTGCATCCGTAGCTCCGATTCATGCATATAGCATATCAAAATGTTCATCTTAGAGAGTACATCATTTCATTCCATTGCATCATTTTCATTTGAGTTCATCTTGATTCCCTAAATGTTGTTAGAAGAGGGCTACTTGAGTTAATTGTCAGATCTGCTACTCCATCTTAGACATTTGTCATTTTTGCCATGATTATTGTGTGCATGATATGTCCATGAGCTCTACATATGTTTTGTTAAGGGTTTTGCCATATTTCTAGAGGTGCAACCCATGTATTTTTGTGATGTGTCTGGTGACTAGTGCAAGCTTGCAAAGTGAGGCACTTGCTAATTCTGTTTTCAGGGACTTAGCATTTCCACAAAGTCCTTGAGCTGTTTAGTTCATGATGCCATATGTTCATGTTGTTTCCTAGTGATCCGTGCCTCTTTTGAGGATGATCAATAAGGATGTTTTGTTAATCTTGTAGTGCTCTATCCATCCATGTATTTGTTTGCATATATGGAGCACCCTAGCTTGAGTCAATCGAGCTCTACTTTTGCTACTTTGTGAATCTGGGCAGATTGTCAACTTGTTTACAATTTTGCCGATGATGTTGTAGTTGATCCGTGCATGCCATGCTATTGTTCTTGCCATGTCTAGCTTGCATTTTGTGCCTTCTTGATGGATGTATGATTAGCTTATAATGACTTGCTCCGTAGTGAGTGCAACAAGCATGTAAACATGCCTACTTGATGTCTGTTTTCAGCATGTCCCAGTTTTCACTAAGTTTGAAAACTGATTATGTTTTTGCTATGTTCACATGCTTGCAAATGCATTTTGTGATCCCTTTTGGCTCAAGGTCACGAAGGGACTTTTGTTAAGCTCTTTGAGTAGATCAATGCCATGCTTTACTTTGTCATGTTCAGATCCTGTAGCATGTAGTTTTGTTGCTCCAAAGAGGGCTACCTGATCTGAAATTTCAGACAAGTGTTAATTTCAGTAAGTCCGAGATCTGTTTTCCATATGCATTTTTGCCACGCTTGTTTGAACCTGTTAATGGATGAATTGGCCGTAGCTCAGTGTTAGACTTTTGTCAAGTATCTTGAATGCATCCCTGCCATGTATTTTGTTGTCATGTTTGGGTGCTGTAGCATGTTCATCTCATTGCATTTAGATGCCTACTTGCTGTAAATCGCAGACCGGTGTCATATTTGAATCGCTTGCCATTTCCAAACCGTAACTCCGATTCCGGTGATCTTTATATTGTTTTCAAGCGATTTCATCTCACCTTTCCAGTGGCACACTTGGTTTTACAAGTTGAGGCCAGGTTCATGCTTTTCCTGTCATATCTTGCATATGCATCCTGCATCGCATCCCGCATAGCATACCATGTTTGCATCATCTTGTTTGATCATTGCACGTGGTTGATTGTGTTCTTGTTGCTTGTTTGTCTTGTTTGGGTATAGCCGGGAGACCAGTTCTCTAACGAGGAGCCCGTTGAGTTTGCTTTCGAGCATCCAGTCAACTCTGACAACTTTGCAGGCAAGATGATCATACCCTCGAAATCACTACTATCTTTGCTATGCTAGTTTGCTCGCTCTTTTGCTATGCCAATGCTACGATGCCTACCACCTGATTTCAAGCGTCCCATATTGCCATGTTCAGCCTCTAACCCACCATTGTCCTAGCAAACCGTTGATTGGCTATGTTACCGCTTTGCTCAGTCCCTCTTATAGCATTGCTAGTTGCAGGTGAAGATTGGAGACCGTTCCTTCTTGGAACATTTATTTACTTGTTGGGATATCATTATATTGCCATGTTATCTTAATGCATCTGTATACTTGGTAAAGGGTGGAAGGCTCGGCCTCTCGCCTAGTTTTTTGTTCCACTCTTGCCGCCCTAGTTTCTGTCATATCGGTGTTATGTTCCTGGATTTTGCGTTCCTTACGCGGTTGGGTTGTAATGGGAACCGCTTGATAGTTCGTCTTGATTAAAGCTTTTCCAGCAATGCTCAACCTTGGTTTTACCATTTGCCACCTAGCCTCTTTTTCCCTTGGGTTTCCGGAGCCCGAGGGTCATCTTATTTTAAACCCCCCCCCCCCGGCCAGTGCTCCTCTGAGTGTTGGTCCAACCGAGCGATGTCCGGGGCTACCAGGGGCAACTCTGGGCTGGCCTACCCGAAGTCTTGCTCATCTGAGTGTGCCCTGAGAACGAGATATGTGCAGCTCCTATTGGGATTTATCGGCACATTCGGGCGGTGTTGCTGGTCTTGTTTTAACCTGTCGAAATGTCTTGAAGAACCGAGATACCGAGTCTGATCGGAACGTCTCGGGAGGAGGTCTATTCCTTCGTTGACCGTGAGAGCTTGTCATGGGCTAAGTTGGGACTCCCCTGCAGGGTTTTGAACATTTGAAAGCCGTGCCCGCGGTTATGGGAAGATGGGAATTTGTTAATGTCTGGTTGTAGATAACTTAAACATTAACTTAATTAAAATGAATCAACTGTGTGAGTTACCGTGATGGCCTCTTCTCGGCGGAATCCGGGAAGTGGACACGGTGTTGGAGTAATGTTTGTCGCAGGATTGCCCTCTTTAGTTATGCGTTCGCACTTTGCCCTCTCTTCCCGCTCTCTTTTCGAATAGGTTAGCCACCATATTTGCTAGTCGCTTGCTGCAGCTCCACATATATTTACCTTGCCTTACCTATTAAGCTTAAATAGTCTTGATCGCGAGGGTGCGAGATTGCTGAGTCCCTGTGGCTCACAGATTACTATTACACCAGATGTAGGGCCTGATGATACAGCTCCAGATGGCGCGTTTGAGCTTAAGTGGGAGTTCGACGAGGACTCTCAGCGCTACTATGTTTCTTTTCCTGATGATCAGTAGTGGTGCCCAGTTGGGGTGATCGAGACCATGTTGCTTGTTGGGTTGTCTTTTATTTTGGCGCCGTAGTCGGGCCATGAGTGTTTGGATGATGTATGTTATTTATGTATTTGATTGACGTGGCGAATGTAAGCCAACTATGTTATCCCTTTTATTTATCTATATTACATGGGATGTTTGTGATGATTGCCTGACTTGCGACATATGCCTTCAATGTGATTATGCCTCTAAGTCGTGCCTCGACACGTGGGAGATATAGTCGCATCGAGGGTGTTACATTGTTGCTCTCTTCAACCCTTCTTCTTGTTCTTGTCAGGACCTTGTTCTTTTCATGCTTATCCATTTAACCGGAGTGTCGCGTCCTCTTTTCAAGTATCCTCTCATCTTGTCAAGATCATGTTCAATTCCTTCCATTTCCAGCCGGTGTGTTGTCGTATTTGATCTCTATCGTTCCGTGTGGTTCTTCTTTCAACCAGAGTGTTTGCATGTGCTTCTTGTTCATTGCAACCTTTATCTTATGTCTTTCAACCTACAAGGTTCTAGTATTGATCCTTGTTCCTCTTTTCTAACGGAGTGTTTTCAACTTCGTCATCTCTGTTGTATTCCATTCTCGAAATTGGTTCACCTCTCAAGGTTCTTTGGTCTCACTCATTTGTCAAAGAAGCAACTTAGTTTTACCTCTTATCTTCCTCTTCCTTTTCCCTCCGGTGCCATTCTAGATCTCGGGACGAGATCCTCTCGTAGTGGTGGAGTGTTGTGACGCTCCGAGACCGATGTGCGAGGTGTCGTACAGTTATTTGCTGTCGTTGCCATGTCATTTGCTTGTGTGTTGCTTTTCATCATGTCATCATGTGCATTGCATCATCATGTTTTCAAAACCGGCATCCGTCCGGGTTCCTCCAGTTCCTTCTGTTGTCCGTTCTGTGCCCAGCCACACTTGCACGCGCCCGCGACACGTCCGGAATATTATATTATAAGTGTCCGGGAAAGGATCTCGGAATGGGATGAAAGTTGGCGTGTGGTCTTATTATAGTGTAGATAGATCACCTGTCAAGTTTCATCACATTTGGAGTTCGTTTGACGCCCCACGATTAACTATAGCGGCAATATAGCTGGTCTAACGTCAGACGTTTTCGGTCTCCGGAAACAGTCGCCGGGCCTCTCCGCTTCTCTCTTCTCAGCCCTTTGCCTTCTGCACTACCTCTCATAGCCAGGCCCTACCTAACCTCTCTCGTCAGCCCGCGAACCTCCTCATGCGCGCGTCCGAAAATTGTCCCGAACCCGACCCGAGCAGTCGTCACCATCATGTCCAGATCATCCCCAAACATCTACAAAACATCTCCGTTTTGTTTATTGGACTTCCTAACCAATATTTTTCTCAGCCGTCTGATTTAGATCGAAGGGCTTCCATTAGTCTGCATTTAGACCCACTCAGTATATAAACCTGCAACCCTAAATACTAGGGGCCTTGTCCCATCCATCCTTTCCCATCGCGCCGCCACCCACTCAGCATCTTCATCGGGATCCCTCCCGGTCCACCCTCGTCTCCTCGATTTCAGTCACCGGCCAATCGTCGTCGAACCTACGCAGTCGGCGCTCTCCTTTGTTTCCGCTCGATCTCTTCCCACCAACCCCAGCCACTCCTCTCGATCCAACCTCTCCTCTGCCCAAGCACCGAGGGCACCCGTCCTCGCATCGGTGGTCGCAGGCCAGCAGCAACAGCCCCGCGCGCAGCCCGAGCCTCCCCTGCATCCTCGTCGTTGTTCGCGCCTCCCGCACCTGAGGCCCCGATCTCCTCCTGCGATGCCCGCCGCCGGAGCTCCTCCTTGCCTGCGCCTGGAGGACGCTGAGCTGTCGACCCTCCTCCCCAACCCTCTGCATCACCTGGATCCGGCTGGGTCCATGCTTCCCCGCCGCCGCAGTTTCACGTCAGATCCGGCCGGTAACTGCCGGATCTCGGCGCCTCCGCCATGGATTCCTCATCCCCGACCTCTTCTGCTGCTTCTGACGTCCCACCGCCGTCTTCCCGGAGCCCCAAGTTCCCTCGCCGTCCCCTGCATCGCGCCAGACACCACCCTCGACTGCTGCACAGCCGCCTCGTCCCGCCGCGTTGAACCGTTGTTGTCTGCCTCGTCAGATCATGCGAGAGGAGCCCGGTCCAGCCGCGCATTGACTGCGCTGGCCAGCTGCATGGGCCGGCCTTCTCTCCCGCCGCGGCCCAGCACCACTTCCAGCAATGCCCGGCTCTATGAGGCCCAATGTGAGGAAGCCCATCTTCGGTTGCTCCTGTAGAGTCCAATTCGGGCCAGTTTTGGCCTGACTCATGTTTTTTTCCGCGGAGTGATTTATCTATTTATCCAGGAGTTTGCAGATTTACAGAAAACCCCTTGCACAACATGCATATAATAACTCACAATTCGTGCATCGGATTTAAAATGAATTATATATGAAATATGCTTAGTTTTTCATCTAGTTTCATAATGTGTCGTTTTCATCCATGTTTGAGATATTTAAAATGATGTTTGCTTTAATTTGTTCCTATGCCATGCTAAAATGCTTTTTTCCATAACTATATAACCGTAACTCGGAATTTAATAAACTTTAAATGTAAATGGGGTAGAATTTTGCCTAGTTTAACATGGTGGCTTTACTTTGCATGTTTAACAACTATAAATTATGGTTTAGGGCAGAAAAGTACCAAACCTAATATAGGCATACGAGGATTTTCCGGAAATGTTGTTTTGTTGTTCGGTCCTCATTTAAACTTGCCTAGTTAGATAGTTTCATTATGCTTCACCACTTGCCATGTTAACCAACATTTAATATTATTGAGTACTTAAACGGGAGAGAACTAAATAATTATTGTGGTGTTTCGTCATTATGCAACAGAGTTGCATATTGTGCTCCACTTAATTTGTAGGATTGTTTGTGCACTTTGCCATGCCATGCTTCATTAAACCAGACATGCATCATACTTGATTGTGCATCATGGCATGTTCATGTCGTGGTTGTTTACTATGTTGTTTGCTTCTTTCCGGTGTTGCTTCTTTGGGTTGGTTCCGATAACGTCGCGTTGTGAGGATTCGTTCGACTACGTCCATTTGTCTTCTTCATGGACTCGTTCTTCTTCCTTGCAGGATTTTAGGCAAGATGACCATACCCTCGAAATCACTTCTATCTTTGCTTGCTAGTTGCTCGCTCTTTTGCTATGCCTATGCTGCGATACCTACCACTTGCTTATCATGCCTCCCATATTGTTAAGCCAAGCCTCTAACCCACCTTGTACTAGCAAACCATTGTTTGGCTATGTTACCGCTTTGCTCAGCCCCTCTTATAGCGTTGTTAGTTGCAGGTGAAGATTGGAGTTTGTTCCATGTTTGGATCAAGGATGTTTTGTTGGGATATCACAATATCTCTTATTTAATTAATGCATCTATATACTTGGTAAAGGGTGGAAGGCTCGGCCTTATGCCTGGTGTTTTGTTCCACTCTTGCCGCCCTAGCTTCCGTCATATCGGTGTTATGTTCCCGGATTTTGCGTTCCTTACACGGTTGGGTTATAATGGGAACCCCTTGACAGTTCGCTTTGAATAAAACTCCTCCAGCAAGGCCCAACCTTGGTTTTACCATTTGCCTCACCACCACCTACTTTTCCCTTGGGAGTCACTCTCTCGAGGGTCATCTTTATTTTAACCCCGCCGGGCCAGTGCTTCTCTAAGTGTTGGTCCGAACCGGGTAGCCCGCGGGGCCACCTTGGGGAAACTCGAGGGCTGGTTTTACTCGTAGCTTGACCTATCTGAGTGTGCCTTGAGAACGAGATATGTGCAGCTTCTATCGGGATTTGTCGGCACATTCGAGCGGTGTTGCTGGACTTGTTTTACCATTGTCGAGGATGTCTTGTAACCGGGATGCCGAGTCTGATCGGATTGTCTTGGGAAGGAATATCCTTTGTTGACCGTGAGAGTTTGTGATGGGCTAAGTTGGGACACCCCTGCAGGGTTTTGAACTTTCGAAATGCGTGCCCGCGGTTATGGGAAGATGGGAATTTTTTAATGTCCGGATGTAGAAAACTGAAGTTGATCTTAATTAAAATACATCAACCGCGTGTGTAACCGTGATGGTCTCTTCTCAGCGGAGTCCGGGAAGTGAACACGGTGTTGGAGTTATGCTTGATGTAGGTTGTTCTAGGATCACTTCTTGATCATAGTTTTATCGACCGTTCCTTGCCTTCTCTTCTCGCTCTCATTTGCGTATGTTTAGCCACCATATATGCTAGTCACTTGTTGCAGCTCCACCTCACACCTTTTACCTTACGCATAAGCTTAAATAGTCTTGATCGCGAAGGTGTGAGATTGTTGAGTCCCCGTGACTCATAGATACTTTCCAAACCAGTTTGCAGGTGCCGATGAAACCGTGCAGGTGACGCAACCGAGCTCAAGGAGGAGCTAGTTGAAGATCGTGTTCGTTATGTTGTTCCGTTTCCAGTTTGATCAGTAGTGGAGCCCAGTTGGGGTCGATCGGGGATCTATGTAGCATTTGGGGTAGTCTTATTTTATTTTGGTTCCGTAGACGGACCTTGATTGTATCTGGTTGATGTAATGCTTTATTCATGTATTGTGTGAAGTGGCGATTGTAAGCCAACTATGTACCTCCTTTGTTATTCATTACATGGGTTGTTGTGAAGATTATCTCACTTGCGACATTGCTTTCAATGCGGTTATGCCTCTAAGTCGTGCTTCGGCACGTGGGAGATATAGCCCCATCGAGGGCGTTACAAGTTCCCCCATCGTGAATCCAGATTGGAAACAAGAAGTAACTTCTTCATCCTCCTCCATGGCATCTATCCTTTTCAAGTCAGCCTCGATCTCTTCCTTAGTTGATGGCCCAAAGTGGTCAGCATTGTTGTTTGCTCTTGGCCCCGGTGTTGGATGAGACCTCCGACTCTCCCCGACTGACTCTTGAGAAGACATCTTGCTCTAAATCTGCAGCAAAAACAGCTCGAAACAAAAACAAGATGAATTTGCGTGGTACGATGGTCAAAACCTTCGGGAGATTATATAATGAATTTTTACTGACCAAAAGAAGTATCGTGCAAGAAAACGGAGTCTAGAGAGCACACGAGGTGCCCACGAGGTAGGGAGGCACGCCCAGGCGGGTAGGGCGCGCCCTCCACCCTCGTGGAAGCCTCGTGTCCTTCCCGGACTGCTTCTTATTTTCCTATTTTCTTAAATATTCTAAAACGGAGAAACATTGCTATTAAAACTATTTTGGAGTCAGTTTACTTACCGCACCGCGTATCTATTCCTTTTCAGGGTCTAAAATGCTTTGGAAAGTGTCTTTTATGTATTCCTCCGGGGTTACGGTTTCAATAACATTAGTTTCAACATTTATGGGATTACCTGAGATATAATGTTTGATTCTTTGATCGTTCACCACCCTCGGGTTTGTGCCTTCGAAGTTGTTGATTTTTATAGCACCGGAACGATAGACCTTCTCGATGACGTAAGGACCTTCCCATTTAGAGAGAAGTTTTCCTGCAAAAAATCTTAAAGGGGAGTTGTATAACAATACATAATCACCTACATTAAACTCACGTTTTTGTATCGTTTTGTCATGCCATCTTGTAACTTTTTGTTTAAACAGTTTGGCATTCTCATAACCCTGGGTTCTCCTTTCATCAAGTGAGCTAATGTCAAAAAGCCTCTTCTCACCGGCAAGTTCGAAATCATAGTTGAGCTCTTTAATGGCCCAATACGCCTTATGTTCTAATTCAAGAGGTAAGTGACATGCCTTTCCATAAACCATTTTATATGGAGACATACCCATACTATTTTTATATGCAGTTCTATAGGCCCAAAATGCATCATCAAGTTTCTTGGACCAATTCTTTCTAGATCTATTAACAGTCTTTTGCAAAATTAATTTGAGCTCTCTATTGCTAAGTTCTACTTGACCACAAGACTGTGGATGATAAGGAGATGCAATTCTGTGATGAACATCATACTTAGCAAGCATTTTACGAAAAGCACCATGAATAAAATGTGAACCACCATCAATCATTAAGTATCTAGGGACTCCAAACCTCGGAAAATAACTTCTTTAAGCATCTTAATAGAGGTGTTATGATCAACACTACTAGTTGGAATAGCTTCTACCCACTTAGTAACGTAATCAATAGCAACTAAAATATGAGTATACCCATTAGAGGAAGGAAACGGTCCCATATAATCAAAGCCCCAAACATCAAATGGTTCAATAACAAGTGAATAATTCGTAGGCATTTCTTGACGTCTACTAATATTACCAATTCTTTGACATTCATCACAAGACAAGACAAACTTACGGGCATCCTTGAAGAGAATAGGCCAATAAAACCAGATTGCAATACCTTATGTGCAGTTCTGTCTCCAACATGGTGTCCTCCATAAGCCTCGGAGTGACACTTGCGTTGGATATGTTCCTGTTCATGCTCAGGTACACAACGTCTAATAACACCGTCTACACCTTCTTTCTAGAGTTGTGGGTCATCCCAAAAGTAATGTCTTAAATCATAGAAGAACTTTTTCTTTTGTTGGTATGTGAAACTAGGTGGTATAAACTTAGCAACAATATAATTAGCATAATCAGCATACCATGGAGCAGTGCGAGAAGCATTTATCACAGCTAATTGTTCTTCAGGAAAGCTATCATCAAAAGGTAGTGGGTCATCAAGAACATTCTCTAACCTAGACAAGTTGTCTGCAACGGGGTTCTCACCTCCCTTTCTATCAATAATATGCAAATCAAATTCTTGTAGCAAGAGAACCCATCTGATAAGTCTAGGTTTAGCATCCTTCTTTTCCATAAGATATTTAATAGCAGCATGATCAGTGTGAACAGTTACTTTAGAATCAACTATATAAGGTCTGAACCTATCACAAGCAAATACAACTGCTAAAAATTCTTTTTCAGTAGTAGCATAGTTTCTCTGGGCACTGTCTACAGTTTTACTAGCATATTGAATAACATTTAATTTCTTATCAACTCTTTGTCCTAGAACAGCCCCTACAGCATAATCACTAGCATCACACACGATTTCAAATGGTAAATTCCAATCAGGAGGCTGAACAATAGGTGCAGAAACCAAAGCTTTCTTAAGTATTTCAAATGCTTCTACATAGTCATCATCAAAGACAAAAGGAACATCTTTTTGTAAGAGATTAGTCAGAGGCCTAGAAATTTTAGAGAATTCCTTAATGAACCTCCTATAAAATCCGGCATGACCAAGGAAACTTCTTATAACTTTAATGTCCTTAGGACACGGTATCTTTTCAATAGCATCAACTTTAGCTTTATAAACTACAATACCTCTTTCAGAAATTTTATGCCCCAAGACAATACCTTCGTTAACCATAAAGTGGCACTTCTCCCAATTCAAGACAAGATTATTTTCTTCACATCTCTGCAAAACTCGATCAAGGTTGCTTAAGCAATCATCAAAAGAAGTTCCGTAAACGGAGAAATCATCCATGAAAACCTCAACAATCTTTTCATAAAAGTCAGACAATATAGCGGTCATACATCTTTGAAAAGTAGCAGGTGCATTGCATAAACCAAAACGCATACGTCTATAAGCAAAGGTATCGAAAGGGAAAGTAAAAGTTGTCTTTTCTTGATCCTCTTTTGACACAAGTATTTGAGAGAAACCAGAATAACCATCTAGAAAGCAAAAATGTGTATGTTTGGATAATCTTTCTAGCATTTGATCAATAAAAGGTAAAGGGTAATGATCCTTTTTAGTAGCTTTATTTAATTTGTGGAAATCAATTACCATCCTATAACCTGTGACAATTCTTTGTGGGATCAGTTCATCTTTATCATTAGCAACAACAGTAATACCTCCCTTCTTGGGGACACAATGGACAGGACTTGCCCACTGACTATCAGCAATGGGATAAATTATACCTGCTTCCAGAAGCTTTATTATTTCTTTTCTTACCACTTCTTTCATCTTAGGATTTAACCGTTGTTGGTGATCAACAACCGGTTTCGCGTCTTTCTCCAATTTTATTTTGTGTTGGGATAAAGTGGGACTAATGCCCTTAAGATCATCAAGAGTATATCCAATAGCAGCACGGTGCTTCTTCGGAGTTTTCAATAATTCCTTTTCTTCATGCTCTGAAAGGTTAGCACTAATAATAACAGGATATATCTCTTTCTCGTCAAGATAAGCATATTTAAGAGTATCAGGTAAAGGTTTAAGCTCAAACACGGGATCACCCTTGGGTGGAGGAGGATCCCCTAGGATTTCAACAGGCAAGTTGTGTTTCAAAATAGGTCCATGTTTAAAGAATAATTCATCTATTTCCCTTCTTTCATGCATTAACATATGATTTTCATGGTCTAGCAAATATTGTTCTAAAGCATCAGTAGGAGGCACGGCAATAGAAGCAAGACCAATAATTTCATAATTACTAGGCAATTCTTTATCATGGGGTTGTCTACGAAACTTAGCAAAATTAAACTCATGAGACATATCCCCTAAACCAACAGAAAAAATATCCTATTGCAGTCTATCTTAGCATTAACAGTATTCAAGAAGGGTCTACCAAATATAATGGGACAAAAGTCATCTTGTGGGGAACCGAGAACAAGAAAATCAGCAGGATATTTAACTTTCCCACAAAAGACTTCAACATCTCTAACAATCCCAACGGGTGAAATAGTGTCTCTATTGGCAAGCTTAATTCTAACATCAATTTCTTCTAACTCAGCAGGTGCAATATCATGCATAATTTCTTTGTATAAGGAATGAGGTATTGCACTTGCACTAGCACCCATATCACATAAGCCATGATATCAATGATCTCCTATTTTAATAGAAATAACAGGCATGCCTACAATAGTTCTATGTTTATTTTTAGTATCAGGTCTAGCAATTCTAGCAGATTCATTACGGAAGTAAATGACATGCCGATCAATATTATCGGCCAAGAGATCTTTAACCATAGCAACACTAGGTTCAACTTTAATTTGCTAAGAGGGTGTAGGTGTTCTAGTATTACTCTTACGAACCACAGTTGAAACTTTAGCATGATCCTTTATTCTAATAGGGAAAGGTGGTTTCTCAATATAAGCAGTAGGAACAACAGGATCATTATAAGTGATAGTCTTTTCTTCAACTTTAATAGGTGCAACTACTTTTACTTCAATGGGAGGATTATATTTAAACCAATTCTCCTTAGGGAGATCAACATGAGTAGCAAAGGATTCACAGAAAGAAGCTACTATCTCAGAGTCAAGTCCATATTTAGTGCTAAATTCACGGAAAGCATCGGTATCCATAAAAGATTTAACACAATCAAACTTAGGTGTTATACCTGACTCCTTACCTTCGTCGAGATCCCAATCTTCAGAGTTGCGTTTAATTCTTTCCAATAAACCCCATTTGAATTCAATAGTATTCATCATAAAAGATCCAGTACAAGAAGTATCGAGCATGGAGCAATTACTAAGAGAAAGCCGAGCATAATTTTTTTGAATAATCATTTCTCTTGAGAGCTCATGATTGGGGCATGAATATAACATTGACTTAAGCCTCCCCCAAGCTTGAGCGATGCTTTCTCCTTCGCGAGGCCAAAAATTATATATATATATATATATATATATATATATATATATATATAAAATTACGATCACGATGAACAAGATGCATAGGATAAAACTTCTGATGAAATTCCAATTTCAATTGGTTGTAGTTCCATGATCCCATATCATCACATAGCCTAAACCATGTCAATGTCTCTCCCTTCAGAGATAAAGGGAATACCTTCTTATTGATGACATCCTCGGGCATACCCGCAAGCTTAAATAATCCACAAACTTCATCCACATAGATTAGGTGCAAATCGGGATGCAATGTTCCATCTCCTGTAAAAGGATTAGCTAGCAGTTTCTCTATCATAGCCGAAATTTCAAAGTAAACATTTTCAGTAGGTTCAGTAGGTTGAGGAGCAACTCTTTGCTCTACTGGTCGGGGTGAAGATACCCCGAACAAGCCCCTCAAAGTATTATGTTCCATAGTAACAAGTGACAGTAAATTTCAGCACACTATATAAATTTTTCCTTACCAAATTCTACCTACCAAAGGCGCTTCACTCCCCAGCAATGGCGCCAGAAAAGATTCTTGATGACCCACAAGTGTAGGGGATCTATCGTAGCCTTTTTGATAAGTAAGAGTGTCAAACCCAACGAGGAGCAGAAGGAAATGATAAGCGGTTTTCAGCAAGGTATTTTCTGCAAGCACTGAAATTATCGGTAACAGATAGTTTTGTGATAAGGTAATTGGTAACTAGTAACAAGTAAGAAAAGTAAATCAGGTGCAGCATGATGGCCCAATCCTTTTTCTAGCAAAGGACAAGCCTGGACAAATGCTTATATAAAGGAAAGCGCTCCCGAGGACACATGGGAATTATCATCAAGCTAGCATGCTCATATGATTCGCGTTCGGTACTTTGATAATTTGATATATGGGTGGACCGGTGCTTGGGTACTGCCCTTCCTTGGACAATCGTCCCACTTATGATTAACCCCTATTGCAAGCATCCGCAACTACAACATAAGTATTAAGGTAAACCTAACCATAACATGAAACATATGGATCCAAATCAGCCCCTTACGAAGCAACTCATAAACTAGGGTTTAAGCTTCTATCACTCTAGCAACCCATCATCTACTTATTACTTCCCAATGCCTTCCTCTAGGCCCAAAAATGGTGAAGTTTCATGTAGTCGACGTTCACATGACACTACTAGAGGAAAGACAACATACATCTCATCAAAATATCGAACGAATACCAAATTCACATGACTACTTATAGCAAGACTTCTCCCATGTCCTCAGGAACAAACGTCAGTACTCACAAATCATATTCATGTTCATAATCATAGGGGTATTAATATGCATAATGGATCTAAACATATGATCTTCCACCAGGTAAACCAACTAGCATCAACTACAAGGAGTAATCAACACTACTAGCAACCCACAGGTACCAATCTGAGGCCTTGAGACAAAGATTGGATACAAGAGATGAACTAGGGTTTGAGATGAGATGGTTCTGGTGAAGATGTTGATGGATATTGACCCCCTCCCGATGAGAGAATCGTTGGTGATGATGATGGTGATGATTTCCTCCTCCCGGAGGGAAGTTTCCCCGGTAGAACAGCTCCACCGGAGCCCTAGATTGGTTCCGCCTCATGGCGGCGGAGTTTCTTCCCGAAATCTTGCTTATTATTTTTTTCCTCGACGAAAGACTCCACATAGCCAAAGATGGGCATCAGAGGGCTGCCAGGGGCCCTAGGAGGCAGGGGGCGCCCAGGGGGTAGGGCGCGCCCCCCACGCTCGTGGACGGTGGGTGGCCCCTCTCTGGTACTTCTTTCGCCCAATATTTTTTATATATTCTGAAACATGCTCCCGTGAAGTTTCAGGACTTTTGGAGTTGTGCAGATTAGGTCTCTAATATTTTCTCCTCTTTCAACCCATAATTCCAGCTGCCGGCATTCCCCCTCTTCATGTAAACCTTGTAAAATGAGGGAGAATAGGCATAAGTATTGTGACATAATGTGTAATAACAGCCCATAATGCAATAAATATCGATATAAAATCATGATGCAAAATGGGCATATCAGACGGTGGTGTGGGAATGGAGGTGGCGTGAAAGACGAGGGGAATGTCGGGGCATCTCCTTGGAGGTGGAGGACGGGGTGGCTGAACCGGCGGGACGACGAGATCGATGATGGATCCTCATCCAGTACGGTGGATGAGGGACGTCCAGGTGTTGCTGTGGACAACGTCGTCGGGGAAGAGGCTCCTGCTAGGTGGCGGACGGAGGACGATGTGGGGCTTCGCGGGTTTTCGCAGCCTCGGTGTACAAATGGGTGGGCGGATGGGATGGGAGTGGGGAACCATGGCTTAGGAACGCGCTTGTCTGAAATGTGGGGTAAGTTATGAAAGTACCCCCATCGATTTGAGCTTGGCGGTTCTTTCAGTTCAGGAGTATCATGGGCATTTCGCATGTCGAGATTTCGCAGGAGGTGGGAGTTTTCGTGCGTGTTATAATTTTGGGATAGCAAGGCGCGGGTTGAGATGGAGGGAGTTTTTGGAGCACAACGAGACAAAGATATATCTTCAATATTTCTGGGTAACAAGGCACGGGTTCAAGAGGCAGGAGTTTCGCAGCACGATAGACAAAGATACTAGCTTGAAATTTCGGCATAACAAGGTGCGGCTTGAAATTTCGGGAGAGTGTACCCAAAAAAATACAATTCGCACCTCATCACTAGAGAGAGCCATGTCCCGTTTTACTATATTACTAGAAATGCATTCAAATACAACAAAAAAATAAAAAAAACCAGGACAACAAATATAACGTGTACAGTACCAAAACAATTTGCACTTCCCTCAACAATAAAAAACAATGTGTGTTTTTTCCCTGTTTGAATGTGATTGTACTCGGGTTAGTTATACAACCATCTAAATATTATCTTCACAACACATGACATGAATATAGGAGAAGTAAATTCCTATATAAATATGAACTACATGCACATACGATCTCAAATTGAAATATATGTATCCATTTTATGTTGAATTCAAATCATAGTACATGTATGATCTAGCTAGATGTTCAGAACCTAAACCATGTATGATACTACGTACAATGGGTTTAACACACACAACACACACACACAAACACCATTTAGACTAGTAAGGTACACGTGCATTGCACGCATGAGATTTGGCAACCAAATTATGAATAAATACCACATTATAGCATGTAAGATTTGATTCATATATGCATGATGTAGATGTTCGTTTAATTCTTATAGTTCATTTCATTCAAAACCATCTAGTTTTTATAAGAAAGCTATTCTATTTTAAGATTCATGGAATTGTGCGTTGTAAAGCATAAAGTAAAAACAAATAATGGCAAATCATGTAGAAAAACATTTGGGCAATTATGATATGTAAGATTCTAGAACAAAGAAGAAGTGCTTGTGTTTTGAGGTTTGTGCATTATGCTTAAGTTCAACCATGGAGTCTTCTAGATTGTACATGTGGCAAAATCTGGTGGAATCTAGATGATATCCAACGGCTAGTAGTGCTCAAATTTGCCATCTCTACACCATCGGATTGGCTTCATCCAACGACCATCTTTCAAAGTTAAAGTTATCCGCACACTATATAAAAATTTAATATATAGGGGTATAGATATGGATATGTGATGTGAAAGCCACCCATCATCTCCAATTAGAATAGTGTGGCCATGCACAGATGCAATGTGGCCAAACAATGTCTGCCATCGGTATCTCAAATTCAAATTAGTCTGAACTTGTTCAATGTGTATACAGTACAACATGCTCATTTCCAAACCACACCGCGCATATCTCAGTTATATTCATGCATGCATGGGTTTCAAACATCATGATCTCTTATTCAAATATTTGAATTCAACTTTACATTGATTATGACCTCACCTAGTCTTTTACACCCACATAATCATCTTCTATTTATAATTGTACCACTAACTTTCCCTCGTGCATGCATTCACACGCACTACCAGTCGGCATTATCCATCGCACACATGCAATCTTTTTCTTCAGGTCGGTCTCCCATGCATGCACACATACACCTCCCCCTCTCAATCATATCGGGCATTCTTTATCTCTCACGTGCATGTGCAACGATCGATGTTCCTCTATGTGTGTGTGTGTATATAGCTAGGTCTTTCCCAGTTTCCCACACAAACCGATCAATCTATATATCTAGTGAGGTCTCACCCTCTTTCCCACGTCCACATCGATAAATCTATACCTCTCTATATAGGATTACATAGCTAATACACCCACATTAATTATATATACAACGTCCCCTCTCATCATCCATGCCTTCCACTTCATCTCTCAGACGCACGCACAGTGGCGGAGACAGGGGCAAGGGCCCTGCCCCCCCTAACATCACTATATATCAAGGGTAATGTGAATGTGATCATTAGACAACTGCTGGTAAAATGGTTTAAGTTGATGAATTGGCCCTCCTCATAAAGGATTAGCAATGCTTGGCCCCCTAGCTACATTTATTTTTCATGGCTCTGCCACTGCGTGCAACATCGCACATTCTCGCCCCCTCTCTTTAAATATCGATCTCGCACTTGTGCACTCCTTCATATTCTCCCTCCACTTGGCCCCTCACACCATTTTCTAGCCCCCCCAACGGATTTTCCACATGTACAATCTAGCAGACTCCATGGTTGAACTTAAGAATAATGCACAAACCTCAAAACACAACTGCTTCTCCTTTGTTCTAGAATCTTCCATACCATAACTGTCCAATCTTTTTTCTAGTTGAATTGCCATTATTTGTTTTTACTTTATGCTTTACAACGCACAATTCCATGAATCATAAAATAGATCAAGGGCTTCTTTGATTCAAAGGATTTTCAAAGGAATTTTGGAGGACTCTAATCCTTAGGAATTTTTCCTATCTTGGTTGTTTGATTCGTAGGATTGTAAACCATAGGAATTTTTCCATAGGATTCATTTGCGCAAGATTTCATAGGAAACAACCCATCCACCCAAACCTCTTTGAAAGAATCCTTCATTTTTTCTATGCACAATCAAACACTCGTACAATCATGTAGGATTCAAGACGACATTCCACTCTGATCCCATGTTTTTCCTATTCCCGCGTTTTAGAAATCCTACGAATCAAAGAGGCCCTAGCTTTTGTTATAAAAACTAATTGATTTTGAATGAGATGAACTATAAGAATTAAACGAACGTCTACATCAGGCATATATGACTCAAAGCTTACATGCTATAGTGTGGTATTTATTCATAATTTGGTTGCCAAATCTGATGCATACAATGCACGTGTACCTTACTAGTACTTCGAGTATGTGCAAAGCACGTAAATTAGAATTCCGATGGCACGCTACACAGTGTCTCTCTTACAGTTCATGAAGCCACGTGGCATATGTGGAGGCATTGTCGCGATCTCCTTGTGTGGATTGATCACAGTGCCTTGTTGCTAGTTCCAGAAGAATGTACTCGTCCTCTCTGAGGCACACTGGTGGTACATGCACAAAGCAAAGATGTGCACGCACGCCACGCACACACTCATTCCCTCGCAATCACACGCGGGTACATGGGGGGACGCATTTTTGTACGAAGATCCACCCCATGTGATAATTTGATGCGTGTAAAGTCCTTCACTTCATTTATGGTCAATTAATACAGCGCATGCAAATTGAGTGGACGTGAGGGAGGAAGAAAGACATTACTACTCCATTGCGTGCACGCGAGTAGTTAAATCATGGGTTGCTACTTCCATTGGTCTCCTTCGTATATTGTGCCAATTTTTGACCATATTTTTAAGTTACATAATATTTATGCATGTCATAAAAAGTGGCACAAAAAAGGGGGCCAATAAACCAGGATGCAGGCATCATGATCACTTTTTGCCAAGGCTACTGTTGGTGGCCTTTGTATTTAAATATGGACGGAGTGGAGTAATACTATCTTTATCTTAGCCTCATAGGGCTCTCCCAGCGCCTAGGCTCGCCTCCGCGCCTCGCCCACCGGATCCCGCCATCGATAATCCCTTCGATCCCAGGATCCCGTGGGCTGCCCTCTCGCTGCGGCCCGCAGCACTGCCTCCTTTGAGCGAAACCCACATGTGTTTTAGAGGGGATCCATTGCTCTGGAATCATAGATCGGTGGCGCCGGAGGACATGCCAGGGCTGCGTTTCAGGTGGTGGGCAGCAAGGGCAAATCGGATCGAGGAAGCGTCACGTCCATTGGAGAGAAGTTCCAAGGAGCTGCGCCTAGCGCAGTACAAGGCGGAGGCGCAAGTCGATCTCAGGGGAGAGATGCTAAGGGATGTCAGCATCTGGCAGCACCGCGTTGATTTCGAGCTAGGGCTAATGGCATAGATCATATTCACGGAGTCGACTGCGGAGGAAAGAATGTGCATGTCTGCGTAATGGCATGAGCAGCCGGTGCAACTATTCAAATGGGAGGTAGGAGAAGCCAAATCCCGGGACCAATTGCGGCGGCGCCACTGGGCCTGCATTGTAGGCGAGGTGAGTTGTCCTCCTTCCCCCCCAGCGATGCAGTGACCTAGTCGGTTGCTGCTGAAGTGAACTTGCAACGCCATGTAGGTTCGCAACCTTACAATCACTCCATCTATATGTACTTCTTGTATTCCTGTGAAAATACTTGGTCGTTTGGAAAAACATGGTAATTGATTTATCACTAGTTTTAGAATGCTTGGTCGTGACAATCAACCAAAGCCACAACCAAAAGTCTCCATCGCGTAATACTTTACGGTCGGTCGCACCCGCGTCTCACCGAAGGGACATGCATCGGCTTGGTCTGACATCTACGAACAGTTACATCACTAACTTGTGCGACCGCATTTGAGTAGTGTAGTACTCCCTCTATATCAGTTTACAAGTCTTGCACGTGTACCTAGGTCATTAATTTGACCAACTTAATAAGAGGCATACATTACGAAAAATATATCATTACAAACTTCAAATATTCTATTTTTTAATGATATATTTTTATGTTAAACAATTTATTTTATATAAGTTACATTGATGACCTAGATACACGTGCAAGCCTTGTAAACTGAGATGGAGGGAGCACTTGAAATTTATGTTCCACTAAACTCATCGGGAGCCGTTTCGGGCCTCGAAACCAAAACCATCAATTAATCTTTACCTTGTTCCCATCACATTCCAAAGTAAATGCTACAATTAAGTGCAAGACTGCTCACACCTACTAGTACATACCAAACCTGAACGTGTTCCCATTATGCAGGTTTTAGTACTAGTGCTATCACTTACGTTATAAAAAGGGGAACTACCTAACCGAAAATTACTCTACCTTCCTCCTCATAAGTCCTTCTTCTTCGTCCGTCGTTGCCATGGCTGGTGTGCAGAGCTCTAGGTTGAGAACTACTCGTAACAAGGGAGCGGCAGCCATGGTTGCCCAAAAAAGAGAGGGCTCGCAGCCTCACATAGACCTCGAAAGATCTCTCATGGGCAGGCAATGGCTCCCAGGAGAACCCTAGCCATGGAGGCGAACATGCCGACATGCCCGATCATCTCAATAAGCACCTCAATACGTAGAAGGAGTTCATCAATGGCTTGGTGGAGCTGCTGAAGGAGAGCCTTGACGACATGCCCGCTGAGCTCAATGAGCAGGGGGAGTTGACCGTCGGCTTGGTGATGCTGCTGAAGAAGAGCATTACCTCAGAGAAGAAGGCGATCGGCGAAATCCTGCAACTTTAGGAGGACAAGGCGAAGCTCTTCCACGAGCTCGACCTGCTGAAGGAGGAGAACGCCGGCTGGAAGAAGCTGCATGAGAATAGTAGTTCCTCGATGAAGATGTTGCAGGCCCTCATCATGGAAAAGAAGGAGGAGTTGGCGAAGCTCCGCATCGAGCACCCGGCTTCTATCAAGGTACGTAATGCAGACGTGGAACAGATGATGAAGGCTCGCGTCGAGAAATCCTGCGTCATGGACAGAATGAAGAAGATGGCGGAGGAGACGCGCAAGGAGATGGAGGTCATGGAGGCGATGAAGAAGCAGTTACAACTCTGCGGCTAGCAACCCTTCATGTAGTAGAGAGCAGTGCCCCAGACTTGTGTGTGTGTCTTCCTTCTTTTTGTGGGTGATAATCTTCCTTCTTCTTTTGCTCCTGTGTTTCTTCTTTTGCTTCAGGTGTTTCACCGCACGTGTCACGTTCTCTATGAGGCATGAATAGAACAATGTTAACAATGAGATAACTAGCAAATTAGATCATTTTATCGCCATATGGCACTGGGCTGCCGTGTTTCGTGCTCCTCCGCCGTACTCCGGTGGAAAACTTGAGTATAGCGCATGGTTCTTTCCTCCTCCTCAGGTCGTCGGCACATTTATACGAGTAGTAAAATCACAAGGCCCCGCCTTCCGGCAGTAATGAACCGTCAAATCACAAAGGCCCTCGCCTCTGTTGAAACCGACCAAGCTAGACTGCCCCACCCTCTAGCCTTTTAAAACATGTATACTTTTGTAGAGTAGTAGTATCGATGGATTGCGCCATGAAGCAAAATTAACAAGATGAAATTAAAGAAAAAAGGTGGTACATATAGAGAGCGCTCGTCGCCAAATTATGCATATAGTACTATTAAAAAAGCTAGTACGTGCTTAAATGGGGTGCTAAATTCTATTAAATAAATTAGCATACCTATTTAATTCTTGGGTTCTTATTATTTATGCCACTAGTTGTGTATCACTACTCGGTTTTGCCATTAGAAGTTACAACTAGAAAATGCCATCCATCTGTGAGATGCCTGCTCAAAAATGCAATTAGATATCTCAAAAATGCCATCGTTAAGTTAGATGTTTGCTCAAAAATGCCATTAGACATTGTTATTTTCATGTCAAACCTGTTGACCATGTTATATGACAAAAATAAGCCGATTCTCACAATGATAAGTGTGGCCCCGCTTGTTAGGAGTAACCAAGCGAATAATTTTACAGGAAAATAAGAACGTTGTTGGGATCAAGTAGGCCCCGCACTTTATTTTACTATAGTGAGATAGAGGGAGAGCTGGCATGTTGGTCCATCGGTATTTATGTCATTATAACATGGAAAAAGAGATTTGAGTCACAATAATGGTGTCCAACACAACATACCCCTCAAATAAAACTAAGCACCCTGAAATTCTTTGACAAAACTAAGCACCCTGAAATTCTTTGACAACTAAACTACTGGCTATATGATGTTGGCCATATATATATTGTGCGTATATAATGTGAACAAACGAGTGGTAGTACTATACCATCTAAAAGATGAACTGTCAGAAATACTAGTATGTACGTCCTGAAGAGTTAAAGTAACGAGAAGAAACATAACATAGTTCTCTTGGGGGCTCAGCACAACACACCCCTTAAATAAAACTAAGCACACCTAACATTAAACTAAGCAACTAATCTGGTGGACACTGCCTTAGAACCACCATGAGCAATGACACTGCCACCTTACTCGGACGCCTCGTCCACGTCCTCGACTTCGTCCTTGTCCCTTGATACGTCTCCAACGTATCTATAATTTTGATTGTTCCATGCTATTATATTATCAACCTTGGATGTTTTATATGCATTTATATGCTATTTTATGTGATTTTTGGGAGTGACCTATTAACCTAGAGCTGAGTGCCAGTTTCTGTTTTTTCCTTGTTTTAGAGTATCACAGAAAAGGAAAATCAAACGGAGTCCAATTGACCTGAAACTTCACGGAACTTATTTTTGGACCAGAAGAAGCCCATGGAGTATCGGAGATGGACCAGTAGAGTCCCGGGCTGCCCACGAGGGTGGGGGCGCGCCCACCCCCCTGGGCGCGCCCCCTACCTTGTGGACAGCCCGGAGATCCACCGACATACTTCTTCCTCCTATATATACCCATATACCATAAAAACTTCAGGGAGCAGAATAGATCGGGAGTTCTGCCGGCAGAAGCCTTCGTAGCCACCGAAAACAAATCTAGACCCGTTCCGACACCCTGCCGGAGGGGGGAACCCTCACTGGTGGGCATCTTCATCATCCCGACGCTCTCCATGACGAGGAGGGAGTAGTTCACCCTCGGGGATGAGGGTATGTACCAGTAGCTATGTGTTTGATCTCTCTCTCTCTCTCTTGTGTTCTTGAGGTGATACGATCTTGATGTATCGCGAGCTTTGCTATTATAGTTGGATCTTATGATGTTTCTCCCCCTCTACTCTCTTCTAATGGATTGAGTTTTCCCTTTGAAGTTATCTTATCGAATTGAGTCTTTAAGGATTCAGAACACTTGATGTATGTCTTGCATGGGATACCCGTGGTGACAATGGGGTATTCTATTGATCCACTTGATGTATGTTTTGGTGATCAACTTGCGGGTTCCGCCCATGAACCTATGCATAGGGGTTGGCACACGTTTTCATCTTGACTCTCCGGTAGAAACTTTGGGGCACTCTTTGAAGTACTTTGTGTTGGTTTGAATAGATGAATCTAAGATTGTGTGATGCATATCGTATAATCATACCCACGGATACTTGAGGTGACATTGGAGTATCTAGGTGACATTAGGGTTTTGGTTGATTTGTGTCTTAAGGTGTTATTCTAGTACGAACTCTATGATGGATTGAACGGAAAGAATAGCTTCATGTTATTTTACTACGGACTCTTGAATAGATCGATCGGAAAGGATAACTTTGAGGTGGTTTCGTACCCTACCATAATCTCTTTGTTTGTTCTCCGCTATTAGTGACTTTGAAGTGACTCTTTGTTGCATGTTGAGGGATAGTTATATGATCCAATTATGTTATTATTGTTGAGAGAACTTGCACTAGTGAACGTATGAACCCTAGACCTTGTTTCAACGCATTGCAATACCGTTTACGCTCACTTTTATTACTTGTTACCTTGCTGTTTTTATATTTTCATATTACAAAAACCATTATCTACTATCCATATTGCACTTGTATCACCATCTCTTCACCGAACTAGGGCACCTATACAATTTACCATTGTATTGGGTGTGTTGGGGACACAAGAGACTCTTTGTTGTTTGGTTGCAGGGTTGCTTGAGAGAGACCATCTTCATCCTACGCCTCCCACGGATTGATAAACCTTAGGTCATCCACTTGAGGGAAATTTTCTACTGTCCTACAAACCTCTGCACTTGGAGGCCCAACAACGTCTACAAGAAGAAGGTATATCTTTAGATCTTGCAATCCAATCTTTTTGTTTCTTGTTTTAGCACTAGTTTAGTTTATAAAAAAACTAAAAAAATATGGAATTGAGTTTGCCTCATACGCTTCATCTTTTTAATATCTTTCGTGAGAATGATGGAAAGGAAAATTGTGCTCAAGTGCTAGAAGAAGAAGTCTATAAAATGTTTGGTACTGAATCTTTGAATGATGAGCATGATTTCAATGTTATTAGTATGAACTCTTTGAATATCCATAGTACTAATGATGATTGCACTAGTTATGATGAGAATGACTCTTATAAGCATGTTGATTTTTGTGGAGTGCATAGAGTTTGCAAGTACACACCAATTAGGGAAGATATATTTTTCAAGAGGCATAAGTACTTAGAAACTAAATGGTTGCAAGAAAGGCTAGATGTTTGTGCTGAAAATTTAAATTTTCTTAGCCGTACTTGTGAACTTTGCAATTGACGTGGTCATTTAACCATCTGATGCAAATTGTTTCATGATCTAATCGTTTCCAAAAATTGTGATGACTTGATTTCCCTTGCACATCATAATGAACTTAGTTTGCTTATGGGCTATGAAGAAATGAAACGTATAACTAACTATCTTCCAGTATTTGCCCGTGGTAAACTTCTTGATTTTGATCTAGAGGAAATTTACATGTATTGTGCGGTAAATACTCTATTGAAAATCCTTATATTGCAAATTACATAAAGAAAATAAAACAAATAGTTGATGAAGAGAATATAATGAAAGGGAAGAGACTTCCCAATATCCTCCTATTATTTCTTATGATGAATCAGGTAACGAGGAGGATCCTTCAATTCAACCAATCTCGTTAATAAGGAGCTACAAAAGGAGGATTGAACCCACACATGATTTGAAGAAGAAAAAGAAAAAATAGAGAAGTAAAGGTAAAAAGGTATCCCTCCCAAATGATGTTGCTCCTATTACTCCTTGTGATGATGATAATTGCTATACTATTGGTGTTGTCTATACTATTAATGATGAGAGTGATTATGCTTATGATATGAAAAGGCCCGAGCTTGGGGATGCTATGTTTGATGAAGATGATGTTTTTGAGAATATATTTGCTGCAATTAATGTTGGTACCAACCTTGGGGATGCTACGTTTAATGAAGATGATATTTTTAGTCTCCCAAGTTTTGATATGCAAATTTATAATGATGATAGCATGCCTCCTACTTATGATGATTATATTGATGAAAATGGGTTTGGAAGAGTGTCAACTTTAGGAAGTAATGATCCCACTATTTTGGAGGATGTTGAATCTTATTATGATAATTATTAAAGTGGATTTGGAGAGGTCATGACTTTATTTAGTGATGATTCCACTATCTTGGAAGAGGTTTCAATCGATTATGATGAGAACAAGGTTGCTACTTATGATAATTATTGTGATGATACATATGCTATAGAAAGTAGTGATGATTATATTTATAAAACTTGTCGTGATTATGATTACCTTTTTCTGAACATTACTCTTTTAATGTCGAAACAATTTATAGTATTCAAGTTTCTTATGATACTCCCACTATTCCGAATGCGAAGAATTTTGCTTATGTGGAGAGTAATAAAAATTCTATGCTTGTAGATCATGAAAAGAATGCTTTAGGTGCTGGTTATATTGTTGAATTCATTCATGATGCTACTAAAAATTATTATGAGGGAGGAATATATGCTTGTAGGAATTGCAATAATATCAAGTTTCCGCTCTATGTGCTTAAAGTTTTGAAGTTATGCTTGTTTTTCCTTCCTATGCTAGTGCAAAGAATTTGGCTAGCATGAGAGGGAAAGGAAAGCTCAACATGTTAGATGATCCATGACAATATAATTTATTTCAGATGTAAGAAAACATTACCCACTACGTTGTCTTCCTTGTCCAACGTCAACTCTTTAGCATGTTATATTTTAATGAGTGCTCACAATCATAAAAGATGTCCAAGATAGTATATTTATATGTGAAAACCTCCCTTTCCTTATTACTTCCTATTAATTGCAATGATGACCAAAACTATGTTTGTCAGCTCTCAACAACTTTTATTCATCATACTCGTTATATGTGAAGTCATTACTCTCCATAAGATCCATATGATCTCTCTACTTCTTTTTATTCTTTCTCTTATTTTATTCCCTCAAGATCATAGCAAAATAATCAGGCCCTTAACCCAACACTAATCTTTATTATATATAGCTCACGGACTCGATTACATAGAAGGATCATAAATCAAAACTCACAACTAGATCATACTAAAACTTTATTCTACTAGATCAAGATATTACCAAAAGGAACGAACTAAGAAAAATGGTAAAGATAAAAGTGATGGTGATACGATACTGGGGCAGTCCCCCAAGCTTGGCAGTTGCCAAGGGGAGTGCCCATACCCATGTGTTTATGTCTCCTTCTTCGGGGGTGGTGATGTGATATTCTTGGCGATGATGCCCCTCAGGATGCGATTCTCTTCCTCGAGCTTATTGACTTGCTGCTTGAGGTCCATTATTTCCTTACGGAGCTTGCCCGTGACTACTAAAGCTCCTTTCACCCAAGGATGTTGCATAGCTGCGGGAGAACAAGTAACACTCTTTATCATATTTTCATAAGAAAGAAATCTAACATTGGAAGGGATGACCGAGTTTGGAATAGCTGAGCTCTGTAGTTCTGTGATGCCCCGAGACCGATGTGCCAGGTGTCGTCCAGTTATTCGCTGTCGTTGCCATGTCATTTGCTTGTGTGTTGATTTTAATCATGTCATCATGTGCATTGCATCATCATGTTTTCAAAACCTGCATCCGTCCGGGTTCCCCCAGTTCCTTCTGTTGTCCGTTCTGAGCCCAGCCACACTTGCACGCGTCCACGGCACGCCCGAAATATTATTTTATAAGTGTCCGGGAAATGTTCTCGGAATGGGATGAAAGTTGGCGTGTGGTCTTATTATACTGTAGATAGACCGCCTGTCAAGTTTCATCGCATTCGGAGTTGGTTTGACGGCCCAACGATTAACTATAGCGGCAATATAGCCAGTCTAACGTCGGACGTTTTCGGTCTCCGGAAACAGTCACCGGGCCTCTCCTCTTCTCTCTTCTCAGCCCTTTGCCTTCTGAACTACCTCTCACCGCCATTCCCTACCTAACCTCTCTCGTCAGCCCGCGAACCTCCTCGCGCGCGCGTCCAAAAATTGTCCCGGACCCGACCGGAGCAGTCGTCACCATCGTGTCCGGATCATCCCCAAACATCTACAAAACATCTCCGTCTTGTTTATTGGACTTCCTAACCTATATTTTTCTCAGCCGTCTGATTTAGATCGAATGGCTTCCATTAGTCTGCATTTAGACCCACTCACTATATAAACCTGCAACCCTAAATTCTAGGGGCCTTGTCCCATCCATCCTTTCCCATCGCGCCGCCACCCACTCAGCATTTTCATCGGGATCCCTCCCGGTCCACCCACCTCTCCTCGATTTCAGTCACCGGCCAATCGCCGTCGAACCTACGCAGCCGGTGCTCTCCTCCGTTTCCTCTCGATCTCTTCCCACCAACCCCAGCCACTCCTCTCGATCCAACCTCTCCTCTGCCCAAGCGCCGAGGGCACACGTCCTCGCACCGGTGGTCGCAGGCCAGCAGCCGCAGCCCCGCGCGTAGCCCGAGCCTCCCCTGCATCCTCGTCGTTGTTCGTGCCTCCCGCACCTGAGGCCCCGATCTCCTCCTGTGATGCCCGCCGCTGGAGCTCCTCCTTGCCCGCGCCTGGAGGACGCCTAGCAGTCGACGCTCCTCCCCAACCCTCTGCATCGCCCGGATCCAGCTGGGTCCATGCTTCCCCGCCGTCGTAGTTTCGCGTCAGATCCGGCCGGTAACCGCCGGATCTCGCCGCCTCCGCCATGGATCCCTCATCCCCGACCTCTTTTGCTGCTTCTGACGTCCCACCGCCGTCTTCCCGGAGCCCCAAGTTCCCTCGCCGTCCCCTGCATCGCGCCAGACGCCGCCCTCGACTGCTGCAGAGCTGCCTCGTCCCGCCGCGCTGAACCGCTGTTGTTTGCCTCATCAGATAGTGCGAGAGGAGCCCGGTCCAGCCGCGCATTGACTGCGCTGGCCAGCTGCGTGGGCCGGTCTTCTCTCCCGCCGCGGCCCAGCACCGCTTCCAGCAATGCCCGGCTCTGTGAGGCCCAATGTGAGGTAGCCCATCTTCGGTTGCTCTTGTAGAGTCCAGTTCGGGCAAGTTTTTGCCTGACTCATGTTTTTTTCCGTGGAGTGATTTATCTATTTATCCAGGAATTTGCAGATTTACAGAAAACCCCTTGCACAACATGCATATAATAACTCAAATTTGTGCATCGGATTAAAATGAATTATATATGAAATATGCTTAGTTTTTCATCTAGTTTCATAATATGTCATTTTCATCCGTGTTTGAGATGTTTAAAATGATGTTTGCTTTAATTTGCTCCTATGCCATGCTAAAATGCTTTATTTCATAACTATATAACCGTAACTCGGAATTTAATAAACTTTATATGTAAATGGGGTAGAATTTTGCCTAGTTTAACATGGTGGCTTTACTTTGCATGTTTAACATCTATAAATTATGGTTTAGGGCAGAACAGTACCAAACCTAATATAGGCATATGAGGATTTTCCGGAAATGTCGTTTTGTTGTTCTGGCCTCATTTAAACTTGCCTAGTTAGATAGTTTCATTATGCTTCACCTCTTGCCATGTTAACCAACATTTAATATTGTTGAGTACTTAAACGGGAGAGAACTAAATAATTTTTGTGGTGTTTCGTCATTATGCAACGGAGTTGCATATTGTGCTCCACTTAATTTTAGGATTGTTTATGCACTTTTCCATGCCATGCTTCATTAAACCGGACATGCATCATACTTGATTGTGCATCATGCCATGTTCATGTCGTGGTTGTTTACTATGTTGTTTGCTTCTTTCCGGTGTTGCTTCTTCGGGTTGGTTCCGATAATGTCGCGTTGTGAGGATTCGTTCGACTACGTCTGTTTGTCTTCTTCATGGACTCGTTCTTCTTCCTTGCGGGATTTCAGGCAAGATGACTATACCCTCGAAATCACTTCTATCTTTGCTTGCTAGTTGCTCGCTCTTTTATTATGCCTATGCTGCGATACCTACCACTTGCTTATCATGCCTCCCATATTGTTAAGCCAAGCCTCTAACCCACCTTGTCCTAGCAAACCATTGTTTGGCTATGTTACCACTTTGCTCAGCCCCTCTTATAGCGTTGTTAGTTGCAGGTGAAGATTGGAGTTTGTTCCATGTTTGGAACATGGATATTTTGTTGGGATATCACAATATCTCTTATTTAATTAATGCATCTATATACTTGGTAAAGGGTGGAAGGCTCGGCCTTATGCCTGGTGTTTTGTTCCACTCTTGCCGCGCTAGTTTCCGTCATATTGGTGTTATGTTCCCGGATTTTGCGTTCCTTACACGGTTGGGTTATAATGGGAACCCCTTGACAGTTCGCTTTGAATAAAACTCCTCCAGCAAGGCCCAACCTTGGTTTTACCATTTGCCTCACCACCACCTACTTTTCCCTTGGGAGTCGCTCTCTTGAGGGTCATCTTTATTTTAACCCCCGAGCCAATGCTTCTCTAAGTGTTGGTACGAACCGGGCAGCCTGCGGGGCCACCTCGGGGAAACTCGAGGGCTGATATTACTCGTACCTTGACCTATCTGAGTGTGCCCTGAGAACGAGATATGTGCAGCTCCTATCGGGATTTGTCGGCACATTCGGGCGGTGTTGCTGGACTTGTTTTACCATTGTCGAGGATGTCTTATAGCCGAGATGCCGAGTCTGATCGGATTGTCTTGGGAGAAGGAATATCCTTCATTGACCGTGAGAGCTTGTGATGGGCTAAGTTGGGACACCCCTACAGTGTTTTGAACTTTCGAAAGCCGTGCCCGCGGTTACGGACAGATGGGAATTTGTTAATGTCCGGTTGTAGAAAACCTGAAGTTGATCTTAATTAAAATACATCAACTGCGTGTGTAACCGTGATGGTCTCTTCTCGGCGGAGTCCGGGAAGTGAACACGTTGTTGGAGTTATGCTTGACGTAGGTTGTTCTAGGCTCACTTCTTGATCATAGTTTTATCGACCATGCCTTGCCTTCTCTTCTCGCTCTCATTTGCGTATGTTTAGCCACCATATATGCTAGTCGCTTGCTGCAGCTCCACCTCATACCTTTTACCTTACCCATAAGCTTAAATAGTCTTGATCGTGAGGGTGTGAGATTGCTGAGTCCCCGTGACTCACAGATACTTCCAAAACCAGTTTGCAAGTGCTGATGAAACTGCGCAGGTGACGCAACCGAGCTCAAGGAGGAGCTAGTTGAAGATCATGTTCGTTATGTTGTTCCGTTTCCAGTTTGATCAGTAGTGGAGCCCAGTTGGGGTTGATCGGGGATCTGTGCAGCATTTGGGGTAGTCTTCTTTTATTTTGGTTCCGTAGACGGACCTTGATTGTATCTGGTTGATGTAATGCTTTATTCATGTATTTTGTGAAGTGGCGATTGTAAGCCAACTATGTACCTCCTTTCTTATTCATTACATGGGTTGTTGTGAAGATTACCTCACTTGCGACATTGCTTTCAATGTAGTTATGCCTCTAAGTCGTGCTTCGACACGTGGGAGATATAGCCGCATCGAGGGCGTTACAAGTTGGTAATCAGAGCCTTCCCCGACCTTAGGAGCCCCCTGCTTGATCGAATCATTGGTGTTGTTGAGTCTAGAAAAATGTTTTGAGTCTTTTAGGATTATATATATCGGAGAGTGGGATTCTTTTTACTCCTCAGTCCCTTCATCGCTCTGGTGAGGCATCCTGACATAGAGTTTTGACTCTTCTCTTCTCAAATTTTCACTAAATTTTTTTTTAGGATCACGCGGGTATCTTGGAATCGTTCTGATTGTTTCGTGATGAGAACGTTGTTCTTGGTGCCTCCTGATATTTAGGGGTTGTGGCACTGTGCCGGGGGTTGAGCTCCGAGGTGTTGTCGTCACAATTTTATCGTTGCAGTTCTGGAATACCTGAGTTTCACCGACATCGAAAATCTCTTTTATGCAGTTGTTGGTGAGATAACCTCGACACCACCCAGTACTGGGGCGGGAGTTCGGGAGTATTGCCATAACTCGTATAACATATGCTTTTCGAAGGTTGAGGTAAACGATTTCCGAAGGTTTCTTGGTTATGTGTTGAAGGATGGATATAGCTGGATTTGCTAGTTTTGTGTGAGATATTATGTTTCCCCTGTGTCCCCAACACCTGATTGCATAACCAGAAAGTTTCGGGAGTTTATAAGTGGGAATTCAAGTAGCTCTTAGGATATCTTTCCGACAGATGTATGATATGAAATTGGGGTTCGACGTCTAGTGGTCCACCTATCCACGGTTGGTTTTACAGTGGTCTCGTTGTGTCTTAAAGAGGCCTTGGCTATGCCGACTCGGGGACGCTTGGTATGTCATGTGCACTGCCTTGTACATGATGGTGCTGTACGATCGAGCCTGTGTAGGCCCCACCATGAAAACTTCGGATGAAATCTCTATCATATGTTTGTTCCGGCTTATTCTGCAAGCCAATCCTTTGTTTTGTTTTTTGAGCTGGGGTATTCGAGTTGCTTCGAAGTCAAATGTTGATTCCACACCTTCTCTAAACGATGTCTAAATATTTCTATGGGAATACTAATCCTTCTTGATCATCGAGACTGTCATGTCAATCCTTTTCAATCAGCGTGTTTCTCTTCAAGTGGATCCAATCTTTTTCAACATTTGCAAGATCCAATCTCAGTTTTTTGTCAACGGTGTTTGCTTCATCCGTCTCCAAGTTGCCTTTGTTTTCCCGCCCTCCCTCCCTTGTTTTCTTCAAGGACTCAGATTTCTTAATCGAGTATCTATCTTATTGATGGGAAGTCTCTCCATTCTTTTCCTTCAATGTTCTTATCCGGTGATTCGCATGAAGATACTAACGGAGCCTCAAGTTCATCATTATTTGTTTTTTTCTTCTCTGGTGGAACCAATTCAAGCTTTTGGTGTTGACCATATCCCTTTTCCTTCGTTTCTAATGCTTTCTTATGCTGGTGCACTTCTAAATTATTCACCTCTCGTTTTCCATTTGTTCCGTTGTACTGAAGATATCTCGGAAGATTAGTGCTTCTATTCTTGATCAATCCAAGCTATTTTCGAGGTCTTACCTTATTCAAGCCATTTAATTCAACCGGTGCATTCTCTCTTTTAAATCGTTCCACGGTGTTTCTTTTGAGTGGGCCCTAACCCATAGGTTTTTTCCCAGGATCTTACCCGACTCTTCTAATTTTCCCGGAGCAATTCTTAAATTCTTTTCAAAGTCTGACGTAAGAATGAGTTATCATCAGTCATATGTATTTCTCCAAGATCTTTCAAATTCTTTTCATCGTTGGTTCTACCTTTCTAATTTTCATCCCGGAGTATCTCAACAATTTGGTGGTGTTTCTCATCGTCATTCTCAGATTTTGAAGACCGAAGAAGATTTTTTTTCTCAATCTTGCTCCATTCTCTTCAAGATTCATGGCTCTAGCTTCGTGCCATCCTCCGATAATCGTTTTCATTCGTGAGAATTCTTTTCAACCATCCGGAGCATTTCATGAGTTGTTTCCATTTCTTTCCTCTGAAGGCCATCTTTTCAAATATTATTCATTCCAGATTTCAGCTATCATTCTCCAAACCTTACCGGTGCATCATTCAAGTATTCTCTAATCAGCTCGTCATCTCTTCGTTCTCATATATCTAAATCCTCTCAAGTATCCTCATTCATTTCATAATTCTCCCCGGTGTTTCCTTATCTTTTCTTCGTTCACTTCCTATTCTTACGGTGGTTCGTTCAAGATTTCTTTTCCTTATCAATTCATTTGTTGTTTCGATTCCACCGGTGGTTCATTCAAGACCTTCTCAAATTTACGTTATATGTATCTTAATCTTTTCTACGAGAATAAGTGGCATGCCAAATCCATTGATTGTCATCAATCCAAATTGGTGAAGATACGCATAATGTAATTCTTATTCTTATTTCATCGAGTAAAATCAATTTCTTCTTTCCGGAGTGGTTCATCATATCACATTCTCGGTTCGAGATGCCTTATCTTTTCTTTACCAAGAGTTCCAAGCTTTTGTAATTATATCACCACAAAGATTCATCTAAATCTTTACAAGGATTCACCTTGTGTTTTCAACTTCTCTTACCATCCGTTTGATCATCCTTTTGTTACCGGAGTTCTTCATGAAGGTTCAACATGACGGGTTCATCAAGGATTTAATACCTTCTCGAAGTGATCATCAAGATTCTTTTCAGAGGAACTCAAGCATTCTTCATCTTGCATTCCGGAGTGCAATTCTCCCTTCCATATCATTGGAGGTGGTATTATGTCATTCTTGATAATTTGAGTTCATGTTTCATGATTCACATGTTGTTAAGAATGAGATATATTAAATCCATCTATCTCATCATTGGAGTTATCTTGGGTTAAAAATTTCAACTAAAGCCTTCCCTAAGGATTGTTGCTATTTATGGTGCTCTTAAAGGACCCAAGTTCTTCTTTATCCTTCCGATGAACAAGTTCCTCGTCTTCTTGTTCTTATCAATCCAATCTTGTTTTCGTTAGTGGCAGAATTTCACCTTAAGTTTTGAGATGTTCTCCATAAGCCCACTACAAGCTTATCTTTTCGTTGTTGGTTTTCCAACAAGTCCATTCGAACCTTCTCCTAAAGATGCTTTTGCAAACTCATTTAAGGTAGAAGATGTTGTTTTCTCCTCCATTCTTTCCATTCCATTTCTCTCTTTTCTTCCGGAGGCATTGTGTTGTTTGTAACACCCCGGATATGATTTACCCAATATGTAATCCAACTCTTGCCGTTTCCGGCCTTAAGTTATTTTATTTTCTTGGGTTCGGGTCTTTGTCTCCGTGTGTCTTTATCGTTGCCATGCATCTCATATCATGTCATCATGTGCATTGCATTTGCATACGTGTTCATCTCATGCATTCAAGCATTTTCCCCGTTGTCCGTTTTGCATTCCGGCGCTTCGTTCTCCTCCGGTGGTCATTTCTAGCCTTCTTTCGTGTGTGGGGATTAATTTCCGTATTGGACCGAGACTTGCCAAGCGGCCTTGGTTTACTACTGGTAGACCGCCTGTCAAGTTTTGTATCATTTGGACTCCGTTTGATACTCCAACGGTTGACTGAGGGACCGAAAAGGCCTCGTGTGTGTTGCAGCCCAACACCCCTCCAATTTGGCCCAAAACCCACCTAACTCTGCTCCATCACCTAGAGCGTTCGATCACGATCGCGTGGCCGAAAACCGCACCTCATTTGGACTCTCCTAGCTCCCTCTACCTCTATATAAAGACCCCTTCCCCGAAATCCGGATCTCCCTCTCCGAAACCCTACAAATTCCCTTGCGCCACCGCCGGACACGTTCGTCCTGGGCGGACAAAGCCGCCGCCGCCATCCGCGCCAACCACGTCCTGCCACGTGGCGTCCGCCGCCTGCCGCCGCCCGAGGCCCGCTTGGGGCCCCCGCGAGCCCATCGCCGCCGCCTGCCTCCTCCTCAGCACGAGCCAGCGAGCTCCGCCACCCCGCCTCCTCGTCGCCGGCCGCCGCCTCCTCCTCCTCGCCTACCGCGCTCGCCGCCGCCTCCGCCACCGCCATCACCACCGCCGCACGGCCCGGCGACCTCCTCCTCATCCTCGTACTCCGGTGAAGCCCCGGCGTCGATCCTCGGCTTCTGCGCCGCCGTGCTACAGTGTTTGTGCCAGATCTGAGATCCGGTGAACAGTAAACCCTAATCCGGAGGTTGATTTTTCCCTAAGTCCCGAAATTCTCAGATCCAAGTGCCAATGTTCGTAGCTCCGTAACTTTGCATCCGTAGCTCCGATTCATGCATATAGCATATCAAAATGTTCATCTCAGAGAGTACATCAATTCATTCCATTGCATCATTTTCATTTGAGTTCATCTTGATGCCCTAAATGCTGTTAGAAGAGGGTACTTGAGTTAATTGTCAGATCTGCTACTCCATCTTAGACATTTGTCATTTTTGCAATGATTATTGTGTGCATGATATGTCCATGAGCTCTACATATGTTTTGTTAAGGGTTTTGCCATCTTTCCAGAGGTGCAACCCATGTATTTTTGTGATGTGTGTGGTGACTAGTGCAATCTTGCAAAGTGAGGCACTTGGTAATTCTGTTTTCGGGGACTTAGCATTTCCACCAAGTCCTTGAGCTGTTTAGTTCGTGATGTCATATGTTCATGTTGTTTCCTAGTGATCGGTGCCTCTTTTTAGGATGATCAGTAAGGATGTTTTGTTAATCTTGTAGTGCTCTATCCATCCATGTATTTGTTTGCATATATGGAGCACCCTAGCTTGAGTCAATCGAGCTCTACTTTTGCTACTTTGTGAATCTGGGCAGATTGTCAACTTGTTTACAATTTTGCCGATGATGTTGTAGTTGATCCGTGCATGCCATGCTATTGTTCTTGCCATGTCTAGCTTGCATTTTGTGCCTTCTTAATGGATGTATGCTTAGCGTATAATGACTTTCTCCGTAGTGAGTGCATCGAGCTCGTAAGCATGCCTACTTGATATCTGTTTTCAGCATGTCCCAGTTTTCACTAAGTCTGAAAACTGATTATGTTTTTGCTATGTTCACATGCTTGCAAATGCATTTTGTGATCCCTTTTGGCACAAGGTCACTAAGGGACTTTTGTTAAGCTCTTTGAGTAGCTCCATGCCATGCTTTACTTTTTCATGTTCAGATCCTGTAGCATGTAATTTTGTTGCTCCGAAGAGGGCTACCTGATCTGAAATTCCAGACAAGTGTTAATTTCACTAAGTCTGAGATCTGTTTTCCATATGCATTTTTGCCATGCTTGTTTGAACCTGTTAATGGATGAATTGGCCGTAGCTCAGTGTTAGACATTTGTCAAGTATCTTGAATGCATCCCTGCCATGTATTTTGTTGTCATGTTTGGGTGCTGTAGCATGTTCATCTCATTGCATTTAGATGCCTACTTGCTGTAAATCGCAGAGCGGTGTCATATTTGAATCGCTTGCCATTTCCAAACCGTAACTCCGATTCCGGTGATCTTTATATCGTTTTCAAGCGATTTCATCTCACCTTTCCAGTGGCACACTTGGTTTTCCAAGTTGAGGCCAGGTTCATGCTTTTCCTGTCATATCTTGCATATGCATCCCGCATCGCATCCCGCATAGCATACCATGTTTGCATCATCTTGTTTGATCTTTGCACGTGGTTGATTGTGTTCTTGTTGCTTGTTTGTATTGTTTGGGTAGAGCTGGGAGACGAGTTCGCTAACGAGGAGCCCGTTGAGTTTTCTTTCGAGGATCCAGTCAACTCTGACAACTTTGCAGGCAAGATGATCATACCCTCGAAATCACTACTATCTTTGCTATGCTAGTTTGCTCACTCTTTTGCTATGCGAATGCTAAGATGCCTACCACTTGCTTTCAAGCCTCCCAAATTGCCATGTTCAGCCTCTAACCCACCATTATCATAGCAAACCGTTGATTGGCTATGTTACCGCTTTGCTCAGCCCCTCTTATAGCGTTGCTAGTTGCAGGTGAAGATTGGAGACCGTTCCTTGTTGGAACATTTATTTACTTGTTGGGATATCATTATATTGCCATGTTATGTTAATGCATTTATATACTTGGTAAAGGGTGGAAGGCTCAGCCTCTTGCCTAGTGTTTTGTTCCACTCTTGCCGCCCTAGTTTCCGTCATATCGGTGTTATGTTCCCGGATTTTGCATTCCTTACGCGGTTGGGTTATAATGGGAACCCCTTGATAGTTCGTCTTGATTAAAGCTTTTCCAGCAATGCCCAACCTTGGTTTTACCATTTGCCACCTAGCCTCTTTTTCCCTTGGGTTTCCGGAGCCCGAGGGTCAACTTATTTTAAGCCCCCCCCCCCCCCCGTGCCAGTGCTCCTCTGAGTGTTGGTCCAACCGAGCGATGTCCGGGGCTACCAGGGGCAACTCTGGGCTGGCCTACCCGACGTCTTGCTCATCTGAGTGTGCCCTGAGAACGAGATATGTGCAGCTCCTATCGGGATTTGTCGGCACATTCGGGCGGTGTTGCTGGTCTTGTTTTAACCTGTCGAAATGTCTTGAAAAACCAAGATACCGAGTCTGATCGGAACATCTCGGGAGGAGGTCTATTCCTTCGTTGACCGTGAGAGCTTGTCATGGGCTAAGTTGGGACTCCCCTGCAGGGTTTTGAACTTTCGAAAGCCATTCCCGCGGTTATGGGCAGATGGGAATTTGTTAATGTCCGGTTGTAGATAACTTAAACATTAACTTAATTAAAATGAATCAACTGTGTGAGTTACCGTGATGGCCTCTTCTCGGCGGAATCCGAGAAGTGGACATGGTGTTGGAGTAATGTTTGTCGCAGGATTGCCCTCTTTAGTTATGCGTTCGCGCTTTGCCCTCTCTTCTCGCTCTCTTTTGCGAATAGGTTAGCCACCATATTTGCTAGTCGCTTGCTGTAGCTCCACATATATTTACCTTGCGTTACCTATTAAGCTTAAATAGTCTTGATCACGAGCGTGCGAGATTGCTGAGTCCCTGTGGCTCACAGAGTACTCTTATAGCAGATGCAGGGCCTGATGATACAACTCCAGATGGCGCCTTTGAGCTCAAGTGGGAGTTCGACGAGGACTCTCTGTGTTACTATGTTTCTTTTCCTGATGATCAGTAGTGGTGCCCAGTTGGGGTGATCGGGACCATGTCGCTTGTTGGGTTGTTTTTTATTTTGGCGCCGTAGTCGGGCCATGAGTGTTTGGAGGATGTATGTTATTTATGTATTTGATTGACGTGGTGAGTGGAAGCCAACTATGTTATCCCTTTTATTTATCTATATTACATGGGATGTTTGTGATGATTGCCTGACTTGCGACATATGCCTTCAATGCGATTATGCCTCTAAGTCGTGCCTCGACACGTGGGAGATATAGTCGCATCGAGGGTGTTACATTGTTGCTCTCTTCAACCCTTCTTCTTGTTCTTGTCAGGACCTTGTTCTTTTCATGCTTATCCATTTAACCGGAGTGTCGCGTCCTCTTTTCAAGTATCCTCTCATCTTGTCAAGATCATGTTCAATTCCTTCCATTTCCAACCAGTGTGTTGTCATATTTGATCTCTATCATTCCGTGTGGTTCTTCTTTCAACCAGAGTGTTTGCATGTGCTTCTTGTTCATTGCAACCTTTATCTTTTGTCTTTCAACCTACAAGGTTCTAGTATTGATCCTTGTATCTCTTTTCTAATGGAGTGTTTTCAACTTCGTCATGTTTGTTGTATTCCATTCTCGAAATTGGTTCACCTCTCAAGGTTCTTTGGTCTCACTCGTTTGTCAAAGAAGAAACTTAGTTTTACCTCTTATCTTCCTCTTCCTTTTCCCTCCGGTGCCATTCTAGATCTTGGGACGAGATCCTCTCGTAGTGGTGGAGTGTTGTGACGCTCCGAGACCAATGTGCCAGGTGTCGTCCAGTTATTCGCTATCGTTGCCATGTCATTTGCTTGTGTGTTGCTTTTCATCATGTCATCATGTGCATTGCATCATCATGTTTTCAAAACCTGCATCCGTCCGGGTTCCCCCAGTTCCTTCTGTCCTCCGTTCCGATGGATTTATGATGAGAACGTTGTCTTGGTGCCTCCTGTCAGGGGTTTAGTGGAAGTGTCCCAGGGAGTTGAGCTCTATGGTGTTGTCATCATAATTTTATCGTTGCAGTTCTGGAATACTTGAGTTTAGTACGTCGACATCGAAAATCTCTTTTATGCAGTTCGTTGGTGAGATAACCTCGACGCCACCCAGTACTGGGGCGGGAGTTCGGGAGTATCGCCATAACTTGTATAACGGATGCTTTTCGAAGGTTGAGGTAGATGGTTTCCGAAGTTTTTCTTGGTTATGTGTTGAAGGATGGATACAGCTGGATGTAGGATTTGCTAGATTTGGGTGAGATATTATGCTTCCCCTGTATCCCCAACACTTGATTGCATAACCGGAAAGGTTCGAGAGTTTCATAGGTGGGAATTCTTGTAGCTCTAGTTCTTCTTCCATGGATATTGGTTTGAGATTGGGATTTCTTACCGATTATTCGTTCTTGATCTGTACCTTGTTGATTTACTTCTTCTACCTAATTCTACGTGGCTTCTCAATTTATGGATATGTGACCATTTCAAGAGGAATGCATTCGTTCATTTTGTTCGGATGTGAAGACTTTATGTTGCAATTTTCATTCCGTTGGATTCAGCTTCATTTTATCTGTCTATGTGCTAACGGTGGTCAACCTCTTCAGGATGGCTCCCGCTAAGAGCACCAATCAGAACCAGAATCAAGATCCGCCACCACCTCCACCTCCTCCGGAGGCATGGCAAGCTCTGATGGCTGCAACCAATGCGAAGACACAGTTGATCATGCAAATTCTTCAAGAGCGCAATCAAGGCAATCAAGGGAACCAAGGCAACAATCAGAATCACTTTGCTACACTCAACCAGTTCCTTGCTAATGGGCCAAAGACTTTCAGCAATTGTGTTGAGGCAACCGATGCTGACGATTGGCTTGTGGATCTGTCCAAGCATTTTGAGTGCAGTAACGTCAGGCCTAAGGATTTCGTCAAGTTCGCTTCCTTCCAGCTCAAAGATCAAGCTGCAGAGTGCTTCCAGCAGTACAAGGATTCCAGAGGTGGACGTGTTATCACTTGGGATGAATTTCGCCAAGATTTCCGAGCTCATCACATCCCCCAGAGTGTGACTGAAAGTAAGCGTGAGGAATTCCGCAACCTGAAGCAAGGCTCTTTGTCTGTCTATGACTACAACAAGTTGTTCCAGAAGCTCGCCCGCTTTGCCAAGCAGGACGTTCCTGATGAGAAGAGCATGATATACCAGTTCAGGGGTGGTCTCAGAGAAGAAATTCAGCTAGCTCTTGTTCTCTTTGAGCCCTTGAGGTACGACGAGTTCTACAACATGGCATTGAAGCAAGAGGCCGCTCAGTTGAGGTGTGATGCTTCCAAGAAGCGAGTCAGAGATGCTACTCCTTATTCCTCTACTCAAGTGGCCAAGCAGCAGAAGTATTGGCTTCCTCCTCCTCCGTTCCATCAGCCGTATCAGAAGAGCAATGGTGGCAGTGGTTCTTCTCACCCACCCAACCATGGCTTTCAGAACAAGACTTCGTCTCAACCTCCAAGATCGAGTGCTCCATACCACCATCCGCTTTCAGAGGTCACGTGCAACAAGTGCCAACAGAAGGGTCACTATGCCAACAAGTGTTTCAACCAGAGGCGTCTTCCTCCTCCTCCTCCTGTCAGATCGGCAAGTACAGCTCTGGTCAAGCATAACCCCAAGTACGCCAAGGTCAACTTGCTGAATGCAGCTCAGGCGGAGGACTCGCCAGATGTGATTATGGGTAACCTTCCTGTTAACGATGTTCCCGCAAAAGTACTTTTTGACACTGGTGCATCTTTATCATTTTTATCGAAGCCTTTTGCATCCATGCATGATGTGCATACTATTGATTTGCCTAAGCCGATAGCGGTCTCTTCTCCGGGTTTGTTCATAAACACCAAAATGATGGCTCTGGATGTTACTATCACGTTGGGCGATTACAAGTTTCTTTCTTCTCCAATGGTTCTTGGCAACTCGGATATTGATCTTATTCTCGGAATGGATTGGCTTTCTAAGCACAAGGCGCATCTTGATTGTGCAGCCAGGCAGATTCAATTGACTCATTTGTCTGAGGATGTAATTGTCTTTGCCGCTCGTGATGATACCATCCGTCTGTTTTCTCTCAATGAGAAGGGTGAACTGGATGCTATCTCGCAGATTCTAGTTGTTTGTGAATATCAAGACGTCTTTCCAGAAGAGCTTCCAGGAATGCCTCCGCACCGGCCAGTTGAATTCGTTATTGATCTTGAGCCTGGTACGGAACCTGTGTGCAAGCGTCCTTACAAGCTCGGACCTGAAGAGTTGAAGGAGCTGAAGAAGCAACTCAATGTTCAAGAAAGAATGGGTCTCATCTGGCCTAGTTCTTCTCCATGGGGTTGTGGTGTTCTTTTTGTGAAGAAGAAGGATGGAACGGACCGACTTTGTGTTGATTACCGTCCATTGAACAAGAAGACCATCAAGAACAAATACCCACTTCCCAACATCAACGAGCTGTTCGAACAACTCAAAGGCGCCCAAGTATTCTCCAAGCTTGATCTCCGTATGGGTTATCATCAGATTCGAATCCGTGAGCAAGATATTGCCAAGACGGCTTTCAGGACAAGCTATGGTTCATATGAATACACTGTCATGTCTTTTGGCCTCGTCAACGCTCCTCCGACGTTCTCTCGTATGATGAACTTCATCTTCAATGCCTACACCAATGACTTTGTTTTGGTCTATCTCGACGACATTCTGGTTTTCTTGAAGAAGAAGGAAGATCATGCCAAGCACTTGCGTTTGGTTCTCGACAAGCTGAGGGAACACCAGTTCTACGCCAAGTTCTCCAAGTGCGAATTTTGGCTCGATGAGGTTCTTTATCTTGGTCACATCATCTCTGCCAAGGGCATTGCTGTGAATCCTGAGAAGGTGTCTGCAATTGTGAATTGGGAACCTCATCAGAACGTGAAGCAACTCCGTAGCTTCCTCGGTCTCGCAAGCTATTGTCGAAGATTCGTTGAAAACTTTTCTAAGATCGCGAAGCCTCTCTCAAATCTTCTCCAGAAGCACGTCAAGTACGTTTGGTCTCCGGAGTGTGACATTGCTTTCAACACTTTGAAAGAGAAATTGATCACTGCTCCAGTTCTGACTCCGCCTGATGAGTCCAAGCCGTACGAGGTCTTTTGTGATGCCTCTCTCCAAGGTCTCGGTGTAGTATTGATGCAAGAGAAGAAAGTTGTTGCTTATACCTCTCGCCAGTTGAAGCCTAATGAGAAGAACTACCCCACTCATGATCTCGAGTTGGCGGCAGTTGTGCATGCTCTTTTGACTTGGAGACATCTCTTATTGGGAAGAAAAGTGGACATTTTCACTGATCACAAGAGTCTCAAGTACATCTTCACCCAGCCTAATCTCAATCTTAGGCAAACTCGATGGGTCGAAATGATTCAAGAGTATAATCCGAGTATCGAGTATACTCCAGGCAAGGCCGATGTGATTGCTGACGCATTGAGCAGGAAGGCTTACTCCAGGCAAGGCCGGTATGTTACTAAGCTCGAGAACAACCTTGCTTTTCAGGGCAATATGATATGATCAAAGAGTGAGGGATTGGCACAATCCTAATCCATTGATCGAAGTGTGCACCAGAAATATGGACTAGGTAGCACGATCAGTCTTAGAATGATAATTCAATAACCAACACGCTAAGGATGAGGGTATTGTCCATTAACTACCAAGCAACGGGGTTGCTAGGAGTATTGATTTCACACACCATGATTCACTTGTCGACATACCGGTTGCAACAACACTGAAACCGAGAAATGAACAATGATGGAGAGAGTATCACTGTGTCAAGAATTCATGAGAGATGTGCAATTCTCACGACGCTCTTGACATAAAGTGGGTAATACTTTAGGGTAGAACAGAACCAAAGCTGGGTTGCATTTTGATCTGCGGAATACAACCACTTTGACCCGATCCCAGAAATGGATGAGGTACTGGAGTTTGTTTCTCCTAGTCATTCTAAAATAGAACGGCTCGACGGACCACAAGAATAAAAGGCACCGATGAACACAAATGCACAACTATTCCTGACTATCAATTGATAGACGAAGGTCAGAAAACAACTAAAGAGGGACAACTCAAGGAACATATAACTTTCTGAGTTGTGGATGCATAGATTAGTGTGTCAAATGAGTTCAACATATTTCTTCTGGATAACCCACGCAGAAAGGTAGAACTGGCAGAGCCACAATATAGAATGGAGAACTCATCAAGAGCACTCTGTCGTGACCTTTTGGTTCAAAAGAACTCCTGCTAAGAATGGTTCATGATAATTGGAAGAAGGATATACCACGAACCTCGAGGACTATCGCAAAGGTTTACTAATGTCCTAAGGAACTAGCAAACACTATCAACATGAAGTAGGTAGGGTGAGTCTCGGGTTCAAAACCCAGGAATAAAATGCCTACTAACTAAATGGCACCACGGGATGCTTTCGAGAATGAGGCCCGGAATCATCACACTGGGAACGCAAAACATGGCTAGATCACTAGGTGGCACTCTAAGACACCTAGGGTCATAATAATAGTTCCAACATAAATGCCGAGGCAACGGAGTACCTCAACTCACCAATTAGTGTGATTAACCTGGCCTAACTGGACATCAGGACAGGGGAAAGGATTTGCAAATGCATCAGACTATTTAGAAACCTGGGATGACTCGGACAGCATAACGACTGTAAATGCTCAAAAAGATTTGAGACATCCCACAAAATGGTGGCATAACCACTCAGAAGCACAATATCAAGGTGCTGAGGCCAGTTATGAATATATGGAAGTAGTAGAAACTGAACTGGGCTTAAATCCAACAATCTTAGGCAACTACGGTTTGGTAACACGTCATCCTGATAGATAGATGAGAAGGCCTAATTCTTAATCCCCGTAGAAAGAAGAGGTTGACTCAGATCAGAAGGGCATAGGGTAAAGGAGTAAAAAGAGCCTTACGTTCCCTTCCACAATCAATTCCCTTACATAACTAAAGCATTTCTAGACTCAACTTCGACCAGTTTTGGCTTGGTAATCCTACAGGAAGTCAGGCTCTGATACCAACGTTGTCGGGACCCCGATCCTAGGTCACACCGATCTAGCATGTAACACATCATATCACTTTGTGGCCTCACGCACGGTATTTCCACGGGTGCCACCTTACCTGGCCCGGGACCGTTTGCGCCTTTTGGCTCACGTATATGATAGTGTCGCTAGCATCCATATGACAAAGAACCCGGGCCGACATGGCTAGTCGTGAACCCAAAGCGGCACTACCCCATGGGGACAGGCATACGTGTATCAACCTCGAGCATGTCGGTCAACAGCATGTGAATCCGGGCTGTAGCACTGGGCTAACAGGACTCCGGTAACCCGGGCTGTAGCAGGCTAGGCAGGACTCCGGATGTCACCGCGTGACATTTCCCCGAAGGGACAGACATAGGAACGAAGTGAATCACATGCCGGCCAGTCAAGTGTCCCGAACAGTAGTGCTGGGCTAGCAGGACTCCGGTGATCCGGGCTGTAGCGGACTACTATCGCTCAGAAGCACTAGACTACATTTCCCCATATGATAGGCTGCCAAGGATAAACAACTAGATAGTCGGATCCCACACATACCAAGCATTCCAATCATACACACAATATGCTCGATATGTGTGAATACAACATGGCATCACAACATAACTCTACAACTCAAGTATTAATTCATTAGGCTCCGAAGAGCCAGATATTACAAGCATGGGTCTCATGACCCAACAATCATAGCATACAAATCAAACACATGCGGAAGCTTAACATGTCTGAGTACAGACATCTATAAATGAAAAAGGCTAAGAAGCCTGACTATCTACCAAATCCTGCCGAGGGCACAAGATCGTAGCTGAGGTATCAAGCTAAACGTCGAAGTCCACGCGGAACTACTAGCGAGACTGAAGTCTCTCTGCAAAACATAAATTAAGCAAACGTGAGTACAAAGGTACTCAGCAAGACTTACATCAGAACTAACTACATATGCATCGGTATCAACAAGGGGGGGTGGAGTTTAACTGCAGCAAGCCAGCTTTGACTCGGTGGCTATTCTGAACTACGATTGCAAGCAACTCTTTTGAGGTGGCGCACATGAGTCCACACATTCACCAATCAATACACCACTATGGATCCGCTCTCGTCTCCCTACGAGAAGGCCATCCATAGCACTCACACTTATCTTGCGAGTTTTAGAGTATCCACTTTCACTTGTCTATGAACTATGCAAGGGGTCCAAGTTTCCATATCCGAGGAATCCGGCTATTCGAATAGATAATGATAACCCTGCAGGGGTGTACTTCTTCACACACGCTCTCACCACCTATAGCCCTGTACACGTCATGTACCTCGGCAACCTTCAAGCGGAAACCGGGCGAGGGTGTCGGCCACGGCCTACCTAAACACTTAAGTCTCTAGTCCAGGTTTATCGCCTATTCGGGTTCCATCCGCGAGGAGATCCGGCCGGAGTTTCGCTCACAGCCCCAAACGATGTGTGCAGGGTTCCTGAGACACCAAACGGGCGCCCGGTACACTGTGCCACAGTGTATCTACCGCAACATAGCCCACCCCTAGGGTCAGCGCTACGCACGGCCGCCAACACTTATCCTACAAACACCAGAAACTAGTTGCAACTCCTGGACAGAGTACTAGGGTGATTAAGAAGCCGAGAGGGTCCATTGGTTTCGGGCCCAATGCGCGGTAGTAACTGTTCATGGATCACAGACACAGAACTCAGTTCCTGAGGACGGCTGCAATGAGACAACCCACCATGTACTCCTACATGGCCTCTCACCGCTACCTTTACCAAATCGTGTTCACACACTTAGCTCTCAATAGTAGGACATGTTTACACACCTCCGATTCATCCCCGATGAATCGGACCTGACTCAACTCTAAGCAGTAGCAGGCATGACAACAAACATGAATGAGTAGGCACATCAGGGCTCAAACAACTCCTACTCATGCTAGTGGGTTTCATCTATTTACTGTGGAAATGACAGGTCATGCAGAGGATAAGGGGTTCAACTACCGCAACAAGTAACAGATGAATCGTTGTTGTCCTAATGCAGTAAAAGAGAGCAGGAGCGAGAGAGGGGGATTGTATCGGAATGAACAAGGGGGTTTTGCTTGCCTGGCACTTCTGAAGATATCATTGGGTCTTCATCAGTGTCAACGATCACATCGTCGGTACAACGTCTATCGAGAGGGGACAATTACCGGCAACAGAGAAAGAAATACAATCAATGCAATGCACAGTATGATGCATGATCATGACATGTCAATATGCTGTGGTTTGAGCTAATGCTACTAGCTATGATTTAAATGAAGTTGGTTTGAGTGCAAGATTCAAATTCCAACCCCATATATGATTATTTAAATGCCCTTTATTTGTTTTGTCCAAAACAGAGGACAAACATTGTTCAAACATGCATGAAAATGGTACAGATGGATTCCTTGAATTTTTCTGATAATTTTACATATATAATTTATCTTATTTGGAGTTACGGTTGAATTTCTATGATTTTTAGAAGTTTTGGGTATTTTCTGGAATTCATAAATCATTTAGGATTTATTTAACTTCCAGAAAGGAATTATTGCGTCAGCATGACCTCACAGTGACGTCAGCAAGGTCAACAGCTCGGTCTAGGTCAAACCTGACGTGTGGGGTCCACACGTCAGTGACACAGTCAACTAACTAAGTTAGTTAGCCCTACCTAACTGGGCTGGGCCCACTGGTCAGCGACTAACCCAGCTAACCTAACTAGCTAATTAGCTCTAACTAAGTAATTAGTCGGGCGGGGCCCGTGGGTCAGTGAGAGAGAGGGGGAGGTCAAACCGGGCAGTGGGTCAACCCACGCCGGTCAACGGGTCAGCGGTCGCCGGCGTTTAGCCGCCGGCGACGACAGAGACGGTTGGGCGGCTCGGGAATGCTCTACAGGGCACCATTCGATCCATGGGTTGCACCTACGGGTTCCTGGGAGTGAGGCGCATCCATTGGGGGAGGTGGTAGGAGCTGGGATGGCCGGAAAAGTGGCCGGCGACGAGGTTCAGCGGCGGCAGCTGCTCGGGCATCCTCGGGATAGCGCTACAGAGCACGGGAGGGGGCGCTGTGGTTGTCTGCGGGCTCATGGGATCGTGCTGAGCACGATGCTGTGCTCAGACACGAGCTGCCGTGGCTGTGGCCACGACGGCGACATCGCCGGCGGCGTGGAGTGCTCGGCCAAGATGGGGCTATGGCCTAGAGGTCAAAAACGACCAGGGAAAAAGGGGGAAACGACTCGGGGGCTCACTGTGGTGACGTAGGGATGGCTAGCGTGCTCGGGGAAGCGTCGGTGGCGGCGAATCGACCGGCGAAGTCCGGCGAGCAGAAGCGGTGGTGAAGAGCTCGAAGACGACGGTATGGTGATCCTCGGCTTGCGTGGCTTGGCGAGGAGGAAGAAGGGCACCAGGCGGAGCTCGAGGGTGCATCGGGGAGGCTCAAAGATGGTTGTGGCCGTGGGGGAGCTCGTCGGCGGCGACGGCTGCACTCGGTTGCGCGCGTGAGAGAGAGACGGAGAAGGGGACGAGGGCGAGGGAGAGTGCGAGAGCGTCAAGGGGGTCCAGGGGGGTAGCATGGCGTCGTCCGGACGCGTCGAGGAGGAGCCAGTCAGGCAGGGAGGGAGGAGGTGGCCGGGCGCGTGCCGGTGCGCGGTGGCCACACGCCTCGCGTCCTTCTGGCGCGAGGTGGGAGACGGTGGCGGCTCTGGTGGGCTGGGCCTGGTAAGTGGGCCGCCAGGTGGGTTAGGTAGGTTGCACAGGAGCTGGGCCGGGGGGCTTTGCCAGGTGAGCACTCTCTCTCCTGTTTTTTTTAATTTAATTCTGTTTTCTAATTTGCAGTTTTGTTTTGAATTTGGTTTTGAAGCCAAATCAATTTTGTTGCTTCTGGAAATATTTTTAGAAGCTAAAGGAATTAAACCAAAGCTCCACAAAAATATTTCAGAATTATTGGACCTATATTTATTTAATAGTAAATATAAATCCAATTCAAATAGCTATTGATTTAATTCAAATGCCCAGAATAAATATTTCTGTGAATCCAAAAATATTGGTTTGAATTTTACCTCTTGCCAATATTTTTAGAGAAAACAGGAACATTTTCTTGTACTTATTTGAAGAAATTTTATCTTGATCATTTTTTTTAGGGATTCTGAGGCTTGAAAAATCCTCAATTCAAATTTCATTTGAATTTAAACATGATGCAACCACCAAGCTAGTCCAAGTGCATGGCAAGGCTAGGGATGTGACAACTTAATCACAGAGGCAGAAGAAATGTGCAAAGTCATTCGAGATAACCTCAAAGCAGCCCAATCCCGCCAGAAGAGCTACTATGATAGTAAGCACCGTGATTTGGCTTTCGAGATCAGAGATCATGTTTACCTCCGCGTCTCTCCTATGAAAGGTACTCGTCGCTTCGGTATCAAAGGGAAGCTTGCCCCCAGATACGTGGGACCTTTCAAGATTGTCAGCAAGAGAGGCGACCTCGCCTATCAACTCGAGCTTCCTTCAAACTTTGCAAATGTTCATGATGTGTTCCATGTCTCTCAGCTCCGAAAGTGCTTCAAGACTCCTGACCGCACCGTCAACTTCGAGGACATTGAGCTCCAAGAAGATCTCTCCTATCGTGAGCACCCCGTTGCTATCCTTGAAGAGACTGAACGCAAGACTCGCAACAAGTCGATCAAGTTCCTCAAAGTCAAGTGGTCACACCATTCCGACCGTGAAGCTACCTGGGAACGTGAGGATCACCTCCGTTCTGAGTACCCGGCGTTCTTCCAGTCCTAGATCTCAGGACGAGATCCTTTCGTAGTGGTGGCGTGTTGTAACACCCCGGATATGATTTACCCAATATGTAATCCAACTCTTGCCGTTTTCGGCCTTAAGTTATTTTATTTTCTCGGGTTCTGGTCTTTGTCTCCGTGTGTTGTTATCGTTGTCATGCATCTCATATCATGTCATCATGTGCATTGCATTTGCATACGTGTTCATCTCATGCATTCGAGCATTTTCCCCGTTGTCCGTTTTGCATTCTGGCGCTTCATTCTCCTGCGATGGTCATTTCTAGCCTTCTTTCTTGTGTGGGGATTAAACATTTCCGGATTGGACCGAGACTTGCCAAGCGGCCTTGGTTTACTACCGGTAGACCGCCTGTCAAGTTTCGTTTCATTTGGACTCCGTTTGATACTCCAACGGTTAACCGAGGGACCGAAAAGGCCTCGTGTGTGTTGCAGCCCAACACCCCTCCAATTTGGCCCAAAACCCACCTAACTCTGCTCCATCACCTAGAGCGTTCGATCACGATCGCGTGGCCGAAAACCGCACCTCATTTGGACTCTTCTAGCTCCCTCTACCTCTATATAAAGACCCCTTCCCCGAAATCCGGATCTCCCTCTCTGAAACCCTAAAAATTCCCTCGCGCCGCCACCGGACACGTCCGTCCTGGGCGGACAAAGCCGCCGCCGCCGACCGCGCCAACCATGTCCTGCCACGTGGCGTCCGCCGCCTGCCGCCGCCCGAGACCCACGAGGCCCGCTCGGGGCCCCTGCGAGCCCATCGCCGCCGCCTGCCTCCTCCTCAGCCCGAGCCAGCGAGCTCCGCCACCCCGCCTCCTCGTCGCCAGCCGCCGCCTCGCCCGCCGTGCCACTCGTCACCTCGGCCGCCGCCACCACCATCACCACCGCCGCCCGGCCCGGCGACCTCCTCCTCATCCTCGCACTTCGGCGAAGCACCGGCGTCGATCCTCGGCTTCTGCGCCGCCGTGCTACAGTGTTTGCGCCAGATCTGAGATTCGGTGAACAGTAAACCCTAATCCGGAGGTTGATTTTCCCTAAGTCCTGAAATTCTCAGATCCAAGTGCCAATGTTCATAGCTCCGTAACTTTGCATCCGTAGCTCCGATTCATGCATATAGCATATCAAAATGTTCATCTCAGAGAGTACATCATTTCATTCCATTGCATCATTTTCATTTGAGTTCATCTTGATGCCCTAAATTCTATTAGAAGAGGGCTACTTGAGTTAATTGTCAGATCTGCTACTCCATCTTAGACATTTGTCATTTTTGCCATGATTATTGTGTGCATGATATGTCCATGAGCTCTACATATGTTTTGTTAAGGGTTTTGCCATCTTTCTAGAGGTGCAACCCATGTATTTTTGTGATGTATCTGGTGACTAGTGCAAGCTTGCAAAGTGAGGCACATGCTAATTCCGTTTTCAGAGACTTAGCATTTCCACTAAGTCCTTGAGCTGTTTAGTTCATGATGCCATATGTTCATGTTGTTTCCTAGTGATCCGTGCCTCTTTTGAGGATGATCAATAAGGATGTTTTGTTAATCTTGTAGTGCTCTATCCATCCATGTCTTTGTTTGCATATATGGAGCACCCTAGCTTGAGTCAATCAAGCTCTACTTTTGCTACTTTGTGAATCTGGGCAGATTGTCAACTTGTTTACAATTTTGCCGATGATGTTGTAGTTGATCCGTGCATGCCATGCTATTGTTCTTGCCATGTCTAGCTTGCATTTAGTGCCTTCTTGATGGATGTATGATTAGCTTATAATGACTTGCTCCATAGTGAGTGCAACAAGCTCGTAAACATGCCTACTTGATATCTATTTTCAGCATGTCCTAGTTTTCACTAAGTCTGAAAACTGATTATGTTTTTGCTATGTTCACATGCTTGCAAATGCATTTTGTGATCCCTTTTGGCTCAAGGTCACTAAGGGACTTTTGTTAAGCTCTTTGAGTAGCTCCATGCCATGCTTTACTTTGTCATGTTCAGATCCTGTAGCATGTAGTTTTGTTGCTCCGAAGAGGGCTACCTGATCTGAAATTCCAGATAAGTGTTAATTTCACTAAGTCTGAGATCTGTTTTCCATATGCATTTTTGCCACGCTTGTTTGAACCTGTTAATGGATGAATTGGCCGTAGCTCAGTGCTAGACTTTTGTCAAGTATCTTGAATGCATCCCTGCCATGTATTTTGTTGTCATGTTTGGGTGCTGTAGCATGTTCATCTCATTGCATTTAGATGCCTACTTGCTGTAAATCGCAGACCGGTGTCATATTTCAATCGCTTGCCATTTCCAAACCGTAACTCCGATTCCGGTGATCTTTATATCGTTTTCAAGCAATTTCATCTCAACTTTCCAGTGGCACACTTGGTTTTCCATGTTGAGGCCAGGTTCATGCTTTTCCTGTCATATCTTGCATATGCATCCCGCATCGCATCCCGCATAGCATACCATGTTTGCATCATCTTATTTGATCATTGCACGTGGTTGATTGTGTTCTTGTTGCTTGTTTGTCTTGTTTGGGTAGAGCCGGGAGACCAGTTCTCTAACGAGGAGCCCGTTGAGTTTGCTTTCGAGGATCCAGTCAACTCTGACAACTTTGCAGGCAAGATGATCATACCCTCGAAATCACTACTATCTTTGCTATGCTAGTTTGCTCGCTCTTTTGCTATGCCAATGCTATGATGCCTACCACCTGATTTCAAGCCTCCCAAATTGCCATGTTCAGCCTCTAACCCACCATTGTCCTAGCAAACCGTTGATTAGCTATGTTACCGCTTTGCTCAGCCCCTCTTACAGCGTTGCTAGTTGCAGGTGAAGATTGGAGACCGTTCCTTGTTGGAACATTCATTTACTTGTTGGGATATCATTATATTGCCATGTTATCTTAATGCATCTATATACTTGGTAAAGGGTGGAAGGCTCGGCCTCTCGCCTAGTTTTTTGTTCCACTCTTGCCGCCCTAGTTTCTGTCATATCGGTGTTATGTTCCTGGATTTTGCGTTCCTTACGCGGTTGGGTTGTAATGGGAACCCCTTGATAGTTCGTCTTGATTAAAGCTTTTCCAGCAATGCCCAACCTTGGTTTTACCATTTTCCACCTAGCCACTTTTTCCCTTGGGTTTACGGAGCCCGAGGGTCATCTTATTTTAAACACCCCCCCCCCCCCCGGCCAGTGCTCCTCTGAGTGTTGGTCCAACCGAGCGATGTCCGGGGCTACCAGGGGCAACTCTGGGCTGGCCTACCCGACGTCTTGCTCATTTGAGTGTGCCCTGAGAACGAGATATGTGCAGCTCCTATCGGGATTTGTCGGCACATTCGGGCGGTGTTGCTGGTCTTGTTTTAACCTGTCGAAATGTCTTGAAGAACCGAGATACCGAGTCTGATCGGAACGTCTCGGGAGGAGGTCTATTCCTTCGTTGACCGTGAGAGCTTGTCATGGGCTAAGTTGGGACTCCCCTGCAGGGTTTTGAACATTTGAAAGTCGTGCCCGCGGTTATGGGAAGATGGGAATTTGTTAATGTCTGGTTGTAGATAACTTAAACATTAACTTAATTAAAATGAATCAACTGTGTGAGTTACCATGATGGCCTCTTCTCGGCGGAATCAGGGAAGTGGACACGGTGTTGGAGTAATGTTTGTCGCAGGATTACCCTCTTTAGTTATGCGTTCGCGCTTTGCCCTCTCTCCCCGCTCTCTTTTGCGAATAGGTTAGCCACCATATTTGCTAGTCGCTTGCTGCAGCTCCACATATATTTACCTTGCCTTACCTATTAAGCTTAAATAGTCTTGATCGCGAGGGTGCAAGATTGCTGAGTCCCTGTGGCTCACAGATTACTATTACACCAGATGCAGGGCCTGATGATACAGCTCCAGATGGCGCGTTTGAGCTTAAGTGGGAGTTCGACGAGGACTCTCAGCGCTACTATGTTTCTTTTCCTGATGATCAGTAGTGGTGCCCAGTTGGGGTGATCGGGACCATGTTGCTTGTTGGGTTTGTCTTTTATTTTGGCGCCGTAGTCGGGCCATGAGTGTTTGGATGATGTATGTTATTTATGTATTTGATTGACGTGGCGAGTGTAAGCCAACTATGTTATCCCTTTTATTTATCTATATTACGTGGGATGTTTGTGATGATTGCCTGACTTGCGACATATGCCTTCAATGCGATTATGCCTCTAAGTCGTGCCTCGACACGTGGGAGATATAGTCGCATCGAGGGTGTTACATTGTTGCTCTCTTCAACCCTTCTTCTTGTTCTTGTCAGGACCTTGTTCTTTTCATGCTTATCCATTTAACCGGAGTGTCGCGTCCTCTTTTCAAGTATCCTCTCATCTTGTCAAGATCATGTTCAATTCCTTCCATTTCCAGCCGGTGTGTTGTCGTATTTGATCTCTATCGTTCCGTGTGGTTCTTCTTTCAACCAGAGTGTTTGCATGTGCTTCTTGTTCATTGCAACCTTTATCTTATGTCTTTCAACCTACAAGGTTCTAGTATTGATCCTGGTTTCTCTTTTCTAACGGAGTGTTTTCAACTTCGTCATCTATGTTGTATTCCATTCTCGAAATTGGTTCACCTCTCAAGGTTCTTTGGTCTCACTCATTTGTCAAAGAAGCAACTTAGTTTTACCTCTTATCTTCCTCTTCCTTTTCCCTCCGGTGCCATTCTAGATCTCGGGACGAGATCCTCTCGTAGTGGTGGAGTGTTGTGACGCTCCGAGACCGATGTGCGAGGTGTCGTACAGTTATTCGCTGTCGTTGCCATGTCATTTGCTTGTGTGTTGCTTTTCATCATGTCATCATGTGCATTGCATCATCATGTTTTCAAAACCTGCATCCGTCCGGGTTCCCCCAGTTCCATCTGTTGTCCGTTCTGTGCCCAGCCACACTTGCATGCGCCCGCGGCACGTCCGGAATATTATATTATAAGTGTCCGGGGAAGGATCTCAGAATGGGATGAAAGTTGGCGTGTGGTCTTATTATAGTGTAGATAGATCGCCTGTCAAGTTTCAACACATTTGGAGTTCGTTTGACGCCCCATGATTAACTATAGCGGCAATATAGCCGGTCTAACGTCGGACGTTTTCGGTCTCCGGAAACAGTCGCCGGGCCTCTCCTCTTCTCTCTTCTCAGCCCTTTGCCTTCTGCATTACCTCTCATAGCCAGGCCCTACCTAACCTCTCTCGTCAGCCCGCGAACCTCCTCATGCGCGCGTCCGAAAATTGTCCCGGACCCGACCCGAGCAGTCGTCACCATCGTGTCCAGATCATCCCCAAACATCTACAAAACATCTCCTTTTTGTTTATTGGACTTCCTAACCTATATTTTTCTCAGCCGTCTGATTTAGATCAAAGGGCTTCCATTAGTCTGCATTTAGACCCACTCACTATATAAACCTGCAACCCTAAATACTAGGGGCCTTGTCCCATCCATCCTTTCCCATCGCGCCGCCACCCACTCAGCATCTTCATCGGGATCCCTCCCGGTCCACCCACGTCTCCTCGATTTCAGTCACCGGCCAATCATCGTTGAACCTACGCACTCGGCGCTCTCCTTTGTTTCCTCTCGATCTCTTCCCACCAACCCCAGCCACTCCTCTCGATCCAACCTCTCCTCTGCCCAAGCACCGAGGGCACCCGTCCTCGCACCGGTGGTCGCAGGCCAGCAGCAACAGCCCTGCACGCAGCCCGAGCCTCCCCTGCATCCTCGTCGTTGTTCGCGCCTCCCGCACCTGAGGCCCCGATATCCTCCTGCGATGCCCGCCGCCGGAGCTCCTCCTTGCCCGCGCCTGGAGGATGCTGAGCTGTCGACGCACCTCCCCAACCCTCTGCATCACCCGGATCCGGCTGGGTCCATGCTTCCCCGCCGCCGCAGTTTCACGTCAGATCCGGCCGGTAACTACCGGATCTCGCCGCCTCCGCCATGGATTCCTCATCCCCGACCTCTTCTGCTGCTTCTGACGTCCCACCGTCATCTTCCCGGAGCCCCAAGTTCCCTCGCCGTCCCCTGCATCGCGCCAGACACCACCCTCGACTGCTGCACAGCCGCCTTGTCCCGCCGTGCTGAACCGTTGTTGTCTGCCTCGTCAGATCATGCGAGAGGAGCCCGGTCCAGCCATGCATTGACTGCGCTGGAGCTGCATGGGCCGGCCTTCTCTCCCGCCGCGGCCCAGCACCGCTTCCAGCAATGCCCGGCTCTATGAGGCCCAATGTGAGGAAGCCCATCTTCGGTTGCTCCTGTAGAGTCCAATTCGGGCCAGTTTTGGCCTGACTCATGTTTTTTTCCGCGGAGTGTTTTATCGATTTATCCAGGAGTTTGCAGATTTACAGAAAACCCCTTGCACAACATGCATATAATAACTCACAATTCGTGCATCGGATTTAAAATGAATTATATATGAAATATGCTTAGTTTTTCATCTAGTTTCATAATATGTCGTTTTCATCCATGTTTGAGATATTTAAAATGATGTTTGCTTTAATTTGCTCCTATGCCATGCTAAAATGCTTTTTTCCATAACTATATAACCGTAACTCGGAATTTAATAAACTTTAAATGTAAATGGGGTAGAATTTTGCCTTGTTTAACATGGTGGCTTTACTTTGCATGTTTAACAACTATAAATTATGGTTTAGGGCAGAACAGTACCAAACCTAATATAGGCATACGAGGATTTTCCGGAAATGTTGTTTTGTTGTTCCGTCCTCATTTAAACTTGCCTAGTTAGATAGTTTCATTATGCTTCACCACTTGCCATGTTAACCAACATTTAATATTATTGAGTACTTAAATGGGAGAGAACTAAATAATTGTTGTGGTGTTTCGTCATTATGCAACAGAGTTGCATATTGTGCTCCACTTAATTTGTAGGATTGTTTGTGCACTTTGCCATGCCATGCTTCATTAAACCAGACATGCATCATACTTGATTGTGCATCATGCCATGTTCATGTCGTGGTTGTTTACTATGTTGTTTGCTTCTTTCCGGTGTTGCTTCTTTGGGTTGGTTCCGATAACGTCGCGTTGTGAGGATTCGTTCGACTATGTCCATTTGTCTTCTTCATGGACTCGTTCTTCTTCCTTGCAGGATTTCAGGCAAGATGACCATACCCTCGAAATCACTTCTATCTTTGCTTGCTAGTTGCTCGCTCTTTTGCTATGCCTATGCCGCGATACCTACCACTTTCTTATCATGCCTCCCATATTGTTAAGCCAAGCCTCTAACCCACCTTGTACTAGCAAACCATTGTTTGGCTATGTTACCGCTTTGCTCAGCCCCTCTTATAGCATTGTTAGTTGCAGGTGAAGATTGGAGTTTGTTCCATGTTTGGATCAAGGATATTTTGTTGGGATATCACAATATCTCTTATTTAATTAATGCATCTATATACTTGGTAAAGGGTGGAAGGCTCGGCCTTATGCCTGGTGTTTTGTTCCACTCTTGCCGCCCTAGTTTCCGTCATATCGGTGTTATGTTCCCGGATTTTGCGTTCCTTACACGGTTGGGTTATAATGGGAACCCCTTGACAGTTCGCTTTGAATAAAACTCCTCCAGCAAGGCCCAACCTTGGTTTTACCATTTGCCTCACCACCACCTACTTTTCCCTTGGGAGTCGCTCTCTCGAGGGTCATCTTTATTTTAACCCCGCCGGGCCAGTGCTTCTCTAAGTGTTGGTCCGAACCGGGTAGCCCGCGGGGCCACCTCGGGGAAACTCGAGGGCTGGTTTTACTCGTAGCTTGACCTATCTGAGTGTGCCTTGAGAACGAGATATGTGCAGCTTCTATCGGGATTTGTCGGCACATTCGAGCGGTGTTGCTGGACTTGTTTTACCATTGTCGAGGATGTCTTGTAACCGGTATGCCGAGTCTGATCGGATTGTCTTGGGAAGGAATATCCTTTGTTGACCGTGAGAGTTTGTGATGGGCTAAGTTGGGACACCCCTGCAGGGTTTTGAACTTTCGAAAGCCGTGCCCGCGGTTATGGGAAGATGGAAATTTGTTAATGTCCGGTTGTAGAAAACCTGAAGTTGATCTTAATTAAAATACATCAACCGCGTGTGTAACCGTGATGGTCTCTTCTCGGCGGAGTCCGGGAAGTGAACACGGTGTTGGAGTTATGCTTGATGTAGGTTGTTCTAGGATCACTTCTTGATCATAGTTTTATCGACCGTTCCTTGCCTTCTCTTCTCGCTCTCATTTGTGTATGTTTAGCCACCATATATGCTAGTCACTTGTTGCAGCTCCACCTCACACCTTTTACCTTACGCATAAGCTTAAATAGTCTTGATCGCGAAGGTGTGAGATTGCTGAGTCCCCGTGACTCACAGATACTTTCCAAACCAGTTTGCAGGTGCCGATGAAACCGTGCAGGTGACGCAACCGAGCTCAAGGAGGAGCTAGTTGAAGATCGTGTTTGTTATGTTGTTCCGTTTCCAGTTTGATCAGTAGTGGAGCCCAGTTGGGGTCGATCGGGGATCTATGTAGCATTTGGGGTAGTCTTATTTTATTTTGGTTCCGTAGACGGACCTTGATTGTATCTGGTTGATGTAATGCTTTATTCATGTATTGTGTGAAGTGGCGATTGTAAGCCAACTATGTACCTCCTTTGTTATTCATTACATGGGTTGTTGTGAAGATTATCTCACTTGCGACATTGCTTTCAATGCGGTTATGCCTCTAAGTCGTTCTTCGGCACGTGGGAGATATAGCCCCATCGAGGGTGTTACAAGTTCCCCCATCGTGAATCCAGCTTGGAAACAAGAAGTAACTTCTTCATCCTCCTCCATGGCATCTATCCTTTTCAAGTCAGCCTTGATCTCTTCCTTAGTTGATGGCCCAAAGTGGTCAGCATTGTTGTTTGCTCTTGGCCCCGGTGTTGGATGAGACCTCCGACTCTCCCCGACTGACTCTTGAGAAGACATCTTGCTCTAAATCTACAGCAGAAACAGCTCAAAACAAAAACAAGATGAATTTGCGTGGTACGATGGTCAAAACCTTCGGGAGATTATATAATGAATTTTTACTGACCAAAAGAAGTATCGTGCAAGAAAACAGAGTCTAGAGAGCACACGAGGTGCCCACGAGGTAGGGAGGCACGCCCAGGCGGGTAGGGCGCGCCCTCCACCCTCGTGGAAGCCTCGTGTCCTTCCCGGACTGCTTCTTATTTTCCTATTTTCTTAAATATTCTAAAAGGAGAAACATTGCTATTAAAACTATTTTGGAGTCAGTTTACTTACCGCACCGCGTATCTATTCCTTTTCGGGGTCTGAAATGCTTTGGAAAGTGTCTTTTATGTATTCCTCCAGGGTTACGGTTTCAATAACATTAGTTTCAACATTTATGGGATTACCTGAGACATAATGTTTGATTCTTTGATCGTTCACCACCCTCGGGTTTGTGCCTTCGAAGTTGTTGATTTTTATAGCACTGGAACGATAGACCTTCTCGATGACGTAAGGACCTTCCCATTTAGAGAGAAGTTTTCCTGCAAAAAATCTTAAAGGGGAGTTGTATAACAATACATAATCACCTACATTAAACTCACGTTTTTGTATCGTTTTGTCATGCCATCTTGTAACTTTTTGTTTAAACAGTTTGGCATTCTCATAACCCTGGGTTCTCCTTTCATCAAGTGAGCTAATGTCAAAAAGCCTCTTCTCACCGGCAAGTTTGAAATCATAGTTGAGCTCTTTAATGGCCCAATACGCCTTATGTTCTAATTCAAGAGGTAAGTGACATGCCTTTCCATAAACCATTTTATATGGAGACATACCCATACTATTTTTATATGCAGTTCTATAGGCCCAAAATGCATCATCAAGTTTCTTGGACCAATTCTTTCTAGATCTATTAACAGTCTTTTGCAAAATTAATTTGAGCTCTCTATTGCTAAGTTCTACTTGACCACTAGACTGTGGATGATAAGGAGATGCAATTCTGTGATGAACATCATACTTAGTAAGCATTTTACGAAAAGCACCATGAATAAAATGTGAACCACCATCAATCATTAAGTATCTAGGGACTCCAAACCTCGGAAAATAACTTCTTTAAGCATCTTAATAGAGGTGTTATGATCAACACTACTAGTTGGAATAGCTTCTACCCACTTAGTAACGTAATCAACAGCAACTAAAATATGAGTATACCCATTAGAGGAAGGAAACAGTCCCATATAATCAAAGCCCCAAACATCAAATGGTTCAATAACAAGTGAATAATTCATAGGCATTTCTTGACGTCTACTAATATTACCAATTCTTTGACATTCATCACAAGACAAGACAAACTTACGGGCATCCTTGAAGAGAGTAGGCCAATAAAAACCAGATTGCAATACCTTATGTGCAGTTCTGTCTCCAACATGGTGTCCTCCATAAGCCTCGGAGTGACACTTGCGTTGGATATGTTCCTGTTCATGCTCAGGTACACAACGTCTAATAACACCGTCTACACCTTCTTTCTAGAGTTGTGGGTCATCCCAAAAGTAATGTCTTAAACCATAGAAGAACTTTTTCTTTTGTTGGTATGTGAAACTAGGTGGTATAAACTTAGCAACAATATAATTAGCATAATCAGCATACCATGGAGCAGTGCGAGAAGCATTTATCACAGCTTATTGTTCTTCAGGAAAGCTATCATCAAAAGGTAGTGGGTCATCAAGAACATTCTCTAACCTAGACAAGTTGTCTGCAACGGGGTTCTCACCTCCCTTTCTATCAATAATATGCAAATCAAATTCTTGTAGCAAGAGAACCCATCTAATAAGTCTAGGCATCCTTCTTTTCCATAAGATATTTAATAGCAACATGATCAGTGTGAACAGTTACTTTAGAATCAACTATATAAGGTCTGAACCTATCACAAGGAAATACAACTGCTAAAAATTCTTTTTCAGTAGTAGCATAGTTTCTCTGGGCACTGTCTACAGTTTTACTAGCATATTGAATAACATTTAATTTCTTATCAACTCTTTGTCCTAGAACAGCCCCTACAGCATAATCACTAGCATCACACATGATTTCAAATGGTAAATTCCAATCAGGAGGCTGAACAATAGGTGCAGAAACCAAAGCTTTCTTAAGTATTTCAAATGCTTCTACATAGTCATCATCAAAGACAAAAGGAACATCTTTTTGTAAGAGATTAGTCAGAGGCCTAGAAATTTTAGAGAATTCCTTAATGAACCTCCTATAAAATCCGGCATGACCAAGGAAAATTCTTATAACTTTAATGTCCTTAGGACATGGTATCTTTTCTATAGCATCAACTTTAGCTTTATAAACTTCAATACCTCTTTCAGAAATTTTATGCCCCAAGACAATACCTTCGTTAACCATAAAGTGGCACTTCTCCCAATTCAAGACAAGATTATTTTCTTCACATCTCTGCAAAACTCGATCAAGGTTGCTTAAGCAATCATCAAAAGAAGTTCCGTAAACGGAGAAATCATCCATGAAAACCTCAACAATCTTTTCACAAAAGTCAGACAATATAGCAGTCATACATCTTTGAAAAGTAGCAGGTGCATTGCATAAACCAAAACGCATACGTCTATAAGCAAAGGTATCCAAAGGGCAAGTAAAAGTTGTCTTTTCTTGATCCTCTTTTGCCACAAGTATTTGAGAGAAACCAGAATAACCATCTAGAAAGCAAAAATGTGTATGTTTGGATAATCTTTCTAGCATTTGATCAATAAAAGGTAAAGGGTAATGATCCTTTTTAGTAGCTTTATTTAATTTGTGGAAATCAATTACCATCCTATAACCTGTGACAATTCTTTGTGGGATCAGTTCATCTTTATCATTAGCAACAACAGTAATACCTCCCTTCTTGGGGACACAATGGACATGACTTACCCACTGACTATCAGCAACGGGATAAATTATACCTGCTTCCAGAAGCTTTATTATTTCTTTTCTTACCACTTCTTTCATCTTAGGATTTAACCGTTGTTGGTGATCAACAACCGGTTTCGCGTCTTTCTCCAATTTTATTTTGTGTTGGGATAAAGTGGGACTAATGCCCTTAAGATCATCAAGAGTATATCCAATAGCAGCACGGTGCTTCTTCGGAGTTTTCAATAATTCCTTTTCTTCATGCTCTGAAAGGTTAGCACTAATAATAACAGGATATATCTCTTTCTCATCAAGATAAGCGTATTTAAGAGTATCAGGTAAAGGTTTAAGCTTAAACACGGGATCACCCTTGGGTGGAGGAGGATCCCCTAGGATTTCAACAGGCAAGTTGTGTTTCAAAATAGGTCCATGTTTAAAGAATAATTCATCTATTTCCCTTCTTTCATGCATAAACATATCATTTTCATGGTCTAGCAAATATTGTTCTAAAGCATCAGTAGGAGGCACGGCAATAGAAGCAAGACCAATAATTTCATAATTACTAGGCAATTCATTATCATGGGGTTGTCTACGAAACTTAGCAAAATTAAACTCATGAGACATATCCCCTAAACCAACAGAAAAAATATCCTATTGCAGTCTATCTTAGCATTAACAGTTTCAAGAAGGGTCTACCAAATATAATGGGACAAAAGTCATCTTGTGGGGAACCGAGAACAAGAAAATCAGCAGGATATTTAACTTTCCCACAAAAGACTTCAACATCTCTAACAATCCCAACAGGTGAAATAGTGTCTATTGGCAAGCTTAATTCTAACATCAATTTCTTCTAACTCAGCAGATGCAATATCATGCATAATTTCTTTGTATAAGGAATGAGGTATTGCACTTGCACTAGCACCCATATCACATAAGCCATGATAGCAATGATCTCCTATTTTAATAGAAATAACAGGCATGCCTACAATAGGTCTATGTTTATTTTTAGTATCAGGTCTAGCAATTCTAGCAGATTCATTACGGAAGTAAATAACATGCCGATCAATATTATCGGCCAAGAGATCTTTAACCATAGCAACACTAGGTTCAACTTTAATTTGCTAAGAGGGTGTAGGTGTTCTAGTATTACTCTTACGAACCACAGTTGAAGCTTTAGCATGATCCTTTATTCTAACAGGGAAAGGTGGTTTCTCAATATAAGCAGTAGGAACAACAGGATCATTATAAGTGATAGTCTTTTCTTCAACTTTAATAGGTGCAACTACTTTTACTTCAATGGGAGGATTATATTTAAACCACTTCTCCTTAGGGAGATCAACATGAGTAGCAAAGGATTCACAGAAAGAAGCTAATATCTCAGAGTCAAGTCCATATTTAGTGCTAAATTCACGGAAAGCATCGGTATCCATAAAAGATTTAACACAATCAAACTTAGGTGTTATACCTGACTCCTTACCTTCGTCGAGATCCCAATCTTCAGAGTTGCGTTTAATTCTTTCCAATAAACCCCATTTGAATTCAATAGTATTCATCATAAAAGATCCAGTACAAGAAGTATCGATCATGGAGCAATTACTGAGAGAAAGCCGAGCATAAATTTTTTGAATAATCATTTCTCTTGAGAGCTCATGATTGGGGCATGAATATAACATTGACTTAAGCCTCCCCCAAGCTTGAGCGATGCTTTCTCCTTCGCGAGGCCAAAAATTATATATATATATATATATATATATAATTACGATCACGATGAACAAGATGCATAGGATAAAACTTCTGATGAAATTCCAATTTCAATTGGTTGTAGTTCCATGATCCCATATCATCACATAGCCTAAACCATGTCAATGCCTCTCCCTTCAAAGATAAAGGGAATACCTTCTTTTTGATGACATCCTCGGGCATACCTGCAAGCTTAAATAATCCACAAACTTCATCCACATAGATTAGGTGCAAATCGGGATGCAATGTTCCATCTCCTGTAAAAGGATTAGCTAGCAGTTTCTCTATCATAGCCGAAATTTCAAAGTAAACATTTTCAGTAGGTTCAGTAGGTTGAGGAGAAAGTCTTTGCTCTACTGGTCGGGGTGAAGATACCCCGAACAAGCCCCTCAAAGGATTATGTTCCATAGTAACAAGTGACAGTAAATTTCAGCACACTATATAAATTTTTCCTTACCAAATTCCACCTACCAAAGGCGCTTCACTCCCCGGCAATGGCGCCAGAAAAGAGTCTTGATGACCCACAAGTGTAGGGGATCTATCGTAGCCTTTTTGATAAGTAAGAGTGTCGAACCCAACGAGGAGCAGAAGGAAACGATAAGCGGTTTTCAGCAAGGTATTTTCTGCAAGAACTGAAATTATCGGTAACAGATAGTTTTGTGATAAGGTAATTGGTAAATAGTAACAAGTAAGAAAAGTAAATCAGGTGCAGCAAGATGGCCCAATCCTTTTTGTAGCAAAGGACAAGCCTGGACAAATGCTTATATAAAGGAAAGCGCTCCCGAGGACACATGGGAATTATCGTCAAGCTAGCACGTTCATATGATTCGCGTTCGGTACTTTGATAATTTGATATATGGGTGGACCGGTGCTTGGGTACTGCCCTTCCTTGGACAATCGTCCCACTTATGATTAACCCCTATTGCAAGCATCCGCAACTACAACATAAGTATTAAGGTAAACCTAACCATAACATGAAACATATGGATCCAAATCAGCCCCTTACGAAGCAACTCATAAACTAGGGTTTAAGCTTCTATCACTCTAGCAACCCATCATCTACTTATTACTTCCCAATGCCTTCCTCTAGGCCCAAAAATGGTGAAGTTTCATGTAGTCGACGTTCACATGACACCACTAGAGGAAAGACAACATACATCTCATCAAAATATCGAACGAATACCAAATTCACATGACTACTTATAGCAAGACTTCTCCCATGTCCTCAGGAACAAACGTCACTACTCACAAATCATATTCATGTTCATAATCATAGGGGTATTAATATGCATAATGGATCTGAACATATGATCTTCCACCAGGTAAACCAACTAGCATCAACTACAAGGAGTAATCAACACTACTAGCAACCCACAGGTACCAATCTGAGGCCTTGAGACAAAGATTGGATACAAGAGATGAACTAGGGTTTGAGATGAGATGTTTCTGGTGAAGATGTTGATGGATATTGACCCCCTCCCGATGAGAGAATCATTGGTGATGACGATGATGATGATTTCCTCCTCCCGGAGGGAAGTTTCCCCGGTAGAACAGCTCCACCGGAGCCCTAGATTGGTTCCGCCAAGGTTCCGCCTCATGGCGGCGGAGTTTCTTCCCGAAAGCTTGCTTATGATTTTTTTCCTTGACGAAAGACTCCACTTAGCCAAAGATGGGCATCAGAGGGCTGCCAGGGGCCCAGGAGGCAGGGGCGCCCAGGGGGGTAGGGCGCGCCCCCCACGCTCGTGGACAGTGGGTGGCCCCTCTCTGGTACTTCTTTCGCCCAATATTTTTTATATATTCTGAAACATGCTCCCGTGAAGTTTCAGGACTTTTGGAGTTGTGCAGATTAGGTCTCTAATATTTTCTCCTCTTTCAACCCATTAGTCCAGCTGCCGGCATTCCCCCTCTTCATGTAAACCTTGTAAAATGAGGGAGAATAGGCATAAGTATTGTGACATAATGTGTAATAACAGCCCATAATGCAATAAATATCGATATAAAATCATGATGCAAAATGGGCATATCAGACGGTGGTGTGGGAATGGAGGTGGCGTGAAAGACGAGGGGAATGTCGGGGCATCTCCTTGGAGGTGGAGGACGGGGTGGCTAAACCGGCGGGACGACGAGATCGATGACGAATCCTCATCCAGTACGGTGGATGAGGGACGTCCAGGTGTTGCTGTGGACAACATCGTCGGGGAAGAGGCTCCTGCTAGGTGGCGGACGGAGGATGATGTGGGGCTTCGTGGGTTTTCGCGGCCTTGGTGTACGAATGGATGGGCGGATGGGATGGGAGTGGGGAACCATGGCTTAGGGACGCGCTTGTCCGAAATGTGGGGTAAGTTATGAAAGTAACCCCATCGATTTGAGCTTGGCGGTTCTTTCAGTTCAGGAGTATCATGGGCATTTCGCATGTCGAGATTTCGCAGGAGGTGGGAGTTTTCGTGCGTGTTATAATTTTGGGATAGCAAGGCGCGGGTTGAGATGGAGGGAGTTTTCGGAGCACAACGAGACAAAGATATATCTTCAATATTTCTGGGTAACAAGGCGCGGGTTCAAGAGGCAGGAGTTTCGCAGCACGATAGACAAAGATACTAGCTTGAAATTTCGGCATAACAAGGTGCGGCTTGAAATTTCGGGAGAGTGTACCCAAAAAAATACAATTCGCACCTCATCTCTAGAGAGAGCCATGTCCCGTTTTACTATATTACTAGAAATGCATTCAAATACAACAAAAAAATAAAAAAAATCGGGACAACAAATATAATGTGTACAGTACCAAAACAATTTGCACTTCCCTCAACAATAAAAAACAATGTGTGTTGTCTACCATATGGACTAAATTTGAGTACATTTTCCTTGTTTGAATGTGATTGTACTCGGGTTAGTTATACAACCATCTAAATATTATCTTCACAACACATGACATGAATATAGGAGAAGTAAATTCCTATATAAATATGAACTACATGCACATACGATCTCAAATTGAAATATATGTATCCATTTTATGTTGAATTCAAATCATAGTACATGTATGATCTAGCTAGATGTTCGGAACCTAAACCATGTATGATACTACGTACAATGGGTTTAACACACACAACACACACACACACACACACACCATTTAGACTAGTAAGGTACACGTGCATTGCACGCATGAGATTTGGCAACCAAATTATGAATAAATACCACATTATAGCATGTAAGATTTGAGTCATATATGCATGATGTAGATGTTCGTTTAATTCTTATAGTTCATTTCATTCAAAACCATCTAGTTTTTATAAGAAAGCTATTCTATTTTAAGATTCATGGAATTATGCGTTGTAAAGCATAAAGTAAAAACAAATAATGGCAAATCATGTAGAAAAACATTTGGGCAATTATGATATGTAAGATTCTAGAACAAAGAAGAAGTGCTTGTGTTTTGAGGTTTGTGCATTATGCTTAAGTTCAACCATGGAGTCTTCTAGATTGTACATGTGGCAAAATCTGGTGGAATCTAGATGATATCCAACGGCTAGTAGTGCTCAAATTTGCCATCTCTACACCATCGGATTGGCTTCATCCAACGACCATCTTTCAAAGTTAAAGTTATCCGCACACTATATAAAAAATATAATATATAGGGGGTATAGATATAGATATGTGATGTGAAAGCCACCCATCATCTCCAATTAGAATAGTGTGGCCATGCACAGATGCAATGTGGCCAAACGATGTCTGCCATCGGTATCTCAAATTCAAATTAGTCTGAACTTGTTCAATGTGTATACAGTACAACATGCTCGTTTCCAAACCACACCGCGCATATCTCAGTTAAATTCATGCATGCATGGGTTTCAAACATCATGATCTCTTATTCAAATATTTGAAATCAACTTTACATTGATTATGACCTCACCTAGTCCTTTACACCCACATAATCATCTTCTATTTATAATTGTACCACTAACTTTCCCTCGTGCATGCATGCACACGCACTACCGGTCGGCATTATCCATCGCACACATGCAATCTTTTTCTTCAGGTCGGTCTCCCATGCATGCACACATACACCTGCCCCTCTCAATCATATCGGGCATTCTTTATCTCTCACGTGCATCTGCAACGATCGATGTTCCTCTATGTGTGTGTGTATATAGCTAGGTCTTTCCCAGTTTCCCACACAAACCGATCAATCTATATATCTAGTGAGGTCTCACCCTCTTTCCCACGTCCACATCGATAAATCTATACCTCTCTATATAGGATTACATAGCTAATACACCCACATTAATTATATATCCAACGTCCTCTCTCATCATCCATGCCTTCCACTTCATCTCTCAGACGCACGCACAGTGGCGGAGACAGGGGCAAGGGCCCTGCCCCCCTAACATCACTATATATCAAGGGTAATGTGAATGTGATCATTAGACAACTGCTAGTAAAATGGTTTAAGTTGATGAATTGGCCCTCCTCGTAAAGGATTAGCAATGCTTGGCCCCCTAGCTACATTTATTTTTCATGGCTCTGCCACTGCGTGCAACATCGCACGTTCTCGCCCCCTCTCTTTAAATATCGATCTCGCACTTGTGCACTCCTTCATATTCTCCCTCCACTTGGCCCCTCACACCATTTTCTAGCCCCCCCAACGGATTTTCCACATGTACAATCTAGCAGACTCCATGGTTGAACTTAAGCATAATGCACAAACCTCAAAACACAAGTGCTTCTCCTTTGTTCTAGAATCTTCCGTACCATAACTGTCCAAACTTTTTTCTAGTTGAATTGCCATTATTTGTTTTTACTTTATGCTTTACAACGCACAATTCCATGAATCATAAAATAGATTAAGGGCTTCTTTGATTCAAAGGATTTTCAAAGGAATTTTGGAGGATTCTAATCCTTAGGAATTTTTCCTATCTTGGTTGTTTGATTCGTAGGATTGTAAACCATAGGAATTTTTCCATAGGATTCATTTGCACAAGATTTCATAGGAAACAACCCATCCACCCAAACCTCTTTGAAAGAATCCTTCATTTTTTCTATGCACAATCAAACACTCGTACAATCCTGTAGGATTCAAGACGACATTCCACTCTGATCCCATGTTTTTCCTATTCCTGCGTTTTAGAAATCCTACGAATCAAAGAGGCCCTAGCTTTTGTTATAAAAACTAATTGATTTTGAATGAGATGAACTATAAGAATTAAACGAACGTCTACATCAGGCATATATGACTCAAAGCTTACATGCTATAGTGTGGTATTTATTCATAATTTGGTTGCCAAATCTGATGCATACAATGCACGTGTACCTTAGTAGTACTTCGAGTATGTGCAAAACACGTAAATTAGAATTCCGATGGCACGCTACACAGTGTCTCTCTTACAGTTCATGAAGCCACGTGGCATATGTGGAGGCATTGTCGCGATCTCCTTGTGTGGATTGATCACAGTGCCTTGTTGCTGGTTCCAGAAGAATGTACTCGTCCTCTCTGAGGCACACTGGTGGTACATGCACAAAGCAAAGATGTGCACGCACGCCACGGACACACTCATTCCCTCGCAATCACACGTGGGTACATGGGGGGACGTATTTTTGTACGAAGATCCATCCCATGTGATAATTTGATGCGTGTAAAGTCCTTCACTTCATTTATGGTCAATTAATACAGCGCATGCAAATTGAGTGGACGTGAGGGAGGAAGAAAGACATTACTACTCCATTGCGTGCATGCGAGTAGTTAAATCATGGGTTGCTACTTCCATTGGTCTCCTTCGTATATTGTGCCAATTTTTGACCATATTTTTAAGTAACATAATATTTCTGCATGTCATAAAAAGTGGCACAAAAAAGGGGGCCAATAAACCAGGATGCAGGCATCATGATCAATTTTTGCCAAGGCTACTGTTGGTGGCCTTTGTATTTAAATATGGACGGAGTGGAGTAATACAATCTTTATCTTAGCCTCGTAGGGCTCTCCCAGCGCCTAGGCTCGCCTCCGCGCCTCGCCCACCGGATCCCGCCATCGATAATCCCTTCGATCCCAGGATCCCGTGGGCTGCCCTCTCGCTGCGGCCCGCAGCACTGCCTCCTTTGAGCGAAACCCACATGTGTTTTAGAGGGGATCCATTGCTCTGGAATCATAGATCGGTGGCACCGGAGGACATGCCAGGGCTGTGTTTCAGGTGGTGGGCAGCAAGGGCAAATCGGATCGAGGAAGCGTCACGTCCATTAGAGAGAAGTTCCAAGGAGCTGCGCCTAGCGCAGCACAAGGTGGAGGCGCAAGTCGATCTCAGGGGAGAGATGCTAAGGGATGTCAGCATTTGGCAGCGCCGCGTTGATTTCGAGCTAGGGCTAATGGCATAGATCATATTCACGGAGTCGACTGCGGAAGAAAGAACGTGCATGTCTTTGTAATGGCATGAGCAGCCGGTGCAACTATTCAAATGGGAGGTAGGAGAAGCCAAATCTCGGGACCAGTTGCAGCGGCGCCACTGGGCATGCATTGTAGGCGAGGTGAGTTGTCCTCCTTCCCCACCAGCGATGCAGTGACCTAGTCGGTTGCTGCTGAAGTGAACTTGCAATGCCATGTAGGTTTGCAACCTTACAATCACTCCATCTATATGTACTTCTTGTATTCCTGTGAAAATACTTGGTCGTTTGGAAAAACATGGTAATTGATTTATCACTAGTTTTAGAATGCTTGGTCGTGACAATCAACCAAAGCCACAACCAAAAGTCTCCATCGCGTAATACTTTACGGTCGGTCGCACCCGCGTCTCACCGAAGGGACATGCATCGGCTTGGTCTGACATCTACGAACAGTTACATCACTAACTTGTGCGACCGCATTTGAGCAGTGTAGTACTCCCTCTATCTCAGTTTACAAGTCTTGCACGTGTACCTAGGTCATTAATTTGACCAACTTAATAAGAGGCATACATTACGAAAAATATATCATTACAAACTTCAAATATTCTATTTTTTAATGATATATTTTTATGTTAAACAATTTATTTTATATAAGTTACATTGATGACCTAGATACACGTGCAAGCCTTGTAAACTGAGATGGAGGGAGCACTTGAAATTTATGTTCCACTAAACTCATCGGGAGCCGTTTCGGGCCTCGAAACCAAAACCATCAATTAATCTTTACCTTGTTCCCATCACATTCCAAAGTAAATGCTACAATTAAGTGCAAGACTGCTCACACCTACTAGTACGTACCAAACCTGAACGTGTTCCCACTATGCAGGTTTTAGTACTAGTGCTATCACTTAGGTTATAAAAAGGGGAACTACCTAACCGAAAATTATCTACCTTCCTCCTCATAAGTCCTTCTTCTTCGTCCGTCGTTGCCATGGCTGGTGTGCAGAGCTCTAGGTTGAGAACTACTCGTAACAAGGGAGCGGCAGCCAAGGCTGCCCAAAAAAGAGAGGGCTCGCTACCTCGCATAGACCTCGAAAGATCTCTCATGGGCAGGCAATGGCTCCCAGGAGCACCCTAGCCGTGGAGGCGAACATGCCGACATGCCCGATCATCTCAATAAGCACCTCAATACGTAGAAGGAGTTCATCAATGGCTTGGTGGAGCTGCTGAAGGAGAGCCTTGACGACATGCCCGCTGAGCTCAATGAGAAGGGGGAGTTGACCGTCGGCTTGGTGATGTTGCTGAAGAAGAGCATTACCTCAGAGAAGAAGGCGATCGGCGAAATCCTGCAACTTTAGGAGGACAAGGCGAAGCTCTTCCACGAGCTCGACCTGCTGAAGGAGGAGAACGCTGGCTGGAAGAAGCTGCATGAGAATAGTAGTTCCTCGATGAAGATGTTGCAGGCCCTCGTCATGGAACAGAAGGAGGAGTTGGCGAAGCTCCGCATCGAGCACCCGGCTGCTATCAAGGTACGTAATGCAGACGTGGAACAGATGATGAAGGCTCGCGTCGAGAAATCCTGCGTCATGGACAGAATGAAGAAGATGGCGGAGGAGACGCGCAAGGAGATGGAGGTCATGGAGGCGATGAAGAAGCAGTTACAACTCTGCGGCTAGCAACCCTTCATGTAGTAGAGAGCAGTGCCCCGGACTTGTGTGTGCGTCTTCCTTCTTTTTGGGGGTGATAATCTTCCTTCTTCTTTTGCTCCTGTGTTTCTTCTTCTGCTTCAGGTGTTTCACCGCACGTGTCACGTTCTCTATGAGGCATGAATAGAACAATGTTAACAATGAGATAACTAGCAAATTAGATCATTTTATCGCCATATGGCACTGGGCTGCCGTGTTTCGTGCTCCTCCGTCGTACTGCGGTGGAAAACTTGAGTATAGCTGTAACGCCCCATATGTAACCTTCCCCAATTGTACTCCAACTCTTGCCGTTTCCGGCATTAAGTTATATTTAATTCTTGGGTTCGGGTCTTTGCCTCCGTGTGTTGTTTTCGTTTTTCGTGCATCTCATATCATGTCATCACGTGCATTGCATTTGCATACATGTTCATCTCATGCATTCGAGCATTTTCCCCGTTGTCCGTTTTGCATTCCGGCGCTTCGTTCTCCTCCGGTGGCCATTTCTAGCTATCTTTCGTGTGTGGGGATTAAACATCTCCGGATTGGGCCGAGATTTGCCATGCGGCCTTGGTTTACTACCGGTAGACCGCCTGTCAAGTTTCGGGTCATTTGGACTTCGTTTGATCCTCCAACGGTTAACCGAGGGACCGAAAAGGCCTCGTGTGTGTGCAGCCCAACACCCCTCCATTTTGGCCAAAAACCCACTAAACTCAGCTCCATCGTCTCGGTCGTTCGATCACGATCGTGTGGGCGAAAACCGCACCTCATTTGGACTCTCCTAGCTCCACTTATGCCTATATATACACCCCCCCCCATTCTAAATCCGGATCCCCCCTCGTCCTAACCCTAGATCCAACCCACCGCGCCGCCGGACGAAATCGGCACCGACGGACATTGTCCGCCCCACCGTCCGCCACCACGTGTCGCCTGCTGAGTGGGCGGGGCGCCGCGCCCACTTCGCCGTCCTGCCACCCGCGCGGGCCCGCCGCAGCCCAGGCCGGGCCCCCCCGGCCCGCATCGCCGCCCGACCGAGGCCGCGGGCGCCCGCCTCGTCCCGCCGCCGTCTTCCTGCTCTCCGGTGGCCCGCGCCCCGTGCTGTCGCCGCCCCGTCGCCGGAAGCCCGCCGCGTCTCCTCGCCGGCGTCGGGCCCTGCCGTGGCCGTCGTTCCGCTCGCCGCCCCATCGCCGTAGTCGCCGCTCCGCCCGCGCCCGGCCCCGGATCCGGCCGCCCCGGCCCCTTCTCCCACTCCAGCGGTGCTCCGGCGAGTCGCCGGCCGTCCTCGGCTTCCGTGCCCGGCGAGGAACAGTGCCCCGCGCGAGATCCGGATCGGATCTACAGTAAAACCCTAGCCCCCCCCCCCCCCCCCCCGTTGACTTTCTCCTCCGGTTCAGAATTTTTCTTGCTACTTTGACTGCTTGTATCTCCTCACCCGTAGCTCCGATTTGGGCGTATGATATGTCAAAATCTTCGTCTCGTCGAGTCCATCATTTAATTCCATTGCATCATTTGCATTTGAGGTCATCTTGTTGCCCAAAATGATGTTGGAAGGAGGCATGTTGAGTTAAATTGCAGATCCGTTAATCCAACATGCACTTTTGTCATTTTTGCCATATTTAATCCGTGCATGACATGCCTGTGCCCCTTTGGGATGAATTGTTAAGCATTTTGTCTTCTTTCCAGAGGTGCCTTCCATGTATTTTTAGGATGTGTGTGTTGTCTTGTGCAAGCTTGCGAAGATGGCTACCTGAGATTACAGATTTCAGGGACTTAGTGATTTTCACTAAGTCTGAGCCGTTTTAATCACGATGCTATATGTCCGGCTTGTTTCCTAGTGATCCGTGCCTCTTTTGAGGATGATCAGTAAGAGTGATTTGTTATTCTTGTTGTGCTTAATCCATCCATGTCTTTACTTGTTATGTTGGAGCACTCTAGGTTGACTCAATCAAGCTCAACTTTTGGATAGTTGCTGTTTTGGGCAGATCGTTAACTCTTTTGCGATTTTGCCGGAGTTATTGCTAGTGATCCATGCATGCTATGCCATTGTTCTTGCCATGTCTTGCTAGAATTTTGTGCCTTATTAATGGATATATGCTTGCCTTTCCATGACTTCCACCGTAGTGAGAGCATCGAGCTCGTTTACATGCCTCCGTGAGTTATTATTTCAGCATGTCCCAGTTTTCACTAAGTCTGAAAACTGATTGTGTTTCATCGATGTTCGTGTGCTCGGTAGAGTATTTTGTGAACCCTTTTGGCCCCAGGTCATTTTGGGTGTTTTGTTAAGCTTGTTGAGTAGCTGCATGCCATGCTCTTACTTGCCATGTTCAGGTTTTGCTTCATGTTGTTTTGCTGCTCCGAAGAGAGCATCGTGGTCTGAAATTTCAGACTAGCGTTAATTTCGCTAAGTCTGAAATCTGTTTTTGCTTATTCAGTTTTGCCATGCTTGTTTGAAGCCCTTAATGGATGAATTTGCCTATGCCTCAGTCATGATGATGTGTTAAGCTTGATGAGTACATCACTGCCATGCAATTTGTTTTCATGTTGGGTGGCTGTAGCATGTTCATTTTGTGGCATTTAGGAGCCTACTTGCTGTAAATCGCAGATCGGTTCGTTTAGTAAAACGCTTGCCATTTCTAAACCGTAGCTCCGATTGCCTTGATCTTTATATCGTTTTCAGGGGATTTCTTCCCCTCTATCCAGTGGCACACTTGGATTTCCAAGTTGAGGCCAGGTTCATGCATTTCCTGTTACATGTTGCATTCTTGCATCCCGCATCGCATCCCGCATAGCATATCATCTTTGCATCGTATTGGTTGCCTTTGCACATGGTTGATTGTATCCTTGTTGCTTGTTTGTGTTGTTGGGTAGATCCGGGAGACGAGTTCGCTAACGAGGAGCCCGTTGAGTTTGTTTTTGAGGATCCAGTCAATTCTGACAACCGTGCAGGCAAGATGATCACACCCTTGAAATCACTACTATCTTTGCTATGCTAGTTTGCTCGCTCTTTTGCTTTGCCAATGCTACGATGCCTACCACTTGCTTGTCAGCCTCCCAATTGCCATGATTGAGCCTCTAACCCACCTTTGTCCTAGCAAACCATTGATTGGCTATGTTACCGCTTTGCTCAGCCCTTCTTATAACGTTGTTAGTTGCAGGTGAAGATTGGAGCTGTTCCTTGTTGGAACATTTATTTACTTGTTGGGGTATCATTATATTGCTATGTTATCTTTACTCATCTATATACTTGGTAAAGGGTGGAAGGCTTGGCTTCTCGCCTAGTGTTTTGTTCCACTCTTGCCGCCCTAGTTTCCGTCATATCGGTGTTATGTTCCCGGATCGTTGCGTCCCTTACGCGGTTGGGCTATATGGGAACCCCTTGACAGTTCGCCTTGATTAAAGCTTTTCCAGCAATGCCCAACATTGGTTTTACCATTTGCCACCTACCCCTTTCTTTCCCTTGGTTTTCCGGAGCCCGAGGGTCATCTTTATTTTAGCTCCCCACGGGCCAGTGCTCCTCTGAGTGTTGGTCCGACCGAGTAGACTGCGGGGCCACCTCGGGGCAACTTGAGGGTTGGTTTTTACTCGTAGGATGTCTCATCTGAGTATGCCCTGAGAACGAGATATGTGCAGCTCCTATCGGGATTTGTCGGCGCATTCGGGCGGTGTTGCTGGACTAGTTTTGACCTGTCGAATCATCTTGTTGTACCGGGATACCGAGTCTGATCGGTGGGTCCTGGGTGGAGGTCTATTCCTTCGTTGACCGTGAGAGCTTGTTATGGGCTAAGTTGGGACCCCCCTGCAGGGATTGATCTTTCGAAAGCCGTGCCCGCGGTTATGGGCAGATGGGAATTTGTTAATGTCCGGTTGTAGATAACTTGAACTTAATTAATTAAAATGAATCAACTGCGTGTGTTGCCGTGATGGCCTCTTCTCGGCGGAGCCCGGGAAGTGGACACGGCATTGGAGTTATGTTTGCGTAGTCGGCCCTATTTAGTTTCTGCTCGTGCTTTGCCTTCTCTTCTCGCTCTCTTTTGCGAATAAGTTAGCCACCATATATGCTAGTCGCTTGCTGCAGCTCCACTTACATTACCTTTTTCCTACCTATTAAGCTTAAATAGTCTTGATCACGAGGGTGCGAGATTGCTGAGTCCTTGTGGCTCACAGATTACTATTACACTAGATGCAGGGACTAATGATACTCCTCCAGATGGCGCGCTCGAGCTGAGGTGGGATTACGACAAGGACTCTCAGCGATACTATGTTTCTTTTCCTGATGATCAGTAGTGGTGCCTGCTCGGGGTTCGATTCAGGGATTAGTCGCATGTTGGGGGTCTTTTCTATTTTGGCGCCGTAGTCGGGCCATGAGTGTTTGTGTGATGGATGCTATTTTTGTACCTTGACGTGACGTGGCAAGTGTAAGCCAACTATTATTATTTATTCCCCCTTTATATTGTATATGTACATGGGTTGTGTGAAGATTGCCTCACTTGCGACATATGCCTTCAATGCGATTATGCCTCTAAGTCGTGCCTCGACACGTGGGAGATATAGTCGCATCGAGGGTGTTACAAGTTGGTAATCAGAGCCTTCCCCGACCCTAGGAGCCCCATTGCTTGATCGTTTCTAGCAGCCGAGTTGTGTCTAGAAAAATGTTTTGAGTCCTTAGGAATTATATATCGGAGAGTTTAGGAATTCTTTTTACTTCCCAGTCTCCTCATCGCTCTGGTAAGGCATCCTGACGTAGAGTTTTGACTCTTCTCTTCTCAAATTTCACTAAAAGTTTTTTTTAGGATCACGCGAGTATCTTAGTTTTGTTCCGATGGCTTATGATGAGAGTACTGTCTTGGTGCCTCCTGTCAGGGGTTTAGTGGAAGTGTCCCGGGGAGTTGAGCTCTGAGGTGTTGTCATCATAATTCTATCGTTGCAATTCTGGCATACTTGAGATATGTGCGCGACATCGAAAATCTCCTTTATGCAGTTCGTTGGTGAGAAAACCTCGACGCCACCCAGTACTGGGGCGGGAGTTTGGGAGTATCGCCATAACTTGTATAACGGATGCTTTTCGAAGGTTGAGATAGATGGTTTCCGAAGGTTTCTTGGTTATGTGTTGAAGGATGGATGCAGCTGGATGTAGGATTTGCTAGCTTGGGTGAGATATTATGCTTCCCCTGTATCCTCAACACCTGATTGCATAACCGGAAAGTTTCGGGAATTTCATAGGTGGGAATTCAAGTAGCCTTAGGATATCTTTCCAATAGATGTGTGATATGAAATTGGGGTTCGACGTCTAGTGGTTCGCCTATTCACGGTCGATTTTACAGTGGCCTCGTTGCGTCTTAAAGAGTCCTTGGCTATGCTGACTCGGGGACGCTTCGTATGTCATGTGCACTGCCTTGTACATGATGGTGTTGTACGGTCGAGCCCGTGTAGGTCCTACCACGAACACTTCGGACGAAATTTCTATCATGTGTTTGTTCCGGCTTATTCCGCAAGCCAACCCTTGGTTTTATTTCGAGCTGTGGTATTCGTTCTTCTTCGACGTCATATGTTGATTCCATCCCTCGTTGATGTACCTCTTCTACCTGATTCTTCGTGGCTTCGCAATTTAGGAATATGTGACCACTTCAAGAGAAGTGCATTCGTTCATTTCGTTCGGATGTGAAGACTTATGTTGCAATTTTCATTCCGTTGGATTCACCTTCTATATTTGTCTATTTGTGTGCTAATGGTGGTCAACCTCTTCAGGATGGCTCCCCCAACGCGCACGACTCCGAACCCAGATCCTCCGCCACCTCCGCCTCCTCCGGAAGCATGGCAGGCTGTGATGGCTGCTACTAATGCAAATACTCAGCTGATCATGCAAATCATCCAAGAGCGGAATCAAAGCAGTCAAGCGAATCAAGGCAACAACCAGAACCAGTTTGCAACTCTGAATCAGTTCCTCGCAAATGGTCCAAAGACGTTAAGCAACTGCGTTGAGGCTACTGATGCTGATGATTGGTTAGTCGATCTGGGCAAGCATTTTGAATGTAGCAACGTCAGACCTGAAGATTTCGTCAAGTTCGCGTCTTTCCAGCTCAAGGATCAGGCCACAGAGTGGTTTCAGCAGTACCGGGATTCCAGAGGTGGACGTTTGATCACTTGGGATGATTTCCGTCGTGATTTTCGAGCTCATCACATTCCTCAAAGTGTGACTGAAAGCAAACGTGAAGAATTCCGCAATCTGAAGCAAGGCTCTTTGTCTGTCTATGACTACAACAAGTTGTTCCAGAAGCTCGCCCGTTTTGCCAAGCAGGATGTTCCTGATGAGAAGAGCATGATCTATCAGTTCAGGGGTGGTCTTCGTGAAGAAATTCAGCTCGCTCTTGTCCTCTTCGAGCCGCTGAGATACGATGAGTTCTACAACATGGCACTGAAGCAAGAGGCTGCTCAGCTCAGGTGTGATGCTTCCAGGAAGCGAGTCAGAGATACTACGTCTTCGTCCTCTACTCAAGTGGCCAAGCAGCAGAAGTATTGGCTTCCTCCTCCTCCGTTCCGTCAGCCGTATCAGCAGAAGAGCAAAGGTGGCAGTGGTTCGTCCCACCCACCCAACCCAGGCTTTCAGAACAAGACTTCGTCTCAAGCTCCAAGATCGAGTGCTCCGTACCACCGTCCGCTCTCAGAGGTCACGTGCAACAAGTGCCAACAGAAGGGTCACTACGCCAACAAGTGTTTAAACCAGAGGCGTCTTCCTCCTCCTCCTCCTGTCAGATCGGCAAGTACAGCTGTGGTCAAGCATAACCCCAAGTCCGCCAAGGTCAACTTGATGAACGCAGCTCAGGCAGAGGATTCGTCAGATGTGATCATGGGTAACCTTCCTGTTAACGATGTTCCCGCAAAAGTACTTTTTGATACTGGTGCATCGCATTCTTTCTTGTCATGCCCGTTTGCATCGAAGCACAATGTTGATACTGAGATTATGCCCAAAGCCATGCAAGTTGTTTCTCCAGGCAAGCTGTTGACTTCAAGTTTGGTTGCTCCCGATATTTCTATCACATATTGGCGATTACAAGTTTCTCTCTTCTCCGGTGGTTCTTGGTAATTCTGATATCGACCTCATTCTTGGGATGGACTGGCTCACTAAACACAAAGCTCACCTCGATTGCGCAGCCAAGCAGATTCAACTGACTCATTCCTCTGAAGATGTCATTGTTTTTGCTGCTCGGGATAATACCATCCAGTTGTTCTCTCTCAATGAAAAGGGTGAATTGGATGCTATTTCGCAGATTCCGGTTGTTTGTGAGTATCAAGATGTCTTCCCTGAAGAACTCCCAGGCATGCCTCCAAACCGGCCTGTTGAATTCGCTATTGAACTTGAGCCCGGTACGGAACCGGTGTGCAAACGGCCTTACAAGCTCGGCCCCGAAGAGTTGAAGGAGTTGAAGAAACAGCTCGATGTGCAAGAAAGAATGGGTCTCATTAGGCCTAGTACTTCTCCGTGGGGTTGTGGTGTTCTTTTTGTGAAGAAGAAGGATGGAACGGACCGACTTTGTGTTGATTACCGTCCATTGAACAAGAAGACCATCAAGAACAAATATCCACTTCCCAACATTAATGAGCTGTTCGAACAACTCAAGGGTGCCCAAGTATTCTCCAAGCTTGATCTCCGTATGGGTTATCATCAAATTCGCATTCGTGGACAAGATATTCCAAAGACGGCGTTCAGAACAAGCTATGGGTCATATGAATACACAGTTATGTCTTTTGGCCTCGCCAATGCTCCTCCGACGTTCTCTCGCATGATGAACTTCATCTTCAACCCCTACACCAACGACTTTGTTTTGGTCTATCTCGATGATATCCTGGTTTTCTCGAAGAACAAGGAAGATCATGCCAAATACTTGTGTTTGGTTCTTGACAAGCTAAGGGAACATCAATTCTACGCCAAGTTCTCCAAGTGTGAGTTTTGGCTCGATGAAGTTCTTTATCTTGGTCATATTATCTCCGCCAAGGGCATTTCCGTGGATCCTGAGAAGGTGTCTACAATTGTTAATTGGGAACCTCCTCAGAATGTGAAGCAACTCCGTAGCTTCCTCGGTCTTGCAAGTTATTGCCGAAGATTCGTTGAAAACTTCTCCAAGATCGCGAAGCCTCTCTCAAATCTTCTTCAGAAGCACGTCAAGTACGTTTGGTCTCCGGAGTGTGATGTTGCTTTCAACGCTTTGAAAGAGAAATTGATCACTGCTCCAGTTCTAACTCCGCCTGATGAAACCAAGCCGTACGAGGTCTTTTGTGATGCCTCTCTCCAAGGTCTCGGTGCAGTACTGATGCAAGAGAAGAAAGTTGTTGCTTATACCTCTCGCCAGTTGAAGCCAAATGAGAAGAACTACCCCACTCATGATCTCAAGTTGGCGGCAGTTGTGCACGCATTGTTGACTTGGAGACATCTTCTCTTGGGAAGGAAAGTGGACATTTTCACTGAGCACAAGAGTCTCAAGTACATCTTCACTCAGCCTAATCTCAACCTCAGGCAGACTCGATGGGTCAAAATGATTCAAGAGTACAATCCGAGTATCGAGTATACTCCAGGCAAGGCTAATGTGATTGCTGACGCTTTGAGCAGAAAAGCATATTGCAACAGTCTGATTCTCAAGCCTTATCAACCCGAGCTTTGTGAAGCCTTCCGCAAACTTAATCTGCAAGTTGTTCCTCAAGGTTTCCTTGCCAACCTTCAAGTTTCTCCTACCTTGGAAGACCAGATTCGCCAAGCCCAGCTTCTTGATGCTATGGTGAAAAAGGTGAAGATTGGTATTGCAAAGAGTCAGTCCAAGTACAAGTGCTACCGACTGGATGACAAGGACACTCTCTTCTTCGAGGATCGAATTGTTGTGCCCAAAGGTGAACTTCGTAAAGTGATCATGAATGAGGCTCACAACTCTATCCTCTCCATCCACCCCGGGAGCACGAAGATGTATCAAGACCTGAAGCAAACTTATTGGTGGACTCGAATGAAGCGCGAGATTGCTCAATTCGTGAACGAATGTGATGTCTGCAGAAGAGTGAAAGCAGAACACCAAAGGCCAGCAGGTCTCCTCCAACCTCTCGCCATTCCAGAATGGAAGTTTGACCACATTGAAATGGACTTCGTGACTGGGTTTCCTAAGTCCAAGCATGGCAATGATGCTATATTCGTTGTCATCGACAAGCTGACCAAAGTGGCTCATTTCTTGCCTATCAAAGAGTCAATCACTGCAGCTCAATTGGCGGAGCTCTACACCTCTCGCATTGTCTCTCTGCATGGTATTCCTCAAGTGATATCTTCAGACCGTGGCAGCATCTTTACCTCCAAGTTCTGGGATTCTTTTCAGAAGGCCATGGGCACCAGCATTCGCTTCAGCACTACTTTCCATCCTCAAACAAGCGGTCAAGTCGAGCGTGTCAACCAGATTCTTAAAGATATGCTCAAGGCTTGTGTTATCTCCTTCGGCATGAAGTGGGAGGATTGCCTTCCTTATGCTGAATTCGCGTACAACAACAGTTTCCAAGCAAGTTCCGGCAAGGCCCCGTTTGAAATTCTGTATGGTAGGAAGTGCCGTACACCTCTCAACTGGTCTGAAACCGGTGAACGTCAGCTGCTGGGTAATGACCTGATCACAGAGGCAGAAGAAATGTGCAAGGTCATTCGTGATAACCTCAAAGCAGCCCAGTCTCGTCAGAAGAGCTACTACGACAGCAAGCACCATGATTTGGCTTTCGAGATCGGAGATCATGTCTACCTCCGCGTCTCTCCTATGAAAGGGACCCGTCGCTTCGGTATCAAAGGGAAGCTTGCCCCCAGATACGTCGGGCCTTTCAAGATCGTCAGCAAGAAAGGCGACCTCGCCTATCAACTCGAGCTTCCTGCAACCTTTGCCAATGTTCATGATGTGTTCCATGTCTCGCAACTCCGTAAGTGCTTCAAGACGCCTGAGCGCACCGTCAACTTCGAGGACATTGAGGTCCAAGAAGATCTCTCCTACCGTGAGCACCCAGTTGCAATCCTTGAAGAGACTGAACGAAAAACTCGCAACAAGTCAATCAAGTTTCTCAAAGTTAAGTGGTCACACCATTCCGACCGTGAAGCTACCTGGGAACGCGAGGATCACCTCCGTTCTGAGTACCCAGAGTTCTTTCAGTCCTAGATCTCGGGACGAGATCTTTTCATAGTGGTGGAGTGTTGTAACGCCCCATATGTAACCTTCCCCAATTGTACTCCAACTCTTGCCATTTCCGGCATTAAGTTATATTTAATTCTTGGGTTCGGGTCTTTGCCTCCGTGTGTTGTTTTCGTTTTTCGTGCATCTCATATCATGTCATCACGTGCATTGCATTTGCATACATGTTCATCTCATGCATTCGAGCATTTTCCCCGTTGTCCGTTTTGCATTCCGGCGCTTCGTTCTCCTCCGGTGGCCATTTCTAGCTTTCTTTCGTGTGTGGGGATTAAACATCTCCGGATTGGGCCGAGACTTGCCATGCGGCCTTGGTTTACTACCGGTAGACCGCCTGTCAAGTTTCGGGTCATTTGGACTTCGTTTGATACTCCAACGGTTAACCGAGGGACCGAAAAGGCCTCGTGTGTGTGCAGCCCAACACCCCTCCATTTTGGCCAGAAACCCACCAAACTCAGCTCCATCGTCTCGGTCGTTCGATCACGATCATGTGGGCGAAAACCGCACCTTATTTGGACTCTCCTAGCTCCACTTATGCCTATATATACACCCCCCATTCTAAATCCGGTCCCCCCTCGTCCTAACCCTAGATCCAACCCACCGCGCCGCCGGACGAAATTGGCACCGACGGACATTGTCCGCCCCGCCGTCCGCCGCCACGTGTCGCCTGCTGAGTGGGCGGGGCGCCGCGCCCACTTCACCGTCCTGCCACCCGTGCGGGCCCGCCGCAGCCCAGGCCGGGCCCCCCCGGCCCGCATCGCCGCCCAACCGAGGCCGCGGGCGCCCGCCTCGTCCTGCCGCCGTCTTCCTGCTCTCCGGTGGCCCGCGCCCCGCGCCGTCGCCGCCCCGTCGCCGGAAGCCCGCCGCGTCTCCTCGCCGGCGTCGGGCCTCGCCGTGGCCGCCGCTCCGCTCGCCGCCCCATCGCCGTGGTCGCCGCTCCGCCCGCGCCCGGCCCCGGATCCGGCCGCCTCGGCCCCTTCTCCCACTCCGCGGTGCTCCGGCGAGTCGCCGGCCATCCTCGGCTTCTGTGCCCGGCGAGGAACAGTGCCCCGCGCGAGATCCGGATCGGATCTACAGTAAAACCCTAGCGCCCCCCCCCCCCCCCGTTGACTTTCTCCTCCGGTTCAGAATTTTTCTTGCTACTTTGACTGCTTGTATATCCTCACCCGTAGCTCCGATTTGGGCGTATGATATGTCAAAATCTTCGTCTCGTCGAGTCCATCATTTCATTCCATTGCATCATTTGCATTTGAGGTCATCTTGTTGCCCAAAATGCTGTTGGAAGGAGGCATGTTGAGTTAAATTGCAGATCCGTTAATCCAACATGCACTTTTGTCATTTTTGCCATATTTAATCCGTGCATGATATGCCTGTGCCCCTTTGGGATGAATTGTTAAGCATGTTGTCTTCTTTACAGAGGTGCCTTCCATGTATTTTTAGGATGTGTGTGTTGTCTTGTGCAAGCTTGCGAAGAGGGCTACCTGAGATTACAGATTTCAGGGACTTAGTGATTTTCACTAAGTCTGAGCCGTTTTAATCACGATGCTATATGTCCGGCTTGTTTCCTAGTGATCCGTGCCTCTTTTGAGGATGATCAGTAAGAGTGATTTGTTATGCTTGTTGTGCTTAATCCATCCATGTCTTTACTTGTTATGTTGGAGCATTCTAGGTTGACTCAATCGAGCTCAACTTTTGGATAGTTGCTGTTTTGGGCAGATCGTTAACTCTTTTGCGATTTTGCCGGAGTTATTGCTAGTGATCCATGCATGCTATGCCATTGTTCTTGCCTTGTCTAGCTAGCATTTTGTGCCTTCTTAATGGATATATGCTTGCCTTTCCATGACTTGCACCTTAGTGAGAGCATCGAGCTCGTTTACATGCCTTCGTGAGTTATTATTTCAGCATGTCCCAGTTTTCACTGTCTGAAAACTGATTGTGTTTCATCGATGTTCGTGTGCTCGGTAGAGTATTTTGTGAACCCTTTTGGCCCCAGGTCATTTTGGGTGTTTTGTTAAGCTTGTTGAGTAGCTCCATGCCATGCTCTTACTTGCCATGTTCAGGTTTTCCTTCATGTTGTTTTGCTGCTCCGAAGAGAGCATCGTGGTCTGAAATTTCAGACTAGCGTTAATTTCGCTAAGTCTGAAATCTGTTTTTGCTTATTCAGTTTTGCCATGCTTGTTTGAAGCCCTTAATGGATGAATTTGCCTATGCCTCAGTCATGATGATGTGTTAAGCTTGATGAGTACATCACTGCCATGCAATTTTTTTTCATGTTGGGTGGCTGTAGCATGTTCATTTTGTGGCATTTAGGAGCCTACTTGCTGTAAATCGCAGATCGGTTCGTTTAGTAAAACGCTTGCCATTTCTAAACCGTAGCTCCGATTGCCTTGATCTTTATATCGTTTTCAGGGGATTTCTTCCCCTCTATCCAGTGGCACACTTGGATTTCCAAGTTGAGGCCAGGTTCATGCATTTCCTGTTACATGTTGCATTCTTGCATCCCGCATCGCATCCCGCATAGCATATCATCTTTGCATCGTATTGGTTGCCTTTGCACATGGTTGATTGTATCCTTGTTGCTTGTTTGTGTTGTTGGGTAGAGCCGGGAGACGAGTTCGCTAACGAGGAGCCCGTTGAGTTTGTTTTTGAGGATCCAGTCAATTCTGACAACCGTGCAGGCAAGATGATCACACCCTTGAAATCACTACTATCTTTGCTATGCTAGTTTGCTCGCTCTTTTGCTTTGCCAATGCTACGATGCCTACCACTTGCTTGTCAGCCTCCCAATTGCCATGATTGAGCCTCTAACCCACCTTTGTCCTAGCAAACCATTGATTGGCTATGTTACCGCTTTGCTCAGCCCTTCTTATAGCGTTGTTAGTTGCAGGTGAAGATTGGAGCTGTTCCTTGTTGGAACATTTATTTACTTGTTGGGGTATCATTATATTGCTATGTTATCTTTACTCATCTATATACTTGGTAAAGGGTGGAAGGCTCGGCCTCTCGCCTAGTGTTTTGTTCCACTCTTGCCGCCCTAGTTTCCGTCATATCGGTGTTATGTTCCCGGATCGTTGCGTCCCTTACGCGGTTGGGCTATATGGGAACCCCTTGATAGTTCGCCTTGATTAAAGCTTTTCCAGCAATGCCCAACATTGGTTTTACCATTTGCCACCTACCCCTTTCTTTCCCTTGGGTTTCCGGAGCCCGAGGGTCATCTTTATTTTAGCCCCCCACGGGCCAGTGCTCCTCTGAGTGTTGGTCCGACCGAGTAGACTGCGGGGCCACCTCGGGGCAACTTGAGGGTTGGTTTTTACTCGTAGGATGTCTCATCTGAGTGTGCCCTGAGAACGAGATATGTGCAGCTCCTATCGGGATTTGTCGGTGCATTCGGGCGGTGTTGCTAGACTAGTTTTGACCTGTCGAATCATCTTGTTGTACCGGGATACCGAGTCTGATTGGTGGGTCCTTGGTGGAGGTCTATTCCTTCGTTGACCGTGAGAGCTTGTTATGGGCTAAGTTGGGACCCCCCTGCAGGGATTGATCTTTCGAAAGCCGTGCCCGCGGTTATGGGCAGATGGGAATTTGTTAATGTCCGGTTGTAGATAACTTGAACTTATTTAATTAAAATGAATCAACTGCGTGTGTTGCCGTGATGGCCTCTTCTCGGCGGAGCCCGGGAAGTGGACACGGCGTTGGAGTTATGTTTGCGTAGTCGGCCCTATTTAGTTTCCGCTCGTGCTTTGCCTTCTCTTCTCGCTCTCTTTTGCGAATAAGTTAGCCACCATATATGCTAGTCGCTTGCTGCAGCTCCACTTACATTACCTTTTTCCTACCTATTAAGCTTAAATAGTCTTGATCGCGAGGGTGCGAGATTGCTGAGTCCTTGTGGCTCACAGATTACTATTACACCAGATGCAGGGACCGATGATACTCCTCCAGATGGCGCGCTCGAGCTGAGGTGGGAGTACGACGAGGACTCTCAGCGATACTATGTTTCTTTTCCTGATGATCAGTAGTGGTGCCTGCTCGGAGTTCGATTCAGGGATTAGTCGCATGTTGGGGGTCTTTTCTATTTTGGCGCCGTAGTCGGGCCATGAGTGTTTGTGTGATGGATGCTATTTTTGTACCTTGACGTGACGTGGCAAGTGTAAGCCAAGTATTATTATTTATTCCCCCTTTATATTGTATATGTACATGGGTTGTGTGAAGATTGCCTCACTTGCGACATATGCCTTCAATGCGATTATGCCTCTAAGTCGTGCCTCGACACGTGGGAGATATAGTCGCATCGAGGGTGTTACAATAGCGCATGGTTCTTTCCTCCTCCTCAGGTCGTCGGCACATTTATACGAGTAGTAAAATCACAAGGCCCCGCCTTCCAGCAGTAATGAACCGTCAAATCACAAAGGCCCTCGCCTCTGTTGAAACCGACCAAGCTAGACTGCCCCACCCTCTAGCCTTTTAAAACATGTATACTTTTGTAGAGTAGTAGTATCGATGGATTGCGCCATGAAGCAAAATTAACAAGATGAAATTAAAGAAAAAAGGTGGTACATATAGAGAGCGCTCGTCGCCAAATTATGCATATAGTACTATTAAAAAAGCTAGTACGTGCTTAAATGGGGTGCTAAATTCTATTAAATAAATTAGCATACCTATTTAATTCTTGGGTTCTTATTATTTATGCCACTAGTTGTGTATCACTACTCGGCTTTGCCATTAGAAGTTACAACTAGAAAATGCCATCCATCTGTGAGATGCCTGCTCAAAAATGCAATTAGATATCTCAAAAATGCCATCGTTAAGTTAGATGTTTGCTCAAAAATGCCATTAGACATTGTTATTTTCACGTCAAACCTGTTGACCATGTTATATGACAAAAATAAGCCGATTCTCACAATGATAAGTGTGGCCCCGCTTGTTAGGAGTAACCAAGCGAATAATTTTACAGGAAAATAAGAACGTTGTTGGGATCAAGTAGGCCCCACACTTTATTTTACTATAGTGAGATAGAGGGAGAGCTGGCATGTTGGTCCATCGGTATTTATGTCATTATAACATGGAAAAGGAGATTTGAGTCACAATAATGGTGTCCAACACAACATACCCCTCAAATAAAACTAAGCACCCTGAAATTCTTTGACAAAACTAAGCACCCTGAAATTCTTTGACAACTAAACTGCTGGCTATATGATGTTGGCCATATATATTGTACGTATATAATGTGAACAAACGAGTGGTAGTACTACACCATCTAAAAGATGAACTGTCAGAAATACTAGTATGTACGTCCTGAAGAGTTAAAGTAACGAGAAGAAACATAACATAATTCTCTTGGGGGCTCAGCACAACACACCCCTTAAATAAAACTAAGCACACCTAACATTAAACTAAGCAACTAATCTGGTAGACACTGCCTTAGAACCACCATGAGCAATGACACTGCCACCTTACTCGGACGCCTCGTCCATGTCCTCGACTTCGTCCTTGTCCCTTGATACGTCTCCAATGTATCTATAATTTTGATTGTTCCATGCTATTATATTATCAACCTTGGATGTTTTATATGCATTTATATGCTATTTTATGTGATTTTTGGGAGTGACCTATTAACCTAGAGCCGAGTGCCAGTTTCTGTTTTTTCCTTGTTTTAGAGTATCACAGAAAAGGAAAATCAAACAGAGTCCAATTGACCTGAAACTTCACGGAACTTATTTTTGGACGAGAAGAAGCCCATGGAGTATCGGAGATGGACCAGTAGAGTCCCGGGCTGCTCACGAGGGTGGGGGCGCGCCCACCCCCCTGGGCGCGCCCCCTACCTTGTGGACAACCCGGAGATCCACCGACATACTTCTTCCTCCTATATATACCCATATACCATAAAAACTTCGGAGAGCAGAATAGATCGGGAGTTCTGCCGGCAGAAGCCTTCGTAGCCACCGAAAACCAATCTAGACCCGTTCCGACACCCTGCCGGAGGGGGGAACCCTCACTGGTGGCCATCTTCATCATCCCGACGCTCTCCATGACGAGGAGGGAGTAGTTCACCCTCGGAGATGAGGGTATGTACCAGTAGCTATGTGTTTGATCTCTCTCTCTCTCGTGTTCTTGAGGTGATACGATCTTGATGTATCGCGAGCTTTGCTATTATAGTTGGATCTTATGATGTTTCTCCCCCTCTACTCTCTTCTAATGGATTGAGTTTTCCCTTTGAAGTTATCTTATCAAATTGAGTCTTTAAGGATTCAGAACACTTGATGTATGTCTTGCATGGGATACCCGTGGTGACAATGGGGTATGCTATTGATCCACTTGATGTATGTTTTGGTGATCAACTTGCGGGTTCCGCCCATGAACCTATGCATAGGGGTTGGCACACGTTTTCATCTTGACTCTCCGGTAGAAACTTTGGGGCACTCTTTGAAGTACTTTGTGTTGGTTTGAATAGATGAATCTAAGATTGTGTGATGCATATCGTATAATCATACCCATGGATACTTGAGGTGACATTGGAGTATCTAGGTGACATTAGGGTTTTGGTTGATTTGTGTCTTAAGGTGTTATTCTAGTACGAACTCTATGATGGATTGAACGGAAAGAATAGCTTCATGTTATTTTACTACGGACTCTTGAATAGATCGATCGGAAAGGATAACTTTGAGGTGGTTTCGTACCCTACCATAATCTCTTTGTTTGTTCTCCGCTATAAGTGACTTTGAAGTGACTCTTTGTTGCATGTTGAGGGATAGTTATATGATCCAATTATGTTATTATTGTTGAGAGAACTTGCACTAGTGAACGTATGAACCCTAGGCCTTGTTTCAACGCATTGCAATACCGTTTACGCTCACTTTTATTACTTGTTACCTTGCTGTTTTTATATTTTCATATTACAAAAACCATTATCTACTATCCATATTGCACTTGTATCACCATCTCTTCACCGAACTAGGGCACCTATACAATTTACCATTGTATTGGGTGTGTTGGGGACACAAGAGACTCTTTGTTGTTTGGTTGCAGGGTTGCTTGAGAGAGACCATCTTCATCCTACGCCTCCCACGGATTGATAAACCTTAGGTCATCCACTTGAGGGAAATTTTCTACTGTCCTACAAACCTCTGCACTTGGAGGCCCAACAACGTCTACAAGAAGAAGGTATATCTTTAGATCTTGCAATCCAATCTTTTTGTTTCTTGTTTTAGCACTAGTTTAGTTTATAAAAAAACTAAAAAATATGGAATTGAGTTTGCCTCATACGCTTCATCTTTTTAATATCTTTCGTGAGAATGATGGAAAGGAAAATTGTGCTCAAGTGCTAGAAGAAGAAGTCTATAAAATGTTTGGTACTGAATCTTTGAATGATGAGCATGATTTCAATGTTATTAGTATGAACTCTTTGAATATCCATAGTACTAATGATGATTGCACTAGTTATGATGAGAATGACTCTTATAAGCATGTTGATTTTTGTGGAGTGCATAGAGTTTGCAAGTACACACCAATTAGGGAAGATATATTTTTCAAGAGGCATAAGTACTTAGAAACTAAATGGTTGCAAGAAAGGCTAGATGTTTGTGCTGAAAATTTAAATTTTCTTAGCCGTACTTGTGAACTTTGCAATGAACGTGGTCATTTAACCATCTGATGCAAATTGTTTCATGATCTAATCATTTCCAAAAATTGCGATGACTTGATTTCCCTTGCACATCATAATGAACTTAGTTTGCTTATGGGCTATGAAGAAATGAAACGTATAACTAACTATCTTCCAGTATTTGCCCGTGGTAAACTTCTTGATTCTGATCTAGAGGAAATTTACATGTATTGTGCGGTAAATACTCTATTCAAAATCCTTATATTGCAAATTACATAAAGAAAAGAAAACAAATAGTTGATGAAGAGAATATAATGAAAGGGAAGAGACTTCCCGATATCCTCCTATTATTTCTTATGATGAATCAGGTAACGAGGAGGATCCTTCTATCCAACCAATCTCGTTAATAAGGAGCTCCAAAAAGAGGATTGAACCCACACATGATTTGAAGAAGAAAAATAAAAAATAGAGAAGTAAAGGTAAAAAGGTATCCCTCCCAAATGATGTTGCTCCTATTACTCCTTGTGATGATGATAATTGCTATACTATTGGTGTTGTCTATACTATTAATGATGAGAGATTATGCTTATGATATGAAAAGGCCCGAGCTTGGGGATGCTATGTTTGATGAAGATGATGTTTTTGAGAATATATTTGCTGCAATTAATGTTGATACCAACCTTTGGGATGCTACGTTTAATGAAGATGATATTTTTAGTCTCCCAAGTTTTGATATGCAAATTTATAATGATGATAGCATGCCTCCTACTTATGATGATTATATTGATGAAAGTGGGTTTGGAAGAGTGTCAACTTTAGGAAGTAATGATCCCGCTATTTTGGAGGATGTTGAATCTTATTATGATAATTATTAAAGTGGATTTGGAGAGGTCATGACTTTATTTAGTGATGATTCCACTATCTTGGAAGAGGTTTCAATCGATTATGATGAGAACAAGGTTGCTACTTATGATAATTATTGTGATGATACATATGCTATAGAAAGTAGTGATGATTATATTTATAAAACTTGTTGTGATTATGATTACCTTTTTCTGAACATTACTCTTTTAATGTCAAAACAATTTATAGTATTCAAGTTTCTTATGATACTCCCACTATTCCGAATGCGAAGAATTTTGCTTATGTGGAGAGTAATAAAAATTCTATGCTTGTAGATCATGAAAAGAATGCTTTAGGTGCTGGTTATATTGTTGAATTCATTCATGATGCTACTAAAAATTATTATGAGGGAGGAATATATGCTTGTAGGAATTGCAATAATATCAAGTTTCCGCTCTCTGTGCTTAAAGTTTTGAAGTTATGCTTGTTTTTCCTTCCTATGCTAGTTGATTATTGTTCCTAGAAGTTGTTTGCTCACAAAATCCCTATGCATAGGAAGTGGGTTAGACTTAAATGTGCTAGTAATTTTCTTCTTGATGCTCTCTTTATGTTACAATTCTTATCTTTTATGTGAGCATCGTTGAAATCATCATGCCTAGCTAGGGGAATTAAACGATAGCGCTTGTTGGGAGGCAACCCAATTTTATTCTTGTTCCTTGCTTTTTGCTCCTATTTAGTAATAAATAATTCATCTAGCCTCTTTTTAGATGTGGTTTTATGTTTTAATTAGTGTTTGTGCCAAGTAGAACCTTTGGGAAGACTTGGGGAAAGTCTTTGCGATCATGCTGTAAAAAACAGAAACTTTAGCGCTCACGAGATTTTGTGCCATCTTTTCCTGGAGAGTGCTATTTAGTTAATTCGTTTTGCAGATGATTAATAGATAAATTCCTCACGTCCAGCATATTTAGAATTTTTGGGGTTCCAGAAGTATACGTCTGATACAGATTACTACAGACTGTTCTGTTTCTGACAGATTCTATTTTCTTGGTGTTGTTTGCTTATTTTGATGAATCTATGAGTAGTATCGGAGGGTATGAACCATAGATGAGTTGGAATACGGTAGATATTACGCCAATATGAATTTAGAATGAGTTCACAACAGTGCCTAAGTGGTGATTTATTTTCTTATACTAACGGAGCTTACGAGTTTTCTGTTATGTTTTGTGTTGTGAAGTTTTCAAGTTTTGGGTAAAGATTCGATGGACTATGGAATAAGGAGTGGAAAGAGCCTAAGATTGGGGATGCCCAAGGCACCCCAAGGTAATATTCAAGGACAACCAAGAGCCTAAGCTTGGGGATGCCCCGGATGGCATCCCCTCTTTCGTCTTTGTTCATCGGTAACTTTACTTGGAGCTATATTTTTATTTACCACATGATATGTGTTTTTCTTGGAGCGTCATTTTATTTTATTTAGTTTTGCTTGCTGCCTGAATAAAATACCAAGATATGAAATTCTTAAATGTTAGAGAGTCTTCATATAGTTGCATAATTATTCGACTACTCATTGATCGTCACTTATATCTTTCGGGGTAGTTTGTTGTTGCTCTAGTGCTTCACTTATATCTTTTTAGAGCACAATGGTGGTTTTATTTTATAGAAATTAATGAACTCTCATGCTTCACTTATATCATTTTGAGAGTCTTTAGAACAGCATGGTAGTTTGCTTTGGTTATGAAACTAGTCCTAATATGATGGGCATCCAAGAGGGATAATAAAAACTTTCGTATAAAGTGCATTGAATACTATGAGAAGTTTGATACTTGATGATTGTTTTGAGATATGGAGATGGTAATATTAGAGTCATGCTAGTGAGTAGTTGTGAATTTGAGATATACTTGTGTTAAAGTTTGTGATTCCCGTAGCATGCACGTATGGTGAACCGTTATGTGATGAAGTCGGAGCATGATTTATTTATTGATTGTCTTCCTTATGAGTGGGGGTCGGGGACGAGCGATGGTCTTTTCCTACCAATATATCCCCCTAGGAGCATGCGCATAATACTTTGTTTCGATAACTAATAGATTTTTGCAATAAGTATGTGAGTTCTTTATGACTAATGTTGAGTCCATGGATTACACGCACTCTCACCCTTCCACCATTGCAAGCCTCTCTTGTGCCGTGCAATTTTCGCCGGCATATCACCCACCATTGCCTTCCTCAAAACAGCCACCATATCTACCTATTATGGCATTTCCATAGCCATTCCGAGATATATTGACATGCAACTTTCCACCGTTCTGTTTATTAAGACACGCTCCATCATTTTCATATTGCTATGCATGATCATGTAGTTGACATCGTATTTGTGGCAAAGCCACCGTTCATAATTCTTTCATACATGTCACTCATGAGTCATTGCACATCCCGGTACACCGCCGGAGGCATTCATATAGAGTCATATCTTGTTCTAAGTATCGAGTTGTAATTCTTGAGTTGTAAGTAAATAAAAGTGTGATGATCATCATTTTTAGAGCATTGTCCCAAGTGAGGAAAGGATGATGGAGACTATGATTCCCCCACAAGTCGGGATGAGACTGCGGACTAAAAAAAAGAGGCCATAAAAAAGTCCCAAATAAAAAAATGAGAGAAAAAGAGAGAAGGGACAATGCTCTATCCTTTTACCACACTTGTGCTTCAAAGTAGCACCATGATCTTCATGATAGAGAGTCTCCTATGATATCACTTTCATATACTAGTGGGAAATTTTCCTTATAGAACTTGGCTTGTATATTCCAATGACGGGCTTCCTCAAAATTCCCTAGGTCTTCGTGAGCAAGCGAGTTGGATGCACACCCACTTAGTTTCTTTTGTTGAGCTTTCATACACTTGTAGCTGTAGTGCATCCGTTGTATGGCAATCCCTACTCACTCACATTGATATCTATTGATGGGCATCTCCATAGCACGTTGATATGCCTAGTTGATGTGAGACTATCTTCTCCTTTTTGTCTTCTCCACAACCACCATTCTATTCCACCTATAGTGCTATGTCCATGGCTCACGCTCATGTATTGCGTGAAGATTGAAAAAGTTTGAGAACATCAAAAGTGTGAAACAATTGCTTGGCTTGTCATCAGGGTTGTGCATGATTCAAATATTTTGTGTGATGAAGATAGAGCATAGCCAGACAATATGATTTTGTAGGGTTAGCTTTCTTTGGCCATGTTATTTTGAGAAGACATGATTACTTTGTTAGTATGCTTGAAGTATTATTATTTTTATGTCAATATTAAACTTTTGTCTTGAATCTTATGGATCTGAATATTCTTGCCACAATAAAGAGAACTACATGGATAAATATGTTAGGTAGCATTCCACATCAAAAATTCTGTTTTTATCATTTACCTACTCGAGGACGAGCAGGAATTAAGCTTGGGGATGCTGATACGTCTCCAACGTATCTATAATTTTTGATTGTTCCATGCTATTATATTATCAACCTTGGATGTTTTATTTGCATTTATATGCTATTTTAAATGATTTTTGGGCTAACCTATTAACCTAGAGCCGAGTGCCAGTTTCCGTTTTTTCCTTGTTTTAGAGTATCGCAGAAAAGGAAAATCAAACGGAGTCCAATTGACCTGTAACTTCACGGAACTTATTTTTGGACCAGAAGAAGCACATGGAGTATCGGAGATGGACCAGAAGAGTCCCTGGCTGCCCGCGAGGGTGGGGGCGGGCCCACCCCCTGGGTGCGCCCCCTGCCCCGTGGACAGCCAGGAGATCCACCGACGTACTTCTTCCTCCTATATATATTCATATACCCTAAACACTTCGGGGAGCAGAATAGATCGGGAGTTCTGCCGCTAGAAGCCTCCGTAGCCACCGAAAACCAATCTAGACCTGTTTCGGCACCCTGCCAGAGGGAGGAACCCTCACCAGTGGCCATCTTCATCATCCCGACGGCCTCCATGACGAGGAGGGAGTAGTTCACCCTCAGGGCTGAGGGTATGTACCAGTAGCTATGTATTTGATCTCTCTCTCTCTCTCTCGTGTTCTTGAGGTGATACGATCTTGATGTATCGCGAGCTTTGCTATTATAGTTGGATCTTATGATGTTTCTCCCCCTCTACTCTCTTGAATGGATTGAGTTTTCCCTTCGAAGTTATCTTATCAGTTTGAGTCTTTAAGGATTTGAGAACACTTGATGTATGTCTTGCGTGGGATACCCGTGGTGACAATGGGGTATTCTATTGATCCACTTGATGTATGTTTTGGTGATCAACTTGCGGGTTCCGCCCATGAACCTATGCATAGGGGTTGGCACACGTTTTTGTCTTGACTCTCTGGCAGAAACTTTGGGGCCTCTTTGAAGTACTTTGTGTTGGTTTGAATAGATGAATCTGAGATTGTGTGATGCATATCATATAATCATACCCACGGATACTTGAGGTGACATTGGAGTATCTAGGTGACATTAGGGTTTTGGTTGATTTGTGTCTTAAGGTGTTATTCTAGTACGAACTCTATGATGGATTGAACGGAAATAATAGCTTCATGTTATTTTACTACGGACTCTTGAATAGATCGATCAGAAAGGATAACTTTGAGGTGGTTTCGTACCCTACCATAATCTCTTCGTTCGTTCTCCGCTATTAGTGACTTTGAAGTGACTCTTTGTTGCATGTTGAGGGATAGTTATATGATCCAATTATGTTATTATTGTTGAGAGAACTTGCACTAGTGAATGTATGAACCCTAGGCCTTGTTTCAATGCATTGCAATACCGTTTACGCTCACTTTTATTACTTGTTACCTTGCTGTTTTTATATTTTCAGATTACAAAAACCATTATCTACTATCCATATTGCACTTGTATCACCATCTCTTCGCCGAAATAGTGCACCTATATAATTTACCATTGTATTGGGTGTGTTGGGGACACAAGAGACTCTTTGTTGTTTGGTTGCAGGGTTGCTTGAGAGAGACCATCTTCATCCTACGCCTCCCACGGATTGATAAACCTTAGGTCATCCAGTTGAGGGAAATTTTCTACTGTCCTACAAACCTCTGCACTTGGAGGCCCAACAACGTCTACAAAAAGTAGGTTGTGTAGTATACATCATCCCTCTTCCTCTTGGCCGATACTTCTTTGCTTGAACCGCACACTTGACTCTTGCTCTTCATCCAACCCTTGTAGATATTGAAACAAGGGTAGCCATCCATTGTAGCATAGTGGATGTGGTCTATATCTAGTACATTCCACTGCCATGCATGATGAAACTTGGGCGGAGGTTTCTGTAGTTTACCGTACGAAGGATGAACCATGGCTCCTGCCAGGGTCAGCATTGAAGACTGATCACGGGAGGGCACCAGCTCTTTCTTCTGGAGGTTGAAGGGGTTGCCTACAATGAGGCCTATCCAACCCAGGACTGTTTTGTCGTTCGTAAAGTCTACAGTAACGAATTTGGCTAGGCCACCCTTGAGGAAGTTCTTAAATTCCTCGCACTCAACGTCGGCATGGCATATGTGGTAGACCAAGCATAAGTCATGCACGCAAACCTGGATCACGGCGGGCCGCATCTTCTCTTCCTCCTTCAGATTGTTCTCTTTGTCCAGGGTTGTGGTGTACTCAACATCTAGCCCAGTGACCCACTCATCATTTGAGTTTTTGAACATGCGTCTGAAGCGAGCAAGGCATCCTTTCACCGTCACGGAAGAACGGGTGTAGATGACGTCAAACTCATCATCGGTGATGGTTCTAACCTTGTACTCACTGCTGATCATGGAGATTTGGGACGCCATGGATTTGGGAGGAGGGTTAGGATTAGTGTAAATGCCATAATGTGAAAGGACGGGACGACTAGGAGCGAACTGCCGTAATGTTAAAGGACGCCCGGGGACGAGTAGGAGAGAACTGCCAGCGGTTTTTCGATTGTAAAAATGCTGAGTGGGGCATGAAAATGGAAGGGTAGTGGCTTTCCTAGTGGATAATTGGATTCATGCATAGTACTATGGGGGCCAATTAGATGTCATGTCTACTCGACGCCCAATTAAATGGCTTTTGATGTCAAGTCAAGCGTCGGGAAAATTACAGGTGATACGAAGCTTTTCATTCTCCCATGATACGGGCTTACGAGAGCCCTTGGATCTAAGATCGAATGGTTGCATGGCATGATTCTAGACCTATGGGTGAATATCCTATCCTGGAGGGTTAATTTGCAAATTTTCACCAACTTAGCATGCGACCGTTCGATCTCAGATCCAAGGGTTGCCAGCAGCCCGTATCATGGTCGCGCCTACCACGACTGTCGCCTCGCTCGCGCGGTCGCGCCCTTGGAGATTTAACACGGTGCGTTAGGCTATCTGATGTTGGCATGTCATACATAGTGATCACTTAGTCACTCATACAACAAGGTTAGCTATAAGGTTGGCTATAAGAGTATTTTTTTTACTTCTCTCTATCTCTTTCTTCGTAGTATTTATTGCATTTGCCAAGGAGTGACCTCTTCCAACGAAATGGTGCTTAGATGAGGTGCTAAGGGCATTAAATGGCTTAGAAACTCAAGTCCCCAATTCATAGGTGCTTAGTTTTTTGTTGCTAAGTTTGCTTCATTTATACACTCGAAATTGTCTTTTCACCTAGGTACACGCGCTTAGCACCATTTCTTCCTAGGGTCACCAAACTAGTCTCTCTCTTCTTAATTAACTTGCCACATCAGACTTTATGCCTATGTGGCAGGCTTAGCACCTGTACAAGCAAGTACAATAGTGGGCTATAAGCCCGCTTACATGGCATTTTTGCATATGTGGGGGAAAGAGGCAAGGAGAAAGTGGAGGAGTGGGCTCTCATGCAAGAGCCAGCCTCTACATGGTGGAGCATTGGGAGAGGCACTTGTATACCATGGAGGTGGTTAGGAATCGGGAGACTCACGTCAGTCGTAGCACCGCAGTTAAAATGATAATGGCAAGTCATATCACGGGGCCCACCTGTCAAGTAGTAACTCGCTGTCAAATCACACAGCCCCATGTTTGCAGCAGCCTACTCCCTCATCTTCTCCCGTCTCTGTCGAACCGACTAGGCGGAACTGCCCCGCCTACCACACGGGAAAAGCCCCGCCCTCGACTTTTAAATAGTACAGTATACTAATTTTGTATCCATGGATTGCACCATGGAGCAAAGCCTCAAGAAAATGGCGGTACACATGTATGGAGTATACAGTATGACCATCACATCCGCGTCGCACCCCAGACGGTCGGTCGGTCGGTCTGGCACGCCGCTCTCCGAATGGAACGCGCGTCATATTGCGTTTGCACACACATGTGGGACCGCAATTGAGAACCGACCATAGGCACACTCCCCGGCCCCTCAAGTCGGGTGAGTTAATAGAAGAGAGATACGAGCGATAGTACTAGAGAAGTGTTGTACAGACATTGGTGCCTGGACGATCCCTGCATGACACAGAAGATCAATTTTTCCATGCATGTGACCAGACTCCAGCAGACACATCTGGATTGGCTATCGTCTACATATCGTGCAGGCTGTGTTGTACAGGGCCGTAGTTCGGACGATAAATCTAAAAAGGTTTCTTGTCATCTCGCAATATTAGGTGTCATGTGCTTCGGATCACTGCGAGGGTTAAACAGCGACAACTGAGTTCCTCCAAGGCGCTGGTCATTTGGGGCACATGCACGAAGACTACTTGGCTGCCATCTAGGTCAAGCCGGCTATGTTAATTAGGAGATCTATCAATGGACCCCTTTTCTATGAGTTTATCTTTAATTTGAGCTTTGATCCTCGTCTAGTTTGTCTGTCGGGATTCATGTTGTCTCCTTTAGGCAGTGAGGTTATGGTTTCTTGTCATGTGGCATTTTTTCGTGTTATATGTTGTAATCCGGTGCTTCAGATCAAAATGACGACAACTGCACCTCTGGGGCACGTGCATGAAAACTTCTCGACAGTCATTGATGAGCTCGAGTCGGCTCCGGTAGACAAAAGAAAACTAGTACTCCACTATATAGGCAGGAGCCTCCGCGCTTCCTTGCTAGTGTTGCTCTCTTCACACTGTCTTGTCCTCTCCAGATCCAAACATGACAGTGGTGGCCACACTCTCTCTGCTCAACGTTGGTCATAGATCCAGCCGGATCCTCTCTGCCAGGGAAGGTGAGAAGGTGCCACATTAACGCGGTCGTCCTCGGCGACCGCTCTTACCCACTGCCGGCGCGTCCTGATCAGCGTGCCTTGTCATTCTCTCCCAAGCACCGCTGGCTAGGGAGGGCCTCCAACTCCTTCTTCCTCGCTGTCATAGTGTGGGCAGATCCGGCCTCCCGCCGCCCACCTAGCAACATCCCGGCGACCCTCAGGTATAACTTCCTTTCGAAACCAGCCTTGCTCTACTTCCCGAGCTCCCGATGTCGCTACATTTGTATCTTTTACTATTTCTCAGGCCCCCTCATAGATAGGATCGATCGGCTGTTCGAAAGCCACCTAATTTTTTACTGTTAAGAGGTAAAACTAGTTCATGCACTCGAATCTAGTACTACTTGGTTCAAACAAGGAAGAAAGGGGTGGGGTGGGGGAAGATTTGTTACCTGAATCTAGGACTTGGTCGAAAGAGGAAATAATGGGGGCGAAAAGTAGCAGAGACTGGCTATCCAACTGGTCTCTTCGTCTAATAGGGAAATAAAGGGAAACACAGTACAAACTCAATATAAACCCGATTTATTGGTTGAAAAGGAAAGGAAGTGGGGACTGGGGGACAAGTCAACAGAGTAAGTCCAGCACTAGATTTGCTAGCCTCACACAATATAAGGTGGCTATATCGAACAAAAATGGGACCAACCCACATATCATGTTCTGATGTTTGTTGCCCCGAGCCACTCTTATGTAATGCCACTGGTAAAATGTAGCAGTCGCACGGTTAAAAGTAAGGACACGTTAAACCAATGTTGTTTTCAATGTAATGCCTTGAGTAATATGAATCAATGGCACTTTTTTTCATGTCCTGCTAAATTTCCCATTAAGATAAGTTGCTTCTTTTTGTTAGAAATGCAACTGTCCTGGTCCTCCTACTCTCCCGTGCCCAAATACCAATTCTGTAGCAGCTGCTATTGTAATGTTGCTGGTAAAATGAAGCAATGGCACCATTAAAGTAATGTCGTATTTAACGGTCGTCATAGTTAATCATAATTCCAACACTAATATCTAGCAATGCTGCTGCTTTAGAAATTGCTACTGTCCTTGTAGGATTGCCATTCAGATAAGGAACATGCTTCTTTTCATTTGATGTATGTTTCATCACTTGTTAGTCACCCTCCTTTCCACCTTTTTTTGTGCAAACAGAGATATACATTTCACGCTTGATCTTAGTTGAACTGCACAAATGATATCCAAATTATAGTTGAACATTCCAGGAGCTTCACAACCAACCTTGATGCTGCTCAATTTTATTGCAACTAATGAAGAAGAAGCTCTGTGGGTTTCGTTTTTCTGTTGGAAATGGAACCGAGGCTGAAGCCCTTTTCGTAAAAAAAATTAAGAAGAAGCTGCTAGCTCATGGGACATTGCTTCATTTTAGGTGAACTGCACCAAAAGGTCCCATGAATTGAATCATCCATGTTGGTGACTGGTGTCATCCCTTCTACGATGGTGTTGATTGCAGATATGGTTCCCCTCACTAGGTATGTTCCTTTTTGGTCTAACCGTTTGCCAAAGATCCTGCATGTTGAGTCTGCTTTTGTGCTACTATTTTGGCACTGCATGAAGAGGGGGTTTCCTCCGATTTCATTAAAGAAACCCAACCATAGAGAACCATTATCCGACAACATCTCAGTGTAAACGGGCAGTTATGAAACTACTACTAGAACGGACTGAGTACTAGCAGGAGACAAGTTTGCCACATAAGCTAGGCATGTAGGGGACGCAGCACCAGCTCGACTAAGTTTGGATTACAACCCAAATGCTACCACAAAAACATCAGGGGGGAGATAGGGACTGGAAAGAGCCAGCTTCAGCATCCCAGTCTAAGCACCCCTGGCCTCCATCCTTGCGACGCACAGTACACCTCGTTTGCCACCTGCTTGACCCTAGTGCCATTGATAAAATGAAGTAACAATACGGTTAAAATAGAGTGAGTCCTCTCTATCATTTCATTTCCAATGTAGATAAAGAAAGTGCTTCTCTTTGTTTGTATATGTTTCATCAACTAGTCCCATTGTTAATGTTTAAGCATTTCTGCAAACTGGGGTGCTTAATTTTAGTTGATCTGCACAAAAATAGAGATTGGAATGTCTCAAGGCCCCTCCTTGTACTACCGTTGTACACTAATTTTCATCACTAGAAGAAGGTGTATCGGGGAGACTTGGGTCGATTTCTAGTATGAGGCGTGCCGTATAAGGCGTCGCAGGGCCCATCTCGCCCTCGCATCATGGAATACTATGATACTATCACAATATTTTCTTCTATTTATTAGTGTATGTTTCATCAACTAGTGCCACTATAATGTAATCGCGCTTTTTCATTATTTGTGCAAACAGGGTTATTCAGCTGCATTTTGGTGGAACTACACAAATGTACGGATGGAACCGGCATATATGCAGAGTGCAAGGTGTGCCAAGTAAAAATTACCGACACCAACCATTCTCCATGCACGCATTGACATCCACCGCCACCAGTGGGATGTGTGTCGCTCTCTGTGGACGGATCTTTCTCAGCAGCAAATCCTCTAACCAAATACTAGTAGCTTATATTGGCAATTTTCTAGGGAGTACTCTTTTCTGAAAGAAGCACCAATATATTTTTCTTTATTTGTACACAGTGTCACAACTTTGACCCAAAGGCCCAGAGCTATTTTAGGGTGATTAGCGTAGTACTCGGAGACTAATTGTAAGCATGATTTTCATTAGCTGTCACACTGATTTTAAGCATGAGCAGATGGAAAATTAGGTTAGTGTGAAGCTTACCTTAAACCCAACCGCCGCCGTTGAAATGAGGCGAGCGTCGAGGGAACCGTGGAGAACGGCGGGGAAGCGACGTCACGCCTTCCGGCCTTGTCTTGCGGTGGGAGAACGAATACTCCCGTGGCTCCGGATGGCTCTGCATCCTCACGAATGGCACATCGTACTCAATCGATTCGTTATCCTCTGGGTGCTCGACCTTCGACCTGTATGCCCACCACCTCCGCCTGACTTTCGCCTCGGGCGAATCTGTATGCTCCATCGCCCATAGATACTCGATGAACTCGAAGGACTACGACATGACTGCCGCCGAGGATTACATCGCCGCCCTCATCGCTGTCGTCTCGCTCTTCCGCATACATTGCCACATGGCCCTCACCGTCCTCGAAATCTCCCACTCATTGTCAAACCAAGTAAGGATCTCCTTCAACCTGGCTAACCTTGCCTGGTCGTCGCTGGCAATCTTCCTGATTCGCTATTGCATCCTCTCCATAGATGTCCTTTTGAGTGGTCCGGTGCTAGCTTTGGTAGATGGGAGGAGAGACGGTGGTCTTGCAATACAGAAGAGAGAGAGGGGAGACGGTGGTTTTGGAATGGAGATGATGGAGAGGAGATTGGTTCATTTCGATGATACATCATTTCAGGAATTTCCTTTCACAAATGCTCTATTAATAAAGTATTATGTTCCCATTGCTAAGGGGCTTTGAACACCTCGGGTGCGCGGTTACTCTCGGATGGTTCACGGCAATTCCAGGTAGTTTCTACTAATAGCTCATTTTCCTGTATCGATAAGAGAAATGGCATCATGTCTTCTTCCGTAGCCTAAACTATCCGAGTGGTTTTGCAATGGAGAAGAGGGAGAGGCGAGATAGTGGTTTTGGAATGGAGATGGTGGAGAGGAGAGGAGGTGGTTTTGCAATGGAGAAGAGGGAGAGGAGCGTGCGGCAGCGATTTAGGATTGGACAAGAGGATCGGTGCGCTGTGAGTGGATCAAAATCAAAATCAATTTACCCTTCAATTAAGAAAGCGACCCCACATTAACTAGTTTCCCTTCTATTCTGGGTCATAATTGACCATGATTTTCACAAATAAAATATATGTTATACGTTGCAAAAATAATATAATTTGAAAGTATATTCAGATACGAACCAAACGATACAACTTTTGGTGACAAGCATTCACGTTTTTCTTGTCAAATACAGTACCTGGTAAAACTTTGACCCAAAATACGCAAAACAAAAAAAATACTTCCAAGACCAGCACTGCTCCTCTCCTCTTAAACCACTGCCGCTCCCCTCCTGTTCCAATATAAATCTAGCGCTGTCCTCTCCTCTTCCATTTCAAAACCACCGGCCCTCCTCTCATGTTCCAATCTAAAACAAGTGTCTCTCCTCTCTCGTTCTAATACAAAACCAGCGCTGCTCCTCTCCTCTTCCATTCAAAAACCACCGCCAGCGAGTGAAGGTGCTGTGGAGAAGTAGATCGATGGAGGAGTACAACTGATACGCGAGGATCGCAGACGGCGACCCTGTGAAGCTTACTAGGATGTTGGAGATATAGTCTTGGTTTGACAACAAGGACCAACTAGCGGCGATACTCCCGAAGGGAGTCGCGCGGGAGTACATAGAGCTGCTCCTGTCCATGGAGCAAACAAATTCACCGAATCCGGTCGTGAGGGAGGGGTGGTGGGAGTATCGATCCCAAATGGAGCATCCACCAGAAATTAAAGGATCGAGCATCTATAAGGTGCAGTTTGTGAGGGTGTCGTGCCAGAGCGAGCTGGTGGGGTCTTCGTCGACCGGACCCAATTGCAAGAGGAGAAAAGCAGTTGGCCCGACGATGCTTCGCCACCATCCTCTCCCTCGCCATGGGCGGCTGTCTGCCGTCGAGGAATAGGAGGGGACTACCCCCCCCCCCCCCCAGCCCAATAGTCGAGCAGGTTGTGAATTGTCAGGAGGAGCTTAGGGTTGTCACTATTTGTAGGTTGTGAATTGTGTTTTGTGTTGTGTATTTTGAGAGTACTTTCAGATATGAATGTCTTTTGAATTTCAGATTTCAAGTATTGAGCATATGAAGTATTTTATGAATTCTGGAGATCTATTTTTAGCACTTAAAAATGTAGTTTCATAGGAGTATAAAAGTGCAGACAATGTGATTTCAAAGAAGAAACTGCAAGTTTCAGTTTCAGAAAAGAAACTGCAACTTTCAGAGGCAGAGCATTTATATTAACACAACCTTTTCAAATAGGGATAACATCATGTTGGAAGTTTTATTCATAGTCGAAAATGGAACTACCAGCCAGTTAACATTATGCTAATCAACATTCATGCATAGCACATCTTCATATGATGCACAGTCAAAAAAATATGCTATTTTCAAAATGCCCACACAATGTTGATTGTGCGAAAAACAGAAAAAACAAGGGACAAAGTTTTTGCAAGTGTTGGACGTGGTGTGTGTAGATGACAATGGGGACCCACATGTCAATAATGGCAGAGGCAAAAAAAATGGAGATATTTTCCCTGCATCAGGTGGAATTGAACCCGGGTGAAACAGCGGTCGGGTAGTGTCACTTGGCCACTAGGCTAGTTCAGTAGTTTCGGTACAAATAAGGCACTACCTCAGGTGGCCCGATATCATCCCACACCTTTGTGCACTCGCCGTGGCGCCGCTATCTGCCGGTGTGAACATGCTGAACAAACGAGAGGAATCTGGAGAGGACTGTACGTGGAGAGGTGGACAGTCGGGACCCACCGGGTCTATGGCCGTACGCAAGCAAGTGCCTCATTGAAAAAAGACTTCCTCCTAATGTTATACTGATGTTGGGACCCACGAGTTTGTCAACATAGTTACATTTTTGTACATGCTTCAACGTAGTTACTAAAGGAGATAAATTTACAACGAAGCTGGGGAGCTGACATGTATCACTTATTATCACTGGGGCAGCAAGTATCAGCTGGGTTGTGGGTTGCCCTATCTAGGCTTTCTTTTTTAACATGCGCAGCCCATGACATGCCGGTTTGTATTTTTTTGAGGGCCGTCATGTATCGACCGACCTATGGACCTCCAATCCGAGGTTTTATTTTTCCTGAAACATCGGCATCCCAACTTATGTATTTTTTTTGAAGAAAACATAGAGGTCTGTTCAATTTTTCTATATAAGAATAGGAACGCCTGGTCCAACTTATGTTTCCCTTCTAACTATATTATATATATTTAAATTATTTTATATGTTATTATATATTATTGTTATTGTCATCATATATTTAACAGATACTTACATATGCAAGAAAACAATATCCCACATCTTATTAACTTATAAAAATAATTTCTTAACAATAAAATCCTGGATTTTTTGGCAACGAAAATCCTGGTGATTGTGTACAAAATCTTGGTAAGATTTAAGGACCAATGTAATAATAAATCACTAATTATTTAAATATATTTATAACAAAATTCTCAGCCCCTGTTTATTTTTTGATACCATTGTTGTGCTTAATCCAACATTATAATTAAAATCAGCCCAGCAAAATCATGTATTTCGAGAAAGTGCAAATGGTCTGTAATTTTTTAGGACAAAAATAAATGGGCCACATGGACGCTACATTATTTGTTCACCTAGCCCAGCAAATGGACTGTAATTCTAAAAAAGAAAAATTGACTGTAAATTCTAAAAAAATGGGTTGAATACGTGCCACATTTTTGGAGGTTGAAATGTGAGCCAATAGGTCAAAGCCAACACAAGTCGTTGTCAACTTAGTCAACAAATGATTCTGACATCATTAGCCATTGGATTTACATACAACGACCGGCATCAATCTTCAATCTCTCGTCTTCGTCCACCAGCGCCACTGGGACCACCTGCTCCGGCCTCCTGCTGCTAGCAGCTCTGCTTAGCACGCTTCGCTATGAAGCGCTACCCCACCACCGGCCAGGCCATCCCTCCACACCTCCTGTTCTTCTCCACCGACTGTCGAACCACACCGCACCAGAACCAGTTAACCCTCGTACACCTCTCCATCTGCGACTCCACTCCCGCATCTTCCCATCTCTGGCTCGTTGCTGTCCGGGGCCTCGGCGTCGTCCACCACCTTGGATGCGCTCGGCATGGAGTGGTCAACATGGTCAACGAACGACATCCATCAGAAGTGGACTGTACGTGGAGAGGCTGACAGCTAGGTCCATGGCCGCATGCAAGGAAATGCCTCCTTATTACATGCAAAATAATGATTCCTCCACCTGACAGCTGGGACCTACCGGAAGGGCCTCTGTATTTCGTGAAAAAAAACATTCCCCCCGCTGATAGGTCGGACCCACCAGCTATATCTTCACACACAAGGAAGTGCCTCCTTATTACGCACAAAAACTAAATACCCCCTTGCTAGCTGGGACCCACCATAGTGGGAGGCTGACTTGTGGGCCTACTAAGTTGACGGGGATGGAGGGCTTTGTCAACTTAGTCGATATGAACGATTCTAGCTCTAGTGACCGTATGATGTCCATCCAACGGCAGTAGTGCTTCTTCAACCTCTTGTCTTTTTGCTCCAACCGCCCAAACCAGCATCAGTCGTGCCGCGTGGTCCTGCCTCCTGTGGCCGGCTGTGATGCCGCGGAGGCCTCACTGCCCCCTACTACTCCCATCGCTGGCCAGGCCATCCCTCTACTCACCAACACCCCCTATTATTCTGCGGCGATGGCAGCCTCACACTGCAGTCGAACCAGTGAACCCTCGTACTCCTCTCCGCGTGGGCATCCACTGCCGCGTCTTCCCGGCTCCGCGTCGTCCCCTTCCTAGGCGTTGCTGTCGTCCGCCGCCCTGGTGCTCTCGGCGCGGCATGGTAAATGTGGTCAAGGAACGACTTCCAACGAAAGAGTACTGTACGTGGAGAGGCTGACAGCTGGGTCCACAGCCGCAGTAAGGAAGTGCCTCCTTATTATGCGGAAAATAATGATTCCTCCACCTGACAGCAGGGACCCACCGGACAGGCCACCGTATTTCACGAAAAAATGTTTCCCCCTGACTGTCGGGATCCACCATCTACATCTTCACATGCAACGATGTGCGTCCATATTATGGGCAAAAAAATGATTCGCCCCATGACTGCTGGGACCCACCAGCTACATCTTCACACGCAAGGAAGTGCATGATAGTCGGGACCCACCTGGTCGAAGCGTACGTAGCGTTGTCATTCTATCCACGAACGTGTATGTACATACTGATCGATCGGTCTGTCTGCAGGCTGCAGCGATGCACCGTGGCCGTGTAAGGAAGGGCACGTGTCGTAGTAGAGGCACGCACGTAGCATGTCACGCAGTCCCGTTAATATCGTGTACACGTACATACAGCGTCTAGGGTGCAAGAAAGTAAATACGGCCACGTATGTACATACGGGCGGGGTCATGAACGCATACTCGCGCATACGTACGGCCAAGTCTCGTGTACATGGCTGGGTCGGAATGGAGAAATGTCGTCGTCGTCATCGTGTTCATGGGAAGGCAACGGAATGCGTCGTGTTCATCGGGAGGCAACGGGATACATCGTGTTCATCGGGAGCCAACCGGCTTGGACGGAATAGCCGATCGAAACGAGGCCTAGCGTACCGCAGAACGGAGGAAACGACCTTGTGTTCGACCGGCCACGGTCGAAACAGGATCCTGTTCATCAGGAGGGGTCTGGCATACCGCAAAATGGAGGAAATAGACTTCTCTTGGACCTCCTATGGTCGAAATGGGGTCCTGTTGATCGGGAGGGGTGTGGCGTACCGCAAAACGGACGAAACGGACTTGTGTTGGAGCGCTATGGTCGAAACGGGGATCCTGTTCGTTTGGAGGGGTGTGGCGTACCGCAAAACAGGACTCCATGAGATATTGTTCATCTCCACCGCCGACCTCCTCCAGCCTCCACGGGCTACTGTTCATCCACCGTCGACCTCCTCCAGCCTCCACCTGCGACTGTTCATCCACGGGCTCCTGTTCATCCAGTCTCCACCACTCCTCCGCCGGCTATTGTTCAACCAGCCCTCTCCACGGGGGCCTGTTCAACCACCCCTCCACAGGCTACTGTTCATCCAATCCTCCATGGGGTCCTGTTCATCCAGCCCTCCAGGGGGTCCTCTTCATCCACCCCCAACCGGCTTGATCGGGGTCCTGTTCATCCAGAGGCAACGGCTCTACTACCACGGGGTCCTGTTCATCCAACCCCCACCGGGAACTGTTCATCCAGACCCCCATCGAGAACTGTTCATCCAAACCCCCACCGGGAACTGTTCATCCAACCCCCACCGGGAACTGTTCATCCAACCCCCATCGGGAACTGTTCATCAAGGGAAGGAGGCAGCAGGGTTCCATCGGCTTTAGTTAGCAACAGTAGCGCAGGAATCACTCGGGTTCAGTTAACAGCAAGGGATCGATCGCTCGGGTTCAGTAACGTAGCTAGTGCAATCGCTCGGGTTCAGTTAGAGCCCAACGCCTCGCTTGGGTTCAATTAGAGCGCAACGCCTTGCACACACGTGGATACGTGTACGAGAGAAATGTGCATCGCTCGGCCCCCGACCACTCACCGTAACTGGGAACTCCTCGATGTTTTCCTCGCCCTCGCTTCTACCATGGTTTTTTCTGTCATGGACGGCCCAAAGAATGTCATGCAGCTGCGTCTCTAGCCCGCCCAGGATGAAAAGCCCATTTTCTGTCATGATTTTTTGTCATAGAAGTAGGAGCCCACCAGATCTATGATGATACCCTGTTTTGTCACAATTATCATCATAGAAGTGTCATAAGCATGACAAAAAATTCGTTCGGCCCAAAATGTCGCGGATGTGACTTTTTTTGTAGTGGAGGACTGAGAGCGGCGTCGAGGATGCGGGCGGAGAGAGAGGATTGTGTGTGTGGCGAGGATGGGGGTGCGGCCGCTCAGCGGCACCATTAATATAGACCAGTGGGAGCGAGGCGGGCGGCGGTCCAAGGCTGTCTCGCTTCCTGGTGAGAACGACTGCTTAATCTCTATGCTTAATCACTGAATTTTAGTTGCAAAAATAGATAGTGTTGTTGATTTTTAGCTGCATATTTTGACAAATCGCAGTGTCTCTTGGCTTAGCGCCAAAGTGTGGCTTTTATTTGCATATCGTAATCTGAACCGTTTGCGTTGAAGAGATGCATAGATCCTGCGTTGAACAGCTTGCACGCTTCCTGGTGAGCCCGCGCACCGGACTGTGCTCGCACGCCTCCCATTCAGTCAAGAAGCTATTCGCACGACACCTCCTATAGCCATTAAAACCAAGACACATGGGGTCACGTGAATGGTTAACAGAACGCACACGGTTTGAATTATACAAATGTTTGAGATATTAAAGTGGGAGCTATTTTTTTAAATGCCTTTGTTGGTTGTTATTCGAGTGCGCCTTCTGTCAAAATGGAGACGAAAAATAACACAACACGTCGGGTGCCATTCCATGATAGCATGCCAAGTTTCATTTCAGACGATTTTTGGATTTACTAGAATTTAAAAGCCAGGGATCTCAATATTTTGCCGGCAATCAACAGTCCCCTGGTGTTTGAAATTCATTCCCATTTCTTGCATGGGACCTAAGCATGCACCCAAGGACACATATTTGATTTTTCAACCAACTTATATGCACTGGAGCATGTGCATGTATTTCAAATTAGAATTATGCACATAAAATGCCTAGAAAACCCAGTTAATGTATAAAAATGTCCAAACGAACCCCGAAAAATTCCAAAACTTAACACAATACTCCTGTTGTTCTATGTTGGTACTAGAATATTTTTTGAAAGTAATAAGAGGCAACGGATATCGTTTCATCCCTAAAGGTGGCACGTTCCGTACCAAAACCATCAGGCTTGTTGTGAGAAGCTTTGGTTTGTGAGAAGCTTATACCCAAACCTGCCCCAAACGGGATACATTTTTTACCACGGCATGCCAGGTGCCATTCCATGATGGCATACCAAGTTTCATGAATTTCAGACGAGTTTTAGATTTACTAGAATTTAAAAGCTAGGTATCTCAATGTTTTGCCGACAATCAACAGTCCCTGGTGTTTGAAATCCATTCCCATTTCTTGCATGGGACCTAAGCATGCACCCAAGGACATAGATTTGATTTTTCAACCAATTTATATGAACTGGAGCATGTGCATGTATTTCAAATTTTAATTATGCACATAAAATGCCTAGAAAACCCAGTTAATGTATAAAAATGTCCAAATGAACTCCAAAAAATTCCAAAACTTAACACAACACTCCTGTTGTTCTATGTTGGCCCTAGAAATTTTTTGAAAGCAATAAGAGGCAATGATACGTCTCCAACGTATCTATAATTTTTGATTGCTCCATGCTATATTATCTACTGTTTTGGACATGATTGGGCTTTATTATCCACTTTTATATTATTTTTGGGACTAACCTATTAACCAAAGGCCCAGCCCAGAATTGCTGTTTTTTGCCTCTTTTGGGGTTTCGAAGAAAAGGAATATCAAACGGAGTCCAAACGGAATGAAACCTTCGGGAACGTGATTTTCTCAACAAACAAGACCCGGGAGACTTGGACCCTATGTCAAGACACAAAAGAGGAGGCCACGAGGTAGGGGGGCGCGCCCACCCCCCCCCCCCCCCCACCAGGCGCGCCATCCACCCCCGTGGGCCCCCTGTTGCTCCACCGATGTACTCCTTCCTCCTATATATACCTACGTACCCCCAAACGATCAGATACAGAGCCAAAAACCTAATTCCACCACCGCAACTTTCTGTATCCATGAGATCCCATCTTGGGGCCTCTTTTGGAGCTCCACCATAGGGGGCATCGATCACGGAGGGCTTCTACATCAACACCATAGCCCCTCCGATGAAGTGTGAGTAGTTTACCTCAGACCTACGGGTCCATAGTTATTAGCTAGATGGCTTCTTCTCCCTTTTTGGATCTCAATAGAATGTTCTCCTCTCTCTTGTGGAGAACTATTCGATGTAATCTTCTTTTTGCGGTGTTTTGGTTGAGATCGATGAATTATGGGTTTATGATCAAGTCTATCTATGAACAATATTTGAATCTTCTCTGAATTCTTTTATGTATGATTGGTTATCTTTGCAATTCTCTGCGAATTATCAGTTTGGTTTGGCCTACTAGATTGATCTTTCTTGCAATGGGAGAAGTGCTTAGCTTTGGGTTCAATCTTGTGGTGTCCTTTCCCAGTGACAGTAGGTGCAGCAAGGCACATATTGTATTGTTGCCATCGAGGATAACAAGATGGGTTTTTTTTATCATATTGCATGAATTTATCCCTCTACATCATGTCATCTTGCTTAAGGTGTTACTCTGTTTTCATTAAGTTAATACTCTAGATGCATGCTGGATAGCGGTCGATGAGCGGAGTAATAGTAGTAGATGCAGGCAGGAGTCGGTCTACTTGTCTCAGACATGATGCCTATATACATGATCATACCTAGATATTCTCATAACTATGCTCAATTCTATCAATTGCTCAACAGTAATTTGTTCACCCACCGTAGAATACTTATGCTCTCGAGAGAAGCCACTAGTCAAACCTACGGCCCCCGGGTCTATCTTTATCATATTAATCTCCTACTAGTTAGTTATTTCCTTTGCTTTTTTTACTTTGCCTTTATTTTACTTTGCATCTTTATCACAAAAATACCAAAAATATTATCTTATCATATCTATCAGATCTCACTCTCGTAAGTGGCCGTGTGGGTATTGACAACCCCTATTTGCGTTGGTTGCGAGGATTTATTTGTTTTGTGCAGGTACGAGGGAATCGCGCATAGCCTCCTACTGGATTGATACCTTGGTTCTCAAAAACTATGGGAAATACTTACGCTACTTTGCTGCATCATCCCTTCCTCTTTGGGGAAAACCAACGCAGTGCTCAAGAGGTAGCAAGAAGGATTTCTGGCGCCGTTGCCGGGGAGGTCTATGCAAAAGTCAACATACCAAGTACCCATCACATACCCTTATCTCCCGCATTACATTATTTTCCATTTGCCTCTCGTTTTCCTCTCCCCCACTTCACCCTTGTCGTTTTATTCACCCTCTCTCTCTATCCTCCATCTCTTTCTCTATTTGCCTCTTTTTGCCCGCTTGCTTTTTGTTTGCTTGTGTGTTAGTTCGTTTGCTTGTCACGATGGCTCAAGATAATACTAAATTATGTGACTTCACCAATACCAACAGCAATGATTTTATTAGCACTCTGATTGCTCCTCTTACCGATGCTGAATCTTGTGAAACTAATACTGCTTTGCTGAATCTTGTCATGAAAGATCCGTTTTCCGGCCTTCCTAGTGAAGATGCCGCTACCCATCTAAATAGCTTCGTTGATTTGTGTGATATGCAAAAGAAGAAAGATGCGGATAATGATATTGTTAAATTGAAGCTATTTCCTTTTTCACGTAGAGATCGTTCTAAAGCTTGGTTTTCGTCTTTGCCTAAAAATAGTATTGATTCATGGAACAAGTGCAAAGATGCTTTTATCTCTAAGTATTTTCCTCCCGCTAAAATCATCTCTCTTAGAAACGATATTATGAATTTTAAGCAACTTGATCATGAACATGTTGCACAAGCTTGGGAGAGAATGAAACTAATGATATGTAATTGCCCTACTCATGGTTTGAATTTATGGATGATTATTCAAAAAATTATGCCGGATTGAACTTTGCTTCTAGAAATCTTTTAGATTTGGCCGCGGGAGGCACTTTTATGGAAATCACTTTTATATTCGGCAGTATTAGTGGTCAAGAGGTAGCAGGCAACGGACATGGTTTCATCCCAAAAGGTGGCACGTTCCATACCGAAACCATCAGGCTTGTTGTGAGAAGCTCTAGTTTGTGAGAAGCTTATACCCAAACCTGCCCCAAATGGGACACATTTTTTACCACGGCATGTCGGGTGCCATTCCATGATAGCATGCCAAGTTTCATGAATTTCAGACGAGTTTTGGATTTACTAGAATTTAAAAGCCGGGTATCTCAACATTTTGCCGGCAATCAACAGTCCCCTAGTGTTTGAAATTCATTCTCATTTGTTGCATGGGACCTAAGCATGCACCCAAGGACAAAGATTTGATTTTTCAACCAATTTAATGCACTGGAGCATGTGCATGTATGTCAAATTTGAATTATGCACATAAAATGCCTCAAAAGCCTAGTTAATGTATAAAAATGTCCAAACGAAGCCCGAAAAATACCAAAACTTAACACAACATTCTTCTTGTTCTATGTTGGCACTAGAAATTTTTGGAAAGCAATAAGAGGCAACGGATATCGTTTCGTCCCCAAAGATGGCACATTCTGTATTAAAACTATTAGGCTTGTTGTGAGAAGCTCTGGTTTGTGAGAAGCTTATACCCAAACCTGCTCCAAATGGGACAAATTTTTTACCACGGCATGTCAGGTGCCATTCCATGATAGCATGCAAAGTTTCATGAATTTCAAACGATTTTTGGATTTACTAGAATTTAAAAGCTAGGTATCTCAACGTTTTGCCGACAATCAACAGTCCCCTAGTGTTTGAAATTCATTCCCATTTCTTGTATGGGACCTAAGCATGCACCCAAGGACAGAGATTTGATTTTTCAAACAATTTATATGCACTGGAGCATGTGCATGTATTTCAAATTTGAATTATGCACATAAAATACCTAGAAAACCCAGTTAATGTATAAAAATATCCAAACGAACCCCGAAAAATTCCAAAATTTAATACAACACTCCTGTTGTTCCATGTTGGCACTAGAAATTTTTTGAAAGCAATAAGAGGCAACGGATATCATTTCGTCCCCAAAGGTGGCATGTTCTGTACCGAAACCATCGGGCTTGTTGTGAGAACCTCTGGTTTGTGAGAAGCTTATACCCAAACCTGCCCCAAATGGGACAAAAATTTTACCATGGCATGTTGGGTGCCATTCCATGATAGCATGCCAAATGCTACCTCTCGAGCACTGCGTTTGATTTCCCCGAAGAGGAAAGGTTTATGCAGCAAAGTAGCGTAAATATTTCCCTCAGTTTTTGAGAACCAAGGTATCAATCCAGTAGGAGGTTGCGCGCGCGTCCCCTAGTACCTGCACAAAGCAAATAACTCCTCGCAACCAACGCGATAAGGGGTTGTCAATTCCTTCACGGTCACTTACGAGAGTGAGATCTGATAGATATGAGAAGATAATATTTTTGCTATTATTATGATAAAGATGCAAAGTAAAATAAAGGCAAAGTAAAAAAGCAAAGGAGATAACTAAGTATTGGAAGATTAATATGATGAAGATAGACCCGGGGGCCATAGGTTTCACTAGTGGCTTTTCTCAAGAGCATAAGTATTCTACGGTGGGTGAACGAATTACTGTTGAGCAATTGACAGAATTGAGCATAGTTATGAGAATATCTAGGTATGATCATGTATATAGGCATCACGTCTGAGACAAGTAGACCGACTCCTGCCTGCATCTAGTACTATTACTCCACTCATCGACCGCTATCCAGCATGCATCTAGAGTATTAACTTAATGAAAACAGAGTAACGCCTTAAGCAAGATGACATGATGTAAAGGGATAAATTCATGCAATATGATAAAAAAACATCTTGTTATCCTCGATGGCAACAATACAATACGTGCCCTGCTGCACCTACTGTCACTGGGAAAGGACACCACAAGATTGAACCCAAAGCTAAGCACTTCTCCCATTGCAAGAAAGATCAATCTAGTAGGCCAAACCAAACTGATAATTTGAAGAGACTTGCAAAGATAACCAATCATACATAAAAGAATTCAGAGAAGATTCAAATATTGTTCATAGATAGACTTGATCATAAACCCATAATTCATCGGTCTCAACAAACACACCGCAAAAAGAAGATTACATCGAATAGTTCTCCACAAGAGAGGGGGAGAACATTGTATTGAGATCCAAAAAGAGAGAAGAAGCCATCTAGCTAATAACTATGGACCCGAAGGTCTGAGGTAAACTACTCACACTTCATCGGAGAGGCTATGGTATTGATGTAGAAGCCCTCCGTGATGGATACTCCCTCTGGCGGAGCTCTGGAACAGGCGCCAAGATGGGATCTCGTGGATACAGGAAGTTACGGCGGTGGAATTAGGGTTTTGGCTCCGTATCTGATCGTTTGGGGGTACGTAGGTATATATAGGAGGAAGGAGTACGTCGGTGGCATAATAGGGGGCCCACGAGGGTGGAGGGCGCGCTTGGGGGGGTAGGCGCGCCCCCTACCTCATGGCCTCCTCCTTTGTTTCTTGACGTAGGGTCCAAGTCTCCTGGATCCTGTTCGGTGACAAAATCACGTTCCCGAAGGTTTCATTCCGTTTGGACTCCATTTGATATTCCTAGTCTTCGAAACCCTAAAATAGGCAAAAAATAGCAATTCTGGGATGGGCCTCCGGTTAATAGTTTAGTCACAAAAATAATATAAAAGTGGATAATAAAGCCCAATAATGTCCAAAACAGTAGATAATATAGCATGGAGCAATCAAAAATTATAGATACATTGGAGATGTATCAAGCATCCCCAAGCTTAATTCATGCTCGTCCTCGAGTAGGTAAATGATAAAAATAGAATTTTTGATGTGGAATGCTACTTCGCATAATTTTGATGTAATTCTTCTTAATTGTGGTATGAATATTCAGGTCCGAAAGATTCAAGATAAAAGTTCGTATTGAAATAAAAATAATAATTCTTCAAGCATACTAACAAAGCAATCATGTCTTCTCAAAATAACATGGCCAAAGAAAGTTATCCCTACAAAATCATATAGTCTGGCTATGCTGTATCTTCACCACACAAAGTATGTAAATCATGCACAACCACGATGACAAGCCAAGCAATTGTTTCATACTTTTGACATTCTCAAAACTTTTTCAATCTTCACGCAATACATGAGCGTGAGCCATGGATATTGCACTATAGGTGGAATAGAATGGTGGTTGTGGATAAGACAAAAAGGGAGAAGATAGTCTCACATCAACTAGGCGTATCAACGGGCTATGGAGATGCCCATCAATAGATATCAATGTGAGTGAGTAGGGATTGCCATGCAACGGATGCACTAGAGCTATAAGTATATGAAAGCTCAACAAAAGAAACTAAGTGGGTGTGCATCCAGCTTGCTTGCTCACGAAGACCTAGGGCAATTTGAGGAAGCCCATCATTGGAATATACAAGCCAAGTTCTATAATGAAAAATTCCCACTAGTATATGAAAGTGACGAAATGAGAGACTCTCTACTATGAATATCATGGTGCTACTTTGAAGCACAAGTGTGGTAAAAGGATAGTAGCATTGTCCCTTCTCTCTTTTTCTCTCATTTTTTTTATTTGGGCCTTTTCTCTTTTTTATGGCCTCTTTTCTTTCCCTTTTTTTTTAATTTTTTTGTCCAAAGTCTCATCCCGACTTGTGGGGGAATCATAGTCTCCATCATCCTTTCCTCACTTGGGACAATGCTCTAAAAATGATGATCATCACACTTTTATTTTCTTACAACTCAACAATTACAACTCGATACTTAGAACAAAATATGACTCTATATGTATGCCTCCAGCGGTGTACCGGGATATGCAATGACTCATGCGTGACATGTATGAAAGAATTATGAACGGCGGCTTTGCCACAAATACGATGTCAACTACATGATCATGCTAAGCAATATGATAATGATGGAGTGTGTCATAATAAACGGAACGGTGGAAAGTTGCATGGCAATATATCTCAGAATGGCTATGGAAATGCCATAATAGGTAGGTACGGTGGCTGTTTTGAGGAAGGTATATGGTGGGTGTATGATACCGGCGAAAGGTGTGCGGTATTAGAGAGGCTAGCAATGGTGAAAGGGTGAGAGTGCGTATAATCCATGGACTCAACATTAGTCATAAAGAACTCATATACTTATTGCAAAAATCTACAAGTTATCAAAGCAAAGTATTACGTGCATGCTCCTAGGGGTATAGATTGGTAGGAAAAGACCATCGCTCGTCCCCGACCGCCACTCATAAGGAAGAGAATCAATAAATAAATCATGCTCTGACTTCATCACATAACGGTTCACCATACGTGCATGCCACGAGAATCAAAAACTTTAACACAAGTATTTCTAAAATTCACAACTACTCAACTAGCACAACTTTAATATCACCATCTTCATATATCAAAACAAGTATCAAGCATCAAACTTCTCATAGTATTCAACACACTCATAAGAAAGTTTTATTATTCTTGAATACCAAGCATATTAGGATTATTTAAGAAAATTACCATGCTATTTAAGACATTCAAAATAATCTAAGTGAATCATGAGAGATCAATAGTTTCTATAAAACAAATCCACCACCGTGCTCTAAAAGATATAAGTGAAGTACTAGAGCAAAACTATATAACTCAAAAGATATAAACGAAGCACATAGAGTATTCTAACAAATTAAAAATCATGTATGGCTCTCTAAAAAGGTGTGTAAAGCACGGATGATTGTGGTAAAATAACAAATAAAGACTCAAATAATAAAAGACGCTCCAAGCAAAACACATATCATGTGGTGAATAAAAATATAGCTCCAAGTAAAGTTACCGATAGAAGTAGACGGAAGAGGGGATGCCTTGCGGGGCATCCCCAAGATTTGGCTTTTAGGTGTCCTTATATTATCTTGGGGGTGGCATGGGCATCCCCAAGCTTAGGCTCTTGCAACTCCTTGTTCCATAATCCATCAAATCTTTACCCAAAACTTGAAAACTTCACAACACAAAACTTAAAGTAGAAAATCTCGTGAGCTCCGTTAGTGAAAGAAGACAAAAGACCACTTCAAGGTACTGTAATGAACTCATTCTTTATTTATATTGGTGTTAAACCTACTGTATTCCAACTTCTCTATGGTTTATAAACTATTTTACTAGCCATAGATTCATCAAAATAAGCAAACAACACACAAAAAACAGAATCTGTCAAAAACAGAACAGTCTGTATTAATCTGTAGCTAGCGCAAGATCTGGAACCCCAAAAATTCTTAAATAAACTGCTGGACGTGAGGAATTTATCTGTTAATCATCTGCAAAAATAATTAACTAAATAAAACTTTCGACATAAAAATGGCAGCAGTTCTCGTGAGCGCTAAATTTTCTTCTTTTTTACAGCAAGATATCAAGACTTTCCCCAAGTCTTCCCAACGGTTCTACTTTGCAAAAACACTAATTAAACACAAAAAAACACAACCAAAGCAGAGGCTGGATAAATTATTTATTACTAAACAGGAGAAAAAAGCGAGGAATAAAAATAAAATTGGGTTGCCTCCCAACAAGCGCTATTGTTTAACGCCCCTAGCTAGGCATAAAAAGCAAGGATAGATCTAGGTATTGCCATCTTTGGTAGGAAATCCATAAGTTGCTCTCATAATAGATTCATAAGGTAATTTAATTTTCTTTCTAGGAAAGTGTCCATGCCTTTCCTTAATGGAAATTGGAATCTAATATTTCCTTCCTTCATATCAATAATTGCACCAATCGTTCTAAGGAAAGGTCTACCAAGAATAATAGGACATGAAGGATTGCAATCTATGTCAAGAACAATAAAATATACAGGCACATAATTCCTATTTGCAACAATAAGAACATCATTAATTCTTCCCATAGGTTTCTTAATAGTGGAATTCGCAAGGTGCAAGTTTAGAGAGCAATCATCAAAATCACGGAAACCTAACAAATCACACAAAGTCTTTGCAATCGTGGAAACACTAGCACCCAAATCACATAAAGCATAGAACTCATGATCTTTAATCTTAATTTTAATAGTTGGTTCCCACTCATCATAGAGTTTTCTAGGGATAGACACTTCCAATTCAAGTTTTTCTTCATAAGATTGCATCAATGCTTCAATGATATGTTTTGTAAACGCTTTATTTTGACTATAAGCATGAGGAGAATTTAGCACGGATTGCAACAAGGAAATACAATCAATCAAAGAGCAATTTTAATAATTAAATTCCTTGAAATCCAAAATAGTGGGTTTAGCAACATCTAGGGTTTTAATTTCTTCAATCCCACTTTCATCACTTTTAACATCAAGATCTAAAAACTCCGAATTTTTGGAACGCCTTCTAGGTAAAGGTGGATCATATTCAGTCCCATCATTATTAAGATTCATATTGCAAAACAAAGATTTAATAGGGGACACATCAATAACTTTTAGATCTTCATCTTTATTTTCATAGGAACTAGAAGAACACGCTCTTATAAAGGCATCTTTCTTAGCACGCATCCTAGTGGTTCTTTCTTTGCACTCATCAATGGAAATTCTCATGGCTTTGAGAGACTCATTGATATCATGCTTAGGTGGAATATATCTAAGTTTCAAAGAATCAACATCAAGAGAAATTCTATCAACGTTCCTAGCCAAATCATCAATCTTAAGCAATTTTTCTTCAATCAAAACATTGAAATTCTTTTGCGAAGTAATAAATTCTTTAATATTAGATTCAAAATCAGAGGGCATCTTATTATAATTTCCATAAGAATCGTTGTAGGAATTACCATAATTATTAGAGGGATTACTAGGATAAGGCCTAGGATTAAAATTTCCTCTATACACGTTGTTACCAAAATTATTCCTACCAACAAAATTCACATCCATAGATTCATTATTATTCTCAATCAAAGTAGACAAGGGCATATCATTAGGATCAGAAGAAACACTCTTACTAGCAAATAATTTCATAAGTTCATCCATCTTTCCACTCAAAACATTAATTTCTTCTATCGCATTCACCTTTTTATTAGTAGATCTTTCAGTATGCCATTGAGAATAATTAACCATAATATTATCTAGGAGTTTAGTAGCTTCTCCTAAAGTGATTTCCATAAAAGTGCCTCCCGCGGCCTAATCTGAAAGATTTCTAGAAGCAAAATTCAACCCGGCATAAATTTTTTGTATAATCATCCACAAATTCAAACCATGAGTAGGGCAATTACGTATCATTAATTTCATCATCTCCCAAGGTTGTGCAACATGTTCATGATCAAGTTGCTTAAAATTCATAATATCGTTTCTAAGGGAGATGATCTTAGAGGGAGGGAAATACTTAGAGATAAAAGCATCTTTGCACTTGTTCCAAGAATCAATACTATTTTTAGGCAAAGACGAAAACCAAGCTTTAGCACGATCTCTAAGAGAAAAGGGAAATAGCTTCAATTTAACAATGTCATTATCCACATCTTTCTTCTTTTGCATATCACACAAATCAACGAAGCTATTTAGATGGGTAGCGGCATCTTCACGAGGAAGGCCGGAGAACGGATCTTTCATAACAAGATTCAGCAAAGCGGCATTAATTTCACAAGATTCAACATCGGTAAGAGGAGCAATCGGAGTGCTAATAAAATCATTGTTGTTTGTATTGGTAAAGTCACACAATTTAGTGTTATCTTGAGCCATCGTAACAAGCAAGCAATCCAACACACAAGCAAACAAAAAGCAAGCGGGAAAAGAGGCAAATAGAGAAAGAGAGGGAGGATAGAGAGAGAGAGAGAGAGGGCGAATAAAACGGTAAGGGTGAAGTGGGGGAGAGGAAAACGAGAGGCAAATGGCAAATAATGTAATGCGGGAGATAAGGATTGTGATGGGTACTTGGTATGTTTACTTTTGCGTAGAAGCCAGAAATGGCTCGTTGTTGGAAATCAAATCTTGACTTGCATGAACCTCCCCGGCAACGGCGCTAGAAATTCTTCTTGCTACCTCTTGAGCACTGTGTTAGATTTCCCCGAAGAGGAAAGGATGATGCAGCAAAGTAGTGTAAGTATTTCCCTCAGTTTTTGAGAACCAAGGTATCAATCCAGTAGGAGGTTGCGCGCGCGTCCCCTAGTACCTACACAAAGCAAATAACTCCTCGCAACCAACGCGATAAGGGGTTGTCAATCCCTTCACGGACACCTACGAGAGTGAGATCTGATAGATATGATAAGATAGTATTTTTGGTATTTTTATGATAAAGATGTAAAGTAAAATGAAGGCAAAGTAAAAAGCAAAGGAAATAACTAAGTATTGGAAGATTAATATGATGAAGATAGACCCGGGGGCCATAGGTTTCACTAGTGGCTTCTCTCAAGACCATAAGTATTCTACGGTGGGTGAACGAATTACTGTTGAACAATTGACAGAATTGAGCATAGTTATGAGAATATCTAGGTATGATCATATATATAGGTGTCACGTCCGAGACAAGTAGACCGACTCCTGCCTGCATCTACTACTATTACTCCACTCATCATCCGCTATCCAGCATGCATCTAGAGTATTAAGTTAATGAAAATAGAGTAACGCCTTAAGCAAGATGACATGATGTAGAGGGATAAATGCATGCAATATGGTAAAAAAAACCATCTTGTTACCCTCGATGGCAACAATACAATACGTGCCTTGCTGCCCCTACTGTCACTGGGAAAGGACGCCGCAAGATTGAACCCAAAGCTAAGCACTTCTCCCATTGCAAGAAAGATCAATCTAGTAGGCCAAACCAAACTGATAATTTCAAGAGACTTGCAAAGATAACCAATCATACATAAAAGAATTCAGAGAAGATTCAAATATTGTTCATAGATAGACTTGATCATAAACCCACAGTTCATCGGTCTCAACAAACACACCGCAAAAAGAAGATTACATCGAATAGTTCTCCACAAGAGAGGCGAGAACATTGTATTGAGATCCAAAAAGATACAAGAAGCCATCTAGCTAATAACTATGGACCCAAAGGTCTGAGGTAAACTACTCACACTTCATGGGAGAGGCTATGATGTTGATGTAGAAGCCCTCCGTGATGGATACCCCCTCCGGCGGAGCTCCGGAACAGGCCCCAAGATGGGATCTCGTGGATACAGGAAGTTACGGCGGTGGAATTAGGGTTTTGGCTCTGTATCTGATCGTTTGGGGCTACATAGGTATATATAGGAGGAAGGAGTACGTCGGTGGAGCAATAGGAGGGCCACGAGGGTGGAGGGCGTGCCTGGGGGGTAGGCGCGCCCCCTACCTCGTGGCCTCCTCCTTTGTTTCTTGACGTAGGGTACAAGTCTCCTGGATCATGTTCGGTGAGGAAATCACGTTCCCGAAGGTTTCATTCCGTTTGGACTCCATTTGATATTCCTTTTCTTCGAAACCCTAAAATAGGCAAAAAAACAGCAATTCTGGGATGGGCCTCCGGTTAATAGGTTAGTCCCAAAAATAATATAAAATTGGATAATAAAGCCCAATAATGTCCAAAACAGTAGATAATATAGCATGGAGCAATCAAAAATTATAGATGCATTAGAGACGTATCACCAAGTTTCATGAATTTCAGATGAGTTTTGGATTTACTAGAATTTAAAAGCCAGGCATCTCAACATTTTGTCGGCAATCAACAGTCCCCTGGTGTTTGAAATTCATTCCTATTTCTTGCATGGGACCTAAGCATGCACCCAAGGACACAGATTTGACTTTTCAACCAATTTATATGCACTAGAGCATGTGCATGTATTTCAAATTTGAATTATGCACATAAAATGCCTAGAAACCCCAGTTAATGTAATGTCCAAATGAACCACAAAAAAATCCAAAACTTAAGACAAACACTCATGTTGTTCTATGTTGACACTAGAAATTTTTTTAAAGCAATGAGAGGCAACGGATATCGTTTTGTCCCCAAAGGTGGCACGTTCCGTACCGAAATCATTAGGCTTGTTGTGAGAAGCTCTGGTTTGTGAGAAGCTTATACCCAAACCTGCCCCAAATGAGACAAGTTTTTTACCACGCCATGTTGATGCCGCTCCATGCTACCATGCCAAGTTTCATGAATTTCAGACGAGTTCTGGATTTACTATAATTTAAAAGCCAGGTATCTCAACGTTTTAACGGCAATCAACAGTGCCCTAGAGTTTGAAATTCATTCCCATTTCTTGCATGGAACCTAAGCATGCACCCAAGGATACTGATTTGACTTTTCAACCAATTTATATGCACTGGAGCATGTGCATGTATTTCAAATTTGAATTATGCACATAAAATCGCTAGAAAACCCAGCTAATGTATACAAATGTCCAAACAAACCCCAAAAATTCCAGAACTTAATACAACACTCCTGTTGTTCCATGTTGGCACTAGAATTTTTTTGAAAGCAATAAGAGGCAACAGATATCATTTCGTCCCCAAAGGTGGCACGTTCTGTACCGAAACCATCGGGCTTGTTGTGAGAAGCTCTGGTTTGTGAGAAGCTCTGGTTTGTGAGAAGCTTATACCCAAACCTGCCCCAAATGGGACAAAAAATTTACCATGGCGTGTTGGGTGCCATTCCATGATAGCATGCCAAGTTTCATGAATTTCAGACGAGTTTTGGATTTACTAGAATTTAAAAGCCAGGCATCTCAACATTTTGTCGGCAATCAACAGTCCCCTGGTGTTTGAAATTCATTCCAATTTCTTGCATGGGACCTAAGCATGCACCCAAGGACACAGATTTGAATTTTCAACCAATTTATATGCACTAGAGCATGTGCATGTATTTCAAATTTGAATTATGCACATAAAATGCCTAGAAAACCCAGTTAATGTAATGTCCAAATGAACCACGAAAAATTCCAAAACTTAAGACAAACACTCATGTTGTTCTATGTTGGCAGTAGAAATTTTTTGAAAGCAATAAGAGGCAACGAATATCATTTCATCCCCAAAGGTGGCATGTTCCATACCGAAACCATCAGGCTTGTTGTGAGAAGCTCTGGTTTGTGAGAAGCTTATACCCAAACCTTCCCCAAATGGGACAATTTTTTACCACAGCATGTTGACGCTAGTCCATGATACCATGCCAAGTTTCATTAATTTCATACGAGTTCTAGATTTACTAGAATTTAAAAACCAGGTATCTCAATGTTTAACGGCAATCAACAGTGCCCTTGTGTTTGAAATTCATTCCAATTTCTTGCATGGGACCTAAGCATGCACCCAAGGACACTGATTTGACTTTTCAACCAATTTATATGCACTGGAGCATGTGCATGTATTTCAAATTTGAATTATGCACATAAAATGGCTAGAAAACCCAGTTAATGTATAAAAATGCTCAAACGAACAATGAAAAATTCCAAAATTTAACACAACACTCATGTTGTTCTATGTTGACACTAGAAATTTTTTAAAGCAATAAGAGGCAATGGATATCGTTTTGTTCCCAAAGGTGGCACGTTCCGTACCAAAACCATCAGGCTTGTTGTGAGAAGCTCTAGTTTGTGAGAAGCTTATACCCAAACCTGTCCCAAATGGGACAAATTTTTTACCATGGCATGTTGATGCCGCTCCATGATACCATGCCAAGTTTCATGAATTTCAGACGAGTTCTGGGTTTACTAGAATTTAAAAATCAGGCACCTCAATGTTTTGCCGGCAATCAATAGCGGCCTGGTGTTTGAAATTCATCCTCATTTCTTGCATGGGACCTAAGCATGCACCCAAGGACACAGATTTGACTTTTCAACCAATTTATATGCACCAGAGCATGTGCACGTAGTTTAATTTTGAATTGTGCACCTAAAATGGCTAGAAAACTAGTTTAATGTATAAAAAGTCCAAACAAACCCTGAATAATTCCAATTCTTTTACGACACACATATAGTCACATGTTCACTTCAGATAAAAGGTCTATCAATTCAAACACCGTCCATTGCCGCTGTGACCCCATTATGTAATTCAAATCAAGATGAAAAATCAAGTAGATCCCACATAGTTTATTATCACCAACCATGTGAGATGTAGTACGAAATATCTTGGAGCATCGTCGGTGTATAGTATGCTATGGCTTACGCGAGAAGGTGCGTCGGCTACAGTCCACAGTCGGCGTGTCAAGCACACTAGCTCGCTCCCCAAATACTCCCGCCTCTGCATCCCTCACAATCTCGAAAATATTACTGCCTCGTAATCTCAAAAATATCTACCGCCTGGAAGGTTTTAATGTTTGATAGCACATGATTAGTATGTGCGGACCGTGTGCGATGTCTGTTACTCCCGCTCTGCTTCAGTCCCTTGATTCAAATTTTCAGTAGCCCCGGCATTTTACTCCCGCCTCTGCATCCCTCACAATCTCAAAAATATCTGATCACCCTTGATCCAAATTTCCAGTAGCCTCGCCTTGTTACACCCGCCCAGTAAAATTCTCAGTTGCCGCAGTATTTCCTCAAACACCACCTTGCCCCACGCCCCCCTCCACACACACCATACACTCCCCAAAACCTCCGCTCACACAGACACACACACAACCCTTGAAACCATTGGTAGGTCACGCCATCGCCGGTGCCTCCATCCTCAACCTCTGCCTGTGTGCTGGGGAGCTCAAGGAGCCAATGGCCAAAAAGAGGTTTATAGCGGCCTTTCCGCCCGACGCCGGCGAGGTGGCCCCGAGATGTCTGCGTCGTCCTCCGCTGGCTTGGTCCGCCGTCGCCGATCCCGCGATCCGCCTGCCACCACGCCCCTACGTCAGATCGAGCACTTCCCCGTCCTCCCTCGGACCCGGCAGCCGACAAGGTCCTACCTCGGGGCCCGGCAGTAGCGGTGGGGACATGGGTCGCCGACTGATACATCTCCAACATATCTATAATTTTTGATTGGTCCATGCTATATTATCTACTGTTTTGGACATTATTGGGGCTTTATTATCCACTTTTATATTATTTTTGGGACTAACCTATTAACCGGAGGCCCAGCCCAGAATTGCTGTTTTTTTGCCTGTTTTAGGGTTTCGAAGAAAAGGAATATCAAACGGAGTCCAAACGGAATGAAACCTTCTGGAACATGGTTTTCTCACCGAATACAACTCAGGAGACTTGGACCCTACATCAAGACAATTAAAAGGAGGCCATGAGGTAGGGGGCGCGCCTGCCCCCCCCCCCCCCCAGGCGCGCCCTCCACCCTCGTGCCCCCCATGTTGCTCCACCGATGTACTTCTTCCTCCTATATCTACCCACCTACCCCCAAACGATCAGATACGGAGCCAAAAACCTAATTCCACCGCCGCAACTTTCTGTATCCACGAGATCCCATCTTGGGGCCTATTCCGGAGCTCCGCCGAAGGGGGCATCGATCACGGAGGGCTTCTAGATCATCATCCAAGCCCCTCCGATGAAGTGTGAGTAGTTTACTTCAGACCTACGGGTCCATAGTTAGTAGCTAGATGGCTTCTTCTCTCTTTTTGGATCTCAATACAATGTTCTCCCCCTCTCCCGTGGAGATCTATTCGATGTAATCTTCTTTTTGCGGTGTGTTTGTTGAGACCGATGAGTTGTGGGTTTATGATCCAGTCTATCTATGAATAATATTTGAATCTTCTCTGAATTCTTTTATGTATGATTAGTTATATTTGCAAGTCTTTTCGAATTATCAGTTTGGTTTGGCCTACTAGATTGGTTTTTCTTGCCATGGGAGAAGTGTTGGGGAACGTAGTAATTTCAAAAATATTCCTACGCACACGCAAGATCATGGTGATGCATAGCAACGAGGGGGGGAGTCTGATCTACATACCCTTGTAGATCGCAAGCGGAAGCGTTATATCAACGCGGTTGATGTAGTCGAACGTCTTCACGATCCGACCGATCCAAGTACCGAAAGCACGGCACCTCCGAGTTCTGCACACGTACGGCTCGGTGACGTCCTCGCCTTCCCGATCTAGCAAGAGGGGCGAAGTAGTAGATGAGTTCCGGCAGCACGACAGCGTGGTGACAGTGTTGGTGAAGAACAATCTCCGCAGGGCTTCGCCTAAGCACTACGAAAACTATGACGGGGGATAAACTAGAGGGAACAGGGTTGCCGGCACACGGCTTGGTGTTTCTTGTTGTGTCTTTGGTGCTAGCCCTGCCCCTCTATTTATATGTTGAGCCCTGGGGTCGAAACTTGGAGTAAAAGCCTCCACAAAGTCGGTTTCACCCGAAAGGCAAGAGTCCTTCTCGGACTCCAGGGCCAGACGCCAGGGTTCCCGGCGTCTGGACCCAGACGCCAGGGACCCTAGCGTCTGGCCCCTGGACTCCGCAAAACTTCCTTTTGCGCTTTCCAAAAACCTTGTGGGCTTTCCCCTTTGGCCCAAATAAAGTGTTCTTGTACCCAAACATTTCGGGAAACATCCGGAACCCCTTCCGGTGATTTCCGGAACCCTTCCGGTGACCAAACACTATTATCCCATATATCAAACTTTGTCTCCGGACCATTCCAGAGTTCCTCGTCATATCCGTGATCTCATCCCGGACTCCGAACAACATTCGGTCACCAACATTCATAACTCACATAGTACTATACTGTCAACGAACGTTAAGCGTGCGGACCCTACGGGTTCGAGAACTATGTAGACATGACCGAGACACCTCTCTGGTCAATAACCAATAGCGGGACCTGGATGCCCATATTGGCTCCTACATATTCTACGAAGATCTTTATCGGTCAGACTGCATAATAACATACGTTGTTCCCTTTGTCATCGGTATGTTACTTGCCCGAGATTTGATCGTCGGTATCCAATACCTAGTTCAATCTTGTCGTGGTATTTCTCACGGGGTGCTTGCGAGTCGACAGATGCCACAAGGGCTTAGTGTGTGGGTAGGACTGCTGCTGATAGGACCGGGAGCGGGTATGCGAGTAGCACGCGGTGGTTTACCCAGGTTCGGGGCTCTCCGGAGAGATAATACCCCTACTCCTGCATGTCTGAGTATATATATCTGAGGTGTACATCGGGCAGTACAAAGCGCTCCTGGAGCTGTATATGGGGTCGGTGCCGTAGGCATCCGGTCTGGTAAATGAGTATACCAGGCGTCTAGTGGCCGGCCATGCTAATGGCCGTATATGTGGGCTTATGTGATGGATGGATGGATGGGCAAGTAGCTAGCTTGCTAGTGTGCGTGCGTGAGTGTGTGAGAGTGAGTCCATCATCCTGGATGGATGGATGTGTGGTGGTATATATAGTATGGGCTAGCTTACCATGTAAGCTAAGTGGGTGGTGGCGTTGGATGTAAGCTACCTTGGGTAGCTTACATGCCAAGCCAAGTAGGCGTGGCTAGTGGTATGGCACATGCCATGCTTGTCCCCTGGGATACTTTATAAATCAGTACCCAGGGGACACGATACACTGTAGATGATGGTGCCGCGGTACGGTTGTCTCGTCGATGTCGGGTCGGGCTGCAGTCGGCAGCCGACTGGTCGGCGTAGTCGGCGGCCGGCAGGTTGGCGTAGTCGGCGGCCAGCAGTCGGTAGCCGGCCAGGTAGTGCAGTCGGACGAGGAGCCGGCAGGAGCGGCCGGGCAGTCGGACTGAGGGGCTTTGCTAGCCCCGATGTCTTGAAATATCATCTCGCCGTCTTCGGGGTATCCGTGTCCCATTACACCGACAAATCTTGTTACCGGCAAGTCTCTTTACTCGTTCCGTAATACATCATCTTGCAACTAACTCATTAGTTGTAATTCTTGCAAGGCTTATGTGATGTGCATTACCGAGAGGGCCCAGAGATACCTCTCCGACAATCGGAGTGACAAATCCTAATCTCGAAATACGCCAACCCAACATCTACCTTTGGAGACACCTGTAATGCTCCTTTATAATCACCCAGTTACGTTGTGACGTTTGGTAGCACCCAAAGTGTTCCTTCGGCAAACGGGAGTTGCATAATCTCATAGTCATAGGAACATGTATAAGTCATGAAGAAAGCAATAGCAACATACTAAACGATCGGGTGCTAAGCTAATGGAATGGGTCATGTCAATCAGATCATTCAACCAATGATGTGACCTCGTTAATCAAATAACAACACCTTGTTCATGGTTAGGCAACATAACCATCTTTGATTAACGAGCTAGTCAAGTAGAGGCATACTAGTGACACTAAGTTTGTCTATGTATTCACACATGTATTATGTTTCCGGTTAATACAAATCTAGCATGAATAATAAACATTTATCATGATATAAGGAAATAAATAATAACTTTATTATTGCCTCTAGGGCATATTTCCTTCAGTCTCCCACTTGCACTAGAGTCAATAATCTAGATCACATCACCATGTGATTAACATCGATAGTTCACATCATCATGTGATTAACACCCATAGTTCACATCGCCATGTGACCAACACCCAAAGGGTTTACTAGATTCAGTAATCTAGTTCACATCGCTATGTGATTAACACCCAAAGAGTACTAAGGTGTGATCATGTTTTGTTTGTGAGAGAATCTTAGTCAACGGGTCTGCCACATTCAGATCCGCATGTATTTTGCAAATTTCTATGTCAACAATACTCTGCTCGGAGCTACTCTAGCTAATTGCTCCCACTTTCAATATGTATCTAGATTGAGACTTAGAGTCATCTATATTAGTGTCAAAACTTGCATCAATGTAACCCTTTACGACGAACCATTTTGTCATGTCCATAATGGAGAAACATATCCTTATTCCACTAAGGATAATTTTGACCGCTGTCCAGTGATCTACTCCTAGATCACTATTGTACTCCCTTGTCAAAATCAGTGTAGGGTATACAATAGATCTGTTACACAGCATGGCATACTTTATATAACCTATGGCTGAGGCATAGGGAATGACTTTCATTCTCTTTCTATCTTCTGCCGTGGTCGGGTTTCGAGTCTTACTCAATTTCACACCTTGTAACACAGGCAAGAACTCTTTCTTTGACTGTTCCATTTTGAACTACTTCAAAATCTTGTCAAGGTATGTACTCATTGAAAAAATTTATCAAGCGTTTTGATCTATCTCTATAGATCTTGATGCTCAATATGTAAGCAGCTTCACCGAGGTCCTTCTTCGAAAAACTCCTATCAAATACTCCTTTATGCCTTGCAAAATAATTCTACATTATTTCCGATCAACAATATGTCATTTACATATACTTATCAGAAATGTTGTAGTGTTCCCACTCACTTTCTTGTAAGTACAGGCTTCACCGCAAGTCTGTATAAAACTATATGCTTTGATCAACTTATCAAAGCGTATATTCCAACTCCGAGAGGCTTGCACCAGTCCATAAATGGAACGCTGGAGCTTGCACACTTTGTTAGCTCCTTTTGGATCGACAAAACCTTCTGGCTGCATCATATACAACTCTTCTTCCAGAAATCCATTCAGGAATGTAGTTTTAACATCCATTTGCCAAATTTCATAATTATAAAATGCGGCAATTGCTAACATGATTCGGACAGACTTAAGCATCAATACGAGTGAGAAACTCTCATCGTAGTCAACATCTTGAACTTGTCGAAAACCTTTTGCGACAATTCTAGCTTTGTAGATAGTAACACTACTATCAGTGTCCGTCTTCCTCTTGAAGATCCATTTAATTTAAATGGCTCGCCGATCATTGGGCAAGTCAACCAAAGTCCATACTTTGTTCTCATACATGGATCCTATCTCAGATTTCATGGCCTTAAAACCATTTTGCGGAATCTGGGCTCATCATCGCTTCCTCATAGTTCGTAGGTTCGTTATGATCAAGTAACATGACCTCCAGAACAGGATTACCGTACCACTCTGGTGCGGATCTCACTCTGGTTTACCTACGAGGTTCGGTAGTAACTTGATATGAAGTTACATGATCATCATCATTAGCTTCCTCACTAATTGGTGTAGTAGTCACAGGAACAGATTTTTGTGATGAATTATTTTCCAATAAGGGAGAAGGTACAATTACCTTATCAAGTTTTCTACTTTCCTCCCACTCACTTCTTTCGAGAGAAACTCCTTCTCTAGAAAGGATCCATTCTTAGCAACGAATGTCTTGCCTTCGGATCTGTGATAGAAGGTGTACCCAACTGTCTCCTTTGGGTATCCTATGAAGACATATTTCTCCGATTTGAGTTTGAGCTTATCGCGATGAAACTTTTTCACATAAGCATCGCAACTCCAAACTTTAAGAAACGATAGCTTAGGTTTCTTGCCAAACCATAGTTCACATGGTGTCGTCTCAACGTATTTAGATGGTGCCCTATTTAACGTGAATGCAGCTGTCTCTAATGCATAACCCCAAAACTTTAGTGGTAAACCGGTAAGAAACATCATAGATTGCACTATATCCAATAAAGTATGGTTATGACGTTTGGACACACCATTATGCTATGGTATTCCAGGTGGCATGAATTTGTGAAACTATTCCACATTGTTTTAATTGAAGACCAAACTCGTAACTCAAATATTCATCTTCTGCGATCATATCGTAGAAACTTCTATTTTTGTTACGATGATTCTCCACTTCACTCTGAAATTCTTTGAACTTTTCAAATGTTTCAGACTTCTGTTTCATCAAGTAGATATACTTATATCTGCTCAAATCATCTGTGAAGATCAGAAAATAATGATACCTGCCATGAGCCTCAATATTCATCGGACCATATACATCAGTATGTATGATTTCCAACAAATCTGTTGCTCGCTCCATTGTTCCGGAGAACGGAGTCTTAGTCATCTTGCCTATGAGGCATGGTTCGCAAGCACCAACTGATTCATAATCAAGTGATTCCAAAAGCCCATCAGCATGGATTTTCTTCATGCGCTTTACACCAATATGACCTAAACGGCAGCGCCACAAATAAGTTGCACTATCATTATTAACTTCGCATCTTTTGGTTTCAATATTATGAATATGTTATGATCAAGATCCAATGAACCATTTTCATTGGGTGTGTAACCATATAAGGTTTTATTCATGTAAACAGAACAACAATTTATTCTCTTACTTAAATGAATAACCGTATTACAATAAACATGATCAAATCATATTCATGCTCAACGCAAACACCAAATAACACTTATTTAGGTTCAACACTAATCCCGAAAGTATAGGGAGTGTGCGATGATGATCATATCAATCTTGGAACCACTTCCAACACGCATCGTCACTTCACCCTTAACTAGTCTCTGTTCATTCTGCAACTCCCGTTTCGAGTTACTACTCTTAGCAACTGAACTAGCATCAAATACTGAGGGGTTGCTATAAACACTAGTAAAGTACACATCAATAACATGTATATCAAATATACTTATGTTCACTTTGCCATCCTTCTTATCCGCCAATCACTTGGGGTAGTTCCGCTTCCAGTGACCAGTCCCTTTGTAGTAGAAGCACTTAGTCTCAGGCTTAGGATCAGACTTGGGCTTCTTCACTTGAGAAGCAACTTGCTTGCCGTTCTTCTTGAAGTTCCCCTTCTTCCCTTTGCCCTTTTCTTGAAACTAGTGGTCTTGTCAACCATCAACACTTGATGTTTTTCTTGATTTCTACCTTCGTTGATTTCAGCATCACGAAGAGCTTGGGAGTTGTTTCCGTTATCCCTTGCATATTATAGTTCATCACGAAGTTCTACTAACTTGGTGATGGTGACTAGAGAATTCTGTCAATCACTATATTATCTCGAAGATTAACTCCCACTTGATTCAAGCGATTGTAGTACCCAGACAATCTGAGCACATGCTCACTAGTTGAGCGATTCTCCCCCATCTTTTAGCTATAGAACTTGTTGGAGACTTCATATCTCTCAACTTGGGTATTTGCTTGAAATATTAACTTCAACTCCTGGAACATCTCATATGGTCCATGACGTTCAAAACGTCTTTGAAGTCCCGATTCTAAGCCATTAAGCATGGTGCACTAAACTATCAAGTAGTCATCATATTGAGCTAGCCAAACGTTCATAACGTCTGCATCTGCTCCTGCAATAGGTCGGTCACCTAGCGATGCATCAAGGACATAGTTCTTCTGTGCAGCAATGAGGATAAACCTCAGATCACGGATCCAATCCGTATCATTGCTACTAACATTTTTCAACACAGTTTTCTCTAGGAACATATCAAAATAAACATATGAAAGCAACAACGTGAGCTATTGATCTACATCATAGATATGCTAATACTACCAGGACTAAGTTCATGATAAATTAAAGTTCAATTAATCAAATTACTTAAGAACTCCCACTTAGATGGACATCCCTCTAATCCTCTAAGTGATCACGTGATCCAAATCAACTAAAACATAACCGATCATCACGTGAGATGGAGTAGTTTTCAATGGTGAACATCATTATGTTGATCATATCTACTATATGATTCACGCTCGACCTTTCGGTCTCCGTGTTCCGAGGCCATATCTGCATATGCTAGGCTCGTCAAGTTTAACCTGAGTATTCTGCGTGTGCAAAAACTGGCTTGCACCCGTTGTAGATGGACGTAGAGCTTATCACGCCCGATCATCACGTGGTGTCTGGGCATGACGAACTTTGGCAACGGTGCATACTCAGGGAGAACACTTCTTGATAATTTAGTGAGAGATCATATTATAATGCTACCGTCAATCAAAGCAAGATAAGATGCATAAAAAGATAAACATCACATGCAATCAATATAAGTGATATGATATGGCCATCATCATCTTGTGCTTGTGATCTCCATCTCCGAAGCACCGTTATGATCACCATCGTCACCGGCGCGACACCTTGATCTCCATCGTAGCATCGTTGTCGTATTGCCAATCTTATGCTTCCACGACTATCGCTACCGCTTAGTGATAAAGTAAAGCATTACATCACGATTGCATTGCATACAATAAAGCGACAACCATATGGCTCCTGCCAGTTGCCGATAACTCGGTTACAAAAGATGATCATCTCATACAATAAAATTTAGCATCATGTCTTGACCATATCACATCACAACATGACCTGCAAAAACAAGTTAGACGTCCTCTACTTTGTTGTTGCAAGTTTTACGTGGATGCTACGGGCTTAAGCAAGAACCAATCTCACCTACGCATCAAAACCACAACGATAGTGTGTCAAATAGACTCCGTTTTAACCTTCGCAAGGACCGGGCGTAGCCACACTCGGTTCAACTAAAGTTGGAGAGACAGTCGCCCGCAAGCCACATGTGTGCAAAGCACGTCGGGGGAACCGGTCTCGCGTAAGCGTACGCGTAAGGTTGGTCCGGGTTGTCTCATCCAACAATACCGCCGAACCAAAGTATGACATGCTGGTAGGCAATATGACTTGTATCGCCCACAAATCACTTGTGTTCTACTGGTGCATATAACATCAAACCATAAAACCTGGCTCTGATACCACTGTTGGGGAACGTAGTAATTTCAAAAATATTCCTACGCACACGCAAGATCATGGTGATGCATAGCAACGAGGGGGAGAGACTGATCTACGTACCCTTGTAGATCGCAAGCGGAAGAGTTATATCAATGCGGTTGATGTAGTCGAATGTCTTCACGATCAGACCGATCCAAGTACCGAAAGCACGGCACCTCCGAGTTCTGCACACGTACGGCTCGGTGACGTCCTCGCCTTCTCGATCCAGCAAGAGGGGCGAAGTAGTAGATGAGTTCCGGCAGCATGACAGCGTGGTGACGGTGTTGGTGAAGAACAATCTCCGCAGGGCTTCGCCTAAGCACTACGAAAACTATGATGGAGGATAAACTAGAGGGAACGGGGTTCCGACACACGGCTTGGTGTTTCTTGATGTGTCTTTGGTGCTAGCCCTGCCCCTCTATTTATATGTTGAGCCCTGGGGTCGAAACTTGGAGTAAAAGCCTCCACAAAGTCGGTTTCACCTGAAAGGCAAGAGTCCTTCTCGGACTCCAGGGCCAGACGCCAGGGTTCCCGGCGTCTGGACCTAGAGGCCAGGGACCATGGCGTCTGGCCCTTGGACTCCGCAAAACTTCCTTTTGCGCTTTCCAAAAACCTTGTGGGCTTTCCCCTTTGGCCCAAATAAAGTGTTCTTGTACCCAAACATTTCGGGAAACATCCGGAACCCCTTCCGGTGATTTCCGGAACCCTTCCGGTGACCAAACACTATTATCCCATATATCAAACTTTGTCTCCGGACCATTCCGGAGTTCCTCGTCATATCCGTGATCTCATCCCGGACTCCGAACAACATTCGGTCACCAACATTCATAACTCACATAGTACTATATCGTCAACGAACGTTAAGCGTGCGGACCCTACGGGTTCGAGAACTATGTATACATGACCGAGACACCTCTCTGGTCAATAACCAATAGCGGGACCTGGATGCCCATATTGGCTCCTACATATTCTACGAAGATCTTTATCGGTCAGACCGCATAACAACATACGTTGTTCCCTTTGTCATCGGTATGTTACTTGCCCGAGATTTGATCGTCGGTATCCAATACCTAGTTCAATCTCGTTACCGGCAAGTCTCTTTACTCGTTCCGTAATACATCATCTTGCAACTAACTCATTAGTTGTAATGCTTGCAAGGCTTATGTGATGTGCATTACCGAGAGGGCCAAAGATACCTCTCCGACAATCGGAGTGACAAATCCTAATCTTGAAATACGCCAACCCAACATCTACCTTTGGAGACACCTGTAATGCTCCTTTATAATCACCCAGTTACATTGTGACGTTTGGTAGCACCCAAAGTGTTCCTCCGGCAAACGGGAGTTGCATAATCTCATAGTCATAGGAACATGTATAAGTCATGAAGAAAGCAATAGCAACATACTAAACGATCGGGTGCTAAGCTAATGGAATGGGTCATGTCAATCAGATCATTCAACCAATGATGTGACCTCGTTAATCAAATAACAACACCTTGTTCATGGTTAGGAAACATAACCATCTTTGATTAATGAGCTAGTCAAGTAGAGGCATACTAGTGACACTAAGTTTGTCTATGTATTCACACATGTATTATGTTTCCGGTTAATACAATTCTAGCATGAATAATAAACATTTATCATGATATAAGGAAATAAATAATAACTTTATTATTGCCTCTAGGGCATATTTCCTTCAAGAAGTGCTTAGCTTTGGGTTCGATCTTGCGGTGTCCTTTCCCAGTGACAGAAGGGGCAGCAAGGCACGTATTGTATTGTTTCCATCGAGGATAACAAGATGGGGTTTTTATCATATTGCATGAAACTATCCCTCTACATCATGTCATCTTGCTTAAGGCGTTACTCTGTTTTTAACTTAATACTCTAGATGCATGCTGGATAGCGGTCGATGAGTGGAGTAATAGTAGTAGATGCAGGAAGGAGTTGGTCTACTTGTCTCGGACGTGATGCCTATATACATGATCATACCTAGATATTCCCATAACTATGCTCAATTCTGTCAATTGCTCAACAGTAATTTGTTCACCCACCGTAGAATACTTATGCTCTTGAGAGAAGCCACTAGTGAAACCTATGGCCCCGGGTCTCTTTCTCATCATATCAATCTCCATCACTTTATTATTGCTTTTCTTTTACTTTGCCTTTTACTTTTCACTTTGCATCTCTATACCAAAAATACCAAAAATATTATTTATCATCTCTATCAGATCTCACTTTCATAAGTGACCGTGAAGGGATTGACAACCCCTAAGCACGTTGGTTGCGTTGAGCTATTGTTTTTGTGTAGGTACGAGGGAATCGCGCGTAGCCTCCTACTGGATTGATAACCTGGTTCTCAAAAACTGAGGGAAAGACTTACGCTACTTTGCTGCATCGTCCTCTCCTCTTCGGGGAAATCCAACGCAGTGCTCAAGAGGTAGCAAGAAGAATTTCTAGCGCCGTAGCCGGGGAGGTTCGTGCAAAATTCAACATACCAAGTACCCATCACAAACCCTATCTCCCGCATTACATTATTTGCCATTTGCCTCTTGTTTTCCTCTCCCCCACTTCACCCTTGCCTTTTTATTTGCCCTTTTTCCATTCGCCTCTTTCCGCTTGCCTCTTGTGTGTTCGTTCTTAGTGCGGTTTGTTGCCATCACGTCTGAAACTGGGGAGATTATCATTGAAAAGGGTAGTAGTAATGATGAGGGAAACGTTCATGCTTTTGATTATCCTCATGAAGAACCTACTATTTTACACACTAAAAAGTTTCGGGTTGGTAGTGGTAGTATTATTGGAAAAGGAGTTATTCAAGATTTCTTTACTTGCGCCGGTGCTTTGCACACTATGGGCGGGTCTATTCTTCATAAAACTAGTAGTCTTGCGGATGCTATATCTTTGCTCGTGGTTGAACTTGAAAGACAATTTATCCACATGCATCCTTGCATATAGAGGATTTTTCTAGAATTTTCCAATATTGAGCATTTTTCTGTTAAGCGAGAAGCTACCATCTTTTTAGCTCATGAGTTCAGATTTATAGTAAAAGAGGGCAACGATTTTTTTTCGCATTATAGGGTGGATGTCGGCCGTCCTCCCATAGAAGCAATCTTTTTTTATCAAGAAGACATAATGTGCTTACAATCTTTAGATCATGTTGCTTTTAATGAAAACCTTAGAAAGAAGGTTCCTACCGATGTTCTAGTTGACATGATTTCTGAACTTAATGATAACTTTGTTATCCAGAACAATGGGTTGGGTTTTTCCCTTGAACAAAGGCTCATGAATTTTTGCCAAAAGAATGCTTATAATGATGAATTGGTTATGCAATATGAGGGGCCAAAGGAGGAAGCAATATCTCCCGAGCTTAATCTTGGGAACTTTTGTCCCATTAAATTTAGACCTTTTGATTACTTTTCCTTGCCACAAAGAAAACTTCCTGCTGAACATAGGGAGTATGAGATGAGTTTTGCAATTTGCCTTATCATTATCGTGGCAATACCTAGATCTATTCTTGCTTTTATGCCTAGCTAGGGCCGTTAAACTATAGCGCTTGTTGGGAGGCAACCCAATTTTATTTTTGTTATTTACTTTTTGCTCCTGTTTAGTAATAAATAATTTATCTAGCCCCTGTTATGATTGTGTTTTTTATGTTTTAATTAGTGTTTGTGCCAAGTAAAGCCTTTAGGATCTTCTTGGGTGATTTGTTGTTTGATCTTCTGAGAAAACAGAAAGTATGCGCTCACGAAAATAATTTTCATTTTTTACCAGAGAGCGGTAAAATACCAATTCAAACTGCAGTAGATCAATATACAAATTATTCATGCCGTCCTAATTTTTCAGAATTTTTGGAGTTACAGAAGTATTCGAAACCTCCAGATTGCTACAGACTGTTATGTTTTTACAGATTCTGTTTTTCGTGTGTTGCTTGCTTATTTTGATGAAATTATGGCTAGTATCGGGGGGTATGAACCATAGAGAAGTTGGAATACGGTAGATTTAACACCAATATAAATGAAGAATGAGTTAATTACAGTTCATTAAAGTGGTGGTTTGCTTTCTTATACTAACCGAGCTCATGAGATTTTCTGTTGAGTTTTGTGTTTTGAAGTTTTCAAGTTTTTGGGTAAAGATTTGATGGATTTGGGAACAAGGAGTGGCAAGAGCCTAAGCTTGGGGATTCCCAAGGCACCCCAAGATAAAATTCAAGGACAATCAAAAGCCTAAGCTTGGGGATGCCCCGGAAGGCATCCCCACTTTCGTCTTCGTCTATCGGTAACTTTACTTGAGGGCTTGAGGCTATATTTTTATTCACCACATGATATGTGTTTTGCTTGGAGCATCTTGTATGATTTGAGTCTTTGCTTTTTAGTTTACCACATCATCCTTTCCGTACCTTTTGAGAGAGACACACATGAATACGAATTTATTAGAATACTCTATGTGCTTCACTTATATCTTTTGAGCTAGATATTTTTGCTCTAGTGCTTCACTTATATCTTTTTAGAGGACGGTGGTGGTTTTATTTTATAGAAATTATTGATCTCTCATGATTCATTTATATTATTTTGATAGTCTTTTAGAACAACATGGTAACTTGCTTTGGTTATAAAATTAGTCCTAATATGATGGGCATCCAAGATGGGTATAACAAAAACTTTCATATAGACTGCATTGAATAGTTTGATACTTGATAATTTTTTGAGATATAAAGATGGTAATATTAGAGTTGTGCTAGGTGAGTAATTGTGAAATTGAGAAATACTTGTGTTGAGGTTGGCAAGTCCCGTAGCATGCACGTATGGTAACCGTTGTGTGACAAATTTGAAGCATGAGGTGTTCCTTGAGTGCCTTCCTTATGAGTGGCGGTCGGGAACGAGCGATGGTCTTTTCCTACCAATCTATCCCTCTAGGAGCATGCGCGTAGTGCTTGGCTTTGATGACTTGTAGATTTTTGCAATAAGTGTGTGAGTTCTTTATGACTAATGTTGAGTTCATGGATTATACGCACTCTCACCCTTCCATCATTGCTAGCCTCTCTTGTGCCGTGCAACTTTCGCCGGTACCATAAACCCATCATTTACCTTCCAAAAAACAGCCACCATACCTACCTATTATGGCATTTCCATAGCCATATATTGCCATGCAACTTTCCACTGTTCCGTTTATTATGACACGATTCATCATAGTCATATTGCTTTGCATGATCATGTAGTTGACATCATATTTGTGGCATGGCCACCTTTCATAATTTTTTATACATGTCACTCTTGATTCAATGCACATCCCGGTACACCGTCGGAGGCATTCACATAGAGTCATATTTTGTTCTAAGTATCGAGTTGTAATTCTTGAGTTGTAAGTAAATAAAAGTGTGACGATCTTCATTATTGGAGCATTCACTACAAAAAAATACACTTCCGTGATGATACGTGTTTGTCATAGTAGGTCGCGTTTTTTGTCATGCATGTACATCCATGACAATTTTATGACAGAATCAAGATAGTCATATCTGTGCTATCGTAGAAGTGTTCCATGACATTACCAAAATTATCATCACGTAAGTGTCCACTTCCATGACGATAAATCGCGTGTCACAGAAGTGCTTTCATCAAGGGTGACCAACACGTGGCATCCACCATAACGGAACGTTGTTAAGCTATCGGGTCAGATTTTGGATCCGATAACCCGTTAACAGCCCTGACCAATGGGAAATTTCCACGTGTAAAATTCAAATTGGCCGAAGGAAACACATGTTGCCTCACCGTTGGGACAGATGTCATCCACTCATTGGACAGGAGGCGCCTATGGTAGGTCGGCACGTGGCACGGCCCAACAGTGGCACATTCCGGTGAAAAAGGCCGGCCCAGTAAAAATTAGCAGGCCGGCCCATATAAGGCCTACTTGTGTTAGGTCCATTTAAGCCCACAGCCCATACGAGATGTACCAATTTGGCCCGCCAACGGTCCGTTAAAGATTTGACACCATTGTAGCCCATTGTCAGTTTGAGCCCATTAACAACCCGCTATATATTTGGGCTCAATATCGGCCCGATGAGATTTCGGCCTGTTAACGGCCCATTTAATGGATGGGCCAATTTTCAGGATGTACATCTTTCGGCCTTTTAGCAACCCATTCAAATGTTGGGGTAATTTCTAGCCCGGTGTGTCTTTTAGCCTATTGACGGCCCATAAATCTGATGGGCCATTTGTAGTCGGACCTGAGTTTCGGCCTTTTAGCGGCCCATTTAAGTGTTGGGCCAATTTTTGGCCCGGTGTTACTTTCAGCCTGTTGGCGGCCCATAAATCAGTTGGGCCATTTGTAGTCGGACATGAGTTTTGGCCTTTTAGCGACCCATTTAAGTGTTGGGCCAATTCCCGGCCCTGTGTGCCTTTCGGCCTGTTAACGAACCATAAATGAGTTGGGCCATTTGTTGTCGGACCTTAGTTTTGGCCTTTTAACGGCCCATGCCCTTCATGGTCCAATACCAGCCCAGTTTCTCTTTCGGCCTGCTAAAGGCCCACAACACAGTTGGGCCGTTTACAATACGACCTTCCTTTCGGCCTCTTAGCGGCCCATGCTCTTCATGGTCCAGTACAAGCCCGATGTCTCTTTCGGCCTGCTAAAGGCCTACAGTATAGTTGAGCCATATGTAGCCCAAACTTAGTAACGGCCTGTTAATGACCCGGGAGGTAAGAGGGCCGACCATTAAATTTTGGCCTTGTAACGGCCCATTAACTTAATGGGCCCACTAAAGTTCGTTCATGTCTTTAGGCCAAATTAGATAATTTGAGCCCATTACGACGAGAAATTATGCACAGGACCGAAACCGATCAAGCAAAGGTACGGCATACAGGAAATAACGTTGCACATTCAGCATATATTACAGGAAATTACATCCAATGGGCAATCAAAAATTGATGCCAGTGCAAATAAATGAGCAGAACCTAACCATCTACAACGTCACAATCTGCAACCTCAGCACAGATGACGCCCATAAGCATGTGGGCAAGTTCTTTTTGCTTTGCTACACTGTCTCTGAAAACATTGATCAGTTGTTGTGTCGCACGACTCTGCACCTCTGATTCATCCACCATTTCCATCATTGCTTCAGCCATTAATTGGTTCACAAACATACATTCATTCCGTTGCATTCGAGATAGAGGATACTGAACAGATTTAGATGGCGATTTTGGCAGGCTTGTATTATTGATAGTGGAGAGTGTCTCGACCACTGCATCATAACATAAATTAGGACAGGGACCAAATAGATTAATCATGAGTTATTGCCATATTACCTGGTCTAGATTTACTGGAAAGAAACAATGGGGTTGCCTTGCTGTTTTTAGAGTTTGTCTTCTTATCTTCAGCAGCCTGCACAAAATTAACACACTAGCATTGCTATCATTGGCCAAGTCAGATAATAGGAAAGCAACATTGACACAACGAACGTTTGGGCAACTAGCCTACACCAAATTAACACAATATGGCACAGCTATCATCAGCCAGGTAAGGTAATACGAAAGCAACATTGACACAATGAATGAATGGGCAACCAGAGAAGCACTACAATTCAGTAATGTGCGTGATATGAGATAGTACATTCATGCAACTCAGTATGCAAAACTACTAGGCAGTTTTCCTTACAAAACTCAACATTGGCGCCTTTAACATTTTGCTACAAGTAATTTTAGATCAGATAAAGGTTAGATTCACGCCGATTAACAAAATACATGCTGATGTAAAAATATAGTGATATACAACAGGTACTTACATCAGCATTGGAGCACAGAGAATTCCCTCAAGATATTTTCCTCGAATACGATCCCAATGGAGGAAGTCTTGTATCGTTTAACCTTATTTTCTAAAAGAGAGATGGGTAAGAAACATGTAGAAAATATGATCAGAATGCTATAAAATTTCATGATGCGAGGATACGCACATGCTTCTTAGAATGGAGTTGACATTCTTTTGCTGGACTTGAGCGGACTAGTTCTTTGGCCACTGGAATCTGCTTATTATTAGTGGGATTTGGGTTTCTTTGTGCTGGAGCAGTATCTATGAAAAATGGAGTTGGTTTATTATCTCCTGGCATTTGGATCTTTTGCAAAGACCTGGTTTGTAACCCTTCAGATTCTAACATAGTCGTCTTCCCCTTGCATGCCTTATATAGAAGAATGGTGATTCAGTTATAAAACATGCTACAGCAGAGATGGAATAGGTACTGAAGAATAGAAAGGCATGACATATTTGACATGTATTCCCTCCATTCGGAAATAAATGGATGGGTCTAGGCGTATTTCAGTTCTAGATACATCCAGTTTTATCCATTTCTGCGACATTTAATCCGAACGGAGGGAGTATGATGTAAGAGCTAGGGATACGACAGGACAGCACAGTAAAAAACACTGAAAACCCCACTACAGAACCAAAGTATTCAAACCCACTGATATGAGATAGTACACTCATGCAGCTCAGGATGCAAAACTACCAGGCAGTTTTCCTTGCAAAAATCAACATTGTGGCCTTTAATCATACATTTTGCTACAACTAAATTTAGATCAGATAAAGGTTGGATTCACGCCGATTAACAAAATACATGCTGATGTAAAAATATAGTGATATACAACAGGTACTTACATCTACATTGGAGCACACAGAATTCCTGCAAGAATCTTTCCTCATAAACGATACCATTGCAGAAATTCTTCTATCTGTTAAACTTATTTTCTAAAAGAGAGATGGGTAAGAAACATGTAGAAAATATGATCAGCATGCTATAAAATTTCATGATGCAAGGATACGCACATGCTTCTTAGAATTGAGTTGACATACTTTTGCTAGACTGGAGCGGACTAGTTCTTTGGCCACTGGAATCTGCTTATTATCAGTAGGAGTTGGGTTTCTCTGTGCTGGAGCAGTATCTATAAAAACTAGAGTTGGTTTATTATATCCTGGTGTTTGGATCTTTTGCAAAGGCCTTGTTTGTAACCCTTCAGATTCTAACATAGTCGTCTTCCCCTTGCATGCCTTGTATAGAAGAATGGTGCTTTAATTATAAAACATTCTACAGTAGAGAGATGGAATAGGTACTGAAGAATAGAAAGGCATGACATATTGACATGTATTCCCTCCATCCGGAAAAAAATGGATGGGTCTAGGCGTATTTCAGTTCTAGATACATCATTTTTTATCCATTTCGGCAACATGTAATCCGGTCAGAGGGAGTATGGTGTAAGAGCTAGGGATACGACAGGACAACACAGCACAAAAAACACTAGTTGAATGTAAAACTGTATGCTAGCGGAATACGTACAGAAATAACTAAGGCAACATACACGTGTATGATTGGGAAAATAAGATGGCATTGCAACAGAGCACTAGAACAACACTTCAATGTAAAAAAAACATGGTATCATAGACAGATGAAGTACATACTGATGAATAACAATGCATAAGATATTCAGAAGCATGATGTCCAAATTAAGCAGATGGCATTGCGATAGAGTAGAATGACAGTACTTGAATTTTGAAAACATGTTATCATGAATGGAATAGGTACTGAAAACAGGAAGGCATGACATATTTACATACATGATCAGCATGCTAAGCACATGGCATTGCAACAGAGTAGATACACTCCAGGACATTATATGCATGTTGTACCCATATCATAGGCCAAGTTAGAGCAAGGACCTTGTGGGGTGAAGAGGATTCATCATCTTTCTGCAAGTCTTCTGAAGAACTGCCTTTACATGTTCCATCATATTGGGTATCATTGACATCAAGTTTATTGGCCTTTACATTGCTCCGTGAGGTTCTTGTGGATATATCAGTGTGTGCAATTATATCTGACATGCATGGAAGACAACTAGTAGTTAGATTTATGTAATGAGTGCCTGTAGGAGACGACATAAATAGTAGGACTGGAGTTAACTAGCAGCAACAGGTCTCATAAACTAAAGGGAGAACACAGATGAAAACTACAGAATATGTATCGTTTGTACTCAAGATTAACTAGATGGCACACACAAGTATTAAAGAACAACATAGGTAATACTAGAAGTGGTATAATACTATAATCACCGGCCTATGGGATAGCATTGGCTGATGGATGATTACTATGGAACAACGTTACCTAAAGAACAAGTATCTTAGCTGAACTATGGAACATCGTTAACTCCTGAACAAGACCTGTAAAAGATCAGCATGAATATACAGTGAAATGTGATGATCTATTTTCCATGCTTAGATGAATAACAAAGCCATAAATGTTGCACACAAGTAAGATGAGGGTACAACGTATCTGGCCACCATCCATAGGAGTGAGCATCATGTGCTGACTTGTCGATGGCCCTGCAGTTGTTGTGGCTGTCCATGTCGGGCACGCGCATTCGATGCAGGGAACTATTGAGTGGGGACTATAGCTCCCTTTTGGTGTATGCTTCCCTTGTTGGAGCAGCCGCGGTGAATCAGAAGACGGTGTGTCTGAAGATGCAGATAACACATAATGTTAAGAACGACATATCTCTTTGATTTGGAGAAATACACTAAGAGATCAACAGCAAGGTACGAAAGTGGTCACACATCTGTTGACTGAAGACTAAATTGGGGTCACACGATTTTATTTTATTTTGGTACTGTTCGATCTATGTCGGATGGCTAGCCGTCTTGTGCCTCCCGGCTGACACTGTTCGGAATCTTCCCCGAAGAGCCAGCGACCAACGGCAGAGTAGCCTGCCTCCGCCGTCCGTGGCCCCGGCCAAAACCCCGCTCCCCGCCCCACCGCACTGCCGTGGTTGCGCCGCCCCCGGGCCAATCCACAAGGACTCCCCGTCATGCAGATCCGGCGGCGGCAGTACCTTCAACCCACGCAACTCTAAAAGATAGCCATCTAAGCGCTGCTTCCGCGGCGAACTTGCGGCCCCGCACCCTTACGTTAGACACCAACCAACCGGCAGCCTAGGAGCTCCGCTGCCTCGAGGGGTGCTACTTCCCATTAGGAATCGATTGGCCCAGAATAAAAATTCAGACAACTGACGCCTAAATAAAGTAATTTGAGATGAGGGTGCGACCTATCTGGCGGCATGGTGAAGTAGGCAGGTCCAGCTGCCGAGTCGGTGAGGCCGGCGCGGTTGCGGTGGCGACCGGCGGCAGGGAAAGAGTGATGTCGCGACGGTCGACGGCTATGCGGAAGCAGTGCCAGGACTCTGGATGGATCCGAAGTTGGAGCCGCTCCAGCGCCATGAACAACAGCGGGGGTGAATCGGCTCTGGTATGGTTCATGTGGCCGTCGTCGAAGCAGCACCAGCAGCACGGAGTAAGAGGCACACGGCCCAGTGCACGACGGCAAATGGACAGCGTCTCCGGCATTAGGGAGGAGGACGGCTGTGAAATTGGTGCGGTGGGGGTGCCATGGAGGTGGTATGAGGTTTTGCGGCCCGGGAGAAGGGAGCTTCCCGGGGAGAAGGTGATTTGGCACCCACGAGGTATGAATGGGGTGGGGCGGGGGGTGGGGGGAATTGGGAGGGGAGTGGAACCATGTCTTACGGACGCATTTGTCTGAAATGTGAGGGGGAGTTACAGTTCTACCCCTTCCTATAGGCTTCTCGGCTTGGGTCTGTGTACTGAGGGTCGGGGATAGTAGAGTAACTTTGCTTCTCCCCAAATAGTGGGCGGGAGCGATTTTGGGCGTGTTTTAAACTATAGCGGGCGTCAGCGATTTCGGGCGAGGAGAGCATGTTTTGAAATAGTGGGCGCGAGCTATTTCGGGCGAGGAGATCGTGCTTTGCTGACAATGGTTTATGAATTATTCGGCACATGTCATTTCTGCCAAGGAGAACGCGCGCTTGGATGAAGTTATGAACCTACCCTCGATGTACAACGGGCCAATTGATGCATGTCCCACATAGGACGGTAATTCCGCGTCTCCCATTTATTTGCTCGGGCGAATTCCACCGAGCCGAGAGGATGTTTAATGGTTCGTTCAAATTTTGGGAGAACGAGCATCCACATCTACCTTACCAAGTCGATTCGGATCAAATTTTGAAATATTAGCTTGCCATTCTTTTTTAGATGGAGAGATGATGCTCGGGAGTAATGTGTTTTTACATGCTCGTTGCTAGCGATTTACTATATGACAAATAGTTGACCCACTCAAAACGCAAATCAAACCCAAAATGAAATATCTCGATTCAATGAAATAGCTTGTTCAGTAGGTCAAAATAGTGAACTAAATCCAAAATTGAACACCTCAATCGAGTAGCATGTTGTACAGTATTATAGTACTCCATGAACATGTTGAAAGTCAAATTAATGAACTTGTTTGATATACGCATATATCCGTCATGTGTGGATTGCAGACAACATGTTCTCCAATTTAAATATTTGAATGCAAGTTTATATCGAAACATGGTTTATATCAGTCTTTGATGCATAAAACGCGACCTCCCCCTCTCCCGGACTCCTGTTCTTTGTCTCTCTTTCTCTCGCCGACAAGCTTCAATTATGTCGCATGCACCCGACACAAAAACCTTGTTGGCCCCCCTCCCTTTCTCTCCATCTCTCTCTCTCTCTCTCTTTGTGTGTGTGTGGGGGGTCTTTCTAGTTCGCATGCATATATACACCATCTATAGGTCTCTCTCGCACACTATGTATGATACTCTAGCTAGTCCAAGCTAGATATCTTAGGTGCACTCATCGTACGCACACAAATTCCTTGGCTCTTTGCCCGTAACTCTCTCACACACCACTATGTCGTCTCGGAGCTCTTCCCCCCTCTCTCAAACTCTCCATCCACCTGGGTCACACATACACATGCATATCTCACTCGCACTCGATAGGCCCATCTAAAACTCTATCTCTCCCCCTCGTTCTCTCTCCATCTCACACGCGCACACACACACAATCTCATGCCCAGCTAGCCAAGTATGATGGTCTCTCACTCAATTGTAGGCACACGCAGTCCCCCCTATATGTATATGACTAGCTAATCTTAGTCTCCATCACAAACATGTGCATGGTCTATCTCGATTTCTCTCGGGGCATCTTTCTATCGCGCACGCACTCCCTCGATCTCCCACCCATATAGTCCCCTCATGATCTCGACGGGATCTCTCTATCACAAACACACCCTCTCTCCCTCCCCATGCGTCCATGCCATCCATGTGTCCCTCTCGACCTTTGTTCCTTGTTGGACAGACCTCTATTGGACATGTGCTACAGGGGTGTCTCTCTCCGTTGCAAACAATCACACACTAGCTATCTTCGTGTATCTCCTCGCCTCGCTTTTCCATCTCGGAGATGCATGCGTGATATGTTCGCATAAGAAACGAAAAAACACACACTCTCTCTAATTTATCGTTTGTTGTCACTTTCTCTTTCACACACATACTCTTTTTGCACACTTACTCATTCTCCTTCACACGCACTTGATCTGTCTCGACTGAGGCACTCTCCTCGGTCCATAGCATATAGATTTGTTGAAAAGTCAAACATCACAAAGTTTGACCATGTACGTGGAGAAAAAGAATTACATCTAGTACGGCAAACATATACCATTAGATTCACCATGAGATGTAGTTTTGTATGATGTATCTTTGGTATTGTAGATATAAATAACATTTGCGTAAACCTGGTCAAAGTTTCCAAAGTTTGACTTCTAAAAAATTTACATGCACTGCATTATCGAGCGGATGGAATATCTCTTTCCCCCTCTCAGCTATCTGACGCACCACTCAGCCTTATCGGGGCTCCTCAATCTCTCTCAAACTTTATTGGTCAGTTTGGTTCGTGACCTGACCCTCATGCCTTGATGGCCGATACTGCATGGTGTGGACATGAGATGTAAAATATTTCTGCCTGGCCAGGCTTGTGTGGTGCTGAAGCATTTGGTTCATGCCTGGGCCAGGCAAAGCATCAACGTCCCATCAATCAATCCATGCATCAATTATTTACTGCTAATATCCATCCACGTTGCTGTTAGCCTCGTGGCGACACGACCAGGCACGGCCAGGCGTTCGAAATTAGTCGCCTGGGCCAGGCTACTTGCAGTGTCTGGAGTTCAGCCAGGCTAATTAAAGTGCAAGGGAACCCAGGCCAGGCGGGCTTTCTTTTTCACAGGGTAGCAACCAAACAAGTGTGCATGAAATCCAGCCACAACCCTAGGCCAGGCAAAAGATGCTCAGGACGCATGCCAAACTGGCCTTATATCTCCCTGGTTCACACATACACATGTCTCGCTCGCGCTATACATATAGACCCATCCAACACTCTCCGCCCTTGTTCTCTCTCCATGTGACACGCACCCCCCTAAGTACCATAATCCCTCACTCCATCATAGGCGCAAGCACTCCTCCCCCTCCTAAGTATGATTATCTCTTACTAGCCATCAGGAACACACGTATTGTCTCCTTCCATCCATACGTCTATCTCGATATCTCTCGGGGCATCTTCTATCGTGCACACACCTTGTCACTCGATCTCCCACCCATGTAGTCCCATCACGATCTCCAGGGGATCTCTTTATGACAAACATACACTCTCTCCTCCCCATGTCTGCATTTTCTCTGTACGTCTCTCTCGGCCTCTCTCCCTTGTTTGTCAGACCCCTCTTGGCCACGTGCTAGGGGTCTTGCTCTCTCAGTTCCAAACAACCACACACTATCTCCTCACCTTGCCTCCGTTGTCTAAGATGCATGTGTGATATGTTTGCATAAGACACACATGCTTTTTCTCTACTTTTATCGTGTGTTGTCCATGTCTCTTTCACACATGCACACACACTTTTTTCACTCTCTCTCTCTCTCTCTCTCTAGTTAGGGACTCTGTCACGTCCATAAGCATATGGATGTTTTGAAAAGTCAAACCTCAGAAAAGTTTGACCAGGTATATGTGGAGAAAAACATTTACATCTGGAACGATCATTAGATTCATCCCAACATGTACTTACTTCATACTATCATTTATCTTTGGTATTGTAGATATAAGTACTTTCTTTATAAACATGGTCAAAGTTTCAAAAGTTTGACTTAAAAAATGTTGGAACTACATTATCGAATGGAGGGGGTAGCTCTTTCTCTCTCTCTCTCTCTCTCTGCTATCTCTCACGGGCCTCCCCTGTCACTCGAACTCTCTATACCGACGGATTATACGCTCATTGTGTCAGCGTATAGCTCCGTATATTGTTTAGTTGTAACATCCCAAATTTTCAATTTGGAATATTATATATTAGATCATCTATGCATAACATATTTTATTTTGCATTTTGGTTGATCCTAGAAATTTCTACGCAACTCAAGGACCCACGGAGAGAGTTGGGGATTTCGTTATTTTCATATTTGAGTTTTCTCAAATTTTGAGAATAGGATCATTTCATTTTATTTATTTTATCGTCAATTATCTCTATTACAAAAATATGAGAGAGGGAATAAAATGACTTTCCCAAAATAAAGAAATATTGAGGATTTAATAATAAAATCAAATAAGATTTTATTTCAGAGTTTTTTGTTATTTTATTTGAATTTAGGAAAAATGTGCATTTTTCAAAATTGCATTTAGGTCCCAAATAAATGTTCACCTTGTGCTTGATTTTAGAAGCCCGTGAAAATTTATTTCAGAATTTTTGGAGTCCGTTTAGTATTTCCTTTTATTTTTCTTCTGCGCGTAATGTTTTAAAAAACGCGCACCGACCTAGGGGCCGTGTCCGACCCGGACTCCCGGCCCGCTAGGCTTTATAAGCTAGCCCACCCCGGGCCGAACCCTAGCCGCCAGCCCCGCCTCGAGCCCCGTGCCGCGCCGCCACCCGCGCCAACGCGCCGCCGCCGCCAAACGCCGCCCGAGGTCCACCGCCGCCTCGATTTCCGCGCCGTTTTTTTTATTTTTTTCGAAAAACCATTCGGTTTTTCCGTTGGTTTTTTTTAGTTTCGGTTTTTTTAATAGATTGGTTTTCCGGTTTATTTAATTTAGCGAGCGTTCGTCATTTTTCTTTTTCTCGGATTAAATCCGCGATTTTTCCTGATCGCGATTCCTGATCCGATTTTCGTTTTAGTATAACTTTTCACTCGTTTATCGGAATCAGGCGATTCAAGCGCCTGGAGTTTCGTCTCGAAACCCACTATCCGTTTAACCAACTTAAACAAGATTTTGCTACTGTAAAAATTGCCCTAGATCCAGATTAGTAGAACGAAGTTGTTTTCTTTCGCCGTTTGACTTTCGTTGCTTTGTTCGATTTGATTCTTTCTGCAAATCGGAGTTCTTAAGTTGAACCTTCTGGTTAGATCTCTTATTTGAGTTTTACCTATGCATTAGATGAGTACTTATTGTATGCTTGTTTGTTTGTCTGCGATAGAATATCCGGAGTGCGCCGCTTGTTATTTCGAATCGCTAGGTTTCCCGAATCATCAGCAAGGCAAGTAACACTTTGATCATACCTTTTCTACTACCCAGTTTTATTGCATTAGATCAAATCCTCACACATTGCATGATTAGGATTCTAATTCAATTGTGGGATGGGAAGTAGTTGAGGTAGTACCTATTACCTGTTTATTATCAAACCTTTGGGAGTTACTTCCGCGTTTGCTTATTTTGCCATGCTATGCTAGTAGACGTGGATTGGGTGAGTGATATCCATGACAGATGTGAGTTTTGTTAATTAATGGTTTATCTAAGGTGGCAACTTAAACACACATCTAGGTGGATTGAGGCACCTGGGTATTCCAGGACTTTCCTGTTTTCTTTTGGACCGCCACCCATGCTTAAAGGGATCATGAGATTTTTCATGCTAGAAACTTCCGTGTGCAGCCACAAGCTATTATGGGCTCTACCATAGTTGACTAAGTCGTGCGAACTCTTACAGTGGTAGACTAGCAGATGTAGGGGATGTAGGTGGTACGGTCTACCCGATCGTAAGGTGCTAGCGCTTCTGAAAGACTATGTCTCGGTCATCCGTCTTCCCAAACACCTTGTAGTGCGAGAAACCAAACGGAGGCGATCGAGTCTTGTGGGGAAAAGTGCGCAAACCTCTGCAGAGTGTAATAAACTAATCATGATTAGCCGTGTCCCCGGTTATGGACATTCTTGAGCATCTAGTACTTGGATTATCATGTGAATCTCAACATGTTACCCTAAATTAATTTTGTTGGGCTTTGTTTAATGATGATGCTTAATTGGGATTGAGAATGTTGTCAACCATTCTCAATGTTTAACAACTACCATGATAGTTAAATAAATTTATTCCTTTGAAGTAGGGAAAAATTGGCTTTACGCAAAACTGTAACCATAGAGCTTTCCACCAGCCAAATATGCATGTAGTATAGTGTTTCATTCCATTACTCTCTATGTGTTACCTTGCCAGCATATTCCATGTGCTGACCCATTTCGGGCTGCAATGTTAATGTTGCACACTTTTCAGACGATGATTAAAGAGTTTTTAGGTCATGGTTCTATACTCAGTGATGTCGTTGGAGTTGATGGACTCACTTATCTTCCAAGCCTTCCGCTGTTATCGTTATTAGATGGCCTTAAGCCATATTTATTGTAATAAGTTCTCTATTGAGACCCTCGATGTAATAAGTGTGTGATTGCTACTCTGTTATAAATCCTCCAAGTACTGTGTGGTGTCGGCATTACTGATCCAGGGATGACACCAGAGCACAGAGATCAGACTGTTTGAGGTCTGGTCGCTACAGAGATCAGACTGTTTGAGGTCTGGTCGCTACAGAGATGGTATCAGAGCACACGCTGACTGTAGGACACGACCACTACTCTTTAGGATGGCGGATGCAAGGAACAAGTTCACGCAACCGGATGAAGATACACTCTTTGGACATCACTTGAAGGAAGTCACTAGAAACCTGAACATAGGAGTACCAAGCTTCACCGGAACCTACAACGCCACTTTACCTGAAGAAGAGCGCTGGATGATTCAAGTTCAAGTTCCAGGAAGGACGTTCATGCCAGCCACTGAGCCCATAGAGTTTTCTTTTGATGCACCAACTTGGAATCTAGGAAAGAGCATGGCCGCACACATCGCCATGGGACTCATTGGAGAAGTCTACCGCAAGGATCTCAAGGATACTATCTACCAGATTTGTGGGCGCCGAGATGAACACTGGGAGGTGATCAGCACCAGGAAGGATAGATCAATCGCAGCTTTTATCCAGGAGTTAAACCAGCACATTCGACGACAGGAGAACCAGATGTGTGCCAACATGATAGATCTGAAGAAGGCTAAGACTAGAATCAAGGAACTGGAGGAGGAACTCAAGGCTACACGTGAAGATTATGAAGAAGAAATTGAAGTATTGGTGGAGAAGAATGACGACCTGATGAAGAAGATTGGAATATCTATGGGAGGCCCTACGCCAGTAGAGGAAGACGAAGAACCCAAGGAGATTAGCCCAGAAGACTACATCATCATCGACGACACCGACTCGGACCCAGATGAAAGAGATGATGACTATGTTGATGAAGCTGGAGCAGATATCATGGAGTCTGCAACCGAAAAATATTTCTAGTAGACCACCTCATCAGTAGTAGTAGTCCACCATGTAAATATAGTAGTCCGAGCACTTTTTGCGATAGTTAGATCGATTGTATGCCCTTGTTTGATTGAATGAAGTGAATTGTTTGTTTTTGCCTCATGTGCATATAGGTAGTGTTTTCTCTTTAGACCCCCTCTATTCTTAGATCTCATCTTTTCTAAACCCTCAGATGCCTCCGAGACGTGACCCCGGATTTGCCTTTCCACTGGAGCTCACTCAGTTGATCCAGCAGCAGAACACATTGATGCAGTTGCTAGTCCAGAATCAGAATCAGGGGAACAACAACAACAACCCACCACCACCACCACCTGTTGATCACTTAGCCCGTTTTCTTAGGCTGAATCCCTCGGTGTTTTCCAGTAGCACCGAGCCGATAGTAGCAGATGATTGGCTCTGCAAGACAGCTAGGGAGTTTACCACAGCAGGATGCACAGATGCGGAGAAGGTGAAGTTTGCTGCACATCAGCTTGAAGGACCCGCAGCATCATGGTGGGAGAATTTCACAGCCACTTTCCCTGTCGACACTGTCACTTAGGACCAGTTTTAGCAGGCTTTTCGTACTGCCCATATTTCAGCTGGAGCTATGGCCATGAAGAAGCGTGAGTTTCGCAACTTGCGCCAAGGAGGACGGACCGTTGGCCAGTATGTGGAGGACTTTAGTAAGTTAGCACGTTATGCCCCAGATGACGTCGCTACGGATGCAGCTAAGCAGGAGAAGTTTCTGGAAGGACTGAATGATGAGTTGAGCATGCTGTTGATGGTAGCCACCTTCAACAACTACCAGGAGTTGGTAGATCGTGCTCTTATGATTGAAGGGAAGCAGTAGCAAATTGAGAATCGCAAGAGGAAGTATGGACAAGGAAAGTACACTTCAGGAGCTCAGCAGAAGCCATGTTTTACCCCTAGACCGGGAGCACATTTTCAGCATACCCATGGAGGAGGTAGCTCGCACAATCACAATGGCACCAGCAATGATAATGGGAATGGAGGAAGCAATGGCCAGAATCGCACCAACCCATGAACCCCAGCCAAGAAGGACCTGAGCCAAGTCACTTGCTTTAAGTGTTCGAAGACCGGGCATTATGCCAATGAATGTCCTGAAATACAAAATGGAAATAGCAATGGATGTTCTGGGAAGAAGGCAAACCCTTTCAACAGGGGATAGGTGAACCACGTTAGCGTGGAGGAGGTTGAAGCTCAGCCTGATGCAGTAATAGGTAAGTTTCAGTTAAGTCATTTACTGCACTCGTTCTTTTTGATACTAGTGCATCGCATTCATACATCTCAAGGGGATTTGCGGATAATTATAACCTACCAACCCAAGCCCTTAGGTCACCCATGTTAGTAACCTCGCCTGGAGCAGAATATATGGCTAGTCTATGGTGTCATCAGTTACCATTAAGGATTGGTAACTATGTTTTTCCCTCGGACCTAATAGTATTGGAATATCAAGGATTGGATGTGATATTAGGCATGGATTGGTTATCAAAGTATGAAGGGAGTATTGAATGCGCTAGTAAGTCAATTTTTCTTACCACCCCAGGAGGGAGAAGGATCAAGTATGTATCCCGACATGTGCCGAAGAGGACTCAAGTAAATTTCTTAACAGGAGTTGTGCAGGAGGAAGTACCAGTGGTAAGGGATTTCCCTGAAGTATTTCCAGAGGAGTTGCCAGGCATGCCACCGGATAGAGATATTGAGTTTTTGATTGAGCTATTGCCAGGCACCGGGCCAATATCAAAGAGACCATATAGGATGCCAGCAAAGGATTTGGTGGAAATTAAGAAGCAGATTAAGGAGTTACTGGATAAGGGATATATTCACCCAAGTTCTTTGCCTTGGGGATCGCCAGTACTTCTAGTGGAGAATAAGGATGGATCGTTAAGGATGGTTGTTGATTATCAAGGATTGAATGAAGTAACGATCAAGAACAAGTACCCACTACCAATGATCAATGATCTGTTTGATCGATTGCAAGGAGCTAAGGTATTTTTCCAAGATCAATCTGCGATCAAGATACCACCAGTTGAAGATTCGAGAACGGGATATTCCTAAGACAGCTTTTACCACCAGGTATGGGCTGTACGAGTATACCATTATGTCATTTGGTCTGACTAACGCACCTGCCTATTTTATGAACATGATGAATAAAGTATTTATGGAGTTTTTGGATAAGTTCGTCGTAGTGTTCATTGATGATATCTTGGTTTATTTGAAGAATGAAGAGGAGCATAAGGAGCATTTGCGTTTGGTACTTGGAAAGCTCAGAGAACATCAATTATATGCCAAGTTCAGCAAATGTGAGTTTTGGTTGAAGGAAGTAGGATTCCTCGGACACGTTATACCTGGAGAAGGAATAGCAGTAGATCCCACCAAAGTAGATACCGTGACCAAGTGGGAAGCACCAACTACCGTTGGGGAGATCCGGAGTTTTCTTGGACTCGCAGGATACTACCGGAGATTTATTGAGAATTTCTCAAAGATTGCGAAGCCTATGACTGAGTTATTGAAGAAAGATACCAAGTTCATATGGACGGAGGAATGTGAGGCTAGTTTCCAGGAGTTGAAGAAACGTTTGGTTACCTCACCAGTGTTGATTTTGCCAGACCAGACCAAGGATTATGAGGTGTACTGCGACGCTTCACGTCAAGGACTTGGAGTAGTACTTATGCAGGAAGGGAGAGTTGTTTCATATGCCTCAAGACAACTGAAGCCTCATGAGTTGAATTATGCCACGCATGATTTGGAGTTAGCAGCCGTAGTGCATGCTTTGAAAACATGGAGACATTTCCTCATTGGAAACCATTGCAAGGTGTATACGGATCATAAGAGTTTGAAGTACATTTTCACACAGAAGGAGTTGAATCTCAGACAAAGGAGATGGTTGGAGCTCATCAAGGATTATGATATGAAATTGCATTATCACCCCGGGAAGGCTAATGTAGTAGCTGACGCATTAAGCCGTAAGAGCCATGTCAATACATTAATGACAGGAGAAATACCCAAGGAGTTAGCAGAAAATCTTCGTGAACTATGTTTGGAAATAGTTCCGGGAGGCTATGTAGCAGCATTGGAGATTCAGTCAACCTTGATGGATAGAATCAGAGAAGCTCAGAAGACTGACAAAGAGATTGCCGCTATAAAGGAGAAACTAAGCAAAGGAAAAGCTAAAGGATTTCGTGAGGATGAGCACGACACCCTATGGTTTGAAGACCGTGTTTATGTGCCCATGACCCGGAGATCAGGAAGTTGATTCTGCAAGAGGCACACGATTCACCATATTTGATTCACCCAGGAAATACCAAGATGTATTTGGATTTGAAGGATATTTTCTGGTGGACTGGAATGAAGAAGGATATTGCGGAGTATGTAGCAGTTTGTGATGTATGTCAGAGAGTAAAGGCAGAGCATCAGAAGCTAGCAAGATTGCTACAACCATTGCCGATACCCGAATGGAAGTGGGATAAGCTAGGCATGGATTTTATCACGGGGTTGCCCAGGACTCGTTCAGGCTATGACTTGATTTGGGTTGTAGTTGATCGATTGACGAAAGTAGCTCATTTCATCCCAGTAAAGACCACTTACACCAGTGCTAAGTTGGCAAAGATATACATGACCAGGATCGTATGTTTGCATGGAGTTCCAAGGAGTATCGTATCAGATAGAGGAACCCAGTTTACCTCAAAGTTCTGGAAGCAGTTGCACGAAACTTTGGGTACCAGGCTAGAATTCAGTACAGCTTTTCATCCATAGACAGATGGACAAACCGAGAGAGCCAATCTGATTTTGGAGGATATGCTGAGAGCTTGTGCGCTAGATTACGGATCTAGTTGGGACGAAAATTTGCCATATGCAGAGTTCTCTTACAAAAACAGTTACCAAACCAGTTTAAAGATGGCCCCTTTCAAAGCCTTGTACGGAAGGAGGTGCAGGACACCGTTGTCGTGGGACGAAGTTGGAGACCGCCAGTTGTTTGGACCTGACTTGATTAAGGAGTCTGAACAGAAGGTGAAATTGATTCGTGATAGGCTCAAGGTAGCACAATCCAGGCAGAAGAGTTATGTAGATTCTAAACGCAAGGAGACAATTTATGAAGTCGGAGATAGAGCTTATCTTCGAGTATCACCACTTCGGGGAACAAAGCGTTTTGGAGTTAAAGGAAAGTTAGCGCCACGATTTGTAGGACCATATCGAGTTTTGGAGCGTATGGGAGAAGTGGCCTACAAGTTGGAATTGCCCGAAGGATTGTCAGGAGTTCATGATGTGTTCCACGTTTCCCAGTTGAAGAAGTGCCACGCGGAGATGGCTGACATACCCTTGAGAGACACCGTGCCATTGGAAGCAATTCAGTTGGATAATGATTTGACCTATGAGGAGAAACCAATTAAGATTCTCGAGTTTGCTAGTCGAGTCACTCGCAACAAGGTTATCAAGTTTTGTAAAGTTCAGTGGAGCCACCACACGGAGGATGAAGCCACCTGGGAGCGAGAGGAAGATTTGCTGAAGGACCACCCTCACCTATTTTCTAGCCAACCCGAATCTCGAGGGCGAGATTCATCTTAAGGGGAGTAGGTTTGTAACATCCCAAATTTTCAATTTGGAATGTTATACATTAGATCATCTATGCATAACATATTTTTTTTTGCATTTTGGTTGATCCTAGAAATTTCTACGCAACTCAAGGACCCACGGAGAGAGTTGGGGATTTCGTTATTTTCATATTTGAGTTTTCTCAAATTTTGAGAATAGGATCATTTGATTTTATTTATTTTATCATCAATTATTTCTATTACAAAAATATGAGAGAGGGAATAAAATGATTTTCCCAAAATAAAGAAATATTGAGGATTTAATAATAAAATCAAATGAGATTTTATTTCGGAGTTTTTCGTTATTTTATTTGAATTTAGGAAAAATGTGCGTTTTTCACAATTGCATTTAGGTCCCAAATAAATGTTCACCTTGTGCGGCTTGATTTTCGAAGCCTGTGAAAATTTATTTCAGAATTTTTGGAGTCCGTTTAGTATTTATTTTTATTTTTCTTTTGCGCGTAATGTTTCAAAAACGCGCACCGACCTAGGGGCCGTGTCCGACCCGGACTCCCGGCCCGCTAGGCTTTATAAGCCAGCCCACCCCGGGCCGAACCCTAGCCGCTAGCCCCGCCTCGAGCCCCGTGCCCCGCCGCCACCCGCGCCGCCCCGCCGCCGCCGGACGCCGCCACCGCCACACGCCTCCCGAGGTCCGCCGCCGCCTCGATTTCTACGCCGGTATTTTTTATATTTTTTTCGAAAAACCGTTCGGTTTTTCCGTCGGTTTTTTTTAGTTTCGGTTTTTTAATAGATCGGTTTTTCCGGTTTATTTAATTTAGCGAGCGTTCGTCATTTTTCTTTTTCTGGGATTAAATCCGTGATTTTTCCTGATCGCGATTCGTGATCCGATTTTCGTTTTAGTATAACTTTTCGCTCGTTTATCGGAATCAGGCGATTCAAGCGCCTGGAGTTTCGTCTCGAAACCCTCTATCCATCTAACCAACTTAAACAAGATTTTGCTACTGTAAAAATTGCCCTAGATCCAGATTAGTATAACGAAGTTGTTTTCTTTTGCCGTTTGACTTTCGTTGCTTCGTTCGATTTGATTCTTTTTGCAAACCGAAGTTCTTAAGTTGAACCTTCTGGTTAGATCTCTTATTTGAGTTTTACCTGTACATTAGATGAGTACTTATTATATGCTTGTTTGTTTGTCTGCGATAGAATACCCGGAGTGCGCCGCTTGTTATTTCGAATCGCTAGGTTTCCCGGATCATCAGCAAGGCAAGTAACACTTTGATCATACCTTTTCTACTACCCAGTTTTATTGCATTAGATCAAATCCTCACACATTGCATGATTAGGATTCTAATTCAATTGTGGGATGGGAAGTAGTTGAGGTAGTACCTATTACCTGTTTATTATCAAACCTTTGGGAGTTACTTCCGCGTTTGCTTATTTTGCCATGCTATGCTAGTAGACGTGGATTGGGTGAGTGATATCCATGACAGATGTGAGTTTTGTTAATTAATGGTTTATCTAAGGTGGCAACTTAAACACACATCCGGGTGGATTGAGGCACCTGGGTATTCCAGGACTTGCCTGTTTTCTTTTGGACCGCCACCCAGGCTCAAAGGGATCATGAGATTTTTCATGCTAGAAACTTCTGTGTGCAGCCACAAGCTATTATGGGCTCTAGCATAGTTGACTAAGTCGTGCGAACTCTTACAGTGGTAGACTAGCAGATGTAGGGCATGTAGGTGGTACGGTCTACCCGATCGTAAGGTGCTAGCGCTTCTGAAATACTATGTCTCGGTCATCCGTCTTCTCAAACACCTTGTAGTGCGAGAAACCAAATGGAGGCGATCGAGTCTTGTGGGGAAAAGTGCGCAAACCTCTGCAGAGTGTAATAAACTAATCATGATTAGCCGTGTCCCCGGTTATGGACATTCTTGAGTATGTGGTACTTGGATTATCATGTGAATCTCAACATGTTACTCTAAATTAATTTTTTTGGGCTTTGTTCAATGATGATGCTTAATTGGGATTGAGAATGCTGTCAACCATTCTCAATGTTTAACAACTACCATGATAGTTAAATCAATTTATTCCTTTGAAGTAGGGAAAAATTGGCTTTACGCAAAACTGTAACCATAGAGCTTTCCACCAGCCAAATATGCATGTAGTATAGTGTTTCATTCCATTACTCTCTATGTGTTACCTTGCCAGCATATTCCATGTGCTGACCCGTTTCGGGTTGCAACGTTAATGTTGCAGACTTTTCGGATGATGATTAAGGAGTTTTTAGGTCGTGGTTCTATACTTAGTGATGCCGTTGGAGTTGATGGACTCACTTATCTTCCAAGCCTTCCACTGTTATCGTTATTAGATGGCCTTGAGCCATATTTATTGTAATAAGTTCTCTATTGAGACCCTCGATGTAATAAGTGTGTGATTGCTACTCTGTTATAAATCCTCCGAGTACTGTGTGGTGTCAGCATTACTGATCCAGGGATGACACTCGCGCACAATTCACCACTGCGCGGCGGCATGCACAGAAGGACGCACTCACGCACACCCAGCACACAACACACACCAGCACACGTGTACACCGGCGTCGCCACCGGTTGATATGGACGGCGAGGCAGCCAACAAGCGGAGGAGGCTCGAGCCAAAACCGCATCCAGCGAGCCTGGACTTCATCGGCAGCCTCCTCGACGACATGCTGCTCGTCATCATCGGCCTCCTCCCCACAAAATCTGCCGTGCAAACCGCCCTGCTCTCCCGGCGGTGGCGCCCCCTCTGGCGTTGCGTCCCCCTCAACCTCACCGTCGACAACTGCCTCTGCGACAGGGATTGCAAACGCATGGCCGCAGTCTCCAAGATCATTTCATCGCACCCTGGGCCAGCCAGACGCCTTGACATCCGCATGTTCAGTACCAACTACAAGGTCCAACCCAAGTTCGACGAGTGGTTCTTATCCCCCACCCTAGATCAGCTCAAGGAGCTCAGCTTTGAAGCTGGATGATGTCGCTCTCTGCCGCCGTCTGCGCTCCGCCTCACGCCAACGCTGTGCCGCGCCAGCTTCAGCTCCTGCTATCTTCCCCAGATTAATGCCGCGCCCGCCCTTCTTCTCCCTCAACTCAAGCAGCTCGACCTCTTCGATGTTGTCATCTCGAAGAAGGCTATGGAGCACCTTCTCCGCAGTTGTACTATGCTCGAGTACCTTCGCCTTGAGCAGATCCACGGGTTCATTAGACTCCACATCGCCTCGATGAATCTCCGATGGATTTATGTGTCTTGCTGGCCCCGCAACAAAACATCAATTGGGAAGAGATCACTCCAGCTGCTCCATGTTATGGTCATTGAGAATGTGCCTTTCCTTGAGAGATTGCTTGTATCGGATCTAGAAGGTCCAACAAAAATCAGGGTCATTGACGCACCAAAATTGACAATGTTGGTGTACTTGTCTGCCAAATTCTTCAAACTCTTTATTGGATCTGTAATCGTTCAGGTACATCACTCATCTTCTTCTCCGTCTTCTTGAAATTCACATTTTTTAATTTCTTCTTGATGTATTTACGATCGTCTTCCGGAAAATGATTCCCACAAGCTTGACCCAGTCCATGCGCACAGTGAAGATCTTAGCACTAAAATCTATCGGCCCTAATCAGGATCAAGTTGTTGGATTCCTTACATGCTTTCCGTGCATGGATAAGCTACTCATCGAGGTGAAACTTCTTTCCCAAATTATGATGACAAGTGTAGTGTTCAAAACTGCATCTATGCACTGCACCGAAATAAATGGTTTTAGTTTTTTTTCTCACGTGATCACCTACATCGTTTTTATGTTGTACTACTATAGTAGCCTAAGCTAGTCATAGTGGAAAGTAACTTAGACTACTCCAGTAACTCTATGGTTACCCAAAGAGCAAGTACTACCACCGTCCTGGTTTACTCTTCCAATTTTGTAGTATCAAAATTTGACCATAGATTTAACTGACAAAATGTTAATGCATGTCACTAAGAACTATATCGTTTGATTCGTATTTGAACATAATTTCAAATGGTGTAATTTTTAGTGACATGCATTGGCATTTTCTTAGGTAAATCTATGGTCAAAATTTTATACTAAATACGAGGTAGTATTCCCTCCATCCCAAAATTCTTGTCTTACATTTGTTTAGATACGGATGTATCTAACACTAAAATGTAACTAGATACATCCGTATTTAGACAAATTTAAGACAAGAATTTTGGGACGGAGGGAGTACAAAAGTGGGCTATGTAGGCCAAAACATGTGCCCAATTCACTTGTGATGCATTTGGCATCGATGCCCCTCCATTGCTCACCTGGTGCCCCAATCTAGATCACCTACTATGCTCCGGTGCCAAATTAACTCACGCAATGAAAAAACACTGCGTGGGAGAGAGAGAGAGGACTGAGGCAATAACAAAACACTTGTTTGGGAGAGTGAGAGGCTGATGTAGTTGGTTTGATTGATTTGTTTATACATGTGGATCTGTGTGCACAGCGGTGCCAAAATCTTTTGATTTGACATCAATGCGTATTATGTGGCATACTTTTGCGAAATATGGCATCGGCCACATAGTGGAAGGCAACAAATGCCCAAGCTCTTCACGTGCTCCTAGTTAAATGAGAGGAAACAAAGAGAGAGAGAGAGAGAGAGAGAGAGAGAGTGAGAGTGAAAAAATATCACTAGCCAGCCAACCCTATCGTATGAGCGAATGATATTGGTACCTCTTGATGACACGGCAATCTTATGCAGCCAGCTGCTCTAATATGTTCCCTTCTTTTGCAGATAAAAAAAGACCCGAAAGTGAAAAATGTGTTGCACTATAACAATATCATCGAATGCCTTGATCTCCATCTTACAGAAAATGATTTGATCAACTACCGAGGCAGCACATCTGAGATTAAATTGGCCAGGTTCTTTGTTCTGGAGGCAAGTGTGCTCAAGGTAATGAGGTTTGGCGTTCTCTGGCGCAACAATGAATGGCATGCTGATCACCGCAAGCGTCTAAGCCTAAATGACAAAGTCTCCGCAGAAGCTGAATTTGTTTTTGAAACATCAAGTCGCCAGAGACTCGAAAACTTATTTGCCCATTAGTGACTTGTTAGGGCGGTGGATTTTAGTTTGTACGATAATGCTGCATCCACCTAAAGTAACGAAAGTTCTTATGTAAACTTCCTAGTAATTCCCTCTTCATAGGTGCAGCATTACTCCTAACATTTGTCATATCAGTTTGAAACTTGTAATATTGTCGTGTCCTATTCCTGTGTTTTCAAAATCATGCGAATCAAACAGGTCCTGAGTTGGTGATGATGTTGTGCCTCCCATCTTTCACCAATAGTCGTCGGATCTAGATCTGACGCATACAAACCAAGCTTCTCCATTTTTTGCAAAAAGATGCCCGCACTTGTTCCCTATTTACAAACAACTCCTTGTCTCTCACAATCAGCCTTATCTCCTCCCCACCACATCTAGAAGGCCGTGGAAAAATCTGGCGCGAAGGCCGCTGCTGGAGCCGTCCACCCCCAATCTTGGTGTTTCATGCAATGCACGGGCATCTACGCACGGGAAATTATGTCGAACAGGGCTAGTTGTAAGCAGGCTAGCTCTACAGCCATGATGATAGTGACTTGAGATGGTGAGGCTGACTATGGTATGCCGAACATGGCGCCTATACTCAGGTGTCATCTCCGGCGCAGGGTCTTGTCACTTCACTATGAGGAGCGGCACGTAATAATTTGACCAACGGGTAGTACAGTGCTAGTACTCCTACTACTACATTGGTAGTACTACTACTAGTGCTAGTAGCACCACCCTCTGGATTTAGGAGTACTACCACGTCCATCTGGATTTTAGTATTTGACTAGCAATATCTAGTAATGCATGTCACAAAAAATGTACTACTCCCTCTTTAAATAAATACATGGTGTTTTATTCCGATCAGCAAGAGAACTTAATGTTTTTTGCTAACTAGAGTACTAATAGGATTACATGCAATGAACTAAACACTGCATGTCATGTTTGGTAGTCTCAAGTCATTGAAAGCATGCACGGCCCACATCTCTCATTGGTTGATATGTCATGAAATAAGAAACAAGGAGGGAGTTAATGCACCGTGCCTAAGTATTTTGGGATTATTTGGTTTTCGTAAGGTGACTTACACAACATTTTTGTTTACATGCATTAACATTTTATTAGTTAAATAAAAGGTCAAAACTTGGCGCAAAATGCAAAGGGGACCAATAAACCAGTAAACATCAAACTTCTCTCGTTTGGCTCCAACTAGAGGTCCGGTGAGATGACTATACTGCACCGACATGGAGGGGGGTGCAGCTTCATTGACTTACGGCAACTGCCTTTGGGTGAATGACACATGGGCCCAGGGGGTGGCTGGCCCACCTATCATACAACCAAAGGCAGGTGCAGTAGAGGGCCGAGGAGTAGTACGAAAGCCTATGCACCTACGCACGCTAACCAAGGGCAAGAGTGATCACTCGAATCGCAAGATCAGTTGACTAGAAGCTAAGCTAGACCCATGAAGGCGATGAGCACGAGCATCAGCCGGCTATGCCAGATGGTCCACGACACCGGCCTACGGCCTAGCACCGAGGAACGTCTCCAGGTAGTATTGCTTGAGACCGCCAGGGCGAGGGGCCGCTTGGACGACAGCTTCGTCTCCTTGTTCGACGAGGTCCTGGTCGGTTTCCTCGACAAGTTCACCGTCGTCAAGAAGCTTGCAGACGACTTTGATGTAAGCCTCCAGCCGACGTGCCCAGGCTCTGCAATGCCCGCCACCCTCAATGGCCACTATGGTGACAATCTCTTCGACGCACTGGTGGCCCTGCGACTGCCTGCCGTCGCGCCGGAGAATGTCCACCTCGAGGTCGCGCTCACCGCGCAGAGCCTGACGCAGCAAGACACCATCGACATAATCACCCACGTCTACGCGCAAATCGTCCACAAGGACTACTACATGCAAGAGGAGGACGATAGGACGCTGGCCTTCTTGGACCGCAGGGCAACCTTCGACGGCACTGTTCAGAAGCACGTTGAGCTCGCCGCCAACGCCGCTGCTCCTCACACGTCGGTTGGTGACCCGGCGCACTAGGGCGTGAGGATGTCGTTGATGGATCCATATGTATTTTTATCTTTCCGTCAAATTCATGAAGTAGTATATGATACTACAGTAATTATCTTACCTTTCACATCAACTTCATAATTTTCGTATGTACTCCATGCATGAACGGCGCCAGAACCAAACTTCTCATTACTCTAGGAAAAATCATTATTTTCTATCTATCGGTCACGCCATGGAGCAGAACCAAATTTTACAAGTTACGAGTTCAAAAGGAAAAGCCTGCCGTCTTCGCGTCGCACCCCCACACGGTTGGTACGGCACACCGCTCAAGTGGGAATGCGTGCGGGTGTTGCATTTTTCACTTACAAGTGGGACCGCAGTTGAGCAAACTGACTATCGGCAAACCCCACCCCGCCCACCGCGTGATGGCTTAGAAAACAGGAGGGAGAAGAGATGGTTGTAGCACGGACTCCAAGAAAATTGGTGTCAGATGGGACTCGTGTGGGTGGCGTGTGCTGTACTGCTAGACGTGAATGCTAGTTATGGCCCATGCCACCCCACTATATCGAGCCTATATCGAGGTACATAGAACAAATTTCCTGCAGTCCGTGCTCAGCCCTCCTCTATCTCTCTTCTCAGCCAGGCAGCGGACGCGCGGAGCCCATCGTTTGTTTGCTCACATGCAGCCCCACATGTCAGTGAAAACGCAAGAGGACCCACTGAACCTGCACATCTTTCACCTTGACGTGCTGGTGATGAAAAACAAATCCAATAAAGATCTTTGGTGGCCACTTTTGGAGTTACTCAAGAGTAGTAAGATTCTATTTACAGTTTAACCCAAGATGCACATCTCATGGCTTCAACTACCACTCTATTTTCTTTCATGACACGACCTGGATGCTGGATGTCCCACGTGTCGGCAAAAGGAGGAAGAACCCGACCAAATCTTCGGTTGTGCTCTCGGATTAGACTAGTTGTGCTAACTTAAAAAATTTATTGTGTACTCCCTCCGTTCCAAAATACTTGACTTCCATTTGTCCAAAAATGGATGTACCTATATACTAAAACATGTCTAGATACATATATATTTTGACAAATCGAAGGCATGTATTGTGCAACGGAGGGAGTAGAATGGATGCAAGTTTTTGTATTGGGAAGAAGAGTACATCCATATATTGATAGAGCGCAATTTAGTAGATGTTCTATCACTTTTAGCTAGCACAGAGGATAGAGATGAGATTAGTGCACTTGTTGATACTCCTACTAGAATAGAGGCTAGACATGAGACTAGATGTGAGGAAGCAACGTCTACTTCTTTACACTCGAAGAAGAAAGAAGCACGCAAGATCGAGCCTTCGCAGATCAACAATGAATGCATCGAGAAGGCACTAATCCAACTTACAGGAGTAGTAAAATGTATTCTTGTGGTTCTTGTTTTCTTTGTACTTGCTTTTCTAGTCAAAATTATCATTGGAGTTCGTGCAAAACAGAGGTCCGTTTGGGGTCGTGCATTGGAGTTGGCCTTACAAGTGGACCGCAGTTAAGGAAACCGACTATCGGCAAACCCCCACCTCGCCCGCCGCACGGTGGCTGAAGTTAGAGAAACGACGAGGTTGAAGAGATTGCTCTAGCACGGACTCCAAGAAATAATATGGTGTCAGATGGATGTCGTGGTGGTGGCGTGTGCCGTACTCATGGACATGAATGCTTGTTCTGGCCCATGCCACCCTACTACTCCTACTACTTACTCCTACTATATAGTACTAGTATCGAGGATTCGAGGTGCTGATTACGTACAGCGAACACATTAACATATGGCTACAGTAAAAACACCTGCCCGATGCGCGAAGCATGTGAAGCTAGTACAAATAGTGTACTACTATTGTTGATTGGCCTCATCCGATAACCTATTGCAATGCACGTACAATAATGTATTCGGAAAATATTTTTTTGCCTCGTCGCACCACTCACTCAGAGAAGCGACTCGAAAGCCATTCATAAATTTAGTAAGTTTATCACATGCATGTCATTTTATTACATACAGCAGGTCATCAACCCACATCGACAACGAGGATACATTATAAATACTAAAGTTTTCACCACACAACAAATAACAAGCAATGAAATGAACTTCAACTCAACCATTCCTCGACGTTGGAAACGCTTGCTTTGAACCACAAGTGATTCTCTGGGACAGGCCATCGATTGTCGATGTGAAAACCAACGCAGGACTGATCATCCAGGCTGAAGCGGCCTACTATATCAGTACCATGGTAGGGAACCACCCAAATGTCCAAGGTATAGACACAGTTGCTTCTTATAAATGGTACTGTTAACGTTGTGTCAACAGCAGTTGGATCGCCTTTCACCATCATCTGATAGTTTTGTCCAAGGAAGAGCGAGTTTTCTCCAAGACTATCAATTCTGTACCAGGGAGAAGGAGTTGGCGCTAGCACGCTAGTAACCATCCCGAATACCATGCAACGGGTGTTGGAATAGGTCCGGAGAGTGCGACCATGGGAGACTACACCTGCTTCCTTAGCAGTAACATCATCAGTGGGCTGTATACACACAAGAAGAGGTAATCCATTGGAATTAGTTGCCAGGCGCCACTGAGTATATGGGCGCTGCTCGTGATCATCACCATCGTCATCTCCCCCTTGGTTATAAAAATTTTCAAGTATAGGTGGTGGGATGTTCATAGGACCTTGGAAACACAAGAAGAAGGTTAATTAGTAAAGGGAAACTTGCTAACCCGCATGCATGTGGATGAAACAATTATAATTACGGTGGAAGACAAACGTACCGAAACTACGAGGATCCCATGCAAAAAACAGTGCCACGAGTGGTGGCAGCAAACACAAGGCCCTCGTATTGAATTGCATCACAGTACTCATCCGTGTACAGAAACTGATTTTTGAGCAATATCCATCGAGTCGAACCACGAAGGACGGCAACAAGCTTGTCGAAGATAGCAACAACTTGATAGTTGTTGTAATTCCAAGAGCGGTTGAGAACTCGACAAATTGCTATCTTCTGTAGAAGACAGTCACCATGATCGTATTTGAACGTGCGTACTTGTAACGCCCCGGACACACCCGCCGGCGGTCGTTACTCCTGGCGGGATCTAGACTGGCCCCACAGATCAATACTAGTCTTTTATTCGCACTTTGTCCTCACTCATGCGCACCCGGGAGCAACTTCTCGATCGGTCACCCATCCTGACACTACTCCAAGCTGAGCACGCTTAACTTTGGAGTTCTGTCCGAATGGGCTCCCGGAAAAGAAGGAATTCCTTATTGATATGAGTAGTCTATCATCCCTAATAAGCCAGGCCATCACATACACCCCCACTCAGAGGAACCGACGTCCTCGTCGGGCCACAGGAACGTTCCCTCTTCGCACATACGTCTGTGCTTCCAGTCTAGTACATGTGTCATGCCGTGTGCCACGACGGGTCACAAACGTCATGAACAACATGACCACGCACCTGTCCGCAACCATCCATGTAACCGTGAGGGTCGGCTCTGATACCAACTTGTAACGCCCTCGATGCGGCTATATCTCCCACGTGTCGAAGCACGACTTAGAGGCATAACCGCATTGAAAGCAATGTCGCAAGTGAGGTAATCTTCACAACAACCTATGTAATACATAAGGGAAAGAGATACATAGTTGGCTTACAATCGCCACTTCACACAATTACATGAATAAAGCATTACATCATCCAGATACACTCAAGGTCCGACTACGGAACCAAAATAAAAGAAGACTGCCCCAAATGCTAGCACAGATCCCCGATCGACCCAACTGGGCTCCACTACTGATCAACTGGAAAACGGAACAACATAAAGAACACGATCTTCATAGAGCTCCTCCTTGAGCTTGGTTGCGTCATCTGCACGGTTCAACGGCACCTGCAAGCTGGTTTTCGAAGTATCTGAGAGTCACGGGGAGTCAGCAATCTCACACCCTCACGATCAAGACTATTTAAGCTTATGGGTAAGGTAAAGGTATGATGTGGAGCTGCAACAAGCGACTAGCATATATGGTGGCTAGCATATTCGCAAAAGAGAGCGAGAAGAGAAGGCAAGGCATGGTCGATAAAACTATGATCAAGAAATGATCCTGGAACAACCTACTTCAAGCATAACTCCAACACCGTGTTCACTTCCCGGACCCCGCCGAGAAGAGACCATCACGGTTACACACGCGGTTGATGCATTTTAATTAAGATCAACTACAGGTTTTCTACAACCAGACAGTAACAAATTCCCATCTGCCCATAACCGCGGGCACGGCTTTCGAAAGTTCAAACCCTGCAGGGGTGTCCCAACTTAGCCCATCACAAGCTCTCACGGTCAACGAAGGATATTCCTTCTCCCAAGACAATCCGATCAAACTCGGCATCCCGGTTACAAGACATCCTCGACAATGGTAAAACAAGTCCAGCAACACCGCCCGAATGTGCTGACAAATCCCGATAGGAGCTGCACATATCTCATTCTCAGGGCACACTCAGATGAGACATCCTACGAGTAAAACCAACCCTCAAGTTGCCCCGAGGTGGCCCCGCAGTCTACTCGGTCGGACCAACACTCAGAGGAGCACTGGCCCAGGGGGGTTTAAATAAAGATGACCCTTGAGTCTGCAGAACCCAAGGGAAAGAAAAGGCTAGGTGGCGAATGGTAAAACCAATGTTGGGCATTGCTGGAGGAGTTTTATTCAAGGCGAACTGTCAAGGGGTTCCCATTATAACCCAACCGTGTAAGGAACGCAAAATCCGGGAACATAACACCGATATGACAGAAACTAGGGCGGCAAGAGTGGAACAAAACACCAGGCATAAGGCCGAGCCTTCCACCCTTTACCAAGTATATAGATGCATTAATTAAATAAGAGATATTGTGATATACCAACAAAATATCCATGTTCTAGCATGGGACAAACTCCAATCTTCACCTGCAACTAGAAATGCTATAAGAGGGGCTGAGCAAAGCGGTAACATAGCCAAACAACGGTTTGCTAGGACAAGGTGGATTAGAGGCTTGGCTCAACAATATAGGAGGCATGATAAGCAAGTGGTAGGTATCGCGGCATAGGCATAGCAAAAGAGCGAGCAACTAGCAAGCAAAGATAGAAGTGATTTCAGGGTATGGTCATCTTGCCTGAAATCCCGCAAGGAATAAGAACGAGTCCATGAAGAAGACAAACGGACATAGACGAACGGGTCCTCACAAATGCGACGTAATCGGAACCAACCCGAAGAAGCAACACCGAAAAGAAGCACACAACAATGTAAAAAAACCACACATGAACATGGCATAATATGCGGGATGCGGTATGCGATGCATATGCAAGATTTGAAAAGGAATGATTGAACCTGGACTCAACTTGGAAATCCAAGAGTGCCACTAGAAAGGTGAGTTGATTTAGGTTGAAATCGATATAAAGATCACCGGAATCGGATGCACGGTTTGGAAATGACAAGCAAAACAAGTATGGCACCGGTCTGCGATAATCATCAAGTAGCCATCTAAATGCATCAAGATAAATATGCTATAGCACTCAAACATGACAACCAAATACATGGCAGGTATCCACTCATGAAGCTTGACAAAAGACGAACACTGAGCTACGGCTAATTCACTCAATAGCAAGCTCAAACAGGCATGGCAAAAATGCAAAAGATAACAGGTTTCAGACTTAGTGGAATAACAAGTCAGGAATTTATCATCAGGAAGCAAACTTTAGAGCATGATAACTATATGCTACAGGAACATATCATGGCAAAGAAAGGCATGGCATGAAGCTACTCTAAGCATATAACAAAAGTCCATTAGTGACCATGAGCCAAAAGGGATCAGAAAATACAATTGCAAGCATGTGAACATAGCAAAAACATAAACAGATTCAGACTTAGTGAAAAATTGGAGCATGGCAAAACAGTTAACAAGTAGGCATGTTTACGAGCTCGATGCACTCACTACAGAGCATGGCATGACAATCTAAACATACACCCATCAAGAAGACATGGCATCGAAGCTAGAAATGGCAAGAACAACAACATAGCATGCACGGATCAACAACAACAAGCTCGGCAAAATTGCTAAACATGTTAACAATCTGCCAGGAACATTTTATAGCAAAAGTAGAGCTGGATTGACTCAATCTAGGATGCTCCATAAATTCAAACAAAGACATGGATGGATAGAGAACCACAATATTAACAAAACATCCTTATTGATCATCCTCAAAAGAGGCACGGATCACTAGGAAACAACATAAACATATGGCATAAAAACAATAACAGGACAAGGACTTAGTGAAATTCTAAGTCCCTGAAATCAGCATCAACGAGTAAGCTACTTTGCATGCTTGTGCTAGTCACCACAAAGATCACAAAAATACATGGCATAAACCCCTGTAAAGATGGCATGGCATATAACAAAACACATGTAGAGCTCAGGAACATAGCATGCACACATTAATCATGGCAAAAATGACAACAGTGCATTTGCTGAAACAGATCTGAAATATTCCTCGCATAGCCCTCTTCCAACAACATTTCGGGCATCAACATGAGCTCGAACGAAAATGATGCAATGAGATGAAATGAAGTACTCGTCGAGACGAACATTTTGATATGCTACACGCACGAATCGGAGCAATGGTGAGCAAGTTATGATGCGATGAAAAAGCATAAAAATATGCATATCTGGGGACTTGGCCGAAATTATACCTCCGCGAAAGTCAACGCGGGACGGAGTGGTTCCGAGACGGAGTAGATCGGGACGAGGGGAGGTGTGTTTTGTTCGTCTCCTAGTGGATCTCATCCACCCGGAGCAGATCCGGCCGGAGTTGACTCCGGCGAGCTTGAGGTCGTCTCCGGCGAGGGACGACGAGGTCCACGGCCGGAGCGAGGCAACGTGATGGCCGGCCGGCGGAGGAGGCGGCGGGGCCGAGTGGTGCGAGGTGGCGGCGCGGCGAGGCACGGCGCCGGCGCGGTGGCGGCGGGGCGGCGCTGGCGAGAGGCGCGAGGAGGCACATGGCGGCGGCGGCGCTCGGCAGGGAGCGGGAGGCGCGCTCGGGCGCGGGATCGGTGGCGGCTCGACGTGCGGTCCGGGCGGCGCGTGGCGCGGCTCCGGCGCGCGGAGACGGCAAGGTCGGCGGGCAGCGGCCGGTGGCACGCGACGTCGCTACCGGAGCGGTTGTCGGCGATGCTCTGGCAAGCAAGGCGGCGAAGGAAGGACGCCGGCGCTCGGGCGGATCGGGCACCGGTGCGGCCCGGTTCGGCCCGGGGGCGGGCCGGCGATGGGCCCCACGGGCCCGGCGGCACGGAGGAGAGAGATGGCCTGCGGTGGAGACGTGGTGGCATTTGATTGGTCCGGCGCGGTGGCTGGACATGTCCGGACGGAGGAAGAAACGTCCGGGCGCGAGGTGGAAGAGGATTAGGGTTTGTACCGCGAATTTTGGGGAGGGGATCACATATTTATAGGTAGAGGGAGCTAGGAGAGTCCAAATGAGGTGCGGTTTTCAGCCACGCGATCGTGATCGAACGACCAAGATGATGGAGGAGGTTTAGGTGGGTTTTGGGTCACTTTGGAGGGGTGTTGGGCTGCAACACACACGAGGCCTTTTCGGTCCCTCGGTTAACCTTTGGAGTATCAAACAAAGTCCAAATGGCACGAAACTTAACAGGCGGTCTATCGGTAGTAAACCAAGGCCGCATGACAAGTCTCGGTCCAATCCGAAAACGTTTAACACCTACACACGAAAAGAGGTAGAAACGGACACCGGGTGACATAGGAGCGCCGGATTGCAAAACGGATAACGGGGAAAATGCTCGGATGCATGAGACGAACATGTATGCAAATGAAATGCACATGATGACATGATATGAAATGCATGACACGCAAGCAATGACAAGGCAACAATAGCGAATAACTGGAAGACACCTGGCACATCGGTCTCGGGGCGTTACAGTACAATACCGGTGTGCTCAACCTCTGGGCAGTCTGCTGAGATTTTTGGAAGTGGAACCCGGTCACGAGTGTACACATTCACAAGTTCCCACTTGTAGTTGGACCTAATGTAAACAACCCAATCTCCATTTGCGCCCGCCTAAGCCTTGCCCTCAAGCGATGGCATCTTAACATCATATGTAATTATCAAGCGGCATCAACTAGCACAGGGCGAGCCCTCCGTCATGCCGGCGCCAGTCATCAGGGTCACGGCAAAGAGGAAAGGGGATATCAAACCGCTCCTTGACTCTTGGGTTCTTTGTAATGATCTTATTAGTTGAGTCGAGAATGGGCTTGAACGAACCTGCCATGCTAGCCGAGGTGATGACATCGCACCGATCAATGAGTTCCTCCACCACGTCATCTTTCAGATCGGGGCAAGAATAACGGGGTCGTTTCCAGCCTGTTCCCTCCATGGAGAAGACGATCGAACAATGGCAGAAGAAAGGGTGAAGGGCTCAAGGAAAATGGAGGAGGGAGAGGAAGAGCGTGCGACAGCAGTTCCAAATCGAGAGGGAAAGGCGAAGAGTCGGTGGACAGTTGCGAGTTTGCCACGGTTCACGAAGAGGCGCCCCGGCCTACACGTCCATTCGAAAATACTCCTACTACTCGCCGTCGTCTCACTGATATGTTGGAACGGGACCACATGTCAACGAAACATGGTGTGTAATTTCTCGTGTAAAATGCGATCTGGCCATGTTGGCCCGAGGTGCCGCATTAGTTATCGACCTTTATTTTTTTAATGGCGTGCCGATCAGTTTTGAAGCACGACTAACTGGTACTGTACGCAGAGAAAATATAAACTACTCTACCACTACTCCACCTCCAGTACTAGTACTATAATAAAGATATATAGGCTGGAGCTTGAGCGCTTCCTTGCTAAGGGCTGCCCACTTGCTTCTCACACTACCACCCTGTCTCCAGATCTAAAAAGACGGCCCCTCTCTCCCTCCTCACCGGTGGTCACAGATCCGCCGGGGAAGAAAAGGACGTGCATCGTTGACGCACTCGTCGTCGGCGAGCGAGGTCACGCACTGACGACAAGGTCGTCCTCTCAGACCAAGTGCCCGCGTGGGATGGCCTCCGTCCCCAAGCTCGCTGCCGTAGTGTGTGCGGAGGATGACGACCACGAGCGAAGCCACTTCACGCCGACCCTCAGGTATGCTACCTCTTTTCCAACCATAACCTTGTTCTATTGCCCCATTTGCCACGTTGTTGCATGTGGATCTTTTTCCACTCCACCATATTCCCAATTTGCTATCCTCTGCTCTGCTGGCCACGCAGATGAAAACCATAACTTGCACTATTAAAGGAAACCCTACTTCATGCAAACTAATCCATGTCTGGGTTGAATAAGGAAAGGAAGGGAGACTGTACTGTCCAAGAGAGTAGGCATCGAACCCGCATCTAGGTTGAAAAGGGGAAAATCAGTAGCTAAGGAACGAGTCTCGTGTCTCTTGGTTGAAGAAGGGTAGAAAGACATGAGAATGCAATAGAGAATGACCAGGTCGATCGGTTTGTTGTCCTTGCATAGGAAAAAGGTGGCTAAAGAGAACAAAAATGGGACGTAATCCACATATGCTGCCTGGATTTTTGTTGCTCTGGGAAACCATACCTCCCTCACCACTCTGCGTCCGTGGAGGTACATCGTACTGGTGTGCCCACTGTCTGAATGGGTCTCCATGCTCTTATTGCCACTTTTTTTGCTGTTAGTATAACGCCAGCAGTCAAGTCAAGCAATGCTACTGCTAAAGTGATGCCACATTTAACTAATGCCGCTCTCAGTCAAATGCCACCGATAAATTTAAGCAATGACATTTAATGTCACTGGATTATTTTAGGGTTAGCTGTTGATTGTGGATGTATTAAAGATTTTTTTAGCTAAGGCATTCTAATGCTATTGCACAGCCAGTATACCAATGATGAAACTTGTTACTACCTTCAGATTTTTGCACTGTTAATGCTTATAGATTACATACCTCACTTTCATGAGATAAGTTAATTTTTTGTACAGTGTCACCAAAAATCCAAGGCGCTGATGTCATTTTATTTTGGTTAAACTGCACAGACAATTATGAAGACAAGAGGAAAGGTCAAGAGTGGGCACCTCCTCCTCCGGCTGTTCTCTTGATTCGTTCGATCAAGTTTTTATGTTTGATCGATTATCAAGATTGGGATAGCAATTTTTAAGGTCCCCCAAGTTTGAAATGATATTTACCTTGGAGGTACATGGTTTGCAATTTTTTTATACTGTCATTAGTTAATAATGCTACTTACCTTTAGACTTTTGTATTTGGTTTAATGTTCATGCACAGCTAGTATACCAATGCTAAAACTTGTTACCTTTACATTTTGTATTGTTAATTCTTATAGAAACCTTCCAGTGCTAGAGTTTATTGAAATCTGTTCAGTAAAACCATTGTACTGTATGCTATAATAAACTAACTACTCTATTGTTGCACTAGCCACTGGATTAGTGTATGTTTGCAGTATTCGAATGGTGTTGCATTAGCGTATGGACATTAATAAAGTGTGGCAAGCTTTCCCAGATATGTGCTCAAGAAAACTACTACCTGTTTTTCTAAATACTAGACGTTTGGGTACTTTAAATTGAACCGCTAAAACGTCTTATATTAAGGAACAAAGGGTGTAGAGTTCACTCAAATTATCCCGGTAAAGCTAGTCACACCTTTGTTAAAATTAATGTTCATTATGTTATCGGAGGAGGTATGTATGTCTGTCTCTAATGCCTGTCGACTACATACCTGACATCATGATGTAATGTTAAGTCATTTCCTTTTGTACAGTGTCACTGAATTGTCAAGGCGGTGATGGCATTTATTTTAGTAGAACTGCACAAAATTTGCTTAAAAGAAGAGGAAAGGTCAGGAATAGCTCAGTTTTTCAGAAAAAACTATGTATGCCTTCCTGACATCAGCCGCTATTGCTTTATTTATTCCTTCAAACAGGTGGTTAGAAACAGTCTTGCTACCTTTTCCCATTAAGAAATTGGAATGCTTATATTTGTGAGTCTATGCTTCAACTAGTGCCACTTTTAGAGTAATCACACTTTCAATATCTATGCAAACAGGGATGCTCAATTTTAGTGGAACTGCACAAAAAGTCCAACTGGTTCAACATTAGGAGCATGTTTTTTTCCAAACCTTTATATCCAATTGGTGGCACTATGAGCTGTTCATTACGAAGGTACATGGTTTGCTACTATCTTGCTACTATTTTTGTACTGTCATTAGATAGTAATACTAGTGGTTTGCATGTGAATTTATTTGCAGGGTGGACCTACATTGGAGGTGCAGGACAGGATTCAATGATTGGATGCTCAATTTCGGTTGTATCGATTTCACCTCTTCCATCACTGCGAACATGGATATCCTTGGTCTGATGAAGAATAGGCGCTATATTTCGGCTCTGAACCAGCAAATCAATTCAGTATGAAATTGTCGAGGGCAAAACATAACTGTATCAGATTGTCTAGTGCAGAACATGAAAGATGCTAAGTGGAAGAGACATGTTTAAACCAAAAATACAAGGTGTGGTATATGTTTACTAGCTGCTTGATATTTGTGCAGACAAAGATGTTTGCCCGTTGCTATTTGGCAAACAAACAAAGTGTCCGCAATTTTGGTTGAACTGCACAAGAGAATAGTATAGTCACTGCATGCAGTGCCATTTGAAAATAGACACAGAAAGATTGGATAGTCACTTCATGGACTGCAGAAAAGTAGTATTGTACTATTTATTGGCCAACACTAGGTGCTTCATTGCTTTGGTCTGATTATACAATGGGCGTCATTTTGCCTAAGTTAAAGTTTGTATTCCGAAAATAGTCTCGTGGTGTGATCGAGAGAAGACCAAATCATATTGCAGTGGATCATTGTGTGGTTCATTCTCATGGTTCCAGCTGTTGGTGAAACCACTTACGTTTGCAAGAGGAATTGTAGACTTCACAAACAAATTTGTCTTTCAGTCTGTACTGAATGTTGGCCAAGAGAAGCATCCATGTTAGTAGGAAGAACAGATGTTTTTTCTAGATCTTTGCTTTTGGAGCTACATATATGTATATGATCTGTGAATCATTGAGATGCATTAACATGTTGATCTTATGTATGGGAATCGTACTAGTTAGTTTTAGTTGCAACGCAAGATCCAAAGTGGCTGATCTTTGATTTTGGAGCTACATATTTGTATATGATCTGTGAATCATTGAGATGCATTAACAGTTACTTATTTCTGTTCGCTCAGTGTTTACAAGTTACTGATCGATCACTAGCTAGCCTACAAATGCGCTCCTGGTAGTTTTATTTGCGACGCAAGATGCAAAGTGGCAGTTTTTTGAATAAAAATGCCTATCTCTGAAGAAACTGACAAGCTACACTATCGATCCTACACGGATAAAAATGCCTGCCTCTAAAGAAGTTTAAGCCTAATTAATTCCGTGAGCAAAGCAGCAAGACCAAGGCATGGCAATAATTAATGGCATGCAGAAGTTTAAGCCTAATTAATTCTAGCGATTTAAGTGGCTGCATGCGTGCCCTTGGCTGCGACTCGTTGCATGCTGCTTCGCATACTGCTTGCGAGCGATTCTAAGTGCCTGCATGCAGCCGATCATAATTAAGGCAGCTAACTAATGTGAAAAAAGATACGCTTTAATTTTTGCGGGCTTTTTAAATCCGTGGAATCATTATTGACAAGGAGGGAGATGATCCGAGTGCAATCGTTTGACCGCCATGCCGGCGTGCGACCTGATAACCCACAAGTATAGGGGATCGCAACAGTTTTCGATGAGTAAGAGTGTCGAACCCAACGAGGAGCTAAAGGTAGAATAAATAGTCCCTCAAGTTCTATCGACCATCGATACAACTCTAGGCACGCTTGACGTTCGCTTTACCTAGAACAACTATGAAACTAGAAGTACTTTGTAGGTGTTGTTGGATAGGTTTGCAAGATAATAAAGAGCAAGTAAATAAAAGGTAGGGGCTGTTTAGATAAAGAAACAATAAAGTAAATATAGCGAGTGTGGAAAAGTGGTGGTAGGAGTTGCGAAATTGTCCCTAAGAAATTGACTACCTTACTAGACTGATAGTATTATGTGGGAGAGGCCACTGCTAGCATGTCATCCCTGACTTGGAATTCTATGCACTTATGATTGGAACTATTAGCAAGCATCCGCAACTACTAATGTTAATTAAGGTAAAACCCAACCATAGCATTAAGATATATTGGTCACCCTTCAATCCCGTATGCATCAATTTCTATGCTAGGTTGAAGCTTCTGTCACTCTTGCCATCCAATACATAGTCCTATCAACATACAATTAACCCTAGGGTGTGATCCACGGGTGCAATCATGTGATGGGCACCAAAGGACAGCAACATAACCACAAGCAAATTAAATCAATCATAGCAATTTATCAACCACCGATAGGACAACGAAAATCTACTCAGACATCATAGGATGGCAACACATCATTAGATAATAATATGAAGCATAAAGCACCATGTTCAAGTAGAGGGTACAGCGGGTTGCGGGAGAGTGGACCGCTGTAGATAGAGGGGGGAAGGTGATGGAGATGTTGGTGAAGATGGCGGAGGTGTTGGTGTAGATCGCGGTGATGATGATGGCGCCCGGCGGTGTTCCGGCGCCCCCGGGAGCGAGGGGGAGAGAGCCCCCCTCCTTCTTCTTTTTCCTTGACCTTCTCCATAGATGGGAGAAGGGTTTCCCCTCTGGTCCATGGTCTCCATGGCATGGGAGGGGCGAGAGCCCCTCCGAGATTGGATCTGTCTCTCTGTCTCTCTCTGTTTTTGCGTTCCCAGATTCTTCCCTTTCACCGTTTCTTATATTCCCGGAGATCCATAACTCCGATTGGGCTGAAATTTTAACACGATCTCTATCCGGATATTAGCTTTCTTGGGGTCACAGAAGGGCATCAACCGCCTTACGGGTGGCCCAGGGGGGCAGGCGCGCCCCTGCCTCGTGGCCACCTCGGGCACCGTCTCACGTGGATTTTTCTTCCCAAAAATCATATATATTCCAAAAAAATCTCCGTCATTTTTATCCTGTTTGGACTCCGTTTGATATGGATATTCTGCGAAATAAAAAACATGCAACAAACAGGAACTAGCACTGGGCACTGGATCAATATTTTAGTCCCAAAAATAGTATAAAAAGTTGCCAAAAGTATATGAAAGTTGTAGAATATTGGCATGGAGCAATCAAAAATTATAGATACGATGGAGACGTATCAGCATCCCCAAGCTTAATTCCTGCTCGTCCTCAAGTATGTAAATGATAAAAAAATATTTTGTGATGTGGAATGCTACCTAGCATAATCTTGATCATATGTCTAATCATGGCATGAATATTAAGACACGAGTGATTCAAAGCAATAGTCTATCATTTGACATAAAAACAATAATACTTCAAGCCTACTAATAAAACAATCATGTCTTTTCAAAATAACATGGCCAAAGAAAGCTATCCCTACAAAATCATATAGTCTGGCTATGCTCCATCTTCACCACACAAAATATTCACATCATGCACAACCCCGATGACAAGCCAAGCAATTGTTTCATAATTTTAACGTTCTCAAACCTTTTCAACTTTCACGCAATACATGAGCGTGAGCCATGGACATAGCACTATAGGTGGAATAGAATGGTGGTTGTGGAGAAGACCAAAAGGAGAAGATAGTCTCACATCAACTAGGCGTGTCAACGGGCTATGGAGATGCCCATCAATAGATATCAATGTGAGTGAGTAGGGATTGCCATGCAATGGATGCACTAGAGCTATAAGTGTATGAAAGCTCCAACTGAAACTAAGTGGGTGTGCATCCAACTTGCTTGCTCATGAAGACCTCGGGCATTTGAGGAAGCCCATCATCGGAATATACAAGCCAAGTTCTATAATGAAAATTCCCACTAGTATATGAAAGTGATAACTCAAGAGACTCTCTATATGAAGAACATGGTGCTACTTTGAAGCACAAGTGTGGAAAAAGGATAGTAGCACTGCCCCTTCTCTCTTTTTCTCTCATTTTTTTGTTTTTTATATTTTATTTTATTTTTTGGTGGGCTTCTTTGGCCTTTTTTTATTTGGGCTTCTTTGGCCTCTTTTATTTTTTTGTAAATTCTGGAGTCTCATCCCGACTTATGGGGGAATCATAGTCTCCATCATCCTTTCCTCACTGGGGCAATGCTCTAATAATGATGATCATCACACTTTTATTTACTTACAACTCAATATTACAACTCGATACTAGAACAAAAATATGACTCTATATGAATGCCTCCGATGGTGTACCGGGATGTGCAATGATCTAGTGTAGCAATGACATCAAAAATGGACAAGCCATGAAAACATCATGCTAGCTATCTTACGATCATGCAAAGCAATATGACAATGAATGCTCAAGTCATGTATATGATGATGATGGAAGTTGCATGCAATATATCTCGGAATGGCTATGGAAATTCCATAATAGGTAGGTATGGTGGCTGTTTTGAGGAAGGTATATGGTAGATTTATGGTACCAGCGAAAGTTGCGCGGTACTAGCGAGGCTAGCAATGGTGGAAGGGTGAGAGTGCGTATAATCCATGGACTCGACATTAGTCATAAAGGAATCACATACTTATTGCAAAAATCTATTAGTCATTGAAACAAAGTACTATGTGCATGCTCCTAGGGGGATAGATTGGTAGGAAAAGACCATCGCACGTCCCCGACCGCCACTCATAAGGAAGACAATCAATAAATAAATCATGCTCCGACTTCGTTACATAACAGTTCACCATACGTGCATGCTACGGGAATCACAAACCTCAACACAAGTACTTCTACAATCCACAACTACCCACTAGCATGGCTCTAATATCACCATCTTTATATCGCAAAACTATTGCAAGAAATCAAACATATCATATTCAGTGATCTATAAGTCTTATGTAGGATTTTATGACTAACCATGTGAATGACCAGTTCCTGCCATCTCTCTAAATAGATATAAGTAAAGCAAGAGAGTTTAATTCTTTCTACAAAAGATATGCCCACGCTCTAACAAATATAAGTGAAGCAAAAGAGCATTCTACAAATGGCGGTTTTCTATGTAAAGAGAAACAGGCAATCCAGACTTCAAATGATATAAGCGAAGCACATGACGCATTCTATAAAGCCATACTCAAAAGATATAAGTGAAGTGCAAAGAGCATTCTACAAATCAACCAAGGACTATCTCATACCAGCATGGTGCATAAAATAAAAATGAAAACTAAATGCAAAAGATGCTCCAAGATTGCACATATCGCATGAACGAAACGAATCCAAAAACATACCGATACTTGTTGAAGAAAGAGGGGATGCCTTTCGGAGCATCCCCAAGCTTAGACGCTTGAGTCTCCTTGAATATTTACTTGGGGTGCCTCGGGCATCCCCAAGGTTGAGCTCTTGCCTCTCTTCCTTCTTCTCACATCGACACCTTCTCGATCATCGAACACTTCATCCACACAAAACTTCAACAGAAAACTCGGTAAGATCCGTTAGTATAATAAAGCAAATCACTACTCTAAGTACTATTGAAAAGCAATTCATATTTTAGTTTTGCATTGTTTCTAATGTAATATAACTTTTTCATGGCTTAATCCACTAATATAAATTGATAGTTTCATCAAAACAAGCAAACTATGCATCAAAAACAGAATCTGTCTACAACAGAACAGTCTGTAATAATCTGAACATTCACCATACTTCTGTTACTTTAAAAATTCTACAAATATTAGGAAAACTAAACAATTTGTATAGGAATACAGTGAAAAACGAATCAGAACCATTTGACGTCCCAGCTAAAAATGTAAAATCACGCACTACAGGCAAAGTTTCTGTCCTGCACCGTACAAACCATCAAGCAAATGTAAACATCCTAAAGGCAAACCTTGGCACATTATTTTTATATTTAAAATTTATAAAAGCACACAACAGAAATAAATGACTCTAAAACTTCCGGGTTGTCTCCCTGGCAGCGCTTTCTTTAAAGCCATTAAGCTAGGCATATAGTGCTCAAGTAATGGATCCACCCGGATCCCAAGGTATATCAAAGCCAATTTTAATTAACAATGATTTGTAATTTAGTGGTGAGCACACGGTAACATATATCATGTAATGAGTCTAACTCTCTTCCTATGCATCGGCATGTCATAAAAGAACAATTCATGCACACAAAGTAAAGGCCAATGCATAGTATAAAGAATTTCTTGCAATTTTATCATATTGGAAACATAGAGAGGTGGAGATATAGTTCCTCATTCATAATAATTGCAAGTAGGAGAAGCAAGCACATGCATATTATATTCATCAAAATCATCATGTGTAGTAGTAAAAGACAACCCATCAATATAATCCTTAATAAGTGCAAACTTCTCCGATATAGTGTAGTCGGGAGAATTCAAAAAGATAATAGGACTATCATGCGTGGATGCAATAGCAACAATTTCATGTTTAACATAAGGAACTATAGCAAGTTCATCTTCATAAGCATAATTCATATTGGCATCTTGGCCACAAGCATAGCAAGCATCATCAAAAAGGGATATTTCAAGAGAATCAACGGGATCATAACAATCATCATAGCAATCATCCTTCGATAAGCATGAAGGGGAATTAAACAATGTATGAGTTGAAGAGTTACTCTCATTAGAATGTGGGCACGGGTAGCTAATCCGCTCTTCCTCCTTTTGTTCTTTGCTCTCTTCCTCATCTTTTTCATCCAATGAGATCACAGTTTCATCAACTTCTTCTTCCATAGATTCCTGCAAAATATTATTCTCTTCATGGACAGCGAAGACTTAATTAACAAGTGCATTAATTTTGTAATTGTATTCATAATTCTCATAACAATATTTCAGGATAGCTAAATTTTCAGGTCTATAAACAGCATCATCAAAATCTTCAAACTCTTTAAACATAGATCAATTTCATAAGCACCCATAAAAGCAGCAAATTCTTCTATTTGTTCCACATCATAGTAATCATATATACCATTAGCATAAGAAGCTAAGGTTTTATTATCATTAAATTCACATAAAAAGGGAAGGTGTGGAGCCTTCGTCCTCGAGCAACAAGTATAATCATATCTCAAGCATAGTTGCCTAGCATACCAATTCAATATATGAATTTGATCCCATAATAGTTTCCTTTTTTGTGTCAAGCGGTAATCCCTAAAGTATTCATGTTGATCCAACGTTACTCCCATTACATAATTGAATGGGGTTTTCTCAAGATTATTAAAGTAGTACATAATATTTTTCACATAACCAGCATCGAGGGTTTTAGAAGGTTCCCCATCTCCATGAGTAGCAAGTACACCTAATTTTTTTGGTATTTCATGTTCCATATCCATAACTAAAGATAGAGAACAACTAAGAACAGCAAATAAAAATTACTTAGTGATAAAGCAAACAAGCACACACGAGAATATTCACCCCACGCTATTGCTCCCCGGCAACGGCGCCAGAAAAAGGTCTTGATAACCCACAAGTATAGGGGATCGCAACAGTTTTCGATAAGTAAGAGTGTCGAAACCAACGAGGAGCTAAAGGTAGAATAAATATTTCCTCAAGTTCTATCGACCAGCGATACAACTCTACGCACGCTTGACGTTCGCTTTACCTAGAACAAGTATGAAACTAGAAGTACTTTGTAGGTGTTGTTGGATAGGTTTGCAAGATAATAAAGAGCAAGTAAATAAAAGGTAGGGGTTGTTTAGATAAAGAAACAATAAAGTAAATATAGCGAGTGTGGAAAAGTGGTGGTAGGAGTTGCGAAATTGTCCCTAAGCAATTGACTACCTTACTAGACCGATAGCAAGTATTATGTGGGAGAGGCCACTGCTAGCATGTCATCCCTGACTTGGAATTCTATGCACTTATGATTGGAACTATTAGCAAGCATCCGGAACTACTAATGTTCATTAAGGTAAAACCCAACCATAGCATTAAGATATATTGGTCACCCTTCAATCCCGTATGCATCAATTTCTATGCTAGGTTGAAGCTTTTGTCACTCTTGCCCTCCAATACATAGTCCTATCAACATACAACTAACCCTAGGGTGTGATCCATGCGCGCAATCATATAATGGGAACCAAAGGACAGCAACATAACCACAAGCAAATTAAATCAATCATAGCAATTCATCAACGACCTTTAGGACAACGAAAATCTACTCAGACATCATAGGATGGCAACACATCATTGGATAATAATATGAAGCATAAAGCACCATGTTCAAGTAGAGGGTACAGCGGGTTGCGGGAGAGTGGACTACTGTAGATAGAGGGGGGAAGGTGATGGAGATGTTGGTGAAGATGGCGGAGGTGTTGGCGTAGATCGCGGTGATGATGATGGCCCCCGGCGGCGTTCCGGCGCCACCGGAAGCGAGCGGGATAGAGCCCCCCTCCTTCTTCTTCCTTGACCTTCTCCCTAGATGGGAGAAGGGTTTCCCCTCTATTCCATGGTCTCCATGGCGTGGGAGGGGCGAGAGCCCCTCCGAGATTGGATCTGTCTCTCTGTCTCTGCGTTTCCAAATTCTTCCCTTTCACCGTTTCTTATATTCTCGGAGATCCGTAACTCCGATTGGGCTGAAATTTTAACACGATCTCTATCCGAATATTAGCTTTCTTGTGGCGAAAGAAGGGAATCAACTGCCTTACGGGTGGCCCACGAGGGTCAGGGGCGTGCCCCCCTACCTCGTGGCCACCTCGGGCACCGTCTCGCGTGGATTTTTCTTCCCAAAAATCATATATATTCCAAAAAAATCTGCGTCAATTTTTATCCCGTTTGGACTCCGTTTGATATGGATATTCTGCGAAACAAAAGACATGCAACAAACAGGAACTGGCACTGGGCACTGGATCAATATGTTAGTCCCAAAAATAGTATAAAAAGTTGCCAAAAGTATATAAAAGTTGTAGAATAATGGCATGGAGCAATCAAAAATTATAGATACGACGGAGACGTATCACGACCCAGACGGGACGGGACGGCACAGTCATAATTTCAGTTTTCTAGTTTTCCACGGCAAGCTGGCGCGCTAAGCCATTATGCATTGAATTCTGATGACCGTCGCGCTACCTTCCGCCTATAAGTACTGCTCTCCGGCCTTTTCCGGTGCCACCGTGACCCAACTCGCCATATCCTCATAAGCCCCCACCGGCCCGACGTCGCTCGCCACGTCCGCCATGCCCCCGCCCGTCCGCGGTAGGCGACGCCGGAGGCGATCACCGCCGGAACTAGTGTTCGGGTTTTCACTGGAAGGCAGACGGAGGGAGGAGGCATTCTATCTGTCTTTAGATGGCAATGCAGAGATTGAGGAGTTGTTCGAGCGCGACCGCATGGCGGAGGAGCAGGAGTTGTTGGAGCGCGACCGCCTGGCGGAGGAGCAGCGTATCGCCGATTTGCGCCACCAGCGGGACATGGAGCAGCAGCGCACCGACACTCTGAGTCGCGAGCAAAGCGCCCGCAACTGGGCCGACTACGTGGAGGCCGGCGCCCGGCAAATAGCCCTGGAGGCTGTCTGGCACGCACACGTTCACGACGTCAATTTTTACTACCAGCTCGTCAAGTGGGTTTCCCGCTTGGAAGCCGAAGCTTCGGTGGACCACGCAGGCATGGAAAGGGCCAACGCGCGCGAGCAACACGCCCTATCGCACCTCTTGCAAGTCCGAGGCGAGGCGCACGACGCCGGTGCCGGCGTTTAGCGTGTACCACAGATGGCGGCCGGCATCGTCTAGTTAGCTAAGAGTAAGTTAGTACTTGTATGCTACTAGAGTATTAGTGGGAGTAGATAGTTAACTTGGCTATGATGGTTGTCAACGTGGAAGTTCAGTACTCTATATGTGAATCAGACCTATTACTTTGCTCTGAATGTTGAACTTTCCGTTTGAACGTATGGAATGGGCTCTTATTTTTTTAAACGGGTTGTATTTGTCCTCCACGGGTTTAGAGGCTGACTTGTGGGCCTAGCAAGTTGACGCGTACACAATCAGGAGATGATTATACGTGGAGAGGATGACAGCAGGGACCCGCCAAGGTCATGGCAGTATGCAAGCAAGTGCCTCCTTATTTCAAGCCAATAAAAAATGGCTCCTCCTAGTGGATTTCTGACATCTAGGTCCCATGCCATTGTCAACGTAGTCAATAAATGATAGAATTGCACAACGAGCGGCTGACACCAGGGACCCAGCAGCTCGCCCAGTTATTTTTGTTTTGGGTTAATTTGATAAATGCCACTCCAAATCTGGTGTATCCGAGAAATGCCACTGCAATTTCCAAACTTTGAAAAATGCCATTTCATGCCATTTCTAGTGGCATTTTTTGAAGTCTGGAGTTGCGTTTTTCAAAGTTTGCAAACTGCAGTGGCGTTTTTCAAAGTTTGCAAAAATTGAAGTGGCATTTTTTAAAGTTTGGAAATTGCAGTGGCATTTTTATGAATCGCCATAATTGGAGTGGCATTTATCTAATTTGTTTTTGAGACGGAAGCACTGGGCTGTGCGGGACACTCTGGCATGTCTAGACAGCCTTTTCTTTTATGTTTACCACAGACCAGCCCGGTAGTTTTTTTTTCTTTCTGAAAATGGCTAGCCCAGTTTTTTTGTAATTTGTCAAGTAAGTCGCTTTATCAGGCATGTTGGGCTGCAGATATTTCAAGACGAGGAGAGCTTCATTCGGCTGGCCGAGAAAATGGCCTATCAGTAATGAGAAATGGGATGTACATTTTTAAAACACATCAAACCGGCAATTAGTTTCAAATATCTTTTATTCATTTCGAGATTTTAAATTGCATTGATTTTTATGCATGGACAATTTATTGGATTTTATATTGATATACATTTATTTTTAAAATCAGTCTGAATGTGACTCGAAATTTTGGGATTAAAAACAGATCAGACTGCACCGACATATGCAAAATTTCGTATAATTTTTTAACCATGGCCACAATATGGGCTGTAATGCTAACAAAAAGAATATGGGCTCCAAAAAAACCCATAAGAATTAGCAAATGGGCTGTAAATTATTTGAAATAATGGCAGATGGGTTGTATGCTGTTTTCCACAGATTTGAGGCTTTCCACAGATGGCCTGTATACTGTTGGATGTCCATCCAACGGCCGTCGTGCTTCTTCAATCTCTGCTCTTCCTACTCCAGCCGCTCAAACAAGCGCCGGCGGGACTGCCTGCTCCCTCCTCCCCGCGGCCGGTTGTGCTGCCGCGCAGGCCTCACCGCCCCACCGTACTCCCATTGCTGGCCTAGCCATCCCTCTACTCACCCACACCTGCTGTTATTCTCCGGCGACGGCAGACGAACCAGTAAACCATCGTACAGTCGTACTCCCCTCCGCATGGGAAACAAAAACAACTGTCGAGGCTTCCCTGCCTCCGTGTCGTTCCCTTCTTAGGCCTCGTCGTCGTCCACCGCCCTGGTGCTCTCGGCGTGGCGTGGTCAACATGGTCAACGTCCGACATGCATCTGAAGTGGACTGTACGTGGAGAGGCTGACAGCTGGGTCCATGGCCGCACGCAAGGAAATGCCTCCTTATTACGCGCAAAATAATGATTCCTCCACCTAACATGTGGGACCCACCAAAAGGGCATCTGTATTTCACGAAAAAAACGTTACCGTCGCTGACAGCTCGAACCCACCAGCTATATCTTCGCACGCAAGGAAGTGCCTCCTTATTACGCACAAAAAAATGAATACTCCCCCTGTTAGTTGGGACCCAGTATAGTGGGCCTACTAAGTTGACGGGGACGAAGGGCTTTGTCAACTTAGTCAATATGCACGATTCAAGCTCGACTGACCGTACGATGTCCATCCAACGGCTGTAGTGCTTCTTCAACCTCTGGTCTTCTTGCTCCAGCCGCCCAAAGTAGCGCCGGTCATGCCACCTGCTCCTGCCTCCCGTGGCCGGTTGTGCTGCCGCGGAGGCCTCACCGCCACCATACTACTCCCACTGCTGGCTAGGCCATCCCTCCACTCCACTCACCCACACCACCTGTTATTCTGCGGCAACGGCAGCGCTGCCAAACCAGTGAACCCTCGTACTCCTCTCTGCGTGGGCATCCACTGCCGCATCTTCCCCGGCTCCGCGTCGTCCCCTTCCTAGGCCTCGTCGTCGTCCACCGCCATGGTGCTCTCGGCGTGGCGTGGTCAATGTGGTCAACGACCGAATTCCATCGGAAGAATATTGTACGTGGAGAGGCTGACAGCTGGGTCCATGGCAGCCGCAAGGAAGTGCCTCCTTATTACGCGGAAAATAATTATTCCTCCACCTGACAGCAGGGACCCACCAGACGCCCACCAGTATTTCGTGAAAAAAACGTTTGCCCCTGACTGCTGGGACCCACCCGAGGGCCACCGTATTTCGCAAAAAAAAACGTTCCCCCTGCTGTCAGCTCGGACCCACCGGAAGTGCCTCCTTATTACGCACACAAAAATGAATACCCCCCTGCTAGCTGGGACCCACCTTGGTGGGAGGCTGACTTGTGGGCCTACTAAGTTGACGGAGACGGAGAGCTTTGTCAACTTAGTCAATATAAACGATTCTACCTCCAGTGACCGTACGATGTCCATCCAACGGCCGTAGTGCTTCTTCAACCTCTGGTCTTCTTGCTCCAGCCGCCCAAAGCAGCGCCGGTCGTGCCGCATGCTCCTGCCTCCCATGGCCGACTGTGCTGCCGCGGAGGCCTCACCGCCCCCTACTATTCCCACCGCTGGCCAGGCCCTGCGGCGACGGCAGCCTCACACCGCAGCCGAACCAGTGAACCCTCGTACTCCTCTCCACGCAGGCTTCCACTGTCGCGTCTTCCCCGGCTATCCGCCGTCCCCTTCCTAGGCCTCGCCGTCGTCCACCGCCCTGGTGCTCTCGGCGCGGCGTGGTCAACGTGGTCAAGGAACGACTTCCATCGGACGTGGACTATACGTGGAGAGGCTGACAGCTGGGTCCACGGCCGTAGCAAGGAAGTGCCTTCTTATTATGCGGAAAATAATGATTCCTCCACCTGACAGTTGGGACCCACCGGACGGGCCACTGTATTTCGCGAAAAAAAGTTTCCCCCTGACTGCTGGGACCCACCAGCTACAACTTCGCATGCAAGGAAGTGCGTCCGGGCAAAAAAACGATTCGCCCCCTGACTGCTGGGACCCACCAGCTACATCTTTGTAGGCAAGGAAGTGCCTGACAGTCGGGACCCACCTGGTCGAAGTGTACGTAGCATTGTCATTCTGGTCGTGAATGTGTACATACATATATACTGGTGGATGTAGAGGTGCGCACGTGTCGTAGTAGAGGCGCGTACGTGTCGTAGTAGAGGCGCGCACGTAGCATGTACACGTACATATAGCGGCCAGGGTGCAAGAAAGAAAATACGGCCACGTATGTGTACATACGGGCGGGGTCTCGAACGCCTACTCGCGCATACGTACGGCTAGAGCTCGTGTACATGGCTGGGTCGGAACGGAGAAACAGCGTCGTCGTTGTGTTCATGGGGAGGCAACGGAATGCGTCGTGTTCATGGGGAGGCAACAGAATGCATCGTGTTCATGGGGAGGCAACGGAATGCGTCGTGTTCATCGGGAGGCAACGGAACGCGTGGGAGCCAACCGGCTAGGTCGGGACGGAATGCGTGGTCGTGTTCATCGGGAGGGCTTGGACGGAACAGGCGATGGAAACGAGGCCTGGCATACCACACAATGGAGGAAACGGACCTCCTACATTCGGAACGGGGTCCTGTTGATCGGGAGGGGTCTGGCGTACCGTAAAACGGAGGAAACGGACCTCCTATGGTCGAAACGGGGGTCCTGTTGATCGGGAGGGGTGTGGCGTACCGCAAAACAGACGAAACGGACTTGTGTTGGAGCGCTACGGTCGAAACGGGGGTCCTGTTCATCGGGAGGGGTGTGGCATACCGCAAAACGGGACTCCACGGGATACTGTTCATCTCCACCGTCGACCTCCTCCAGCCTCCACGGGCTACCGTCGACCTCCTCCAGCCTCCACCGCGTGCTACTCCACCGGCTATTGTTCAACCACCCCTCCATGGGCACCCCTCCACCGTCTACTGTTCATCCAGCCCTCCACACCATGGGGTCCTGTTCAACCACCCCTCCACGGGCACCCCTCCACCGTCTACTGTTCATCCAGCCCTCCACCACACCACGGGGTCCTGTTCATCCAGAGGCAACGCCACCGCTCATTGTTCATCCAAACCCCCAGCAACGCTCACTGTTCATCCCAGAGGCAGCATCGATCGGCTTCAGTTAGCAGCAGTAGCGAAGGAATCGCTCGATCGGGTTCAGTTAACAGCCATCGATCGATCGCTCGGGTTCAGTAGTGCATAGCCTGCACTACAATCGCTCGGGTTCAATTAGAGCCCAATGCCTCACTCGGGTTTAGTTAGAGCCAACGCCACGCACACACGCGCGTACGTGTAAGAGAGAAACGCGCATCGCTCGGCCCCCGACTTCCCACCGTAACCGGGAACTCCCCGAAATTTTCCTCCCCCTCGCTTCTACCACGGTTTTCCCGTCATGGATGGCCCAAAGAATGTCATACAGTTGCGTCTCCGGCTCGCCCAGGATGAAAAGCCCATTTTCTGTCATGATTTTTTGTCATAGAAGTAGGAGCCCACCACATCTATGATGATACCGGGTTTTGTCACAATTATCGTCATAGAAGTGTCATATGTATGACAGAAAAAAATTCGTTCGGCCCAAAATGTCACGGATGTGTCTTTTTTTGTAGTGATTGTCCCATGTGAGGAAAGGATGATGGAGACTATGATTCCCCCACAAGTCAGGACGAGACTCCGGATGAAAAATAAATAAATAAAAGAGGCCATAAAAAAGCCCAAACAAAAAAAGAGAGAAAAACAGAGAAGGGTAATGTTATTATCCTTTTTCCACACTTGTGCTTCAAAGTAGCACCAGGATCTTCATGATAGAGAGTCTCTTATGTTATCACTTTCATATGCTAGTGGGAATTTTTCATTATAGAACTTGGCTTGTATATTCCAATGATGGGCTTCCTCAAATTGCCCTAGGTCTTCGTGAGCAAGCAAGTTGGATGCACACCCACTTAGTTACTTTTGTTGAGCTTTCATACACTTATAGCTCTAGTGCATCATTGCATGGCAATCCCTACTCACTCACATTGATATCTATTGATGGGCATCTCCATAGCCCAATGATACGCCTAGTTGATGTGAGACTATATTTCTCCTTTTTCGTCTTCTCCACAACCACCATTCTCTTCCACCCATAGTGCTATGTCCATGGCTCGCGCTCATATATTGCGTAAAAGTTGAAAAAGTTTGAAAAGGCTAAGTATGAAACAATTGCTTGGCATGTCATCGGGGTTGTGCATAATGGGAGCATTTTGTGTGACAAAAATGAAGCATGGCCAAACTATATGATTTTGTAGGGATGAGCTTTCTTTGGCTATGTTATTTTGAGAAGACATAATTGCTTGGTTAGTATGCTTGAAGTATTATTATTTTTATTTCAATATTAAACTTTTGTCTTGAATCTTTCAGATCTGAACATTCATGCCACAATAAAGGAAATTACATTGAAAATTACGTTATGTAGCATTCCACATCAAAAATTCTATTTTTATCATTTACCTACTCGAGGACGAGCAGGAATTAAGCTTGGGGATGCTTGATACGTCACCAACGTATCTATAATTTTTTATTGTTCCATGCTATTATATTATATGTTTTGGATGTTTAATGGGCTTTAATATGCACTTTTATATTATTTTTGGGACTAACCTATTAACCGGAGGCCCAGTGTGAGTTTCTGTTTTTTTTGCCTATTTTAGTGTTTCGCAGAAAAGGAATATCAAACGGAACGAAACCTTCACGAGGATCTTTCTTGGAACAAACGCAAACCAGGAGACTTGGAGTGGAAGTCTGGAACTCCACGAAGCTTCCACGAGGAGGAGGGCGTGCCCAGGGGGGTAGGCACGCCCCCCACCCTCGTGGGCCCCATGGAGCTCCACCGACGTACTTCTTTCGCCTATATATACTCTTATACCCTAAAAACATCAGGGGGAGCCACGAAACCACTTTTCCACCGCCGCAACCTTCTGTACCCGTGAGATCCCATCTGGGGCCTTTTCCAGCAATCTGCTGGAGGGGGATTCGATCACAGAGGGCTTCTACATCAACACCATAGCCTCTCCGATGATGTGTGAGTAGTTTACCACGGACCTTCTGGTCCATAGTTATTAGCTAGATGGCTTCTTCTCTCTCTTTGGTTCCCAATACAAAGTTCTCCTCGATGTTCTTGGAGATCTATTCGATGTAATACTTTTTGCGGTGTGTTTGTCGAGATCCGATGAATTGTGGATTTATGATCAATTTTATCTATAACAATATATGGTTCTTCTCTGAATTCTTATATGCATGATTTGATATCTTTGCAAGTCTCTTTGAATTATCGGTTTAGTTTGGCCTACTAGATTGATCTTTCTTGCAATGGGAGAAGTGCTTAGCTTTGGGTTCAATCTTGCGGTGTCCTTTCCCAATGACAGTAGGGGCAGCAAGGCACGTATTGTATTGTTGCCATTGAGGATAAAAATATGAGGTTTATATCATATTGCTTGAGTTTATCCCTCTATATCATGTCATCTTGCCTAAAGCATTACTATGTTCTTATGAACTTAATTCTCTAGATGCATGCTGGATAGCGGTCGATATGTGAAGTAATAGTAGTAGATGCAGAATCCTTTCGGTCTACTTAACACAGACATGATGCCTATATTTCATAATCATTGCCTAGATATTCTTGTAACTATTCGCTCTTCTATCAATTGCTCGGCAGTAATTTGTTCACCCACCGTAATACTTGGTATCATGAGAGAAGCCACTAGTGAAACCTATGGCCCCCGGGTCTCTTCCTTACTATATTGCATCTTCTGTTATTATTGCATCTCGTTTACTATTTTGGTATCTTTACTTTCCAATCTATACAACAAAAATATCAAAAATGTTTATCTTATTATCTTTACCAGATCTCACTTTTGTAAGTGACAGTGAAGGGATTGACAACCCCTTTATCGCATTGGTTGTGAGGTTCTTGATTGTTTATGCAGGTACTATCCCCTTTCGTAAGTGACCGTGAATGGATTGACAACCCCTTTAATGATGAGGGAAACGTTGATGCTTTTGATTATCCTCATGAAGAACCTACTATTTTACACACTAAAAAGTTTCGGGTTGGTAGTGGTAATATTATTGGAAAAGGAGTTATTTAAGATTTCTTTACTTGCGCCGGTGCTTTGCCCACCATGGGCGGGTCTATTCTTCATAAAACTAGTAGTCTTGCGGATGCTATATCTTTGCTCATGGTTGAACTTGAAATGCAATTTATGCACATGCATCCTTGCATACAGAGGATTTTTCTAGAATTTTCCAATATTGAGCATTCTTCTATTAAGCGAGCAGCTACCATCTTTTTAGCTCATGAGTTCAGACTTATAATAAAAGAGGCCAACAAAATTTTTGCGCATTATAGGGTGGATGCCGGCCGTCCTCCCATTGAAGCAATCTTTTTTATCAAGAAGACATAATGCGCTTACGATCTTTAGATCATGTTGCTTTTAATGAAAACCTTAGAAAAAAGGTTCATACTGATGTTCTAGTTGACAGGATTTCTGAAGTTAATGATAACTTTGTTATCTAGAACAATGGATTAGGTTTTTCCCTTGAACAAACGCTCATGACTTTTCGCCAAAAGAATGCTTATAATGATGAATTGGTTGTGCAATATGAGGGGCCAAAGGAGGAACCAATACCTCCTGAGCTTGATCTTGGGAACTTTTATCCCATTAAATTTAGCCCTTTTGATTACTTTTGCTTGCCACAAAAAAAACTTGCTGCTGAACGTAGGGAGTATGAGATGAGTTTTCGCGATTTGCCTTATCATTATTATGGCAATACCTAGATCTATTCTTGCTTTTATGCCTAGCAAGGGGTGTTAAACTATAGCGCTTGTTAGGAGGCAACCCAATTTTATTTTGGTCTTTACTTTTTGCTCCTATTTAGTAATAAATAATTTATCCAGCCTCTGTTATGATTGTGTTTTTTATGTTCTAGTTAGTGTTTGTGCCAAGTAAAGCGTTTAGGATCTTCTTGGTGATTGTTGTTTGATCTTGCTGAGAAAAACAGAAAGTATGCGCTCATGAAAATAATTTTCGTTTTTTACCATGGAGCGATAAAATACCAATTCCAACTGCAGTAGATCAATATACAAATTATTAAAGTCGTTCTAATTTTTTAGAATTTTTGGAGTTACATAAGTATTCGGAACCTCCAGATTGCTACAGACTGTTCTGTTCTGACAAATTTTGTTTTTCGTGTGTTGTTTGCTTATTTTGATGAAACTATGGCTAGTATCGGGGGTATGAACCATAGAGAAGTTGGAATACAGTAGGTTTAACACCAATATAAATGAAGAATGTGTTAATTGCAGTACATTAAAGTGGTGGTTTGTTTTCTTATACTAACGGAGCTCATTAGATTTTCTGTTGGGTTTTGTGTTGTGAAGTTTTCAAGTTTTTGGGTAAAGATTTGATGGATTTTGGAGCAAGGAGTGGCAAGAGCCTAAGCTTGGGGATGCCCAAGGCACCCCAAGGTAAAATTCAAGGACAACCAAAAGCCTAAGCTTGGGGATGCCCCGGAAGGCATCCCCTCTTTCGTCTTCGTCTATCGGTAACTTTACTTGAGGCTATATTTTTATTCACCACATGATATGTTTTTTGCTTGGAGCGTCTTGTATGATTTTAGTCTTTGATTTTTAGTTTACCAAAATCATCCTTGTTGTACAGACCTCTTGAGAGAGACACACTTGAATCGGAATTTATTAGAATACTCTATGTGCTTCACTTATATCTTTTGAGCTAGATAATTTTGCTCTAGTGCTTCACTTATATCTTTTTAGAGCACGATGGTGGTTTTATTTTATATAAATTATTGATCTCTCATGCTTCACTTATATTATTTTGATAGTCTTTTAGAACAACATGGTAACTTGCTTTGGTTATAAAATTAGTCCTAATATGAGGGCATCCAAGATGGGCATAATAAAAACTTTCATATGGAGTGCATTGAATAGTTTGATATTTGATAATTGTTTTGAGATATAAAGATGGTAATATTAGAGTTGTGCTAGTTGAGTAATTATGAAATTGAGAAATACTTGTATTGAGGTTGGCAAGTCCCGTAGCATGAACGTATGGTAACCGTTGTGTGACAAATTTGAAGCATGAGGTGTTCCTTGAGTGCCTTCCTTATGAGTGGCGGTCGGGAACGAGCGATGGTCTTTCCTACCAATCTATCCCTCTAGGAGCATGCGCATAGTGCTTGGCTTTGATGACTTGTAGATTTTTACAATAAGTATGTGATTTCTTTATGACTAATGTTGAGTTTGGATTATACGCACTCTCATCTTCCATCATTGCTAGCCTCTCTTGTGCCGCGCAACTTTCGCCGGTACCATAAACCCATCATTTAGCTTCCTAAAAACAGCCACCATACCTACATATTATGGCATTTCCATAGCCATATATTGCCATGCAACTTTCCACTGTTCCGTTTATTATGACACGCTTCATCATAGTCATATTGCTTTGCATGATCATGTAGTTGGCATCGTATTTGTGGCATGGCCACCATTCATAAATTTTTATACATGTCACTCTTGATTCATTGCACATCCCGGTACACCATCGGAGGCATTCACATAGTCATATTTTGCTCTAAGTATCGAGCTGTAATTCTTGAGTCGTAAGTAAATAAAAGTGTGATGATCTTCATTATTAGAGCATTGTCCCATGTGAGGAAAGGATGATGGAGACTATAATTCCCCCACAAGTCAGGACGAGACTCCGGATGAAAAAAAAAGGGGCCATAAAACAGGCTCAAACAAAAAAAAATGAGAGAAAAACAGAGAAGGGTAATGTTACTATCCTTTTTCCACACTTGTGCTTCAAAGTAGCACCATGATCTTCATGATAGAGATTCTCTTTTGTTATCACTTTCATATGCTAGTGGGAATTTTTCATTATAGAACTTGGCTTGTATATTCCAATGATGGGCTTCCTCAAATTGCCCTAGGTCTTCGTGAGCAAGCAAGTTGGATGCACACCCACTTAGTTACTTTTGTTGAGCTTTCGTACACTTATAGCTCTAGTGCATCGTTGCATGGCAATCCCTACTCACTCACATTGATATCTATTGATGGGCATCTCCATAGCCCATTGATACGCCTAGTTGATGTGAGACTATCTTTCTCCCTTGTTGTCTTCTCCACAACCACCATTCTATTCCACCCATAGTGCTATGTCCATGGCTCGCGCTCATATATTACGTAAAAGTTGAAAAAGTTTGAAAAGGCTAAGTATGAAATAATTTCTTGGCTTGTCATCGGGGTTGTGCATAATGGGAGCATTTTGTGTGACGAAAATAAAGCATGGCCAAACTACATGATTTTGTAGGGATGAGCTTTCTTTGGCTATGTTATTTTGAGAAGACATAATTGCTTGGTTAGTATGCTTGAAGTATTATTATTTTTATGTCAATATTAAAATTTTGTCTTGAATCTTTCAGATCTGAACATTCATGCCACAATAAAGGAAATTACATTGAAAATTATGTTATGTAGCATTCCACATCAAAAATTCTGTTTTTATTATTTACCTATTCGAGGACGAGTAGGAATTAAGCTTGGGGATGCTTGATACGCCTCCAACGAGTCTATAATTTTTTATTGTTCCATGCTATTATATTATCTGTTTTGGATGTTTAATGGGCTTTAATATGCACTTTTATATTATTTCTGGGACTAACCTATTAACCGGAGCCCCAGTGCGAGTTTCTATTTTTTTGCCTATTTTAGTGTTTCGCGAAAAAGGAATATAAAACGGAATCCAAACAGAACGAAACCTTCGCGAGGATCTTTCTTGGAACAAACCCAAACCAGGAGACTTGGAGTGGAAGTCTGGAACTCCACGAAGCTTCCACGAGGCAGGAGGGCGCACCCAGGGGGTAGGCGCGCCCCCCACCCTCGTGGGCTCCATGGAGCTCCACCGACGTACTTCTTTCACCTATATATACTCTTATACCCTAAAAACATCAGGGGGAGCCACGAAACCACTTTTCCATCGCTGCAACCTTCTGTACCCATGAGATCCCATCTGGGGCCTTTTTCGGTGATCTGCTGGAGGGGGATTCGATCAGCGAGGGCTTCTACATCAACACCATAGCCTCTCCGATGATGTGTGAGTAGTTTACCACAGACCTTTGGGTCCATAGTTATTAGCTAGATGGCTTGTTCTCTCTCTTTGGTTCCCAATACAAAGTTCTCATCGATGTTCTTGGAGATCTATTCGATGTAATACTTTTTGCGGTGTGTTTACCGAGATCCGATGAATTGTGGATTTATGATCAATTTTATCTATGAACAATATATGGTTCTTCTCTGAATTCTTATATGCATGATTTGATATCTTTGCAAGTCTCTTTGAATCATCAGTTTAGTTTGGCCTACTAGATTGATCTTCCTTGCAATGGGAGAAGACCTTAGCTTTGGGTTCAATCTTGCATTGTCCTTTCCCAGTGACAGTAGGGGCAGCAAGGCACGTATTGTATTGTTGCCATCGAGGATTAAAAAGATGGGGTTTATATCATATTGCTTGAGTTTATCCCTCTATATCATGTCATCTTCCCTAAAGCATTACTCTCTTCTTATGAACTTAACACTCTAGATGCATGTTGGATAGCAGTCGATGTGTGGAGTAATAGTAATAGATGCAGAATCGTTTCGGTCTACTTAACACAGGCATGATGCCTATATTTCATAATCATTGCCTAAATATTCTCATAACTATGCGCTCTTCTATCAATTGCTCGGCAGTAATTTGTTCACCCACCGTAATATTTGCTATCATGAGAGAAGCCACTAGTGAAACCTATGGCCCCCGGGTCTCTTCCTTATTATATTACATCTTCTTTTATTATCGCATCTCATTTACTATTTTGCTATCTTTACTTTCCAATCTATACAACAAAAATACCAAAAATATTTATCTTATTATCTTTATCAGATCTCACTTTCGTAAGTGACCGTGAAGGGATTGACAACCCCTTTATCACGCTGGTTGTGAGGTTCTTGATTGTTTGTGCAGGTACTAGGTGACTTGCATGTTATCTCCTACTGGATTGATACCTTGGTTCTCAAAAACTGAGGGAAATACTTACGCTGCTTTGTTGCATCACCCTTTCCTCTTCAAGGGAATAACCAATGCATGCTCAAGAGGTAGCAGATATCGGTAGCTGGTACCATATAACCTGGGGCTGATAAGGGATTAATCGTCGAATCAAACATTTCACTGAATATATCTGAAACCCATTTATCAGTAGGTTAACTAGGGCCATATTTAATATATCTGAGGCTACATAGCAACATGCATTGTACGGAATTACTAAATATGCAATCCTAGGCTACTTAGCAACAAGGAAGAGTGTTACCTTAATATTCTGATGATGTCTAGATATACATGTAATAAAATATTATATAATGGGATGGAGGGAGTGTTGTACTACATCATTTTTCAATTGTTGTTTAGCTTCTAATATTAACTTGGTGCTTTTAGAGGTAGCTAGGGTTCCCCTCCTTCCCCTCCCGCCGCCGCCGGCCGTCGGCCTCGCGCCCCACCTCCGTCCCCTTCCTCCCTCCCCCTTCCCTCGTCCAGATCCGCCTCGCGCCGCCTCCCCGGGAGGTGGCCGGGGCGGAGCTCGAGCTCCTCTCCAGCATGCCCCCTCCTCCCCCGTCTCCTCCCGCCGCCGCCGGCGGTCGCCCCCGGCGCTGGCCCGGGTGGTACCGGCGGCGGTGGGCCTTCTCGTCCCCGCGCGCTCATGCTCACTTCCCGGGGCAGGGAGGCGGGGGCGGTGCAGCCCGGCTTGGCTGTGGTTCGGCGGCCCTGCGGCGGCGGCAAGCATGGTGTCGGCACCGTTCCTTGGCGGCGGGGCGACGTGGTGGTGCCGGGTGGCTGTCGTCGCGACCCCGGCCCAGATCTAGGCCCGGCGGGCCCCATCTGGGTCCTAGCGGGCCGGCCCTCGGCCTGGCCTCATTGTCTGCGGCGCGGTGAGGAGGAGGAGCGGCTCGGATATGGGGCATCGGCGTCGACGACGTGCCGGCAGTAGTGCGAGGGCAGGGGCTTTATGGGCCCACGAGGGCTCGGCCGGGCCTGGTGTGCTCCTGCTATTGCGTCCGGATGGCTACCATCACGGACGGTGGAGGTGGGGCCCTCCCGCGTGCCGAGGGTGCTGATGCCCTAGTCCCGGCTCTGATTCTTCATCGCGCTGCCCTCACTTCGTAGTGCCGTGGTGAGACGGCATGGGGGTCTCATGACCGCGTTGGCACAGGGTGGTGGTTGGTTTGGTGGCTGGATCCGGAACGCCCGAGGTACGGGTTGGGATCAGGGGAACCCCCTGTCGGCGTGGACGACACCAGCGCGGTGGCGCCTGTAGGTGCCACCTAACCTTCCGGGAGGGCGTCGGGGGCTACCCTCCCTTTCGCCTCATCATGTACCGGGGGAAACTCTTGGCAATAGCATCGTCATCGTCGCGATCCTTCTTGGAGGTGTTGATAGGTGCCGGCTCTTCGGAGTCTTGGAGCCTGGTGGAAGATCCCGGTGGGCGCAGCGATCGCGAGGCTTCTTCGTTTTTGTTGATCCGCCGTTGTCGGCATTTGTTTCTTTTGCTCTTTCTCTGTCATTTCTTTTGGGCGTGACTGTGATGCTTCCTCCCCAGCACCTATCCCTGTATGGTTCGGTTGGTTGCTTTGTATACAAAGCGGGGGGAAACCCTTTTTTGGTAACTTGGTGCTTTTAGGTACATATATCATTGCCAAAGATCCACACTTTGACCATTTCTGCGTATGGGGCAATGCGATATTAATGAACCAGCATCAAGTGAGGAAACTGATAAAGATTGTTATTAAAATGGGTCAAAAGATGTCAATCGAACTGTTTGTTTAAACTTTATGCAAGACAACAATGAACTGCAGGATGGTAAGTAAGAATCTTGTAGCCTTCTTTTTACTGCTCGTAATGAGTTGTGTTAGATGACAACAATGTCTGAATCTTTTTTCTTTTGCAGTGGATCCTGAAGCAGTTTACTCAAGATTACCTCTCAAACTACATGATTGGCGGTCGGCCATCACAAGGTGTAACGCCCCGAGACCGTTGTGCCAGGTGTCGTGCAGTTATTCGATGTTATTGCGTTGTCATGTGCTTGCGTGTTGCATCATGTTTCGTCATCATGTGCATTGCATCATGTCATCATGTCATCATGTCATAATCTTTTGCATCTCAACTAAATAATTGGTGTGGATCTTCGATCCATTTAAATCGAGGGAAGAGTGACTTCTCTTTATAACATATCCTCCCAATATTAGGGAGCTATAATTAATATTCCATTCTTTTGGAATTAACCGGAACACACTTGCAAAAATCCCCACTCCCTTTCTACTTCAAGTTTGGTCCCCAAACTTGGCCAACATTTCTTTTCCCATTTATCGAGGCTCCTCCTAAATTCTCAACATTTTTGGACTCTTCTAAATCCTAGTCCTTGTGCAACCTTTTTAATTAAATTCAAATGTCTTTGAATTTAATTCTTGCAATCTTGCCCACTTCATTTTTCTCGGAACAAGTGCAATTTTGCGAGTCCGGGAAAATTATTCGCGTGCCCACCTTCTTCCCCTAACCCCCTCTTTCTTTTCTTTCTCTTTAATCGTTTTCTGGAAAATAAGAGAAATAAGAGAAGAGGGAAGGAGAGAGCAGCCCAGCAGGCCTCTGGCCTCTTCTCCCCACGCTGGGCCGGCCTCCCAAGGCCCACTCCTCCAAACCCTAAGGCGCACCCCTGGCCCGATCCCCTCCTCCCTCGCTCTTTCCCTCGCGCCGCCAGGGATCGATCCCATCTCTCCCCGATCCCATCTCCCTCGCTCCTCTCGTCCTCTCGCTGCCCGATCCCCATCCCCCTCCTAGCGCTGCCGCCTCTCTCCCTTTTCCTCCTGGCGTCGCTGCGCAGAGAAGGGACCGCCACCGCGACCCTGTCGAACGCCGGATCCCGAGCGCCGCGCCCTCAAGGGCCCCGTCTTCGCGTCGCCGACCTCCTCCATGGCCCTCCTCCTCCGGCCTCCTCGTCGTCCTGCCATGGACGACGAGCTCGAAGCTCCGCCCGACCCTACCGTCGCCCCTCTTCGCGTCGCCCGGGCGCCTGAGGAGAGGAGCGCCCGCGCCTCTGCCATGGCCTCCCTTCGCCAGCGCTGCGCCTCCGTCGCCCGGCGAGCTCCGCCACCAGCCGGTCCCTCCATCGCGCCTCCCTGCTTCGTCCGACCGCCGAGTCACCATGCTCCAGCGCTGCTTCGAGCTTGTCATCCCCGACCTCCTCCGTTCAGGATATCGTAGTTCCTCATCGTCCCGTTGCCGGAGTTCACGCCCAAGGTCTACTGCAACCTCACCTTGGGCCATGCTGTTGCCTTCCTGTACTGCTGTCGCTGGACTCCAAGACCACCGCAACACCTGAACATCGTCTCGTTGTTCGCTGCCCGCCTCCCGTCGTTTTCGCCAAGTACCACAAGTTCCTGATGGATGCGCCAAGTTCCCAAGCGAGACCCATTTTCGTCAAGTTCGACTACACGGCTAAGACCTCGGAGTTGGACCGCAAGCGCCAAGTACCCCACCGGCAAGACCACCCGGATGCCCGAACGATTCGTTAAGACCGACAAGAACGACTTCGTGGACCGACGAGTACCACGATGACCGTTGTATGCCAAGTACCTCTCCGAAAACGAACATGTACCTCTACGCCCGGAGGTATCGGATCCGTCAAGTCCAACCACGAATGGGTACAACTATCGGCGACCCCGAACAACTATGAAACGTGAACCTCTACCGTCGACCCTAGAGCATGCGAGATCGACTACTTCCACTACCGCCGTCGCGAGAACGCCTACTTCCTCTACGAACCCGAACCCCTCCGAGTATGCTCCCTTGGAAGGTATAATCCCCGGGACGACCGCCGTGAATGAATGCATGTGTGATGTATGAAATGCTCGTGTTTGCTCCGTGTCGGAGTTGTTCGATGCACGTTGCCCCTCTTTTGCCGTGCCACCATCTTGTGGGAACCCGGTGTCCGGGATCACCCCACCTTCTATCGCTTGTCACGCTCCCGCCGCACTTCTGTTTGCACCGGGATCTCAATCGAGTTACCGGAACCGATATGTTGCCGTGGCATCATTTTCGGATTCGTTGCCGTGGCACCCCTCTTCTGTCCACCACGGTGACAAATGCTTCATAATGCTCTCATCTACATTTTCTTAAAACTTGCATAAACTTGTTCATGTCATCCGCATCATGATAACAACAATTAAAATGTTTAAAATGTTGTTTGCATTAATTTGCCCCTATGCCATGCTAAAATGCTTTAATTCATAACTAAATAACCGTAGCTCCGATTTTAATAAACTTTTTATGTAAATGGGGTAGAATTTTGCCTAGTTTATCATGGTGACCTTACTTTGCATGTTAAACAACTCTAAAATTGTGTTTAGGACAGATCAGGACCAAACCTTAAAATATGCTATGGTGATTTACCGGAATTGTTGTTCGTTGCTTCCGGCCTCATTTAAACTTGCCTAGATTAGATAGTTTTCTTTTGCTTCACCCTCTTGCCATGCTTAACAACATTTAATATTGTTGAGTACCTAACCGAGAGAGAACTAAGTAATTGATGTGGTGTTTTGTCCATATGCATCCCGATGCATATTGAGCTCCACTTAACTTGTAGGATTGTTTGTGCTCCTTGCCATGCCATGCATATTTAAACTGGACATGCATCATACTCGATTGTGCATCATGCCATGTCTATGCGGTGGTTGTTTACTATGTTGTGTGCTTCTTTTCCGGAGATTGCTTCTTCGGGTTGGTTCCGATAACGTCGAGTTTGTGAGGACCCGTTCGTCTTCGTCTGTTTATCTTCTTCATGGACTCGTTCTTCTTCCTTGCGGGATTTCAGGCAAGATGATCATACCCTCGAAATCGCTACTATCTTTGCTATGCTAGATGCTCGCTCTTTTGCTATGCCATTGCTTCGATGCCTACCACCTGCTTGTCGGCCTCCCAAATTGCCATGTTCAGCCCCTAACCCACCATTGTCCTAGCAAACCGTTGATTGGCTATGTTACCGCTTTGCTCAGCCCCTCTTATAGCGTTGTTAGTTGCAGGTGAAGATTGAAGTTTGTTCCTTGTTGGAACATGGAGATGTTGTTCCTTGTTGGGACATGTTTACTTGTTGGGATATCACTATATATCTTATTTAATTAATGCATCTATATACTTGGTAAAGGGTGGAAGGCTCGGCCTTATGCCTGGTGTTTTGTTCCACTCTTGCCGCCCTAGTTTCTGTTATATCGGTGTTATGTTCCCGGATTTTGCGTCCCTTACGCGGTTGGGTATATGGGAACCCCTTGACAGTTCGCTTTGAATAAAACTCCTCCAGCAAGGCCCAACCTTGGTTTTACCATTCGCCACCTAGCCTTTTTTCCTTGGGTTAGGCCAGCCCAAGGGTCATCTTTATTTTAAACCCCCCCGGGCCAGTGCTTGTCTAAGTGTTGGTCCGAAATGGGCAGCCTGTGGGGCCACCTCGGGGAAACTTGAGGGCTGGTTTTACTCGTAGCTTGACCTATCCGGTGTTGCCCTGAGAACGAGATATGTGCAGCTCCCATCAAGATGTCGGTGCATCGGGCGGCTTTGTTGGACTTGTTTTACCATTGTCAAGGATGTCTTGGAGTACCGGGATACCGAGTCTGATCGGAATGTCTCGGGAGGAGGTCTATTCCTTCGTTGACCATGAGAGCTTGTGATGGGCTAAGTTGGGACACCCCTGCAGGGATTTGAACTTTCGAAAGCCGTGCCCGCGGTTATGGGCAGATGGGAATTTGTTAACGTCCGGTTGTAGAAAACCTAAAGTTGACCTTAATTAAAATGAATCAACAGCGTGTGTAACCGTGATGGTCTCTTTTCGGCGGAGTCCGGGAAGTGAACACGGTTGTTGGAGTTATGCTTGACGTAGGTTGTTTAGGATCACTTCTTGATCATACTTTTATCGACCGTGCTTTGCCTTCTCTTCTCGCTCTCATTTGCGTATGTTAGCCACCATATCTGCTAGTCGCTTGCTGCAGCTCCACCTCATACCTTTACCTTACCCCTAAGCTTAAATAGTTTTGATCGCGAGGTGCGAGATTGCTGAGTCCCCGTGGCTCACAGATACTTCCAAAACCAGTTTGCAGGTGCCGATGAGTCCGAGCAGATGACGCAACCAAGCTCAGGAGGAGCTCGATGAAGATCTTGTCTTTTGCGTTGTTTCGTTCTAGTTGATCAGTAGTGGAGCCCAGCTGGGGTCGATCGGGGACCTTTGTCGCATTTGGGGTTCTTCTTTATTTTGGCTCCGTAGTCGGGCCCTGATTGTACTTGGTTGATGTAATGTTTTATTCATGTAATTGTGTGAAGTGGCGAGTGTAAGCCAACTATGTAACTCTTTCCTTATTATATTACATGGGTTGTGTGAAGATTACCTCACTTGCGACATATGCCTTCAATGCGATTATGCCTCTAAGTCGTGCCTCGACACGTGGGAGATATAGTCGCATCGAGGGTGTTATACAAGGGGTTGGACTAGAGTCCTGCATGCCTTCTGCGTCCAGGAGAGTACAATAGGGCCATTCCGCTTCACCTTGTTCAGCAACCGGAATGCATGTCGCCTCTTTCTTTACCATCTGTAATAGTACAAGTATAGAACCCTGGTTCATCATTCTTTATTTGGTGCTTATGTAATTCTTAAACATATGTACCTGTGAATCGAATAATGCATTGGTTGTTTGAACCTGATGGATATGAATAAAGCTATAGCCTACTTTCAAGTTTAAATTAGGTACAATTTTAAATTACAGCAATTAAATTAGGGCGAAATTACGGTGTGCAGGTCATTACGGCACACACGGTTGGTAAAACACAAACGTTTGTGATATACACCATAATCCGAGACGGTTCACGGAGAGGAAACGTGTGCAAGCATGCACATAGTTGATGTTTGCAAAGTGTGTGTGATGTCAGACACTATCACATACGGTGCGGGAAAACTAAATGTGTGTGCTTGTCTACCTATCGTACACGGTTTATAATCGTGAACTCTTTGTGATGTGCCAGGCATCGTAAAACTCCCATGCCTGGAATCTGCCTCGAAAGCTCCTGTTCCTGGAATCTACCTGGTTTTAGGTAAAATCATAAAACTCCGACTTGCGATAGCAATGCGAGCACAAACGAGTAGCAAGGATGAAGCGTTTGGGATATTCGAGATATCGGAAACGGTTATATAGGGACAACTGTATGCATAAAGGCTCCCTAACCCCGACGGTTTTATGGGTCGTATGGGAAGGGCCCCCCCTATCACCGTCACTCACTAGGCAATGGTTCCAAATGCCATCGCGGAAAGGGGTTAAAAACCATTTGTATAGCACCGACGCGTACCAGTGCAACTTGGGCCACAAGGGCCCAAGTAGGAAGGCGTCCCCTTGAAGGAAATATGCCCTAGAGGCAATAATAAAGTTATTATTTATTTCCTTATATCATGATAAATGTTTATTATTCATGCTAGAATTGTATTAACCGGAAACATAATACATGTGTGAATACATAGACTAACTTAGTGTCACTAGTATGCCTCTACTTGACTAGCTCGTTAATCAAAGATGGTTATGTTTCCTAACCATGAACAAAGTGTTGTTATTTGATTAACGAGGTCACATCATTAGTTGGATGATCTGATTGACATGACCCATTCCATTAGCTTAGCACCCGATCGTTTAGTATGTTGCTATTGCTTTCTTCATGACTTATACATGTTCCTATGACTATGAGATTATGCAACTCCCGTTTACCGGAGGAACACTTTGTGTGCTACCAAACATCACAACGTAACTGGGTGATTATAAAGGAGCTCTAGAGGTGTCTCCAAAGGTAGATGTTGGGTTGGCGTATTTCGAGATTAGGATTTGTCACTTCGATTGTCGGAGAGGTATCTTTGGGCCCTCTCGGTAATGCACATCACATAAGCCTTGCAAGCATTGCAACTAATGAGTTAGTTGCGGGATGATGTATTACAGAACGAGTAAAGAGACTTGCCGGTAACGAGATTGAACTAGATATTGGATACCGACGATCGAATCTCGGGCAAGTAACATACCGATGACAAAGGGAACAACGTATGTTGTTATGCGGTCTGACCGATAAAGATCTTCATAGAATATGTAGGAGCCAATATGGGCATCCAGGTCCCGCTATTGGTTATTGACCGAAGATTTGTCTCAGTCATATCTACATTGTTCTCGAACCATAGGGTCCGCACGCTTAACGTTACGATGACAATTATTATGAGTTTATGCATTTTGATGTACCAAAGTTAGTTCGGAGTCCCGGATGTGATCACGGGACATGACGAGGAGTCTCGAAATGGTCGAGACATAAAGATTGATATATTGGATGACTATATTCGGACACCAGAAGGGTTCCGGAGAAGTATCGGATAAAACCGGAGCACCGGGGGGTTACCGGAACCCCCCGGGGGGTTAATGGGCCTCATGGGCCTAATGTGGAGAAGAGGAAGGGGCTGCCAGGGCAGGCCGCGCGCCCCCTCTCCCCCTAGTCCGAATTGGACAAGGAGGGAGGGGCGGCGCCCCCCCTTTCCTATTCTCCCTCCACCTCTCCTAGTTGGACAAGGATTGGGGGGGAGTCCTACTCCCGGTAGGAGTAGGACTCCTCCTGCGCGCCACCATAGGGCCGGCCGCACCCCCCCCCCCTTGGATCCTTTATATACGGGGGCAGGGGGCACCTCTAGACACACAAGTTGATCCACGTGATCGTTCCTTAGCCGTGTGTGGTGCCCCCTGCCACCATATTCCACCTCGATCATATCGTTGTAGTGCTTAGGCGAAGCCCAGCGTCGGTAGAACATCATCATCGTCACCATGCCGTTGTGCTTACGGAACTCATCCCCGAAGCTTTGCTAGATCGGAGCCCGGGGAGCGTCATCGAGCTGTACGTGTGCTAAGAACTCGGAGGTGCCGGAGTAACGGTGCTTGGATCGGTCGGATCGGGAAGACGTACGACTACTTCCTCTACGTTGCGTCAACGCTTCCGTTGCGGTCTACGAAGGGTACGTAGACAACACTCTCCCCTCTCGTTGCTATGCATCACCATGATCTTGCGTGTGCGTAGGAAATTTTTTGAAATTACTGCGTTACCCAACAGTGGCATCCGAGCCTAGGTTTTATGGTTTGATGTTATATGCACGAGTAGAACACAAGTGAGTTGTGGGTGATATAAGTCATACTGCCTACCAGCATGTCATACTTTGGTTCGGCGGTATTGTTGGATGAAGCGGCCCGGACCGACATTACGCGTACGCTTACGCGAGACCGGTTCTCCCGACGTGCTTTGCACAAAGGTGGCTTGCGGGTGACTGTTTCTCCAACTTTAGTTGAACCAAGTGTGGCTACGCCCGGTCCTTGCGAAGGTTAAAACGGAGTCAAATTGACAAACTATCGTTGTGGTTTTGATGCGTAGGTGAGATTGGTTCTTACTTAAGCCCGTAGCAGCCACGTAAAACTTGCAACAACAAAGTAGAGGACGTCTAACTTGTTTTTGCAGGGCATGTTGTGATGTGATATGGCCAAGACATGATGCTAAATTTTATTGTATGAGATGATCATGTTTTGTAACCGAGTTATCGGCAACTGGCAGGAGCCATATGGTTGTCACTTTATTGTATGCAATGCAATCGCGATGTAATGCTTTACTTTATCACTGAGCGGTAGCGATAGTCGTGGAAGCATAAGATTGGCGAGACGACAACGATGCTACGATGGAGATCAAGGTGTCGTGCCGGTGACGATGGTGATCATGACGGTGCTTCGGAGATGGAGATCACGGGCACAAGATGATGATGGCCATATCATATCACTTATATTGATTGCATGTGATGTTTATCTTTTATGCATCTTATCTTGCTTTGATTGACGGTAGCATTATAAGATGATCTCTCACTAAATTATCAAGAAGTGTTCTCCCTGAGTATGCACCGTTGCGAAAGTTCTTCGTGCTGAGACACCACGTGATGATTGGGTGTGATAGGCTCTACGTTCAAATACAACGGGTGCAAAACAGTTGCACACGCGGAATACTCAGGTTATACTTGACGAGCCAAGCATATACAGATATGGCCTCGGAACACGGAGACCGAAAGGTCGAGCGTGAATCATATAGTAGATATGATCAACATAGTGATGTTCACCAATGAAACTACTCCATCTCACGTGATGATCGGACATGGTTTAGTTGATTTGGATCACATGATCACTTAGAGGGTTAGAGGGATGTCTATCTAAGTGGGAGTTCTTAAGTAATTTGATTAATTGAACTTAAACTTATCATGAACTTAGTACCTGATAGTATCTTGCTTGTTTATGTTTGATTGTAGATAGATGGCTTGTGCTGTTGTTCCGTTGAATTTTAATGCGTCCTTGAGAAAGCAAAGTTGAAAGATGATGGTAGCAATTACATGGACTGGGTCCGTAACTTGAGGATTATCCTCATTGCTGCACAGAAGAATTACGTCCTGGAAGCACCGCTGGGTGCCAGGCCTGCTGCTGGAGCAACACCAGATGTTATGAACGTCTGGCAGAGCAAAGCTGATGACTACTCGATAGTTCAGTGTGCCATGCTTTACGGCTTAGAATCGGGACTTCAACGACGTTTTGAACATCATGGAGCATATGAGATGTTCCAGGAGTTGAAGTTAATATTTCAAGCAAATGCCCGGATTGAGAGATATGAAGTCTCCAATAAGTTCTATAGCTGCAAGATGGAGGAGAACAGTTTTGTCAGTGAGCATATACTCAAAATGTCTGGGTATAATAATCACTTAATTCAGATGGGAGTTAATCTTCCAGATGATTGCGTCATTGACAGAATTCTCCAATCACTGCCACCAAGCTACAAGAGCTTCGTGATGAACTATAATATGCAAGGGATGAACAAGACTATTCCCGAGCTCTTCGCAATGCTGAAAGCTGCGGAGGTAGAAATCAAAAAGGAGCATCAAGTGTTGATGGTCAACAAGACCACTAGTTTCAAGAAAAAGGGCAAAGGGAAGAAGAAGGGGAACTTCAAGAAGAATGGCAAGCAAGTTGCTGCTCAAGAGAAGAAACCCAAGTCTGGACCTAAGCCTGAAACTGAGTGCTTCTACTGCAAGCAGACTGGTCACTGGAAGCGGAACTGCCCCAAGTATTTGGCGGATAAGAAGGATGGCAAGGTGAACAAAGGTATATGTGATATACATGTTATTGATGTGTACCTTACTAATGCTCGCAGTAGCACCTGGGTATTTGATACTGGTTCAGTTGCTAATATTTGCAACTCGAAACAGGGACTACGGATTAAGCGAAGATTGGCTAAGGACGAGGTGACGATGCGCGTGGGAAACGGTTCCAAAGTCGATGTGATCGCAGTCGGCACACTACCTCTACATCTACCTTCGGGATTAGTATTAGACCTAAATAATTGTTATTTGGTGCCAGCGTTGAGCATGAACATTATATCTGGATCTTGTTTAATGCGAGACAGTTATTCATTTAAATCAGAGAATAATGGTTGTTCTATTTATATGAGTAATATCTTTTATGGTCATGCACCCTTGAAGAGTGGTCTATTCTTGTTGAATCTCGATAGTAGTGATACACATATTCATAATGTAGAAGCCAAAAGATGTAGAGTTGATAATGATAGTGCAACTTATTTGTGGCACTGTTGTTTAGGTCATATCGGTGTAAAGCGCATGAAGAAACTCCATACTGATGGACTTTTGGAACCGCTTGATTATGAATCACTTGGTACTTGCGAACCGTGCCTCATGGGCAAGATGACTAAAACACCGTTCTCCGGTACTATGGAGAGAGCAACAGATTTGTTGGAAATCATACATACAGATGTATGTGGTCCGATGAATGTTGAGGCTCGTGGCGGATATCATTATTTTCTCACCTTCACAGATGACTTAAGCAGATATGGGTATATCTACTTAATGAAACATAAGTCTGAAATGTTTGAAGAGTTCAAAGAATTTCAGAGTGAAGTTGAAAATCATCGTAACAAGAAAATAAAGTTTCTAAGATCTGATCGTGGAGGAGAATATTTGAGTTACGAGTTTGGTGTACATTTGAAAAATTATGGAATAGTTTTGCAACTCACGCCACCCAGAACACCACAGCGTAATGGTGTGTCCGAACGTCGTAATCGTACTTTACTAGATATGGTGCGATCCATGATGTCTCTTACTGATTTACCGCTATCGTTTTGGGGATACGCTCTAGAGACGGACGCATTCACGTTAAATAGGGCACCATCAAAATCCGTTGAGACGACTCCTTAGGAACTGTGGTTTGGCAAGAAACCAAAGTTTTCATTTCTGAAAGTTTGGGGCTGCGATGCTTATGTGAAAAAGCTTCAACCTAATAAGCTCGAACCCAAATCGGAGAAATGTGTCTTCATAGGATATCCAAAGGAAACTATTGGATACACCTTCTATCACAAATCCGAAGGCAAGACTTTTGTTGCTAAATTCAGAAACTTTCTGGAGAAGGAGTTTCTCTCGAAAGAAGTGAGTGGGAGGAAAGTAGAACTTGACGAGGTAACTATACCTGCTCCCTTGTTGGAAAGTAGTACATCACAGAAAACTGTTTCTGCGACACCTACACCAATAAGTGAGGAAGTTAATGATAATATCATGAAACTTTGGAACAAGATACTACTGAACCTCGTAGATCAACCAGAGTGAGATCCGCGCCAGAGTGGTACGGTAATCTAGTTCTGGAAGTCATGCTACTAGATCATGATGAACCTACGAACTATGAAGAAGCGATGGTGAGCCCAGATTCCGCAAAATGGCTTGAAGCCATGAAATCTGAGATGGGATCCATGTATGAGAACAAAGTATGGACTTTGGTTGACTTGCCCGATGATCGGCAAGCAATTGAGAATAAATGGATCTTCAAGAAGAAGACTGACGCTGACGGTAATATTACTATCTACAAAGCTCGACTTGTCGCAAAAGGTTTTCGACAAGTTCAAGGGGTTGACTATGATGAGACCTTCTCACCCGTAGCGATGCTTAAGTCTGTCAGAATCATGTTAGCAATTGCCGCATTTTATGATTATGAAATTTGGCAGATGGATGTCAAAACTGCATTCCTGAATGGATTTCTGGAAGAAGAGTTGTATATGATGCAACCGGAAGGTTTTGTCGATCCAAAGGGAGCTAACAAAGTGTGCAAGCTCCAGCGATCTATTTATGGACTGGTGCAAGCCTCTCGGAGTTGGAATAAACGCTTTGATAGTGTGATCAAAGCATTTGGTTTTATACAGACTTTCGGAGAAGCCTGTATTTACAAGAAAGTGAGTGGGAGCTCTGTAGCATTTCTGATATTATATGTGGATGACATATTACTGATCAGAAATGATATAGAATTTCTGGATAGCATAAAGGGATACTTGAATAAGAGTTTTTCAATGAAAGACCTCGGTGAAGCTGCTTACATATTAGGCATAAAGATCTATAGAGATAGATCAAGGCGCTTAATTGGACTTTCACAAAGCACACCTTGACAAGATTTTGAAAAAGTTCAAAATGGATCAGGCGAAGAAAGGATTCTTGCCTGTGTTACAAGGTGTGAAGTTGAGTCAGACTCAATACCCGACCACTACAGAAGATAGAGAGAAAATGAAAGATGTTCCCTATGCTTCAGCCATAGGCTCTATCATGTATGCAATGTTGTGTACCAGACCTGGTGTGTGCCTTGCTATAAGCTTAGCAGGGAGGTACCAAAGTAATCCAGGAGTGGATCACTGGACAGCGGTCAAGAACATCCTGAAATACCTAAAAAGGACTAAGGATATGTTTCTCGTATATGAAGGTGACAAAGAGCTCACCGTAAAAGGTTACGTTGATGCAAGCTTTGACACTGATCTGGACGATTCTAAATCGCAAACCGGATACGTGTTTACATTAAACGGTGGAGCTGTCAGTTGGTGCAGTTCTAAACAAAGCGTCATAGCGGGATCTACATGTGAAGCGGAGTACATAGCTGCTTCGGAAGCAGCGAACGGAGGAGTCTAGATGAAGGAGTTCATATCCGATCTAGGTGTCATACCTAGTGCATCGGGTCCAATGAAAATCTTTTGTGACAATACTGGTGCAATTGCCTTGGCAAAGGAATCCAGATTTCACAAGAGAACCAAGCACATCAAGAGACGCTTCAATTCCATCCGGGATCTAGTCCAGGTGGGAGACATAGAGATTTGCAAGATACATACGGATCTGAATGTTGCAGACCCGTTGACTAAGCCTCTTCCACGAGCAAAACATGATCAGCACCAAGGCTCCATGGGTGTTAGAATCATTACTGTGTAATCTAGATTATTGACTCTAGTGCAAGTGGGAGACTGAAGGAAATATGCCCTATAGGCAATAATAAAGTTATTATTTATTTCCTTATATCATGATAAATGTTTATTATTCATGCTAGAATTGTATTAACCGGAAACATAATACATGTGTGAATACATAGACTAACTTAGTGTCACTAGTATGCCTCTACTTGACTAGCTTGTTAATCAAAGATGGTTATGTTTCCTAACCATGAACAAAGTGTTGTTATTTGATTAACGAGGTCACATCAATGAATGATCTGATTGACATGACCCATTCCATTAGCTTAGCACCCGATCGTTTAGTATGTTGCTATTGCTTTCTTCATGACTTATACATGTTCCTATGACTATGAGATTATGCAACTCCCGTTTACCGAAGGAACACTTTGTGTGCTACCAAACGTCACAACGTAACTGGGTGATTATAAAGGAGCTCTAAAGGTGTCTACAAAGGTAGATGTTGGGTTGGCGTATTTCGAGGTTAGGATTTGTCACTCCGATTGTCGGAGAGGTATCTCTGGGCCCTCTCGGTAATGCACATCACATAAGCCTTGCAAGCATTGCAACTAATGAGTTAGTTGCGGGATGATGTATTACAGAACGAGTAAAGAGACTTGTCGGTAACGAGATTGAACTAGGTATTGGATACCGACGATCGAATCTCGGGCAAGTAACATACCGATGACAAAGGGAACAACGTATGTTGTTATGCGGTCTGACCGATAAAGATCTTCATAGAATATGTAGGAGCCAATATGGGCATCCAGGTCCCGCTATTGGTTATTGACCAGAGATTTGTCTCAGTCATATCTACATTGTTCTCGAACCGTAGGGTCCGCACGCTTAACGTTACGATGACAATTATTATGAGTTTATGTATTTTGATGTACCGAAGTTAGTTCGGAGTCCCGGATGTGATCACGGACATGACGAGGAGTCTCGAAATGGTCGAGACATAAAGATTGATATATTGGATGACTATATTCGGACACCGGAAGGGTTCCGGAGAAGTATCGGATAAAACCGGAGCACCGGGGGGTTAATGGGCCTCATGGGCCTAATGTGGAGAAGAGGAAGGGGCTGCCAGGGCAGGCCGCGCGCCCCCTCTCCCCCTAGTCCGAATTGGACAAGGAGGGAGGGGCGGCGCCCCCCCTTTCCTATTCTCCCTCCACCTCTCCTAGTTGGACAAGGATTGGGGGGGGGAGTCCTACTCCCGGTAGGAGTAGGACTCCTCCTGCGCGCCACCATAGGGCCGGCCGCACCCCCCCCCCCCCTTGGATCCTTTATATACGGGGGCAGGGGGCACCTCTAGACACACAAGTTGATCCACGTGATCGTTCCTTAGCCGTGTGCGGTGCCCCCTGCCACCATATTCCACCTCGATCATATCGTTGTAGTGCTTAGGCGAAGCCCAGCGTCGGTAGAACATCATCATCGTCACCACGCCGTTGTGCTGACGGAACTCATCCCTGAAGCTTTGCTGGATCGGAGCCCGGGGAGCGTCATCGAGCTGTACGTGTGCTAAGAACTCGGAGGTGCCGGAGTAACGGTGCTTGGATCGGTCGGATCGGGAAGACGTACGACTACTTCCTCTACGTTGCGTCAACGCTTCTGTTGCGGTCTACGAAGGGTACGTAGACAACACTCTCCCCTCTCGTTGCTATGCATCACCATGATCTTGCGTGTGCGTAGGAAATTTTTTAAAATTACTGCGTTATCCAACACCCCTTTCCTTGTGTGTGTGGGGGGCGGGGGCGAATTGGACAAGGAGAGGGAGTCCAACTCCCTCTCCCTAGGCCGGCACCCCAAGGGGGACTTTCCCCCCTTGGTGGCTGCCCCCTCCTCCTCCTCTAACGTATATATACTAGAGGATTTTTCCTTATTGGACACATAAGTTTTGGAGCCTCCTCTACTTGATCTAGTTCTATTTCTAGTTGGTACTAGTTGACTAATTAAAGCTAGTCCTAACCACCTCTAATCTTCATAATTATAAGTCCAGTGTGGTTCTAAACTCCTCCCTCTAATTCTCCGGCGATGAATAGCCCTGGACGGCGGAGCACTGTCGGATCATGAAGATCGTACGCTTGCAACCAAATAGAGAGGTCGTGCTTTTCAATCTTCTGTTCGAGAGATTGTTTAATGGTGGTTCGCGGGATCGTCATAAACATTCGAGTGACTCCAAGTACGATCTACACCGACTCGTCTACTTCCGCTGCACTCCCGGAGTCGGTAACGATCGTTGATCACGGCCAGTTATGCATCTTCATATTGCTTCTGGATGATCGTAGGGTAATTTTTTTGTTTTCTACTACGTTTCCCAACACAAACTTGATCTCCTGCCTTTGGAGGGAGTTCGACACAGTTTTGATCCATTCCCGAACGACCCTTGGATGGGTGATGGTTGCGGTTTTCTTCATGCCATGATCGAAGCAATGAACCCGAGAAACTTTCTCCACATGTAACTCCATTTGGAACGACCGGGCCGGAGGGCTACGATTTTGAGTAGTAGTACGTGCCTAGTTTGACTAGAAGTAGCACAACTATTTAAGGAGGGTGTGAAATGTGAAAAGAGCGTGAAACGAGTGCGATTTGAACACAAAATAAGGAGACAGTGAACACGCCAGGGTGAAGCGGTTCCAATACGTAGAACAGATGCATGCTGAGGGAATTATTGGAAGAAGCGTCATGCAGTCAGGCGAATCCGGGTAGCACAGACCGACAAGCAACCTCCACAGTGACATGCCCAACACCCACCGAAACACAAGGGTAAGTATCTGGCCCACCGACACATGAGGGTAAAGTATCTGGCACACCGAAACTGGAAGCTACAGGTCATCCACCACCCTGGGAACAACGCACAAGAGATACCCGACATAGCCCGACCCAGCCTCGCCTAGCAAACGGCTAAGGGTATCTCCAACCGTTCGGCCCTCCAGGACGCCTAAATAGAGCGGTCTGGGGGCGTGCCGACGCTAGTTCGGTCCTTGGGGCGATCTAGCGCTCAGTCACGCCCCCACGCGCCGGTCCCAGAATGCAGGAATTTTAAATTTGGTCGTTCCCGCTCACAAAAGACGCCGCAAATCCGGCGATCGGACGTAGTCTGGCGTTACAAAAAACAGAGTTCGCGTGCGCAATGATTCATTCGACGGGGTCGGCTCCAGGCGTTGGCGGAGTCGGCGTGCGCGGGCTCGGCGGTGTCGGAGCTGCTTCGGTGCTGGGCTGTGTCGGCGCGGCTTCGGCACTGCTGGGCGGCGACGTAGAGGCGTCGTTTGGGCTTGGCGTCCGGGTGGTCGTGGGCGTCGTCGGCGTTGCCGTCGGCAGCTCGTTCAGGATGAGGCCGCGCTGCACCAGGTACCACGCCTTGAGCTTCTCGTCGTTGCTCTGGAGCATGTCCGCCCCGCTCATCAGAAAAGCCATGTCGGTGTTCCTCTTCTTCGCGGCGACGTTCGTCCGGAGCAGGTCGAGTTTGATGGCGTTGTTCTTCATCAGCGACGACCACCGCGCCTCGGTCTTCTCTTCTCGCAGGATGGCCCGGGCCTTCGCGTCGGCGAGGCAATGCTCGATGGACTCCTGCACTCGCGCGGTTGCCGCGTCGACGTTTTTCCCTTTCTTCGCCAACTTGTGGCCGTCCGGCCGCCCCTCTGACGCGCCCGGAGTCGGCGCGTCCGGCTTGTGTGTCTCCTTGGCCTTGTCGAGGGCACGCCGGACTTCCACCCACTTCTCGCACTTGTCAATGCGCTTGTAGACGTGGAGGTGCTTGAAGTCGGCGTCTTGGTTGTCGCCCCGATACATGGCGAACATACGCAGCAGCTGATCCTCGACGCTGGCGCCGCTCTCCGGGCGAGCCGCGACCTCCTTGACGATTCCATGCCATTTGTTACACGCCAACTGGACACGGCCCAATGGTTCGCCATCGCCTTGGAGCCGCGCTGCATGTAGACGCCTTTGAAGTAGGGGTCGACGAGCTTCCGTTCGTCGAACTCGGCCTTGATGCGGTCCCAGTACGTCTCCAAGCTATGGTTCGCGCCGGTGGTCGGGTCGAGGCAGACGACTTTCCATGCTTCGGCGAGGCATTCCTCCTCCTTGGACGTCCACTTGATGCGCGGTTCGCCTGACCTGGCCGCCCGCTTCTTCTTCTGGCGCCCCTTCGCCGGAACAGGAGCCGGCTCATCCTCCTCCTCCTCCTCCTCCTCCTCGGGTTCCTGCACGTCCTCGCCGTAGACGTAGCCGAGCTCGGCCTCCATGTCGCCGCTGAGATCCACTACCTCATCCTGGGTGGCGAACCCGGGAGAGGCGGCGGCCGCGGTCGATCCTGTCGCGATGATTCGTCCATGTCGGCCCCCGTGTCGTCGGCGTCGCCGAGGTGCGAGAAGGGCAGGGGTCCACGGTAGAGATGGGGCGTCGGCGTGGACGCATAGGAGGCGGGCGGCGAGTAGTTGTATGGAGGGTACTGCACGCCGATGAAGGCGGGTGAGGGCGTGCGCGTAGCAGGGTGGCCATGAGGGAAGGTCACGTTCGGGTTGAACCCACCGTGCGCGTCGCCGTCGGTGTAGCCGGGCGACGATGAACCCCATGGAGATCCGGCGCCTTGCTGTCCCCAGGGCGCGTACTGGGCGTGGTTAACGACGGGTGGATTCATCCCCGCCTGGTCAACCGATGAGGAAGACGCCGCCAAGCGCGCCGCGTTGTCACGGGCCTTCTTGGCGATGGCTCTGTTCCGCCTGTCGGCGGTGATTGCTTGCGCCGCTGGACTTCCACCCTTCACTCGGCGTTCGACATGCCCGGTGGCTTCGATGGCGGCGCCCTCGGCTTCCTCTGCTTCGGCTGGACCACGGCGCTAGTCGCGTTTGCCGCCGCGCGTGGCATGGTGTACTTTTGCGGCGGCATGGCGGCGACTGGAAGGCGAGTGGGAGGGGGTTTGGCGGGAGAAAGGGGGAGAATGGTGGGAGGAAGGCGAGCGAATGGGAGAGATGCGAGGGAAAAGCGTCAATAAACGGCGGGAAAATGCCCTCGGGTCGCTTCCAGGGCGGGCCGACGCGCCTTTTTCGCTTGCGCCGGCTCCCCAAGCGCCTCCCAGGGCGCCGGGTTCGGCCTGGATCCGTCGGCACTAGTTTTGGTCTGAGCCGGCGAAAAACGGCCTTCTGAGAGCGTGACTAGGGCCTTTTTTTGGCGCCGGCGCGGCAAAATCGCCTGGGGAGGCCCTGTTGGGGGCGCGGCTGAAGATGCCCTAAGGCACAGCTACGCCACCCGGGCAACACCAAACCCAGCAAACCGCACAACAACGTGCGTTTGAGAGGCGCCTACTCGGGCTCTTTTGCCACCCGACTATTCAGTTCCCCTGTCCGAGCTTATTTCTGGCTGCCGGGATGCCCCATTGCCCTCGCCCCATGTGTGTCACCTTTTTTTGAAAAGATTAAGCTTTACTAATTAGAAATAACAGTTACATCATCAATCAGGAGAGATACAATATCAATCATGGGCTCCTCAAACAAATCCCTAGTCACAGAGAAATTCGCTAGCCTAGCAATTTCATGATCAACTTTATTTGCTTCCCTATTACAATGTTCAAATCTAGTAATAGTAAATTCGCAAGACATAAAATAGCAATCATCGAACACTGCCGTCGCCGCTCCCGCCGATTGTCCTCCATTCTTCATCGTGTCAATCACTTCCGTATTATCAGAGTTAACAATAAGGCGGTTGCATCCTACCTTCTGTGCTAGGGTAAGGCCAAACCTCAGTGCCAATGCTTCTGCCGTTAGAACATCCGCACACCAGTCAAGTCGCCAACTTCCACTAACAATGAACCTTCCTTTGTCATCTCTCAGGACTGCCCCCGCCGTGCCTCTAAGAAAATCATGATCAAAAGAAGTATCAACGTTTAGCTTCACAAAATCCATAGGAGGTCTAAGCCATCCCCATTTCTTACTGATCGCCTTAGAGGAGTTTGCTTTAACACAATTTGCCGCTATAGCACGGGCCCCTATCGTAGATTGATATGCATCTTGAGACTTTCCTTTGTAAACCAGTTTACATCGATCCCACCATAAATACCAAGCTGTTATAATGATCAATTCACGTATATTCTGGAGTCCCAAAACAGATATTTCTTCCTCTGGCATAAGTAATAAAATTCAAGAACTGCCTCTCCCGCCCGGTCAACAACACATGCTCTATTGATCACCTCATACAAACCCAACTTATCCCAGACCTTTTTCGCCTTCTGACACAGAAACAAGATGTGTTTCGTGTCTTCTAGCCCATTTGAACATGTTGGGCAGATGGGAGGGACCTTCACATGTCTATTGACGAGCGTAACACGACATGGGAGTGTTCTATGCAATGTATGCCAGATGAAGATTTTTACCTTTGCCGGACAAGATAGCTTCCAGATCTTGCTCCAAACAGGATTAGCATTGGATCTACCCATACCATTCGTATATTGTAATTTTCTTCCATGTTGTTTGTTCCATTCCTCCCAATAAGCCGATTGAACAGTGAACAACCCATTTTTTGTGAAACTCCAAGCAATGAAATCCGTCATTTCATGTATCGGAAGAGGGATTGCTAGTACCCTTTGAGCATCAATTGGCCACAACGTTTGTCTCACCAAGTCTTCATCCCAATAACTCGTAATTGTGTCAATAAGATCAGAAACCTTTGACAAAAGTTGCCCCCTTCTAGGAGTAATTATTTTTCTATTTGCACAATTCGGGATCCATGCTTCTTCCCAAATATCAATTTTTTGTCCGTTTCCAACTTGCCAGATATAGCCATTCCTTAGAGAATTAACCCCCGCCATAATGCTTTGCCAGGTGAAAGAGGAACCCTTCTTTAGACTTGCCCTCATTAAATCGCCATCCGGGAAATATTTAGCTCTCAGGATTGTACCACATAACGATTCCGGATTATCAAGCAAACGCCACGCTTGCTTGGCTAGTAACGCCAAATTGAAACAATGTATATCTCGGAATCCCATTCCTCCTTGTTTTTTTGGGACACACATTTTCCATCATGCCATCCAATGCATCCTTTTCTGATTGTTCTCGTCACCCCACCAAAATTGCGACATCGCGTCAATGATTCCTTTACAATTTTTTTAGGAATTTTAAAGACGGACATAGCATAAGCTGGGATAGCTTGTACAACAGATTTAAGTAGAATTTCCTTTCCTCCCGCGGATAACAACTTCTCCTTCCATCCACTAATTTTTTTAATAATGCGATCAATTAGGAATTGGAAGCAATCACTTTTGTCCATGCCCACATTTGCAGGTAAACCCAAATATTTGTCATTGAGGGCTTCGGTCATAATATTTAATGTTGTGCAGATTTGCGCTCTATCTTCTACTTTTGTATTGGGACTAAAGAAAATACTAGATTTTTTAACACTCACCAATTGCCCTGAGGTAGCACAATAAGAGTCCAATACTGATTTTAACGCCTCCGCATTCATAGCAGTTGCTTTCATAAGGATCAAAGAATCGTCGGCAAATAAAAGGTTTGAAATTGATGGGGCATCTCTGCAGACCTTAACTCTAAAAATATTACCATTCTCCTCTGCATTAGCTAGTAGAGCGGTCAGCCCCTCCGTACATAACAAGAATAAGTATGGGGAGAGGGGGTCTCCCTGCCTCAGACCTCTAGTAGGTTTAAAGCTCTCAGTCTCTTCATTATTAAACTCAACCCGATACTTCACAGAAGATACACATTGCATAACTAAATCTACCCACTTCTCTTTGAAACCCAATTTTAGCATTATCTCCTTCAAAAAAGACCACTCTACTCGGTCATACGCTTTATGCATATCCAGTTTGATGGCACATATACCCTCTTTACCACTCCTTTTTTTATTGTGTGAAAACATTCGTAGGCCACTAAAATATTATTTGTGATCATTCTTCCTGGTACAAATGCACTCTGAGTTGTACTGATAACATCTGGAAGGATTAACTTCAGACGAGTCGCAATCATTTTTGAAATAACCTTATACACTATGTTGCACAAACTGATTGGTCTAAACTGAGTTACCTTTTCTGGGGAACCAGTCTTTGGGATCATTACAATTGTCGTATCATTCCACCCATTAGGTATAGTGCCAGTATTCACCGCCTAGAGTACCTCTTCAGTCAGATCATCCCCCAACATAGACCAAAATCTTTTGTAAAAAATGGCATGTAGTCCATCCGGACCCGACGCTTTTAAATCTCCTATATCAAATAGCGCCTTTCGAACCTCCTCAGCCGTATAAGGGACGAGGAGAGAAATATTCATTTCATCCGTCACTTTTCTTCTAACGAGGGATAAAACCTCCGGATTCGGTTGAGCAACTTGTGAAGTAAAAAGATTAGTGAAATACCCCGTAATATGGTTTTTCATCTCCGTATCTTGCAGCCAAACACCATTGTCATCCAGCAATTTTTTAATCTGATTTCTTTTTTTCCTAGTCGTCGCCGCATTATGGAAAAAAGAAGTGTTGCGATCACCATGTAAAAGCTAGTTTGCACGACCCCTTTGTAACCAGTAGATCTCCTCTTGCTCTAATAGGTTTTCAATAGTGACAAGAATCTCTTTTTGGCGTGCTTGGGATTCCGCGTTTATAGGACCCCTCTGTGGCTTTTCTAATTCTTTTTTTAATTTATTAATTCTTTTTTTCGGTCCTCTCAGAAAATCACGGTCCCAAATATGCAAATCCGCATTCACCGCTCGTGTACGCTCAGTGAGAGATGGTCCAATACCTTGTATCTTTTCTTTTTCCCACGCTGTACGTACAATTTCTTCAACTGTTTCTTGTTTGAGCCATCAGGCTTCAAATTGTTTCATTCGGCTTCTTGGTTGGTTAAAAATATTATCATCAAAATATTCTGTATCCAGAATGAGAGGGCGATGATCAGAATGTACATGTTCTTCATTTATAACTACAGATCTCGGGAACTTGTTTGCCCATTTCACATTACAAACCGCGCGGTCAAGCCTCTCCCTAATATCACCTCTCCTCAAAGTGAAAGGGTCCCCAATACATCCCATATCTTCCAACCCGCATTCTCCCAAACAATTACGAAAGTCTCTCATCATTGTATTAGGTCTCGCATTGCCTCCCTCTTTTTCCAAAGAAAGAAGAATTTCATTAAAATCGCCCAAAACCACCCAAGGGTGATCACCTTTATTGTGCAAGTTACGGATATCACCCCAAGATAAATTACTATCCCTCCAATTCGGATGACCATAAAAGCCCGTAAAACGCCATTGTACAACATTGTCATTCATAAAAAGAACATATATAAAATTAGCCGCCACATAGTTTAAAACAACTTTATTTATTTTGTGGTAAAACATAACGAGGCCACGGGCCCGACCATCACTCTCCATTACAAACATCGAATCAAAATCTAAAACACGATGAAGCTCATTTATTCAAATGAGACTCGGAAAGAAAAATTAAATCTGCCTTGGTCCGCCCTTGTAGATCCAAGAGCTCGCGAACTGCCGTGGGGGAGAGCATACCACGATGGTTCCACCCTACGATTTTCATTTGGCCCGGCGGACCTCCTCCTCGGAGGCCGGCGATGCGCCATCATCTCCAACCGATTCTCTCCTCTGGTGCACATATTCCTCTTCTTTCCCCTCTGTCTCCTTTGTTACATGTGTAGTGACCCTATCTCCATCTGTTACTGTTTCTACCCTACCCATGCACACTCTCTTAGAGGAAGCGTACATACCACCATACAACACACGCTCATAACTGTCCATGGTTTTTTCAAATGAGAACTCTACGTCACTGCCTGTTGGTGGGACTTCAAATGGGTTTCTTCTTTTTTTCCCAATATTATCCTACGTGCGTCCTCAGACCTCTCACTTCCTCCTTCCTTCTTTTCTTTCTTTCCCATACTCTTTGGCCTAACCTGCTTAGGCTTCTTCTTAGCACTAAAATTAAACATAGCCTCAGAATTTGCATTAGCAGCAGCAAGCTTAGCGGCCACCTCGTTTGGTGGAAAGGCGTGTAACCGGGGCAGCCCTTGGGTATGCCCGTGCGTCCCGAAACTCTTCATGTGTTTGGTCGACCTTTCTCGTCGGGCCTTGAGTACGGGTTGTTTGCCCCGCATTCATCAGGTGCAGACGTTTTCGAGTAATTCATGTGTGCCGGGTACGATCATGCTCCCGGACATCGATGTGTGCTTGGCCAGCCTCTCTCGCCACATCACGGAGCGCCTCAGTGACATCCTGTTGATGGCGACCATGGCCTGACAACTAGCTGGGTCAGAGTCTAGCGACGGCCGATCGTGAGGCTAGCTCTGTCGGAAGAGGAAGGGGAGGGTGGGGAGCGTGGGGTTCTTCTTCACTGGAGATTTTAGTGAGACTCACATATGGCTCCAACTGGTCATAATGATCAGACTTAACTGCTGAGATAACAGTGTTGACTTTTATGCCATGTGGACCTGATAAGCAGGCCCTCCCTATCATAAACCTGATCAAAACCATTTGATAATCAGTGCTTTCTAAAACGACAAACCAAATTTGCAGTAGTTTTTGGTAAATTTTAAAAAATAGACCATTTTTTGGAATCCTAGCCACAATACTGGTAGTTTTATGTTGTATACTCAGGTAGGGATCGGATGTGCATGTGTGTCGGCTGGGTTTTGTTGGGGCAGCGGGTAGAAGAATGTTTGTTGCTGCCGACGCACACAACTTGTCTGATGAAATGTGTGAAACGAGGAGAACAATTTTGAGGGGTGTGGCTGCGTGCGCGGAGTTTTTTTTAGACAAACTCTATTTTTCGCGAATACGCAAAGCTTGTGTGCGTCGGCAGGTAGGGGAGAAACAACATTCACTTACAAGAGAAAAAGGGAGGGCACCACATAAAGGGTGGGAAGAGCAGAGAGGGATACCGCAACACATCACAACACTTTGATAGCTCAAACTCCAGCCAAGAAGGCGAAGAGACAAGGTACAAGGCATCTAGACCGCGCCACGACCAACGCCAAGATCTTCTGTGGCACGACCACGACTCTATCACAGACTGAATCAACATACCTCCCACCTCAAGCACCTAGAGGATCAACAAGTGGGTTGCAGGACTTAGTCAGACTGGTGAGAGAAGCCATGGAGGAAGCACCACCGTCCATTGCACCCTAGAAGCCCACGCTTGAAGAGCAACTCTAACCCAGCACTAGTAGAATGCCCGTGCATTGCTACGGACAAATGATTGAAAATAAATTAAGAAGGCACCTATACGTTAGATACTTGACAAAACTTCACTTCTCCTTTTGGCAATAAAAACAATATCCAACGATTAGGAACATGCTACCATCTATTCATTTTCTCCCTCCTTTCCCATAATGGTTACTCCTCCATCATGCCCTACCCAAGCCTAATTTCCATCATCCATCCCCGTAACCCTAGGAACATGCTACCACCTATTCATTTTCTCCCTCCTTTCCCAAACAGTTACTCCTCCATCGTGCCCTACCCAAGCCTAATTTCCTTCCTCCATCCCCGCAACCCGCGGCTATCACCTCCCCCCTCCCCTCGACCTCCCACCACCGCCATGTCAGTTGCCGCCTCAGCCATCCTCAATGAACAACTTTGATGTCACCCCTCCCCCACCCGCACGCCCATGCACCTTCACTGGTTAAGTTTCAGACTCACTCCTGCTTGTACATGGCTCGGTCTCGCTGTGGTTGGCTCTCCTCATGTCATCCCCGTCTTCTGCCTCGTGCAAAGCAAAAAGTCAATGACACGGCAACAAAAATTCAGACACCTTGAGATTTAGCAAAACCGATAAAATCAAAGAAGTGGGCGATACTTGATTCATACACATACTTCACAACGCAAATTTATCATACATCAATCATATGTCAACAACTCATTCAAACAATCAATGAACAATTATTTGATATCACAATGATATAATTCCCGCTTCACCTGAAGGTCCAAAAGTGCAGTCTTCTCTACCGCTTTCTTTACAAAATCAATTATATTCAATGTTCCTAGAAAAAATGGAAGTGATTACACAAACCTATCAGTTACTCATGTTTGCATGCCTTGTCCTCTTTACCGCGAGAGTACTCCACCAAACATCGAGCTTCACAATAACCCCAATTATCATCCTCATTGAGTTTATCATCTTCCTCGACAACAATTGTGTAGATCTTCAAGTGCCAGACTTTAAAAATGACAATGAACCTGAGCATTGATGGAAAGGTAACAATTTTACACGATCACACTCTAGCCTTGGGCCACAACTTCACTTTCTTCCCATGCCACCTTCCTTGGTGTCTCCCTCCTTTCTCCCAGCTTTGTCACCTCCCTCCATCCTTCCTGATCCTCCCTTCTTTCACCTCCCTGTGTTGTATGTCCACCACTCTTGCAGCTCTGCTGGCACAATCAGCAAAAGACATGTCTTGAACTTGATTCCAACAACAAAAAACTGTTGGGTTGAATAAAAAATTAAACATTATTTTTACACTATATTTGAACAGGAAGAAAATGAAGTAGATTCAATTCACACATATGAGTGGGGGTTGCAACTGCACACAGTACCTACGCAAATGCCTAATGTGGACAACTGTCATTGTTCAAACACACTTATCAGTTACTCTTTGTACCTTTGCATTTACTCCTCAATCACCCTGCAACAAGACATGACATCATCTTCATTCACCTCACGTTAATATTTAGGTCAGAAAACATGAAGAACTTGAGACTTGGGAGTTGATGGAATCCATTGTCTTGCTCTACAAACTTTATTATTTCACCATATTTTCTTCTACATGTGCTCTTTCAAGAAGACACATGAAATAAGAGCCGCAACGGATGATGTAATGCCAGCTCTCGAAATAGTTTACCAAAATAGGTGTAATGCCAGCTCACGAAATTGTTTACCAAAATAATTCAAGTTCACTATCGTATTTAAATACAGTGAATTTCTTCTCATTTTGAATCATCTACTTCACTTCATCAGCAACTTGCTTTGCAGCCCGATCTAAAGAAAAGAAGAACTGAGTTCTCCAGCACATGTGCAATCTCTGGGACCTAAAAGTTTCAAATAATAGATAACAAGGGCTTCTAAAAAACCCAAATAAAAGGCACAAAAAATCATGAGAAATGGATTAGTAGCTAAAGGCCTCATCATTGCAAATTCATCATCCATATACATACATCAAATTGTACAATACTTGATGGTTGTCAATGGGAAAATAGTTCATCATTTTTGGATAAGTATCATGTCATTTGATTTGTACCTATTTCATAGGAGTTGATCATAAATGCCAAACTACCATCTGTTGTCATTTGTTGTGTTACTATTTCAGAATTGATCATATAAACAGTTGTTGGACGCCTATTTTTTAAAGGATCCACTGTAGTCATACAATAGATTATTGTTAGCTTGTGATTCACCAGATCAAAACCACAAGGTCAAGCTAAGTAAGCTCCTTGAAGACCCAACATGAACAGGGGGTTCAGGATTGTGACACCTACTTTGTCCCTATATAAGAAGTGAACCTATAAAATAGAGTTCATGAATTAACCTATGAAGATGAACAATCCTGAAATTTGATTATATGAACATTTATTTCTGAAACTCGATTGATGTCCATTGTGTTGCCTCCCTCTCTTCATATCTGACGCATGCTGATCAACTTCCAATCGACATACATTACTTGCACGTATCAACCAAAAGAGCAATGCACTACAGAGAACATGATGTATCACGATTTTGTAAAACAACAGCCATTAATGTGTAGCAACAATAGATCTCCCTAGAACTACCCTAACCTTGTGTATGCATGCATCCTGTTGATCTGTAATCACCTAGCTAAAATAAAAATCTAATCATTAGGGTCCAATCTAAAACCCAACAGGGAACATAGCAATTGCAAACAAAAGTCATTAGGACTTTAGGAGTCCATAGCTGTGAAATACAGGTTAGCGCAGCTACGTAGAGGAGTCGGGGCCTCTGCATCGGCTCCCAGCTATAGCAGTATATGCGACTTACCTTGTCTGGCTATGTATGTTTGTACTTTCAGTTGCGCGTGACGAAGATCCTCGTGCCAAGTGCATGGCCATATGGCCCATATCTTCTTTTGACTTGACCTCAGCCTCCATCACGCCAGCAAGTGTAATGCTTCCATTTGCAGTTTTGTCGAATCTGAATAGGCACTCTAGCAGGCGCTGCCACTTTTGCAACAGACCCATGATCATCAAGTAAATCAAATACTTCCTCCTTGAATATCTGATGCGAACAGCAACACAAACAAAATGGTAATAAGAAAAATATATATTCCAATTATTTAAGTAAAGATAACTGCTACCAGCTAGTGTACCTCGATGAAGGATACCCTAATTAAGAACTCTGTATGACGGTTCATCGCATCAGATTTCCTGAATATCGTCTCCATGAGAGGTGCAATTATTCCTCCACGATCAGCTTAACCAGTATAATTGGTACCCGTCGTATATGTCTTTCCGGATCCAGTCTAAATATTGTACGAGAAAAAGCCAAGTTAGAAGTTAAACATCCAAGAACTAATATTACTCTTAACACTATAACTATTCGTTGTTGCCTTGCTACTATCTATGTTCTAAGCTGAGATTTGGACATTAGGGATCCCATAACTAAACAAGCCATAATATGTTGTTTGAATTATTGGAAGCAAAGTGGTAAAAGAAATGATGTGAAAAAGTTAACGGTGCAAACTCATATGATTAAGCCATTCCTAAAAAGAAAGTTGACAGATGTCATGATTATTTTCTCGAGAATACAGACACCTTTGGTTTCGTTTCTATGAATGGGAGCCAGGGTAGCTCCCCTTTGATTGAAAAAAAAAGAATACAGAGACCTGATTTCATGGACCACCCTCGGATGGCAACAAACCAGATAAATAGGCGAATGAATGAATCAACTTCCAGAACATATCATGTCGACCCAAATCTATCATGTTCCTACCCATCTGGCAGTTGAATTTGTAATCCTGGGAGCGCATGTTGCCAAGACCACCAGAGGCAACCAAAGAAAATCATACCTGCGGCTCGCCCGGCATGACAGTGACGCAATCCATGCAGCCGAGGAGGAGCTTCGGCGTGACCCTGTCGCTCAACGGCTGCGATGCCATATCCGAGCTCTCCATCGGATCCCTAAACAAGAATTCGCAGAACCTATAAAGAAAAGGTGCAAGACCCAAAGTATAAGCCAAGGAAACAAGAAATCTGGGCATTCCAAGCCGGAAATATGAGAAATCCGGACATTTGGGTGAAGTTTTGAATTCGCCTCACCTCAGCTCCAGCGCCGGTGAGCACCCACACCGCATGATTGGTAAGGCAAAAAAATTTGTTGCAAAATTTGACATAAATAAGAAAATGTCTACTCTTTCATTCACAACTTGCACTTTATTTGAAAATCAACATGGTATAAGAAAAAACATGGTAAAGACAAAAACATATAGTAAACTTCATCCGATGGTCTATCACTATCTTTCGACGTCAGGTTTCTCATAATTTGTTGAATCCTTAGCACAACCTATACGAAACTGATGGAGGCCTCATCAAATCGATCATGATTAGTCCAAGATGAACGCAATCAAACCGCGATGGTAGCTCCTTCCTTTTTCGGTAAACTAACGATTTATGGAACATCAGAATAGTTGATAAATTTTTAGACACTCCCAATCACGAGTCCTTAATTCTGTATCATCGTGATGCTACCTCCAGCGAATAATGTAGTACAAATTGATTCTTTAAGATATTATCAAACCCATGACATGCACTTGATACAGGACGGCACTCACTCGTTCTTAATAAAGTCCATGCCCCCTCTAATCGAGCCCGCGCAGAGCAACCTTGACATGCTGGACTGGAGGTCTCTACACGTGCGACGATATGCTTAGTTAACCGATGCCTCCCTCTAACACGGGCACCAATTTAATGGAAACTTTTAGCTACAAAATTCTAAAATGCAATGGTGTAATGAGAGAAAACTTAAAAGCCTAACCTGGGATCAGCTAAATACTACACAAGTCAGTAAATTGCTTCCAGTACACAATCAGTAAATTAATACGTGCAACCAAAAAGAACTGATGTAATGGGATAAAACTATATAAATAACTTGGGATCAGCTAAATAGTCAAAATGTAGGATTCCAGAAATCCTAACAATACTATGAATTGGCAGTGGACTAACAGGAATGTAAGTGCAAACCTTTCTTTCTCTTTAAATTCTTGAGGATGGTAAAATTTTGTTACAAGCGTTCAAGATTCAGTTCTAACATTTTGGGGTTGCTAATGCATTGCAAGTAATCAATGTTTAACTACAATGTTATCCAAAGTTCATGTGAGTTGAGTGATATCTCATTTAGTTTTATGTCATACAAATAACGTGCAATTTTGAAATTATGTTTGTTGGAGCCCACATGTTGCAATCCCAATCTAATACAATTACAACAGAACCAATAGTGAAATGATGCAAAAGGATGTACCTGAGTACAGGGACTACCGTAGGTAAAGAAAAACCATTCTCTGACAAAACACAAAACTGATGGGAAATAAAAATCAAATCAAGCAGAACTGGGGACAATACTATCTGTTGTTTAACTAAAAAGTCATCAATATGTAGTTTTAGTAATACACTATTGATTAGTAGACAGAATATCACATTCAATCTTTCCACGTGCAGTTGCTAGCAACCTCTGTCGTTTAGCGAGGATGTGGTAGTTGTGGTGTTAGTAAACAAATTCAAAATGATAGTGCAACCTGGTCTCATGGCATTCCAGACGGCCTATTTAGATGAAGCAAGAGCAACCATGTCCTATAAAAGAAAGATATATCAGCTTCACAAATATACTACTGAAAATATACCAATTAAACATACACATCTCTCTATGGTTCTACCTTCTATATATTATTTATATATTTCTAGTTTTTTATATCAATTCTTTCACACAGAGTTACTACAAGGAGGCTTCATTCTACTGCTAGTAGATGTCTCTCTCTAAGCTATTTATATAGCCCTTTCAAAATGAATTGCTTAAAATGCCTATGGATGGACTTGAAGGTGGATGCATATCTGAAAAAAACATCATTTTTCAGAGGCCATACTGATAACGTATTCAATAGTTTTCCGAGTTATATTGAAAATGTGGCCGCCAACAAACAAAATTTCAAAATTGCATGTTATTTGTAAGCCATAAAACTAAATGAGATAGCACTCAAGTCACATGAAATTTGGATAACATTGCAGTTAAGCAATGATTACTTGCAATGGATTAGCAACCCCAAAATGTTAGAACTGAATCTTGAACACCTGTAACAAAATGTTACCATCCTCAAGAATTTAAAGAGAGAAAAAGGTTTGCGCTTACTTTTCTCTGCTTATGTGTTGTGTTGTTCTGTTTGTCCACTGCAAATGGAATATATTCGGTGCTTCAACATATTTCCTGGTAATATGGAAGAAAGAAATTTATTACAAATACCATCGATATGTCATTCAACTGCTGAAAAAATAGTATTATGTAATACAAAAGTATTAGAAGTGATGGAAGATGGATTCAAAAACACCAATGACATGCACTCGTATTTTTAAGTCTTCATACTATAGAGTTAACTACCTGCAAGTTATATGCGCATAAATAATCACAACACTTGGATAGCACCTACACATGGGATTAGATATTTAATTCACATAATCAGTTCTTCTGCTTCCATAAATTCAGAATTGCATAAAAAAGTATGTGTCTATCGAGTATAGATAAGGATTTGAATTGTTGACGCAGGGCCAATGGAGCCGTCCACTTGCCAAGTGCTTTTCTAGCATGGACGATGTGCACATGGTGCAAAGCTGGCTGAAGGAGTTGATAGATCAGATTCCGGCAAGACTCGCACATACTTAACTTTGGTTGCCCTTGCCTTGATTGATTCACACACTGGCAAGGTTGCACCCACAGAGGAAGACTCGATGGATTCTTGCCGGCTAGAAACAAACACAAGGCAGGTGGGAAAACAATATGTATATAGTGATTTTACCTCATAAATAGTTTGGTGGCTCCACTCCATAAGTATGGAATTCGTGATGTTGGCAACCTGAAACTAAAAGAGAAATAATGATCTCCTTCATAAATATCAGCAAAAGGAGAATGGGTTATTTGGGCGACCAATCAAAATCCTTGAAAGTTCAATACATCAGTTAGCAGCAAGTGTGTACCTGCAAAGCAATTCTTTCTCTGAGTCGCATGTAAATAGATTCGTAACATGGTGTATGTGTGGCAGATAGCACTATCAGATTCGTAATAAGACGCTGAACTATCCGAAAAATAAAAAGTCCCTGCAATGGCAGCTAGCACACACGCATCTTCCCATCCCATCCGCAGCATCATCTCTACCTGCACCCTCAAATCACTGAATGAGTTCCCAACTTGCATCCACATCCAAAAGCGAGTGCAGCAATCACTCTGCCATGTAAACACAGGAAACAAACATCATAGATTGACCGAGTAGCATCAAGATCAGATCAGGACAAGGAGAGCCCGTGTCAGGACCCTGACAATCAGCCCATACTACGTGCCTGTATAAGCAGTGGCGGATCCAGAAATTCAATATTGAGTGCTCTCTTTTTTTTGCACCCTAATAGTCAAGCCAATTGGTTCACAGCAATACGAATTTCACAATAGCAACAATATCTGAAAAGATTAAGAAAATTACAAAATAGAAGGAGAAAACTACAATATGTCATGGCTTAAGGACGAGATATGACAACATCATCATTCACTTGAAAAAAGAATTCCGTCCCAATTAATGTAATCAAGTTATGCATCAAATCTTCCTCCGTGAAATCCATAGAAAAAAGGTGTGCAAGCTTAACCAGGTGTCATCTACAACTTACAATTCAAAGATAATTCAAGACATGCTCTACTGCCTACAATTCAAAGATAATTATTATTTTTCCTGCTAATGAAATCAAGCAGATCCTCACTCAGTGTCATCTACACATTTTTCTCTCTGAATCTGAATAGCAGCTACACATTCAGTTGGGATTTCACAATGAATCTGAATAGCAGCTAGACATTCAGTTCACAGTATCATCGTTCACTCTGTCGTGGGCGTTCAACACAAAAGTGGCTGGTTTGCTGGTTTCTTGCCGGCTATTGGGCTGCTCTGAACTGAGCCTATAAGCTAGTATTTCTGTCATATAAAAAGTACATACCTATATACGAATTTTTGGCAAAAGAATTTGGATGTGCATCTGTACACCCATGTCCCATGGTGGATCCGCCCCTGCCTGTAAGGAAGCGAGTACTCGTCGGGGAGGAGAGGGGTACCTTCTGGAGAAGATTCACCTTGAGGAGATGGGGGATCAATGGAGAAGAGAGGCGTCGGGATGCACAGCCATCCCTGGTCGTGGCCGGCGAGGTCGTAGGGACAGGGCCGCACGGGCCTTTGTAGAGGAGGGGGGGGGGAGGGGGTAGAGGATTGGCGGATGGGGAAGGGAAGTACCAGGGGTGTGGTGCCGACTCGTTGGTCTCAGATCGCCGCCGGTCGCCGGTATCCGAGGGGCCGTCGCCGGCGGTGTCCTGGTGTTCCTGATCCGCGACATATCCGAGGCGCGACGGTGGCGGTGGCTTCCTGGTGATCTGCGACGGCAGCGACGGTCGCTGGCGTCTCCCTGGTTCGGCGGTGGCGGCTGCGTCCCGGGAGAGGAGGAGCAGCGGCTGCGGCGATCTCGTGCGTCTGCAATCACAGATCGTACGTCGAGGGGATCGAGAGGAGCAGGAGGCATTGCTCGTACGTGCGTGCGGTTTGTTTGGCTTTTTTTTCTGGTTTAATTTCGTAGGTTAACCTTTACTAGAAAAATTGTCATTACTCACTAATCCATACCTTTTGTTCTCATTGAATTTCACCTTCTATGTTTAATAAGCAAGTTACGAGCAAGACGATCTCATACTCTAAAAGGACTTTGGATTCCTGAATAACAAATATTTGCTCATCTTCTATTTTTACGTATGAATGAATCGATAACAAAATGCATAAATTTACTCTCAGTTCGATCAATGGGTTCAAATAACACTAATCATCTTTATTAAAAATTGCCCAATGGAGTCAGGAGGTGAATATGGGGGCCCAGAGAGATGGGGGGCGGTGTCACGGTGAGGTTCCGAATGAAGGCCTGAAGAAGCTCACTATCAAATGAAGCAAATTTGAGCATTATATCAACCACAAAAAATCATGCCAACTGTCCAAACTACAGTCACGATCTGAACACATGAAAGTAGTGTAGCAATATCTTCTTTGTACAAAATATCTCAGAAAAGTATACTCCATCTTCTATCTACAAAAAACATATGTTCTGAAAAAAAATCAGTAAAATATACATTATCTTCTAGTACAAATATCTTTCTCCTCTGAACAATCACACTGAACAAATTTAGGACCAGTTAGTCAGAAATGTTAGCAACAACATGAATAGTACACTTATCAACATCCACTAATTATCCTACAATTGAAATACAAAGAAAGGTCGATGAGAGAGAAGGTAGACCAGGAGATTAAGGAGCTCCAGGGGTGCGCGGGAGAGAGAGGTTACTTGGTCATACGCGGCCGCGCGACCAGCGACGGCAGCGAGCTTGGGCAGAGGCAGAGCGAAAGTGTACCTTGCCTATTGGCACACATAGAAAATGAGTTACATGGTTACATTTACTATCAGCAGGATGGTTCAGAATAAAGAAAGTCTGATGACATAGAAAGGTAATTAGGTTGTAGAGCAACCCCATTTTCACTGAACCGCAATGAAGTGCACTGAACAAATATTGTACGAGATTGTAGGACAAACCTCGATGCTCCAGTGTTAGACTCAGCCCAACAGTACTATTATCTTTTGACGAAAAACACCATTACTAATAACAGGCGGAAAAAACCGTTACTAATAACAGGCAGATGCATTCATGATGCAAAAATTAAAATCTACAATCATCATTTATTTTAGAAAAACAAAGTATCATATCTGTACTTCGGAGTTTCAAGCTCAGAACCTTCAAATTTCACGAATCAAATGTATAACTGACAATCAACAAAGTTATCGGATGACTGACAAGTCGGGATTTGGTAATTTTACCTCTTTGATCGAGCTATAAATAATCTCCATATGCACATTCTAATCAATCTGCATGCACACAAAATAATCCCAAATATCATCCACCCAACAAAAATCTGCAGTAAACAAAAACACTTCATCACCCTCACAAAAAAAGAACACTTCATCAGGAGAACAGTACCAACGTTTTCAGGTTGTTCTTACTTATAAGTTGGAAGGATTACTGATTCATTAAGCTAACATTAGTGTAGATTACTCTTTTCTCTTTGGTGATATCTCAGTTTCATAGTTTGGCTGCATGATGTGCCATGAAAGAAATGCATAAATGATTTAGAAATTATTAGTCGAGCGCATAAATCTTTAAAGAAGCAGCTGCAATTATCATCAATCCATGCTATTGGCTTGTTTATTGTAATTGCTGGTTTTGGAATACATGTGCATGAAAGGCATTGCTGGTTTTGGAATACGACATTATTCATTGACCTCTTCAGTTGGAAGTCCCGCTCTTACCAGATCCACACCATGACCATGCTCTGGAAGTCTCTCCGTTTACCCTCTTGGTATGACAAATCCTCTCAGCATGGGAAAGTGACCTAGTGGTAAATCTGAAACTGACATGCTGGGATATTAACAGCCACAGAGGAAAGCTCAGAGTCCAAATCTGTTGTCCTTAATGAAACGGTTGCTGAAAGTAAATCAGGTCGTGCCATTTTTTGAATGAACCTGGAACGGTTCCCTTAATGAAACAATTCCCTGGAATTTCCATTGGGTTGTGCCCAATACGCACACCCAGGGTTGACCTCCGGCGAAGGGGTGTTCCAGTGGTGGAGGCAGCAAGCTAACAAACATGCCCGTGCGTTGCAACAGGAGAAAGCAATAATTGATTGATCCTCTTTTTCATACATTAATTGGGAAACTGGAAATAACACTGAGATGGTTGGTAATGTGGATGGTGGTCATTTATCTAATTATTGGATTCCAAAACACGCGATCCAGGTGGGGCTCTAGCCCACCATTCATGATTCAGAAAAAGAAATCATCGTGATCCATTTTTTACAATACAATAAAATAGTTAAACCTCCCACATTCAGATTGTTGTATACAAACGCAGTGCACCTACTTGTAAAATTGATCAATGGAAGAGTTGATCTAAGAAAGCTTCATATGAAGGCAAGGCCGAGTAGGAATATACCTAGATCAGCAGCCCATTTTTTAGATGGTGTAGCTGGCAAGTCTGCAATGTAACTGGATCTACAGAGCTTCCCCAAATCACAGGTTCACCTACACTAAAATAAAGTCTCCACCTGTCAAAATCGCATGCCTAGTGCTGATAATTACTTCCTAACGGCAAAATGTAAGGCAATGGAAAGAAGTGTCAATATAAATACAATCGAATCAAGTACAAGAGCGCAGGCGTCTGAGACCTCACATTAGTGGCGCTCGTAGCCCTCAAACACCTCGCTCATGACTGCTTCCCTTGATCACCTCCATCTACTTTTCACATTCAGATTTCAGGCTATAGAAAATGGAGTGGAGGGGAGTAGATGTCACAGAAACATAACTGCTAGAAGAGAATAATATTTCCCTGCCTCTCAGTATACACACACATATACACAAGCAAGCAAACCGAACTACAAAATTGAAACAAAATCTGCAAAGTTTGTGAGGTATTAAATTGTGCCATGTTGCAATTCAGTGTTTACTCTGAAATTTCTGAAGTAAATAAAAATTCAGAGTTGGCAACATAGCTTCCAGAAGAATAATACCATTGAGGCAAAAGAACCCCACAAGAAAACATGCCCATAATTTTTATAATAGACAGTTCAACAACAGGAGATGTGATGAATGGCATACACCTTGTTCTTGGCAGTGCCGACGTTGCGCAACTGGTCGACGAGCTCAATTGGTATGTTATGGCCGGTGACATGTGTGATAGCTGAAATCTAGACATACTACTAGAACTTAAAAGAAACTCGAAATTTTTTGGGTTCATGCTGGAGTTCGCAGTGCTTGTAGTGCAAATGAACCACTTCTTGCCACCAAAGCTGACAATAGCAGTGATCTCCCGCATGGATTACTCACTGAGAACCACGTTGATGCCAAGCTGTCATGACCAGAATGCATTGCCTAAACTGAACCAAACCACACTCATCTTCGACTTGCCCTTGCAGCTCCTTGCTACATCAATTCATACAATCAGATTGCAACCTACACCTGCACAGAGTGAGACCTACCAGTCAAATACTCCACCTCCATAAATCTCTGCATGTAAACCTCAAACAAATTGACTCCATATACCAAACCCTGAGAACACGTCAAATTTAAATCAAAACAAGACCACAATCTGAACCGTCAAAAGCATAACCCTACTCCCCTAAATCTGCAGGACAACTTCTCAAAATCATGAACTCATGTGCTAATAAAGGAAGCCCAATTTTATTTTCGAACAAACCGACATAATGCTGGAAAGGAGACATGCTATCAACAAAAGCTATCATCACAAGCTTTATTCCATTTAGGATATACTAAGTGCATCCCCATTTTTTCTATTGAGATCAGTAGCAGCAAACAATAGCAGCTAAGCAATGGAGCCCTGTCCTCTATCATTTTCCCTATGTCCTAAATTCCCAATCATCCTCTCCTGCACCCAACACCAGCCACTCCACGTCTCCACCTGTTGTCTTACCCATGATGGGGCGCCAACCAGTCCACCCCTTCTTTCCCATGTTGCATCTCTCCTTTTCCCTGCTACTCTTCCTCCTTGGCGCAGGCCTCCTCCCTTCCCATCATAGTCCACTCGCATGCTAAGAACTTACATGGCATTTTTTCTGTAACTATTTTATGAGCTTACAAACAAAAGCACAAAAATGAGAAGGGAACAAAAATGAAAATGGCACATATATAAACTATTTGTGTTTGGAAGTATATCAATTCACAAATAAAAAATAGATCTGTTCATGGACTATTTGGCGTAGTAGCAGAATTTTGTTCAAAAAATGGACTTGTACAAATGGGAGAGATAGAGAGCAGATGGGGGTTGCTTGCCCTATCTTGGTGCAGCAGAGGCGTCATTCGAGGTGAGGAGGTGCTGCTGGCTAGGGTTTCTTCCTGCCCTTGACGGCGGCGACCGTGGTGGATGGGGAAATCCCATGGCCTACTCCATCTGCATCTACACCAGAGGATATAAAGAGAAGATGAGATGTAGGGGTGGAGGATCCCGGCCAAGAAGGAAGGAGGGACGAACCTGGGGCCGCCGGAGATACACCGGCGAAGCCCTACCCGAAACCCTAGCCACGGGGGTGGGGTTGCGAGCAGGCGGTAGACGCTCGGAGCGGAGAATCTAGCCGGAGGGGAGGGAGGCGCAGACGATGGGGAGCTCAGGGGCGTGCTGCGCGGCGCCGGAGCTCGCCGGAAGCGGCTGGCGTGGGTGGTGGCGGCGGCGAGGAATGTGTGGGCGAGAGGGAGAGGAGGCGAGCCCGTGCGTGTGGTCATGTCTGTTTTTTTCCTTTGCAAATCTGATCGGACGACGGGTTGAATACCACAAACAACAGGGACTCTTTGGCAAGAATGAAACGTTTTTTTCGGTAGTCACTTAAAAAGGGATCGCGGGTTGAATTCTCAGGAACGGAGGGACTTTTCTGCAAAAATGCACACGACGTAGACCAGAAGCAATCGCTGCTTTATTATTATTATTACTATTATTGTTATTATATATATTAAGCATGCACGTGCAACACACGTCTCAAACGTAAAACAGATGAATTCAAATAATATAAAAAAATAAACGTTTTTGAAAATATAAATCAAATGGATACACAATGTTTGATGTCGCTCAAATTGTATTTTCAAAAGCGAGACACAATAGTGGTTATGTTGCTGCATAGAGTAATAGCAGGAAAATATTCTTATTTAAATAAAATCAGCAATTATTTATTAATGCAGTAATATAGGTATGTAGTATAGTCTTCTCTTCGAGTGTAGCCAGGAAAAAAAAGTATAAACTGCCTTACGGTGCAATTATATTGTTCAAGATGCTTAATTCTCGAATCTTATTTTATTCTACTAATCTGCATAGCAAAATATATATTTGTACTAATTTGGATCAAATTATATATATTTTTTGGTTGTGTGGACTGCCAAAATTATATAGCTACCTACTATGGATAATAGAAAATAGAAGATGATATGTGACTACAACGACTTCTATATGAAATAAAGATGATTTACAAGAACTAATTGAAATGTAAAAGGGCTCAAAGAAATCCAATAATTATCATGATAGAAAATATTTATCTGGTTTTGTATGTGTTTATACGTTGGCAACCATACTAACTTACAATGATGTAAGACGCTTTGTACGTATAGAAACTGAAATGAGTTATGAAAAAAAATAAAGATAGAAGGAAAAGTATTCTAGATTATTTGTCAAGCTTAACCTTATCAAGCTTTCAGGTCAGCTTCTAAATTAAAAAAATTGATGAATCCTCAAATTAGAAAGAGCCAACAATTTGGAACATGCTACAAAACTGGTGAAGATAGAAAGCATTCATCTTTTTTTTCCTTGTCGTAAGGAGTAGCTTCAGCATACATTTGTAACAGTGTAATACCTGATCCGAAAAAAGTTGTTCATTATTATTATTGGAGGAAAAAGGTGCGCAGACAAAGAAAGAGAGGCGGTGCAAATAAAGCCTTAAACAACATGTCTTCAAGTTTGATGACTACAGATATGTTGGATCATTCGAAACTGCACAAGTATATAAGAATAAATATATATGCCAAAATAGCGAAAGGTATTTGGTTTCTCTGTCATGAAACAAAATAAATCCGACTGAGTACAATTTATATGATTTCTCTGTACCAATATACGGCAGCTGTATTAGGATAAATCATTTGAAGGATCTATTTATTAGAACTCAGCCGGATTAGTTTCTTCATTGGATCCTTCTGTATGATAAAATTCTCTTTATTTGAACGCGGTAGAGATTGTATAACTTTACAGAACAGCGAGACATATTCTCTAACAACAGTTACGGAGTCATGTGGCCCGTTTTAGATGTATAGAATCATGTAACTGAAATAGTAGTACATTTTCAATATCTTGCCTCCTACTGAATCTTACATAATTTACTAGATTGCTATGCAATTATGTTAAAGTGACGCGTGTAAAGTTTTCTCTAAGAATGAATCATATATTCTGATTTCCAACCTATCCCTGAAGATAGTGCCTAGGCAGGTGCAACCCGCCTTAATTCCAGGTAAAGCAACATCATACATAAAACACACACTGATCAAATAGCACAAATAAAGCAATTCTAATCAAGGGGGTGGCGTTACCTCTTGATACGGTCCAGTTTAATGCATATGGTGATACGAAGTAAAGCCCAAGGAAGCCGACATGAACATGCGAAGTAATTATGGGAAATAGACTCTGCATCTTGACTTCTTCAGTATCCCTCTTGATCCTACTTTGTAAGACAAGATTGTTGCATTTTTATGTATGTGCCATATATAATTACACATTTTCAGTACAACAATCGGCAACCTAAGATAATCCCAAATCTACAATTCTAGATTGCTTGAAGCCCCACGATTCTTATAATATGTAATGCACGTGCACCCACTGAACAGACACTTTGTCGGCGTGGGTGCTGCGAGCGGAGCTGAAGTCAACGCGGATGCCGATGGTTGCCGGAGAGCATGCCCTGGACGTGTATGGAGTCGTCACAGTAGCGACAGAAGAGCGGCTTCCCTCCAGGCAAAAGACGATGGCGGCGATAGCACGTGTGTTTCCGGAGGAAGACGAAGCTCCTCGCACTTCCCCCATCGTGGCTAGCGTGCATGATGGCGGCAGGCGGCTCGCGATTAGCTTCCTAATATGATGGATGTGTCCGAGATAAGTTTTTTAATAGGATGGATTTGTCCAAGATTAGTTTCCTAATAGGATGGATGCACTCTGATTTAGTTTCCTAGAATAGGATGCACATGTGATTATTAGTTTCCTAATTGCTCAGGCGTGGAGTTTCATATTTTCCTCCACGGTGGAGTATGATCAGTCAATGTAAATTGCTGAGTGCACACAGAAAATGGTTTAGGTTAAGGCTAACCATTAGATTGATTTTAGTGGGCCTAATCGTGCGGTGATATTGGATCTGTGTACGCTTTGTGGGGTGTGCTTAAAAAAGTTCTTGTTTGATTGTTTAATAGTAGTATAGATATAGATTAGGGAAAGATAGTTTTTTTAGGACGATTTTCTATCGATGAACCGTAGTGTTTCACAAGGGGCATCGTGGTAGTATACCGATTTTTTTGTCGGTCTTGAGGGTGGAAGGGGGGAATCCAGGGGGAGTGGGAGGTGGGATTGAGGACGAAAATTAACCGTCTCTGGTGGGACGAAAATTGATCGGCGGAGACTACCAACTGCTCCATTAGGAGTAGAGATAACTTCCAAAATATCCAATTCGACACTGAGCACAATGCGAGCAATCAAGACAACGTCTTCATGAAAGGGACGACATCGAGACGCCACCGCCATCTGGTTCGGTGAACCTGACCTAGGGCTTCCCCCATTACTCAAAAGGGGGACGAAGAGAGGACCATGGTGACACCTTCAAGAAGGGGACGGCATCCATGGGATTTCACCTCGGTCTATGACCGAACAGTCCCAATGGCAACCAGATCAATAAACGAAGATGTGGAACACTATCTCAAGCCGGAGCTACACCCGCGGGGAAGAGAGACGCACTAGTCACAAGGAAGGTGACACTAGGCGGCGCTGGATGCACTACCATGAGGCATGAGCAACAGCCACCGACACTACCAACTGGCCAGTAGTCGCAGACCAGATCTGGGCAGTGGAGGCCTAGGTCCGCCACGGACTACCACAGCCAGCCCAAGAACAGGCGGGTATGGTCGGGTTGAGCTGCTACCGCCGGGAGGATGGGGAGGTCAGAGGTTGAGGAGGGAGGGCGAGTGGACCGGATAAGGCAGATCCAGGGGGCGCCGCTCCGAGCAAATGTTGATGACGGTGGAGAGGGGAGGGGTGAGGCACCGCAGGAGGGTGCTGCCAGGGAAGCAGCTGCCCCGGATCTGCCACCAGGGCCACCCCGTCGACCGGTAGGCCACCGAGAGACGCGTCGCCAAACCTTCGAAGCGCTGGGCTCACAACCGCGAGGTGGCGCATGCCACGGGTCGGGAGACAAGGAGAGGCCCGCTGCCGCCGCCACGATCCTGGCTTTGCTTGCTGGTGGCCTCCGGTGGCAGCGAGGGGAGGAGCTTGAGTTGGGGTGCAGGTGGCGGCGCGCTCGGCGGAAGCCACCTGTGTCACCTAGGGTAGGCGACGCGGGGCCGACTCATTTTTGCTTCTAAATTCTTTCCACCTTGAGACAATCTCGTCAAGCTTTATTAACTCGTCCCAATATTTACATGAACGAATAAAAAGATCACCAAAATGGCCTAACTAAGCATGACGATTCATCCTTAAATGTAAAGTATGCTTCGCTAAATTGTGAGTCTAAAAAATTTGAACTCCTAAACTCATGGATGAAATTACAGATATTAAACAAACTACTATACTCTATGAGTTCATATGTGATAGCTTGGTAACTGGTTTTTTTTGAGAAAAATTCCGATCTACTCATCTTCAATCATGACAGTATAATGAACGTTACAAATAATAAAATTTACATCCAAATCCGTAGATCACCTAGCGACGACTTCAAGCACTAGAGCGCTGAAAGCACGCAACCGTCATCGTCCCTCCCTCGCCGGAGTTGGACAAAACTTATTGTAGTAAATGGTCAGGAAGTCGTCTTGCTAAGGCCCCATAGGACCGGCGCACAGGACAGCAACCGCCGTAATGAAGGATATCGTAGATCAGAAAATCTAAAGACAGACGAACGACAACCAGATCCACCGGACACACACCTCCACACCCCGACCGACAATGCTAGACGCACCACCAGGACAAGGCTAGACAGAGAACCTTATTTCATCTTTAGGGAGCCGTCATCGTCTCGTCTTTCTGAGCAGGACACAAAGCCTAACAAAACTCGAAAAATATATCAAAATAGAGCCCTTCCACCGGTAAAGTCCGGATGCACTGCGCCACATGGCCCTAAGGCCACCGAAGATAAGGCAGATCTATGCGGCACGTGAGCAATGTCGGAGCTAGAGAGGAAACGCTGGAGGGGCGAAAGGCAAATACAACAATCTTGAGGGGGCCAAAGACTATACATTTTCTAATTAAGAACTTTCATTGTATTTTTCTTCAGAATTTTTGTCAATGATGGGGGGGCATGGCCCCTGTAGGAGTACATGTAGCTCCGCCAGTGCACAGGAGGGAGAGGGACCCTAATCTCCTTTTTTCCTGAGGAGACGTGGCTGCATGTTTATATGGCGCATGCTTCGTAACTGGTCAATCTACATTTTACGATGTTGATGTCGTCCACGACCACCTTACAATCAGAATTCAGAGACAACAATAACACTGTGCAAATGAAGATCGTCAGTGAGAGCTAAATAGCCAAGGTCCGAACACGTACGTGAACATAAAGGGCAAATTACCTTGGCTATTCGAGAAGAAGAAAAAGCAGCGGCCACCATAGCACATCAGCCTACCAACCCTTCTATTTCTATTGGCTTTATTGTCCCCTTCATCCCTAAAAAAACCGTCCCCTCCTCGTCGTTGTCCCCTTCACCCCCTCATATAAAATTGCAATAATGATTACTGGTCTAGTTATCGATTGCCTAGGGACAAATAACTTTCTTGTGACAAAAAGCTCTCTACTAAAAGTAAATTAGTTGTTTCTTTATCTAAACAACCCCTAGTTTTTATTTACGGGCTCTTTATTATCTTGCAAACCTATCCTATCACACCTACAAAGACTTCTAGTTTCATACTTGTTCTAGATAAAGTAAACGTCAAGTGTGCGTAGAGTTGTATCGGTGGTCGATAGAACTTGAGGGAATATTTGTTCTACCTTTAGCTCCTTGTTGGGTTCGACACTCATATTTATCGAAGAAGGCTACAAACGACCTCCTACACTTGTGAGTTATCAGTAGCGCAGCAGCTCGCGCGCCATGCGCAGCGCAGCCTGCGTGTTCGCCGGCCCGCGGCAAGCATGGGAGGACGACGCCATGGCTGGAGTGGGCGATGGAGTGGCGGTGCGGCCGTCGCACCGCATGGAAGGTGGCAGTGACGAGTCCTGATGCTCATGGACGACATGATCGGTGGCGGCGTTGGCCGTAGTGGAAGCAGAGCGGCGCGGGGCGCCGATGCCCACGGGCGCCATCGTAGTGACGCGAGGGGCTCGACGCTCGGCACGGACCCGACGGGCGTCGACCATGGGGACGAAGGAGCGGGACGAAGTGGAACTTGACTGAAGATTTTGACACACCCCTACCTGGCGCGCCAAATGTCGGATTCAAGGCTCCGCTGACCCAAGAAGGTTCGAACTCTGGGGCGTGTGCAAAGATCTCAATCTCTCATGCCTCGAGCTTGTCGCCCCACAATCTAGCCTACCCGGATTCCGAGAGTGGGGAAGAAGATGGACATTGCAGTTTACCCAGGTTCGGGCCACCTTGCGGTGTAAAACCCTACTCTTGCTTTGTGGTGGATTGGCCTCACGAGGAGGTTTGAGGATGAACTAGTATAGTGGATGAGCTGCCTCGTGAGGGCTCAGGGGGTGAGAATGAGTCGACCAGGGTCCGATCCCCTCTACAGTGGGTGGCTAACATATATTTATATTGGCCTTAGTCCTCTTCCCTCAAAACTTAGGCGAGAAGGGATTCCACAACGACCAATTTGAAAGGGGACAAGTAGTGCATCTAATCCTGACGAAAGGTGGTCTTCGCCTGCAAAGCTTCTGATCGTGATGCAGCTGTGGGCTCGGTGATGACATCCGCCCGGCCGAGCTCGTGGTTTTGGTCTCATTGCACCGAGATGGAAACCTTTGGGAATTCCTAGGGAACCTGCGTCTGTCCTTGCCTCCTTAGCACCAAAGAGGAAACCGTTTCCTCTGCGCCCGCTAGCGCCCCCGGCCTTGGTCGTCATGGCTTGTGTCATCACAGCCTCGTGAGGCTGGGCACTTGCATATGAATCTCCGCTCCTCAGGAGGCCGCCTGGGGAGGCCTCTCCCTCTGGAGGTCTTGGTGGCATCCGCCTCGCGAGGCCAGGGGCCCTCGCAAGGGTCTTGTCTTGAAGGTCTTGCAGATGGGACGTACCAGACCGTTGAGGAAGCCACACTGTGGGCCGCATGCAAGCAAGTCTGGGCACCCTGGTTTTCAGAATGCCGACAGTTGTCGTTATGATCACCGTGTTACAGATAATGTTTGAGCAACCCCAAAGTCCACCGTACGGTAGGAAGTGACTATGATACTCTTATGATCCGAGGAACTTAAAACACATGCTAACACTCCTTGTTATAACAATTAATTTCCAACGATATTATCTCATACTAGTATAACAAAACAAGTTTGGGTCGATTCAATATGATCGTTTTCCTAACGTCATACTCTCAATGTTGTTTTAGGACTATCGTTACACTTAACGATATCCTAAGATTCGGAAAACATGATCTCCAACAACACTTGAGTCAGTCTTGAAGGCAAGACTAGGAACCTATTCTTTGCTGTTTATATTTCATACGTGCATATGAGTTTTCCATTGAATCACATTTTCCAGGATCATAACAGTTATAGCATGAGATATAAACTCTAAATTATAAAAATGGAAATATAATAATACAACACTATTGCCTCTAGGACATATTTCCAACATCGCCGTCATCGTCCCTCCCTCGTCAGAGCCGAACAAAACTTGTTATAGTAGATAGTCGGGGAGTCGTCGTGCTAAGACCCCATAGAACCGGCGCACAGAATAACAACCGCCGTTGATGAAGAATATCGTAGATCAGAAGGATCCAATCTGAAAACACACAAACATAGACGAACAACGATCAGATCTCAGCAGATCCACCAGAGACACACCTCCACACGCCGACTCGCGGTGCTGGATGCACCATCAGGACGAGGCAAGACAGGGAGAACCTTATTCCATCTTTAAAGAGCCATCGTCATCTTGTTTTTCTGAGCAGGACATAAACACTAACAAAACTCGAAAGAGCATAAAAATAACGAAGCCTTCCCGCCGACAAAGGCCGGGATCCACCGCACTGCATGTCCCTAAGTCGACGGGATTCACCGTGCCGCATGTCCCTAAGGCAACCGGGAATGAGGTGAAGGAACCCTAATCTCTTCTTTTCGGAGGAGGCGGCGACTATGTGTTAATATGCCGCATGCTTAGTAACTGGTCAATCTGCATTATACAATGCCTGATGTTGTTCATCATCACCTTACAATCAATCAGAAACAACGTGAATACTTTGCAATTAAGATCGTCAGCGGGAGCTAGAGCCTCCCGAATAGCCAAGGTCCGAACACGTACGTGAACATGAAGGGCAAATTAGCCACTCTGAAGATGCCCTGGCTATTCGAGAAGAAGAAAAAAGCAGCGGCCAGTCGGCCACCATAGCACATCAGCCTACCTACCCTTCTAGGCCTCTTTTGGTTCATAGGATAGGATTATCATAGGAATAGGAATCTTGTAGGAAATGAGATGACATGTATCTCAAATCCTATGAGTAGGAATAGGAAACAAGATATCATTTGGTTGACACCAAAGGAATTTTTCCATTGAGTCTAGACTCTTTTTTATTTTCTTATGAAATGTGAAAGATAGGAACCAATTCTATGTAGGAATAGGAATCCATTCCTATGAACCAAAGGACTCTAAAGTAAAAAAATCCTATAAGAATCCTATCCTCTAGAATTCTTATGAAATTCCTCTCAAACAAACAAAAGGAGGCTAGTATTTCTCTTGCCTTTATTCGTCCCCTCCATCCCTAAAAAAAAAAATCGTCCCCTCCTCGTCGTCGCTGCCGTCGCCGAGTGCGAACTCCGGCGTGTCCTCCCCTCTCCCTCTCTCTACCCCTCTCTGCTAATCTGAGTTCCTCGTCGAGAAGAGGAACCGAGGGGCGCGGCAGCGACTCCGCCCGTGATGGTCGCCCGCCGCGCTCTGTGGTGGACGCGGACATGCACAGCTCCTCCCTCTCCTCCGCCGCCGTCGCATATTCTTCCTCGTCTCCGTCACACCTCTCCCCAGCAGATGGCTTCCTCTGCGGTAATTATTAACCCGTCCGATCCACTTCTTCTTCCTCTTCTCCTTCGTGCTCCTGTGGGGAATTCCGTCGAGCACCACGCTTACCCGCGTGATTTGGTCCAGCAGTGAAGGAGGGGGTCGACGAGATGATCAAGCACGTCGCCAATGAGCCCTCCCTTGGGCTCTACTTCGTCCAGCAGCACGCCCAGGCATCCATGCCCATCCTCCTTGACGTCAAGGTCTGCTCTCCCTCTTAATTTGCTCTCTGTTCAGTGCCCATAACGATGATTGGCCTTTAAGCATGTTGCGTTGCGCATTGGCATTAGGATTTAGACCGGTTTGGATTGGACAGAAGTCACAGACTGGGCTTGTATTGATTAAGGGGATCAGGTTGGGCAAGATTGGTTTGGGGGTGCATGTACAGGATACCATGATGATACCATGGGATGGTCTCTCCACTGTAGTGCTCGATTTTAGTATGGTTCCTTTGTTAGGTATTACACAATTTGCATAATTCCTCAGGCATGCAGCAATCTTGAATGTTGTGCACATATAGGTTGAGGCGCTGAGCCAGTGATATTTTCCTTCAATATGTTTTGTTTGATGGAACAATGTCAAATTCATCACATTTTGCATGTGCAAGATGTAGCAGCATATGATACACACTTATGGAACTAGGAAGGTAATATGACGAGACTACTCTATGGCCGTTCTTCCCTTGGAATGCACTTCTAACATATGACTGACTCTTTCACTGGATTGGTCTGATGATCTTTAATGCATCCATAGATAAGCTCATTCCAGACTTTATAAGACCATTTAAGTTGCAGAGCCAACTAGCCACCTACGTGCTAGCCATTCCAGAGCCAATCCATACCAATTTCTGATTAGCACTGGCGGAGCCTGGTTTGGCGAAAGCCATCTTTAGCATTTAAATTGGGTGTTCTTTGTTTTCAGCAAGCTAGGTCCTACTGCTTTCAAGTTGCCAAAACATGGTATGACTTGGATATGCATGAAGCTTCATTCACCATTGCAATGGCTTATTTGGCATCACTGCTCAGGCCGTTACTTTTTCTTTTTAAATTCTAACATGTCCTTTTCCTTCTACTCCCTCCATTCGAAATTAATTGAAGTTCTAGGTTTGCCCGAAGTCAAATTTGTTTAAGTTTGACCAACTTTGTAGAAAATATGGTAATATCTACAACATCTAAGTGCAGAAGCGTATTTTGTAAAGAATCTAATGAAATTAATTTGGTGTTCCAGACATCGGTATATTTTCCAACAAACTTGGTCAAACTTACACAAATTTGACTTAGGATGATAAACCTAGAACTAAAATTAATTTGGAACGGAGGGAGTAGCACCATAAGTTTCAATACTGGCTGACATTTGCTAATTCTGAGTTGTTTAATGGCTTGATCTGTTCTTGTCAGAGGTTAGCACAAACCAAGCTGAGATTCTAACATGGCATTTCTGGTTTGCTCATCAGGGCAAGGTTACGGAAAAGACTCGTGAGATAACATTACACACTGAAGATATAGAGGATTCTATTTGTGCTGTGAGGTCCATGGCTGAGTTTGGACTTCCAATTGCTGATGATATGATCAAGGACATAAATAAATCTCTAAAGATAATGTCGAAGACCCAACCAAAGAAGGGGTAAGTATTTAGCAATCTTGAGGATTTCCTTCTGATTTTTGTCTGATTACCTTGTGGCATTGATGAAGGGGAGCCTTAGCGCAGTGGTAAAGCTGCTGCCTTGTGACCATGAGGTGACGGGTTCAAGTCCTGAAAACAGCCTCTTACAGAAATGTAGGGAAAGGCTGAGTACAATAGACCCAAAGTGGTCGGACCTTTCCCCGGACCCTGCGTAAGCGGGAGCTACATGCACCGGGCTGCCCTTTCACCTTGTGGCATTGATATGGTTTTGTTTTGTCACGATGTGGAGTCTCCTAGCAGGCTAGCATTTGCTGCATTCATCCCATCTGTAGAGTATTAATCTTCATTCCTTTTCTTTTAGGAGCAGTCAATCTTTATGTATTATGTGTAGCATAAAGTCGACCAACCTACACCCTGTTTTTGTTTGTGCTTCCCAGTAAGGTAGAGAACTCAAATATTAGGCTTCTGCCCAATGAACCACTCAGGAATCTCGGCTCGATAGTTTATCATATTATTCTGTGCACAAAGGCCATCCTCTTACATTTTTGTAGAGGAAACCATCCTCTTTAGTTGGTTCTGAGAAGAGAATTATTGTGTCCAGGTTAATCCAGAACCCTATTTGGGGGTTCCAATCAGACAAAAGCTCGGAAGCATGGAACGATTTGGACGCAACTAATGGTGGAAGTAGCAAGAACTATTTGTCTTCCATGTTGAACACCGCAAAGCAGAAGGCATCGAGTCTGAGATGGCCGCAGACTGATTTCGCTATGAATGATGGCGTTAGTGAGAAGTCAGTGTCATCTACAGCTCAAGAGTCATCACAAGCCGGAGGACATGGTGCGTCAACACCCTCGGATGTTGAAAGGGACGAAGTCTCCATTTCAAGCCGTCTGTTGGAAAATAAAAATGCAGCGGCTATGAATCAGGGCCTATCTGCTTCTGATATCTCCCACACGGCGGAGAGCTACAACAAGTTCAAAGAAGAACAGGAACTAAAACTGCAAGAGTGGCTCAGGGAGTCGAAAGAAGCTGAAGATAATAGAGGTTGAGACTGTTGTGACAGCTCCGGTGTTTCCGCCTCTGTCGGAGCACGTCAGAAATGAAAAACATGTCCAAATCTTCGTATATCTTTATGACTGCAGATCTTTTTGTATCGATGATGAGTGTACAGGTGCCGCGTCTCTGTAAACATTCATGTTCACTTTGCAGCTGTTACATTGATATCCACAAGGCAGAGATAGGTCTCTCAAGTGTATTGTTGTATAACAGCCTGAACTACAGCACAACATGTTTGTTATTGTACTTGGGAGCTTGGAAGTGGTTTATATGCATGCACTGATTTGCCATATCGGTGGCCGTCCAATCTTGCGCGGAGATTCATGACGAGCTTGCTTCGGTTGTTGTGGGTTTTGGGTTTTAACCCGTCAGAGAAGAGATAGGAAGCCGAGCCTGTAGCAGTGAAATCGCGGAGAAGAGGGGAAAGTGTTGGCGTCCCAAGCAGCAGCGAGGGAAAAGGTGTTGGCCTGGGACGTGCATCAGCAGTCGACACAGGTGATGGAATTCTTCTTCCGGCGCGAGTTGGCTTTAAGATGGAAAAATAGACCCCTATAATCTTGCCTCCATCTCATGAACCGCAGCCAGTTGTCATGGGCTTGCCAAGTTACTTTTTTTTTGATAATGATGGATTTTATTGACTCAAAATGAAGCACCAATGCGATACAAAAGCGTACATTCGACCTCTGCATGATTAAGATGCGCATGGTCAACACCAACGCGCACGCACACACACGAAGAATCACTATGGTTAGGAGCAAAGTAATACAAGATCATTGTTTCAAAGTTTTTTTTATCGCGGATGATGTTGTTGTAGTTCATCGATCATTCTTTCAAAGTTTTCTTTTTCTTTTGCCACTGCCCTGTCATCTCCTCTCCTCTCCTGCATGTTATGTCCTTATGAATTCCAATCCAATCGTTGATTTGTTGTTAGCTTGCCGCCGACAGGAGACTTGCCACTAGTAGAAAAAGGGGCTATGGTCCAGGCCGCCTCAGCCCATTAGTCCCGGTTCAGTCTTGAACCGGGACCAATGTGGGCATTGGTCCCGGTTCGTGAGCCCAGGGGGCCGGCCGGGCCACGTGGGCCATTGGTCCCGATTTGTATGGACCTTTTGGTCCCGGTTGGTGGGATGAACCGGGACCAAAGGGCCTCCCTCCTGGCCCACCATCATTGGTCCCGGTTGGTGGCATGAACCGGGACCAAAGGCTCCCACAAACCGGGACCAATGAATTGCCTATATATACCCCCTCGCGCAAGAGCAGAGCACAGTGCTCTGTTTTTTCTGGCCGAGGGGGAGAGGCCTTTGTGGTGCTCTAGCTCACCTCCTATGCACATGAGGTGTTCGATGGAATGCCCGAGCCACACTACTTAAGCTTTCTTCTCTCGAAGCTCGACCTCCAAGCTCCATTTTCCTCGAGATTTGTCTAGATTTAGCGGTCCGTCACGCCCCGTCCCCGTCTTCACCGCCGTTGATCACCCGCGCCGATCTCATCACCGACACCACCGTGGTGAGCCTCTTGTTCTTATCTTCTTTCTAAAAGGAAAAATATTCTTACTTGTATGTTTAGATAGATACTTGTATCATTTTCTTACATTTATTATTGCATCTTATATAGTGCGATGGTTTTGGTATCCGCCCCCGTCGGCCCTCGTCATGTCTATAATTCGGATGTGGTATGTATATTATCTTTATAACTATTGATTCATTTATTGTTTATGAAAATTATGCCGACCAACGTGACATAGATTTTATTTATCTAGGATGTATGTGAATCGGAAATGCCAATCGACCCTATTGTCGAGAGGTTAAATTTAGTTGAAGAAGAAAACAATTTGTTGAAGGAAAAAATAAAAAAAAATTGAGGAGGAGAAGATGATATTGGAGTTGCATGTTGCGGATGTCGTCGATGATCACAAGATCAAGATGGATGCAATGCGCTTGAAGATTAGAAAGATTAAAAAATATGCCATTCATACCGAGGCTTGGTATCATTATGCCGTTGGATCAATTGTTATCTTGGTTGCGATTATGATCGCATTTGTTTTCGCATTGAAATGTTTTACATAGTTTCAATGTATGGTTTAATTAATTAGATGCTCTGGAGAGCTATATGTTGTTAGATGAGAACTATGTATGTACTTTGGTTTTAATGTGATGATGAACGTCTATTAATTTGGACACTTAATTATATATAATGCACGCAGATGAACCGGCAATGGATGTACGGTGACAGACACACCCGCGAGTACATTAAGGGCGTGCATGAGTTTCTCGATGCGGCTGAGGCAAACAAGCAGAATGGTTTTATGTGTTGTCCATGCAATGAATGTGGGAATACGAGGTCTTACTCTAACCGGAAAATCCTTCACTCCCACCTGCTTTACAAGGGTTTCATGCCACACTATAATGTTTGGACGAGGCACGGAGAAATAGGGGTTATGATGGAAGACGGCGAAGAAGAAGAGTACGATGACAACTATGTGCCCCCTGAATACGGTGATGCTGCAACGGGGGGAGCTGGTGAAGATCAAGAGGAACCAGACGATGTGCCCAATGATGCTGCCACGGGTGAAGCTGCTGAAGATCAAGAGGAACCAGACGATGTGCCCGATGATGATGATCTCCGCCGGGTCATTGTCGATGCAAGGACGCAATGCATTAGTCAAAAGGAGAAGCTGAAGTTCGATCGCATGTTAGAGGATCACAAAAAAGGGTTATACCCCAATTGCGAAGATGGCAACACAAAGCTCGGTACCGTACTGGAATTGCTGCAGTGGAAGGCAGAGAATGCTGTGGCTGACAAAGGATTTGAGAAGCTACTGAAAATATTGAAGAAGAAGCTTCCAAAGGATAACGAATTGCCCGACAGTACATACGCAGCAAAGAAGGTCGTATGCCCTCTAGGATTGGAGGTGGAGAAGATACATGCATGCCCTAATGACTGCATCCTCTACCGCGGTGCATACAAGGATCTGAACGCATGCCCGGTATGCGGTGCGCTGCGGTATAAGATCAGACGAGATGACCCTGGTGATGTTGACGGCGAGCCCCTCAGGAAGAGGGTCCCTGCAAAGGTGATGTGGTATGCTCCTATAATACCACGGTTGAAACGTCTGTTCAGAAACGAAGAGCATGCCAAGTTGATGCGATGGCACAGTGAGAACCGAAAGAAAGATGGGAAGTTGAGATCACCCGCTGACGGGTCGCAGTGGAGAAAAATCGAGAGAAAGTACTGGGATGAGTTTGCAAAGGACCCAAGGAATGTATGGTTTGCTTTAAGCGCGGATGGCATTAATCTTTTCGGGGAGCAGAGCAGTAATCACAGCACCTGGCCCGTGACTCGATGTATGTATAACCTTCCTCCTTGGATGTGCATGAAGCGAAAGTTCATTATGATGCCAGTTCTCATCCAAGGCCCTAAGCAACCCGGCAACGAAATTGATGTGTACCTAAGGCCATTAGTTGAACAACTTTTACAGCTGTGGAATGGAGACGGTGTACGTACGTGGGATGAGCACAGACAGGAGGAATTTAACCTTAAGGCGTTGCTGTTCGTGACCATCAACGATTGGCCCGCTCTCAGTAACCTTTCAGGACAGACAAACAAAGGATACCATGCATGCACGCACTGTTTAGATGACACTGAAAGTATATACCTGGACAAATGCAGGAAGAATGTGTACCTGGGCCATCGTCGATTTTTTCCGACCAACCATCAATGTCGAAAGAAAGGCAAGCATTTCAAAGGCGAGGCAGATCACCGGAAGAAGCCCGCCATGCGCACCGGTGATCACGTGCTTGCTATGGTCAATGGATCTGAAAAATCTTGGGTACACTGACGAATCGTTCGTCCTAGCCAATGATGTGGCACAGGTTATCTATGTGAAGGACATGTCTACCAAACCGAGAAAAAGAAAAGATAAGGAAGCGAATACATCATACGATGAGCCAAAGCGCCACATAGTTCTTTCAGGAAAAAGGGACATCCTGGGAGTGGACGGCAAGACAGACATGTCTGAAGATTATGAAAAGTTTCATGAAATTCCTCCCTTCAATGTCAAGGCTGACCCAAGCACCCTGATAAACAATGAAGATTATCCATGGTTACGGCGCAATAAGCAAATGACACAAGCGAAGAAAAAGTGAAGACTTTCTCCCGCAACTATTATGATGATACCATGCCAACTTTGTAACAGATGATCTTTCGTCCGAAACTCTAATACTTCGAAAGAGATTGTTCGTTTTGTACACGAAGTGCATCCAGTTTTTTCCGTAACCATCTCAACTTTGTTGCACATGCTATGTGGGTGAAATGATGATACCATGCCAACTTTCAACCTTTTCGGAGTTCATTTGAAATGCTTTTCAATTTCAGGGTCTTATAGCTCAAAAAAATCAATATATCCATGAAAAATAACAAATGAAGTCAGAAAGGGTTGAAAATTGATGATGTGTCTTTAAATGGTGCATTTTGAACACAGAAAAAATATGGAGTTCAAATAAGTTCAAGAAAATGAAATCCCTTTGTAACAGATGATCTTTCGTCCGAAACCCTGATACTTCGAAAAAGATTGTCCGTTTTGTACACGAAGTGCATCCAGTTTTTGCCGTAACCATCTCAACTTTATTGCACATGCTATGTGGGTGAAATGATAATACCATGCCAACTTTCAACCTTTTCGGAGTCCATTTGAAATGCTTTTCAATTTCAGGGTCTTGTAGCTCAAAAAAATCAATAAATGCATGAAAAATAACAAATGAAGTCAGAAAGGGTTGAAAATTGATGATGTGTCTTTGAATGGTGCATTTTGAACACAGAAAAAATATGGAGTTCAAATAAGTTCAAGAAAATGAAATCCCTTTGTAACAGATGATCTTTCGTCCGAAACCCTGATACTTCGAAAGAGATTGTCCGTTTTGTACACGAAGTGCATCCAGTTTTTGCCGTAACCATCTCAACTTTGTTGCACATGCTATGTGGGTGAAATGATGATACCATGCCAACTTTCAACCTTTTTGGAGTTCATTTGAAATGCTTTTCAATTTCAGGGTCTTATAGCTAAAAAAAATCAATAAATGCATGAAAAATAACAAATGAAGTCAGAAAGGGTTGAAAATTGATGATGTGTTTTTGAATGGTGCATTTTGAACACAGAAAAAATATGGAGTTCAAATAAGTTCAAGAAAATGAAATCCCTTTGTAACAGATGATCTAACTTCATAGTAAAGTTATTCATAAACTAGCGATTCACATACATTTTAAAACTATAAGTATTTAGTACAAATAAAAAAATAAAAAGCAAAAAATAAAACAAAATAAGAAAACAAAAAAAATTAAATTATAAGTAAAATAAAACTATAAGTATCACTAAAAAACTGTAAGTAATTAAACTAAAATAAAACTATAATATTCTTCAAATTTTTAAAAATTCAAATTTAAACTATTTAAAATTTAAAACTAATGGCACTAACAGAAAGTTTATAATTTTTGTGACCTAAAAGCAAAAATAAATCACTAAAAAACTGTAAGTATTTAGTTTTAAGTAGAAATAAAAAATAAATAGAAAAAAATTCTAATTTTATAGTAAAGTTATTCATAAACTAGTGATTCACACAAATTTTTAAAAATTCAAATTTAAACTATTTAAAATTTAAAACTAATGGCACTAATAGAAAGTTTATAATTTTTGTGACCTAAAAGCAAAAAATAAAAAACCAAAAAAATGTAGAAATAAAAAAGAAAAAAGAAAAAAAATGCCACCTACTGGGCCTCCACGGCCTGAATACGACTAGAAACCCTACATGGGCCAGGATTCAGGCCCGCAGAAGGCCCAATAGGCCCACAGGCAAACCAGTGTCAAATTAGGCCCATAGGCCTTCAGTTCGGAGGAGTTCAGGAGGGAGGAGGCAGCAAACCTTATAAACTGGTCTCGGGCGCTCTCAACTAGCGATGTGGGACTAAACTTTTGGACCCGGGGCGCACAAGGGCATTGGTCCCGGTTGGTGGCACCAACCGGGACTAAAGGGGGGCATTGGTCACGGTTACGAACCGTGACCAATGCCCCCCTTTAGTCCCGGTTGGTGCCACCAACCGGGACCAAAGGCCGCCGCTTCCCGCCCTCTGGGCTGCCGAAAATTGGCCTTTGGTCTCGGTTCGTGGCACCAACCAGGACTAATGCCAACCTTTAGTCCCGGTTGCTGCCACGAACCGGGACTAAAGCCTCTGCTATATAAGGCCACACTTTGGAATTTTTCATTCTCATCTTGCAGTTGCCCCGACGCCGCCCGCCCCCATCGTCGCCGTCGCCCGCGCCCATCGTCGCCGTCGCCCGCGCCCATCGTCGCCGTCGCCCGCGCCGCGCGCCGCCCCGACCCGCCCCCGTCGCCGTCGCCCTCGTCCCTGCCCCGACGCCGCCCGCCCCCATCGTCGCCGTTTCCCGCGCCCATCGTCGCCATCGCCCGCGCCGCGCGCCGCCCCGCCGTCGCCGTCGCCGTTGCCCGCCCGCCCCCATCGTCGCCGTCTGCCGCGCCCATCGTCGCCGTCGCCCGCGCCGCGCGCCGCCCCGCCGTTGCCGTCGCCCGCCCGCCCCCATCGTCGCCGTCGTCGTCGCCCGCCCGCCCCCATCGTCGCCGTCGCTGTCGCTCGCGTCGCCGTCGCTCGCGTCATCGTCGCCGTCGCCCGACTCCGCGGTCCTCCTCTGGTCCGGCCGCGGCGCCCTAGCTAGCTTTTTTTTTTTCTGTTATATGCTTTTTTTTCTGTTATATGCTTTTTTCTGTTATATGCTTTTTTTCATGTATATATGCTAGAAAAATTAGGATTTTTTTCTGTTCATAGATTTTTTTTCATATATATGCTTGTTTTTTATATATATGTATATATATGTTCATGTATATATGCAAAAAATAGTTCTTTAGAAAAATTAGGATTTTTTTCTGTTCATAGATTTTTTGGGTGATATTAATTATTGTAAATATGAAAATGTTTGTATATTCATATGAACAAATGAATTAGAAGAGGGAGAAGAAGAGGGGGTCGAGAGGGGGTCTAGGGTCGCCGAGGGGTCGAGGGTCGTCGAACATGAGAGGAAGAAGAGGATAAAAAAGAAGAGGAATAAGAAAAGAAAAAAGAGGAGAAGAAAGAATAGAGGAGATCTTCTCCTCTATTCTTTCTTCTCCTCTTTTTTTTCTTCTTCTTCCTCTTTTTTTTATCGGGAACGAGGGTCGTCGAGGGTCGCCGAGCGGTAGAGGAAGAAGAGGATAAAATAGAAGAGGAAGAAAAAAAAGAGGGGTCGACGGTCGCCTAGGGGTCGAGGGTCGAGAGGGGGTCTAGCTAGGGTCGCCGAGAGGGGAGAGGAAGACGAGGAGAAATAAATAAGAAGAAGAAAAAAGAAGAAAAAAAAGAGGAGAAGAAGAAAGGAATAGAGGAGAAAAGAGAAAAATAGAATATATTCTATTTTTCTCTTTTCTCCTCTATTCCTTTCTTCTTCTCCTCTTTTTTTTCTTCTTTTTTTTCTTCGACACGTGGGGAGGGGGGGGGGGTCGAGAACGCCGGACATTCATGAGAGAGGCGAGGAAAGAATAGAGGAGACTTCTCCTCTATTCTTTCTTCTCTTTTTTTTTCTTCTTCTTCTTCCTCTTTATTTTATCGGGAACGAGGGTCGTCGAGAGGGCCGCCGAGTGGTAGAGGAGAAACCCTAAATAGAAAGTATCGTCGGTGTGAGATACATGTACCGTCGGTGTCGGACACTAAATCCACATCCCACAAGTGGCGCGGGTTTCGACGCCCACGTCACTTGTGGGACGTGGATGTAGTGTCCGACACCGAAGGCCACATGTATCTCACACCCACGATACTTGCTAGCTATTTAGGGTTTCCTCTACCGAAAAGAAGAGGAGAAATAAATAATAAGAAGAAAACAGAAGAAAAAGAAGAGGAGAAGAAGAAAGGAATAGTGGAGAAGAAGAGAAAATAGAATATTCTATTTTCTCTTCTTCTCCACTATTCCTTTCTTCTTCTCCTCTTTTGTTTCTTCTTTTTTTCTTCGATCTTCTCCTCTAGCTATTCCTTTCTTCTTCTCCTCTATTGGTCGAGGGTCGGGAACTAGGGTAGAGGGTCGAGGGTCGTTAAGGGGTCAAGGGTCGAGGGTTTCAGGGTCGTTGAGGGTTCGAGGGGTCAAGAATCGCCGAGGGGTCGAGAGAGGTTTCCTAGTGTCAAAGTATTGAAGAAATCCATGCCTTCATCATTAGCCGGAAGTAACCAGGGCATGTTGGTACGAAGTTCTGCAAAGTTGTTCTGGAATGGAGTCCCGGATAGAATAATCCACCTTTTGGTACGAATTCAGCAAAGGCCTTCCAAATAGCGATATTCGGAAGGCTCTTGCTGAACTTTGTACCAAAAAGCGAATTATCCTATCTGGGACTCCGTTCCAGAACAACTTTGAAGAGCTTCCTACCATCATGCACATGTTACTTTCGCCTAATGATGAAGACATGGTTTTGTTGAATCCTTTGACACTAGGCAACCTCCCGACTCCAAGGCGATCCTCTCGAACATGAGAGGAAGAAGAGGATAAAAAAAGAAGAGGAAGAAGAAGAAAAAAAGAGGAGAAGAAAGAATAGAGGAGAAGAACTCCTCTATTCTTTCTTCTCCTCTTTTTTCTTCTTCTTCCTCTTTTTTTATCGGGAACGAGGGTCATCGAGGGACATATATAGATGTAGTGTCGTTGTTGTCGATATATACCCCCTCCCGATAGCTTACTATGATTAGGTAGCTAGTTCTACGTTTGGCACTAATATATCCATCTGTCATGTTTGAATAATAATTGCCATGTTGTAAATATTTGTAGAAACTATGGACACCGCCCTAGACGAAGCAAGAAAAGAAGCGTTGTTGAGGGAGATAATCGCAGAAGGAAGTGATGCCGTCTCGTACTATCTCAACGATATCTTCGATGGTCCGGAAGGAGAGGGTGAACAAGCTGGCTACGGTGACCTAATGCCAGTGCAAGAAGAAGAACATGAGGACGGCGCCGGTGACCCAATGCCGGTGCAAGAAGGAGAAAGTGATGACGGCTCCGGTGACCGAACCGAGTCTGGCCAGGTATATATATTAGTTAAGCCTATGCTGACTAGCTGATTGATGCATTCATTGTTTTGGTATGTACACATATTAATTAAGTCTTTGTTCTTTTTTCTAGCCCTCCGGATCGAGCACAACTTCGGTAAAGAGACGAGGCCCGAAGAAAAAGTTGAGCTCGGATGAAAAGCTTGAGATCACAGCAATCACGCCCGACGGCCAACCTATTGAACCCCTCCAGACAAAGAGGGCATTTGTTGCTCAGTGCGGGGTTCTGGTTAGGGACAAGATCCCGATAAGCATCCAGCAATGGTTTAAGCCGACTAAAGAAGACCCTGAGGTGTCTTATGTCAATGATATGCAGAAAAATGATCTTTGGACTGAGCTGAAGTCAAATTTCACCCTACCGCCAGAGGATAATCCAGAGAACCCAATTAAAGAGAAATTAATCAAGTCTTTTGCTCTGAAGAGGATGGCAGATCTATTCAGGAGGTGGAAGAAAGAGCTCAATAGGTTTGTCGATAAAAAAGAGACACCAGAATTCAAGGGCAGATATGAGAAGATCAAAGATCACTGGCCCGCATTTGTGGCCTACAAGACATCGGAAAAGAGTAAGAAGATGTCGGCGACAAACAAGCAGAATGCCGCGAAGAAGAAGCTTCACCATCGCACGGGGTCAGGTGGCTACCTCGTAGCCCGGCCTAAGTGGTCCAAGGTTGAGAATGATCTGCTTCATAAAGGGATCAGACCAGAGACATATAACTGGCCAGACCGTTGCCGGACTTGGTTCTTCGGGGCTGGCGGAACCTTGGACCCTGAAACAGGGGGATGCATTTGGACGAACGAACAAATGGACATACCAGTCAGTAGGCTTAAGCACTATATCGACGCAGCGCAGGAAGGGACGTTCTTTCCAGACAGAGAGCACGACGAGCTCACAATGGCCCTCGGGAATCCTGAGCACCCTGGACGGACACGAGGCACGCCAGGCTCCGTTCCATGGAATGTTGAGTTTCCGGACGCAGGCGGTTACAAATCCCATGAGAGGAGGAAAAAAGTGCAGCAGACCGAACTGCAGGCGCTGCACGCAAGGGTACAAGCGATAGAGGAACGAGAAGCAAATCGCAGCAAACGTACTGCCGAAGCCTCCCCCGAAGCTACCCCGCCATCTCAGTGCAGAAGCAGCGTGGCTTCCACTGAGCAGCTTCAGCTGCAGCATGCCTTGACGGCTCCTGCCAGCTATCCTGTGGATGCTATAACGGAGTCTCAAAATTGCCACCTTATGACGCAATGGATGAATTTGAAGGTCAAGGCGGCTGTTGGCTCTGTTTATCCTACTGAACCCGGCGCAACTTTTCACTGTCGGCCGATTCCAGAAGGATATGCTAGGGCGATGGTGGATGAGATAACGGAGGGATTTGAGGACCTCCAGCTTGACCACCCTACCGGTGAAGGGGAGACTCGGCTGGGGTCTGCTCTGAAGACTCCATGCCTATGGCGGAAGGACCTCATCAACCTTCCGAACTGGACGCCTCCGCCTCCTCCTCCTCCGGCGAGTCAGGGCACTCCGCCTCCTCCACCGCCTCCTCCTCCGGCGAGTGACGATCAAGGCCCTCGGCCGGCTCCTTCTCCGGCGCGTGGCGGCACTTCGCCTCCGTCTCCGCCTGCGCCGACGTGCCCGAGCAGCCAACCTCCTCCTTCTCCGCCTCGTCAGCAAGGGCAGAAGAGACCTGCCGCCGCTCCAGCTGCTCCGGCGGGTCGTAGTCCTTCTCCTCCGCCTCTTAAGCAAGTAAAGAAGACAACCGCTTCGTCTGCTCGGTCGGCGTCTAGCAGTACAACCAGAGGCGGGAGGACATACAGATTCGGTCCTTCTCTAAAGACTCCAGAGAAGTTACCATACGAGAGGACCCAGGAGGAGAACGCCGAGATCGCGCGAGAAGAAGTGAGGAAATTCTTTGAAGGGGTGAAAGCAAAGAAACATCCACCTCCGGAGGAGAAGGTAGATGGGGTGAAAGTGAAGCGCACTCTGGCTGCCCTGACAAAACCACCAAAGTCTGATCCGCCGAAAGGAAACTATGACCGCATTATTGGAAAGGAATTTGCCGAAGCGGAGCGGTCGGGAACTACTGTCAGTGATGAAAGGCTGAAAAAAATGACGAGCTGGGAAACAAATTGCCCAGCTCGGCAAACAAGCGAAGCAATCATGCCCCCCGCTCAAGGTGCCTAGCCACAACGTCGCTAATGATCCGAGGATGGTGCCCGGTTATAATAATCTTGCAGATTACCTGCCCGACGAAGTACATTATGAACCCATGGACATGCGGATGCAAAGATACGAGTACGGGAAGCCTCTCGTCAAAGATGAAAGATCTCTATCAACGATGATGCGAAGATTGCATGATTGGTACTTGAAAATCTGCAGAGACTCTGGGGGGAGGAGTACTTTATATGTGAGAGTTAAAAAGGAGCATGACCTCATTGGAATTGATCTGTTGCCTGTTCCATTTGAGGAGTTCTATCAGTTTTTCAATCAATTGGCCCTCGATAAAACAACGATCGCCTGCTACTGTCTGTAAGTAGTACTACTTCTGTCATTAAGTTTCTCTATATAGCTTAGCTCTTTCATTGCATGTATTTATAATCATCCTCACTATATTATGCAGATTGAAGATCGTCGAATTGAAGAAAAGACAAGTCGGTGATATTGGGTTCATTAACACATATCTCATAGATGCAACTGAGGTTAAACTTCATGCCGCAGCTACCGAGGCCAACATGCTACAATCGTTCGTAATAAATCAAAACAAAGATATAATACTCTTTCCTTACAACTTCAAGTGAGTGTTACTGTCTTGTGCGTATTCGGTTTCCCTTATATATTAGTCAAGGTTATAGTAATGTAATTCATGAGTTATGCATGCGTGTGCAGTTTCCACTATATTCTCCTAGAGATTAAGCTTGAGCAGGGACTAGTAACCGTCTTAGACTCAAGACGAAAAGATCCCCAGGACTATGCAGACATGACTGAAATCCTCAAGAAGTAAGTTAAATCGATCATTATCCACCATATCAGCAACTTTGTTCATTTCCTGATATCAAGTAATTGTTTTCTTTGTCCGGCAGGGTTTGGAGAAAATTCACCAAAAAAGTTCCGGGACTGCCGAAGGAGCTGGAATTTAGACACCCGAAAGTAAGTACTATAGTAGCATGTTCCGCGCATCTCCTAGTGATTCAAGCGCTAGTTTCATCAATACCATTTAGCATTCTTGCTTATCAGTTTGATTGACCTCTATTTCTTGTAAAGTGGTTGTGGCAGGAACAAGGGAATGATTTCTGTGGATACTGCATCTGCGAGTCCATCCGCCACACGACGTGTGAGCGGGGCGGGTACTCTAACAAACAATATGAAGTACGTAAATAACAATATTCACAATTTTATTTTATTACCATCATTTGTGTTGAGTTTCATTCATTCATATATATATATATATGTATTGACCCCCTTCTTCAAATTAGATGTTTCGGAAGCGGGATGAACTCCTAGCACCAGCTCGCATGCGAGCAATTCAAGAGGAATTGGCGGCATTCTTTCTTGACCACGTGATCCCTGAAGACGGAGAATTCTATGTTAAACCTGAGTCCGTATGATTATATTTGTAAGAGATAATTACTATATATATGTAGCCGGTACTGTCAGATAGATATACGAGAACTTGTTGTTCGACCAATCTCTCGGAGAAGGAGAGGTGGTCGATATCACTTCTCTCTGTATGCATATATGTTCATGACGATCTTCTGTTTCCTTCGTTTGCTTTACTAGCTAGCCAGCGTGTCTAGTCCTTTCTATACGTATGTATAGTACGTAGCGTCGACCAAGCACGGACATAAGAGAGGACACTTCTCTATATTAATTATAGCTAGCTAACACAATATATGAAACACCTAAATTAACCCCCCAAAACCCCCAACCCCCCCCTTTCAAAAAAAAAACAAAAACCCTAGCCACAGAAATGCTGACGCGTGGATGCCTATTGGTCCCGGTTGGTGCCACCAACCGGGACCAAAGGGTCTCCTGACTGGGCTCTACACACTGCCCATGTGGATGGGCTTTAGTCCCGGTTCTGGATTGAACCGGGACTAAAGGTGGGAGGTATTAGTACCGACACTTTAGTCCCGGTTCAGCAACCGGGACTAAAGGCCCTTACGAACCGGGACTATAGGCCCTTTTTCTACCAGTGTGCGCGTGTTTGAAGTAAAACCACGACACTCATTTTGGAACGAAGGGACTACATATATACAAATGTATCCCCGTATCACAATGTTTAGAAGATTAGCTCCGGCGTATCTCCGTATCGCGTATTCTATGCGTATCCAAGTGTCCATGCAATATAGCTACCAGGTATATAACTAATTAGGGCCAGACTTAGGGTTTTCACCCCGAAGCTCGAGATTGGTAATCAAATCAAAATTACCATGTGTTGTCGCCACCGCTTTCCGCGTCTCAGTAGCTACATGTGTACCACAGTCTAGATGTGAGATGCCATGCAAGTGAAGACCATGTTCATACAAGTCAAGACGCAACAAGTGCCAGTCGACACTAAAGCTTCAGAATGAAGAAGGTCACCCTCGCAATCTCGCGACCAAAGGCTATAGGAGCAGAGACCTCCCCACTGTAGCCTTCAATGACCAGTGCCAGGGCTTAGCCCGTCCACTGGTCTCTAGCAGCGGCGAGAAGAGATGATGAGGAGGTAACATGTGACAACTATGGAGAAGGGTGGAGGCGGTGGCTCTGTGGAGATAGGAGGCAATTGTTAGGTTTCAGTACTTGATTTTGTGAAGAGTGAAATGATAACAGAAAAGTGTCATACCACACGAGTTTTTGCCTATTGAGAGCAAGCCCAGTTCTTTCAAAAGCAAGGCCCAGTCCTATGCCAAAATGAACTCGATTGGATTACAAACTCTTGGGAGGATTCTAGAGAATCCTAATGCAATCCAAAACTTAAAAAAAAAGAGGATTCTAAGATTCTGAACAACCAGAGACCCAAAAGGTGATTGCCATTGCATGCATGTGTCTTTACAATTGGATTCGTGATGGCAAGTTACATGATGACCATTTTGACAAGTTTGGCAATGATGTATATGTGCAACATTTGCTGTATACAGGTGCAAACGCTCTACCACCATACACTAGTAGAAAAATGGCCTATTGTCCCTGTTCGTAAGGGCCTTTTGTCCCGGTTCCTGAACCGGGACTAAAGGGTCGGTACTAATGCCCTGTCCCTTTAGTCCCGGTTCAATCCAGAACCGGGACAGATGGGCCTCTACGTGGCCTGTGCGCGGAGCCCAGGCAGGAGGGCCTCTGGTCCCGGTTGGTGGCACCAACCGGGACCAATAGGCATCCACACGTCAGCATTTCTGTGACTGGGGTTTTTGTTTTTTTAAGGGGGGGGGGGGGGTGGGGGTTTTGGGGGGTTAATTTAGGTGTTTCATATATTGTGTTAGCTAGCTATAATTAATAGAGAGAAGTGTCCTCTCTTATGTCCGTGCTTGGTCGATGCTATGTACTATACATACGTATAGAGAGGACTAGACACGCTAGCTAGCTAGTAAGCAAACGAAGGAAATAGAAGATCGTCATGAACATATATGCATACAGAGAGAAGTGATATCGACCACCTCTCCTTCTCCGAGAGATTGGTCGAACAACAAGTTCTCGTATATCTATCCGACACTACCGGCTACATATATACAATAATTATCTCTTACAAATATAATCTCCTAACATACGGACTCATGGTCCACATAGTATTCTCCGTCTTCAGCGATCACATGGTCAAGAAAGAATGCCGTCAATTCCTCTTGAATTGCTCGCATGCGAGCTGGTGCTAGGAGTTCATCCCGCTTCCGAAACATCTAATTTGAAGAAGGGGGTCAATACACACACACACACACACACACACACACACACACATATATATATATATGAATGAATGAATGAAACTCAACACAAATGATGGTAATAAAATAAAATTGTGAATGTTGTTATTTACGTACTTCATATTGTTCGTCAGAGTAGCCCCGCTCACAGGTCGTGTGGCGGATGAACTTGCAAACATAGTATCCACAGAAATCATTCCCTTGTTTCTGCCATAACCACTTTACAAGAAATAGAGGTCAATCAAACTGATAAGCAAGAATGCCAAATGGTATTGATGAAACTAGCGCTTGAATCAATAGGAGATGCGCGGAACATGCTATTATTGTACTTACTTTCGGATGTCTAAATTGCAGCTTCTTCGGGAGTCCTAGAGCTTTTTTGGTGATTTTTTTTCCAAACCCTGCAAGACAAATAAAACAATTACTTGATATATCAGGAAATGAACAAAGTTGCTGATATGGTGGATAATGATCGATTTAACTTACTTCTCGAGCATTTGAGTCATGTCCGCATAGTCCTGGGGATCTTTTCATCTTGAGTCTAAGATGGTTACTAGTCCCTGCTCAAGCTTAATCTCTAGGAGAATATAGTGGAAACTGCACACGCATGCATAACTCATCAATTACATTACTATAACCTTGACTAATATATAAGGGAAACCGAATACGCACAAGACAGTAACACTCACTTGAAGTTGTAAGGAAAGAGTATCATATCTTTGTTTTCATTTATTACCAATGATCGTAGCAAGTTGGCCTCGGTATGTGCGGCATAAAATTTAACCTCAGTTGCATCTATGAGATATGTGTTAATGAACCCAATATCACCGACTTGTCTTTTATTCAATTCAGCGATCTTCAATCTGCATAATATAGTGAGGATAATTATAAATACATGCAATGAAAGAGCTGAGCTATATAGAGAGACTTAATGACAGAAGTAGTACTACTTACAGACAGTAGCAGGTGACCGTTGCTTTATCGAGGGCCAATTGATTGAAAAACTGAAAGAACTCCTCAAATGGAACATGCAACAGTTCAATTCCAACGAGGTCATGCTCCTTTTTAACTCTCACATAAAAAGTACTCCCCCCAGACTCTCTGCAGATTTTCAAGTACCAATCATGCAATCTTCGCATCATCATTGATAGAGATCTTTCATCTTTGACGAGAGGCTTCCCGTACTCGTATCTTTGTATCTGCACCTCCATGAAATCATAATGTACATCGTCGGGCAGGTAATCGCCAAGATTGCTATAACCGGGCACCATCCTCGGATCATTAGCGACGATGCCGCTAGGCACCTTGAGCGGGGGGCACGATTGCTTCGCTTGTTCGCCGAGCTGGGCAATTTGTTTCCCAGCTTGTCGTTCTTTCATCCTTTGATCACTGCTAGTACTTCCCGACCGCTCTGCTTCGGCAAATTCCTTTCCAATAATGCGCTCATAGTTTCCTTTCGGCGGAGACTTGGGTCATTTTGTCAGGGCAGCCAGAGTGCGCTTCGCTTTCACCGGATCTACCTTCTCCTCCGGAGGTGGATGTTTCTTTGCTTTCACCCCTTCAAAGAAGTTCCTCACTTCTTCTCGCGCGATCTCGGCGTTCTCCTCCGGGGTCCTCTCATATGGTAACTTCTCTGGAGTCTTCAGAGAAGGACCGAATCTGTATGTCCTCCCGCCTCTGGCTGTACTGCTAGACGCCGGCAGAGCAGACGGAGCGGTTGTCTTCTTACTTGCTTATGAGGTGGAGGAGAAGGACTATGACGTGCCGGAGCAGCCGGAGCGGCGGCAGGTTTCTTCCGCCCTTGCTGACGAGGCGGAGAAGGAGGAGGCTGGCTGCTCGGGCGTGCTGGCGCAGGCGGAGAAGGAGGCGGAGTGCCGCCACGCGCCGGAGAAGGAGCCGGCCGAGTGCCCTGATCGTCACTCGCCGGAGGAGGAGGCGGTGGAGGAGGCGGAGTGCCCTGACTCGCCGGAGGAGGAGGAGGAGGCGGAGGCGTCCAGTTCGTAAGGTTAATGAGCTCCTTCCGCCATAGGCATGGAGTCTTCAGAGCAGAACCCAGCCGAGTCTCCCCTTCACCGGTAGGGTGGTCAAGCTGGAGGTCCTCAAATTCCTCCGTTATTTCATCCACCATCACCCTAGCATATCCTTCTGGAATCGGCCGACAGTGAAAAGTTGCGCCGGGTTCAGTAGGAAAAACAGAGCCAACAGCCGCCTTGACCTTCATATTAATCCATTGCATCATAAGGTGGCAATTTTGAGACTTCGTGATAGCATCCACGAGATAGCTGGCAGGAGCCATCAAGACATGCTCCGGCTGAAGCAGCTCGGTGGAAGCCACGCTACTTCTCCGCTGAGATGGCGGGGTAGCTTCGGGGGAAGCTTCGGCAGTTCGTTTGCTGCGATTTGCTTCTCGTTCCTCTATCGCTTGTACCCTTGCTTGCAGCGCCTGCATTTGGGTCTGCTGCACTTTTTTCCTCCTCTCCTGGCATTTGTAACCGCCTGTGTCCGGAAACCCAACCTTCCACGGAATGGAGCCTGGCGTGCCTCGTGTCCGTCCAGGGTGCTCAGGATTCCCGAGGGCCATTGTGAGCTCGTCGTTCTCTCTGTCTGGAACGAACGTCCCTTGCTGCGCTGCTTTGATATACTGCTGAAGCTTCTTGACTGGTATGTCCATTTGATCGTTCGTCCAAATGCACTTCCCTAATACAGGGTCCAAGGTTCCGCCAGCCCCGAAGAACCAAGTCCGGCAACGGTCTGGCCAGTTAATTGTCTCTGGTTCGATCCCTTTATCAACCAGATCATTCTCAGTCTTGGACCACTTAGGCCGGGCTACGAGGTAGCCACCTGACCCCGTGCGATGGTGATGCTTCTTCTTCACAACATTTTGCTTGTTTGTCACCGACATCTTCTTACTCTTTTCTGATGTCTTGTGGGCCACAAATGCGGGCCAGTGATCTCTGATCTTCTCATATCTGCCCTTGAATTATGGTGTCTCTTTATTTTCGACAAACTTATTCAGCTCTTTCTTCAACCTCCTGAATAGTTCTGCCATCCTCTTAAGAGCAAAAGACTTGATTAATTGCTCTTTAACTGGCTTCTCCAGATCATCCTCTTGCGGTAGGGTGAAATTTGACTTCAGCTCAATCCAAAGATCATTTTTCTGCATATCATTGACATAAGACACCTCAGGGTCTTCTGTAGCCGGCTTTAACCATTGCTGGATGCTGATCGGGATCTTGTCCCTAACCAAAATCCCGCACTGAGCAACAAATGCGCTCTTTGTCCGGAGGGGTTCAATCGGTTGGCCGTCGGGCGCGATTGCTATGATCTCAAACTTTTCATCCGAGCTCAACTTTTTCTTCGGGCCTCGTCTCTTTACCGAAGTTGTGCTCGATCCGGAGTGCTAGAAAAAAGAACAAAGACTTAATTAATATGTGTACATACCAAAATAATGAATGCATCAATTAGCTAGTCAGCAGAAGCTTAACTAATATATATACCTGGCCGGACTCGGTTCGGTCACCGGAGATGTCATCACGGTCTCCTTCTTGCACCGGCATTGGGTCACCGGAGCCGTCCTCACGGTCTCCTTCTTGCACCGGCATTAGGTCACCGGAGCCATCATAATCATAGCCAGCTGCTTCCAGACCATCGGTGTCGTTGAGAAACAACGAGGAGACGGCATCACTTCCTCGTGCAATTATGTCCCCCAACAACTCTTCTTGTACTTCATCTCGGGCGGTGTCCATAGTTTCTACAAATATTTACAACATGGCAATTATTATTCAAACATGACAGATGAGTATATTAGTGGCAAACGTAGAACTAATATTAATTAGTGGCCTCGACGCTGCTTCTCTAGGGTTTGGGGTGGCCTCGATGCTGCTTCTCTAGGGTTTGGGGTGGCCTCGACAACGCTTCAAGGATAAAAAAAGAAGAGGAAAAAAGAAAAATAAGAGGAGAAGAAAGAATAGAGGAAACGAGGGTCGTCGAGGGTTGCCGAGCGGTAGAGGAAACCCTAAATAGCAAGTATCGTGGGTGTGAGATACATGTGACCGTCGGTGTCGGGCACTACATCCACGTCCCACAAGTGACGTGGGCGATGCTATTTAGGGTATATCGACCCCCCCTCGTGTTGAAGTTATCGGGAGGTGGTATATATATCGACCCTCCTTGTGTTGAAGTTATCGGGAGGGGGTATATCGACCCCCCCTCGTGTTGAAGTTATCGGGAGGGGGTATATCGACCCCCCCTCGTGTTGAAGTTATCGGGAGGGGTATATCGACGACGACAGATCCGATAAAACATAAGAATACGAAGAAGAAATAAAAAGAGGAGAAGAAAAAGGAATAGAGGAGATGATCGAAGAAAAAAAAGAAGAAAAAAATAGGAGAAGAAGAAAGGAATAGAGGAGAAGAAGAAAAAATAGAAAATTCTTCTCCTCTTCCTTTTCTTCCTCTCCTCTTCTTCTCCTTTTTCCTCTTCTTATTTTCCTTTTTCCTCTCCTAAATATATAAAACTTTTCTAGAAATGGAACTAACCTAAAATGTACTAAATCAGAGAACATATATAGATAATCCTTTTCTAAATATTTAAATCTAACTTTTGCATATATGAACATATATACACAGAGAACATACAAACATATATACATTTTTATAAAAAAGCAAAATACAAAATACAAACATATATATGAAAAAAAATCTGAAAAGAAGCAATATACACAATATATATACTGACATATATACATAATATACACAAAGAAGCAATATACACAATATACACAAGCATATAATATATAAAAAAACAGGGGGGGGGGACCAACGGAGGGGCAGGGCGACGGCGACGGGCGGGCCGGGCGACGGCGACGGGCGGGGCGACAGCGACGGGCGGGGCAGGGGCGGGGCGACGGCGACGGGCGGGGCAAGGCGACGACGATGGGCGGGCCGAGGCACGCGACGCGCGTCGGGGCAGGGCAGCGAGCGGCGTCGGGCGAGGGCACGGCCGACGGCGAGGCACGGGCGATGGCGACGGCGCGGTCGGGGGCGACTGCAGGGGCGGCGGACGGCGTCGGGGCATCCTGGCGGCGTCGTCGGGGGCAAATGGTCGATGAGAAACTGAAATTTTCACAAGTCCTAGTTATATACCAAGAGCATTGGTCCCGGTTCGTGGCACCAACTGGGACCAATGCCACCTTTAGTCCCGGTTGGTGCCACCAACCGAGAACAAAGGCCTCTTTTCAGCAGCCCAAAGGGCGGGAAGCGGCGGCCTTTGGTCCCGGTTGATGGCACCAACCGGGACTAAAGGGGGGCATTGGTCCCAGTTGGAGCCACGAACCGTGACCAATTCACCCTTTAGTCCCGGTTGGTGGCATCAACCAGGACCAAAGGTTGTGTGCTAGAACTGGCGCAGTGCGGTCGGATGTTTAGTCCCACCTCGCTAGCCGAGAGGGGCTTGGAGTGGTTTATAAGCTTTGCCGAGCCGACCACTTCGAGCTCCTCTCTACTGCAGGCTTACGGGCCTAAATCCAATGTATGTGCCTGTGGGCCTACTGGGTCTCCTGCGGGCCTGAATTCTGGCCCATGGTAGGGTTTCTAGTCGTATTCAGGCCGTGGGGGCTCAGTAGGAGACATTTTTTTTGTTTTCTTTATTTTTTTGTTTTCTTTACTTATTGTTGCTATTTTTATTTTTTTCCAGTTTTTTATTTTGTTTTCTGCATTATTTATTTTCTTTTGTTTTTTGCTTTATTTTTTTAATTCTTTTTGCTTTTAGTTTTAGAAAAATTATAAACTTTCTGTTAGTGCCATTAGCTTTAAAATTTGAATAGTTTAAATTTGAATTTTTTAAAATTTATGTGAATCACTAGTTTATGAATAACTTTACTATAAAAATTGATTTTTGAGTCATTCTTTTTCCTGCTATTTAATATTACTGTGTTTTATCATTATACTCAATTTGGTAATTTTAGTTAGTCATAACAAATATTATAGGCATTTTTTATTTTTTGCTATTTATTTTTCCATTTCTACTTAGAACAAAATACGTATAGTTTTTTAGTGATTTCTTTTTTCTTTTAGGTCACAAAAATTATAAACTTTCTGCATTATTTATTTTCTTTTGTTTTTTGCTTTATTTTTTTTAAATTCTTTTTGCTTTTAGTTTTAGAAAAATTATAAACTTTCTGTTAGTGCCATTAGTTTTCAAATTTGAAAATATTTTTTTAGTTTTTTAGTTTTCTTTGTTGCTTTATTTATTTTATTTTGTTTCTACTTACAACAAAATACTTATTGTTGCTATTTTTTCCAGTTTTTTTGTTTTGTTTTCTGTATTATTTATTTTCTTTTGTTTTTTGCTTTATTTTTTAATTCTTTTTGCTTTTAGGTCAGCAAAATTATAAACTTTCTGTTAGTGCCATTAGTTTTATAAAAATTATAAACTTACTGTTAGTGCCATTAGTTTTCAAATTTGAATAGTTAAAATTTGAATTCTTTGAAATTTGTGTGAATCACAAGTTTGTGATTAACTTTACTAAAAAAATGAACATAGATGCACCTATAGAGAAAATTCGACCTAAATTCATAGTTTTCAAATGAACTCTGAAAAAGTTGGCATAACATACTCGTGTGTTACAAAGTTGGCATGGTATCATCATAATAGTTGCGGGAGAAAGTCTTCACTTTTTCTTCGCTTGTGTCATTTGCTTATTGCGCCGTAACCATGGATAATCTTCATCGTTTATCAGGATGCTTGGGTCAGCCTTGACATTGAAGGAAGGAATTTCATGAAACTTTTCATAATCTTCAGACATGTCTGTCTTGCCCTCCACTCCCAGGATATCCCTTTTTTTTGAAAGAACTATGTGGCGCTTTGGCTCATCGTATGATGTATTCGCTTCCTTATCTTTTTTTTCTCAGTTTGGTAGACACGTCCTTCACATAGATAACCCGTGCGACATCATTGGCTAGGACGAACGGTTCGTCAGTGTACCCAAGATTTTTCAGATCCACTGTTGTCATTCCGTACTGTGGGTCTACCTGTACCCCGCCGCCTGACAGATTGACCCATTTGCACTTAAACAAAGGGACCTTAAAATCATGTCCGTAGTCAAGTTCCCATATATTCACTATGTAACCATAATATGTGTACTTTCCGCTCTCGGTTGCTGCATCAAAGCGGACACCGCTGTTTTGGTTGGTGCTCTTTTGATCTTGGGCGATCGTGTAAAATGTATTCCCATTTATCTCGTATCCTTTGTAAATCAATACAGTCAAAGATGGTGCCCTGGACAACAAGTACAGCTCATCACAAACAGTGGTGTCACCTCTGAGACGTGTTTCCAACCAACTGCTGAAAGTCCTGATGTGTTCACATGTAATCCAGTCGTCGCACTGCTCCGGGTGTTTGGAGCGCAGACTGTTCTTGTGTTCATCGACATACGGGGTCACCAAGGTAGAGTTCTGTAGAACTGTGTAGTGTGCTTGAGACCAAGAATATCCGTCCCTACATATTATTGAGTCACTTCCAAGAGTGCCTTTTCCAGTCAGTCTCCCCTCATACCGCGATTTAGGGAGACCTATCTTCTTAAGGCCAGGAATGAAGTCAATAAAAAACCCGATAACATCCTCTATTTGATGGCCCATGGAGATGCTTCCTTCTAGCCTAACGTGGCTACGGACATATTTCTTTAGGACTCTCATGAACCTCTCAAAGGGAAACATATTATGTAGAAATACGGGCCCCAGGATGACAATCTCGTCGACTAGATGAACTAGGACGTGCATCATGATATTGAAGAAGGATGGTGGGAACACCAGCTCGAAACTGGCAAGACATTGCGCACATCACTCCTTAGCCTTGGTACGATTTATGGATCGATCATCTTCTGAGAGATTGCATTGAGGAATGCACATAGCTTCACAATGGCTAATCGGACATTTTCCGGTAGAAGCCCCCTCAATGCAACCGGAAGCAGTTGCGTCATAATCATGTGGCACTCATGAGACTTTAGGTTCTGAAACTTTTTCTCTGGCATATTTATTATTCCCTTTATATTCGACGAGAAGCCAGTCGTGACCTTCATACTGAGCAGGCATTCAAAAAAGATTTCTTTCTCTTCTTTCGTAAGAGCGTAGTTGGCAGGACCTTCATACTGCTTCGGAGGCATGCCGTCTTTTTCGTGCAAACGTTGCAGGTCCTCCCGTGCCTCAGGTGTATCTTTTGTTTTCCCATACACGCCCAAGAAGCCTAGCAGGTTCATGCAAAGGTTCTTCGTCACGTGCATCACGTAGATTGAAGAGCGAACCTCTAGGTCTTTCCAGTAGGGTAGGTCCCAAAATATAGATTTCTTCTTACACATGGGTGCGTGTCCCTCAGCGTCATTCAGAACAGCTAGTCCGCCGGGACCCTTTCCAAAGATTACGTGTAAATCATTGACCATAGCAAGTACGTGATCACCGGTACACATGGCGGGCTTCTTCCGGTGATCTGCCTCGCCTTTGAAATGCTTGCCTTTCTTTCGACATTGATGGTTGATCGGAAGAAATCGACGATGGCCCAGGTACACATTCTTCCTGCATTTGTCCAGGTATATACTTTCAGTGTCATCTAAACAGTGCATGCATGCGTGGTATCCTTTATTTGTCTGTCCTGAAAGGTTACTGAGAGCGGGCCCATCGTTGATGGTCACGAACAGTAACATCTTTAGGTTAAATTCCTCCTGTCTATGCTCATCCCACGTACGTACACCGTTTCCATTCCACGGCTGTAAAAGTTCTTCAACTAATGGCCTTAGGTACACATCAATGTCGTTGCCGGGTTGCTTAGGGCCTTGGATGAGAACTGACATCATAATGAACTTCCGCTTCATGCACATCCAAGGAAGAAGGTTATACATACATAGAGTCACGGGCCAGGTGCTGTGATTGCTGCTCTGCTCACCGAAAGGATTAATGCCATCCGCGCTTAAAGCAAACCATACATTCCTTGGGTCCTTTGCAAACTCATCCCAGTACTTTCTCTCGATTTTTCTCCACTGCGACCCGTCAGTGGGTGCTCTCAACTTCCCGTCTTTCTTCCGGTCCTCACTGTACCATCGCATCAACTTGGCATGCTCTTCGTTTCTAAACAGACGTTTCAACCGTGGTATTATAGGAGCATACCACATCACCTTTGCAGGAACCCTCTTCCTGGGGGGCTCGCCGTCAACATCACCAGGGTCATCTCGTCTGATCTTATACCGCAATGCACCGCATACCGGGCATGCGTTCAGATCCTTGTATGCACCACGGTAGAGGATGCAGTCATTAGGGCATGCATGTATCTTCTCCACCTCCAATCCTAGAGGGCATACGACCTTCTTTGTTGCGTATGTACTGTCGGACAATTTGTTATCCTTTGGAAGCTTCTTCTTCAATATTTTCAATAGCTTCTCAAATCCTTTGTCAGCCACAGCATTCTCTGCCTTCCACTGCAGCAATTCCAGTACAGTACCGAGCTTTGTGTTGCCATCTTCGCAATTGGGGTACAACCCTTTTTTGTGATCCTCTAACATGCGATCGAATTTCAGCTTCTCCTTTTGACTTTTGCATTGCGTCCTTGCATCGACAATGACCCGGCGGAGATCATCATCATCGGGCACATCGTCTGGTTCCTCTTGATCTTCAGCAGCTTCACCCGTTGCAGCATCATTGGGCACATCGTCTGGTTCCTCTTCATCTTCACCAGCTCCCCCCGTTGCAGCATCACCGTATTCAGGGGGCACATAGTTGTCATCGTACTCTTCTTCTTCGCCGTCTTCCATCATAACCCCTATTTCTCCGTGCCTCGTCCAAATATTATAGTGTGGCATGAAACCCTTGTAAAGCAGGTGGGAGTGAAGGATTTTCCGGTTAGAGTAAGACCTCGTATTCCCACATTCAGTGCATGGAAAACACATAAAACCATTCTGCTTGTTTGCCTCAGCCGCATCGAGAAACTCATGCACGCCCTTAATGTACTCGAGAAACTCATGCACGCCCTTAATGTACTCGGAGGTGTGTCTGTTACCGTACATCCATTGCCGGTTCATCTGCGTGCATTATATATAATTAAGTGTCCAAATTAATAAAAGTTCATCATCACATTAAAACCAAAGTGCATACATAGTTCTCATCTAACAACATATAGCTCTCCAGAGCATCTAATTAATTAAACCATACATTGAAACTATGTAAAATATTTCAATGCGAAAAAATGCGATCATAATCGCAACCAAGGTAACAATTGATCCAACGGCGTAATGATACCAAGCCTCGGTATGAATGGCATATTTTCTAATCTTTCTAATCTTCAAGCGCATTGCATCCATTTTGATCTTGTGATCATCGACGACATCCGCAACATGCAACTCCAATATCATCTTCTCCTCCTCATTTTTTTTTATTTTTTCCTTCAACAAATTGTTTTCTTCTTCAAGTAAATTTAACCTCTCGACAATAGGGTCGGTTGGCATTTCCGATTCACATACATCCTACATAAATAAAATCTATATCACGTTGGTCGGCATAATTTTCATAAACAATAAATGAACCAATAGTTATAAAGATAATATATATACCACATCCGAATCATAGACAGGACGAGGGCCGACGGGGGCGGATACCAAAACCATCGCACTATATAAGATGCAATAATAAAAATAAGAAAATAATACAAGTATCTATGTAAACATACAAGTAAGAATATTTTTTCTTTCAGAAAGAAGATAAGAACAAGAGCCTCACCACGGTGGTGCCGACGATGAGCTCGGCGCGGGTGATCGACGGCGGTGAAGACGGGGACGGGGCGTGACGGACCGCTAAACCTAGACAAATATTGAGGAAAATGGAGCTTGGAGGTCGAGCTTGGAGAGGAGAAAGCTTAAATAGTGTGGCTCGGGCATTCCATCGAACACCTTGTGTGCATAGGAGGTGAGCTAGAGCACCACCAAGCCCTCTCCCCCTCGGCCAGAAAAAAACAGAGCAGTGTGCTCTGCTCTTACGCGAGGGGGTATATATAGGCACCTCATTGGTCCCGGTTGGTGGCATGAACTGGGACTAAAGGGGAGCCTTTGGTCCCGGTTCAAGCCACCAACCGGGACCAATGATGGTGGGCCAGGAGCGAGGCCCATTAATCCCGATTCGTCCCACCATCCGGGACCAAAAGGTTCAGATGAACTGGGACCAATGGCCCACGTGGCCCGTCCGGCCCCCTGGTCTCACGAACTGGGTCCAATGTCCCCATTGGTCCTGGTTTTGGACTGAACCGGGACTAATGGGCTGACCCGGCCTGGACCAAAGCCCTGTTTTCTACTAGTGATAAGATAGTGGTTCCATGGCCGCAACATATGAGGCTATTGTTGTCTCCTACCTTGAGATTAGTCCTTCTATTTATAGTTGACCTCCTTTTGTGATGAAGAAAACTTCAAATCATTCTAATTGTAACATTTAGCATTTGTGATATTAGTAAATCACTTTCATGCTCATACTCAATGAGGAACTCTTTAAAGCAACAAAGTGTTAGCAATTCAGTAAACAATTTATGTCTAAGAGCATTATAAACATTTTAGCACACAACTCAATACCACAATCTCAAAGGACGAAGCGATTTCGGTGCCCAAGCTCAGCTGCACCCGCGATGAACAGAAAATTCAAAACAAAAACTAGAAAATAATTAAAAAAACATTTTTTGCGTGGAAGATAATTTGTGCGTGAGGTGTGCTCTAAATTTCTGATCATTTGGACATCTGAGTAGCTCTCGGCAAAAAATGATAAATTTGGGGTCTGTGAATTTTTTTACTGTTCATGTATTGTTCTGACCCAATTTGTCTTTTTTGCTGAGAGTTACTCATATGTTCAAATGATTTAAAATTTGTAGCGCACCTTAAGTACCAAATTATCTTCCATGAAAAAAAAATCAATTTTTTAAAATTTGTTTAGTATTGTTTTTATGAATTTTCCCTTCATCGGGAGCAGATGAGTTTGGGCTTAGAAATGAATATTCGAATCTCAAATTGCAATCTTAAAAAAGAACTACATAGCAGATTCTATGGGCACTTTCCAGAATCTTGATTCTAGAGAATCATGTGGGAAAAGAATCCGACCCAAATGTTAACCTCAAAGGCTAGTAAAACCCATAGGGGTGTGTCCACAACCTCCACATTTTCCTCATTGCACTGTACCCATTGTTGCCCTCGAAATTTAACTGATCAAAATTTGAAAATGTGGTACAAGTTGCCATCCTTGGGCAGAACTTCATCAGTTTTGGTATTAAGCATCATGAGGTTTTCTCTAAGCTTAGCAACCCTGAATAAAAAGAGCGAATTAGCAGATTATGTCATGCCTCACACAAGTGGAATTTGCTTGCGTTCATGCCGTCAACACCCACCACCGTCCGCTGCAATATCCCCGCAGATTATTTTCCCGGTGCACGCTGCGTGTCTCCGGTCCATGCCTCCAACTTCCCACCGGTCCCCAAACATTCCCGACCTCTTTCTTGCAGTACAAATGAAGCATCTCCACCGGAATCCTAGCGACCAGTCCGTCCCGCCGCCGCCATGGAGGATTGGCTCTTCTACTCGCTCACCACCATGCTCTGCCTCCTCAGCTCGCTGCTGCTGCGGGCCCGGGCCCGCAGCCCGTCCCATTCCGCGACGCTGACGCCGCCGCTGCCTCCAGGTCCGGTGCCGCTGCCGGTTCTGGGCCCGCTGCTCCACCTTGCCCGTCGCGACTTCGACCTGGAGCCCGTGCTGCGGCGCCTCGCGCGGGCCTACGGCCCGGTCTACTCCTTCGCGCCATTGGGGCTGGCGCGGCCGATGATATTCGTCGCGGCGCGAGGCCCGGCCCACCGCGCCCTCGTCCAGCGGGGCGCCGCCTTCGCCTCCCGCCCGCGCGCCACCGCTCCCGCCGCCGCCGTGCTCACCAGCGGCGGCCGCAACGTCAGCTCCGCGCCGTATGGGCCCACCTGGCGCGTGCTCCGTCGCACCCTCGCCTCCGGCGTGCTCAACCCGGCCCGCCTCCGCGCCTTCGCCCCCGCCCGGCGCTGGGTGCTCGACGTCCTCCTCTCCCGCATCCGCTCCGGCGGCGGCGTCGTCGCCGTCATGGAGCCCTTCCAGTACGCCATGTTCTGCCTCCTGGTGTACATGTGCTTCGGCGGCGATCGCCTCGGCGACGCGCGCGTGAGGGACATCGAGGCGCTGCAGCGTGACCTCCTCGCCAACTTCCTCAGCTTCCAGGTCTTCTCCTTCCTCCCGCCGCTCACCAAGCTTGTCTTCCGCCGCCGGTGGAGCAAGCTCGTCTCGCTGCGCCGGCGGCAGGAGGAGCTCTTCGTCCCGCTCATCCGCGCCAGGAGGGAGGCCGGCGCTGGCGGCGACTGCTACGTGGATTCCCTAGTGAGGCTTGCCATCCCGGAGGACGGAGGGAGGGGGCTCACCGACGGCGAGATCGTCAGCCTCTGCTCCGAGTTCCTGAGCGCCGGGACAGACACCACGGCCACGGCGCTGCAGTGGATACTCGCGAACCTGGTCAAGAACCCGGCGATGCAGGACAGGCTAAGGGAGGAGGTCTCCGCCGCCGTCGACGGCGAGCTGCGGGAGGAGGACCTGCAGGGGATGCCGTACCTCAAGGCCGTGGTGCTGGAGGGGCTGAGGCGGCACCCGCCGGGGCACTACGTGCTGCCGCACGCCGCGGCGGAGGAGACGACACTGGACGGGTACCGCGTCCCGGCGGGCACGCCGGTAAACTTCGCGGTAGGCGACATCGGGCTGGACGAGGAGATCTGGACGGCGCCGTCGGAGTTCCGGCCGGAGCGGTTCCTGCCGGGCGGCGAGGGGGAGGACGTGGACCTCACCGGCAGCAAGGAGATCAAGATGATGCCGTTCGGCGCCGGCAGGAGGGTCTGCCCCGCCATGGCGCTGGCGCTGCTGCACCTCGAGTACTTCGTGGCCAACCTGGTCAGGGAGTTCGAGTGGCGCGAGGAGGCTGGCGAGGAGGTGGACCTCACCGAGAAGCTCGAGTTCACGGTTGTCATGAGGCGACCGCTCAAGGCGAGGGCTGTGCCGCTGAGGCAAGGAAGGCCCATCGCCGCCACGTGCTCAGGTTGACCGACGGGGGCGCACCATCTTCTCCTTTCCCGTATGTTTAGTAGTGCATCGTAGCTTCTCGTTGCTCATGACCATATAAAGATGGTAATTAGATTAAGCTTGTCTTCTTCTTTTCTCAATTTGCTTTTGCTAATGAAATGTAATGTGTGGTTTTCTAATCTAAAGTCAGATTAAAATGAAACCAATGAACGTACAGGAGAACTGCGTCTTCTATTCAGGAAGCACGAAAATATCAAAAATTCTCCTGTATCCATGAGATTTAACTTTTTTCGCGAATACGCAAAGATTGTATTGATAGAAGAAGTAAGAGTAAGTACAGGGGGTGGTACAACCCATGACACGAACGCAAGATGCGTGAACATGGCTACCGAAGCAGAGAGTCACGAGATACTCGACCCAAACAAAGAAAAACACAGCTAAACTCGCCAATCAGAGAAGCAACCCAAGCAACAACTAGACTACCAGCATCTCCAAATCTAGGAGGACGCCGCGAGCAAACAAGATAATGCCTTCACGAAGGAGAACGACACCAAGACGCCGTCGTCGTCCGATCCGGAAAACCGGACCTAGGGTTTCCACTGATGCTCGAAGTGGGGCATGGATACCGGCCATGACAACGCCTTCAAGAAGGTGACGGCACCCGCGGGTGTCGCCGCTGCCAGCATAGGATGCAGGGATTTCGCCCTGGCCATATACCGAGCAATCCCAAGCCGTCGGAGTATGAGTCGAAGAAGAGGAAGTCGGGCATGAGCAGGGGTTGCGACCGCTGGAGGGGGAGCCATGCCTGACGTCGAGGAGGCACCAGGCGCCGCCGGACATGCGAGCTTTGAAGGAGGGTGAGGTTGCATGGATGAGCGGAATGTGAGGATGCGATGGTGGCCAAGCCCGGGACGATCCAAGATCCGGAAGAGAGCGCAGATCTAGGCCACCGGGACCAGAGCAGCAGGGATGCCGGCAGACCCAAGGAGCTGGAAGGGGACGCAGCTCACGGAGGGTGCCGGAATCGAAGATGCACCGGGGTGGACGGCCAACCAAGGGTGCCAACAGGGTTGTGGTGGTGCGGAGACGCCGTGGATCCAACAAGCCAAAGGAGCCAGAAAAAGCGTAGCTTCCGAGGCAGGCCGGATCCGAAGTCACGCCGGCCGACCATGGACACAGGAGGGGGCGCATGTCCATGGCCGCTGGGCCGAAGCCGCCCCTGCGGGATGGTGGTGCAGAAGACTCGCGCGCAGCCCAAGCTCCTGACCAGCACGTTGCAGAAACAACCACAATGGAACACAACCAGACGTCTCCATGGTACGAAGCTCGAACACGGGGTGGGGGGTGGGGGGTGATTCACAGCAAGGAGGGCGCGTCCGGCCGCCACGGCAGTCGGCCAGGCGAGGAGCCCCAGATCGCATCTGGGGAGGGGTGGAGTCGCGCCGCCTAGGGGAGCTGCAGCCGGAGGAAGCCACCCGCGCGCGCCCAGCGAGCCGGGGGGGGGGGGGGGGCAACAGGGGGTGTCCGGCCCTGCCGTCGAAGGAGGCAGCCGGCGCCGCCATGGATCGAATCTGGGGGTGGAGCGGGTAAAGGGGCGGGAGGGAACGATGGAGGAGAAAAAAGAGGGGGGCGCGGGGGGGGGGGGGACCATCCCAGGGCCGACGCGGGTTCGCCGGCCAGCCCTTTGACGGGGGTGGGCGGAAGGTGGTGGTTGGACCACCTGCAGCTGGGGTTTCCCCCGTGTCGCCCGGCTCGGGCGGCGCGGGGGTCGGGCGTGGTGTTTTCCCTAACAAGAACAACTTCATCACTCTCCATGAGATTTAACTAAAGGAAAGCCTTGGCGTAGTGGTAAAGCTACTGTCTTGTGATCATGAGGTCACGGGCTCAAGTTTTGAAAACAGCCACTTACAGAATATAGGTAAAGATTGCGTACGATAAACCCAAAGTAATTAGATCTTGCGCAAGCAGGAACTACATGCATCAGGTTGCCTTTTTCTCCATGAGATTTAACCTAAAGAGCGAAATAAACAGACAAATATGAATACAAGAGAATCATTTCTTTTTCTGGAACGTACATGAGATGAGATCAATCAGTTAAGATCCTAAGCATATTAAGGCACATGTTTATCTACTGGAATGTAGATGTCTTGAACGTATTTCATCATTATGTACAGTTCAGCCACTCCACTCCTACCTAGCAAATAAATTGGTAATCGGGTATTAGCTAGTTGCCACTTCATCATCTAGTATGAGGCTACGAGCATGCACATGCACAAGAGAAAATATTCTTACTTGCTTAAATCTATGAATTTTAACAAGCAAGAGTATATGTTAAAATTTACATTTCTGAAATTTGCTTAGTTGCTCTCAATCTCTGTTGGAAAAGGCGGCACTTAGGCACGCTTAGGCCCTAGGTGACAGTCTTTTAGCCTTGCTCTCAACTACTTGATGTTCACTTGCAACACAAGTACAACTTGGTGGACTTTTCTATAAAAGTAAGCACCCACTCTGCCTTGTGCCTAGCCAGATCGTTTCCTCGAACAAGAGTACTTTCATCTTGGGCCGCAGCGTCCACGATAACTTTTTGTTAGTTCAGCTGACGACCAAGCTTCTCCATAAACACAAGGCTCCGAGAGTGCTCCTCAAGTTGGACATCGCCCGCGCCTTCAACTTGGTATCCTGTCCCTTCCTCCTAGAGACTCTCAAACTCATTGGATTCGGCAATGGCTGGTGCAAGTGTGTTTCAATCCTACTCTCCACAACATTGATTAGGGTGCTGGTCAATGGTCACACTGTGCCACTATCCCCCATGCGTGTGTCTTACAGCAGGGAGATCCTCTGTCCCCATGCTATTCACCATGGTGATCGACGTGCTTAACTCCCTTCTCCAACACGCAGTCCAGGTTGGAGTCCTTCAGCTCCTCACACACACCTTGCCGCTTCGAGCATCTCTCTCTTTGCGGATGATGTGGTAATTTTCTGGCATCCAAACCCTTCGGAGGCTTGGACAAGGAAGAAGGCGGGAATCCACGTTCATCTCAGTATTTACACATAAGGGTGTAAGTGCATCTAGTGCCACCCCTAGTTAGTTTTGGAGTATTGACGACAAACCTAGCTGAGGGACTAATGTGTTTGTGAGAATTGCAGGATAACACAGGTAGAAGTCCCTCATTGATTCGGTTTAGTTACCAGAGATGACCCCTAAAAATGTACGAAGACATTGAAGACAATGGTGGTTCATGAAGACATTCATGTCGAAGACAATGACATATGAAGACTCCCCATGAAGCCTTTGGAACTCGAAGACTTAGATCCTTCGTAGTTTTACTTTATTCATGTTGTGTCATAGGAACCACCGTACTGTTAAGTGGGGTCCAAGAGAACCAGTCAGATGACTGAAGTGATGCCTAATTCAAATCCTATGTCTTCGAGTGAAGACAATGAGAGAAAATCTTGTCCAGAGTCAGACAAGTCAGCTTTACTTGTAGCCCAAGTAAAGTTGCCGTGAGAGTTCAAAATCCGACCGTTAGTACACGTGTCAGTTCCTTAGTGACCCAGGGTCATTTCGGACAAATTAGGTCAGGGTTGCCAAGCGGCTATAAATAGTCCACCCCTACAACCATAAACGGTTGGCTGCTCAGATTTCAGTGCACGGCTTTTGTCGTTTGAGAGCAACCCACCTCGAAGCCTTTGAGAGAAAATCCTTAGTGAGGAGAAAAGCCCTAACCACCCAGAGCCAGAGTAATTGGGCATCACTTAAGTCTTCTTGTCTGAGTGATCTGAAGACTTATTACACTTGAGGACTGTGCATCCTCTAGACGGTTAGGCGTCGCGTTCTGAGCATCCAAGAGGAATTGTGGATTGCCGGTGAACGAAGTCTGTGAAGGTTTGGGAGTCTACCTTGAAGACTTACCAGAGTGATTGGACGGGGTCTGTGTGACCTTAGCTCAAGAAGAAAACGGTGAGGACTGGGTGTCCTGAGCTGCGTGTTCAGGACTGGGTGTCCGGGACTGTGTGTCCTTTGGTTTAAATACCTAGCCGCTCCAACCAGACGTATAGTTGTCACAGCAACTGGAACTGGTCCAACATATCATTGTCTTCAACGTGTCACTGGTTTCATCTTCGCCTCCCTTTACTTACCAGTACACATTGTGAAGCTATTGCATGCTTGCTTTATCTTCTGTCTTCACAACTTGATTGTATGATCTGTTTGGCTTCATAACTTCTTCCAACCTGATCCTCATTACACTGAAGCTATTTGTCACTGTGCTTTCACTATATTGTATACTTGACCATGGCTTGCGTTGTGTAATCTAACTTCCGCTGCATAGTGATAGGCTTGTTCACTCTGTTTGTCTTCATAACTTCCACGTTTTGAAGACTTTCATAAAAATCGCCTATTCACCCCCCTAGCCGATATAATGCACTTTCAATTGGTATCAGAGCAAGGTGCTCCCTTGTTCTGTATGATTCGGTTTAACTACCTGGAGTTTTAGCTATGTCGACTGCAGGGATAATTAAAGTCTCCGCTGCGTGCCCCGTTTTCGATGGAACTGAATATCCCTACTGGAAGAATAAGATGCGCATGCATCTTGAAGCCATTGACGTCGACCTATGGTATGTCGTCGAAAATGGCGTTCCCAAGGCTGGAGAAGGTGTCACTGCGGCTGATGTCAAGAAGTTCACTCAACTGGACTCCACTGCCAAGAATATTATCTATGGTCATCTGACCAAGGGACAGTACGGCCGTGTGAGTGCCTTGAAGACATCCAAGCTGGTTTGAGACTGGCTCTCCAAGGTCAATGAAGGCATCTCAACCCAGAGAGATCAGAGAATCAGTGTTCTTCGCAATCTCTTCAACCGCTTCAAGCGAAATGACAATGAGAATGTCCAGCACACATTTGACCGGCTCACTGACATCACAAATGAGCTTCAAGCCCTCGGCGCCACTGAGATCACCAAACATGAAATCGTCAAGACGCTGCTAAGATCACTTGATAGTTCATTTGACATCCTAGCCCTGATGATTCAAGAACGTCCAGACTTCAAGACACTCGATCCGTCTGACATACTTGAGAGGCTCAACACACATGAGTTTCAGCTTTCTGAGAAAAGAGATATCTACGGTCCAAACTATGGGCGAACTGCCTTGAAGGCAAAAGCTGTGTCATCATCTGAAGAAGAATCTGACAGCAGTTCTGATGATCCTGAAGACATTGGAAGGGAACTTGCAATGCTAGTGAAGAAGTTCTAGAAATTCACCAAGAAGAAAGGCTTCAGAAAGTCTTCACGATCAAGCTCAAGGAATGATGAAGCTTCTGCGCATGACTACAAGAAGAAAACATGTCACAAGTGCAAGAAAACTGGACACTTCATCTCTGAGTGTCCACAGTGGGACAATGAGAACAGAAAGAAGAAGAAGAGCAAGGAATATGACTCTGATGATAAGAAGACGAAGAAATACTCAAAGTCTTCGTCCAAGTCTTCCTCAAAGTCTTCATCACACAAGAAGAGTTCATCTGGCAAGGCTCGTGACTTTGTTGGCAAGGAAATGGATTCAGAGGAGGAGTCCACTTCTGAGGAGGCAGAGGTGGAGTCTGAGGAGGAGTCTGATTCAGGCATTGCGAGTCTGGCTACAGCCTACGTCGCCAAGTCCATCTTCAACACTGAAGACAATGACTCCATCACCATCACCGATGCAAATGACAAGGACGACTCTACTCCTACCTACTGCTTCATGGCACGTGGTGCCAAGGTAAACACACGCACTACTCACTATCAAACATCTAGTGACGATGACTCTGATTGTGATTCAAAACCCAGTTACAAAACACTTGCTAAAATTGCAACTGAACAACAAAAGGCCATGGAACATATTCAAAAACTGTTAGACAGAAGCGATGATCTGTTGGGTGCTGAAATGACTCGTTCTGAATCCTTAATTGAAGACATAAAAAATCTTCATGTTAAGTATCAGGAACTCGAAGATCGTCTTGAGACTCTCTCAACCACTCATGAAAAGCTTTCCTATGATTATCTTCAAAAGAAGCAAGATCTTGAGAAGTTGAGAGCGGATCATGAAGATCTTCAAAAGGAAAACGAGTCACTTCGAGCCGAACAGATCAGTTCTGCTCAGGAAGGATTTGAACCACCATGCCTTAAATGCATTGAGCGTGATAACGCTATTTCTGTTGCTGAATGTTCCACTGCTACTGCTGTTGCAATATCTTCAACTGTTGAAGTGGTAACTAACCCCTCTGCTGAGGATACCACTGCTATTGCTGATGAAAATGCTAGGTTGAAGACATTGCTTGAAACAGGGATGTACAAAAGTCTCAAAGGACATCAGACATTATGTGATGTCCTCAAGAAGCAGATTTTGAACCGAAACCCTAGGAAAGAGGGTGTTTGGTTCGTGAGGAAAATTAATGCAGATGGCTCTTACTGGAAACCTGAGCAGTACCCCAAAACCACATGTGTTGCTGCAAAGGAATCCTCAGCAGATCCATCCAATCTATCTGGCTTCACTTGTGCTAATCCAATTATCATTGATGAATCCTTTGATGCAAACTATAAACTGTTTAGGAATCAGAATGGTGAAGTATTTGCCAGGTACATTGGTACTAACTGCAGGAATGGACCGCCTATGAAGAAGATCTGGGTTCCAAAAACGTGCCTTGAGAATCTTCGTGTGAATGTCCTCATGACACCTCACATGAAGAAGACAAACCTCAGACCAAAGGCTTCATATGGTCCAAAGGCTTCATACAGGCAGAGGACTCATTTGAGTGGCACTAACACAAATGTTTTGCAGGGAAACCATGCTCAGGCATATGAGAGCGGTTCTTCAAACCGTCATTCTCATATGACCAAATACTATTCTGCCTATTCTTATGAGTACCATTGCCCACCTGCTAGACTGTTTGCTAGGGCTCCAAAGCCAAAATTTTCAGATGCTGCACTTAGACTTATTGCTTCTAAGCCACCCTTGAAGATGTGGGTGGTTAAGAAAGCTTAACTCTCTTTTGCAGGGAAAGGTCTCCAGCACAAAACCAAAATCTTCTGATGCTATTGCTGGGGACCTTAAAAATCTTGTGGGGCGCAAGATCAAATGCCTGAATGGCATCACTATGTATTTCATACCTGAATCGCATGCTACTCTCCCTACTTGTCCTAACCTGGATCTAAGTTTTCATAATCCACTGGTTCGTCAAATGTTTTTGCTTCACAACACTCTTCGTGAAGCCTATCCCCCTAACTGTACTGTAGGGTACGACACCAGTGACTTCAGAGTCTTTAGAATGGATTATTGACAGTGGGTGTACAAATCACATGACTGGCAAAAGAAGTCTCTTTATGGACTCAACCTTACATCCATCTGACAAGAGCCACATCACATTCGCTGACACTGGTAAAAGTAAGGTACTGGGTCTAGGTAGAGTTGCAATCTCAAAGGATCAACACATGGATAAAGTCATGTTTGTTGAATCCCTTGGCTTCAACTTAATATCTGTCTCAATGCTTTGCGATTTAAACATGATTGTAATCTTTGGAAAATATCGTTGTCTGGTACTAATGGAATCTGACAAGTCTCTAGTGTTTGAAGGGTATCGAAAAGATGATTTGTACGTGGTAGATTTCTCAGCAGGGCCACAGCTTGCAGTTTGTCTTCTCGCAAAGGCTTCAGAATGCTGGCTTTGGCATCGAAGACTTGGGCATGCTGGCATGAGGAACCTCCACACCCTTGCGAAGAAGAAGCATGTCATAGGCATCGAGGGCGTCAAGTTCAAGAAAGATCACTTATGCGGTGCCTGTGAAGCTGGGAAGATGACAAGGGCAAAACATCCTTCGAAGACAATCATGACCACTACTCAACCCTTCAAACTGCTTCACATGGATCTCTTCGGTCCCACTCACTACTCAACTTTCTCCACTACTGCTTGCCTCTATGGCTTCGTCATTGTTGATGATTACTCTAGATATACTTGGGTGCACATAATCCTTTACAAGACTGAAGTGCAGGATGTCTTCAGACGCTTCGCAAATCGGGCAATGAACAATTATGGCGCCAAGATAAAGCACATCAGAAGTGACAATGGCACAAAATTCAAGAACACCGGCCTTGACACATATCTTGATACATTGGGCATCACTCATGAATTCTCAGCTCCATACACGCCACAACAGAATGGCATCGTCGAACGCAAGAACAGAACACTCATTGAGATGGCCAAAACAATGTTAGATGAGTACAAGACACCAAGAAAATTCTGGACTGAAGCCATTGACACTGCATGCCATACTATCAACCGTGTATATCTTCACAAGCTGCTGAACAAGACATCTTATGAACTTCTGACTGGCAAGAAGCCAAATGTAAGTTACTTCAGAGTATTTGGATCAAGATGCTGGATCAAGGACCCTCACCACACCTCAAAAGTTGCTCCAAAAGCACATGAGGGCTTCATGCTTGGATATGGAAAGGATTCGCACTCCTACAGAGTCTTCAATCTCTTTCACTATAAAGTGGTTGAAACAGTGGATGTGCGGTTCGATGAGACCAATGGATCACAAAGAGAGCAACTACCAGATGTGCTAGATGAAGTTCCAGCCAGTGAATCAATCAAGCTAATGGGAACTGGAGAAATTATACCTTCTGAAGCTCGTCTTGAAGAAGAACTTATCATCTCAGCACCTGATCCACATGAAGACAATGCTCAGCCTGAAGACATTCCTCCCCATGACAACGTAGATCAGCAAGAGCAAAGTCTTCGACCCCTACATCCTTGTGTTGCCAATGAAGTGCAGATTGACAGAATAATTGATAGCATCAATGCACCTGGTCCACTGACTCGTTCAAGGGAAACTCAACTGGCAAACTTCTGCGGACACTTCGCATTCGTTTCAATCACAGAACCCAAGAAAATTGATGAAGCCTTTATGGAACCTGAATGGATTCAAGCTATGCAAGAAGAGCTTCAACAATTTGAGCTGAACAATGTATGGGAGTTGGTTAAGCGTCCTGATCCACGGAAGCATAACATAATAGGCACCAAATGGATATACCGCAACAAGCAAGATGAGCATGGCCAAGTCGTCAGAAACAAGGCTCGTCTCGTTGCTCAAGGATATACTCAAGTGGAAGGCATTGACTTCGATGAAACATTTGCTCCTGTTGCCAGACTTGAAGCCATCCGTATACTGCTGGCCTATGCAAATCATCACAACATAATCCTGTATCAAATGGATGTAAAAAGTGCCTTCCTCAATGGCAAAATTGAAGAAGAAGTGTATGTTGCACAACCACCTGGGTTTGAAAATCCAAAACATCCTGACATGGTGTACAAGCTCAAAAAGGCACTATATGGCCTCAAACAAGCCCCTCGGGCCTGGTATGATACACTCAAATACTTCCTGAAGAGCAAAGGCTTCATACCTGGTTCCCTGGATCCCACTCTCTTCACAAAGACATATGATGGTAAACTGTTTGTGTGCCAAATATACGTGGATGACATTATCTTCGGCTGCACCAATCAGAAGTACAGTGAGGAGTTCGGATATATGATGCAAGAGCAATATCAGATGTCTATGATGGGGGAGCTGAAATTCTTCCTCGGTCTTCAGATAAGGCAACAATGCAATGGCATCTTCATATCTCAAGAGAAATATCTCAAAGACTGCCTGAAGAAGTTCGGTATGCAAGACTGCAAAGGCTTCACAACACCAATGTCAGCCAAACATCATCTGGGTCCTGACGACAATGGTAAAGAGTTCGATCAAAAGGTATACCGCTCCATGATTGGTTCTTTGCTTTATTTATGTGCATCTAGGCCAGATATTATGCTTAGTGTTTGCATGTGTGCTCGGTTTCAAGCGGCACCAAAGGAGTCGCATCACTTAGCTGTGAAGCGAATTCTTCGATATTTGGCTCACACCCCAACTCTAGGGTTATGGTATCCAAAGGGCTCAGAGTTTGATCTGGTTGGATTTTCGGACGCTAATTACGCTGGTGACAAGGTTGATCGGAAGTCCACTTCAGGCACATGTCACTTTCTGGGCCGATCACTTGTCTATTGGTCTTCAAAGAAGCAGAACTGTGTATCTCTCTCCACTGCTGAATCTGAATACATTGCTGCTGGATCCTGCTGCGCTCAGCTTCTATGGATGAAGCAAACCCTCAAGGATTATGGCATTCATCTTAAGCAAGTGCCACTTTACTGCGACAACGAAAGCGCCATCAAGATCGCCAACAACCCAGTTCAGCACTCGAAGACAAAGCACATTGAAATTCGTCATCATTTTCTCAGAGATCATGTTGCAAAGGAAGACATTGATATCATACACGTCAACACTGAAGAGCAATTGGCAGATATCTTCACCAAGCCCTTGGATGAGAAGAGATTTTGCAAGTTACGGTGTGAGCTAAATATCTTGGAATCCTCAAATGTCCTGTGATCAGGCACACATCCTAACACTTATGCATGATGATGACTTAGATGTGCAACACACGAAGTAACGTATATCTTCAATCAATGAAGACATACATTCTAAGTGTGAATACATTAACGTGGAATTTGACCTCGGAGCGCCACGATAATTGTGCGCCGTGTCTGGGTCCAATACTTCCTATACGGTGGGTAGCGCCACCACCAAATTTTTCTGCTTGAAGTGTTTCACTCATGGCATTACATTTGCTATGTCTTCACATTTGGTTTGGCTTCAATCTCAACATGTCTTCATGATTATCTTCACTATGTTGATTATATATGTACTGGTGTTCTGTCCTCTACAGCATTCACTTATAGCTATGTCTTCTTGTTTGAATCTTTTGAACTAAGTGAATGTGATTGGACCCTAACCTCTCCATGCTTCCTACCTCAAACTCTATCTCTCCAACTCATATGCATTCTATTGAAACTGTCGAATGTCTTCACTGCATCCTTGTCAGAAGAAGACACAGAGACAAACTCTAAAACAGCTTTCAATGTTTTCCCATCAACAAGAAATCCGGAGAAGTAGGAACGGCTCCCGACAAACCAGGCGTGCGTGGGGTGAAACTGCCCCCACAATTCCGCATGCTGGCCACGTACTGATCAGATGCGAATCGCCAGGGGCACCTGAGTAATAGCGCAGTGCCGCCCATATCGCTATAAATACACGTTTCACTGCGGTCATTATCTCTTCTTCCACCCTCGCACAAACCCTAGTGCCACCGCTAACTCTCAACAACGCCGGCGACGAAGTGCTTCACTGCCGCAACCTCTCCGACGCCGTTCTCACGCCGACAGCGGACATCAGTCTCTCCGCCGTCGCCCTAGGTGTCTTCCATCGCCAAGTTAGGGCACGGAGGATCGAACTGCTCGGCCTCAACTCTCACCTCGTCTAGCAGTTCCAAGTCTGGTAAATAACATGTCTTTTTACAGCCTCTTTTGATCCTATAGCTCCATCACTTTCTGCCAAAAGAGGTTTCCATTCACACAAGTTTCATCCCTCTCATCTGTATCTCATAACTTGCCTAGTATATTCACTTGTTCTTCATGAAGTAGTTAGATTCCTCACTTGTACTGATCTATGGGTTCGTACAAATCTGGAACCAACTTCTTTTCTATAAAGTGAATGTCTTCGCATGATGAGGTCAATATCTTCTAAACTGATTTATCTTCAAAATCTTCTGAGAATGCATATGACCTCTTCCCCTTCCCTCGCACCTTAATGCTGTCACAGGTACATGTCCGTGGGAGAATCTTTTGGTTCTCATAGTCTGCATTCATTTGCAGAGTTCCTACAGCGTCACATCAATTCACCCGAAGCAAGTTCCTGTTGGTCAAGCAAAAGGAAGCCTTTGAAGACTTTGAATCTCTTGAAGCCTTCCAAGTTAAGCTTCATGGCAACAGAAAAACCAGCAAGGAAGGGAGGCAGACAGAGACGTGGTGACACGTCTAAAGATCTGCCTGAAGATTTGTTAGAAATGTACCAAACTGATCCTGAAGAGAGCTATGGTTAGCGCAAGACACGAATCCAATGGATTCGAAGATATTGGGCAGAGCAGTGGTTCCAATACCGCTTCTTCACCAAGGAATATGCAGAGAAGTACGCCCTCACGAGGCCATGGGGAGATGTCTTGTACAAAAATCTCGTACCCCGAACCAGAGACGAAGCCATTGCTCAAGGCTTCTTTCCATGCATGGTCAGGGGACAACAGCCAGCTGACGCACATCCGTCATCCCTTCTCTGGTGTCGCGATGACAATCTCTTCAAGCGCAACTTCCAATTTGCTCAGAACTCTGCGAAGCAAAACAAGAAGGAGTTTGGACTGGACTTCAACCCTGGTCCCTCTAAGCCAAGGGCAGATGGCACACGCGACGCAAATCCCAATGTCATCGGGCCGTATGCCAATCTCGAAGGCCTCATCACTCGCATTCTAGTCCAAGGGACTGCCGTGAACGACTCTCCAGCAGACACTGAGTCTGATGACGCTCCTGCTGCCCCGGAGACGAAGCAGATGAAGAAGAAGCCAAAAGCTTCCAAGCCAGCCGCTTCTCCCAAGATCTCCAGAGCAAAGCCATTGGCCACTGCACCTCCTGAAGCAAGTGTGCAGTCTGAAGACTTATCACGAGTCTCCAAGCCCCAAGAAGCCAAGAAGCATCAGCCACATACTGGCAAAGAGCTCACTGCCGCTGCCGTTCTGCGCTGCGAGGCCATTGATCTGTCAAGTGACGACGATCTTGCCGATGACGCTCTTGAGCAGCTAATCAAGAGCAAGGAGGAGGCTGAAATCTTCAACAATCTGCCTATGTTCGATGCAGCAATCATCCACAACTTCATTGATGAGTGGTTTGATACACCCAACATCAGCTTCGATGATCTGCAGCTGCCCATTGGCCTCAGTGTAGCCTTCCAAGGAGCTATTGCTTCAGAACTCGCAATTGCCCAGCGCATAGTGGAACTGAAGCAGAAGATAGATTTTGAAAAGGCTCAGTTCAAGCAGAACATGGCCACGCTCAGCGTCCAAGAAGTCAAAGACTTCAAAGTCATGCTGCACGAGTTGAAGGAAAACTTTATGCAGAAACGTGCAGAGGCTCAGGGTTCATGTGAGCGCATGAAGAATTTGGCTGATCTCTGTGTGCAGGCCTACAATGAGGCCGAGAAGCGAAAGGCACTTGGGCGTCCCGGCATCGACCCCAGGATGGCCGCTAAGAAAAAGAAGAAGCCCACTGTGGCTGAACAAGAGGCCCCACGGCAAGAAGCTGTTCCGATTGTCTTCCCCACTGCCAAGCCTGGCTCGAAGCCAAAGCACCGCTCAACTGCTTCAGAGCTTAAGAAGACAAGGACAACCGAAGCCGAAGCAAGGAAGAGGAAACACCCTGAAGCCTCTCCTTCAGACCCCACCATCAAGAAGCGCAAGACCAAGAAGTCTCGGGCTGCTCTCACAGAGCCCTTGATAGTCGAACCCCTCTCCGTTCGCTTTCCTCATGAAGATCGTCAGCTGACTGTGCATGAGCCTGCTCTCACAGAGGCTCCGCATGCTGAAGACATTCCAGCAGCCGACCCCAACGCTGCTGAAGACATTGGTCTCCAAGACAATGTGCAAGGTGATGCAGTCCTTCCTCAGCTCGAAACGAGTGAAATGATCAGCATTGGTCGTCCCTTGACGCCAATCACCCAAGATGCGTCGTGGGCAGATCGCTCGCAGGAGGAAGAGGATGAGCCCCCAGCCCACTGCAACTCCACCGGCGTCGCCTGCATTCCGTAGGCTTCACAAAGGGCCAAGGGCTCAGACTGCTGACGACATTCCGGCTGCATCAGCCGAAGAACATGAAGAAGAGCACGAAGAACCTCAAGCTCCATCTTCCCCACACCAACAAGAAGAAGTTCTCAAGGAGAACGTACCTGAATCCATCCCTCTCACTACACGTGATGAGGCTGACACCACTGCGGCTGCCACACCCAATACTGAAGCATTTGTGGAGCCCGACCAACCAACAGCTTCAAGAGATACTGAAGCTACTGCCTCTGATCCTTCTGTGCCTGAGTCTGCTGCCGGTCCACAGTTCAACTATCATGTTGCGCACAGGCCCCAGGTACAGAAGCCAATCCCACGACTGCCAAGGTTCCCAGGTCCTGCCACCGCTCCTGGCTCCTTTAATGTCAATAGCTTCAGGGCAGATAACACCTTCTTCAACCGCTCCAAGAACCCTTACTCAAGGGAACGGATTGTGTCAGATAGGTTCTGGAGCTACCCACAACGCAGCTACTACTCCTGCGTCCTCTACAACCAAGGCCGTATCTTTCCACACCAGCGCCTTGAGGTTGAAGCTATTGCTGGTCTGCCTGGTCTGGAAGAAGCACTGGACTGCTTCAAGCAAGTTGGCCTTCTGCCGTTTGTCACGGATGAAGAGCACTGGAATGAAGAGCTTCTGCTCCAGTTCTATGCCACACTGCACATCAAAGGCTACAACAGAGATCCGAAGACTTGGGTCCTGGAGTGGATGACCGGCAACGTCCATCATGAAGCCAATGCATTTGATATCATTGAGCTCACCGGCCTACCCACTCCAGGCGAACTCTTCGAAGAAGGCTGCCAACTCCATGCCGAAGCAGTTGAGAGCATATTTCAGCGACCTGAGCCAAATATGAGTCAGATGCTCTCAATGATGAAGCCATTGCCTCCTGACGCACCTTACCCAACCGAGTTCTTCGTTGAAGACTTAGAGTACCTGCCTAGAACTATCTATCACATCATCAGGCGGACTCTATGGCCCATTAAGGGGCACTCTCGATATGCCAAGGTTGAAGGTGCCATGAAGACTCTCATCTTCTGCATCCTGCATGGCAAATGCTTCAATGCCCAGGATCTCTTTATACGTCAACTTGTAGCGTCTGGCTCAGATCTCTTTGGTCTGAAGATTTATGCTCCATGGGTTATGAGGCTCATCAAGCTCCACTCTGCCATATCCTATCAACCCTCTGCCCGCAACCACAGAATCTTCTTACCTGATGTGGACACCTCTGCTGAAGCGATTTATCCTGAGCCTGTCAAGCAGCCATTAAGTCTTCAGAATGCAGAACACCAGAGCTTCACTCAGCATGATGAAGGTGTTGAAGCCATTTCCAGAGTCTATCCAATGGCTGGCACCACACGTGCCCCTGCATCAACTGAAGCCACTGACAGCACAGCTGCACAGAGACCCAAGAAACGCGCTCGTACACTCACTGATCGTGAACTTCTTGTGGCTCTGCACCAAAAGCAAGATAGGCATCACGACTGGCTCAAAAGGCAGATGCGCAGTATCATGCAAGACGTCAATCGCATCAGGAATCTGGCCACCAAGAATGCCTTTGTCGCACATGAAACCTGTCGCCGCACTTGGAAAGGCCTCACAATGATGTGCACTGAAGCCGAACTGCAAGAGGACGGCTTCAAAGAGAGATTCAAGTTTGACTCCACACCCCCCAGAAGAGCTGTGTTGCGTGGAACTCCGTCGCTTGAAGAATCAGAGTTCTCTTCCTCTACTGCCACAGTGACTGGAAAAATCATTGAGGAAGAAGACGACGCTACATCACCACCACCTTCTTCAGCACGCGTCGTCACTGCACCAAGCTCGCCAGCTCCACCAAACGCCTCCATCGACCCTGCTGCGCCTGGGAACGCATAGAAAACTCTATGTCTTCAAACCTTTTTGGTCATCACTGACAAAAGGGGGAGAAGCATATGATGTTTATAGTCTTCAAGCGGGTCAATAATAAGGGCGGGTGCTTTATTATATTTTGCTTCGTGCTTACAACTCTCGTTTTGCTACATTTGGTTCTTTGAGTTGTAACACTTAAACTTGATGGTCGTCTGCTACTATGTTTGCCACTGTGTTTTTGCGAAGATAAATTCCGCATGTACGACGATAATTTCCGCACTTATATCATTTCGCAGACGTCCATTTTTCATTATGCATATCATTATCTTCTTATATCTTTACATGCATGATGGATTGTCATCATAAGTTGAAGTGGATTCCCACAAATACAACCTGCTATGTGCATTCGCGTTCCAGAAGCAAATCACTTATATGCACATCCTCAGGGGGAGCCCTTGCAGCTTATGAAGACAATTCCTTTACAATTTCACAAATTATATTCCCCGTTGAAAACTTCAACTAGTTTGTCATCAATCACCAAAAAGGGGGAGATTGTAAGTGCATCTAGTGCCACCCCTAGTTGGTTTTGGAGTATTGACGACAAACCTAGCTGAGGGACTAATGTGTTTGTGAGAATTGCAGGATAACACAGGTAGAAGTCCCTCATTAATTCGGTTTAGTTACCAGAGATGACCCCTAAAAATGTACGAAGACATTGAAGACAATGGTGGTTCATGAAGACATTCATGTCGAAGACAATGACATATGAAGACTCCCCATGAAGCCTTTGGAACTCGAAGACTTAGATCCTTCGTAGTTTTACTTTATTCATGTTGTGTCATAAGAACCACCGTACTGTTAAGTGGGGTCCAAGAGAACCAGTCAGGATGACTGAAGTGATGCCTAATTCAAATCCTATGTCTTCGAGTGAAGACAATGAGAGAAAATCTTGTCCAGAGTCAGACAAGTCAGCTTTACTTGCAGCCCAAGTAAAGTTGCCGTGAGAGTTCAAAATCCGACTGTTAGTACACGTGTCAGTTCCTTAGTGACCCAGGGTCATTTCGGACAAATCAGGTCAGGGTTGCCAAGCGGCTATAAATAGTCCACCCCTACAACCATAAACGGTTGGCTGCTCAGATTTCAGTGCACGGCTTTTGTCGTTTGAGAGCAACCCACCTCGAAGCCTTTGAGAGAAAATCCTTAGTGAGGAGAAAAGCCCTAACCACCCAGAGCCAGAGTAATTGGGCATCACTTAAGTCTTCTTGTCTGAGTGATCTGAAGACTTATTACACTTGAGGACTGTGCATCCTCCAGACGGTTAGGCGTCGCGTTCTGAGCATCCAAGAGGAATTGTGGATTGCCGGTGAACGAAGTCTGTGAAGGTTTGGGAGTCTACCTTGAAGACTTACCAGAGTGATTGGGCGGGGTCTGTGTGACCTTAGCTCAAGGAGAAAACGGTGAGGACTGGGTGTCCTGAGCTGCGTGTTCAGGACTGGGTGTCCGGGACTGTGTGTCCTTTGGTTTAAATACCTAGCCGCTCCAACCAGATGTACAGTTGTCACAGCAACTGGAACTGGTCCAACATATCATTGTCTTCAACGTGTCACTGGTTTCATCTTCGCCTCCCTTTACTTACCAGTACACATTGTGAAGCTATTGCATGCTTGCTTTATCTTCTGTCTTCACAACTTGACTGTATGATCTGTTTGGCTTCATAACTTCTTCCAACCTGATCCTCATTACACTGAAGCTATTTGTCACTGTTTGTCACTGTGCTTTCACTATATTCTATACTTGACCATGGCTTGCATTGTGTAATCTAACTTCCGCTGCATAGTGATAGGCTTGTTCACTCTGTTTGTCTTCATAACTTCCACGTTTTGAAGACTTTCATAAAAATCGCCTATTCACCCCCCTAGCCGATATAACGCACTTTCAAAGGGTCAATGATCAGAATGGTTGTACTCCATATTTTCCAACGCGACATTGAGCAAGATTGCCGTCCATGCGTCATTAACAAATCCCCTATCCAACCTCTCTCTAATTCGCCATCTATGCCATATGAAGGGATCCCCCATAAATCCTATGTCATGTAGCTCACAATCATCAATATCGCCTCTAGAAGGCTTGCATATACTGAGATGAACATGGATTCCCGCCTTCCTTCTTGTCCAAGAACTGTATTTCATTAGGGTCACCTAAAAAATCCACGGGAGATCAAGATTTTGGTTTAGCTGTCTCATACGGTTCCATGTCAGGTGCTTGTTCTCCCAACGAAATTCCCCGGACATCCCTGTCAAGCGCTAAACACTATTATTATTTCCTCAATTTTAACATCAATGAACATAGGATCAAGAGCTAATCGTTGAACTTTGACATAGTTTTTCCAGAAAAGTAACAAGCCTCCTTTTCTACCATTGCTCAGGCAAACAAACCCCTGTTCCATCTTTAATCTCCTCCCTAAACATTCAGTATCACACCAAGATTGCATCCTCGTTGGGCGCAAGCAAAGCCGTCGGAGCATCCCCAAGACCGCGACAGTTCCAAGCCAAGAATTTAATTGCTTCTTGCCCAAATGAACAAACCTCTAGAAACTAGAACAATCCACCAACGAATTTTTTTACCACAGCACCTCCCAACTTCACCACATCCACTCCGTAATGGACTGGACAATAATTATCCAATGCAGCGCCAGACCTTGCACGACATGTTCCTCCGATCAAGCCGATGGAACAGAGACAGACAAATCAACTGTTGACCTGGAACCTTGAAGGCCAAGCGCTTGCAACAAAGAGAAGAATAGCAGCAACGACACCTCACATGCACCATCCCGGGACAAGGAACGCCAGTGGAGGACCGGCAAACCCTAGTTGTGCGAGCTTCACCTCGTCGCAATAAAAACGCTTCTCATGTTTATTACACAACATGTTAATTACAGCAGTAATTACTGTGGCAAGTTATTTTTCTTGCAAAGATTGTGACAATTCATTAGATAGAATGTCTTATTAAGTGTCCTTATTGAAGTTACCGCTCACCACTCACCACTCAAACACTGGATAAGCATCTCACGCTCTGATGCTCTGCTCACACTTGTTTTGTTTCTTCCCAACACAGGTCGACTAGTTCTTGTCCCAACATTAGTGAATTCTGTTGTACTGACGCGAGTCAATAAACAAATGGTTGGTCACTGAAAAGCAAACACATGCCATACATTGAGAGAAAGGTGAAAGATGTTGATCTATGTCTGGTTAGCTGCACCCCTGACGGGCATATTGACGATGTGATATTTAGAGGAACCACTTTTTAAGTTAATCTTATCTTACGACATTGAAGGTGCGTCTGAGTGCCTTATGTAGAATTGCAACGCACCAGTCACTTCACCCAAAAGCTCAAGCTGATGAAGAAAGATGGACTATGCATTTTTTTCACGAATACGCAAAGCTTGCATATCTTTTCATCGATAGAAGGATAAGAAAGAGTACAGAGTGATACAACACATGACACGAACGCAGAGACATGAACACGGTGTCCGAAGCAGAGAGACAAAGAGTGCTCAGCCTGAATAGAGGATACATCACAGCTAAACCTACCAAACCCGAGCCAAGAGCGACGATGCCAAACCAACTAGAACTCCAACATCGCCCGAGCCAGAACCAAGGACACCACGAGCAAGCAAGATAGTGCCTTCAAGAAGAAAGACGACGCCAAGGCTTCGTCACTATCCGGTCCGGGAGACCCAAACCTAGGGTTTCCCCTGAGCTCGAAGAGGGGCGTAACTGAGGGCCTTGGCAGCGCCTCCAAGGAGGAAAACGACACCCGCGGGCGCCGTCGCTGTCAGCACCGGCGAGCCGAGCAGGGATCTCTCCCTGGCCTGAAGCTGAGTGAACCCATAGCCGCCGAATTCGGGATCGTAGATGAGGAGGCCAATGCTGGTCGGAATCAACCAAGTCAGGGGGGTTGGCGGGGATGCACCTGCCGACAAAGGGTGGCACCGCCTCCAAACCCGCGAGCATAGGATCCGGCAAAGGAAGGGGGCTTTGAGGCGTACGGGCAGGGCGGGCGACAGGGCGAACCACATGGGGGTCATGGTGTAATGGTGTCCAGCAACGCCGACAAGCTAGGACTGGAGGAACGCAGATCCAAGCTGTCATGGCCTTAACCGTCAGGACATCGGCGACCCAGGTGATCTAGAAGGGGCACAACAACCTGGTCATCGAGGCCGGAGCTGGCAGGGGAGGACGCCGACAGCAAAAGGACACTGGAGAGATGCGGGCCTGAAGCCGCTGGGACCGAAAAAACGCCGTCAAGGACCCACAGTGAGGAGCTCCGTGTCAACCACAAACGCAGACGCATCGCCGCCTCCTCATGGGAGCCTTCACCGGGGCTCGGGGGGAGGTAGGACCGCCGGAGACGAGGGGGGCTGCCTGCACGAGAAAAAGACCGCGAACGCCCCCGCAACCAGCCACAAACCCCAAACTCCATCCACGACCATACAGGAACGAGGCCACGGGGGGCAAGGAAGCTGCAGGCGGGGGCGCGCATGGCAACGACCAGGAGCACCGGGACCGCTGCCGCCCGGCAGGCTCGAGCAGAAATTGGTTGGGGGAGGGGGGAGACCTGAAAATCGCCGGGAGGTACCCCGGGTCACGAGCGGATGAGGTGGAGGCGCGTGAGGGGGCGGAGTCCGCGGCAACCATGGATGGCGGGGAGGGGAGGGGGCCGCGCCGGCCGGAGACGCGCAGCCAGGCCGCCTGGAGGCCGGATCCGCAGCCGCCGAGCCAGCAGGGTGGGGTGGGCGCTGCCACAGCGAGGTGTCATGGAGCGGGGCGCGGGGGGAGGGGTGGTTGGGGTCGCGAGGGACCAGATCCGCCCCGCCGCCGCCTTCCTGGGGCCTGGCGCGGCTTCGCCGTCCGGCCCTCCGGCGGCGGCGATGCGGGGGAAGGCGAATGCGGGGGTTGTACGCTGCGGTGGCTAGGGTCCCCCCCGTGTCGCCAGAGGAGGGCGACGCGGGGGGGGGGGGGGCACTTCAGTACAATGTTGATAGTCCACTATGCATTTATACGCCAACACGCCCTCCCAGACCTAAACGTGGGCCAAAAATGAGCTGCAATTTCTTATAATAAAATTGCGCCAGCCGGTCTTGAATCCAAGACCTCTTGGCTCTGATATCATGTAGAACTGCACGCATCAACCAGGTCACTCAAAAGTTCAAGCTGATGGGGAAGGTGAGCTATGCATTTATACTCAACACCTTGCATACATTGCCGGTGAGGAAGGAGTTCTTCATTACCAGTAGTCCTATTGGAATTTAGTCTATATTGGGCCAGCCCAATTTTTATTTTTAGAATTCCTAATAAATTCTAAAGGCCCACTTAGCCCAGAGGTGGGACCAAAGTTTAGTATCATATTGCCTACTTAGTAGGAGTTGGACCTTGTCGGTGTCAAAACCGGCGGATCTCGGGTAGGGGGTCCCGAACTGTGCGTCTAGGCCGGATGGTAACATGAGGCAGGGAACATGATGTTTTACCCAGGTTCGGGCCCTCTTGATGGAGGTAAAACCCTACGTCCTGCTTGATTAATATTGATGATATGGGTAGTACAAGAGTGGATCTACCACGAGATCAAGGAGGCTAAACCCTAGAAGCTAGCCTATGGTATGATTGTTGTCTATGGAGTTGATGAAGTTGTCCTACGGACTAAAACCCTCCGGTTTATATAGACACCGGATAGGGTTAGGGTTACATAGAGTCGGTTACAATGGTAGGAGATCTTGAATATCCGCATCGCCAAGCTTGCTTTCCACGCCAAGGAAAGTCCCATCCGGACACGGGACGAAGTCTTCAATCTTGTATCTTCATAGTCCAGGAGTCCGGCTGAAGGTATAGTCCGGCTATCCGAACACCCCCTAATCCAGGACTCCCTCAGTAGCCCCCGAACCAGGCTTCAATGACGACGAGTCCAGCGCGCAGATTGTTCGGCATTGCAAGGCGGGTTCTTCTCCAAATCTTGTGTACCTGTAGGGATAATGTCCGATTTTTGTAATGTAGTGCTTCTCGGCTTCCACGCCCAATAATGGCCGTCTTCCATGTGTCAAATGAATGCGAAAAGCCAGGGCGTTTTTTACACCCACACCCCTAGCCGTATAAACGAGCCGCCTATTTAACGGGATGGGGATTTAGGCCCAAACCACATCCTCTCCTTTCCACGAGTTATCATCAGAGCGCTTCCAGCAAAGGTCCATTCCAACATGGCCAGTTGTCCCAGCTCCTCCTCTCGCCCTTCCAGCCCTAAACCTGGAGACTGGGAGAGGTGCTCCATCCCGCACAGCGAGGTAGTGTCGCTTCAGGCCAAGGGATTTCTCCCTCAGGCCTATATGGCCCCGGTCCGAGCCGGACTCGCCACCTATAACGATGGAGAGCAAGCAGAGAGCACCCCCAATCCCTCTAAAGGAGAGCGGGTGTGCCTCGTCCCCTATTTAATAAGGGGACTGGGATTTCCAATTCATCCATTCCTCCGTGGGCTTCTGGAGTTCTACGGCCTCCAGCTGCACAATCTCACGCCTGCCTCCGTACTGCATATTGCGGGTTTCGTCGCCCTTTGCGAGCTATTTTTAGGCATTGAGGCTCATTTCGCGCTGTGGAAGAGGTTATTCTGCCTGGTGCCCCGTTCTCAAAAGGGGTCCATATACCAAGTGGGCGGAGCCGAAATATGGCGCATCGCTGGGACCGGATACCTATCCGGAACCCCAAAGGAAGCATCCGAGGACTGGACCTCGGAATGGTTTTATATAGATGACGTCCCGCTACCGGACCCTATTCAGGTCGGTCTCCCTAAGTTCAACAGTGCTCCATTGAAGAAACGCTTGAGCTGGCGTGCGCGGAGCTCTCAGAGAGAAAGCGACAGAGACGTCCTTTACTTGATGGGCCGGATAAGATTGTTGGCTCATTCCGGACTAACCATGATCGGAGTCATGGCCGCATGCATTATGCGGGGGGTGCAGCCGCTTCAATATAGAGGCCACCCAATGTGGGAATTCAACGGGGAGGATGACGCCACCCATTACGGTCGTAAAGGGCCGGACTCAGCGGCTGCTCTAGAAAAGATCTTATCCTCTCTGTACAAGGGAGAAAAGGAGGAGTTCCTCCGCGTCAACCCGCAGGCCGGATTTAGTATGTACGATCCCCCAAGTTGGGTAAGTGAACAATTGCGCTTGCCCGTTTGTTTGATACTCCCGTGGTTAGATAGGTAGTCTAACGACTTCACTGCAGGAACGGCGACAGGAGGTAAAGAATATAAGCAGCCGCCCTCCACAGCCCGAGGACCCAGAATGGTTCCTCGATCCGGACTTCGAAGAGGATCCGGACATATCGGTGGAGCTTATCGACGGGGTGTTTTATCAGCTAAGCAAGGACAATACCTTGGTTGCCATCACGGCTGATTACCCAGGGTTAATCCCAGCCTCCCAGGTGACGGAAACCGGAGTCTCATTCCCTTGAGAGGGATTCCACTCTCGTGTATTTCGGTGTTTCTGACGTCAACTGTGTTTTGCAGGGGAGATTTCTGAGGCAGGAGGCCGAACCTACGGCGACCAGCCAATGAGGGGCCGCAGAGCCCCGCAGGGCAAAAAGGAATGAAGTCAGGACTGAAATGCCAGCGCAAAGGTATAGTGCACCCTCTATTTCCCTGGAGTTATTCTATCAGGGCATATTAACGCCCGTGCTATCTTCATGACGAAGAGACCTCGCCGGACTACATCCGGAGAGGTTGCCAATCGCGCCTTCACCAGTCAGGCTCCAACGTCTGGCCAGGAAGCGGAGGCAAGTACAAGGCGCGCACCGGACGTTCCTCCGATAGAGGATGCGGACAGGCTGTCCGCCACAAATTCAGAAGTGGAGAGTGCCATGAACCACAAGCGTCGCCGGACAATTCTACGCGACGCTTGTTTCTCCCAAGAGGCTTTAGATTCCTTTAATTCGGGAGATGCGTACCTCTGTGCCGCTCAAAATGGTTTAGCCAGAGCCACGGAGCAGTATGTGAAAGACATACGGGTAAGAAAATTTTGGTTAATTATATATATATGCCAGTAGCCCCCGAGACTTGAAACAGTTAGAGCAACTGATTTAAGGATCATTTAATATGCAGGTTCTTACAAAGAATAATACTGTACTGTCCCAGGAGCTGGAAAAGTGCAAGGCCCAACTAGAGGCCGCACTAGCTGCCGCAGGGGAACCCAGAGGGACCCCCTTAGGTAAAATACACTTCGAAAGATTAGTATTGTGCGGTGTGGGTGTAAATCTGACAGATCAGATTGCAGATGGTGCCGGACTCGATCCGGACAAGCAACAACTCTTACGCCAGCTAAAGGCCGGTGAGAGTATGTTGACGAGGGTGAGGCGAGAGAGGAATGATCTTCAGGATGCCAACACCAAGCTGGATGTCGAACTTAAAGATGTTCGTGGCCAGCTTTTGGACTCCTCGAAGGAGAATCAGCGGCTTCGACACGGCATTTTAGTAAGTGCTTGAACGAACTTTGAAAAAAGGAGTTCGGCGAGGAAGTCGACTAACAGAGTAATGTCTGTAGGTATGCTCATAGGTCGTCCTGCAGAGGAGATGCCCGGTTCTACGGGTGACCTTCTTCCCGAACTCATGCAACTGCACGAGCGAGTTCGGCAGGTGATGCGAGGCGTTGCCCGAGCCTTATGGCCTGCCCACTCCATGCCCGAGGGCCTTGGAGAGCTTGCGGAGAAGCTGAAGGGAGCTCGATGACGCTTCCGTTTGTGGAAGATATCGGCCTGCCGACAAGGCGCTCGAGAAGCCTGGGCCATGGTGAAGACCTGTTTTATGAAGTCTGACCCAAAGCACATGGCCGAGGTCAGACCAGTGGGGCCTGACGGGAAGGAGATCCCTGTGAGCTTAGTATACGGCCAAGTAGAGTTGGCCGCGAAGTATTCCCAGCAGGACTGTAAATTAGATAGCCTATTAGATGGTATAGAAGAGGAATACAATCAGTCAGAATGACTATGTGATTTTGAATTGACATGTGTAATGCCTTCTAGCCGGATTGTAGATCGTTTGTCGTTGCCGTCCTTTCCGCTTCAACCTCGGGACCTGACGGTCCGGAGTGTGTCCGAATACCATAGCGGTTATATAAGAACCGTGGTATGCGTGGAGACCAGGCGTAGGGGTCATTAGTGCTTTATCAGACAAGTGCCCAACTAGTTATGTTATATTACATGGTTAGTAAGAAACATCTTCCAGAGAGAATAGTTCCGTTAGGGGTTCCTTTCACTGGGAGGCATGCCCTAAAGTGCATGTCCGGACTGCGTAAAAGGACGCAGAAAAAGGCATCTGGGGGTGCATAAAATGGGTAAAAAGATCGTCTTTTGTCTCACCGACCGAGTATTCCCTTAAGAACGCTAGCTTTCGGCTTCACCCAGTCTGAGGTACACATCCGGCTGACCCGGTAGTAACAATCGCAGAGGTGCTCCCTTTACCTCCTAGCCGAACAATCGGGAACGTAGGGGTAAGCACAGGAGCCAGGCAACCCAGCTTGGCCAAAACTTAAGTCATATCGATGCATATAATGGTGAAAAAAAGGTGCATGCGGAAGTTTGACGCATGCGTTGGGCATGAAGCCCGTATAAATAAGCTTATGTTAAAGAAGCCCCTAGGTTTAATGAGCGCGAGTGGCGCGGCACTAGATAAGCCTTTAAGGGCTGTAAAAGAAAAATAGGGGAAAGAGAGAAATGTAAGACAAAAAAATACAAAAAATGGACAGAGGGAGGAGACGAACACAGAGTCCGACGCTAGGCGTAGAATCTTCGGAGACGGGTGGCGTTCCACGGGTTCGGCTCGAGTCGGTTATCCGACGCATCTCGCAGGCGACATGCCCCGCCAGTCAGGACTTGGTCGATTATAAATGGACCTTCCCACTTGGGCTTGAGTTTGTCCTTTTTCTTGTCCGGCAGGCATAGAACGAGTTCGCCAACATTGTAGTTTTTGGCCCGTACTTCTCTGCTTTGATATCTTCATGCCTGCTGTTGATAAAATGCGGAACGGGATTTTGCCACATCACGCTCCTCTTCCAAGGCGTCCAAGTTGTCCTGCCGATCGAGCTCGGCTTCTCTTTCTTCGTACATGCGCACTCTAGGTGAGTCATGAATTATATCGCAGGGCAGAACTGCCTCTACGCCGTACACCATAAAAAATGGTGTGTATCCGGTGGTGCGATTTGGCGTGGTCCGCAGTCCCCAGAGTACGGAGTCGAGCTCCTCTACCCAGTGCGTATTAGATTCCTTAAGGGACCGCACTAATCTGGGTTTGATGCCGCTCATAATAAGACCGTTTGCACGTTCGACCTGGCCGTTGGTTTGTGGGTGATAGACGGAAGCATAATCGAGCTTGATGCCGATGTTTTTGCACCAGAGTTTTACCTCGTCTGCGGTAAAGTTCGTGCCGTTATCAGTTATGATGCTGTGCGGGACGCCATAACGGTGTACAACCCCGGATATGAAGTCTATCACGGGTCCAGATTCGGCCGTTTTAACAGGCTTGGCTTCTATCCATTTGGTGAATTTATCCACCATGACCAGTAAGTATTTCTTTCTATCGGTCCCGCCTTTAAGAGGTCCGACCATGTCAAGCCCCCAGGCCGCGAAAGGCCAGGTGATTGGTATAGTTTGGAGTGGGGTGGGTGGCATATGGCTTTGGTTGGCAAAAAGTTGGCAACCAGCGCATCGTTGGACTAAGTCCTGAGCGTTTGCCCGGGCCGTCGGCCAATAAAAGTCTGTACGGAAAGCCTTGCTAACAAGGGACCGAGCAGCGGCGTGGTGACCACCGAGTCCGGCATGAATTTCAGCCAGAAGGTTCCGCCCTTCCTCTTCGGAGATGCACCTTTGAAGGACTCCGGTAGTGCTTTTCTTATAAAGCTCTCCCTCATGGACTCTGTAGGCTTTAGATCGCCGCACGATGCAGCGGGCCTCGTTTTGGTCCTCCGAGAGTTCCTGCCTAGTAAGGTAGGCTAGGAATGGTTCTGTCCATGGGGCGATGATCGCCATTATTACGTGGGCTGAAGGTGTAATTTCATTAGCAGAGCCTCCAATTGTGTCAGATTGTTCGGCATTAGGTGGTGCGGCTGGGTCCGGGCTGTTATTTGCGGGTTCCCCCTCCCATGCTACGGATGGCTTGAACAATCTTTCTAAAAAGATGTTGGGGGGGGGACTGCATCGCGTTTTGCTCCGATGCGTGCCAGGACGTCCGCTGCTTGATTGTTTTCTCGGGCTATATGGTGAAACTCCAGCCCTTCGAACCGAGCTGACATTTTTAGGACGGCGTTGCGGTAAGCTGCCATTTTTGGGTCCTTGGCGTCGAAGTCGCCATTTATTTGGGATATCGCGAGGTTCGAATCCCCGCGTACCTCTAGGCATTGAATGCCCGTGGATACTGCCATCCGGAGGCCATGTAGAAGGGCCTCATATTCGGCTGTGTTGTTGGAGTCCGTGTACATAATTTGGAGTACATACTGGACTGTGTCTCCTGTTGGGGACGTCAAAACGACGCCAGCCCCCAGTCCGGCCAACATTTTGGAGCCGTCGAAATGCATGATCCAGTTTGAGTATGTGCCGTACTCTTTAGGGAGTTCGACCTCCGTCCATTCTGCGACGAAGTCAGCCAGAACTTGCGATTTGATAGCTCGCCGTGGCTTATAGGTTATATAGAACGGGAGGAGCTCAATGGCCCATTTTGCGATCCGGCCCATTGCATCGCGGTTGTTGATAATATCGTTAAGTGGTACTTCCGAGGCTACTGTTATGGAGCACTCTTGAAAGTAGTGTCGTAGCTTTCGGGATGCCATGAATACCGCGTATGCAATTTTTTGATAATGCAGGTACCGTGATTTGCATGGAGTGAGGACAATGGACACGTAGTAGACCGGCCTTTGAAGGGGGAATTTGTGTCCGTCCGTTTTCCGCTCGACAACGAGCACTGCGCTGACAACTTGATGTGTTGCTGCAATGTACAATAGCATTGGTTCGCCGGTGTTAGGCGCGGCCAGGACTGGGTTTGTTGCCAATATGGCTTTTATTTCATCGAGTCCGGCCGTGGCGACATCTGTCCACTCGAAGTGTTCGGTGCGCCGGAGTAGGCGATAAAGGGGCAGTGCCTTTTCTCCCAAGCGGGAGATGAAGCGGCTTAGAGCCGCCACACATCCGGTTAATTTTTGTATTTGTTTGAGGTCCTTTGGGATATCCAATTGTGACAAAGCTCAGATCTTGGCTGGATTTGCTTCAATTCCTCTACCGGATACAATGAAGCCCAAGAGCTTTCCGGCTGGAACGCCGAAGACGCATTTTTCCGGGTTGAGCTTGATGTCATATTTTCGGAGGTTATTGAATGTGAGCCTCAAGTCGTCTACTAGAGATTCGACATGTCTTGATTTGATGACCACATCATCCATGTATGCCTCCACTGTTTTACCGATCTGATTTGCCAGACATGTCTGGATCATGCGCTGATATGTTGCGCCGGCGTTTTTTTTAGCCCGAAGGGCATTGTGTTGAAGCAGAAGTGGGCCGTATGGTGTGATGAATGTTGTTGCAGCTTGGTCCGATTCTGCCATCTTGATTTGATGGTAACCGGAGTATGCGTCAAGGAAACACAACAAGTCGTGTCCTGCGGTGGCATCGATAATTTGATCGATACGGGGGAGGGGGAAGGGATCCTTCGGGCAAGCCTTATTAAGGTCTTTAAAATCGACACACAGGCGCCAGGATTTGTCCTTCTTTGGTACCATCACCAGGTTTGCTAGCCAGTCCGGATGTTTTATGTCTCTAATGAATCCGGCCTCCAATAGCTTGGCTAGCTCTTCTCCCATAGCCTATCTCTTGGGTTCGGAAAAACGCCGAAGGGCTTGTTTGACCGGTTTGAATCCTTTTAGGATATTTAGGCTGTGTTCGGCCAGCCTGCGTGGGATCCCTGGCATGTCTGAAGGGTGCCAGGCGAAAATGTCCCAATTTTCTTATAGGAATTCTCGCAGTGCGGCGTCTACATCGGGGTTTAGTCGTGCCCCGATGGAAGCTGTTTTATTGGGGTCCGTTGGATGGACCTGGAATTTGATTATTTCGTCTGCTGGCTTGAAGGATGTGGATTTAGATCTTTTGTCGAGTATCACATCATCCCTATTAACCATGGAGCACAGCGTCGTCAGTTCCTCGGCCGCTAAGGCTTCGGATAGTGCCTCAAGGGCTAATGCGGCCGTTTTGTTTTCGGCGCGGAGTGCTATGTCCGGATCACTAGCTAGAGTGATAATTCCATTCGGCCCGGGCATCTTGAGCTTCATGTACCTGTAATGGGGTATTGCTTGGAAGATTGTGAATGCTTCCCGCCCTAGTAAGGCGTGATGTCCGCTTTTAAACGGGGCCACTTGAAACGTGACTTCTTCGGACCTGTAATTATCCGGCGTGCTGAACACCACATCTAGTGTGATTTTTCCCATGCAGCACGCTTCCCGACTGGGGATTATTCCTCTAAAGGTTGTGCTGCTTCGCTCGACGCGGTTCCAGTCTATTTCCATTTTTTCAAGGGTCTCTTCATAAATGAGGTTCAGTCCGCTGCCTCCATCCATGAGCACCTTGGTAAGGCGAAAGCCGTCCACTATGGGACTGAGGACCAATGCGGCTGGTGCTCGGGCTGTTCGGAATCTAGGTTCATCACTTGCGTTGAAATTAATGGCAGTGTTGCTCCATGGATTTATTGTTGCAACTTGATAGACTTCGGTGAGGTTGCGGAGTGTTCTTTTTCGCATATTGTTTGATGCGAAAGTCTCGAAGACTGTGAGAACGGTACTTGTGTCCTCGGGCTGGCTTTCTGCGGCCTCCCGATTTAAGAGGTCCTCACCAATTTTGGCTACCTGCCGGAGTATCCAACATGCTCTAAGGCTGTGAGTTGGTGTTGCGTCCTCTGTACTGTGAATTCTACAGGGTCCATCAAGACACCTTTCTAGTACGGTTCCATGCCCTGCAAAGGGTTTTGGCTTTTTGCTATTTATCCCGGGTGTCTTATGATGATGCACCCTCTTAGTTCGGACAGGATTACTATTCAAGGCCGGATTATCCCAAAATTTCGTTTCGGTTTTCCAGGCACTTTCCATCGCACAGTATTTTTGTACTATGGACGCCAAGTCAGCGAAGCGTGTAATATCACAACGACTTACGGCGTTAAGGATTCCCTCGTCCGTGCAATTACTGCAGAAGATTGATATCGCGTCTCCCTCGCGGTAATCTTTTATCCTGTTCATAACCAGGAGGAATCTGGCCCAGTAATGATGTACTGTTTCGTCGGGCCTCTGCCTGACTTGGGAGAGATCGCTTATGTTCGGGTGGGTGGGTGTCGTTGAATCTGAAACCTCACCCAATCCAAGATTCAGAGGCCGAAGAGTTTCCGAATTCTGAAGTTCGGATTCCTGGACGTTATCCAACGAATCCGGACCGTTGCCTGATTCTAAGCTCAGGTCTTGAGTTACATCCTCCCCTCCGCGGGTATCCGGCTTGGAGGGATCGGGAATTCGGACGTAACTAGTCCTTAAAATAGATGAAGGGTCGCCGCACCGCGCCTCTACCACGGCAACGTGGTGGGTGACTTGGGGAGAGTTAATTTCTCTTAGATCGGGTTTAAGCCCAACCTGGTCGTAATCCGTGGCGACCCCCAGGGCGGCGATGCGATCCAAGAGCTCGTTTACGGAAGAGAGATCCATTGGATCTAACTGCTCGACGAGCTCCGAGCTGACGTGTAGATTGCTTTTGATGACCCGAGAGGTCACCATCGGCGCAACAGCCGAACAGGCGGTCATGAGGAAACCACCTAGCCGGAGGGTTTGGCCAATAGCCAAGGCTCCCTTAGCAACGGCACCGTCTTTGAAGATGGGAGAAGGCATCCTTCCTGATTGCGACGGCACAGAGGAACTCTCAATGAAAGCACCAATGTCGGTGGCAAAACCGGCGGATCTCGGGTAGGGGGTCCCGAACTGTGCGTCTAGGCTGGATGGTAACAGGAGGCAGGGAACACGATGTTTTACCCAGGTTCGGGCCCTCTTGATGGAGGTAAAACCCTACGTCCTGCTTGATTAATATTGATGATATGGGTAGTACAAGAGTGGATCTACCACGAGATCAAGGAGGCTAAACCCTAGAAGCTAGCCTATGGTATGATTGTTGTCTATGGAGTTGATGAAGTTGTCCTACGGACTAAAACCCTCCGGTTTATATAGACACCGGATAGGGTTAGGGTTACATAGAGTCGGTTACAATGGTAGGAGATCTTGAATATCCGCATTGCCAAGCTTGCCTTCCACGCCAAGGAAAGTCCCATCCGGACACGGGACAAAGTCTTCAATCTTGTATCTTCATAGTCCAGGAGTCCGGCTGAAGGTATAGTCCGGCTATCCGAACACCCCCTAATCCTTATAAGAGCAAGTCTAGCAGACCCCGCATCCTACCGACCCGCAAAACGTGTTCGCAGTTCGCGGAAAAATGCCTTTGTGGGCCGGCGCGGACGACCGCAGTTGCAGACCCCGCATAATGGACCCGTAAAAAAATATATTCATGGAATATACTTTTTTACGGGTCGGCTTTGCGGCGTCTGACCTGGCATAGCTCCTCCCGGCCTGCAAAACTTAAATTTGCACCTTAATTTGATCTAGCATATTGCATTTCTTTGCTTTTTCAACAACATTGGGTATAAAAAACATCACCAAATCTTTGCTAGAATAGCAAGACCAAAGAAAACAAGAACCACAAGTATGCATTTTAGAAGATTTCCAACTTCCATAACTGCTGCCACTAGTTGGACTAATATCTTCTCCATGCATTCGTTGTTGATCTGTGGATTCTTGATTTTGCATTCTGCTTTCTTCATCTTTGGTTCGAAAGAAGTAGACGTTGCTTCCTCTCTAGTTGCACATGCAGCCACATCATTGCTTTCGATTCTACTAAGGAGTGCACCAACATCTATTAAGTTTCTTTCTATCAATAAATCAATGTATTGGCCTTCCCAAAACCAAAATCAGCATCCATCGTCCTACATAAAAGTAGGACCATGTTCGAAATGAGAATCTGCAATTGAACTAAAGAATGAGCTACCGCAAGTGCATGTACCCCGTCGTTTTCGCATTTGAAGAACACCCATCCGGGGTTCTTCGGCGTGCCCGAAGTTAGCCGCAGCACTGTTCGCGTGTAGTCGTCGCACTATATGAGCGGCATCGGCAAGCCACAGAGACGCTGCACGAGCGCCGAGCCCAATGGACGGCTGGACGAATCTGTTGGGGAACGTAGTATTTCAAAAATTTGCCTACACACACACAAGATCCATCTAGGTGATGCATAGCAACGAGAGGGGAGAGTGTGTCCACGTACGCTCGTAGACCGAAAGCGGAAGCGTTTAGTAACACGATTGATGTAGTCGAACGTCTTTGCGATCCAACCGATCCAAGTATCAAACGCACGACACCTCCGCGATCTGCACACGTTCAGCTCGGCGATGTCCCTCATACTCTTGATCAAACTGAGGCCGAGGGAGAGTTTTGTCAGCACGACGACGTGATGAAGGTGATGATGAAGTTACCGGCGCAGGGCTTCGCCTAAGAACTACAACAATATGACCGAGGTGGAAATCTGTGGAGGGGGGCACCACACATGGCTAAGACAACTGTCAACTTGTGTGAGTCTAGGGTGCCCCCTGCCCCCGTATATAAAGGAGAAAGGGGAAGGCCGGCCGGCCCTATAGGGGCGTACCCCAAGTAGGATTCCTACTAGGAATAGGAATCCTATTCCTAGTAGGTTTCCAACAAGGAAGAGAGGGGGAAGGAAGAAGAGGGAGAGAGGGAGAAGGAAGGAGAGGGGGCGCCTGTTGGGGAACGTAGTAATTTCAAAATTTTCCTACGCACACACAGGATCATGGTGATGCATAGAAACGAGAGGGGAGAGTATCTTCCACATACCCTTGTAGACCGAAAGCGGAAGCGTTAGCACAACACGGTTGATGTAGTCATACGTCTTCACGATCCGACCGATCCAAGTACCGAACATACGGCACCTCCGAGTTCAGCACACATTCAGCTCGATGACGTCCCGCGAACCCCGATCCAGTAGAGCTTCACGGGAGAGTTCCGCCAGCACGACGGTGTTGTGACGATGATGATGTTGCTACCGACGCAGGGCTTCGCCTAAGCACCGCTACGATATGACCGAGGTGGAATATGGTGGAGTGGGGCACCACACACGACTGGAATAGATCAATAGATCAACTTGTGTCTCTAGAGGTGCCCCTGCCCCCGTATATAAAGGAGCAAGGGGGAAGAGGCGGCCGGCCAAGGGGGGAGTCCTACTCCCACCGGGAGTAGGACTCCTCCTTTCCTAGTAGGGGTAGGAGAAGGGGGGAAGGAGGAGGTGGAGAGAAGGAAGGAGAGGGGGGGGGGCTTCCCTTGTCCAATTCGGACTGGGGCAAGGGGGGGCTACGCGCCACCTCTTGGCTGCCCTCTCTCTTCTCCACTAAGGCCCAATAGGCCCATTACTCCCCCCCCCCGGGGGGGGGGGGGGGGGTTAGGTAACCCCCGGTACTCTTGTAAAATCCCGATTTCACCCGGAACACTTCCGATATCCAAATATAGGCTTCCAATATATCAATCTTTATGTCTCGACCATTTCGAGACTCCTCTTCATGTCCGTGATCATATCCGGGACTCCGAACTACCTTTGGTACATCAAAACACAAACTCATAATACCGATCGTCATCTAACTTTAAGCGTGCAGACCCTACGGGTTCAAGAGCTATGTAGACATGACCGAGACATGTCTCCGGTAAATAACCAATAGCGGAACCTAGATGCTCATATTGGCACCTACATATTCTACGAAGATCTTTATCGGTCAAACCGCATAACAACATACGTTGTTCCCTTTGTCATCGGTATGTTACTTGCCCGAGATTCGATTGCCGGTATCTCAATACCTAGTTCAATGTCCTTACCGGCAAGTCTCTTTACTCGTTCCGTAATACATCATTCCACAACTAACTCATTAGTTACAATGTTTGCAAGGCTTATAGTGATGTGCATTACTGAGTGGGCCCATAGATACCTCTCCAACAATCAGAGTGACAAATCCTAATCTCGAAATACGCCAACCCAACAAGTACCTTTCGAGACACCTGTAGAGCACCTTTATAATCACCCAGTTACGTTGTGATGTTTGGTAGCACACAAAGTGTTCCTCTGATAAACGGGAGTTGCATAATCTCATAGTCATAGGAACATGTATAAGTCATGAAGAAAGCAATAGCAGAATACTAAATGATCAAGTGCTAAGCTAATGGAATGGGCCAAGTCAATCACATCATTCTCCTAATGACGTGATCCCGTTAATCAAATGACAACTCATGTCTATGGCTAGGAAACATAACTAATCTTTGATCAATGAGCTAGTCAAGTAGAGGCATACTAGTGACACTCTGTTTGTCTATGTATTCACACAAGTATTATGTTTCCGGTTAATACAATTCTAACATGAATAATAAACATTTATCATGATATGAGGAAATAAATAATAACTTTATTATTGCCTCTAGGGCATATTTCCTTCAGTCTCCCACTTGCACTAGAGTCGATAAGATTACACAGTAATGATTCTCACACCCATGGAGCCTTGGTGCTAATCATGTTTTGCTCGTGGAAGAGGCTTAGTCAACGGGTCTGCAACATTCAGATCCGTATGTATCTTGAAAATCTCTATGTATCCCACCTGGACTTTATCCCGGATGGAGTTGAAGCGTCTCTTGATGTGCTTGGTTCTCTTGTGAAATCTGGATTCCTTTGCCAAGGCAATTGCACCAGTATTGTCACAAAAGATTTTCATTGGACCCGATGCACTAGGTATGACACCTAGATCGGATATGAACTCCTTCATACAGACTCCTTCATTTGCTGCTTCCGAAGCAGCTATGTACTCCGCTTCACATGTACATCCCGCCACAATGCTTTGTTTAGAACTGCTCCAACTGACAGCTCCACCGTTTAATATAAACACGTATCCAGTTTGCGATTTAGAATCGTCCGGATCAGTGTCAAAGCTTGCATCAACGTAACCATTTACGATGAGCTCTTTGTCACCTCCATAAACGAGAAACATATCCTTAGTCCTTTCCAGGTATTTCAGGATGTTCTTGACCGCTGTCTAGTGATCCACTCCTGGATTACTTTGGTACCACCCTGCTAGACTGATAGCAAGGCACACATGAGGTCTGGTACACAACATTGCATACATGATAGAGCCTATGGCTGAAGCATAGGGAACATCTTTCATTTTCTCTCTATCTTATGCAGTGGTCGGGCATTGAGTCTTACTCAATTTCACACCTTGTAACACAGGCAAGAATCCTTTCTTTGCCTAATCCATTTTGAACTTCTTCAAAACTTTGTCAAGGTATGTGCTTTGTGAAAGTCCAATTAAACATCTTGATCTATCTCTATAGATATTGATGCCCAATATGTAAGCAACTTCACCGACGTCTTTCATTGAAAAACTCTTATTCAAGTATCCTATTATGCTATCCAGAAATTCTATATCATTTCCAATCAACAATATGTCATCCACATATAATATTATAAATGCTACAGAGCTCCCACTCACTTTCTTATAAATACAGGCTTCACCGAAAGTCTGTATAAAACCATATGCTTTCATCACACTATCAAAACGTTTATTCCAACTCCGAGAGGCTTGCACCAGTCCATAAATGGATCGCTGGAGCTTGCATACTTTGTTAGCTCCCTTTGGATCGACAAAACCTTCAGGTTGCATCATATACAACTCTTCTTCCAGAAATCCATTCAGGAATGCAGTATTTACATCCATTTGCCAAATTTCATAATCATAAAATGCGGCAATTGCTAACATGATTCAGACGGACTTAAGCATCGCTACGGGTGAGAAGGTCTCATCGTAGTCAACTCCTTGAACTTGTCGAAAACCTTTTGCAACAAGTCGAGCTTTGTAGACAGTAACATTACCGTCAACGTCTGTCTTCTTAAAAATCCATTTATTCTCGATGGCTTGCCGATCATCGGGCAAGTCAACCAAAGTCCACACTTTGTTCTCATACATGGATCCCATGTCAGATTTCATGGCCTCAAGCCATTTTGCGGAATCTGGGCTCATCATCGCTTCCTCATAGTTCGTAGGTTCGTCATGGTCTAGTAACATGACCTCCAGAACAGGATTACCGTACCACTCTGGTGTGGATCTCACTCTGGTTGACCTCCGAGGTTCGGTAGTAACATGATCTGAAACTTCATGATCATCATCATTAGTTTCCTCACTAATTAGTGTAGGTGTCACAGGAACCGGTTTCTGTGATGAACTACTTTCCAATAAGGGAGCAGGTACAGTTACCTCATAAAGTTCTACTTTCCTCCCAGTCACTTCTTTCGAGAGAAACTCCTTCTCTAGAAAGGATCCAAATTTAGCAACAAAAGTCTTGCCTTCAGATCTGTGATAGAAGGTGTACCCAATATTTTCCTTTGGGTATCCTATGAAGACACATTTCTCCGATTTGGGTTCGAGCTTATCAGGTTGAAGCTTTTTCACATAAGCATGGCAGCCCCAAACTTTAAGAAATGACAACTCTGGTTTCTTGCCAAACCACAGTTCATAAGGCGTCGTCTCAACGGATTTCGATGGTGCCCTATTTAATGTGAATGCAGTAGTCTCTAAAGCATATCCCCAAAATGGTAGCGGTAAATCAGTAAGAGACATCATAGATCACACCATATCTAGTAAAGTACGATTACGACGTTCGGACACACCATTACGCTGTGGTGTTCCGGGTGCCACGAGTTGCGAAACTATTCTGCATTGTTTCAAATGTAGACCAAACTCGTAACTCAAATATTATCCTCCATAGTCAGATCGTAGAAACTTTATTTTCTTGTTACGATGATTTTCCACTTCACTATGAAATTCTTTAAACTTTTCAAATGTTTCAGACTTATGTTTCATTAAGTAGATATACCCATATCTGCTCAAATCATCTGTGAAGGTGAGAAAATAACGATACCCGCCGCGAGCCTCAACATTCACCGGACCACATACATCAGTATGTATGATCTCCAACAAATCTGTTGCTCTCTCCATTGTACGGGAGAATGGTGTTTTAGTCATCTTGCCCATGAGGCATGGTTCGCAAGTATCAAGCGATTCCAAAAGTCCATCAGTATAGAGTTTCTTCATGCGCTTTACACCAATATGACCTAAATGACAGTGCCACAAATAATTTGCACTATCATTATCAACTCTGCATCTTTTGGCTTCAATATTAGGAATATGTGTATCACTACTATCGAGATTCAACAAAAATAGACCACTCTTCAAGGGTGCATGACCATAAAAGATATTACTCATATAAATAGAACAACCATTATTCTCTGATTTAAAGGAATAACCGTCTCACATCAAACAAGATCCAGATATAATGTTCATGCTCAACGCTGGCACCAGATAACAATTATTTAGGTCTAAAACTAATCCCGAAGGTAGATGTAGAGGTAGCGTGCCGACTGCGATCACTTCGACTTTGGAACCATTTCCCACACGCATCGTCACCTCGTCCTTAGCCAATCTTCGCTTAATCCGTAGTCCCTGTTTCGAGTTGCAAATATTAGCAACAGAACCAGTATCATATACCCAGGTACTACTGCGAGCATTAGTAAGGTACACATCAATAACATGTATATCACATATACCTTTGTTCACCTTGTCATCCTTCTTATCCGCCAAATACTTGGGGCAGTTCCGCTTCCAGTGACCAGTCTGCTTGCAGTAGAAGCACTCAGTCTCAGGCTTAGGTCTAGACTTGGGTTTATTCTCTTGAGTAGCAACTTGTTTGCTGTTCTTTTTGAAGTTCCCCTTCTTTTGCCCGTTGCCCCTTTTCTTGAAACTGGTGGTCTTGTTGACCATCAACACTTGATGCTCCATCTTGATTTCTACCTCCACAGCCATTAGCATTGCGAAGAGCTCGGGAATTGTATTATTCATCCCTTGCATATTATAGTTCATCACGAAGCTCTTGTAGCTTGGCGGTAGTGATTGAAGAATTCTGTCAATGACACTATCATCCAGAAGATTAACTCCCAGTTGAATTAAGTGATTGTTATACCCACATTTTGAGTATATGTTCACTGACAGAACTATTCTCCTCCATCTTGCAGCTGTAGAACTTATTGGACACTTCATATCTCACAATCCGGGCATTTGCTTGAAATATTAACTTCAACTCCTGGAACATCTCATATGCTATGACTTTCAAAACGTCGTTGAAGTCCCGGTTCTAAGACGTAAAGCATGGCACACTGAACTATCGAGTAGTCATCGGCTTTGCTCTACCAAATGTTCATAACATCTGGTGTTGCTCCTGCAGCAGGTCTGGCACCTAGCGGTGCTTCCAGGACGTAATTCTTCTGTGCAGCAATGAGGATAATCCTCAAGTTACGGACCCAGTCCGTGTAATTGCTACCATCATCTTTCAACTTTGCTTTCTCAAGGAACGCATTAAAATTCAACGGAACAACAACACGGGCCATCTATCTACAATAACATAGACAAGCAATATACTATCAGGTACTAACTTCATGATAAATTTAAGTACAATTAATCATATTAAACTCCCACTTAGATAGACATCCCTCTAATCTTCTAAGTGATCACGTGATCCAAATCAACTAAATCATGTCCGATCATCATGTGAGATGGAGTAGTTTCAATGTTGAACATCATTATGCTGATCATGTCTACTATATGATTTACGCTCGACCTTTCGGTCTCAGTGTTCCGAGGCCATATCTGCATATGCTAGGCTCGTCAAGTTTAACCTGAGTATTCCGCGTGTGCAACTATTTTGCACCCGTTGTATGTCAACGTAGAGCTTATTACACCCGATCATCACGTGGTGTCTCAGCACGAAGAACTTTCACAATGGTGCATACTCAGGGAGAACACTTATACCTTGAAATTTAGTGAGAGACCATCTTATAATGCTACTGCCGATCTAAGCAAAATAAGATGCATAAAAGATAAACATCACATGCAATCAATATAAGTGCTATGATATGGCCATCATCATCTTGTGCTTGTGATCTCCATCTCCGAAGCACCATCATGATCACCATCATCACCGGCGCGACACCTTGATCTCCATCGTAGCATTGTTGTCGTCTCGCCAACTATTGCTTCTACGACTATCGCTACCGCTTAGTGATGAAGTAAAGCAATTACAGGGTGATTGCATTGCATACAATAAAGCGACAACCATATGGCTCCTGCCAGTTGCCGATAACTTGGTTACAAAACATGATCATCTCATACAATAAAATATAGCATCATGCCTTGACCATATCACATCACAACATGCCCTGCAAAAACAAGTTAGACGTCCTCTACTTTGTTATTGCAAGTTTTACGTGGCTGCTATGGGCTGAGTAAGAACCGTTCTTACCTACGCATCAAAAACCACAACGATAGTTCGTCAAGTTAGTGCTGTTTTAACCTTATCAAGGACTGGGCGTAGCCACACTCGGTTCAACTAAAGTTGGAGAAACTGACACCCGCCAGCCACCTATGTGCAAAGCATGTCGGTAGAACCAGTCTCGCGTAAGCGTACGCGTAATATCGGTCCAGGCCGCTTCATCCAATAATACCGCCGAACCAAAGTATGACATGCTGGTAAGCAGTATGACTTGTATCGCCCACAACTCACTTGTGTTATACTCGTGCATATAACATCTACGCAAAAAACCTGGCTCTGAAGCCACTGTTGGGGAACGTAGTAATTTCAAAATTTTCCTACACACACACAAGACCATGGTGATGCATAGCAACGACAGGGGGGAGTATCGTCCACGTACATCTTCACGATCCGACCGATCCAAGTACCGAACATACGTCACCTCCGAGTTCAGCACACGTTCAGCTCGATGACGTCCCGGGAACTCCGATCCAGCAGAGCTTCACAAGAGAGTTCCGTCAGCACGACAGTGAGGACGGTGATGATGTTGCTACCGACGCAGGGCTTCGCCTAAGCACCGCTACGATATGACCGAGGTGGAATATGGTGGAGGGGGGCACCACACATGGCTGGAATAGATCAATAGATCAACTTGTGTCTCTAGAGGTGCCCCCTGCCCTCATATATAAAGGAGCAAGGGGGAAGAGGCAGCCGGCCAGGGAGGGCGCTCCAAGGGGGGAGTCCTACTCCACCGGGAGTAGGACTCCTCCTTTCCTAGTAGGAGTAGGAGAAGGGGGGAAGGAGGAGGTGGAGAGAAGGAAGGAGAGGGGGGCCGCCGCCCCCTTCCCTTGTCCAATTCGGACTGGGGCAAGGGGGGCCGCGCACCACCTCTTGGCTTCCCTCTCTCTTCTCCACTAAGGCCCAATAGGCCCATTACTTCCCCAGGGGGGGGGGGGGTTCCGGTAACGCCCGGTACTCCGGTAAAATCCCGATCTCACCCGGAACACTTTCATATCCAAATATAGGCTTCCAATATATCAATTTTTGTGTCTCGACCATTTTGAGACTCCTCGTCATGTCCGTGATCATATCCGGGACTACGAACTACCTTCGGTACATCAAAACACAAAACTCATAATACCGATCATCATCTAACTTTAAGCGTGCGGACCCTACGGGTTCGAGAACTATGTAGACATGACCGAGACATGTCTCCGATCATAACCAATAGCGGAACCTAGATGCTCATATTGGCTCCTACATATTCTACGAAGATCTTTATCAGTCAAACCGCATAACAACATACGTTGTTCCCTTTGTCATCGGTATGTTACTTGCCCGAGATTCGATCATCGGTATCTCAATACCTAGTTCAATCTCGTTACCGACAAGTCTCTTTACTCGTTTCGTAATATATCATCCCGCAACTAACTCATTAGTTACAATGCTGGCAAGGCTTATAGTGATGTGCATTACTGGGTGGGCCCAGAGATACCTCTCCAACAATCGGAGTGACAAATCCTAATCTCGAAATACGCCAACCCAACAAGTACCTTTGGAGACACCTGTAGAGCACCTTTATAATCACCCAGTTACGTTGTGATGTTTGGTAGCACAAAAAGTGTTCCTCCGGTAAACGGGGGTTGCATAATCTCATAGTCATAGGAACATGTATAAGTCATGAAGAAAGCAATAGTAGAATACTAAACGATCAAGTGCTAAGCTAACGGAATGGGTCAAGTTAATCACATCATTCTCGTAATGATGTGATCCCGTTAATCAAATGACAACTCATGTATATGGCTAGGAAACATAACCAATCTTTGATCAATGAGCTAGTCAAGTAGAGGCATACTAGTGACACTTTGTTTGTCTATGTATTCACACAAGTATTATGTTTCCGGTTAATACAATTCTAGCATGAATAATAAACATTTATCATGATATGAGGAAATAAATAATAACTTTATTATTACCTCTAGGGCATATTTCCTTCAGCGCCGCCCCTCCTAGTGCAATTCAGACTCCTCAAGGGGGGGGGGCAGCCCTAGGCCTTCTCCTCTCTCTCTCACACAAGGCCCATGTTGGCCCATTAGTTCCCCCGGGGTTTCCTATAACCCCCCGACACTCCGATATTTATCCAGTCAATAACCAATAGCGGAACCAGGATGCTCATATTGGTTCCTACATATTCTACAAAGATCTTTATCGGTCAAACCGCATAACAACATACGTTGTTCCCTTTGTCATCGGTATGTTGCTTGCCCGAGATTCGATCATCGGTATCTCAATACCTAGTTCAATCTCGTTACCGGCAAGTCTCTTTACTTGTTTTGTAATGCAACATCCTGAAACTAATTCATTAGTCACATTGCTTGCAAGGCTTCTAGTGATGTGCATTACCGAGAGGGCCCAGAGATACCTCTCCGATACATGGAGTGACAAATCCTAATCTCGATCTATGCCAACTCAACAAACACCATCGGAGACACCTATAGAGCATCTTTATAGTCACCCAGTTACGTTGTGACGTTTGATAGCACACTAAGTGTTCCTCTGGTATTCGGGAGTTGCATAATCTCATAGTCATAGGAACATGTATAAGTCATGAATAAATCAATATCAATAAACTAAACGATCATAGTGCTAAGCTAACGGATGGGTCAAGTTAATCAAATCATTCTCTAATGATGTGATCCAATTCATCAAATGACAACTCATGTCTATGTTTAGGAAATTTAACCATCTTTGATTAACGAGCTAGTCACGTAGAGGCATACTAGTGACACTCTGTTTGTCTATGTATTCACACATGTACTAAGTTTCCGGTTAATACAATTCTAGCATGAATAATAAACATTTATCATGATATAAGGAAATATAAATAACAACTTTATTATTGCCTCTAGGGCATATTTCCTTCAGTCTCCCACTTGCACTAGAGTCAATAATCTAGTTTACATAGTAATGATTCTAACACCCACGGGGTCTTGGTGCTGATCATGTTTTGCTCGTGAGAGAGGCTTAGTCAATGGGTCTGCAACATTCAGATCCGTATGTATCTTGCAAATCTCTATGTCTCGCTCCTTGACTTGATCACGGAAGGAATTGAAGCGTCTCTTGATGTGCTTGGTTCTCATGTGAAATCTGGATTCCTTTGCCAAGGCAATTGCAACAGTATTGTCACAAAAGATTTTCATGGACCCGATGCACTAGGTATGACACCTAGATCGGATATGAACTCCTTCATCCCCACTCCTTCATTTGCTGCTTCTGAAGCAGCTATGTATTCCACTTCACACGTAGATCCCGCCATGACGCTTTGCTTAGAACTGCACCAACTGACAGCTCCACCATTCAATTAAAATACGTATCTGGTTTGTGACTTGGAGTCATCCAGATCAGTGTCAAATCTTGCATCGACGTAACCGTTTACGATGAGCTCTTTGTCACCTCCATAGACGAGAAACATATCCTTTGTCGTTTTCAGGTATTTCAGGATGTTCTTGACCGCTGTCCAGTGATCCACTCCTGGATTACTTTGGTACCTCCCTGCTAAACTAATAGCAAGGCACACATCAGGTATGGTACATAGCATTGCATACATGATAAAACCTATGGCTGAAGCATAGGGAATGACTTTCATTTTCTCTCTATCTTTTGTAGTGGTCGAGCATTGAGTCTGACTCAACTTCACACCTTGTAACACAGGCAAGAACCTGTAACATCCCAATTTTCAATTTGGATGTTTATAAATAGATCATTCATATGCATCCATGATTTATGCATTTTTTTCCTCCATTTGTTTTATTTGATTTTTGATCCAAGGAACTTTGAGCAACTCAAGGACCAAAAGAGAGAGTTGGAAGTTTCCCTAAAAACCAATTTCGATTTTTTTTTCAAAGTTGTGAGTTTGAATCAAATTTGGTTTCACAAAAAAATTTCATTTCCATTATATCAAAAATAAAATAAAGAGAGAAGATAAAATGACTTCTTCAAAATCGGAAAAGAAAATATTGGAAATTGAATTTGGAACCAAAATATATTTGTTGAGTTTTATTTGCAATTTATTTTATTAGCATAGCAATTTTTTTTGAAAACTTGCATTTTTAGGCCAGATAAAAGTTCACTAGGTCATATATAAGACCATATAACTATGTGAATTTTCTGGGATTTTAGGCTAACTTTTATTTGTATTTTAGGTGCCACAGTGTTTCTGTTATTAAAAAAAAAGAACCCACGCAGCCATAGACCAACTAAGGCCCATATCTTCCAGCCCAACCGATGGCCATCTCCCTCCTCTGGTCGTTCGTTACAGAAACAACATGTACAGAGAGTACCCATGTAGCACTTCCACCGAGCGCCCCACCCCCTCCCCTCCTCTCCCTCGCTCCAAAACCGCTCTGAACGGAATCCCCTCGCCTCCCTCGACCCTTTGCCCTCCTCAGTGCGCCTTGGAGTCGCCTGTAATGGCCATTACGAGGCAGAGAAACAGCCACCATTATACTCCATTGTCTGCTTGAATTCAGACCTCCCCAAGCCCTATATAAAGCACCCCTGGCAGCCCCTCTCACCCCTCGTCCGAAGCCCTCTCTTTCTGTAGTTTTTCCCTCTCTCTAACCTCTCCAATTGCTCGCCGGAGTTCGTGTATTCCGGCGACCTCTCACCGCGTGTACAGGAAGCATTCTACAACCACAAGTTGTTCAAGTGGTTCACCTCATCGTCCTCTACATCGTCCCACACGCATCCTTCGACGAAGCACACCGGAGCCGCCTTCTTCCTCGTCTCCGGCGACAAGTCCGGTGAACACCCAGGCCAATTTTTTTCTCTTTTTCCAGTATTTTTTTCAATCTCAGATTCTATACCAATTCTTGTTTCTTGTATATCTTTTAGTCTATAGATCCGAATTAGTTGATTCTTTTTCCTACGGTTTCATAAAAATCCCCTCTATCCAGAGAACCAAACGAAAAATATTTTTGAAAATTTTAAATTTTTGAATTCAAACAGATCTGAATTCAAACTTTGTTAGGCCGTATCTCGAGTTTCGTAACTCCGTTTGAGGTGATTCTTTTTGGAAATCGAAGCTCGTAACGTGTACTTTTTGTTAAAACCAAAACCAATTTTTTTATTGCTATATAAATTATGTTCTGTACAGAAACTTTATTTGGTTGTTTTTTTGGAGTTTTTCGAAGTCTTTTATTTGTTTTCTTTTTGGATCTTTGCTTGTATGCTTATGTATGTTATTGCTTGCTTACGCTAGATCATCCGGAGTGCGAAGCTTGCTACTACGAATCTTTACAGTTCAACGAACGTCAGCAAGGCAAGTTCACACCTTGATCATAATTTTTAATACCCAGTTTTTACTATGCATTAGTTTAACCCTCAAAGATTGCATGAGTAGGATTGGGAACATGTGGTTATGCTATGTAGTTCATGTGGTAGGAACCTATGACCTTTTGATCACCGCGAGAATATTCGTTATATCATATATTGCTTAGCCATGCTCGTAGACGGGGATTGGTATGTGTGATTCATGCAAGTTGTGAGAGATAATAATTTTGGGATAACCTAAGGTGGCAACTTTAATACACATCTGGGTGGATTGTTTGGGGCACCTGGAGAAACCAGTGCTTGCCCAAGGGGAATCCCGGAGTACCTGTGTGATTACCCTAGGTCCGCCACCCAGGCTCAAAGGGATCATAAGATATTTCATGCCTAGAAACTTCCGTGTGCAGCCACAAGCCATTATGGGCTCTGGCATAGTTGAGTAAGTTGTGTGACCTCTTTCCGTGGTAGACTAGCTGATGTAGGGGAAAGTAGGTGTACCAGTCTACCCAGGGTTAAGGGGAAACACTTCTAAAAGGCTATGTCTCGATCTTTCGATCATGGAGGTGGTCGAGTCTTGTGGGGAAAAGTGCGCAAACCTCTGCAGAGTGTACAAACTAATCATGATTAGCCGTGTCCCCGGTTACGGACATCTTGACTATCTAGAAGTGAATTATTGGTTGATCTCATCACTCTTTTTAATGAAATTGTTGGGTTACTAATAACTTGGGAATTTTTGGGATTGAGTTGGAGGAACCTTCTTAGTAATGGCATTTTAACTTAATAGTAATAAAAAAAATATTCCTTTGTTGTAGGGTAAAATTGGCTTTATGTAAAAATTAAACTTAGAGCCTCCACCAGCTAAATTTGCATATAGTGATAATCTTTTCATTTATTATTATTCTATGGTGTGAAATTGCCAGCATATTCCATGTGCTGACCTACACGGCTGCAATGTCTCATGTTGCAGACTTTTCCAACGAAGATTAAAGGTGCAATAGGTCGTTGTTCTGCACTCAGTTTGCCGTGGAGTTGGATGGACTCATTTACCTTCGATGCTTCCGCAGTTATTTTATTTTAGATGGCCTTTGGCCATATTATTGTAATAAATACTCTTTTGAGAACCTCGATGTAATAAAGTGTGATTGAACTCTGTTATAATTCCTTTGAGTACTATGTATGTCAGCATACCGATCCAGGGATGACACTTAAGCACAGAGACTTCGATCCATTTTGGGTCGGGTCGCTACAAGATGGTATCAGAGCACACGCTGACTGTAGGACGCGGCCACTAGGAAATAGAAAGCCATAGGAGGAAAACTCTATTTTATGACTTCCTTAAATATCCGTTGGTCTATACTCTTCTCTATTCATTTCTAGCTCTTCTCTACTTTAATAAAATAGTTGTTGAAACTCCATCACCAAGTTGCTCAGCCCGATGAGACCATGACCTATGAAGACACAAAGAAGAAGAAGAAGAAGCTAGAGTTGACTTTGATTTGAGAAGATTTAGTTCAGACCACCACTACCAAGTTGAGTCCAACGAATGATCGCGGTAGTATGAAGAGATCATATCTCTTGTGGATATGACCTTACCTGTAGGTTTTGCTTGTGTGGTGTGATATGTGTGAATTGCTTGATTTGAAGTTTTCTTGCTATCATAAGCATATGGGTAGTGATTTCTCTCATTAGGCCCTTATTCTATTCTAATTTCTCATCCACTCTAAACCTAACAGATGCCTCCAAGACGTGACCCGGAATTCCCACCGGAACTTACCCAGTTGATCCAAAACCAGAATGCCCTCATGCAACTACTCATCCATAATCAGAACCAGAACAACAACAACCCACCGCCACCACCCCTGGTCGACAACCTTACCCAATTCCTGAGGTTGAACCCACCAGTGTTCTCTAGCAGCACGGAGCCGATCGTTGCAGATGACTGGCTTCGCAAGATCGGAAGAGAGCTGACCACTGCAGGATGCACTGACGCTGAGAAGGTGCGCTTTGCCGGACATCAACTGGATGGACCAGCAGCCTCGTGGTGGGAGAATTACACCACCACATTCCCCATAGCCAATGTGACTTGGGATCAGTTCCAGCAGGTGTTCCGTACCGCACATGTTTCAGCCGGAGCTATGAGTTTGAAGAAGCGTGAGTTCCGCAACTTACGCCAAGGAAATCGTTCTGTTGGTGATTATGTGGAGGAATTCAGCAAGTTATCTAGGTATGCTCCCGGAGACGTGGCTGATGATGCCGCTAAGCAGGAGAAATTTCTGGAGGGACTAAACGATGATTTGGGACTTCAGTTGACTGTGGCTACCTTTAACAATTATCAAGAGTTGGTTGACAAGGCTCTCATTCTAGAAGGCAAGCAGCAACAGGTGGAGAATCGCAAGAGGAAGTACGGATAGGGAAAGTACAACGCTGGTATTCAGCAGAAGCCCCGCTATACCCCGTACTCCGGAAATAATGGACCAGGATCTGACAAGTATGGTGGACACACTCACCATAACCATGAAGGACATTCACATCATGGAGGGAATGGACACCACCATAATGGCCATAGGAATGGCAATGGGAACGGAGGAAACAACAATCAGCATCAGTCCAACCCCGCTACACCAGCAAAGAAGGATCTGAGCCACATTACCTGCTTCAAGTGCGGGAAGACCGGACACTACGCCACCGAGTGTCCCGAGGCGAAGAACGGGAATGGAAATGGAAGCTCTGGAAAGAAGCCCAATCCTTTCACCAAAGGTCAGGTGAACCATGTCAATGTGGAGGAAGTTTATGACCAGCCTGACGCCGTTGTTGGTAAGTTCTTGATTAATTCATTTACAGCCCTTGTTCTTTTTGACACTGGTGCATCACATTCATTCATATCAAGGGGGTTTGTGGATAAGTTTAAGTTGCCGACCATAGCCCTTAAAACACCAATGTTAGTGAGTTCCCCAGGAGCAGAGCATATTGCTAGTCGGGGATGTTTTCAGTTGCCATTGACCATAGGGAGACACATTTTCCCTACAGACCTCATCATCCTAGAATCACAAGGATTGGACATAATTCTAGGTATGGACTGGCTATCCAAGTATGAAGGGAATATTGATTGTGCCCGTAAGTCGATTCTTCTCACCACCCCAGAGGGGAAATGGATCAAGTATGTGTCGAGGCATACGCCAAGGAGGACTCAAGTGAATTCTCTTTCAGGAGTTGTTCAGGAGGAAGTACCGGTTGTGAAGGATTATCCCGATGTATTCCCCGAGGAATTGCCCGGCATGCCACCGGATCGGGACATAGAGTTTTTGATTGAATTGTTACCAGGCACCGGACCAATATCCAAGAGACCGTACCGGATGCCCGCAAATGATCTGGAGGAAATTAAGAAGCAGATTAAGGAATTATTGGAGAAAGGTTATATTCGACCAAGTTCATCACCTTGGGGAGCCCCAGTGCTTCTAGTTGAGAAGAAGGATGGAACCTTGAGAATGGTTGTAGATTATCGTGCACTAAACGAAGTGACGATCAAGAACAAGTACCCTCTGCCAATGATCAATGATTTGTTTGACCAGCTACAAGGAGCAAAAGTTTTCTCCAAGATCGATCTTCGATCAGGATATCACCAGCTGAAGATTCGAGAACAGGATATACCCAAGACAGCCTTTACCACGAGATATGGGCTTTATGAGTATACGGTCATGTATTTTGGTTTGACTAATGCCCCTGCCTATTTCATGAGCATGATGAATAAGGTATTCATGGAGTTCTTGGATAAGTTTGTTGTGGTATTCATTGATGACATATTGATTTACTCGAAGAATGAAGAAGAACACAAGGAACATTTGCGCTTGGTTCTTGAGAAGCTCAGGGAACATCAGTTATACGCAAAGTTCAGCAAGTGCGAATTCTGGTTGAAGGAAGTTGGATTTCTCGGACATGTTATATCAGGAGAAGGGATAGCAGTAGACCCCTCAAAGGTTGAAGCCGTCACCGAATGGAAGGCACCCACCTCAGTCGGAGAGATTCACAGTTATCTTGGACTCGCAGGATATTACCGGAGATTTATTGAGAATTTCTCCAAGATCGCGAAGCCCATGACAGAGATATTGAAGAAAGACACCAAGTTTAATTGGACCGAGGAATGTGAGGCTAGTTTCCAGGAGCTGAAGAAACGTTTGGTCACAGCCCCAGTGCTAATTCTTCCGAATATACGCAAGGATTTCCAAGTATATTGTGACGCTTCCCGTCAGGGACTTGGAGGTGTTCTTATGCAAGAAGGAAGAGTTGTTTCATATGCCTCACGTCAGCTTTGACCTCATGAGCGGAATTATGCCACACATGATTTGGAGTTAGCAGTCGTAGTGCACGCACTCAAGACCTGGAAACATTTTCTTATCGGAAATCGTTGTGATGTTTACACGGATCATAAGAGTTTGAAATACATCTTCACGTAGAAGGAGTTGAACCTCAGGCAAAGAAGATGGTTGGAGCTCATAAAGGATTATGACATGAAATTGCACTATCACCCAGGAAAGGCCAATGTTGTGGCAGATGCATTGAGCCGCAAGAGCTATGTTAATACCCTCACAGTAGGAGGATTACCTCAGGAGTTAATTGACGACCTCAGAGATCTTCGATTAGAGATAGTACCATGAGGTTTTGTTGCCGCAATGGATATTCAATCCACTTTGTTGGGAAAGATCCGAGAAGCCCAGAAGTTAGACATAGGTATTGCAGAGATAAAGGGAAGGACGAACCAAGGAAAGGCAGAAGGATTTCGTGAGGATGAACATGGAACCTTATGGTTTGGGCAGCGCATTTACGTGCCAAATGACCCAGAGATCAGGAAATTGATTCTTCAGGAGGCTCATGATTCGCCTTATTCAATACACCCGGGCAACACCAAGATGTATTTGGACTTGAAGGAAAGTTTCCGGTGGACAGGTATGAAGAAGGATATTGCCGAGTATATCGTAGTATGTGACGTATGTCAGAGGGTTAAGGCAGAGCACCAGAAACCAGCAGGATTACTTCACCCTTTGCCGATACCAGATTGGAAGTGGGACAAGCTTGGCATGGACTTCATTACAGGATTACCCAGGACCCGGTCAGGCTATGATTCTATTTGGGTAGTGGTTGATCGCTTGACTATGGTAGCTCATTTCATCCCCGTGAAAACCACATATACAAGTGCTAAGTTAGCCAAGATATACATGACCAGGATCGTATGTCTGCATGGAGTTCCAAGGACCATTGTATCAGATAGAGGAACACAATTTACTTCAAAGTTTTGGCATCAGTTACATGAAACTTTGGGTACCAGGCTGGAGTTCAGTACAACTTTTCATCCACAGACGGATGGGCAGACTGAGAGAGTCAATCAGATTCTGGAGGACATGTTGAGAGCTTGTGCGCTAGATTACGGATCCAGATGGGATGATAATTTGCCTTACGCAGAGTTCTCATATAACAACAGCTATCAAGCTAGTTTGAAAATGGCCCCTTTCGAAGCTTTGTACGGAAGGAGGTGTAGAACACCATTCATGTGGGATGAAGTTGGAGACCGTAAATTATTTGGACCAGATTTAATTAGAGATTCAGAGGAGAAAGTCAAGCTGATCCGCGACAGACTCAAGGTAGCCCAATCCAGACAGAAGAGTTATGCCGATACTAAACGCAAGGAGGTAACCTATGAAGTCGGAGATAGAACATATCTGCGTGTGTCACCACTTCGAGGAGTAAAACGATTTGGAGTCAAAGGAAAGTTAGCACCACGATTTGTGGGGCCGTACAGAGTTTTAGAACGCATGGGTGAAGTTGCCTACAAGTTGGAATTACCAGAAGCCTTGTCAGGAGTTCGTGATGTGTTTCACGTTTCCCAGTTGAAGAAGTGCCATGCGGAGATGGCCGATATTCCTTTGAGAGATATAGTGCCACTGGAGGCCATACAGTTGGATAATGATCTGACCTATGAGGAGAAGCCCGTCAAGATTCTCGAAACTGCAAGCAGGGTTACCCGCAGCAAGGTCATCAAGTTCTGCAAGGTTCAATGGAGTCATCATACCGAAGAAGAAGCCACCTGGGAACGAGAAGAAGATCTCCGACAGGATCACCCACACCTTTTTACTAGCCAACCCGAATCTCGAGGGCGAGATTCATCTTAAGGGGGTTAGGTTTGTAACATCCCAATTTTCAATTTGGATGTTTATAAATAGATCATTCATATGCATCCATGATTTATGCATTTTTTTCCTCCATTTGTTTTATTTGATTTTTGATCCAAGGAACTTTGAGCAACTCAAGGACCAAAAGAGAGAGTTGGAAGTTTCCCTAAAAACCAATTTCGATTTTTTTTCAAAGTTGTGAGTTTGAATCAAATTTGGTTTCACAAAAAAATTTCATTTCCATTATGTCAAAAATAAAATAAAGAGAGAAGATAAAATGACTTCTTCAAAATCGGAAAAGAAAATATTGGAAATTGAATTTGGAACCAAAATATATTTGTTGAGTTTTATTTGCAATTTATTTTATTAGCATAGCAATTTTTTTTGAAAACTTGCATTTTTAGGCCAGATAAAAGTTCACTAGGTCATATATAAGACCATATAACTATGTGAATTTTCTGGGATTTTTAGGCTAACTTTTATTTGTATTTTCAGTGCCACAGTGTTTCTGTTATTAAAAAAAAGAACCCACGCAGCCATAGACCAACTAAGGCCCATATCTTCCAGCCCAACCGATGGCCATCTCCCTCCTCTGGTCGTTCATTACAGAAACAACATGTACAGAGAGCACCCATGCAGCACTTCCACCGAGCGCCTCACCCCCTCCCCTCCTCTCCCTCGCTCCAAAACCGCTCTGAACGGAATCCCCTCGCCTCCCTCGACCCTTTGCCCTCCTCAGTGCGCCTTGGAGTCACCTGTAATGGCCATTACGAGGCAGAGAAACAGCCACCATTATACTCCATTGTCTGCTTGAATTCAGACCTCCCCAAGCCCTATATAAAGCACCCCTGGCAGCCCCTCTCACCCCTCGTCCGAAGCCCTCTCTTTCTGGAGTTTTTCCCTCTCTCTAACCTCTCCAATTGCTCGCCGGAGTTCGTGTATTCCGGCGACCTCTCACCGCGTGTACAGGAAGCATTCTACAACCACAAGTTGTTCAAGTGGTTCACCTCATCGTCCTCTACATCGTCCCGCACGCATCCTTCGCCGAAGTACACCGGAGCCGCCTTCTTCCTCGTCTCCGGCGACAAGTCCGGTGAACACCCAGGCCAATTTTTTTTCTCTTTTTCCAGTATTTTTTTCAATCTCAGATTCTATACCAATTCTTGTTTCTTGTATATCTTTTAGTCTATAGATCCGAATTAGTTGATTCTTTTTCCTACGGTTTCATAAAAATCCCCTCTATCCAGAGAACCAAACGAAAAATATTTTGAAAATTTTAAATTTTTGAATTCAAACAGATCTGAATTCAAACTTTGTTAGGCCGTATCTCGAGTTTCGTAACTCCGTTTGAGGTGATTCTTTTTGGAAATCGAAGCTCGTAATGTGTACTTTATGTTAAAACCAAAACCAATTATTTTTTTATTGCTATATAAATTATGTTCTGTACAGAAACTTTATTTGGTTGTTTTTTTGGAGTTTTTCGAAGTCTTTTATTTGTTTTCTTTTTGGATCTTTGCTTGTATGCTTATGTATGTTATTGCTTGCTTACGCTAGATCATCCGGAGTGCGAAGCTTGCTACTACGAATCTTTACAGTTCAACGAACGTCAGCAAGGCAAGTTCACACCTTGATCATAATTTTTAATACCCAGTTTTTACTATGCATTAGTTTAACCCTCAAAGATTGCATGAGTAGGATTGGGAACATGTGGTTATGCTATGTAGTTCATGTGGTAGGAACCTATGACCTTTTGATCACCGCGGGAATATTCGTTATATCATATATTGCTTAGCCATGCTCGTAGACGGGGATTGGTATGTGTGATTCATGCAAGTTGCGAGAGATAATAATTTTGGGATAACCTAAGGTGGCAACTTTAATACACATCTGGGTGGATTGTTTGGGGCACCTGGAGAAACCAGTGCTTGCCCAAGGGGAATCCCGGAGTACCTGTGTGATTACCCTAGGTCCGCCACCCAGGCTCAAAGGGATCATAAGATATTTCATGCCTAGAAACTTCCGTGTGCAGCCACAAGCCATTATGGGCTCTGGCATAGTTGAGTAAGTTGTGTGACCTCTTTCCGTGGTAGACTAGCTGATGTAGGGGAAAGTAGGTGTACCGGTCTACCCAGGGTTAAGGGGAAACACTTCTGAAAGGCTATGTCTCGATCTTCCGATCATGGAGGTGGTCGAGTCTTGTGGGGAAAAGTGCGCAAACCTCTGCAGAGTGTACAAACTAATCATGATTAACCGTGTCCCCGGTTACGGACATCTTGACTATCTAGAAACGGGGACATAACCGGGGACACGGCTAATCATGATTAGTTTATTACACTCTGCAGAGGTTTGCGCACTTTTCCCCACAAGACTCGATCGCCTCCGTTGGATTTCTCGCACTACATGGTGTTTGAGAAACGGATGACCGAGACATAGTCTTTCAGAAGTGCTAGCACCTTACGATGGAGTAGACCGTACCACCTACATCCCCTACATCTGCTAGTCTACCCCTATAAGAGTTCGCACGACTTAGTCAACTATGCCAGAGCCCATAATGGCTTGTGGCTGCACACGGAAGTATTTAGCATGAAAGATCTTATGATCCCTTTGAGCCTGGGTGGCGGTCCAAAATAAAACAGGCAAGTCCTGATAGACATCAGGTGCCTCAATCCACCCAGATGTGTGTTTAAGTTGCCACCTTAGATAAACCATTAAAATTATCAATCTCACATCTGTCATGGATACCACTCACCCAATCCACGTCTACTAGCATAGCATGGCATATTAAGCAAACATAGAAGTAACTCCCAAAGGTTTCATAATAAACAGGTAATAGGTACTACCTCATCTACTTCCCATCCCACAATTTAATTAGATCCTAATCATGCAATGTTTGAGGATGGATCTAATGCAATAAAACTGGGTTGTAGAAAAGGTATGATCAAAGTGTTACTTGCCTTGCTGATGATCCGCGAGTCCTAGAGATTCAAAGTAACAAGCGGCGCAATCCGGGTAATCTATCGCAGACAAACAACAAGCATACAATAAGTACTCATCTAATGCACAGGTAAAACTCGAACAAGAGAACAAACCAGATAGTTCAACTTAAGAACTCCGGTTGCAAAGAGAGAAAGAACCGAACAAAGAAACCGAAAACAAACGGCGGAAGAAAACAACTCGGTTCTAGCAAGTTGAAACTAGGTCAAATTTTATTGTAGCAAAAACTTTAGTTAAAGTTGATTAGTCGGAACGGCGGTTTCGAAATGAAACTCCAGGCGCTTGAATCACCTGATTCCGATAAACGAGCGAGAAGATTGACTAGAACGAAGAACAGATCTAAGATCGTGATCGCGGAATAGATCCGACGAAAAGAAAGAGAGGAACGGTTGAACGAACGGACGTTCGTTAACCTAGAAGAATCCGGTGATCATGTTCGTTAGGACGAACGGTCCGGCGAACGGTCATTAGTCAACTAAATCAGAAAAGAAAATGAATCTGATCTAGGGATTCAGAAAAGAAAACCGATCTAGAAAACCGGAACGGTTTAGAGAAGAAAAGAATCGGAAAGATTTAGAAGAAAACCGATCCGTGGAAAATAAAAGATGCGGCGCGGTACCTCCGGCGAGGTCTCCGGCGAGGGGCTCCGGCGGCGGCGAGCAAGGGCGGCGGCGGCGATGAGCAAGGGCGGCGGCGCGGGGCAAGGCGCGGCTTGGGGCTTGGGGTTTGATGTGGGTTTAGAGGGGGGGGTGGGGGTATATAAAGAGGGGAGGGGAGAGGAGACTTGGGGTAGGGGGCAAGAAATAGAGTAGGAGAAGGAATCCTAAAAAAAGGCAACCCGAGTCCTACTAGGACTCTAGGCGGTGGCGGCGGCTCCCTGGCGCCAGGCGCACGCGGCGCGGCTCCCTGGCCTGGCCGGCCGGCGGCTTGGGCCTTGGCCCAGGCACGCTGGATTTTTTTTAAATCGGTTTCGCGCGCAGAAAAAAAACAAAAGAAAAGAGAACTAAACGAACTCCAAAACTTCTAAAGTAAATTTTCCCCGACTCCTAAAATTGAGTCGAACAAAATGAACTTTTCTCCGGGCCTAAAATGCAAATTTTGAAAACGCGCATCTTACCCTATCCAAATAAAAAGGCAAATGAAACTCTGACAAAACCAATGATCCTTTCTTCAAAATTTGAGAAGAACTCAAATATGAAAAAGACGAAATCTCCAACTCTCTCCGAGGGTCCTTGAGTTGTGTGAAATTTCTAGGATCGGCAAAATGCAAGAAAATATGATATGCATGATGATCTAGTGTATAACATTCCAAATTGAAAATTTGGGATGTTACAGCTTTGATCATACTATCAAAGCGTATATTCCAACTTCAAGATGCTTGCACCAGTCCATAAATGGATCGCTGGAGCTTACACACTTTGTTAGCACCTTTTGGATCAGCAAAACCTTCTGGTTGCATCATATACAACTCTTCTTTAATATATCCATTAAGGAATGCAATTTTGACATCTATTTGCCAAATTTCATAATCATAAAATGCGGCAATTGCTAACATGATTCGGATGGACTTAAGCATTGTTACGGGTGAGAAGGTCTCATCATAGTCAACTTCTTGAACTTGTCGAAAACCTTTCGCAACAAATTGTGCTTTGTAAACAGTAACATTACGGTCAGCGTCAGTCTTCTTCTTGAAGATCCATTTATTCTCTATGGCTTGCCGATCACCGGGCAAGTCAACCAAAGTCCACACTTTGTTCCCATACATGGATCCCATCTCAGATTTCATGGCCTCAAGCCATTTTGTGGAATCTGGGCTCATCATCGCTTCCTCATAGTTTGTAGGTTCGTCATGGTCAAGTAACATGACCTCTAGAACAGGATTACCGTACCACTCTGGTGCGGATCTTAATTTGGTTGACCTATGAGGTTCGGTAGTAACTTGATCAGAAGTTTCATGATCATTATCATTAGCTTCCTCACTTACTGGTGTAGGAATCACTGGAACTTATTTCTATGATGAACTACTTTCCAATAAGGGAGCAGGTACAATTACCTCATCAAGTTCTACTTTCCTCCCACTCACTTCTTTCGAGAGAAACTCCTTCTCTAGAAAGAATCCATTCTTAGCAACGAATATCTTGCCTTCAGATCTGTGATAGAAGGTGTACCCACCAGTCTCCTTTGGGTATCCTATGAAGACACATTTCTCGGATTTGGGTTCGAGCTTATCAGGTTGAAGCTTTTTCACGTAAGCATCACAACCCCAAACTTTAAGAAACGAAAACTTGGGTTTCTTGCCAAACCACAGTTCATAAGGTGTCATCTCAACAGATTTCAATGGTGCCCTATTTAACATGAATGCAACCGTCTCTAAAGCAGAACCCTGCTATCTATAATGGTAAATAAGTAAGAGACATCATAGATCGCACCATATCTAATAAAGTGCGGTTACGACGTTCGGACACACCATTACGCTGTGGTGTTCCAGGTGGCGTGAGTTGTGAAACTATTCCGCATTGTTTCAAATGAAGACCAAACTCGTAACTCAAATATTCTCCTCCATGATCAGATCGTAGAAACTTAATTTTCTTGTTACAATGGTTTTCCACTTCACTCTGAAATTCTTTGAACTTTTCAAATGTTTCAGACTTATGTTTCATCAAGTAGATATACCCATATCTGCTCAAATCATCTGTGAAGGTCAGAAAATAACGATACCCGCCATGAGCATCAACACTCATCGGACCGCATACATCAGTATGTATTATTTCCAATAAGTTTGTTTCTCGTTCCATTGTTCAGGAGAATGAAGTCTTAGTCGTCCCGCCCATGAGGCATGGTTCGCAAGCATCAAGTGATTCATAATCAAGTGATTCCAAAAGTCCATCAGCATGGAGTTTCTTCATGCGCTTTACACCAATATGACCCAAACGGCAGTGCCACAAATAAGTTGCACTATCATTATTAAACTTATATCTTTTGGCTTCAATACTATGAATATGTGTATCACTACTATCAAGATTTAGTAAAAAATAGATCACTCATCCAGGGTGCATGACCATAAAAGATATTACTCATATAAATAGAACAACCATTATTCTCTGATTTAAATAAATAACCGTCTTGCATTAAACAAGATCCAGATATAATGTTCATGCTTAACGTTGGCACCAAATAACAATTATTCAGGTCTAGAACTAATCCTGAAGGTAGATGTAGAGGTAGCGTGCCGACGGTGATCACATCGACTTTGGAACCATTTCCCACGCACATCGTCACCTAGTCCTTAGCTAATCTTCGCTTAATCCGTATTCCCTGTTTCGAGTTGCAAATATTAGCAACAAAACCAGTATCAAATACCCAGGCCCTACTGCGAGCATTAGTAAGGTACACATCAATAACATGTATATCAAATATACCTTTCACTTTGCCATCCTTCTTATCCGCCAAATCCTTGGGGCAGTTCCGCTTCCAGTGACCAGTTCCTTTGCAGTAGAAGCCTCAGTCTCAGGCTTAGGTCCAGACTTGGGCTTCTTCACTTGAGCAGCAACTTGCTTGCCGTTCTTCTTGAAGTTCCCCTTCTTCCCTTTACCCTTTTTCTTGAAACTAGTGGTCTTGTTGACCATCAACACTTGATGCTCCTTCTTGATTTCTACCTCCGCAGCCTTTAGCATTGCGAAGAGCACGGGAATCGTCTTATCCATCCCTTGCATATTATAGTTCATCACGAAGCTCTAGTAGCTTCGTGGCAGTGATTGAAGAACTCGGTCAATGACACTATCAACTGGAAGATTAACTCCCACCTGAGTCAAATGATTGTGGTACCCAGACATTCTGAGTATATGTTCACTGACAGAACTATTCTCCTCCATTTGCAGCTGTAGAACTTATTGGAGACTTCATATCTCTCAATCTAGGCATTTGCTTGAAATATTAACTTCAACTCCTGGAACATCTCATATGCTCCATGACGTTCAAAACATCGTTGAAGTCCCGGTTCTAAGCCGTAAAGCATGGCACACTGAACTATCAAGTAGTCATCAACTTTGCTCTGCCAGGTGTTCACAACATCTAGCGTTGCCCCTGCAGCGGGTTTGGCACCTAGCAGTGCTCCCAGGACGTAATTCTTCTGTGTAGCAATGAGGATAATCCTCAAGTTACAGACCCAATCCGTGTAGTTGCTACCATCATCTTTCAACTTAGCTTTCTCTAGGAACGCATTAAAATTCAATGGAACAACAACATGGGCCATTTATCTACAACAACATAGACATGCAAAATACTATCAGGTACTAAGTTCATGATAAATTAAAGTTCAATTAATCATATTACTTAAGAACTCCCACTTAGATAGACATCCCTCTAATCATCTAAGTGATCACATGATCCATATCAACTAAACCATGTCCAATCATCACGTGAGATGGAGTAGTTTTCAATCGTGAATATCACTATGTTGATCATATCTACTATATGATTCACGCTCGACCTTTCGGTCTCAGTGTTCTGAGGCCATATCCGCATATGCTAGGCTCGTCAAGTTTAACCCAAGTATTCTGCTTGTGCAAAACTGGCTTGCACCCGTTGTACGTGAACGTAGAGCTTATCACACCCGACTATCATGTGGTGTCTCGGCACGACGAACTGTAGCAACGGTGCATACTTAGGGAGAACACTTGTACCTTGAAATTTAGTGAGAGATCATCTTATAATGCTACCGCCGAACTAAGCAAAATAAGATGCATAAAGGATAAACATCACATGCAATCAAATAAGTGATATGATATGGCCATCATCATCTTGTGCCTTTTGATCTCCATCTCCAAAGCACCGTCATGATCACCATCCTCACCGGCCTGACACCTTGATCTCCATCGAAGCATCGTTGTCATCTCTGAAGGAAATATGCCCTAGAGGCAATAATAGAGTTGTTATTTATATTTCCTTATATCATGATAAATGTTTATTATTCATGCTAGAATTGTATTAACCGGAAACTTAGTACATGTGTGAATACATAGAAAAACAGAGTGTCACTAGTATGCCTCTACTTGACTAGCTCGTTGATCAAAGATGGTTAAGTTTCCTAGCCATGGACAAAGAGTTGTCATTTGATAAACGGGATCACATCATTAGAGAATGATGTGATTGACTTGACCCATTCGTTAGCTTAGCGCGATGATCGTTTTGTTTACTGCTATTGCTTTCACCAAAGCCTATACATGTTCCTATGACTATGAGATTATGCAACTCCCGAATACCGGAGGAACACTTAGTGTGCTATCAAACATCAGAACGTAATTGGGTGACTATAAAGATGCTCTACAGGTGTCTCCGATGGTGTTTGTTGAGTTGGCATAGATCAAGATTAGGATTTGTCACTCCGTGTATCGGAGAGGCATCTCTGGGCCCTCTAGGCAATGCACATCACTATAAGTCTTGCAAGCAATGTAACTAATGAGTTAGTTATGGGATGTAGCATTACGTAACGAGTAAAGAGACTTGCTGGTAATGAGATTGAACTAGATATGATGATACCGACGATCGAATCTCGGACAGGTAACATACCGATGACAAAGGGCACAACATATGTTGTTATGCGGTTTGACCGATAAAGATCTTCGTAGAATATGTAGGAACCAATATGAGCATCCAGGTTCCACTATTGGTTATTGATGTCTACTACACAACCTTCTTCTTGTAGACGTTGTTGGGCCTCCAAGTGCAGAGGTTTGTAAGGCAGTGGCAAATTTCCCTCAAGTGGATGACCTAAGGTTTATCAATCTGTGGGAGGCATAGGATGAAGATGGTCTCTCTCAAACAACCCTGCAACCAAATAACAAAGAGTCTCTTGTGTCCCCAACACACCCAATACAATGGTAAATTGTATAGGTGCGCTAGTTCGGCGAAGAGATGGTGATACAAGTGCAATATGGATGGTAGATATAGGTTTTTGTAATCTAAAAATATAAAAACAACAAGGTAACTAATGATAAAAGTGAGCACAAATGGTATTGCAATGCTAGGAAACAAGGCCTAGGGTTAATACTTTCATTAGTGCAAGTTCTCTTAACAATAATAACATAATTGGATCATATAACTATCCCTCAACATGCAACAAAGAGTCACTCCAAAGTCACTAATAGCGGAGAACATACGAAGAGATTATGGTAGGGTATGAAACCACCTCAAAGTTATCCTTTCTGATCAATCTATTCAAGAGTCCATAGTAAAATAACACGAAGCTATTCTTTCCGTTAAATCTATCATAGAGTTCGTACTAGAATAACACCTTAAGACACAAATCAACCAAAACCCTAATGTCACCTAGATACTCCAATGTCACCTCAAGTATCCGTGGGTATGATTATACGATATGCATCACACAATCTCAGATTCATCTATTCAACCAACACAAAGAACTTCAAAGAGTGCCCCAAAGTTTCTACCGGAGAGTCAAGACGAAAACGTGTGCCAACCCCTATGCATAAGTTCCCGAGGTCACGGAACTCGCAAGTTGATGACCAAAACATACATCAAGTGGATCACGTGATATCCCATTGTCACCACAAATAAGCACGTGCAAGACATACATCAAGTGTTCTCAAATCCTTAAAGACTCAATCCGATAAGATAAGTTCAAAGGGAAAACTCAATCCATTACAAGAGAGTAGAGGGGGAGTAACATCATAAGATCCAACTATAATAGCAAAGCTCGCGATACATCAAGATCGTGCCAACTCAAGAACACGAGAGAGAGAGAGAGAGATCAAACACATAGATACTGGTACATACCCTCAGCCCCGAGGGTGAACTACACCTCCTCGTCATGGAGAGCGCCAGGATGATGAAGATGGCCATCAGAGAGGGATTCCCCCCTTCGGCAGGGTGCCGAAACGGGTCTAGATTGGTTTTCGGTGGCTACGGAGGCTTCTGGCGGCAGAACTCCCGCTCTATTCTGCTCCTCGATGTTTTTAGGGTATATGGACATATATAGGCGAAAGAAGTCAGTCAGGGGAGCCACGAGGGGCCCACGATGGTGGGGGCACGCCCAGGGGGCAGGCGCGCCTCCCTGCCTCGTGGCTACCTCCTCGAAGCTTCCCTGACGTCTACTCCAAGTCTCCTGGATTGCTTCCGTTCCAAAAATTACTCCCCCGAAGGTTTCATTCCGTTTGGACTCCGTTTGATTTTCCTTTTCTTCGAAACACTGAAATAGGCAAGAAAACAACATTTTGGGCCGGGCCTCCGGTTAATAGGTTAGTCCCAAAAATAATATAAAAGTGTATAATAAAGCCCAAAAACATCCAAAACGGGTAATATAATAGCAAGGAACAATAAAAAATTATAGATACGTTGGAGATGTATCAGCAACCCCAAGCTTAATTCCTGCTCGTCCTCGAGGAGGTAAATGCATAATTTTTGATGTGGAATGCTACCTAAAATATTTATCCATGTAATTCTCTTTATTGTGGCAAGAATATTCAGATCCATAAGATTTGAGACAACAGTTTAATATTGACATAAAAATAATAATACTTCAAGCATACTAACAAAGTAATCATGTCTTCTCAAAATAACATGGCCAAAGAAAGCTATCCCTACAAAATCATATAGCCTGGCTATGCTCTATCTTCATCACACAAAATATTTAAATCATGCACAACTCTGATGACAAGCCAAGCAATTGTTTCATACTTTTGATGTTCTCAAAGTTTTTCAATCTTCACGCAATACATGAGCGTGAGCCATGGACATAGCACTATAGGTGGAATAGAATGGTGGTTGTGGAGAAAACAAAAAGGAGAAGATAGTCTCACATCGACTTGGCGTATCAACGGGCTATGGAGATGCCCATCAATAGATATCAATGTGAGTGAGTAGGGATTGCCATGCAACAGATGCACTAGAGCTATAAGTGTATGCAAGCTCAAAAAGAAACTAAGTGGGTGTGCATCCAACTCGCTTGCTCACGAAGACATAGGGCATTTTGAGGAAGCCCATCATTGGGATATACAAGCCAAGTTCTATAATGAAAAATTCCCACTAGTATATGAAAGTGACAACATAGGAGACTCTCTATCATGAAGATCATGGTGCTACTTTGAAGCACAAGTGTGGTAAAAGGATAGTAGCATTGCCCCTTCTCTCTTTTTCTCTCATTTTTTTATTTTTTATTTTTTATTTGGGCCTTTTCTCCTTTTTATGGCCTCCTTTTCTCTTTCTTTCTTTTTATTTTTTTATTTTTTGTCCGGAGTTTCATCTTGACTTGTGGGGAAATCATAGTCTCCATCATCCTTTCCTCACATGGGACAATGCTCTAATAATGATGACCATCACACTTTTATTTACTTATAACTCAAGAATTACAACTCGATGCTTAGAACAAAATATGACTCTATATGAATGGCTCCGGCGGTGTACCGGGATGTGCAATGAATCAAGAGTGACATGTATGAAAGAATTATGAAGGTGGCTTTGCCACAAATACAATGTCAACTACATGATCATGCTAAGCAATATGACAATGATGCAACATCTCATAATAAACGGAACAGTGGAAAGTTGCATGGCGATATATCTCGGAATGGCTATGGAAATGCCATAATAGATAGGTATGGTGGCTGTTTTGAGGAAGGTATATGGTGGGTTTATGGCACCGGCAAAAACTGTGCGGTACTAGAGAGGCTAGCAATGGTGGAAGGGTGAGAGTGCGTATAATCCATGGACTCAACATTAGTCATAAAGAACTCACATACTTATTTCAAAAATCTATTAGTTATAGAAGCAAAGTACTACGCGCATGCTCCTAGGGGGATAGATTGGTAGGAAAAGACCATCGCTCGTCCCCGACCGCCACTCATAAGGAATACAATCAATAAATAAATCATGCTCCAACTTCATCACATAATGGTTCACCATACGTGCATGCTACGGGAATCACAAACTTCAGAACAAGTATTTCTCAGATTCACAACTACTCAACTAGCATGACTCTAATATCACCATCTTCATATCTCAAAACAATCATCAAGTATCAAACTTCTCATAGTATTCAATGCACTTTATATGAAAGTTTTTATTATACCTATCTTGGATGCCTATCATATTAGGACTAATTTCATAACCAAAGCAAATTACCATGCTTTTTAGGACTCTCAAAATAATATAAGTAAAGCACTAGAGCAAATGACAAACTACTCCGAAAGATATAAGTGAAGATCAATGAGTAGTCGAATAATTATGCAACTATGTGAAGACTTTCTAACATTTAAGAATTTCAGATCTTGGTATTTTATTCAAACAGCAAGCAAAACAAAAGAAAATAAAATGACGCTCCAAGCAAAACACATATCATGTGGCGAATAAAAATATAGCACCAAGTAAAGTTACCGATGAACGAAGACGAAAGAGGGGATGCAATCCGGAGCATCCCCAAGCTTAGGCTCTTGGTTATCCTTGAATATTACCTTGGGGTGCCTTGGGCATCCCAAAGCTTAGTCTCTTTCCACTCCTTATTCCATAGTCCATTGAATCTTTACCCAAAACTTGAAAACTTCACAACACAAAACTTAACAGAAAACTCATAAGCTCCGTTAGCGAAAGAAAACAAAACACCACTTCAAGGTACTGTAATGAACTCATTATTTATTTATATTGATGTTAAACCAACTGTATTCCAGCTTCTCTATGGTTTATAAACTCTTTTACTAGCCATAGATTTATCAAAATAAGCAAACAACACATGAAAAACAGAATCTGTCAAAAACAGAACAGTCTGTAGTAATATGTAACTAACGGAAACTTATGGAACCACAAAAATTCTAAAATAAATTGCTAGACGTGATAAATTTATATATTAATCATATGCAAAAAGAATTAACTAAATATCACTCTCCAATAAAAAATGGCAGCAATTCTCGTGAGCGCTAAAGTTTCTACTTTTTTACAGCAAGATCAACAAGACTTTCCCCAAGTCTTCCCAACGGTTCTACTTGGCACAAACACTAATTAAAACATAAAACCACATCTAAGCAGAGGCTATATGAATTATTTATTACTAAACAGGATAAAAAAGTAAAGAACAAATAAAATTGAGTTGCCTCCCAACAAGCGCTATCGTTTAACGCCCCTAGCTATGCATGACGATTTCAATGATGCTCACATAAAAGATAAGAATTGAAACACAAAGAGAGCATCATGAAGAATATGACTAGCACATTTAAGTCTAACCCGCTTCCTATGTATAGGGATTTTGTGAGCAAACAACTTGTGGGAACAATAATCAACTAGCATAGGAGGGCAAAACAAACATAACTTCAAAACTTTAAGCACATAGAGAGGAAACTTGATATTATTGCAATTCCTACAAGCATATATTCCTCCCTCATAATAATTTTCAGTAGCTTCATGAATGAATTCAACAATATAACTATCACATAAAGCATTCTTTTCATGATCTACAAGCATAGAAATTTTACTACTCTCCACATAAGCAAAATTCTTCTTATTCAAAATAGTGGGAGTATCATAAGAAACTCGAATACTATAAATTGTTTCCACATTGAAAGAATAATGTTAAGAAAAAGGGTAATCATAATCATGACAAGTTTTATAAATATAATCATCACTACTTTTTATAGCATAAGTGTCATCACAATAATCATCATAGATAGCAACTTTGTTCTCATAATCAATTGGAACCTCTTCCGAAATAGTGGATCCATCACTAAATAAAGTCACGACCTTCCCAAATCCACTTTCATAATTATCACAATAAGATTCAACATCCTCCAAAATAGTGGGATCATTACTTCCTAAATTTGACACTCTTCCAAACCCACTTTCATCAATATAATCATCATAAGTAGGAGGCATGCTATCATCATAATAAATTTGCATATCAAAACTTGGGAGGCTAGAAATGTCATCTTCATTAGACATAGCATCCCCAAGCGTGGGACAAACATTAATTGCAGCAAATATATTCTTAAACATATCATTCTCATCAAACATAGCATCCCCAAGCTTGGGCCTTTTCATTTCATAAGCATAATCACTCTCATCATTAATAATATGGATAGCACCAGTAGTATAGCAATTATCATCATCACAATGAGTAGTAGGAGCCACACCATTTGGGAGGGATACATTTTTACTTTTGCTTCTCCATCTTTTCTTTTTCTTCTTCACATCATGTGTGGGTTCAATTCTCTTTTTAGAGCTCCTTATTGATGAGATTGGTCGAATAGAAGGCTCCTCCTCGTTACCTGATTCATCATAAGAAATAATAGAAGGATATTGGGAAGCCTCTTCCCTTTCATTAGTATTCTCTTCATCCTCTATTTTTTTTCTTTTCTTTATGTAATTGGCAATATAAGGATTTTCAATGCAATTCACCGCACAATACATAAAAATTTCTTCTAGATCAATATCGAGGAATTTCTCAAGGTTATATTCTGGAATATGCTTAGTTATACATTTCATTTCTTCATAACCCAAAAGCAAACTAAGTTCATTATGATGTGCAAGGGAAATCAAATCATCACAATTTTTGGACACGATACGATCATGAAACAATTTGCATTGGAGATTTAAATGACCATGTTCATTGCAAAGTTCACAAGTATGGTGAAGAAATTTTAAATTTTCAGCACAAACATCTAGCCTCTCTTGCAACCATTTAGTTTCTAAATACTTATGCCTCTTGCAAAATCTATCTTCCCTATTTGGTATGTACTTGGAAACTCTATGCACTCCACAAAAGTTGACATGCTTATAAGAGACATTTTCATCATGACTGGTGCAATCATCATTAGTACTATGGATATTCAAGGAGTTCATACTAACAACATTGCAATCATGCTCATCATTCATAGATTTAGTGCCAAACATTTTATAGACTTCTTCTTCTAGCATTTGAGCACAATTTTCCTTTCCATCATTCTCACGAAAGATATTAAAAAGATGAAGCGTATGAGGCAAACTCAATTCCATTTTTTTGTAGTTTTCTTTTATAAACTAAACTAGTGCTAAAACAAGAAACAAAAAGATTTGATTGCAAGATCTAAATATACCTTCAAGCGCTAACCTCCCCGGCAACAACGCCAGAAAAGAGCTTGATGTCTACTACACAACCTTCTTCTTGTAGACGTTGTTGGGCCTCCAAGTGCAGAGGTTTGTAGGACAGTAGCAAATTTACCTCAAGTGGATGACCTAAGGTTTAGCAATCCATGGGAGGCTTAGGATGAAGATGGTCTCTCTCAAACAACCCTGCAACCAAATAACAAAGAGTCTCTTGTGTCCCCAACACACCCAATACAATGGTAAATCGTATAGGTGCACTAGTTCGGCGAAGAGATGGTGATACAAGTGCAATATGGATGGTAGATATAGGTTTTTGTAATCTGAAAATATAAAAACAGCAAGGTTACTAATGATAAAAGTGAGCACAAATGGTATTGCAATGCTAGGAAACAAGGGCTAGGGTTCATACTTTCACTATGCAAGTTCTCTCAATAATAATAACATAATTGGATCATATAACTATCCCTCAACATTCAACAAAGAGTCACTTCAAAGTCACTAATAGCGGAGAACAAACGAAGAGATTATGGTAGGGTACGAAACCACCTCAAAGTTATCCTTTCTGATCGATCTATTCAAGATTCTGTAGTAAAATAACACGAAGCTATTCTTTCCTTTCAATCTATCATAGAGTCCGTACTAGAATAACACCTTAAGACACAAATCAACCAAAACCCTAATGTCACCTAGATACTCCAATGTCACCTCAAGTATCCGTGGGTACGATTATACAATATGCATCACACAATCTCAGATTCATCTATTCAACCAACACAAAGTACTTCAAAGAGTGCCCCAAAGTTTCTATCGGAGAGTCAAGATGAAAACGTGTGCCAACCCCTATGCATAAGTTCACGAGGTCACGGAACTCACAAGTTGATGACAAAAACATACATCAAGTGGATCACATGATATCCCATTGTCACCATAGATAAGCACGTGCAAGACATACATCAAGTGTTCTCAAATCCTTAAAGAGTCAATCTGATAAGATAACTTCAAAGGGAAAACGCAATCCATTACAAGAGAGTAGAGGGGGAGAAACATCATAAGATCCAACTATAATAGCAAAGCTCGCGATACATCAAGATCGTGCCAACTCAAGAACACGAGAGAGAGGGAGAGAGATCAAACACATAGCTACTGGTACATACCCTCAGCCCCGAGGGTGAACTACTCCCTCCTCGTCATGGAGAGCGCCAGGATGATGAAGATGGCCGCCGGAGAGGGATTGCCCCCTTCGGCAGGGTGCCGAAACGGGTCTAGATTGGTTTTTGGTGGCTACAGAGGCTTCTGGCGGTGGAACTCCCGATCTATTCTGCTCCTCGATGTTTTTAGGGTATATGGACATATATATAGGCGAAAGAAGTCGGCCAGGGGAGCCACAAGGGTGGGGGGAGTACCCAGGGGGGCAGGCGCGCCTCCCTGCCTCGTGGCCACCTCGAAGCTTCCCTGACGTCTACTAGATTGCTTCCGTTCCAAAAATAACTCTCCCGAAGGTTTCATTCCGTTTGGACTCTGTTTGATATTCCTTTTCTTCGAAACACTGAAATAGGCAAGAAAATAACATTTTGGGCTGGGCCTCCGGTTAATCGGTTAGTCCCGAAGCTAATATAAAAGTGTATAATAAAGCCCATAAACATCCAAAACAGGTAATATAATAGCATGGAACAATTAAAAAAATATAGATACGTTGGATACATATCAGTTATTGACCGGAGATGAGTCTCGGTCATGTCTACATAGTTCTCGAACCCGTAGGGTCCGCACGCTGAACGTTCGGTGACGATCGGTATTATGAGTTTATGTGTTTTGATGTACCGAAGGTTGTTCGGAGTCTCGGATATGATCACGGAAATGACGAGGAGTCGTGAAATGGTCGAGACATAAAGATTGATATATTGGATGACTATGTTTGGACATTCGAATGGTTCCGAGTGAGTTGGGCATATACCGGAGTACCAGGAGGTTACCGAAACCCCCTCAAAAGTATATGGGCCTTATTGGGCCATAGTGGGAGAGAGGAGAAGGGAGCCTAGGAGGGGGAGCCCCCCCTCCAAGCCCAATCCAAATTGGGTGGGTGCCGGCCCCCCTTTCCTTCCCCCTCTCTCTCCCCTTCCTTCCTCTCCTAATCCAACTAGGGAAAGGGGGGAATCCTACTCACGCTGGGAGTAGGACTCCCTTGGGAACGCCATAGAGGGTCGGCCCCTCCCCCTCCTCCACTCCTTTATATATGGGGGAGGGGGGCACCCCATAGACACACAAGTTGACAATTGTCTTAGCCGTGTGCGGTGCCCCCCTCCACCATAATCCACCTCGTTTATATCGTTGCAGTGCTTAGGTGAAGCCCTGTTCCGGTAGCTTCATCATCACCGTCTTCACACCATCGTGCTGACGAAACTCTCCCTCGACACTCAGCTAGATCTAGAGTTCGTGGGACGTCACCGAGCTGAACGTGTGCAGATCGCGGAGGTGCCGTACCTTCGGTGCTAGGATCAGTCGGATCGTGAAGACATTCGACTACATCAACCGCATTGTCATAACGCTTCCGCTTACGGTCTACGAGGGCACATGGACAACACTCTTTTCCCCTCATTGTTATGCATCACCTAGATGGATCTTACGTGTGCGTAGGATTTTTTTTGGAATTACCGCATTCCCCAACAGTGGCATCCGAGCCAGGTCTACGCGTAGATGTTATATGCACGAGTAGAACACAAAGAAGTTGTGGGCATGGGTATATACATATTTCTTGTCGTCACTAGTTGATTCTTGATTCAGTGGTATTGTTGGATGAAGTGGCTCAGACCGACATTACGCGTACGCTTACTCGAGACTGGTTCTACCAACGTGCTTCACACACAGGTGGCTGGTGGGTGTCAATTTCTCCAACTTTAGTTGAATCGGATTCAATGAACAGGGTTCTTTCTAAATATCAAAAGGCAATCACTATACCGCATTGTGGTTTTTGATGCGTAGGTAAGAACGGTTCTTGCTCAGCCCGTAGCAGCCACGTAAAACTTGCAACAAAAAAGTAGAGGACGTCTAACTTGTTTTTGCAGGTCATGTTGTGATGTGATATGGTCAAGACATGATGCTAAATTTTATTGTATGAGATGATCATGTTTTGTAACAGACTTATCGGCAAGTGGCAGGAGCCATATGTTTGTTGCTTTATTGTATGAAATGCAATCGCCATGTAATTGCTTTACTTTATCACTAAGCGGTAGCGATAGTCGTAGAAGAAATAGTTGGCGAGACGACAACAATGCTTCGATGGAGATCAAGGTGTCAAGCCAGTGACGATGGTGATCATGACGGTGCTTTGGAGATGGAGATCAAAGGCACAAGATGATGATGGGCATATCATATCACTTATATTGATTGCATGTGATGTTTATCCTTAATGCATCTTATTTTGCTTAGTTTGGCGGTAGCATTATAAGATGATCTCTCACTAAATTTCAAGGTATAAGTGTTCTCCCTAAGTATGCACCGTTGCTACAGTTCGTCATGCCGAGACACCACGTGATGATCGGGTGTGATAAGCTCTACGTTCACATACAACGGGTGCAATCCAGTTTTGCACCGGTGAAATACTCAGGTTAAACTTGACGAGCCTAGCATATGCAGATATGGCCTCGAAACACTGAGACCGAAAGGTCGAGCGTGAATCATATAGTAGATATGATCAACATAGTGATGTTCACCATTGAAAACTAGTCCATCTCACATGATGATCGGACATGGTTTAGTTGATATGGATCACGTGATCACTTAGATGATTAGAGGGATGTCTATCTAAGTGGGAGTTCTTAAGTAATTTGATTAATTGAACTTTAATTTATCATGAACTTAATACCTGATAGTATTTTGCATGTCTATGTTGTTGTAGATAGATGGCCAGTGCTGTTGTCCCATTGAATTTTAATGCGTTCCTAGAGATAGCTATGTTGAAAGATGATGGTAGCAATTACACAGACTGGGTCCATAACTTGAGGATTATCCTCATTGCTGCGCAAAAGAATTACGTCCTGGAAGCACCGCTAGGTGACAAACCCGCTGCAGGAGCAACGCCAGATGTTGTGAACACCTGGTAGAGCAAAGCTGATGACTACTCGATAGTTCAGTGTGCCATGCTTTATGGCTTAGAACTGGGACTTCAACGATGTTTTGAACGTCATGGAGCATATGAGATGTATCAAGAGTTGAAGCTAATATTTCAAGCAAATGCCTAGATTGAGAGATATGAAGTCTCCAATAAGTTCTATAGCTGTAAAATGGAGGAGAATAGTTCTGTCAGTGAACATATACTCAGAATGTCTGGGTACCACAACCACTTGACTCAGCTGGGAGTTAATCTTCCTGATGATAGTGTCATTGACATAGTTCTTCAATCACTGCCACTAAGCCACAAGAGCTTCGTGGTGAACTATAATATGCAAGGGATGGATAAGACGATTCCCGAGCTCTTCGCAATGCTAAAGGCTGCGGAGGTAGAAATCAAGAAGGAGCATCAAGTGTTGATGGTCAACAAGACCACCAGTTTCAAGAAAAAGGGTAAAGGGAAAAAGGGGAACTACAAGAAGAACATCAAGCAAGTTGCTGCTCAAGTGAAGAAGCCCAAGTCTGGACCTAAGCTTGAGACTGAGTGCTCCTACTGCAAAGGGACAGGTCACTGGAAGCGGAATTGCCCCAAGTATTTGGCGGAGAAGAAGGATGGCAAAGTGAAAGGTATATTTGATATACATGTTATTGATGTGTACCTTACTAATGCTCGCAGTAGCGCCTGGGTATTTAATACTGGTTCTGTTGCTAATATTTGCAACTCCAAACAGGGGCTACGGATTAAGCGAAGATTGGCTAAGGATGAGGCGACGATGCGTGTGGGAAATGATTCCAAAGTCGATGTGATCGCCGTCAGCGCGCTACCTCTACATCTACCTTCGGGATTAGTGTTAGACCTAAATAATTGTTATTTGGTGCCAACGTCGAGCACGAACATTATATCTGGATCTTGTTTGATGCCAGACGGTTATTCATTTGAATCAAAGAATAATGGTTGTTCTATTTATATGAATAATATCTTTTATGGTCATGCACCCTTGATGAATGGTCTATTTTTACTAAATCTTGATATTAGTGATACACGTGTTCATAGTATTGAAGCCAAAAGATATAAGTTTAATAATGATAGTGCAACTTATTTGTGGCACTGCCGTTTAGGTCATATTGGTGTAAAGAGCATGAAGAAACTCCATGATGATGGACTTTTGGAATCACTTGATGCTTGCGAACCATGCCTCATGGGCAAGATAACCAAGACTCCATTCTCCGGAACAACGAAGCGACCAACCGACTTGTTGGAAATAATACATACTGATGTATGTGGTCTGATGAGTGTTGATGCTCGCAGCGGGTATTGTTATTTTCTTACCCTCACAGATGATTTGAGCAGATATGGGTATATCTACTTAATGAAACATAGTTCTGAAACATTTGAAAAGTTCAAAGAATTTTAGAGTGAAGTGGAAAATCATTGTTACAAGAAAATTAAGTTTCTACGATCTGATCATGGAGGAGAATATTCGAGTTACGAGTTTGGTCTTCATTTGAAACAATGCGGAATAGTTTAGCAACTCACACCACCTGGAACACCACAGCGTAATGGTGTGTCCAAACATCGTAACCGCACTTTATTAGATATGGTGTGATCTATGATGTCTCTCACTGATTTACCGCTATCGTTTTGGGGTTATGCTTTAGAGACGACACCTTATGAACTGTGGTTTGTCAAGAAACCCAAGTTGTCGTTTCTTAAAGTTTGGGGCTGCGATGCTTATGTGAAAAAGCTTTAACCTGATAAGCTCGAACCCAAGTCGGAGAAATGTGTCTTCATCAGATACCCAAAGTAGAGTGTTGGGTACAGCTTCTATCACAGATCCGAAGGCAAGATATTCGTTGCTAAGAATGGATCCGTTCTAGAGAAGGAGTTTCTCTCGAAAGAAGTTAGTGGGAGGAAAGTAGAACTTGATGAGGTAATTGTACCTGCTCCCTTATTGGAAAGTAGTTCATCACTGAAATCTGTTCCAGTGATTCCTACACTAGTAAGTGAGGAAGCTAATGATAATGATCATGAAACTTCTGATCAAATTATTACCGAACCTCGGAGGTCAACCAGAGTGAGATCCACACCAGAGTGGTACGGTAATCCTGTTCTGGAGGTCATGTTACTAGACCATGACGAACCTACGAACTATGAGGAAGCGATGATGAGCCCAGATTCCGCAAAATGGCTTGAAGCCATGAAATCTGAGATGGGATCCATGTATGACTTGCCCGATGATCAGCAAGCCATAGAGAATAAATGGATATTCAAGAAGAAGACTGACGTTGACACTAATGTTACTGTCTACAAAGCTCGACTTGTTGCAAAAGGTTTTCGACAAGTTCAAGGAGTTGACTACGATGAGACTTTCTCACCCGTAGCGATGCTTAAGTCCGTCCAAATCATGTTAGCAATTGTCGCATTTTATGATTATGAAATTTGGAAAATGGATGTCAAAACAGCATTCCTTAATGGATACCTAAAAGAAGAGTTGTATATGATGCAAGCAGAAGGTTTTGTCGATCCAAAAGGTGCTAACAAAGTGTGCAAGCTCCAGCGATCCATTTATGGACTGGTGCAAGCCTCTCAGAGTTGGAATATACACTTTGATAGTGTGATCAAAGCATATGGTTTTATACAGACTTTTGGAGAAGCGTGTATTTACAAGAAAGTGATTGGGAGCTCTGTAGCATTTCTGATATTATACGTGGATGAAATATTATTGATCGGAAATGATACTGAATTTCTGAACAGCATAAAAGGATACTCAAATAAGAATTTTTCAATGAAAGACCTCGGTGAAGCTGCTTATATATTGGGATCAAGATCTATAGAGATATATCAAGACGCTTAATTGGACTTTCACAAAGCACATACCTTGATAAAGTTTTGAAGAAGTTCAAAATGGATCAAGCAAAGAAAGGGTTCTTGCTTGTGTTATGAGGTGTGAAGTTGAGTTAGACTCAATGCCCGACCACTGCAGAAGATATAGAGAAAATGAAAGTGATTCCCTATGCTTTAGCCATAGGTTCTATCATGTATGCAATGTTGTGTACCAGACCTGATGTGTGCCTTGATATTAGTCTAGCAGGGAGGTACCAAAGTAATCCAAGAGTGGATCACTGGACAACGGTCAAGGACATCCTGAAATACCTAAAAAGGATTAAGGATATGTTTCTCATTTATGGAGGTGACAAAGAGCTCGTCGTAAACGCTTACATCAATGCAAGATTTGACACTAATCCTGATTACTCTAAGTCACAAACCGGATATGTATTTTCGTTAAATGGTGGAGCTGTCAGTTGATGCAATTCCAAGCAAAGCGTCGTGGCGGGATCTACATGTGAAGCGGAGTACATAGCTACTTCAGAAGCATCAAATGAAGGAGTCTGGATGAAGGAGTTCATATCCGATCTAGGTGTCATACCTAGTGCATCGGGTCCAATGAAAATCTTTTGTGACAATACGGGTGCAATTGCCTTGGCAAAGGAATCCAGATTTCACAAAAGAACCAAGCACATCAAGAGACACTTCATTTCCATCCGCGATCAAGTCAAGGAGGGAGACATAGAGATTTGCAAGATACATATGGATCTGAATGTTGCAGACCCGTTGACTAAGCCTCTCTCACGAGCAAAACATGATCAGCACCAAGACTCCATGGGTGTTAGAATCATTACAATGTAATCTAGATTATTGACTCTAGTGCAAGTGGGAGACTAAAGGAAATATGCCTTAGAGGCAATAATAAAGTTGTCATTTATATTTCCTTATATCATGATAAATTTTTATTATTCATGCTAAAATTGTATTAACCGGAAACTTAGTACATGTGTGAATACATAGACAAACAAAGTGTCACTAGTATGCATCTACTTGACTAGCTCGTTGATCAAAGATGGTTAAGTTTCCTAGCCATGGACAGAGAGTTGTCATTTGATAAGCGGGATCACATCCTTAGAGAATGATGTGATTGACTTGACCCATCTGTTAGCTTAGCACGATGATCGTTTTGTTTACTGCTATTGCTTTCTCCATAACTTATATATGTTCCTATGACTACGAGATTATGCAACTTCCGAATACCGTAGGAACACTCAATGTGCTATCAAACGTCACCACGTAACTGGGTGACTATAAAGATGCTCTACAGGTGTCTCTGATGGTGTTTGTTGAGTTGGCATAGATCAAGATTAGGATTTGTCACTCCGTGTATCGGAGAGGTATCTCTGGGCCCTGTCGGTAATGCACATCACTATAAGACTTGCAAGCAATGTAACTAATGAGTTAGTTACGGGATGTAGCATTACAGAATGAGTAAAGAGGCTTTATGGTAATGAGATTGAACTAGATATGATGATACCGACGATCGAATCTCGGACAAGTAACATACCGATGACAAAGGGAACAACGTATGTTGTTATGCGGTTTGACCGATAAAGATCTTTGTAGAATATTTAGGAACCAATATGAGTATCCAGGTCCGCTATTGGTTATTGACCGGAGATGAGTCTCGGTCATGTCTACATAGTTCTCGAACCCGTAGGGTCCGCACGCTTAACGTTCAGTGATGATCGGTATTATGAGTTTATGTGTTTTGATGTACCGAAGGTTGTTCGGAGTCCCGTATATGATCATGGACATGACGAGGAGTCTTGAAATGGTCAATACATAAAGATTGATATATTGGATGACTATGTTTGGACATCGGAATGGTTCCTGGTGAGTTCGAGCATATACTAGAGTACCGGGAGGTTACCGGAACCCCCCGGGAAGTATATGGGCCTTATTGGGCCATAGTGGGAGAGAGGAGAAGGGAGCCTAGGAGGGGGCGCCCCCGCCCTAGCCCAATCCGAATTGGGTGGGGCCGCCCCCCCTTTCCTTCCCCTCTCCCCCTCCTTCCTCTCCTAATCCAACTAGGGAAAGGGGGTAATCCTACTCCCAGTGGGAGTAGGACTCCCTTGGGCGCGCCATAGAGGGCCGGCCCCTCCCCCTCCTCCACTCCTTTATATACGAGGGAGGGGGCAACCCATAGACACACAAGTTGACAATTGTCTTAGCCATGTGCGGTGCCCCCCTGCACCATAATCCACCTCGGTCATATCGTTGCAGTGCTTAGGCGAAGCCCTGTTCTGGTAGCTTCATCATCACCATCTTCACGCTGTCGTGCTAACAAAACTCTCCCTCGACACTCAGCTAGATCTTGAGTTCGTGGGCCGTCATCGAGCTGAACGTGTGCAGATCGCGGAGGTGTCATACCTTCGCTGCTAGGATCAATCGGATCGTGAAGACGTTCGACTACATCAACCACGTTGTGATAACGCTTCCGCTTACGGTCTATGAGGGTACGTGGACAACACTCTTTTCCCCTCGTTGCTATCCATCACCTAGATGGATCTTGCGTGTGTGTAGGATTTTTTTTTTGAAATTACTGCGTTCCCCAACAGTCTTGCCAACTATTGCCTCCACGACTATCGCTACCGCTTAGTGATAACGTAAAGCAATTACATGGCGATTGCATTTGATACAATAAAGCGACAACCATATGGCTCCTGCCAGTTGCCGACAACTGTGTTACAAAACATGATCATCTCATACAACAATTTATATAATCATGTCTTGACCATATCACATCACAACATGCCCTGCAAAAACAAGTTAGACGTCCTCTACTTTGTTGTTGCAAGTATTACGTGGCTGCTACGGGCTTAGCAAGAACCGTTCTTACCTACGCATCAAAAAACCACAACGCGGTATAGTGATTTCTTTTTGATCTTCAGAAAAAACCATGTTCATTGAATCCAATTCAACTAAAGTTGGAGAAACAGACACCCACTAGCCACCTGTGTGCGAAGCATGTCGGTAGAACCAGTCTCGCGTAAGCGTGCGCGTAATGTCGGTCTGAGTCGCTTCATCCAACAGTACTGCTGAATCAAGAATCAACTAGTGATGGAAAGCAATGTGTATATACACACGCCCACAACTCCTTTGAGTTCTACTTGTGCATATAACATCTACGCATAGACCTGGCTCGGATGCCACTCTTGGGGAACGTAGTATTTCAAAATTTTGCCTACGCACACACAAGATCCATCTAGGTGATGCATAGCAACAAGAGGGGAGAGTGTGTCCACGTACCCTCATAGACCAAAAGCGGAAGCGTTTAGTAATGCGGTTGATGTAGTCGAACGTCTTCGTGATCCAACCGATCCAAGTACCGAACGCATGGCACATCCGCGATCTGCACACGTTCAGCTCGGTGACATCCCTCGTACTCTTGATCCAGCTGAGGCCGAGGGAGAGTTTCGTCAGCATGACGGCGTGATGACGGTGATGATGAAGTTACCGGCGCAGGGCTTCGCCTAAGCACTACAACGATATGACCAAGGTGGAAATCTGTGGAGGGAGGCACCGCACACGGCTAAGACAACTGTCAACTTGTGTGTTCTAGGGTGCCCCCTTGCCCCCCATATATAAAGGAGCAAGGGGGAGGCCGGCTGGCCCTATAGGGGCGCGCCCCAAGTAGGATTCCTCCTAGGAATAGGAATCCTATTCCTAGTAGGTTTCCAACAAGGAAGAGAGGGGGAAGGAAGAAGAGGAAGAGAGGGAGAAGGAAGGAGAGGGGGGCGCCGCCCCCTCTGAATCCAATTCAGACTCCTCAGGGGGGGGCAGCCCTAGGCCTTCTCCTCTCTCTCTCTCACACACACAAGGCCCATGTTGGCCCATTAGTTCCCCCGGGGTTTCCGATAACCCTCCGGCACTCTGATATTTATCCGGTAACCCCCGGAACTCATCCGATGTCTGAATAACATCGTCCAATATATCAATCTTTACGTCTTGACCATTTCGAGACTCCTCGTCTTGTCCGTGATCACATCCGAGACTCTGAAATACCTTCGGTACATCAAAACACATAAACTCATAATATCGATCGTCATCGAACGTTAAGCGTGCGGACCCTACGGGTTCAAGAACTATGTAGACATGACCGAGACTCATCTCCGGTCAATAACCAATAGTGGGACCTGGATGCTCATATTGGTTCCTACATACTCTATGAAGATCTTTATCGGTCAAACTGCATAACAATATATGTTGTTCCCTTTGTCATCGGTATGTTGCTTGCCCAAGATTCGATCGACGGTATCTCCATACCTAGTTCAATCTTATTACCGGCAAGTTTCTTTACTCGTTCTGTAATGCAACATCCCGCAACTGACTCATTGATGACATTGCTTTCAAGGCTTATAGTGACGTGCATTACCGAGAGGGCCCAGAGATACCTCTCCGAAAATCGGAGTGACAAATCCTAATCTTGATCTATGCCAACTCAATAAACACCAACGGAGACACCTGTAGAGCATCTTTATAATCACCCAGTTATGTTGTGACGTTTGATAGCACACAAGGTGTTCCTCCGGTATTCGGGAGTTGCATAATCTCATAGTCAGAGGAACATGTATAAGTCACGATGAAAGCATTAGCAATAAAACTAAACGATCATTTGTGCTAAGCTAACGAATGGGTCTTGTCCATCACATCATTCTCTGATGATGTGATCCCGTTCATCAAATGACAACACATGTCTATGGTCAGGAAACTTAACCATCTTTGATTAACGAGCTAGTCAAGTAGAGGCATACTAGTGACACTCTGTTTGTCTATGTATTCACACATGTACTAAGTTTCCGGTTAATACAATTCTAGCATGAATAATAAACATTTATCATGATATAAGGAAATATAAATAACAACTTTATTATTGCCTCTAGGGCATATTTCCTTCAGAATCCATGCCCGTAAACCGTAGGCGGCGACGGGCGGACGAACCCGAATCTACATGCGGCGATGCGCCCTTGCCAGGTGATGTGGAGCATCCCAAGGTCATTCCCATGGACCTACCTACGTCTCCCACGACACCACTTGGACCAATGACAAGAGCACGAGCAAGGGCTATTGAAGATAAGGTAAACTCGCTCCTCTCCGAACTACCCCTTTCTATACATGAGACATGGCTGCTACCTCAAGCGAAAACACTATGTGTGATCAGGTACTTGGAGGGGAGCCACGGAGTAGCTACACACATCAGACAAGACGGCGAGAACACCAAGTGCCTAGGTCATGAAGAAGGTATGCCAATGAAGCTATAGCGACCGGACGACCGGTCGGTACCGGATGTCCGGAACCTGAAGCCCTAGCCAAGCTCCAGCGAGCGGACGACTGGCCCGGACCGGACAACCGGCGTCTCCGCACCCGAGCCAAACGAGTGAACATCCGACGCCACCGGACGACCGGTGACCGGATGACCGGCCACTTCTGGAAATCTGGTACCTCAGTAACCGAGCCAGCACCAGCGGAAGTCCGGAAGCCACCGGACGTCCGGCCGCCCATGAGCCACCGGACGACCACTACGCACCGGACGTCCGGTACCTGTCTGCGCATAGGATCGGGCCCGAGGCCCATGTACCCCCTTCACTTTGCCCCCATTTGCACTAAGACTATAAATAGACCTCCTCCTCCTTCTAGTTAGGGTTAGCAAAGGATTGGCTCATTTTGTGTGAGAGCTTTGCTCATCCACTTGGTTACCTTCTCCTAGGTGATAGCGACTCCTCGGAGAAGATCCCCCAAGTGGATTCAAGACCCCTTCACAGGAAGAACCTCAAGACCTCCTCACGGAGAAGATCGTGCTACTTGTATCATCCCTAGTTGACTATGGATCTTGTATCTCTTTTGTGTTCGAGGATCTAGCGCATGTGTGATCATTCTTGTTGGTTTTAGTGTTTCTCTCGTGTTTTCCCTCGTGTTTCCCCTTGTGTTCTTCGTGTTCCTCGCTGGATCCGCTCCTTTCGTGAAAGATCTGCCATCTAGGGTTCCAGCCTACATCATCTTGGTATCTAGAGCCACGTTGATCACGATTTCGAAGCCTCCCCGTTGTGTTTTCTAGCCTTGTTTTGTTGATTTCGTCCTAAATTCGAAAATTCCCCAGAAAAATAGCCCCACATTTTTTTTGTGATTTGTTGGTGTGATGAAATTTTGTGGCATTTGATCCGTGGATTTGTTTTGCCTTGAGTGGATCTAGCTTTTCCCCTTCGTCTCCACCTCTTTCATCCACAAAATTGCCTCATCCACCTCGAACCCTAGCAGTTCATCCCATGCCCGGATTTCGCACAGGCACCAGATGTCTGACAACTTGCGGACGTCCGACGACCGGATGACCGGCCCCCTCCCGGACGTCTGTAAAACCCTGACGAAGCTGCATTCCCCTCCGGAAATTTCAGCCACTGCCCCAGTTCCGCATACGCATTCCCGTACCACCATCATTTCCCACAACCACCATTTCTTACTTGCTTCGCACTCCGACACGATTTTGGCCACATTGTGCTTTGGGAATTTGAGTTGCGATTCCGTGTCCTATTGTGTTTTGGCTATTTAGGTACGGTTCGTCATCAACATCACCGCCGCTCATCTTCGCCATGGACGTATTAACAACAACCACTCCACCATTTTGACACCATACCGTAAGCAAGAATCGGTAGCCTCATCTTGGTATCGTCATACATCATTCTTGCCATTGCTTTGATAACCCCATAGCCCTACTTTTTTGCATAGCTTACCCATCGAGACTAGCATTTGAGTATTGTCGGCAATGTGACTTGTGCACATTAGTGATCATACTTCCCATACCATACATACATATCATTAGTGCATATCTTGGTTTCATCTCTTGTGTCACAAAGTTGTCATCGCATACACAATTGCTATCTCGGTTCATGAAGCATTGCATGAGAAAAGAGCTCAAAAGAAAAGAGCCAAACAAGCTTTTAAGCAAAAGGGAAAGATAAGCAAAGAGCTTTTAAGCAAGAACCATAGTATCATACAACATTAAGATTGTCATACTAGATCATCTTGGATCATATCATCATAACACCATACATACAACATACTTGGGAGAGAACTATTGCATTTTTTCTTAGTAGGTTGTGCACAAGTCTTCGTATCCGCCTTTTGTGCAATCGTGCTAGCATCTCTCTAGTGTTGTGCAACAAGAGCATTTTCATGGATTCCGCATTTTGCCTCATCCTTGGTTGCACGACCCCATTTATCTCTTTGTGTGTTTTTTCCGTGTACCATATATTGCTATTGGTCTACTTGTTGCATTGCAAACTTGCGAATCTTTTCCAACTTTATTGAAGCTCACTAACAATTGCATCAAATTTTGTGCCACCATCCTAATCGAGCTCCACCATAAGCTTTTACTTGTGTCGGTGTGAGAAACCGACAAGAATTGGTACCAATTGTGCTATTTCCTTGTTCCACATTGGAGTGATCATTGATCGATCTTCAACTTCGGTCAAGGTACATTTGGTATTATTGTTCTCCTTCTATCACTCACAAAATTGTTTGGAATGATGGATAGGCCAGGTACTTCTACCAACCCAATCTTCATTGAGCAAGACGACGACATGTCTTCCTACGTCACCAAGAGCCACCTCTTTGGTGCACAACATGCTTTGCATCAAGAGCAACAAGCAATGAGTGAATGCGTCGACAACCTCGCCACCGACTTGCGACTCTCCGAGCAACATACAAGAGACCATTTCGACAACAAGCTCGATGACCACAAGCAATAGAATTATGCAAGAATGGACGAGATTCGTGCTTTGTTGCTCAACCGCTCTTCTTCCACTTCGTCCTCATCAAGACGGAGCCGCTCAAGTCGACACTCCCACTACACCATATCCGGCTCAAGTACACCAACATCGAACACTCTTCATCATGTCGCACGTCAAGATCGTCACGCAAACCGCAATCCTCTACACGACAATGACTCTCAAGAGCAAGCTCGTGCGCAAGAACACTGACATCGTCAAAACCAAGCTACTCTCGAGCAAGCACAAGAACGGCAACGACAACGCCAACGAGAATAGGAAGAGCGAGCGCGTCTACACCAAGATGCACAAGATGCCGAGGCACAACGCCAATAATAACAACTATGTGAAGCTCGAGCACTTGAGGTGCAACATGCACTCTACGACACGAATCATGCCGTTGCCCAACGCAACCGCCATAGGCGCGAACAAGAAGAAGCGCTTCACGAAGAAGTTCAAGAGAGGAACTACCAATCACGTGTGCATCGTCAAGTTACTCAAGCTCGTCCACAACCTCGCCAAGAACCTCAAGTTCAACAAGAACAAGTTGAGAGAGACGATCCTCCTCGTCAATGACGTCACCATCCCTGACCCCAACACAATGAAGAGCAACGCTACGACAAGCTAAAGTTCACCATGCCCGAGTTCAATGGAAGCAATGATCCCGAAGAGTACCTTTCGTGGGCATTGAAGGTCGACAAAATCTTCCGCTTGCACAACTATGAAGAAGAGAAGAATATCGCGATGGCATCCCTTGAGTTCCAAGATTACGTCCTCATTTGGTGGGAACAAGTCATTGAGCGTCGAGAGGAAAGAGGTGAACCACCCATCACTACTTGGGCGCAAATGAAGGATGGCATGAGAGCATGCTTCGTGCCAGCCTACTACAACCGCGACCTCTTCAAGAAACTCCAACTACTCAAGCAAGGAACCAAGAGCGTTGAAGAATACTACAAGGAAATGGAAATTGCCATGATACGAGCCAATGTCACGGAAGATGATGAGCAAACTATGGCACGTTTCTTGAATGGACTCAATCATCCCATCAAGAAGATCACCGACTTCAAACCATACTCGAACCTCATCGAGCTAGTGCATCAAGCTACCAAAGCAGAACGTCAAGTGCAAGATGACTTCAAGTATGCCAAGTTCTCATCCAAGTCCTATGGCTTCTCCAACACCTTCTACATCAACCAAGCCTTCTACAAGCGACAACGACAAGTCGAGTTACAAGAAAACTTTGACAACTCCAAGTCATCATCCTATTACAAGCAACTTCAAGCCGAGAGCTTCATCGTCATCTACCCCAACCGATGAAACCGTCAAGACAAGTTCCTTCAAATGCTTCACATGCGGAGGCCGAGGCCACAAGTCCTTTGAGTGTACAAACAATTGCACCATGATCCTCAACAACGATGGTACATACGATTCCATGAGTGAAGGAGAAATGGAAGCCCTTGAGCAAGTGGCAAGGCCGACATCAATGGAAGGTCCGTCAAGGTCATCATCGATGGAGGGAGTTGCCATAACTTAGCAAGTGAAGAACTTTGCTCCAAGCTCCAATTGCCCAAGACGAAGCACCCGCATCCTTACAAAGTTCAATGGCTAAGCGACTCCGGCACCATCCAAGTCGAGCATAGAGTGCAAGTCTCCTTCAAAATCGGAGCTTATGAAGACACTTTGGAGTGTGATGTCATTCCAATGACCGTTTGCCACCTTCTTCTCGGACGACCATGGAAATTTGATAGAGGCTTCATCCACAACGGCCGAACGAATCACTATATATTCAAGATGAAAGGAAAGGAGTACGTACTTTGCCCTATATCTCCAAGCCAAGTGATCGCCGACAAGCAAACCACCCATCGTGGAGAGAATAGTGAGAGAGCAAACCACCAAAAAGAGAGTGAGCGCCACAAGCCAAATCGAGTGCCTCCACGATGAGCGAAAAGAAGAACTTAGTTCTATTTTCCACCAAAAGTGAGATAAGATAAGTGTGTGAGAACCCATCAAGTGTCCTACACTGTGTCCTTTTGTGCAAGGATGAGGCACCAAAAGCTAACACCTCTCACACTCTACCTTTAATGTTGTCTTCTCTTTTGCAGGAATTCCAAGTTGTTTTCCCCGACGAGCTACCTCCGGGTCTACCTCCACTACGAGGCATTGAGCACCGAATCGACCTCATCCCCGGAGCTCCCCTTCCTAACAAGGCCCCTACCGCGTCAACCCCGAAGAAACCAAAGAAATACAAGGTCAAGTAAAACATCTCATAGACCATGGACATGTGCGTGAAAGTTTGAGTCCTTGTGCCATTCCGGTCATTCTTGTGCCAAAAAGAGACGGTAGCTTTCACATGTGTTCCGATTGTAGACCTATCAATGCTATCACCATTCGATATAGGTACCCCATTCCACGCCTTGATGATATGCTGGATGAGCTTAGCGGTGCCACTATTTTCTCAAAAATTGATCTTCAAAGTGGTTACTATCAAATACGCATACAAGAGGGTGATGAATGGAAAACCGCTTTCAAAACAAAGTTTGGTTTGTATGAGTGGTTAGTTATGCCTATGGGTTTATCGAAAGCACCCGGTACTTTCATTTGTCTTATGCATTATGTGTTTCACCCTTATATTGGTGAATTTGTTGTTGTTTACTTCGACGATATTCTTGTGTTTAGCAAATCTCTCAATGAGCATGTCACCCACCTTCGCACTGTGCTACAAACTCTTCCAAAAGATCGTATCTATGCTAATATGGAAAATGCCTCTTTGGCATTGATAACACTACAAAAAAAATACACTTCTGTGATGATACGTGTTTGTCACAGTAGGTTGCTTTTTTTGTCATGCATGTACATCCATGACAAATTTATGACAGAATCAAGATAGTCATACCTGTGCTGTCGTAGAAGTGTTCCATGACATTACCAAAATTATCATCACGGAAGTGTCCACTTCCATGACGATAAATCGCGCGTCACAGAAGTGCTTTCGTCAAGGGTGACCGACACGTGGCATTCACCGTAACGGAACGCCGTTAAGCTATCGGGTCGGGTTTTGGATTCGATAACCCATTAACAGCCCCGACCAATGGGGATTTTCCATGTGTAAAATCATCATTGGCTAGAGGAAACACGTGTCGGCTCATCGTCGGGACAGATGTCATCCACTCACTGGACAGAAGGTGCCTATGATACGTGGACACGTGGCACGGGCCAACAAGTTTAAATGGGTCGGCCCAACTAAAGGCCCACAAGATTTTGCGGACCATAATGGGCCGGCCCAGCTAAAGGCCCATGAGATTTTGCGGACCATAATGGGCTGGCCCAGCTAAAGGCCCACAAGATTTCACGGGCCATAATGGGCCGGCCTAGGTACAGGCCCACAAGATTTTTGTGTGCCATAATAAGCTGGCCCAGGTAAAGGCCCACAAAATTCTTGCGGATCATAATGGGCTGGCCCAGCTAAAGGCCCACGAGATTTTTCCGACATTAATGGGCCGGCCCAGCTATAGGCCCACAAGATTTTGAGGATCCTAGTAGGCTGGCCCGTTAACTAGCTGCCATGTTTTGGGCCAAATGCCGACCCATATTTGATACGGTCTATTAATGTCTTGCCATGCTCCGGGCCTAATAGTGGCCCATATGAGATCCGGCCCATTAAAAGCCTACCATGTTCTGGGCCAAATTACGGCCCAGATCAGGTCCGGCCCTTTAAGAGGTTTTGGGCCTAGTTATGGCCCATATCAGATTTGGCCCGTCAACTGGACACTATGCTTTTGGGCCCACTTGCTAAAGGCCCACTTAGTAATTCGGTCTGATATTAGTTTTGGCATGTTAAGGGCCCGTTTAACATTTCGGCCCTATATTAATTTCAGCCTGTTAAAAGCCCGTCATATAGTTGGGCCTAACTACGGCCCAGTTTGCATCCGGCCTGCTCGCAACCGATATCTGATTGGGCCAAACAAGGACCAAGACAATTTTTCAGCTTGTTAAAAGCCCGTGATTTGATTTACACAATCATGGGCCGGGGTTCATTTCGGGCTGCTGCCGGCCCGTGAGCTGATCGGCACGTTTCAGGCCCAACCTACATCGTGATTGCATGACGACCCGATTATGTACCGTAATTTTATGGTTTGGCCAGTTTACTGCAAAGACAGGATATATATATACAGTAAAATAACTGCAGCATCGTGAATAAGAAAAAACCTATACTATACAATAAAGAAATTACGGCATATTACATCCACTGGGCATCAAAGTTTGCCACTATGATAATAAAGCACAAGCAGACAGCAGATTACATACAGTGGGCATCAAAGATCGCCACCAGTGCAAATAAACACGCCGACAAAATAATATACAAAACCGACAGCACTTCAATAGAGTTCAAGAAAGGTTAGCCCTGCTGGGGAGCTGCAGCACAAGCAGCTGAGCAAGATGACGAGACTATGCTTGTTCAACACTTATATCTTCCTCACTCTGAAAGATAAACAAGCAGACAGATGACAGGTTTTGCACATAAAAGTACCAGTGCTGACAATTCATCACATTTCTTACTGACAAATAAAGTGACACAGTTTAAATTTGCATTAACACAATATGGTATTGTTCAGGTCAAGACATGACAGGAAATGACATTGTGAAGGAGTTGGCAGCTTCACAACACCACTGGATTACAGATCAAGAACTCATAAGTATCAATGGTTAGTGTGCTGTCAATTTATACCATTTCAGATTGGCAAATAAAGAGACAGTTTAAATAATAGTAGAATGATATGACATTTTTCATAGTTAAGACATTGCAGAATATGACATTGTGCTGTAGTGGGTAGGTTCACCACACCACTGGATTATAGATGAAGAACAGAAGCATACATGCAGTGCAAAAGAAGATCACTTGCTCTGTATAGTTTAATTTACATGGTATGAAGAAGGAACTTGGCTGTACAACTGAAAACTTAAATTGAGAAAGGACGGACTTTTGTTTATGAACTACATATAATAAACTTTAAACAAGCAATTTGATGCAAACATCAAAAATAAACAACTGTTGTAGTAATGCCTAACCAAATATATACAACAAAGTTTGAAGGCTTGAGATGGACAAACTTACATTATTGGTGAAGACAGGCTCTATAAAGGCCTTGTCCATGCTGATGGGGGGGGGGCAATTCAAGAAGTTTACCACAGAATCTTCTTCAAAAGCATTGCCTTTATTCTACATTTTGTTAAGAGTAAATATAGATGTGATAATATACGAAAAAATGGAGAATATTTAAGATAAGATGAAGAGTGATGCTACATAACCAAGTAGCTATAAATGTAAGTGCAGCGATACAGGCAAAAGGTACAGCCAAGAGCAATGCACAGCTAAACTTCCTCAATACCAACCTTATGGTAAGAGTAAATATAGATCTGATGTGTAGAAAATAGAGGGCAAAGGAAAATAAGTTGGAGAGTGATGGTACATGAACAACTACCTGTCATTATAAGTACACTGATAAAGGACAACATGTACTTACAAGAACAATGCAGAGCTAAAAAACATTGGCATTGGATATATTCTACACTAATGTAACCATTCATACAGATCAGATAATTTGGAGCGAACAATTGATAAGCAAGCTATCATGCATACTGCTGTCACATAATGAACCAGGTATGTATGCAAGTACAGTGATACAGGACAATAGGTACTAACAAGAGCAAAGTAGCAGGCAGCATATTTGAGATATCGTGTCGTTCTTGTCAAACCGGAATTCTTCTCCGAGCAGATTTCCTGCAAAAAAGATCCGTAAGGCACATGTGGAAAAGTAGAAGTTCAAATTGTCATGTGATTTCATAGACAGTACCTCATCCTGGGAACGAGACCAGTGCATAACAAGGTTTTTCCATTCAATGTCTTCTAAATTTAGCACAGGAGACTTCACCAGGAATTCGTTTATAGACTTGCCATCAAAGTGTGATTTCCTCACGTAACACTGATACTGCTGCAATGCTTCCTTGAAAAGCACAAGCAAGCTTTGCTCGTCATGACTATCCAGATTGACCATCGCCTAGTTACAACAATGTAATGTAAATCATTGATGTGTTCAATCAGCAGAAAATAGGAAAATAATAGCCATGAATAATAGCACTTACACGTAAGTTGGACAGGAAGATGTGAAAATGGTGTTTGTCTTCACAATAATCTTCCCATGATGGGAATATATGCACGTAGTCCCTAACAACATTGAAAGCATTGCCTTTTAAACTGGGAATAAATGGAATGGGGTTCCAATCTGCAGGAATTGGCCATCTCTGCAGTTGGGATAGGTCTTCGGCCGGTGGACTTGCTGTACTTTTTGCTGGAGTTTGATTTTTCTGTGGTACAGCTGGTGCTATGGCAAATGAAATCGGTATACCTTTTGCTAGAGTGCAGGTCCTGTGTGGTGGGGCTAGTGGTGTGGCCAGTGAAGTATGGGTACAGTCTGCTGGAGTCGGTCCTACGTTTTGTGTCACTGGTTGTACAGCCAATATAAGTGGGGAGCTGTCTGATTTCTCCGGCACCACCACGTTTTTCAAGGACTTTGCTGGTGCTCCTTCAGGTCGGCAATCACCCTCTTCCTTTTTGATATCTGATGCACAAGAACAGCATTTGAGTGAAAAAACATGGTATGATGACAGATGGAATATGTATTGGTAATGGATGGGCATGGCATCTCGACATATATGATGAGTAAACTAAGCAGATGGTGGTCAACAAAGTAGAAGAAATGCAAGACAACATATGCAAGATACCCGCAATCAATAAAACATTGCCAAATTAGAACAGGCACCTTGATGGGTGAACATGACATGCCATCTGCCTTTGACTCCTCGAGGTTAGAATAGTCATTAGGATGATATTCTGAACAAGAATCAACAGGTGGGGAGCGTATGAGTTTCATTGCATCCAGAATGGCACTCAATGCCTTGGTGCCAATTTTGTAAGTCATTGCAGTGTTTAGCTTCAAGAGTGGACTGCTGTTAGTGCGACACAAAGCAGCTACACAGATCATAGTGTAGATATAACGGGAAAACCTTAAGCATCAGAGTAAAATCAACAAAGTGGAACTTGCTGGAATATATGTGCTAGTATTGCCGGTACGGCTAGAAAGGCTTCGGATACCAGCTCTCTTCAAGTGAAGGTGCGGTACTGTTAATATCAACGTAACTCTCAAAGGCGACACAGCTCCTCGCATTTCCTTGCTATTCTTATAGGATTCAAGTGGGCAGACCACTACAAATCCTATTCCTATGTTTACAAGATCCTATGAATCAAAGAGGCTCAAAGTGTCCATCACAACCGACCGTATAGACCTCTACACTGCAAATGTCCCTCCTCATCTTCAGTACAAGGAACATACTGTACTACTATCATACTCCCTCCGTTCCAAAATATAAGTCTTGGTAGAGATTTCCAATATGGATCCCATACAGATGTATCCATGTACATTTTAGAGTGTAGATTCACTCATTTTGCTCCATATGTAGTCCATGGTGGAATCTATACAAAGACTTGTATTTAGGAATGGAGAGAGTACATAAAAGAAGAACGAAAGAGGAACATGGTAAAGAAGAGCAAGTAGATTTTGGATAATAAAATGTTGGTTGCGCAGTGCCCACACATGATGAACCAGAGCGCATTAAGAATGCAACTCCTAGTTGTCTCTCGACCATTTCAGGCGGTTGGATGAAGATCCTACGTCTCCTAACCCTTCTTCTTCCTCATCTCTGATTCTTCCCATACAGAACATCGCACGGGCCGCCGGCCGGACCACCGGCCCCCACCGCCTGTGTTCCTCCGCCACCCCCACCCCAACCCCCACCCGCGTCGAGTTTTCTTCGTTCGGCGAGGCCCCATAACCACCCGAGCCCCTTCGATCACACCGGCGAACTCCGGCGAGCTCTGGAAAATCGACTGACCCAATTTTGAAATTTAGTCTACTATGATTTAACTAGTGTTGAATATAAAAGGGGAAAACCATAAGCATTGCAAGTATGGTGTTGAGCGTGCCATGGCGGATCTGAAGGTGCAAACCGGACAAAGGCAACTTCGCAACCAAGACAAGAAATTAGAGTAAAACAGTGGTGATCTATTTTCTTGCTACGATAAATAAGTTGAGCAGATACGAAAGAGTACCGCCTCTGGTGCGGCGCCGTGTACGCATCTGCTGAGAATTTGACGGTGTTGCGGTAGCGATGGCTGTCGGTGGCGTGGAAGCAGATCTAGGAGGGTAGACGGTGGCGGCGGGGTGCGGTGGACGAGACGGTCGTAGGAGCGGCGCCGGCAAGGTGGACGACGGCGGGGATGAAGCGAGAGGATGGGATGCAAGGATCCCGGTCCGAAGCCGTGGATGAGAGAGGTCGATCTCTTGTAATGGACGGCGGCGTCGAGGTATCAGCTCCGGCATGGTGGAGGAGGACGGCAGTGGATGGGGTGGCGGACGGTGGCGGACGGAGGAGGTGGGGTGGAGAGGGTGTTTTGGCGCCCACGGAGTACGAATGGGGAAAAGGGAGGTAGAGAGGAAGGGGCAACCATGTATTCAGGGCGCGCTTGTCTCAAATGCGAGGAAATTTACAAACTTAGCCCCCGTTTCAAATTTCTACTACATCACAGCAACACTAGTCGATTGGGGATAGGACGGTAATCTCGCATACACCGAATATTTGCCGACGAGAGTTTGTTTTTGGCGCTCATCATGTATGAATATGAATCGGGGAGGGAGTCGATTTCGGTCGAGGACACACTGTGTTTTGGCGCCCACCGTGTATGAATCCGGGTGAGAGGCGGTTACGTCACGTTTGGGTGAAATTACAAACCTACCAGTATCAAAACCTATAGAAATCCAGCATATAGGCTTTGCGTGGCAGGGATAGGCAGTGGTGATTTCCATCTCGTAGATTTTGGTTTCGGGCGGTTACTGCGACTTTCCCCACTTCGTTCAAATTTTGCAGAGTGCATGTTTACCATGCCAACTCAATTCGAATCTCGTTTGTATTCTATTTTTTTCGGGCGGCATCCATTTTCAATTGGAATTACATTCTATATACATCATTATATATATATATATATATACTTTCAAAAGCACAACAAAGAATTCTGCTCCTTTATATGTATAATATGATCTACAAATACAACGATCTCGAAATCTTAAGGTTGAATTCGAATTTTTTTAACCAAATTATGTTCTACTAAAATGTATGGATCAGTAATATCTACATATTAAATAACATAGATGTGCGTGAATTCATATGAGTATGCATGTTTGATAGATCAATTTTGGTTCGAGTATGGATTACATGTATCATCATCTCGAATTCAAATATTTGAATCCCTTTCTTGTTCACTCCTTTCACGCCCATCTCTCTCGCATGCATGCTCCTTCAGGTAGCTATCACTCTCTTTTCTCCAGCTCACCCGCACGCTCACTTCATGTTGCTCCTATCCTTGCAAACATGGTCTCTCGACGTCTCCCTTGAGAAGTGTCACACTCTCCCTATCATTATAAATTACACGGTTTTCATTATCTCTCACGTCTCTACTGTTCTCTCGTATCACTCGGTACCTAAGCTTTCTTTTTCACCTCCAAACACACAGTCTCCACTCGTCTTTCACTTTGTCTTTCTCTCTATGGGATTCTCTCACACACCCTATATGTCTCTGCATATGACTCATACCACTAAAATTACTCTCTCTATCTCTCCTGTAGACACAACATTTGTTGCGGTCTCCTTTTCATCTCCATCCCAGATTGCCATTATTCATTTGTTTATCGATCAGACAACCCCGACTACCGTCTCCTCTCTCTCTCACAGACACACCCGCACAACTCCTACCACTAAAATGTGAATGGAAAACGAGATTTTGTTATACCCAAACAAAAAGGACTGGAGGGAGTGATTGCTCTGACACGGACGCGACCTCTCATAGCGCAGGCATTGAACCGGCACGCCGGCCAAGAGGGCCGCACTCGCTGCAGGCCCGGCCGAGCACGCCTCCTCGCCGCGTGCAACTAGCTTAAGACTGCCCCGCCTGCCTTCATTGAATCTGCGCGTGTGCTGGCAACACGTCCTTCCGCGAGCCGGCAGGCATTTTAGAACACAAAAAATGACTACAATATAATTAATTTACGCATGGTCTTGACTTGTTGTGCTCGCACTGGTAGTAGGAACTAGTAGAGGATTTTCTTTATTTATAACTCTCCTCACTTTTTTGGCTTTGAAGTGAATCATGGTTGTGGACATTATGTATGAATGTGCAGATATCTATGAACATGAGTTTGATGTGGAAGTTGAACTTGGAATGTCGGGCTTGCGCGTGAACTATACCATGTCCAATGCTTCGTCTGTTATTGTTTGGAAAGTAATTGCTGTTATTACATGACCCGAAAAAACATTTTGTGCCACATCAGTAGATGCATGGACATCACAACAGGAATGTTGACTGGATAAACATTTGAACCTAGCTATTATGAAGGAAATTTTGTATTGACAACAGTTTTAGATAGCAGGAGACGCCTAACCTGCTCTGCCTCTGCTAGCTTATTTCTGGCTTCTTCCATCTCTTCTTTGGCTTGGGTGAAGAGAGCATCTGATTGCTCTTTTCACTTCTTCAGGAACTCAGCTACATTCTCAAGGGCTGCTGCACGCTTTCTTTCAGCCTTTACTAATGCCACGAGGACACGAACAACTGACGACTCCACCTGGCTTGTGTGTAATCCAGCTTCATCTGGGAATTTGCACCTTATATCTAATCTAGCATCATTAGGGAACTGACACCTTGTGTGTAATCCAGCCTCATTTTGGAAACATGATCTCGAGGTTGACAATACTTCCCTCCTCGCAGGAACTGCATCCTGACATGAAGTTACTTCTTTTTTTAGATCAATAGTCAGAGCAACCTAGATCCATTTAGTAGAAGCCAGATAAATAGAACTCGGAGAAGTGAATTCAAAAGGAATAAATAAATAAAAACAGACTACAAGGTGAGAACACCCACTTCCTACATCAAGCTAAAAACAAAAGCATTAGGACGATTAAGACTCTTCTTATTACACATCGAAGAACACCATGCTTAAGAGAAACAGAAACTACAACATATACACATCGAAGAACACGAGGCTACACTGAAGTAATTGAAAAGGTGTTACTTACCAAAGCTCGTTTTACAGGTTCGGTGCAGCTCCTCTTTAACTTGCCACGCTCCTTGAAGATGTCCCGAATATCCCGTGTTTGATCTTCATTGCTCCTCTGCATGTTCGCACTCGTGGTTTTAAAATCTCAACATGGCAAGAAAAATATACTACTAGTAATACTCACGCATCTTGTGGGCAACATTAAAGCACTCGTCTGCCATGTTAGAGCATCTCCAACAAGATAAACTACTCAAACAAATGCATCTTGATGCGTGCAACGCATGGGCATTTTGCTAGTTCTAAAAACCTTTACATCATTTGCCACACTACTGGTTGCAGATGAAAAACCTACCCAAGCACAACGCGATACAGGAGGGACACACAATTACAAGCTGATATTCTATTCGACAATGGAGGCTATAACCAATTAATTTTACAGGAACAATAGCACCTAGGAAATTTGAAGGGTAGGTATGAACAAAATTGGAACTGCACATGTACTGCTAAGTGATTCAACACACACATTACCAATCAAGGAGGACAATGATGGTCGCGGCGGCCTCTGTGAGTTATGGTCGGCAACGGGAGTCAGTTCATTGTCCAAGACGGTGGTACTTCTGCGCTTGGCATCGGCTTCCGGGAAGCAAATATGAGACCGTGGAAGACGATGCCGGGGAAGAGGCTCCGTGTACGACGACGATGGTGGACCGACTCCAGTGCAGCGTACGAGGTCATCGATTAGGCAGATGCGTTGCGGTGGACGAGTGCGCCGATGTAAAGGGGAGGAGCACGAAGGCTGTGGTGCCGTGGAGAAGTCTATTTTGCGATGGGGGTAGAAATTGGGGACTATTCAGGTGTACTACTCTGGGTGCCGGGGTGGGGTTGGCTGGGTAGGGTGAACCTGAAGTTACGAAAACAGCCCCCTACCAAGCGTCATCCATAGGCCTGTTCCGAAGGCTATGATGGTAACTTCCCACTGCTCGAATCAGGGTCGCGGGAGATTTTCCCGCCGACCTCAAAATTTTGTGACACTGGACTCCCCGTGTGGCGTGTTGAGTGATTCAGCTAAGCAACTAGCGAGTAGTAGTAGTAAACTCTGCATATTAGGTTTGACCAAAGTCAAACTTCCTAAAGTTTGACCAAGTTTATAGAAAAATATAAACATTTACCATAAAAAATATGTATGATGTGAAAGTACATTCAATAATGAATCTAATGGTATTTATTTGTTATTGTATATGTTAATATTTTTTGTTATAAGCTTTCTGAGAGTTTACAAAACTTGACTTTGACCAATGCTAATACGCGGACTTAAATAAAAACGGAGGGAGTACACATTTGTTTTCTTAGTTTGTAGTGAACTAATCATTTGTTGAAATTGTGAAATAAATATATTAGGCTATTGACTTCGAATGTAATGGTCTATACAATTCAATAGTTACAATCATTGTCGAATCCCAAGATGTATACAAGGTCTATAGTACTTCACAACATGCTCAAACTCACATAATCCCAGTCAAATTAGAATCTAAATGCATTTCATAGTTATTACTTTGTAGGATGCAACAAGAACAACCATAACTCTACATCAGCCATTATAGAAGCAGCATTTTGACACATCCCAATGTGTGAATGAAACATGCAGAGAGAGCTGTTGAAGATGGAACAAATAGGGAGGGAAAGATTGTATGTATGTGGACGAGAGAGTAGGAGACAAACCTAACGAGACAGAGAGAGAGAGAGAAAGAGAGAGAAAGAGAGAGGAAGAAGTTAGGTCTATGAGAAAGATGCATACATGTAATATACATGAGATGCGTGTGCATCTGGATTCTGTATACGTGGAAGGAGAAGAGACAACATGTTTGATGAGAGAGCAGGAAAAACATGGACGAGAGGGGAAGGATCTCGTGGGTTGAGGGATTGACAATTTTGTGCGGGGGAGAGAGGGATTGGTAATTTTGTGCAAGAGAGAGAGGGTGGGGGGAGGAGTCGGTTAGCCGTCGTCACATCACCCTACTTCCAAATGACCCCGCATTCTCTAGCGCGGTGTGGTCGTCGTCTTCGATCTGCTCATTGCCCTCTTTGAAGATTGAGGTGTTGTGCATGTTGGGGTGCAAAGAAGCACAAGCGAGAGTGGTCGCCGTATAACCTTGGATGGGGATGAATTGTGTGCTCGGGGGAGAGTGTGTGTGTGTGTGTGTTGTGCTGCGTGTGTCTCTGTGTGTGTGTGTGCGTGTGCGTGTGTGTGTGTGTGTCATATATTGAGAGAAAACAAACCTAAGGAGAGAAATGGGTATTCACTAAGAGATTGTGCGGGCCTTGAGGTGGGCAGGGGCCGGGTGAGGGTGTCAAAATGTGCGCGTTGATGCATGTGTTGCATGCGACCGTGCGAGGGACGGACGAATCGAGAGAGATGGTTGTTGTGTTACAGATGCTCCTCTCTCTGTCTCTCTCTCCCTCCCTCCCTCTCTCCCTCTCTCACACACACACACATACACAAGTAAACTAGAAGACCGTTCTCTCATGTATACACAACATATCGGCATATGTCTATGTCTCACTCATGCACGATCATTTGCACATTCACACCTCTCTATGTCTGTATCACACGCACACCGTCTCCACATTGCCCTTCCGCTACAACACACATATGGACACATACACACATTCTCTCTCAGTCACACACACAAAATCAGTATTAAAAAAACTAGGGCGCACCTAAAACGTCCAAATCCAAATAAACACGAACTAGAGCTAAATTCAAATATATGGAAATATTGCACCGTCAAGAACTTTCACAGGAAAAAAAGTTGAGTAATATTCGAGGATTGTTTTCACACACACAAAAAGGTCCGGTGGATGTCCTTCGAGCGCGACACGGTGACGCACCGTTCGATCAACCGCGCGGCCGCGGTTCACGCGCGTGCATAGGATTCCGTATCGTGGTCGTGATACTAAGGCTGGTCACAATGGGCAAGAACATAAGCTAGTAACTAATAAAAGCGCTGCCCAAGTCTAATGTTTACATGTACTAGTACGGTTTTCTTTTAAGTTTGATCAACCTTATATATAAAACTAAAGTAAGCTCCCACACGCGCACTCATCAATATGCCGCCGCCACCATTGCACATGTCGGCGCCTGCCTGCTCCGGCAAACAATTTCTCACCCATCACCACCGTGTCGCCGCCATCCCTGTGCCATGGAGCCGAAGGCTCGCCCGCTCACGTCGTCTGCAGTCCCTCCTCGCGATGCCACCGCGATGCCAAGCACGCGAGCAGCTGGTGGAGCCGCATCTATGCACGCAGCGTACAAAGAGGAGGACGAGTGCGTGCTCCAGCACGCCGGCGAGGAGGAACTAGCGTGTCATTGTCGTCTTCGCCTGCGCGGAGGAGGCGCGCATGGTGGCTGTCGCGGCGGAAGCCGGTCGCGCGCGCGTCGAGCCCGCAAACCGGGTGCGGACGCGGAATCTACCTTCGAGACCTTGAATGCCACGTGGATCCTGCAATCTGAAGGAGAAATTTGGGTCAGTAGACTCATGTGAGCCGTTTGATGCAACATGGATGGCTAGAAGGGCTTCTTCCACCTCTTATGTCGTCTTCTTCCTTCGCTCCGTCGAACTTCTTTCACAAATCGACTGACCCAAATTATACTACTAGTACGAACGTATTAAGTACAGTAGGAACACGAAGATATGAGCAGTAGTACCAACTGCAAGAAGAACATTAGTAAGACATAGTACTAGTACTACTGTACGTACTAAAGAGTTCAAATAACGAGAAAGAACATAAACATAGGGGCTGGTTGGTTCCTAGCCACACATTGCCACACCTAACCTTAGGCGAGTTTGACCAAGTTAGGTAGGTGTTTGGTTCTAGACACACTTGAGACAAGGAATTTTTTATGAGTAGTGAACCCCATGTGTCATAGACACAAAAAGTGTGGCAAGATTCCCTTAGGAAAGCCAAAGTATGGCTAACAATTTGAGCAACTCAAGTAAGGCAAGTGTGGCAAAAATCATGTGGCAACATATGGCAAAGATAGTCACAATCCAAACAGCCCCATAGTTCTGCTGGGGTCTCAGCACAACACACCCTTGAAAATAAACTAATAAGCAACTAGTCTGCTTGACACTGCAGTAGAACTAGCATGAGCGATGGCACTGCCACCTACTTGGAGTCCGAGTCCACGTCCTCGACTTCGTCCTCGTCCCTCTTCCTCTTCCTCTTCGCTGACGCTTCTTTGCTTGAACCGGACACTGGGCTCTGCTTCTTCATCCAACCCTTGTAGATATTTAAACAAAGGTAGGCATCCATTGCTGCGTACAGGATGCGATCTTCATCTAATGTCTTCGACTCCCATGCATGATGAAACTCGTGATGAGGTTTCTTCAGTTTAGCATACGAAGGATCAATCATGGCTGCTGCCAGGGTCAGGATTAAAAGTTGAGAGGAGGACACCAGGCTTGCCTTCTGGAGATCGAAGGGCTGGCCTACAACGAGACCTATCCGACGCAGGACGTCACTGTTGTTCTTAAAGCCTACAGTAACGAATTTCACTCTTTTGTCCTTGAGGAAGTTCTTAAAATCCTGGCACTCAACGTCGGCATGGCATATGTGGTAGACCAAGCAAACGTTATGTACGCAAACCTAGATCACGGCGGGCTTCTTCCTCTCTTCGTCCTTTAGATCCTTCTCTCGTCCCAGGACTGTGGTGTACTCAACATCTAGCCCAACGACCCACTCATCCGTTGAACTGTTGAACATGCGTAGGAAGTGAGCAAGCCATGCTTTCACCATCTTGGATCCACGTGTGTAGATGACGATGAACTGATCATCGGTGATGGCTCTAACCTGGTACTCAGCGGCGACCATGGAGATTTGGGAGGCCATGGATTTTGGAGGAGAGTTAGGAGAAGTTGAACTGTTGTACCCCGCAAAAAAACTGGGAGCGAACTAATGTGAAAGGACGGGACGACTGGGAGCGAACTGTTGTAAGGTAGAAGACGGGGACGAGTAGGGCGTGCGAACGGCGTGGGGTTGCGGGCTTGCCCGGTGGATAAACGGCTGCAAGCCGCCAAAGAGTTCTCGAGAACTATGCGGGACCCACTAGATGTCATGTCTACTAGACCCATATCGTAGGCCTGATGGTATAGCTTCTCCCTATTCGCACGCCATGCTGGCGCGTGGATGTAACTTCACTTAATTCCGTCAAACATCGCGCCTCCCACGACCTTCGCCTCCCTCGCGCGGTCGCGCCCTTTGAGACTTCGACCGGCTATAAATGAGCATTTTTTTGCCTTTTTTTAGACAAGCAAATTTTTTTTGCCTACTCTGCATGCATGATACTCCCTCTAGTCCTTTTTACTCCCGTCAACCGTTTGCAAAGTGTTTGACCAAATTTATACTTTTTTTGAACACCACCTTATATTAATTAACCACCCACACCAGTACACTCATTCGATACAATATTCACCACACAGGGCGGTATGTTATTTACAAGAATACCATCTAATCTATTGTCAAAGCTATACTTAGCGATTAAGTGTGCCACCTTATTGGCCGGACGGCTAATCTTTGACAATTGAAGATTGTTGATCAACTTCGAGATGCTCAACGCTTTCATCTTCAGGTCATGCATAGCAGACCTGTCAACGCTTTGACAGGCATCAATGAAATCCCACGACCAAATTTATACTAAAAATATCAATATGTACAATACTCCCAAAACACTTAGGCGCGGTGCATTAACTTCTACCTCGTTTCTTGTTTCTTGACATATCAACCAATAGGAGATGTGGGTGTGCATGCTTTTAATGACTTGAGACTACCAAACACGACATGCAGTGGTTAGTTCATTGCATGCAATGCTATTAATTAGCAAATAAACATTAAGATCTCTCGTTTTCCTCTCCTCCTTGGTCATAGTGCACAATCTAAGATGACTTGCTCACCTAGACGGAGGGAGTACTGATTATAAACATTAAGATCTCTCGTTTTCCCCTCCTCCTTGGTCACAGTGCACAATATAAGATGACTTGCTCACCTAGACGGAGGGAGTACTGATTATAATGAGTACTCAACTAGTACTAGTATAAGAACTACGTTTTATAATGAGTGTAAAAATATTGATTTGACATTGTGAATGTTGACACATTGTGGAATAGTTTTTGAAGTCTGCAAAAGTACTCAACTAGTGTTGTCGTTCTCCACAAAAAAATGTGTTTACCAATGCATGCATGAACTCTAGTTACTCTAACCCCCCTCTCTTCTTTAATTCTTTGCCACATCAGCATGTTTGCTATTCCCGTGTGCATGATACCAGCTAAGATACCACCATTATGGCCAGCCTTAATCATCGCATGCAATAATTTAGTGCACCTTGAAGTATGAACATGTGTGGGGCGTGTTTGTTTTTAATGACTTGAGACTATACCTAGCCCGACATGCAAGATGACTTATTATGCACCGTTCCCCATACCTGCAGGAAGCCCGTTCATCTCCAAATTTTTTCCTCTCCATGTGTGGAAACAATATGCCTGCCAAACTCTCCTTCTCCCTCCGGCGGTCCCACCACTCCACCCCGTGTGAAAAAATCTACATGCATGACTCTCCTCCCCCCACGCTCGTCCAATCCGTTGTGACCAGCAATATTTCCACCCCTTCGCTCCCCCTTAATTTACTCCAACAAATATGCCCACGTAGCTGTTACTTAACTGCAGGTGCATTCGGTCACTGACATATGGGCCCAACAGGGGTCTGGCCCACATGTCAGTGATGCAACTGGACCGGCAGTTAAGTCAGTGCAGCTCAGTCCACATCTTATGTAGGTGTCCCATTGCTCGCTATAAATACTGCGCCTCCCACGACATCGCTATCTCCTCCCCCTCACGTTCACATTCATCGCTATCTCCCCCCCTCCCTCTCACGTCGACCACCATGGCATCGCCCCTCCCATGCCCTAGGAGCCCCTCGCTGCACCACGTGGACGGTCACACATCGCCGTTCCATTCCTCGCCGCCACTAGTCAAGGAGGACGCGTCGGTGTTCCGCTCCTTGCCGCTACGTGACGCGTCGTTGTTCGTTCCTAGCCGCCACTAGTCGAGGAGGACGCGTCGGCGTTCCGCTCCTTGCCGCGACGTGTCGAGGTGGACGCGTCGACGTTCCCAATCTCGCCAGCACGTGCGCCGGAGGACGCGTCGGCTCCCCGCTACGAGGAGAACGCCGCGCCGCCCGCCGAGCCCCCCAACCTTGAGGAGCTTTGGAAAGAAATGGATGTCGCCTTGTGGGAGGCTTTGCCTCCAGTAGAGCGCGCCAAAATAGAGGCGGAGAAGAAGGCCGAGGAAGAGAAGCGCACCGCGGAACAAGCTACCTGGGAGGCCTATGTCGCGTTCGAGAGAGTCAGGCAATTGGCTCTTTGGCAGAAGGCTCGTGCGAGGGCCGTGAGGGTGGCGGAGGACGCCCGTGCCGACGCCCTGAGTGCAGTCGGGCCCAAGCGCCTCATCTACGCTTGGCGGTACGTGGACCGGGTGCACGCTTCCAGCAAGGAGGAGTACCTGTTGGCGCCGGATCACCACACCGGTGAGATTGCGCTCGCCCACCGGCAAGCTGCCAATCAGCACCTTGCGAGTTGCGAGGCTGAGGAAGAGGCGTTGTGTCGGCGCGCTGGGAAACGGCCGCGCACCAGGGCACTCGTGGCATGCCGCAAGCGCTCCTGCGAGCGCCGTGGCTTTTAGGAGGAGTATAATTTTTGTTTCGTAAGGCGATCTCATTAGTTTTGGGATGCAAATGATAAATCCTGAACGTTCAGGAATTTTTAGCGTCCATAATTAAGTATGTAAAAGGGAAAGTTTGGAAACCTTGTGTATTCGTACGCATTTTGCAAGTACATGCATATAGCACAAACTTTACTATATACTATCGCAGGAAAAGAATTCTATGAGACCAGGTCGCACGCGAGACCCATCCTGATGGATGACACGTGGCATTCACAAATCACAAAGCATCCCCCACCCCCCACTTAAAAGCCACGTGTCATCCATCAGGACGGGTCTCACCTGCTAACCGTGAGACCTGGTCTCATATACGAGTAATTTTTTTCCACTATCGCCCTACACGTCTCTCTCAATATATGCTTGCAGACTGTGCTACTCCCTTCGTCCAGGTCAATAAGTCATCTTTGGTTGTGCACCGTGACCAAGAAGGAGGGAAGACTTATACACCTAGACGGAGGGAGTACTACTATTACTTATGTACGTGCAAATGCACGTTTTAACATTACGATGCGGTTTTTGTAAAAGTAGAAAAATAGCACTAGTCAAGCTTGTGAAACGATTCAATGCAAAACAAAAGCAAAAATGCTCGTTTGATTGTTTACTTTTAGCTTCCTTCTCTGTGGTTATTTCTCTGTCGTACTTTGTACGGAGTATCTCATTGGTTGGAAAGGCATGCAAATTCCCAAACTGCTTCCTACACCCTGTATCTCACTGGTTGCCGGCGTTGACGTTGTCGCCCATGTCATCGAGGATGAGGTTGCCGAGGTCGGGGAAGAAGTCGTCGTTCGCAACTAATCATGTGGACTAGCATAGTAGTAGGATACAGAGTAGAAACATGAATTTTACCACGATTTCGAACAGGAAGGACAGAAACACATACGATGCAACGGGAGCTGCACCGTTGGCGTTGAGGTTGTCGCCCGTGTCCAAACACCATGTAGACGCGGTCTTTGAGCACGGTTCGTAGTCATTCCACACTCGGGCATTGAAGTTTGTAACTATTTTAGATTAGAATATACTACTCCTCCGGTGCTAGTAGTAGAGCAGAGTCCTACTCTACTACTCTACTCAAGCAAGTTAGGGCATAGCATTGTAGGGAGTACCAGTACTGTGATCACTCAAGCAAGTTGTTTGGCATCGACATGACCCTACGCTGCTAGTATGTCTCTCATAAGTCAAGCGGCGTGCTGTAGTCATCATCACCTGCCCACCTCCCGCAGCACATATTCGCTTCTCCATCTTTGTCCGCACATAATCTCGTCCAATCTTCCATCCCCGGTAAGGCGCCCCCCCCCTCGTCCGAAACCCAAGCACTAACAATGGCAGAACTAAGCAGCGTCCGCCGAAAGAGTGGCTGGAATTTGCTCCCCACAGAGGTAATCAAGCTCATTGTTTCGCATGTGGACAATCTCAGTACCATGCCGCTCGCCGCGTGCTCGTCGGGGCTTTACCGTTTACTCAAAGCCCTCAGGCCAGAGCTTTTTAAGCCAGGTCCTTGCTTGCTGATGCCGCCTGATCTTCAGAAACGGCGTGTCATGCAGCATAACGATCGTAGGGTGGCGAGCATCAACCCCCTTGACTGCGATCTGATCCCCGTCAGCCCCAACTACATTAACGGTATGTACTGCGTCGGCATGAACACGTCTTGGATGGTGCTCGTCGACGGTCGCGGCAACTGGATGCTCGTGGAGGTCTACACCCGGTGATTGATCCCCCTTCCTTCGATTAACACTGCACTGCTTTGGCACCGCAGCCTAGAATACTCGGAATCTTACAGTAGCCAACAAGATACCAAGTTTGATTTGCTCAAGGTTGTAATCTGCCAAGTGCCCACAAGATCTGCGAATTATAAAGACTTCAAGCTAATTGCGTTCTTCAACCGCAGTCTCGCCTATCTGACAGGTCACTGCGGTAAGTGGATAAATCTGCACGTCCATCGTAGGATCATACATCCTCCATGGTTCTCTAATGCCATTGAACACAAGGGCTTCATTTACGCTGTCGACTCCTTCTATGGCTGAACGTATTGCTGACCTACTCCAGTCATCGCTACAAACGGCTGTTACAGCAGTATGTTACTTTCCTATGATATCATGATGGCTTGCTTATATTACTGTCAACATTTGCTGAAAAAATATTCATGCTCATAACATGCTGTTCTTAAGATTGACTAAACCAAGAGCCCTTTTTATTTGACTCCAACTTGATATGATGTTGTAGGCCGCCTGGTGTCCCTACCCTTACTAATCCCAGAACCTCTCAAAGAAAAGCGGCATGGCAGTTGCAGGTGGTTCCTAGCTCGATCAGACGATGACGAAAGATTGATGATCGTTCACACGTACCGGACATGTTGTTTCACGGAATACAATCACAATCAGTGCAAGGTCTTTGAGCAGGATCCCAGCTTCTCTGGGCCTTCAGGAATTTTTGACTGGAGGCTGGTAAGTAGCCTTGGTACATGCTCTCTGTTTGTCGTACTAAATTATCCGATTAACCAGGAGATAACCGACGGCAAGGATCATGGTGGCAGTGCGGTTTCGTTCATCAGGCAAAACTGTGTGTACACAACGTACCATGCGTCTCTGCATGCACCATACCCTGATATGTGCCGCCACGCTCTGTAGCCCAAAGTAGGAGAGAGGGTCGCAAGTATCAGACTTCGACCTACTGGCTGGAGTTTCCCCCGCCAGGCACCCATCTGGTTCAAGCCGTCAGCCAATCTCCATAGCTTAATAAATAGTAACGTCTAACTGAGCCAGTTAGTTAGATGCGAACACTTGGTGTAGTAGGATCTTTATTTAGTTTGATGCATACACTTGTTTTTTTGGTAGCCCTTTTGTAATGATGGCTGATGTTTGGTTTGGAAGAGAGAGCTGCGTCTTCACTCTTCTGGCCTGCTTACTGCTTCTGCTGCACCCCCAGCCCTGGTTGCTGCTGCTGCTGTTTTCAATGTACAATCAGTAGTATATTTTGTCTGTTGGTTGAATAAATGTGTTGTTAGAACGACAAACACAATGTTTTGGAAGTTGTTGCACAGTTCGATCCTTTAGTGCCCCGTACCGTATGTGGCGCATACTATTTATCATACGGAACACATTTTTTTTGAAACTCGGAACACATTTTCCACTTGTTGATAACATGCAGCCCACTGATGAAGGCCCAATAGAGAAGCCCATAATTAACTGGAAGGGAGGCTCTCACATGAATCCGGCCCAAGTACATGCTCATGGTCCCCTAAACATAAATAAGTAAATAAATAAATAAAGCTAAATGCTCATGCACCAGTACTTTGGGAAAATAGGTAGCCCAGTATTTCTTTTTGAAGAATACCCAAGATAGGCCTATTTGTTTTCTCTGAATTACTTGGCTGCAAATCTTTCAAGGCGAGGAGGGATACATTCCGGTCTGGCTTAAGAGTATGGTCAATGTCTGTTAAAAGTAATATCAAAAGGGGTTGAAAATTCCAAAAAAATTATAGCAAATGGGATATAAGTTTCTTTTTTTTGTTTTTATTCTTCACTGATACCTCATACGTATTTCATTGGATTTAACATGACATAGTACTAATTTATTTTTAAATTTTTTTAGTATGGCTATTAATTTTGCATTAAGAATATTTCGTTCCCCAGCAAAAAATTGTGAATTTTCAAAATTTTCCACATATTTAGTTAATTTTTTGACCCTGGTACTGACCAGAAAATGGCCAGCAATTCTAAAAATGGAAAACGGGTTGCAATAAATTCCATATGAATTAGAAAATGAGTAAAAATTATAAAAATAATAGCAAATAGGTTGTACACGCCATAGATTTCGAGGCTGACTTGTTTACGCAAGGCTTTGTCAGTGAACACACGATTTTAGCAGCAGTTAGTGTTGGATGTCCGTCCAACGGCCGACGTGCTTCTTCAATCTCTAATCTTCCTGCTCCAGCCTCCTAAACTAGCGCCGACGGGACTGCCTGCTCCCTTCTCTTGTGGCCTGCTGTGATGCCGCGCAGGCTTCCCCGGCCCACCCTACTCCCTCCGCTGGTCTGGCCGCATGCAATCAACTGCCTCCTTATTACGCGAAAAAAATGATTCCTCCCACTGACATCTGGGGCGCACTGGTTGGGAGGCTGACCTGTGGGCCTACTAAGTTGACGCGTACGCGGGGCTTGTCAACTTAGTCAACAAATGATTCTAGCAGCAGTAACCATTGCATTTGAATCGAACGGTCCTGCTGCTTTTTCAATCGCTGCTCTTCTTGCACCAGCCGCCCAAACCAGCGCCGGGGAGACCGCCTGCTCCTGCCTCTAGTGGCCGGCTGTCCTGCCAATGAGGCCTCATCGCCCCCTACTACTCCCACCGCTAGCCAGGCCCTGCGGCGACGGAAGCCTCACACCGCAGCCGAACCAGTGAACCCTTGTACTCCTCTCCACGTGGGCTTCCACTATCGCGTCTTCCCCGGCTCCGCGTCATCCCCTTCCTAGGCCTCGCCATCGTCCACCGCCTTGGTGCTCTCGGCGCGGCGTGGTCAACATGGTCAACGACATTCCATCCGAAGAGTACTGTACATGGAGAGGCTGACAGCTGGGTCCACGGCCACAGCCCAGTTTTTTTGTGATTTGCCAAGTAAGTTGATTTGTCATGCCTGTTGGGCTGCAAATCTTTCAAGACGAGGAGAGTTTTCATTCGGCTGGCCGAGAAAATGGCCCATCAGTAATGAGAAATGGGATGTACATTTTTAAAACACATCAAACCGGCAATTAGTTTCAAATATCTTTTCTTCATTTCGATATTTGAAATTACATTAATTTTTATGCATGGAGAATTTGTTGGATTTTATATTGATATACATTTATTTTTAAAATCAGTTTGAATGTGAGTCGAAATTTCAGGATTAAAAACAGTTCGGACCGCACCGAAATATGCAAAATTTCGTATAATTTTTTAACCGTAGCCACAATATGGGCTGTAATGCTAACAAAAAGAATATGGGCTCAAAAAACCTTAATAATTAGCAAATGGGCTGTAAATTATTAGAAATAATGGCAGATGGGTTGTATGCTGTTTTCCACAGATTTGAGGCTTTCCTAAAAAAAAGGTTGACGCACAAGCAGTGACTGTTGGATGGCCATCCAACGGCCGTCGTGCTTCTTCAATCTCTGCTCTTCCTGCTCCAGCCGCTCAAACAGGCGCCGACGGGACTGCCTGCTCCCTCCTCCCTGCGGCCGGCTTTGCTGCCGCGCAGGCCTCACCACCCCACTGTACTCCCATCGCTGGCTTATCCATCGCTCTACTCACCCACACCTGCTATTATTCTCCTGCGACGGCAGACGAACCAGTAAACCCTCGTACAGTCGTACTCCCCTCCGCATGGGAAACAACTGCCGAGTCTTCCCTGCCTTCGTGTCGTTCCCTTCCTAGGCCTCGCCATCGTCCACCGCCCTGGTGCTCTCGGCGCGGCCTGGTCAACGTGGTCAACGACCGACATGCATCTGAAGTGGACTTTACGTGGAGAGGCCGACAGCTGGGTCCACGGCCGCACGCAAGGAAATGCCTCCTTATTACGCGCAAAATAATGATTCCTCCACCTGACATCAGGGACCCACCGAAAGGGCCTCTGTATTTTGTGAAAAAAACGTTACCGCCGCTGACAGCTCGGACCCACCAGCTATATATTCGCATGCAAGGAAGTGCCTCCTTATTACGCTAAAAAAATGAATACCCCCTGCTAGCTGGGACCCACCTTGGTGGGAGGCTGACTTGTGGGCCTACTAAGTTGACGGGGACGGAGGGCTTTGTCAACTTAGTCAATATGCACGATTCTAGCTCCAGTGACCGTAGGATGTCCATCCAACGGCCGTAATGCTTCTTCAACCTCTGGTCTTCTTGCTCCAGCCGCCCAAACCAGCGCTGGTCGTGCCTCGTGCTCCTGCCTCCCGTGGCCGGCTGCGATGCGGCGGAGGCCTCACCGCCCCCTACTACTCCTACCGCTGGCCAGGCCATCCCTCTACTCACCCACACCCCCTATTATTCTGCGGCGACGGCAGCCTCACACCGCAGCGAACCAGTGAACCCTCGTACTCCTCTACGCGTGGGCATCCATTGTCGCGTCTTCCCCGGCTCCGCGCCGTCCCCTTCCTAGGCCTCGCCGTCGTCCACCGCCCTGGTGCTCTCGGCGCGGCGTGGTCAACGTGGTCAAGGAACGGCTTCCATCGGACGTGGACTGTACATGTAGAGGCTGATAGCTGGGTCCACGGCCGCAGCAAGGAAGTGCCTCCTCATTACGTGCAAAATAATTATTCCTCCACCTGACAGCGGGACCCACCGGACGGGCCACCGTATTTCACGAAAAAAAACGTTTCCCCCCGACTGCCGGGACCCACCAGCTACATCTTCGCACGCAAGGAAGTGCGTCCGGGCAAAAAAAATGATTCTCCCCCTGACTGCTGGGACCCACCAGCTACATCTTCACAGGCAAGGAAGTGCCTGATAGTCGGGACCCACCTGGTCGAAGCGTACATAGCATTGTCATTCTGGTCGCGGACGTGTACGTACATACTGGTCAATGTAGAGGCGCGCACGTGTCATAGTAGAGGCGTGCACGTGTCGTAGTAGAGGCGCGCACGTAGCATTTACACGTATGTACAGCGGCCAGGGTGCAAGAAAGAAAATACGGCCACGTATGTGTACATACAGGCGGGGTCTCAAACGCCTACTCACGCATACGTACGTCCAGGGCTCGTGTATATGGCTGGGTCGGAACGGAGAAACAGCGTCGTCGTCGTGTTCATGGGGAGGCAACGGAATGTGTCGTGTTCATGGGGAGGCAACGGAATGCGTCGTGTTCATCGGGAGGGCTTGGACGGAACAGGCGATGGAAACGAGGCCTGGCGTACCGCAGAACGGAGGAAACAGCCTTGTGTTCAACCAGCCACATTTGAAACGGGATCCTGTTCATCGGGAGGGGTCTGGCGTACCGCAAAACGGAGGAAATGGACCTCCTATGGTCGAAACGGGGGGTCCTGTCGATCGGGAGGGGTGTGCGTACCGCAAAACGGAGGAAACGGACTTGTGTTGGAGCGCTACGGTCGAAACGGGGGTCCTGTTCATCGGGAGGGGAGTGGCGTAACGCAAAACGGGACTCCACGGGATACTGTTCATCTCCACCGTAGACCTCCTCCAGCCTCCACGGGCTCCTGTTCATCCAGCCTCCACCGCGCGCTACTCCACCGGCTACTGTTCAACCACCCCTCCACCGTCTACTGTTCATCCAGCCCTCCACACCACGGGGTCCTGTTCAACCACCCCTCCACGGGCACCCCTCCACCGTCTACTGTTCATCCAGCCCTCCACACCACGGGGGTCCTGTTCAACCACCCCTCCACCGTCTACTGTTCATCCAGCCCTCCACACCTTGGGGTCCTGTTCATCCACCCCTCCACGGGCACCCCTCCATCGTCTACTGTTCATCCAGCCCTCCACCACACCACGAGGTCCTGTTCATCCAGAGGCAACGCCACCGCTCACTGTTCATCCAAACCCCCTCGCAACGCTCAGTGTTCATCCCATCGATTGGCTTCAGTTAGCAGCAGTAGCGAAGGAATCGCTTGATCGGGTTCAGTTAACAGCCATCGATCGATCACTCGGGTTCCGTAACGCGTAGCCTGCAGTGCAATCGCTCGGGTTCAGTTAGAGCCCAACGCCTCGCTCGGGTTCAGTTAGAGCCAATGCCTCGCACACACGCACGTACGTGTATGAGAGAAACGCGCATCGCTTGGCCCCCGACCTCCCACCGTAACCGGGAACTCCCCGAAATTTTCCTCCCCCTCGCTCCTACCATGGTTTTTCCGTCATGGACGGCCCAAAGAATGTCATGCAGCTGCGTCTCCGGCCCGCCCAGGACGAAAAGCCCATTTTCTATCATGATTTTTTGTCATAGAAGTAGGAGCCCACCACATCTATGATGATACCGGGTTTTGTCACAATTATCGTCATAGAAGTGTCATATGTATGACAGAAAAAAAAATTTGTTCGGCCCAAAATGTCACGGATGTGTCTTTTTTTGTAGCGTAAGCTTGTTTTCTTGGGTTTTGTAGTGTCTTCTAAGGGTGTTCATGTAGATGAATCTAAGATTAATGCTATTAAAACTTGGCCACAACCAACCAACTTGCAACAAGTGCATAACTTCCTTGGTTTAGCCGGTTTCTACCGTAGATTTGTGAAGGACTTTAGCACCATTGCTTCACCTTTGCATGCTTTGAGTAAGAATAATGCACCTTTTGTTTGGGGACCATCCCAAGATACCGCATTCAATGAGCTTAAGAATTTTCTTACTCATGCTCCCGTGCTTGCATTACCCAGATTTGACAAACCCTTTGAGATTCATTATGATGCTAGTGGTAATGGCATAGGAGGTGTGTTAACGCAAAAGAAGCGCCCCATAGCTTACTTTAGTGAGAAACTTTCCGGAGCGCAACTAAATTACCCCATCTATGACAAAGAGCTATATGCTTTAGTGCAAGTTTTGCATGAATGGGAACATTATCTTCGCCCTCATGAATTTATCATTCATACCGATCATGAAATGCTTAAATACCTTAAGGGTCAAACTAAGTTGAACAAGAGTCATGCTAAATGGAGTGAATTCATTGAGTCTTTTCCTTATGTCATCAAGTACATTAAAGGTAAGGAAAATGTTGTGGCGGACGCTCTTTCCCGCATATGCATACTTGTTACTCAACTTGAATTGGATGTCATTGGCTTTGAGCACATGAAAGACTTGTATGCGCATGATCCTACTTTTGCTATTCCTTATGCCAAATGTTTGACGCATACATCTTGGGAACGCTATTACATCAAAGATGGTTATCTTATGAGAGCTAACAAACTATGCATTCCCGAGTCTTCTCTTTGTTTGTTGCTTTTGCAAGAATCTCATGGAGGAGGACTAATGTGACACTTTGGATGCGACAAGACATTTGCTATGCTCTCCAAGAACTATTTTTGGCCCAAGATGTTCCGCGACGTCAACCGCTTCACCAACTGATGCTCTACATGTCGCAAAGCTAAGTCTAAAGCTCAATCCCATGGTCTCTATATGCCTCTTCCAATACCATACCACCCATGGGAAGATATTAGCATGGATTTTGTGCTTGGATTGCCTAGAACTAGAAATGGAAAGGATTCGGTATTTGTTGTTGTGGACCGATTCTCTAAGATGGCACATTTCATTCCTTGCAACAAGATAGACGATGCTTCACATGTTGCCAATCTCTTTTGTAGGGACATATTGCGCCTCCATGGAGTACCAAAGACGATAGTCTTGGACCGCGACGTCAAGTTCCTAAGCTACTTTTGGAAAACCCTATGCGCCAAGCTCGGAATCAAGCTACTCTTCTCCACGGCTTACCATCCACAAACCAACGGCCAAACGGAGGTGACAAACCGCACACTCTCCGCTCTACTTCGCGTGCTAATCAAGAGGAACATCAATGAGTGGGAGGAGTGCCTACCTATCGCCGAGTAGGCCTACAACCTAGCAAGACACTCGACTACCGGCAAGTCCCCTTCGAGGTCGTCTACGGATTCAACCTGTCCCCATTGGACATTCTTCCTCTACCACTACAAGAGCGAATCGATATGGAGGCGAGTGCCCGAGTGAACCATCTCAAGAAGATGCATGAAGATACACGAAACACCATCAAGTGCCAAGTACAATGCCTCGCGACCAAGCTCAACGTCAACAAGCAACTCATGATATTCAACATTAGAGATCTTGTGTGGATACACCTTCGCAAGGACCGCTTCCTCAACAAGCGCAAGTACAAACTTCTACCACGAGCCGATGGACCATTCAAGGTGCTTGCACGCTACAACAACAATGCTTACAAGATCGACCTCCCGCGCAACAAGTACAACGTGAGCGACGTCTTCAACGTCAAGGATCTCTCGCCCTACCATGGTGATGAAGATTTCGATCTGAGGTCGGATCTTTCCCAAGGGAGGGGAGATGATGCGGAGCATCCCAAGGTCATTCCCATGGACCTACCTATGTCTCCCATGACATCACCTGGACTAATGACAAGAGCACAAGCAAGGGCTATTGAAGATAAGGTGAACTCGCTCCTCTCCGAATTACCCCTTTCTATACGTGAGACATGGCTGCTACCTCAAGCGGACACACTATGTGTGATCAGGTACTTGGAGGTGAGCCACGGAGCAGCTACACCCATCGGACAAGATGGCGAGAACACCAAGTGCCAAGGTCATGAAGAAGGAATGCCAACAAAGCTACAACCACCGGATGTCCGAAACCTGAAGCCCCAGCTGAGCTCCAGCGAGTGGACGATCGGCCCGGACTGGACGACCGGCGTCTCCGCACCCAAGCCAAACGAGCGGACGTCCGGTGCCACTGGACGACCGGCGACCGGCCACTTCCGTTAATCCGGTACCTCAACAACCGAGCCGGCACCAAAGGAAGTCCGGAAGCCACCGGCCGCCCGGCCGCCCAAGAGCCACCGGACGACCGCTACACACCGGACGTCCGGTACCTGTCTGCGCACAGGATCAGGCCCGAGGCCCATGTACCCCCTTCACTTCGCCCCCATTTGCACTAAGACTATAAATAGACCTACTCCTCCTTCTAGCTAGGGTTAGCAAAGGATTGGCTCATTTTGTGTGAGAGCTTTGCTCATCCAGTTGGTTACCTTCTCCTCGGAGATCGTGCCTCCTCGGAGAAGATCCCCCAAGCGGATTCAAGACCCCTTCATGGGAAGAACCTCAAGACCTCCTCACTGAGAAGATCGTGCTACTTGTATCGTCCCTAGTTGACTATGGATCTTCTATATCTTTTGTGTTCGAGGATCTAGTGCATGTATGATCATTCTTGTTGGTTTTAGTGTTTCTCTCGTGTTTTCCCTCGTGTTTCCCCTCGTGTTCTTCGTGTTCCTCGCAGGATCCGCTCCTTTCATGAAAGATCGGCCATCTAGGGTTCCACCCTACATCACCGGGGCTGCGGGAGATGTCGTGGTTCTAAGTCTGACAATAGAATGGGCTTAGGTATGTAGAGGAAAGATCTTAGCTATGGAGGAGCTTGTACACGCGAGTTTTACGAGTTTAGGCCCTTCTCGGAGGAAGTAACAGCCCTACGTCTCGGAGCCCGGAGGCGGTCGACTAGATATATGCGTGTGAGTTACAGGGGGTGTGAACCCCTGTACCGGAGGAGGGGGTGGCTTATATAGAGTGCGCCAGGACCCCAGCTCCCCTCTGTTACACAGGGTTCAATGTTCATAAAGAAGGGACGTTACTGGTAACGTCCGAAGTAAAGTGCTATAAATGACTATTAAATCTATGACTTAATCCCGACCGTTGCAGAGTCAGTGGTTCTCCATCTTCTGGTAGTCGAGTGGTTGTTCGCATGGTCGAGTGTCTTCAAGACTGTCGAGTGGAACATGGCTTTATGGTCGAGTGGACGATGATATTTCTTTGACTGCTTCAGGTTCTTTTAGAGATGTCCTTGGGGAGGGTATCTTGGACAGATCGATGACCCTACCCTAGGTACATAGCTTCGTCATTAGCCCTCGAATGGATCAGGGTTTGGGTGAGGAAGGAGTTGAGAACACTTCCGATTCATTCTTCGTGCTATGAGTATATCTTGCTCTAGATCAATGAACTGAGGGGATAACATCAACTTCTTTTTCAGTAGCCTTGGTCCATTCTTTGTTTTTGTCGAATGAACTTTCACGGTAGAGTTCCGAATGATGATGTGGGGGATGTTTTCAGTCTGACAAGTTGCTCTGCTCTCCGCGGATTTCGCGGGATTCGAATTTCGGGAAGCATGCCAGACGGGCGAGGCCGTGGTAATCAGGACGGATTAGGCAGGTCGCCTCGATCCCCGCACCACCTTTTTCGCCACGTATCACGCGTGCGACTGTTGCGGGATTTGTTTAGATCGTCTGGGCCTACCCGTCAGTCACTCGGGGAATGACCTTATAAAAGGCACCGGACCGGGCCTATGAACAGCGCGCTTCCATTCTCTTTCTTCTTCCTCAGGCTTCTCCGCCGTGCTCGCTTCCACTCTCGGCGCTGTAACTTCGCTCGGACTCGATCCACCGCCATGGGAAAAGAGAAGACGGTGGCGCTGGAGCGCGCGAAGAAGGTGACCACGAAGGCGAAGGGCAAGAGGACCAGCCAGGGCGGATCTTCGTCAAGATCTGGCTTGCCGCCGGGCTGGATCCAAGGCGACTAGATCCGTTCAACGATCAGCCAGGACGACCTCGATGATCTGGTGGAGGGGGGACTGATCCCCCACAAATCGGCGCGGCTCCCGGGGAATGAGACCGAGCCGCAGCCGCGGGAGGGTGAGTGCGTTCTCCTCGCCACTCACGTCGACCGCGGGTTTTTTCTACCTCCCCATCCTTTCTTCCGTGGCTTTTTGAACTTCTTCGGGGCTCAACTCAACCACTTCACTCCAAACACCATAGTTTATCTGGCTGCTTTTGTGTCAATGTGTGAAAATTTCTTGGGTTGTTGACCACACTGGGGTCTCTTCAAACACATCTTCACCTGTCGCTCCCAGTCGGTCAAGAAGGCCAACCCGAGTGACGAGAGGACACACATGATCCAGATGTGCGGGGGCCTTGGGATCAAAAATGAGGAACAAGAGCACCTTCCCAGCGATGATCCTTCCCGACTCGGTCCGGAGCTGGCAGTCGACTTGGTTTTACTGTAAGGACCAGCCGACCCCAGGTCAGTCGACTAGACTTCCTCCCTTTTCCCTGGCTCGAGTGGAGAAGCCTTCCTCCTTGAGGGTGGTCCCAGAAGAGAAGGCGCAGGTCAAGGTGTTGGTCGAGCGGGTCGTCCAACTTGTCCGAGACAGGGTGACTGGGATGGACCTGCTGGAGGTCTTTCTCCGTCGATGCATCCAACCGCTTCAGGCCCGTGACCATCCGGTGTGGATGTACTCGGGACTCGAGGACTCCACTCGGATCCACCCGGAGGACGTTAGTGAAGACACCTTGGAGAAGTGGCTGAGGGGAATCACTGGCAATAAAGACAATCCCCGGGAGTCTAGGAGGGTGATTCCATTCAACCACTCGTGCCAGCTGGAACATGTATGATTCTGCTTTGCCAAGTATCTTCTCGATTCACTGTGTGACACTTTGTTGATGGTCGACTGTATTTATTTTGCTCATTGTCCTTTCAGGCTCTCATTGATATGTACTCGATGCCTAATGGAGTGCAGGGGAAAGACGTCGAGGAAGGAGCAAGCGGGGGCGAGAGCGGTGAGTGGCACTCGGATGCAGAAGAGGACGAGGAGAGCGACGACTGGAGTGATGACGAAGAGGTCGACTCGCCTCCTCGCAGAGAGAGGAGATCCAAGCACGCTCACGACCCGGCGAGCACCCCGGACCTGGCGACCGCGCCGACTGGGCAGTCTTCGAAGCGCCCCCGGATGTCTTCCCCAGCGCCGATTGAGAAGGCTCCGAAGCAGCCCAAGGTTGTGCCGCCTCCAGCGCCAAAAGCACCAAAAGCCACCTCCTCCAAACTGCCAAAGGCTTTGCCCAGGATCAAAGTGACCGTCCCTACCATCTTCGGGTAATCATCTGACTTGTTCTTTTCGTCGACTCGGGCAACAGAACGTAACTAACTGAGTGCGGACATTTGCAGTGCTGCTACATCAGGAACCTCTTCTTACCAGTACCGAGACAAGGAGATGGAAGATGTGGTTACCTCCAACCCAGGTAAAAACTCTTATGATCTTGTTCTTGACTACTCGGTCGATTGAATTCTAGCGGTTCACTTTGGGGTCGACTGATCTTCTCTGCAGCTCCACCCAACATCATCGATCCCCCAAATGACGATGAAGAGGTGGATCCTAGGCCAGAAAGAATAAAAAGGTGGCGGCTAGTAAGGCGTCTCAGTAGGGACCAACGACAACACCAACCGTCCATCAATCTGAAGACGCGGGCGGGGCCTCTGTAACGTTCGCTGAACCCTTGTCGAGTGAGCACCCCGCACCGTAGACTGTACCGGTGATTCCTTCAGTCGTCTCATCTCACGCCTCAGAGGTCCAAGCTGCTGCACCTGGGTCATCTGCCCTCTTCTTCACCAGCTACCCTGTCCCGGAAAACCAGTCGGATGCGGCTGCGGAAGCCATCCGTTAGGCTAACGTGATGATGGAGCGGATGAATACGGTGCACGAGAATAGCCAGGCTGCTTACGACGCCAGCGCTGCTCTCCGGGCCAATGTCTAGGTAAGTAAACTTTCAACTGACCTTGTTCTATCAGGATATGCTACCCGAAAAAATTTCTTCCATACAATCTCCTGTTGTTTGCGTCGAATCTGTACCCCCGCTGGGTGTTTTGTTGTCTTTGGTGTTTGCGCTCTTCCACTTAGTCTGGGCGAGTAGGATCTGAACCGATGGGGGCACGCTAAGTGCACCCACTGGCTGTAGTCCCCGAGACCGCAGTCGACTGCTGGCAGTCGACTGGGGTCTGAGTTCTTTTTCCTTTCTTTTCTTCCACTCGACCCGGGCGGACCGGTCGAATGGGATCTGAACCAGCGGGGGCACGTCAAGTGCACCCACTGGGTGTAGTCTCCGAGACCGCGATCGACTGCTGGCAGTCGGTCGGGGTCTGAATAGTTTTTTTTACTCGACCCGGGTGGACCAGTCGAGTGGGGTCTGGATCAGCGGGGGCACGCCAAGTGCACCTACTGGGTGTAGTCCCCGAGACCGCAGTCGACTGCGTGCATTCGGCTGGGGTCTAAGTGAACTCTTTATGTTTTATTCACTCGGAAGTAAATAATTTTTGATCTTGTCGATTGAAATGTCTTTTGCCTCCTGCAGAAATCTTGTACTCTCATTTCCAGGTTTGCTGAACTTGAAGAGAAGCAAAGGCAACTCAACCTCGACTTGGGGCTGGCCCAACAGAATCTGAAGAAAGCTCAAGATGAAGCTGCTGGTATGGAAGGTAACTGCCTGTTGACTGTCTTTCAATATATTTCTTTGATCTCTTGTTTGATTCGATTTCTTCTTTTGCAGAGAAAATGAAGTTGGCTTTGGAAAGAAGGACTCGGACCTCGCCGCTGCGTAGAAGGAAGCCCAAGATAAAACTGCCCTTGCAGACCAGAAGCTGGCTTCAGTCGGAGCGTTGGAAGGGGAGGTGAACAAACTGAAGTCCTACCTCAATGAGTCCAACCGAGAAGTGAGTCGTCTGAAGAAGGATAAAATTGTCCTGAATGAAAAGCTGGAGTCTGCGGTCCACAAGAGGAATGACACGGAAGCTTATTTGAGGACTCTTGCCAAGAAGCTCTATCTGATGCTGGAAGGTACTCCTTTCAAACCGACTGTGTTGATGCTTGCAAATGAATCCTGTCCAGTCGACTCACTAATTTTTTTACTGCAGAATTCTGTCAAGACTTTGACGAGGAAACCAGAAGGGTCGAGACGGGTCTGGACCCTATCACTTTTCCAGTTTGCGATGAAACTGCCGTGAACGTGCTCCGACTGGAGTCTCATCTCGCCGGCGTCACAAGTTACCACGCGCGTCTGAAGGTGGCAGTCTCACGCTTCAAAACGACCTAGAATCTCTGATGGCTCGACTCGACGAGATCCCTGCCCGAGTGCAAGAATGGAAGAAGTCCTCCTCCCGGTGTGGTGCTGACGTGGCGCTGTCCTTGGTGCGAGTCCACTGCAAGGAAGCTCGTGAAGACAAGCTACCGGCGATCAAGGTCGCCAACACCAAAAGGCATGACTTCCAGTCCTTTATGGAGACTTTCATCGCTGCTGCCACTCGGATCGCGGATGGGGTCGACTTGGATGAGTTCGTCGAACCTGCCAGCCCTCCTCCTACCGAGTGAACAAACTTATGAGATTTGAATCTACCTTAAATTTGCCTCGGGATGCCGAGTGATTGCTGTAACCGTTAAACTCCTTCGGGCTTGATGCTCGAATACTTTGATTTGCTGCTTGGAACTTTAGGATTTATCTGAATTTGGTTTATTTCCAAATATGCTTGCATTTTTCCTTCAAGTGGACTTTGTTCTTTACTCGGAATAATCTTTGTGCTTGAAACATAGCTTTGAGGTGGTGACTCGAGTCGACCTACACTTCGTCGTCCTTGCGGATAGGGACGGAGCACGCATTGCAGTCGACCTACACCTCATCGTCCTTGCGGATAGGGATGGAGTGCACATTGTACTTGTGGCGTAGCTCCGAAGGAGAGGTTTGAAGTCAACCTGCACCTCGTCGTCCTTGCGGATAGGGATGGAGCACACATTGTACTTGTGGCGTAGCTCCGAAGGAGAAGGTTGCAGTCGACCTGCACCTCGTCGTCCTTGCGGATAGGGATGGAGCGCACATTGTACTTGTGGCGTAGCTCTGAAGGAGAAGGTTGCAGTCGACCTGCACCTCATCGTCCTTGCGGATAGGGATGGAGCGCACATTGTACTTGTGGCCTAGCTCCAAAGGAGAAGGTTGCAGTCGACCTGCACCTCGTCGTCCTTGCGGATAGGGATGTGTTTCGAACTTAGGCGAGTACTAGACTGCAGCTAAGCCCCCGAGTGGGAGGGTTGCTCTCCACTCGGTAGGATTTTTTTTCCAGACTTAGGCGAGTACTGGACTGCAGCTAAGCCCCCGAGTGGGAGGATTGCTCACCACTCGGTAGGATTTTACAAACTTAGGAGTGTACTGGACTGCAGCTAAGCCCCCGAGTGGGAGGGTTGCTCTCCACTCGGTAGGATTTTACAAACTTAGGCGGGTACTAGACTGCAGCTAAGCCTCCGAGTGGGAGAACTTAGGCGAGTACTGGACTACAACTAAGCCCCCGAGTGGGAGGATTTCTCTCCACTCGGTAGGATTTTACAAACTTAGGCGAGTACTGGACTGCAGCTAAGCCTCCGAGTGGGAGAACTTAGGCGAGCACTGGACTGCAGCTAAGCCCCCGAGTGGGAGGATTGCTCTCCACTCGGTAGGATTTTACAAACTTAGGAAAGTACTGGACTGCAGCTAAGCCCCCAAGTGGGAGGATTGCTCTCCACTCGGTAGGATTTTACAAACTTAGGCGAGTACTGGACTACAGCTAAGCCTCCGTGTGGGAGAACTTAGGCGAGCACTGAACTGCAGCTAAGCCCCCGAGTGGGAGGATTGCTCTCCACTCGGTAGGATTTTACAAACTTAGGCGAGTACTGGACTGCAGCTAAGCCCCCGAGTGGGAGGATTTAGGCGAGCACTGGACGCTAAGCCCCCGAGTGGGAGGATTGCTCTCCACTCGGTAGGATTTTACAAACTTAGGCGAGTACTGGACTGCAACTAAGCCCCCGAGTGGGAGGATTGCTCTCCACTCGGTAGGATTTTACAAATTTAGGCGAGTACTGGACTACAGCTAAGCCTCCGAGTGGGAGAACTTAGGCGAGCAGTAGACTGCAGCTAAGCCCCCGAGTGGGAGGATTGCTCTCCAGTCGGTAGGATTTTACAAACTTAGGCGAGTACTGGACTGCAGCTAAGCCCCCGAGTGGGAGGATTGCTCTCCACTCGCTAGGATTTTACAAACTTAGGCGAGTACTGGACTGCAGCTAAGCCCCTGAGTGGGAGGATTGCTCTCCACTCGGTAGGATTTTACAAACTTAGGTGAGTACTGGACTGCAGCTAAGCCCCCGAGTGGGAGGGTTGCTCTCCACTCGGTAGGATTTTACAAACTTAGGCGAGTACTGGACTGCAGCTAAGCCTCCGAGTGGGAGGGTTGCTCTCCACTCGGTAGGATTTTTTCAAACTTAGGCGAAACGGATTCGCGGCTAAGCCTCCCGAGTGAGAGGCTTGCCCATCACTCGGTAGGATTTTCTTTCAAACTTAGGCGAAATGGATTCGCGGCTAAGCCTATCGACTGGGGGATTTCAGAGGTAAATAAAAGCAACAGCAATCGTGCGAGAAGACTGAAAAGCTCTTGTCTTTGGCGAACAAATTACAAAGGTACTTCTTATTACATTTTATTCAAATGAGTGCTTAAGTATAAAAGGGGCGAAGCAGCTCCGCGTTCCAGGCCCGTGGCTCGTCCTTCTGATGCTCAACACTGTAGAGATGGTATGCTCCATTGTGGAGAACTTTGGTGATGATGAAGGGGCCTTCCCAATCCGGGGCGAGCTTGCATGGTTTCTGTTGATCCACTCAAAGAACCAGGTCTCCCTCTTGAAAGGTTCGGCCCCTCACGTTTCTGGCATGGAATCGACGCAAGTCTTGCTAGTAAATGGTCGACCGGATCAAGGCCATCTCTCTTTCCTCCTCTAAGAGATCGACTGAATCTTGCCGGGCCTGCTCTGCTTCCTCTTCGGAGAAGAGCTCGACTCGGGGTGCGTTCTGGAGCAGGTCACTTAGCAGAACAGCTTTGGCTCCATAGACCAAAAAGAAAGGAGTTCGTCCAGTAGACCGATTGGGAGTTGCCCTCAAACCCCAAAGAATTGATGGAAGTTCGTCGACCCAAGCGCCTGCTGCGTGTTTGAGATCACGCATCAGTCGGGGTTTCAATCCTTTGAGAATCAGTCCATTCGCTCTTTCTGCTTGTCCGTTTGACTACGAGTGAGCGACTGAAGCATAGTCGACTCGTGTGCCTTGAGAAGTGCAGAAAGCTCTAAACTCATGAGAATCGAAGTTCAACCCATTGTCAATGATGATGCTGTGTGGAACTCCATATCTGAATGTCAACTCTATGATAAAAGGTTCATATCTGAATGTCAACTCCATATCTGAATGTCAACTCCATATATGAATGTCAACTTCCTGAACGGCTCCAAGTGGACTTTAGTCGGCAATTGTTGTTCAATCCACTCGGCAAGGAAATCTGCTATTGCTTGGGAGTTAATAACTTTCTTTGCCTCAAACTTGATATCTAAGGGAAGGAGTTCAATCGCCCACTTTGCCACTCGACCAGTTGCATCTCTATAGAATCTCTGACAATGGAGCGTCGCTGACGACTGTAACAGAGTGATTAGAGAAATAGTGTGCAACCTTCTTCGTGGTCATGTAAATCCCATGAACAAGCTTCTGATAGTGTGGATATCTCTATTTTGACGGAGTCAGAACTTCAGAAATATAATAAACCGGGCGCTGAACTTTATAGGCTTTTCCCTCTTTGACGGAGTAATGGACCACGGGTACCCCGAAGAGGCAAGATGATATTTCAAGACATCGGGGCTAGCAAAGCCCCTCAGTCCGACTGCCCGGCCGCTTCTGCCGGCTCCCCAGCCGGCTGCCGACTGCAGCCCGAACCGACATCGACAAGACACCGACGGGGCGACCACACAGCGATGTTGTCTACAATGTACCGTGTCCCCTGGGTACTGATTTATAAAGTACCCCAGGGGACAAGCATGACATGTACCATGCCACTAGCCATGCCTACATGGCTTGGCATGTAAGCTACCCAAGGTAGCTTACAGCCAAAGCCACTACCCATGCCTACTCACCTGGCTTACTTCCCAAGCCACCCCCACGCCTATATAAAGGCACACATCCATCCATCCAGGAGGATGGACTCACACTCACACACACACGCATGGGTACACACACTCATTCGGCCATACATGACCAGGCACATGTGCCACACTAGTAAGCTAGCTCATTGCTACTACTCTCAGTCCAATACAGCTCCAGGAGCAACTCTGTACCAGATATACCAGATATACTCAGACATGCAGGAGTAGGGGTATTATCTCTCCGGAGAGCCCCAAACCTGGGTAAACTACCGCGTGCTACTCGCATACCCGCTCCCGGGCCTATCAGCAGCAGTCCTACCCACACACTAAGCCCTTGTGGCATCTGTCGACTCGCAAGCCCCCCGTGAGAAATACCACGACAGTTGGCGCCCATCTTGGGGCGGTATTACTACTACGCTACCACGCTGCTGCTGGTTTCGCTGTCCGGGCGGGACCCTTTTTTCTTCATCGCCTCCGCCGCGACGTCGCGCCGTCTCTCCGGTAGCGCTCGGGGGCTCGACTTCGACCCGCCCCCAGAGCGGCCGTGCGGGACGACGCGCCCTCGCCGTCGGCTTCATCATCTTCGTCACCGCCACCGTTGCGACACCGGCCGTCCGTCCACGCGTGCCGCGCGCGGTGCCTCGCCTCGGTCGGCCGTGTCCGTCCATGCACCGCTCGCGTTTGCTCCTCTCCGTGCTGCGTCTTTCTTTGGCTGGAATGCGCTTTTGCTCCTCCATATTTCGCCTATACAAGCTAGCTAGACGCTAGTCAAAGCGTGGTAAAACACAACCCATATATTGGCCATGCAATTCTCATATGCAAGTCAGACCATGGTCGTACACTACTTGTACACCACTCCTACGGTTCCTAGGCAATGGCTCTCTGTCCGTACTCGGCCTGCTCCGCCCACGGCAGTGCGCCCGCTCCGCCGCGCCACCTCGCTCTGGCTGGCTGCACCGCCTCCGCGCGCTGCTCAGGCTTCGCTCCGGTCAGGTCTCCTTCAACCATCCAATCCATCGATCCATCTAACCAACAACTTCTCCAATGCCTGGACGCGCCCACGCATCTGTGGCTCCCTTGCGTTCGTGCACGCAGGAGCGACCAAGCGCTCGCCGGCGCATGAGCACAGCCTCCGGCGCACAAGCTCCCCGAGCCTCTCTTCACTGTCCGCCACTGCTCGTCGTCTCGCCTGCTGGAGCTCAAGCTGCGTCGCGGCGCGCCCGAGGGCCTCCCCTGCAGTGCTCCTCCTTCATGCACCGACTTGTCCCCGACTCCAGCAGCGGCGGGCCGCGCCGCTCGTCGCCGTCCCCGCCCACAGCGCTGGGTCCGGGTCCGGCCCCGTATGCTGGCCGGCTCGCCACCCGCCCGCCTTGTCGCCCCTGCCGAGTTGCCGCCCGCGCCGTCCGTGTCGGCTGCTCGGCCACATGCCCAGCCGGGTCCTGTCCCGCGCCTCTGTCCGGCTCCCGCGTTGCACCCGGCCGCCCACGCCGTCCGGCCTGCGTCGGGTCGGCTCCGCTCGGCCCGCGCTCCGGCTTCCGGCTCCACCCGTGCTCCCTCCGCCGTCCTCTGCTACGGCCCCGCCCGAGCGCCCCCGACGTACGCGCGCGTGCTAGCCCTGCGATGCCCGCCCTGCGGCCGGCTCCGGGTCGCCAGCGTCGCCGGACGGCTCGCGCTCGGCCGGCTCCTCTCTGCCATGCACCACCCCGGCCGCGCCCGGACTCGTCCTCCTCTGCAGGCCGGCTTCGCCCGCATCCCGCCTCGAGCTGGCTCCCCGTCGCTCCGCCTCGCGCCTGTGACCCGGCACCCATGCCCAGCAGCTCGCCATGCACGACCGCACCCGGCCCTCGCCCATGGCCCCCTCCGGCCGGCCCCCGCATGCCCTGCCGGCTTCGCTCGCGCGCCCCCGCCGGGTCCGCCTCGCCCGGCCGGCTGGCCGCATCACCGCCTTGCCGGGTCCGCCTCGCCCGGCTGGCCGCGTCGCCACCCCGCGCGCGGGTTCCGTGCCGCCGCCTGCGCCGGGTCGCTGCGCCCAGCCGCATTGGCTCCCGCGCGCGGCCACCTCCGTGCCCGGCCGGCCCCCGGCCGCCTGCCGGCCCCTTGCGCGCCGGTTTCTGGCATGCGCGCTACTCAGCCGCCATGGACGGGTGCTGCATGCAAAATAGAAAAGTCAACCGGCCAAAAAAAGAAAGAGAGAAAAAAACAAGAAATATATATGCATGCATGCATGGCCGGTTGCAGGGCCACATGCACGGCCGTGTGCGTGACCGGCCGCACAGCTGCGTGCATGGCCGACTGCGTGGACTCCGTCGGCTGCTCCGGTCGCCTGCCTACGTCGCCGCTCGGCCGACTGGCTCGCATGTCCGCTTCGCCGCCGGCCGCCGGCCGAGGGGCCCGTCCGGCTGGCCCCGCTTCGCTACCTGGTCAGTCAAGCTTGACCGGCTGGACTCTCCTCGAGTGCCCGGAGGCTCAGGGGCTACACCCAGCGGGTGCGCTGACGCGCCCCCACAAGAAAGAAGACAAGGTAGTTGCCGAAAGATCCGGCCCGACTGCTCAGCAGTCGGCCCGAATCTCGGGGGCTACATCCAGCGGGTGCGCCGATGCGCCCCCGCGAGAGAGAAGACAAAGTAGTTGCCGGGAGATCCGGCCCGACTGCTCAGCAGTCGGCCCGAATCTCGGGGGCTACACCCAGCGGGTGCGCTAACGTGCCCCCGTGAAGAAGAAGACAAAGTAGTTATCGGGAGATCCGGCCCAACTGCTCAGCAGTCGGCCCGAATCTCGGGGGCTACATCCAGTGGGTGCGCTGATGCGCCCCCGCGAAGATTGCAGACAAGAGAAGAGTTTTGTCCGGCTGTCAGCAGCCGGCAGAAAAAAAAGGGGGCACTGCAAGACGCCTCGCCGCCTGGCCGGTCGAGCCTGACCGGACAGGACCCCCCTTCGAGCACCCGGAGGCTCGAAGGCTTGACCCAGCGGGTGCACCGACGCGCTCCACGAGCGTCGAGTCGCGCTGGCTGTCTTCAACGACCGCGACTACACAAAAATCAATGTGAGCTCCTCACCCGCATATTTTTTGCACCACGCAAGCACGAATAACCCCAAGCGATGCTCGGGTGCTATCTCCGCACTTTTTATTACAGTTGCATCACTGTTCGCCCCGGCGCCAGCCAGAGTTGGCCCGGGGGCTGGCCGCTTGGCCTGAGACGTTAGTTCCCGCAGACGGCTTAGTACCGTGTGCGGTACCAAAGGTCCACTCTTAGTCACAGACCGCAGAGCGGCTGTCCGACTATCAAGAGTGCGCGCTGGAGGCCACCCACGTGAAAAACGTCCGGGAAGAAAAACGGTTCGGGTGACCCGGTCGTTTCTTTTATGAGTATCTACTCGGTTGAATCTGCTCCTAGACTCTGAGTACTGTACACTCCACTTCGCGGCCCACTCTCAGCCACAGACCGGAGAGCGGCTGTCCGGCAAGCAAGAGCACAAGCCAAAGAGTGGAGGGAACACGAAAAAGATTGAAGGGGGCTCGGACGAAACCGAGTCGGCACCCTCCGCATAAAACTTACAATACTAAAAGCAAGCATATATATATTTGCGTGGACTAACCTTGTCCTTTTTAATGATCATTTCCATGAACATTTGCCAAAAAACCTCCGCCCAACTTTGCCAAGTTGCCCGGAGGCTTGGGGGCTACTGACGGAGTAATGGACCATGGGTACCCCGAAGACGGCAAGATGATATTTCAAGACATCGGGGCTAGCAAAGCCCCTCAGTCCGACTGCCCGGCCGCTTCCGCCGGCTCCCTAGCCGGCTGCCGGCTGCAGCCCGAACCGACATCGACAAGACACTGATGGGGCGACCGTACAGCGACGTCGTCTACAATGTACCGTGTCCCCTGGGTACTGATTTATAAAGTACCCCGGGGGACAAGCATGACATGTACCATGCCACTAGCCATGCCTACATGGCTTGGCATGTAAGCTACCCAAGGTAGCTTACAGCCAAAGCCACTACCCATGCCTACTCACCTAGCTTACTTCCCAAGCCACCCCCATGCCTATATAAAGGCACACATCCATCCAGGAGGATGGACTCACACTCACACACACACACGCATGGGTACACACACTCATTTGACCACACATGACCAGGCACATGTGCCACACTAGTAAGCTAGCTCATTGCTACTACTCTCAGTCCAATACAGCTCCAGGAGCAACTCTGTACCAGATATACCAGATATACTCAGGCATGCAGGAGTAGGGGTATTATCTCTCCGGAGAGCCCCGAACCTGGGTAAACTACCGCGTGCTACTCGCATATCCGCTCCCGGGCCTATCAGCAGCAGTCCTACCCACACACTAAGCCCTTGTGGCATCTGTAGACTCGCAAGCCCCCCATGAGAAATACCACGACACTCTTCTTCCCGCTCGACCGTAAGTACTGTACTAACGACTTGTCCAGCGGCTGATATATAAAGCAGTAAAGGCTCTTTGCTGATTGGGGCAGCAAGCACCGGCTGGGTGGAGAGCAGGGCTTTTAGCTCTGCAAATGTTGCATCAGCTTCAGGAGTCCACTCGAACTTGTCTGATTTCTTCATCAGTCGGTAAAGAGGCAGTGCCTTTTCACCGAGGCGAGAAATGAATCGACTTAGGGCGGCCAAACAACCAGTAAGTTTCTGGACATCATGCACACGCACAGGGCGTTTCATCCGGAGTATGGCACCCACTTTCTCTGGGTTAGCATCGATCCCTCGTTCGGAAATGAGAAAACCGAGTAATTTTCCGCCTGGAACTCCAAACGTGCACTTTGATGGATTAAGCTTGATATCATACCTTCTGAGGTTGGCAAAGATTTCAGCAAGGTCAGCCAGTAGGTCGGAACCTTTACGTGACTTGACCACAATGTCATCCATGTATGCTTCCACATTCCGGCGGATCTGAGTGAGCAGGCACTTCTGAATCATCCGCATGAATGTGGCTCCAGCGTTCTTCAAACCGAATGGCATAGTGACATAACAGAAGCATCCAGATGGGGTGATGAAAGCTGTTTTTATCTCATCGGGTCCGTAAAGACGGATCTAGTGGTACCCGGAATAGGCATCGAAAAAGGATAAACGCTCGCACCCTGCAGTCGAGTCGACTATCTGGTCGATGCGAGCGAGAGGAAAGTGATCTTTCGGGCAGGCCCAATTGATATGTTTGAAGTCGATGCACATGTGAAGTGAGTCGTCCTTCTTTGGGACCATGACAACATTAGCTAACCACTCGGAGTGGTAAATCTCACAGATAAACTCAGCTGCCAAAAGCCGAGCCACCTCTTCACCAATTGCCTTCCTCTTCTGTACGGCAGACCGTCGAAGATGTTCTTTGACTGGTTTCACTTTTGGGTCGACTCGCAAATGATGCTCAGCCAGCTCCCTGGGAACACCTGGCATGTCCGATGGTTTCCATGCAAAGATGTCCCAGTTCTCACGAAGGAACTGGGTGAGCGCTTCTTCCTATTTGGAATCGAGTGTTGTTGAAATGTGAGTCGGAGCAGCATTGGGATCCGTCGGGTGGATGTGAATCGACTTTGTTTCGCCAGACGGTTGGAATGCTGAATCCGTGGCGGGCTTCTTGGTTCGCAACAAATCACTCGGATCTGCACTTTTTTGATATTCTTGCAATCCTACTACGGCCATCTGTGCATCGGCAATCTTTGAGCCCTTCTGGAAGCACTCTTCCGCCTTCTTCCGACTACCGGTGATAGTGATCACCCCTTTGGGACCAGGCATCTTCAATTTGAGGTACATGTAACATGGTCGAGCCATAAAACATGCATAAGATGGCCTGCCCAGAATAGCATGATAGGCACTCTGGAAATCCACAACTTCAAATGTCAACTTTTCTTTGCGGTAATTCTTGGAATCACCGAAAACCATGTCGAGAGCAATCTGGCCGAGTGATGCAGCCTTCTTGCCAGGAATGACCCCATGGAAAATCATATTACTTTCACTGAGTCTGGACATCGGAATGCCCATTCCTTTCAACGTCTCTGCATACAGTATATTCAGGCCACTGCCACCATCCATCAGCACCTTAGTCAGTCGGGTGCCTTCGACTACTGGGTCGACCACCAACGCTTGCCTCCCAGGGGTGGCTATGTGCGCTGGGTGATCGGACTGGTCAAACGTAATGGCAGTCTGGGACCACTTCAAATAACTGGGTGTCACCAGAGCGACCATGTTCACTTCTCTGTTGATGACTTTCAATTGACTTTTACTCTCAATGTCAGCGAAAATCATTAGAGTGGAATTCACGTGGGGATAACCGTCATCATCCTCTTCTTCATCCTCAACCTTGTCAGCTTCTTTCTCCTTTTCCTTGGGTTGTTTCTCTCTGAATTGTTGCATTAGGAGTCGACACTGCCGAGTGGTATGCTTCGGGTAAATGAAATTACCCTCTTCATCTTTTTTGGTGTGGATGTGGCATGGAAATTCCAGCACATCATTTCCATCTTGATCTTTTACTTTCTTGGGGTTCCACGGCCCTTTGGGCTTCCCCTTGAACTTTCCTTGAGTCACGGCTAAGGCTTCACCAGGAGCAGCTGGCTCGGCTTTGCGCTTCTGTTTCTGGCTGGAGTTTCCTCCTCCGGTTTCATGGGCGACTGCTTTGTATTTGCCACTCCGGAGTCGATCTTCTTCTTCACCGTTGGCATACTTGGTGGCAATCTCCATCATCCGAGTCAGAGTCATATCTCCTATCCGACCGAATTTTAGATTCAACTCCCAATACTTGACACCTTCTTTAAAGGCAAAAATTGCTTGATGATCAGACACATTCTCCACCGTGTGGTGCAATGTGATCCATCTCTGGATGTAATCCCTCAAAGTCTCATTCGGTTTCTGAATGCAACACTGTAATTCGGTCAACCCTGTCAGTCGTTTGCAAGTACCTTCGAATGTCTGACAAATACTCGGACAAGATCTTCCCAAGTATAAATACTGCTAGGTGCTAACTGATTCAACCATGCTTTAGCTGAGCCCTCCAACATCAGAGGAAGGTGTTTCATGGCCACTTCATCATTGCCGCCACCAATCTGGACAGCCACTCGGTAATTCTCAAGCCAAGTGTCAGGCTTGGACTCACCAGTGAACTTACTGACTCCAGTCGCCAACCTGAAGTTGGGGGGGAATCACTGCAGCCCTGATGGCTCTACTGAAGCACTCTCGGCCTGAGACATGCACCCTGCTGCTGGCTGGTAGATCTCTATCATGACCCTCTCGGTGAGCTCTGTTTCTGTCGACCAAACCCTGAACGAGAATAGACCTCGCATCAAAGCCTAGCTCCCTAGGGTCGACTGGAATCCCTCACCCAATACTGTGAGGGCACCTGTCATCATGTTGCCGAGGCACGTACAACCCACTCCTTGGGGGAGGCGTGGGCACTCGACGACGATCATCGCGATCAACTCGGTGATCATACTGCTCACGGTTTTTGTACTGATCTCGTCGATCTCCACGTCCCTCACGCCTCGGGGGCGATCTTGGGCTGTGAGCCAACTGAACTATGTCTGCAACCACGGATCTGTTGTGGATCCTATTCCGCGACTGTGATACCATTGTATTCTGCTCTCCCGTCGCACGGAGCAAAGCTCGGATCTGCACCAGACCTCGACCAGCTTCTGACTGGGAAGGTTGGATCGACTCTGCTATCCGTGCCGCAGCTGCGAGATTCTGGATCGGAATTCGGTATACCTGAGTCGGAGGCAGCAAAAGTTGACATCGACTGGATTCGAGAGCACGCTGTCGAGCACGCTCGTCGAGTGCGCGCTGGAGGTTCTCCAGTCAAGTGCGCTCAACCAAGTTGGCCAGGCACGCCTCCTCCAAGGCCTGGGCCTCAGGGGTTTCTCCTACGATAGGAGTGTGCAGTGCATCCATATTCCGGCGGCGAAGTTCTTCTCTCCGCTGCGCAGAGAGGGGTTCAGGGCGGTACTCTTTATGAACGTGCGACGGATCGCCGTTCCCATCGCCTCCGTCTTCACGGGTGAAGCCAGGAGGACTGCGTGGTCCATTGACCATCAAAACTTCCGCCGCTGGGTCGCTGCTATCGCACTCGGATGCAGTCCCTACGGAGCCAGTCAACAGATCGAACAGGCCGTAGAGGGTTTCGTTGGGCTCGATTGCCGCGACTTGAGGGATGGACGACTGGCGAGCCACCGCATGCTTCACCCACCGCTGAAGCCTCGACCGACCGGAACGCTTGCTCCGGTGGGCCACAGGGAGGGGAGAAGCTATAGGAGCCGACTGATACTGGATCGACGGCTACCGCAGGAGGACGCCGCGGACGCACGCGCGAAAGTGTGTTGCTCCGCGAGCGGGGAGTGCGTCGACGTCGAGTGGAGCCTCCTGAAGCCAAGCGGAGTCGTTGGCGACAAACACGAGCGCGCCGAGACGGATCTCGCGGCCCTCAGCCAAACCTCCGCCTGAAACCATGATGAAGGGGATCATAAAAATTGCAACCTCTCCAACAAGTCGCTAAGACACCTGCCCCATGGTGGGCGCCAACTGTCGTGGTTCTAAGTCTGACAGTAGAATGGGGGGTAGGTATGTAGAGGCAAGATCTTAGCTATGGAGGATCTTGTACACGCAAGTTTTACGAGTTCAGGCCCTTCTCGGATGAAGTAACAGCCCTACGTCTCGGAGCCCAGAGGCGGTCGACTGGATATATGCATGTGAGTTATAGGGGGTGCGAACCCCTGTCCCGGAGGAGGGGGTGGCTTATATAGAGTGCGCCAGGACCCCAGCTCCCCTCTGTTACACAGGGTTCAATGTTCATAAAGAAGGGACGTTACTGGTAACGTCCGAAGTAAAGTGCTATAAATGACTATTAAAGCTATGACTTAATCCCGACCGTTGCAGAGTGAGTGGTTCTCCATCTTCTGGTAGTCGAGTGGTTGTTCGCATGGTCGAGTGTCTTCAAGACTGTCGAGTGGAACATGGCTTTATGGTCGAGTGGACGATGATATTTCTTCGACTGCTTTTGGTTCTTTTAGAGATGTCCTTGGGGAGGGTATCTTGGACAGATCCATGACCCTACCCTAGGTACATAGCTTCGTCAAGAGAGGCTCCCCGACCACTCCATCGCTTGGCGCAGCAACAGGCGGCTGGAAAAGTCAAATCCAGCGGCCCACGATGAAGTGCCGCGGAACCGCAAATCCGGCGGCCCGCCGACGCAGAGGGGAAGGAGGAGAGGTCTTGTGCGCGTGGCAGCCTTTCGGCGTGCTCTTACCGGCGGCTTTAGCCGGAATCTTGGCCGGTGGCCAGGCGGCGGCGCGAGGGGGGGGAGGAGAGGTGGTTGGTGGGGAAAGCGCAAGCTGAAATGCCCCCCCCCCACCAACCGCTTTCGCTTATATGCGGGGCACCGCAGCCGCGGGGCGGGGGAAGGGAGGGAACCCGCGTATTCCCAGTTGGGGTCGGGATTTTGCAGCGCCCCCCAAAATTTTTTGCGGGCCGGGGCGGGATGCGGGGTCTGATCGGGCAGGTTTTTCCGCCCCGACCCGCATTTTGGCGGTTATTTTGCGGGTTGAGGCGGGATGCGGGGTCTCCTAGAGTTGCTCTAAGGAAGGTTGTTTCCTCGCATGTATGAGTATGAGAAGAAGAGTGACGTACATGTGTGTTCCTCCTCCGCCCCCGCCTCAGCCACGCCTCACCTTGCCTCGTCATGAAGCGCGCGCCACGGGTTGCAGGAATAAGCCGAACCGTTGTCTATTTTTTTCCATTCCGGCTTGCGGCGTGCTCCGCAGGTCGGGACAGTAGGCCTCCGGAACCCTACCTCTTTGAGTCCTGTACGGGAGAAAGGTGATAAGGCTTTTGGGGAGCGCTCTGCGCGACTACTGACCTCTTCATCACGGACGCCACAAACGCCGACGACCACTTCCCCAACGACGATTTCTTCCCCAACATCGACAACCTCTTCGACGACATGGGCGACAACGTCAACGCCAATGCCAATGCTACTGCCGCAGCTCAGTACATGTTCGTGTTCTTTCTGTTAGAGATCATGCTAGCATTTCTTCCTCTAGTATCTGTTCTAGATATGTTCTGTTCTAATTCACATCTTCAGATGTTATTTGCCTTCTTTCTGTTAGACTGGATCACTTGTTTCATTTTTACTATATAGTCATGTTTTATTTACCATTTCTGTGGATTTGAATCATACGGTAAATTGCTCATATTTCCGACAAATACATCATTTGAACCATGGCCGAACATATCACTCAGGGACGAAGCTCCCTTGTAGGCATTGGGGTCAATTGACCCCAATGAAATGAGGAAAACCTTCATTAATTTAGTACTAAACACTATGTATTTATTGAGAATGACCCCATTGTCATAGACATGACCCCAGCAAATTTGTTTCCTAGCTTCGTCCCTGATATCACTGTCTTATATTTTGTCGATAAGCCTGAGCTTGCCGCGCTTGTGACGTACATTCATTCGGTTGGTCACGTTTTTTTCATGGCAGCCACACTGTAGCTGACACAGTTGTCAAGTAAGTACAGCCAGGTAACAGCCAAATAAAATGCGTCCATCATTCTCTCTGCTCCTTATTCAAGGGAATGTTTGCCATATAAATTTTACAGGAAAACAATTTAGTTCATCATGGATCTGAGAACTTCCTCTCGTTCCAACATATGGCCTCCCCTAAACCATCCTCCCATCATCAGAAACGAAACATGAGAATTGATGTGACGTCAAAAGGGTCGACCTGGTCGTGAGGAGCAAGAAGATGCCTATGGAATGTCTGACCAAGTAAAACGAGAATGAGCAGGCGAGGCCAATCCATGGACTGGTATATTACTAGTACTATAATCATCCACACATTCTCACTGTCTCATCATTGAATCAATCATAGGCTCATCGGCCAGTGATTTGCAGCTAATAATCAGATGGTTTCTTTTGTTTGGACAAGCATCCACAATGCATGCCGTGCCCGCCAAAACCCAAACCCAGGTCTGCCTTCTCTACTTCTGTTGCATATATATATATATATACACCTCCCCAAGCATCATTGGAACTCACCTCGATCCATCCAGTTTAAACCAAAACCATTCGCTCGATCAGGTACATATATAGATAGATAGTCTGTTTTGTGTTGGTGTAATTATTAATTACTCCGTACTAATCAGAGGAGAGGATGGAGTTGAGCAGGAGCGTGACCATGGATGTTTCTCTGAGCATCCCTGCTGCCCGCGGCGTGGGCGACGACACCGACAGGAGGGCGCCTCGAAACTCGCCTTCCTTCAAGATCGTGCCGCTGCACGACGAGATGGCCAAGCCATCGCCGGGCGGCCGCGGCCACGAGAGGGCGGCGGTGCTCCTCGTGAAGAAGGTGCTGGCGGAGCTCCTGGGGACGTTCCTGCTCCTCTTCGTCCTGCTGTCGGCGCTGATCATGAACGCGACCCACGACGGCGCCCTGGGCCTGCTGGGCGTGGCGGCGACGGCGGGGCTGGCCGTGACGGTGCTCGTGACGTCGCTGGTCCACATCTCCGGGCCCACCTGAACCCGGCGATAAGCGTCTCCATGGCCGTGTACGGCTACCTCCCTCGCGCCCACCTCGCGCCCTACATGGCCGCGCAGTTCCTAGGCGCTATCGCCGCGTCCTTCGTGGCCAAGGCGGTCTACCACCCGGCGAACCCCGGCGCCATTGTGGCCACCGTGCCCACCCTCGGCACCGCGGGGACATTCTTGGTCGAGTTCCTCACCACCTTTGTCCTCCTCTTCGTAATCGTCGCCCACGCCACCGATCCCAAGGCGGTAATAACATCTCCTTGCTCAGCTATATGCACTATGGTCTTGCCTTTTGTCCACCAGCTTAATGATGAACTGGACTTATGGGCCATTGTTTCTTTTCTTCAGGTGAAGGAGCTGATAGCAGTGGCAGCCGGGGCAGCAATCATGATGAACGCCCTTATCTCTGCGTAAGTGAAATCAATCAATCCATCCATCCACGGTTAAATGAATCTGTACTCCAACTGATTTTATGTTAGCTGACATATTTTAAGTGTAGATTTACTCATTTTGCTTCGTATGTAGTCATCATTTAAAACCTTTAAAAAGATAAATATTTAAGAACGGATGGAGTACGTATGTATCTGACATAATGCATGCGTGTATGTGACTTTGAGCAGGGAGTCAACGGGAGCGTCCATGAATCCGGCGAGGACGCTGGGGACGGCCATCGCCACCGGGACGTACAGCAAGATCTGGGTCTACATGGTGGCGCCGCCGCTCGGAGCCATCGCCGGGACCGGGGCTTACATTGCGCTCAAGCACTGATGCACCGGTCCATCAATGCTTGCACGTTAGGATGAAAAACTCTGCCAGAGAATGCTGCTAGGTCTAAAATTTCTAAAAGAAAAATAGAAATTGTGAATTTGCTGATTCATGCAACTAAACAAGGTAAAGAGTGATCAGTGCATAGCTGATAGATGGATCTTTTTTGTTCCCAGTAGCAAAGATTGTGTCTGCACTCCGCAGGCCGGCCGCACGCACGAAATATTCCATTTCGGCAATCTGGCTGACATTTCCCGGGAACATTTTCCCAGCGAACTGCTCCTTATAGCCGCCAGATCTCGCAGCACAAATCTTAGAGCAAACTCGATTCCACATCAGATCTGAGAAAACTTTCGCATCTCACCTCTCCTTATCTATTCCCTCAGCCGCTTGCTCTCCCATTTCGTCCAGAATTACTTGTGGCTGGGAGAGATGGTGTTGGACGCATGCATCCGCACATGCAGTCCATGCAGCTCCGACGTGACCACGTCCCTGCTCCCAACTGCCTGCGCTCCTTCCTCCACTCTGATCGCATGCAGCTAGCATCTAGGGACTTAATTAATCAGTTAGTGTGTGCACGTTGTGCCTATGTACTGGTATATATATATATATATATATATATATATATATATATATATATATATACTCTCTTGTGAATGAATACAGTGTGTGATTGCTCCAGTTCTAGTCTGTTCCACTACATGGTATCAGATACCTAATTCTCTCTCCCGATCCGAACCTCTTGCTTCCGCCTCTCTCCCATGGACTTCTCTGATCTAACCTCCGGCGGCTCCTCCAGCTCTAATCCGTTTGCCGCCCCAGCCAGCCTCCTCTCTGTTCCTCTCTCCACCATCCTCACCCTCAACATCCATGGCTAAATTCCCGTCACCCTCCACCTCAACCCTCCCAACTTCAAGCTCTAGTGCTCCTTCTTCCACACCCTCTTCATGTCGTACGGCATCTACGACCACGTCGACGGCTCCGTCGACGCCAAGCACCGCCGCCACGACGCCGCCTGGACACAGGTGGACTGGTGCATCGTCCGTTGGCTGTACACCATGATTTCCGACGAGCTCCAAGGTATGGTTCCGCGGGACCATCCCTCCGCCTTCATCTTGTGGAAGGCCATCTGCAGTCTGTTTCTGGACAACCGCACTCAGCGCGGCCTGATCGCCCTCGAGGAGTTCCACTCTCTTCGTCAGGAGCACCTCCCCATCATGGACTACTTCACCCGCTTGCAGACCCTCGCCGACACCCTCCGCGACTGTGACATGGGCGTCACGGACCGCGGCCTCGTCTCCAACATGCTGCGCGGCCTCTCCAACAAATTCAGCCACGCCATCAGCATCATGACGTACGACGAGACAAAGCTACCGACGTTCCTTCACGCGCGTTCCTATCTGCTGCAGGAGGAGCGGCGCATCGATCGCGCTGCGGCTCACGAGCCTGCCACCGCGCTCCACGCCGTGGCCCGCGCTCCCGCCCCGCCCGCGCCCGCTGCGGCGCCCACCCCGCCTCCACCTTCCCCACACACGGGCTCCTCCAACAACAACAGCGGCCAACGCGGCCGCAAGCGCCGCAAGGGCGGCAACGGCGGCTATGGCCCTCCCGCCGGCCACGGCGGGGCTGGCAGCTCTGCCCCGCCCTCTTCCACAACTCCGGCGTGCCCCAGCGCCCCCAAGCGCCCTGGTTCCCGGGGTTCAACCCCTGGACTGGGACCTTCCAGGGCTGGCCCGTGTTACCACGCCCGCCAGGCGCCGGCGTGCTCGGCCCCCGCCCATCGGCACAAGGGCTCCTCGCGTCCACCGGCCCCAACACCGCGCCTACGCCCTCCGCCGCCACCTGGGACATGTCCTCTCTCCAGACCGCCCTCATGTCGATGCCGCAACCCTACTCTCGCGGCGGGGATTGGTTTTTCGACATGGGGGCCACCTCTCACATGGCCGTTGATCCTGGTATGCTCTCCACTTCCTTCCCTCACCCCACGCATCCAGGCATCATCGTTGGCAACGGCACCACCATGCCCATCTCCCACACCGGCGATGCACTCCTTCCCACCTCTTCCTCCCCTCTCACCCTTCGCAATGTCCTCATCTCCCCTCATCTCATTAAAAATCTGATTTATGTCCGTACTTTTACCCGTGATAACTTTGTTGCTGTTTCATTTGACCCATTTGGCTTCTCTATTAAGGATCTCATTTCCGGGACGGTGCTCCTCCGATGTAACAGCTCCGGTGATCTGTATCCACTTTGCCCCAACGCCAACGTCCATCAACCTTCCGCCATGCTTGCCGTTGTCTCCACCGACCTGTGGCACTAGAGACTTGGGCATCCCGGACGTGCCGCCCTCTTTGCAATAACATCATCTTTTGATTTTCAGTGTAATAAGTCGCAGGCCCATACTTGCCATGCCTGCCAGCTTGGCAAAAGTGTTCGGCAGCCCTACTCTGCCTCTTCCACCATAGCTACTGCTCCTTTTCATCTGTTACACGTATGGACATCTCCCATTGTTAGCAACTCTGGTTTTGCTTATTTTTTGGTTATCTTGGATGATCACACCCACTTTGCCTGGACTTTCCCTCTCCATCGCAAATCTGACGTATTTGAAATCCTAGTTTCCTTCCATGCGTTCGTGAATACCCAGTTTCAGCGTCCGATCCTTGCCTTTCGCACCGATAACGGCCGTGAATTCGATAACCGTGGCTTCCGGGATTTCCTCACCACGCACGGCATCGCTTTCCAACTCTCCTGCCCATACTCCTCGCCACAGAACGGCCGAGCTGAACGCATCATACGCACACTCACCGAGGGCCTCCGCAGCCTGCTCTTCCATGCCTCCCTACCCCCCAAATTCTGGCCCGACGCCCTCGCCATGATCACGTATCTCCTCAACCGACGGTCGTGTCGCCCTCGCCGGCTCACCACTCCCTTCGAGCTCCTCCACGGTTCCCCACCATCCTACCAGCACCTCCGTGTCTTCGGCTGCTTAAGCTACCCAAACACCACCGCCACTTCTCCACACAAGCTCGGGCCCCGCTCGCGTGCGTGCGTCTTTCTCGGCTACCCTCCGGATCACGCTGGCTACAAGTGCTTCGATCCTCTAACCGGCCGCGTTTATATCTCACGCAGCGTGCACTTCGACGAGCGTGTCTTTCCATTTGCGCAGGTCTCTGACGTCTCCGCCTCGCCATCGGCCCCGCCTTCGCCGCTCCTCTGCGATGACGGCCCAGCACCGGTTCCTCCGCCACGCGCCCAGCGGCATGCCCGCGTCGGCGCGCCCCCGTCACCGGCTACACCACCTGGGACTGCTGCCGCGGCCTCTACCTCGTCCACCGCGGACCCCTTCGGCCCGGCCGCCACACCTGCGACCTTGACCGGTGGCTCGTCTTCGACCTCGACCGCGGACTCGCCACCACCATCACCCGCTGCATCGGTCGGCTCCTTCGTCCCGACCACAGGCTCGCCGCACTCCTCGACGCCCTCCGCGGCGTCATGCGCCTCGTCGGCTTCGCCACCACCTTCGCCGGATGGATTGTCCGGCTCGCCGCGCTCCACGACGCCCTCCGTTGCGTCCCGCGTGTCGGCGGCCTCGGCACCTCCCTCGCCTGATGGCTCGCCCGGCTCCTCCACTGTCGCCGTGACCACGCCGCCGTCCATGCCGCCCTGCATCGACTCGACTGCACCACCGGCCCCTTCTCCAACACCATCGGACCCCGGTCACCGCATGATCACCCGCGCCATGGCTGGCGTCTGCCGTTGCAACACCAAATATTATGCGGACTATGTTCTCACGGCCGGTGTTGCCGCGCCTTCGCCGCTTCCCACGTCAGTGACTGCTGCCCTTCGTGATCCAGCATGGCGCGGTGCCATGCAAGAGAAGTATGATGCCCTTTGTGCGAACCGCACATGGACGCTTGTCCCGCGTCCGCCCGGTGCCCACCTGATCTCAGGCAAATGGATATTCCGCCATAAGCTACGACCCGACGGCTCTCTCGACAGATACAAGGAATGATGGGTCGTGTGTGGCTTCTCCCAGCGGCCGGGGATCGACTACACCGACACATTCTCCCCGGTCGTCAAGCCCGCCTCGATCCGTCTCGTTCTCCAGCTTGCGGCGGCTCGCTCGTGGCCTGTTCATCAACTTGACGTCAAGAACGCGTTCCTCCACGGCGAGCTCACCGAACATGTCTACTGTCAATAGCCGGCTGGGTTTGTCGATGCCTCGCGCCCCTCCGACGTATGCCTGCTCTCCAAGTCCCTATACGGGCTCAAGTAGGCTCCCCGGGCATGGTTCGCCAAGTTCGCCGGGTGTTTGTCTCAGCTGGGCTTTGCGGCGACCCGCTCTGACGCGTCTCTGTTCGTCCTCAAGCAAGGGCACAGTGTCGCCTACCTCCTGTTGTATGTCGATGACATCGTGCTTACTGCATCCTCCGACGCTCTCCTCCGGCGGATCATTAGCCAGCTGCACGTTGTCGTCTCTCTCAAAGACCTCGGGCCCCTCAAGTTCTTCCTCGGCATCCAGGTCCAGCGCTCTAGCCGCGGCTTTCTCCTACACCAAGCACAGTACGCCGAGGACCTTCTGGAGCGGGTTGGCATTGTTGGGGAACGTAGTAATTTCAAAAAATTTCCTACGCACACGCAAGATCATGGTGATGCATAGCAACGAGGGGGAGAGTATTGTCTACGTACCAACGCAGACCGACTGCGGAAGCGATCTCACAACGTAGAGGAAGTAGTCGTACGTCTTCTTCCCGATCCGACCGATCCAAGCACCGTTACTCCGGCACCTCCGAGTTCTTAGCACACGTTCAGCTCGATGACGATCCTCGGGCTCCGATCCAGCAAAGCGTCGAGGAAGAGTTCCGTCAGCACGACGGCGTGGTGACGATCTTGATGTACTACCGACGCAGGGCTTCGCCTAAGCACTACAACGGTATGATCGAGGTGGAATTTGGTGGCAGGGGGCACCGCACACGGCTAAGGAATGATCTCAAGGATCAACTTGTGTGTCTTGGGGTGTCCCCTGCCCCCGTATATAAAGGATGAGAGGGGGAGGGCTGGCCGGCCAAGAGGAGGGAGGCGCAGGAGGAGTCCTACTCCTACCGGGAGTAGGACTCCCCCCTCCAATCCTAGTCCAACTAGGAATCCTTAAAGGGGAGAGAGAGAGAGAGAGGGTGGCCGGCCCCTTCTCCTAGTCCTAATAGGACTAGGGGGAGGGGGAGGTGCGCAGCCCTTGTGGGCAGCCCTCTCACATTTCCACTAAGGCCCATGTAGGCCCATTTGGCTCCCGGGGGGTTCCGGTAACCCTCCCGGTAATCCGGTAAAATCCCGATTTCACCCGGAACACTTCCGGTGTCCAAACATAGGCTTCCAATATATCAATCTTTACGTCTCGACCATTTCGAGACTCCTCGTCATGTCCGTGATCACATCCGGGACTCCGAACAACCTTCGGTACATCAAAATGCATAAACTCATAATAACTGTCATCGTAACGTTAAGCGTGCAGACCCTACGGTTCGAGAACAATGTAGACATGACCGAGACACGTCTCCGGTCAATAACCAATAGCGGGACCTGGATGCCCATATTGGCTCCTACATATTCTACGAAGATCTTTATCGGTCAGACCGCATAACAACATACGTTGTTCCCTTTGTCATCGGTATGTTACTTGCCCGAGATTCGATCGTCGGTATCCAATACCTAGTTCAATCTCGTTACTGGCAAGTCTCTTTACTCGTTCCGTAATACATCATCTCATAACTAACGTCTTAGTTATTATGCTTGCAAGGCTTATGTGATGTGTATTACCGAGAGGGCCCAGAGATACCTCTCCGACAATCGGAGTGACAAACCCTAATCTCGAAATACGCCAACCCAACATCTACCATTGGAGACACCTGTAGTACTCCTTTATAATCACCCAGTTACGTTGTGATGTTTGGTAGTACCCAAAGTGTTCCTCCGGTAAACGGGAGTTGCATAATCTCATAGTCATAGGAACATGTATAAGTCATGAAGAAAGCAATAGCAACATACTAAACGATCGGGTGCTAAGCTAATGGAATGGGTCATGTCAATCAGATCATTCAACTAATGATGTGACCTCGTTAATCAAATAACAACTCTTTGTTCATGGTTAGGAAACATAACCATCTTTGATTAACGAGCTAGTCAAGTAGAGGCATACTAGTGACACTCTGTTTGTCTATGTATTCACACATGTATTATGTTTCCGGTTAATACAATTCTAGCATGAATAATAAACATTTATCATGATATAAGGAAATAAATAATAACTTTATTATTGCCTCTAGGGCATATTTCCTTCAGTCTCCCACTTGCACTAGAGTCAATAATCTAGTTCACATCGCCATGTGATTTAACAGCAATAGTTCACATCACCATGTGATTAACACCCATAGTTCACATCGTCATGTGACCAACACTCAAAGGGTTTACTAGAGTCAGTAATCTAGTTCACATATCTATGTGATTAACACCCAAAGAGTACTAAGGTATGATCATGTTTTGCTTGTGGGATAATTTTAGTCAACGGGTCTGTCACATTCAGATCCGTAAGTATTTTGCAAAATTCTTTGTCTATAATGCTCTGCACGGAGCTACTCTAGCTAATTGCTCCCACTTTCAATATGTATCCAGATTGAGACTTTTAGATTCATCTGGATCAGTGTCAAAAACTTGCATCGACATAACCCTTTACGACGAACCTTTTTGTCACGTCCATAATCGAGAAACATATCCTTATTTCACTAAGGATAATTCTGACCGCTGTCCAGTGATCTACTCCTAGATCACTATTGTACTCCCTTGCCAAATCAGTGGAGGGTATACAATAGATCTGGTATACAACATGACATACTTTATAGAACCTATGGCCAAGGCATAGGAAATGACTTTCATTCTCTTTCTATCTTCTGTCGTGGTCGGGCTTTGAGTCTTACTCAACTTCACACCTTGTAATACAGGCAAGAACTCTTTCTTTGACTGCTCCATTTTGAACTACTTCAAAATCTTGTCAAGGTTTGTATTCATTGAAAGAACTTATCAAGCGTCTTGATCTATCTCTATAGATCTTGAAGCTCAATATGTAAGCAGCTTCACCGAAGTCTTTCTTTGAAAAACTCCTTTCAAATACTCCTTTATGCTTTACAGAATAATTCTACATTATTTCCGATCAACAATATGTCATTCACATATACTTATCAGAAATGTTGTAGTGCTCCCACTCACTTTCTCGTAAATACAGGCTTCACCGCAAGTCTGTATAAAACTATATGCTTTGATCAACTTATCAAAGCGTATATTCCAACTCCGAGATGCTTGCACCAGTCCACAGATGGATCGCTGGAGCTTGCACATTTTGTTAGCACCTTTCGGATTGACAAAACCTTCTGGTTGCATCATATACAACTCTTCTTTAATAAATCCATTAAGGAATGCAGGTTTGTTTATCCGTTTGCCAGATTTCATAAAATGCGGCAATTACTAACATGATTCGGACAGACTCAAGCATAGATACGAGTGAGAAGCTCTCATCGTAGTCAACAGCTTGAACTTGTCGAAAACCTTTTGCGACAATTCTAGCTTTGTAGATAGTAACACTAATATCAGCGTCCGTCTTCCTCTTGAAGATCCATTTATTCTCAATTGCTTGCTGATCATCGGGCAAGTCAACCAAAGTCCAAACTTTGTTCTCATACATGGATCATATCTCAGATTTCATGGCCTCAAACCATTTCGCGGAATCTGGGCTCATCATCGCTTCCTCATAGTTCGCAAGTTCGTCATGGTCTAGTAACATGACTTCCAGAACAGGATTACCGTACCACTCTGGTGCGGATCTCACTCTGGTTTACCTACGAGAGTCGGTAGTAACTTGATCTGAAGTTACATGATCATCATCATTAGCTTCCTCACTAATTGGTGTAGGTGTCACAGAAACTGGTTTCTGTGATGTACTACTTTCCAATAAGGGAGAAGGTACAATTACCTTATCAAGTTTTCTACTTTCCTCCCACTCACTTATTTCGAGAGAAACTCCTTCTCTGGAAAGGATCCATTCTCGGCAACGAATATCTTGCCTTCGGATCTGTGATAGAAGGTGTACCCAACAGTCTCCTTTTGGGTATCCTATGAAGACATATTTCTCCGATTTGGTTTTGAGCTTATCAGGATGAAACTTTTTCACATAAGCATCACAACCCCAAACTTTAAGAAACGGCAACTTTGGTTTCTTGCCAAACCATAGTTCATAAGGCGTCGTCTCGACGGATATATATGGTGCCCCTTTTTTTTAACGTGAATGCAGCTGTCTCTAATGCATGACCCCAAAAACAATAGTGGTAAATCGGTAAGAGACATCATAGATTGCACTATATCCAATAAAGTACGGTTATGACGTTCGGACACACCATTATGATGTGGTGTTCCAGGTGGCGTGAGTAGTGAAACTAGTTCACATTGTTTTAACTGAAGACCAAACTCGTAACTCAAATATTTGTCTCCGCGATCAGATCGTAGAAACTTTATTTTCTTGTCACGATGTTTTTCACTTCAGTCTGAAATTCTTTGAACTTTTCAAATGTTTCAGACTTATGTTTCATCAAGTAGATATACTCATATCTTCTCAAATCATTTGTGAAGATCAGAAAATAATGATACCTGTCGCGAGCCTCAATATTCATCGGACCACATACATCAGTATGTATGATTTCCAACAAATCTGTTGCTCGCTCCATTGTTCCGAAGAACAGAGTCTTAGTCATCTTGCCCATGAGGCATGGTTCGCAAGCATCAACTGATTCATAATCAAGTGATTCTAAAAGCCCATCATCATGGAGTTTCTTCATGCGCTTTATACCAATATGACCTAAACAGTAGTGCCACAAATAAGTTGCACTATCATTATTAACTTTGCATCTTTTGGTTTCAATATTATGAATATGTGTATTATTAAGATCGAGATCCAATGAACTATTTTCATTGGGTGTGTAACCATATAAGGTTTTATTCATGTAAACAGAACAACAATTTATTCTTTTACTTAAATGAATAACCGTATTACAATAAACATGATCAAATCATATTCATGCTCAACACAAACACCAAATAACACTTATTTAGGTTCAACACTAATCCCGAAAGTATAGGGGAGTGTGCGATGATGATCATATCAATCTTGGAACTACTTCCAACACACATCGTCACTTCACCCTTAACTAGTCTCTGTTTATTCTGCAACTCCCGTTTCGAGTTACCACTCTTAGCAACTGAACCAGTATCAAATACCGAGGGGTTGCTATAAACACTAGTAAAGTACACATCAATAACATGTATATCAAATATACTTATGTTCACTTTACCATCCTTCTTATCCGCCAATCACTTGGGGTAGTTCCGCTTCCAGTGACCAGTCCCTTTGCAGTAGAAACACTTAGTCTCAGGCTTAGGATCAGACTTGGGTTTTTCACTTGAGCAGCAACTTGCTTGTCGTTCTTCTTGAAGTTCCCCTTCTTCCCTTTGCCCTTTTCTTGAAACTAGTGATCTTGTCAACCATCAACACTTGATGTTTTTCTTGATTTCTACCTTCGTTGATTTCAGCATCACGAAGAGATTGGGGTTTGTTTCCGTTATCCCTTGCATATTATAGTTCATCACGAAGTTCTACTAACTTAGTGATGGTGACTAGAGAATTCTGTCAATCACTATCTTATCTGGAAGATTAACTCCCACTTGATTCAAGCGATTGTAGTACCCAGACAATCTGAGCACATGCTCACTAGTTGAGCGATTCTCCTCCATCTTTTAGCTATAGAACTTGTTGGAGACTTCATATCTCTCAACTCGGGTATTTGCTTGAAATATTAACTTCAACTCCTGGAACATCTCATATGGTCCATGACGTTCAAAACATCTTTGAAGTCCCGATTCTAAGCCGTTAAGCATGGTGCACTTAAACTATCAAGTAGTCATCATATTGAGCTAGCCAAACGTTCATAACGTCTGCATCTGCTCCTGCAATAGGTCTGTCACCTAGCGGTGCATCAAGGACATAATTCTTCTATGCAGCAATGAGGATAAACCTCAGATCACGGATCCAATCAGCATCATTGCTACTAACATCTTTCAACACAATTTTCTCTAGGAACATATCAAAATAAACACAGGGAAGCAACAATGCGAGCTATTGATCTACAACATAATTTGCAAAATACTACCAGGACTAAGTTCATGATAAATTTAAGTTCAATTTAATCATATTACTTAAGAACTCCCACTTAGATGGACATCCCTCTAATCCTCTAAGTGATCACGTGATCCAAATCAACTAAACCATAACCGATCATCACGTGAGATGGAGTAGTTTTCAATGGTGAACATCGTTATGTTGATCATATCTACTATATGATTCACGCTCGACCTTTCGGTCTCTGTGTTCCGAGGTCATATCTGCATATGCTAGGCTCGTCAAGTTTAACCTGAGTATTCTGCGTGTGCAAAACTGGCTTGCACCCGTTGTAGATGGACGTAGAGCTTATCACACCCGATCATCACGTGGTGTCTGGGCACGCCGAACTTTGGCAACGGTGCATACTCAGGGAGAACACTTCTTGATAATTTAGTGAGAGATCATCTTATAATGCTACCGTCAATCAAAGCAAGATAAGATGCATAAAAGATAAACATCACATGCAATCAATATAAGTGATATGATATGGCCATCATCATCTTGTGCTTGTGATCTCCATCTCCGAAGCACCGTCATGATCACCATCGTCACCGGTGCGACACCTTGATCTCCATCGTAGCATCGTTGTCGTCTCGCCAATCTTATGCTTCCATGACTATCACTACCGCTTAGTAATAAAGTAAAGCATTACATCGCGATTGCATTGCATACAATAAAGCGACAACCATATGGCTCCTGCCAGTTGCCGATAACTTGGTTACAAAACATGATCATCTCATACAATAAAATCAGCATCATGCCTTGACCATATCACATCACAACATGCCCTGCAAAAACAAGTTAGACGTCCTCTACTTTGTTGTTGCAAGTTTTACGTGGCTGCTACGGGCTTAAGTAAGAACTCATCTCACCTACGCATCAAAACCACAACGATAGTTCGTCAAATAGACTCCGTTTTAACCTTCTCAAGGACCGGGCGTAGCCACACTTGGTTCAACTAAAGTTGGAGAGACAGTCTTCCGCAAGCCATCTATGTGCAAAGCACGTCAAGGGAACCGGTCTCGCGTAAGAGTACGCGTAATGTTGGTCCGGATCGTCTCGTCCAACAATACCGCCGATCCAAAGTATGACATGCTGGTAGGCAGTATGACTTGTATCGCCTACAACTCACTTGTGTTCTACTCGTGCAAATAACATCAAACCATAAAACCTAGGCTCGGATGCCACTATTGGGGAACGTAGTAATTTCAAAAAAATTCCTACGCACACGCAAGATCATGGTGATGCATAGCAACGAGGGGGAGAGTATTGTCTACGTACCAACGCAGACCGACTGCGGAAGCGATCTCACAACGTAGAGGAAGTAGTCGTACGTCTTCTTCCCGATCCGACCGATCCAAGCACCGTTACTCCGGCACCTCCGAGTTCTTAGCACACGTTCAGCTCGATGACGATCCTCGGGCTCCGATCCAGCAAAGCGTCAAGGAAGAGTTCCGTCAGCACGACGGCGTGGTGACGATCTTGATGTACTACCGACGCAGGGCTTCGCCTAAGCACTACAACGGTATGATCGAGGTGGAATTTGGTGGCAGGGGGCACCGCACACGGCTAAGGAACGATCTCAAGGATCAACTTGTGTGTCTTGGGGTGTCCCCTGCCCCCGTATATAAAGGATGAGAGGGGGAGGGCTGGCCGGCCAAGAGGAGGGAGGCGCAGGAGGAGTCCTACTCCTACCGGGAGTAGGACTCCCCCCTCCAATCCTAGTCCAACTAGGAATCCTTAAAGGGGAGAGAGAAAGAGAGGGTGGCCGGCCCCTTCTCCTAGTCCTAATAGGACTAGGGGGAGGGGGAGGTGCGTAGCCCTTGTGGGCAGCCCTCTCACCTTTCCACTAAGGCCCATGTAGGCCCATTTGGCTCCCGGGGGGTTCCGGTAACCCTCCCGGTAATCCGGTAAAATCCCGATTTCACCCGGAACACTTCCGGTGTCCAAACATAGGCTTCCAATATATCAATATTTACGTCTCGACCATTTCGAGACTCCTCGTCATGTCCGTGATCACATCCGGGACTCCGAACAACCTTCGGTACATCAAAATGCATAAACTCATAATAACTGTCATCGTAACGTTAAGCGTGCGGACCCTACGGTTCGAGAACAATGTAGACATGACCGAGACACGTCTCCGGTCAATAACCAATAGCGGGACCTGGATGCCCATATTGGCTCCTACATATTCTACGAAGATCTTTATCGGTCAGACCGCATAACAACATACGTTGTTCCCTTTGTCATCGGTATGTTACTTGCCCGAGATTCGATCGTCGGTATCCAATACCTAGTTCAATCTCGTTACTGGCAAGTCTCTTTACACGTTCCGTAATACATCATCTCATAACTAACGTCTTAGTTATTATGCTTGCAAGGCTTATGTGATGTGTATTACCGAGAGGGCCCAGAGATACCTCTCCGATAATCGGAGTGACAAACCCTAATTTCGAAATACGCCAACCCAACATCTACCATTGGAGACACCTGTAGTACTCCTTTATAATCACCCAGTTACGTTGTGACGTTTGGTAGTACCCAAAGTGTTCCTCCGGTAAACGGGAGTTGCATAATCTCATAGTCATAGGAACATGTATAAGTCATGAAGAAAGCAATAGCAACATACTAAACGATCGGGTGCTAAGCTAATGGAATGGGTCATGTCAATCAGATCATTCAACTAATGATGTGACCTCGTTAATCAAATAACAACTCTTTGTTCATGGTTAGAAAACATAACCATCTTTGATTAACGAGCTAGTCAAGTAGAGGCATACTAGTGACACTCTGTTTGTCTATGTATTCACACATGTATTATGTTTCCGCTTAATACAATTCTAGCATGAATAATAAGCATTTATCATGATATAAGGAAATAAATAATAACTTTATTATTGCCTCTAGGGCATATTTCCTTCAGGCATGACCTCGTGCCACCCTGCCCCGACACCCGTCGACACCAAGGCCAAGCTCTCGGCAAACGACGGCGACCTCGTTGAGGATGCCGCCTTCTATCGCAGCATCACTGGAGCTCTGCAATATCTCACCCTCACGCGCCCAGACTTGACATATGCAGTTCAACAAGTCTGTCTCCATATGCATGCGCCTCGCCAACCGCATTGGGCCATGGTCAAACGCATACTGTGGTATGTACGCGGCAACACTGCGCACGGGCTCTCCATCGCCGCCACGTCGCCCACCGACGCCGACTGGGCCGGCTGCCCGGACACTCGCCGGTCGACATCCGGCTATTGCGTCTTCCTCGGTGGCTCGCTCATCTCGTGGTCCAGCAAGCGACAGCCCACCATCTCTCCATCGAGCGCCGAAGCCGAATATCGAGCCGTGGCCAATGCGGTCGCCGAGTGCTGTTGGGTGCGCCAGCTCCTACACGAGCTCCACTCCGACTTGGGCAAAGCTACGGTTGTCTTCTGCGACAACGTCTCCGTTGTTTATCTCTCATAGAATCCAGTACATCATCGCCGCACTAAACACATCAAGCTTGATGTTCATTTCGTCCGTGAAAAAGTTGCGCTTGGCCAAGTTCGTGTTCATCACGTCCCAACCAGCCAACAATTTGCTGAATTCAAATCCAGTCTGTGCGTCGTCGACAGCGCCACCGACGCTCACACTGCGCGGGGGGTGGGGTGTGTGTGTGGGGGGGGGGGTTGTTGGACGCATGCAGTCCATGCAGCTCCGACGTGACCACGTCCCTGCTCCCTTCCTCCACTCTGATCGCATGCAGCTAGCATCTAGGGACTTAGTTAATCAGTTAGTGTGTGCACGTTGTGCCTATGTACTGGTATATATATATATGTACTCTCCTGTGAATGAATACAATGTGTGAATGCTCCCGTTCTAGCCTGTTCCACTACAGATGATACTCCCTTCATCCAGAATTATTTATATGTCGTAGAAATGCATGTATCTAGACATATTTTAATTCTAGTTACATCTATTTCTCAGAAGCCGTGATCTGTGATTTGTCAGTGCCATGGCAGCCATCTGTGTACCCGTGAGGCGGTCCTCTGCTCAGACTCACGGATGATGTGTTGTGAACTTACACTACTTGTGAGGGCCTCAAAGCAAGAGGCGGCGTATGGTGGTGTCGTGTGATACAGATCTATCACCGGCTGCCGCTTGTGAGGATGTTGCGGTGCTACCAAAGCGTCCCAAGGGATTTTGGCGATGCCGATGACCTTTCACCTTTGTCAGTGGCGCCTTATCGCGTGTGCAATGCTGCCGGAATAGCGGAAAATGGAAGCGACAACACAAGATGACTTCGGTTTTGGTGGTGCTTCTCAGGTACCCTGTCTCGAGCTCCGGGGAGAAAATCCTAGGTGTGACTAGGTGTGACCCTGGTCTGTTATACCTGGCAATGGCGATGGTTGAAGACATTGCTTGGATCGTGCTCAAACTTTATCTCCAGGGTGAAAGCCTATGATCTAGCCTTTAGTGGTTGGAGCAGACAACGGCGACGCTTGAGCGTCGTTTCCTTCTTGAAGACGTTGCTTTTGGAGGACATTTATCGTAGTCCTTGTGTTGTCAAGTGGTGGTTGGTGCCCATGACCGCTGTTGTTTTTCCTCGTTCACTGTCTTGATTGCTTTGTTTTTTTTTCTCTTCATCCAGGCATAGCTTTGGTCTTGTATGACTTTGCTATCTGCTAGCAGGATTGTGTGTGTGTTAGTGTTAGTGTTGGTTGTGTGCATCTTAGTTATGCAGAGGCCGGATGTGTGTTCATAGTGCATGTATCCTCTTGATGCTACATTATGAATCAATGAAAACTGTCCTTTATCGAAAAAGATACACCTATTTATATCCATTTTTGTGACAAGTAATTTGGAACGGAAGGAGTACTTGCAAACGTTTTTTATGGCAATTTATATTGTCGCGCTAATGACAATTTTAGTTTGCAAACAGAGCAAATTCTGATAAAAACAAAATTGAAGCTAAATTGCCATGCTCACTAACTAAAATTGTCATCCTCAGCATCAAAATCATTAACAGTTGCCATCCCGCCAGCGAGCGTTAACCAGTTATGTGGGTCCAAAATTGTTCATCATACACTATAAATCTCTAGGAGTAGAGGATGGGCCAGAAAATGCTGAGGGTGCCAAAACGGTGTGTATATCTTTCATCACCTATTTTGGTGATTTTGTGTACTTGTTTAAAATTCCAATGGCTTCTAAACCCATATAAATTTTCATAAATGATTTAGAAGTCAAATCGCGGCTTCTAGGGACTTCGGGTACAATTTGAAGTACCTCTTGGCTCTTGCCATAAAAATATACAGTACCCAGCTAAACTGCAAATCACCAGAAAATTACTATATTCCACAAAAACAAACTACATGCTTCTTGCTCTAAAAGGAACATATTTTTGTCTGCACAGACCCAGAATTCCATCTCGCAGACTTCTCTATAGCTTCTACAAACAAAACATGACGTTTTACACCACCAGTTTCCATACAACAATTTGTCTTTGCTTCAGGTCAGTAATATGTAGACCGGAGCTTCAAAAATCTGCTGGTGGTGGGCGAAGAAGCGTTCTTGTTTACAAGAGGGTGCGGGTTTGTGCAAGAATCCTTGAGCCCAAGTACAACTAACTTGATCCATGTCGTTGAATCGCAACGACAACCTCATTACAGCGTGCACATCTGTAAGAACTTGTAGCCGCAGACCGCGTTCGTAGGCAATAGTAACAATACCTAAAAGCAACAAAGAATTTTCTTATTAACAAAAAGCTAACACAAAACATATTGAGATACAAGAAGACTGGCATAATGATCAAGGTGACATGTTGTTCAGTAATTTGGTGGGAAACAAACACGTAATAATATTTTGTGCGTTGCGCACAAGTGCTGCCTCATATCAAAATGATGTTCCACTGAAGCATGACTATGGCCAGTAGCAAATACTGCCACATGACACAACTAATCTACGATCAGCCTCAAGACAAGAAGGATTTTTACAGTGCCAAGTGTTGATGCCTTTATTCATAAACTCTTTAACTAATACTCCTATTTTGCAAATTTAACAGCAATGCCCGGCTGCTTCTGTATCTAAGGTTTAGCTTCAGCGCTGTAATACAATTTATGTAGGCACTTCTGCTAAAATGTGGTTTGGGGCTGCATAGGTCCATTACAACCAGCTAATTCGAAATGGACAATGTTTTCTCAGGATTATATGTGTGACCCAAAGGTGAAGTGCATTAAATGGAAGTAGTTGGCAGTAAAGACTGTCAAGTTAATACTCAAGATGAAATCAAACAAGTGTATCAACTATACCACAAATGGAATATATGACAAAAGACTAGAGGAAATAAGTGTAGTACCTGTGTTGACATGGGAGAGCTACAAAGGGAATGCTAGGACTAGAGACACATATAGGACAGTTTGCTTCGTCACCAGAAGAACTTGCTGATTTATCCTTCGAGAAAGGAAGGAGGAACTTCTTTACTGAGGATGAGTTTAAGAGGGGCAGAAGCAAAAGCAACATTTCCTGCAGAAAGTAAGCAATGTTGGCCACCATTTGGAAGTACGCCATGAAACGTGCTACTGGGCAGTGGCGGATCTAGAACCATAGCACTGGGGTGCCGAACAGTGCAATTTGATCTAAAAATCATCATAATCCTAGCAAATACTCCTTAAATAGCATCAGATTGTTGTACAATTAGTGTGTAATGTATATTAAAAATAAGATTGCACTTCAAGAGGGATCCGCCACTGCTACTGAATACCAAACCAAGTCATTTGAAGTTCTACACTCTAGCATATAGAATCATTCCATTGGGAATAGGAAGCATGCAATCAAGATTCTCTCAAACATTTGAAGACTAGCATCCTGATATCTCAGGATTCGAGTAAGCAGAAGCATTTATATAAAGTTGGATAGATGAGAAAATGTTGGATAATTAAGTACTTACAGAGAAGTGATACATCCGTTAATTTTGGTACCTAACATTAATTAGACATGCAGAATGCATGTGAAGTGTGAAATGAACTACATTTACCACTAGAGTAGAAATACTGAACTATGGAATTAATTGCAGATTTCCTAGCTATTAATCCTTAACAGAAATTTACTTTTTATATGTGATAGGAACATTAGAAACTTTAGAAGTTCCCAAGAATTTCAGAAATATATGTGACGTACATTAGTTAGATGTAAGGTGTCATATTGCATACCCTACATGCAAAAGCCTTCATCTAGGTAGTGTGTAATACATTATACATCACAGGGAAACTTCTAGTTACCAGCTATTTTTCACATAGGTACATGCAAAAAAGAGATATACCGAAAACTCATTCCAAACCAGCTGCCGATTCATGTACTCAAAGCTCACTGCTCTGTTCATATTGGGGCTCCCATACACAAGTCTTGCTTTCAGAATTCTTTCCACAAGAGTTTTATACCTGTATAAATATACACAGAAAGCTAAAAAAAACATATTTGCAAGGATTAAAAAACCAGCAGGATGCTCAAAATCTTAAATGGCTAGCCAGTTCTTGAAATATGATATTCCAACTCATTCAAGTACACTGTCGTCTATAATGGACGGCCTATGTTCACAATATTAAAACTGTTCCTGAATTGCAAATAATTAATATATTGTTATGACCGGTTTGGTCTATACCAGGAAGAGGCCCACCGGGCATTAGTATTAGGGGCTTGGCCCACAAGTTATCTTAGGCAAGTTATCTTAGGCTAAAGTTATAAATACTAGTTGTAAGACACCGTTTGAGATTAAGCAATAAAGATATTATAATCTTCTGTTGCCCGGCTCCTCGAGGAGCCGGAACCCTAGCCGCTGCCGCCTCCAACCCTAGCCGCGACGGCGCCTGCCCGCCGGCGCGCCCGCTCCAGCCCTCGTCCCCCTCCTCCTTGCCCATACAACCTGCGCCGGAGGCCTGGTAGGAACCCTAGTCCTACCAATTTGGTATCCAGAGACACCAGCCCGATCATGTCGCTTCCTCCATCACCGCCGCCGCTGCCAAACACCACCGCCCCACCTACGCTGCCGCCAACCCTGTCCGCGCCCATGCCGGCGATCACGTCCGGGACCGCCACCCCGCCAGCGCCGGCCGCCACCCCGGCGGAGCCGCCCCCCATCCTCTCGCCCGAGGAGGTCTCGGGCACCCTTCGGGAGCTCGTCCAGGCGGTCAAGGGCATCAGCCTCTACCTCGCCGGGAACCAGCCCCCGCCACCACCGCCTACGGGCCGCCGCCGCTTCCATGGCCCGCCCCGGCCTTCCAGTCGCCCTACGTAGGGCCGGCCCCGCCGCCGCTGCTGCTGCAGCACTACCCGGCCGCGGGGAACCCTTGGCCCGCGTGGCCGGCCGCCACCGCACCGCTGGGGGACCCGCCCCAGCAGCTTCTACAGGCGCCCCCGCCGGCTACTTCGACGCTGGCTGCGGCGCCGCAGCTCCACCAGGCGCCGCCACCGTCGACAGCATCGCCACCCGCGCCCTGGCCCACTGGTCGGCCCCTGCACCAGGTGCAGTTCCCGCCATCGCCATCGCCAATTCCCGCGTGAGCGGCCGGCTCGTCTCCGGGCCCGGTGTATACCACGGCGCCGGAACACCCGACGCCCTCCCTCAGGTTTGACCGTCCCTCCGGCTCGGCGACCTACGCCCCGGAGATCCCCGACCCGGCACACTCGCTGCCGCCGCCTGCAGCAGCCCCCGAGCACGGCGGTCCGACACCCCCTCGCTTCGCCAAACTGGACTTCGCCACTTACGAGGGCACCGAGGACCCTCTCAACTGGCTCAACCAGTGCGAGCAGTTCTTTCACGGGCAGCGGACGCTCGCTTCGGATCGGACCTGGCTCGCGTCCTATCATCTCCGTGGCGCGGCGCAAACCTGGTACTACGCCCTTGAGCAGGACGAGGGCGGCATGGCACCATGGGAGCGCTTCCGGGAGCTCTGTCTTCTCCGGTTCGGGCCTCCTATCCGTGGGAGCCGCCTGGCGGCCCTCGGTCGTTTACGGTTCACATCCACGGTGCAGGACTACGCCGACCGCTTTCAGGCCCTGGCGTGCCACGCGCCGAGCGTCTCCGGGATTCAGCGCGCCGAGTTATTTGTGGGCGGTTTGCCGGACCATATTCGCGTGGACGTCGAGCTCCGGGATCCCCCCGACCTCCAGACGGCCATGTACTACGCTCGGGCTTTCAAGCAGCGGGCCCAGGCACTGCAGCAACAGTCCGGACGGGGCGGCCGCCAGCCCAGTCGACCAGCGCCGACTCCTCCAGCCGCGACGGCCGGGCCCCCGGCCACCACACGCACCTTCCGTCGGTTGTCACCGGCCGAGCAGCAGGAGCGTCGCCGTCAGGGACTCTGCTTCAACTGCGATGAGCCCTACACGCCGACCCATGTCTGCCCCCGCCTATTTTACTTGAAGACGGTCGACTACACCGAGGCGGACGACTCGACCGACGTGACACCACCACCCGGGACGGCCGCGGACACGGCCGCGGATTCCACGGCGACAGCGTGCGTCATCTCCCTCCACGCCCTCGCCGGCATCCGTGGCGAGCGGACCATGCTGCTGCCGGTGACGATCCATGGCGAGCGGCTGGTGGCCTTGCTGGATACTGGCTCCACCCATAACTTCTTGCCCGAGGCGACCATGCGTCGGCTAGCCCTTCCGACGACGGGCGGGGAGCGCCTGCGGATCACGGTGGCGAACGGCGATCGCCTCTGGTGTCATGGACTTGCCCACGACGTTCCCATCTCCATTGGTGGCGAACACTTCTCCATTACCTGTGCAGGGATAGACCTCGGCTGCTTCGACTTCATCCTCGGGGTGGATTTTCTCCGGACCCTCGGTCCCATCCTATGGGACTTCGACGCGCTCACGATGACGTTCTGGCGGCTGGGCTGCCGCGTCCGGTGGGACGGTCTTGGGGGCGCTGTGCCGGCCATGCCACATCTCCAGCTGGTCGCCGCGTCCTCGGAGGCCAAACAACCCCTGTTGGATTCCCTTCTGCAGCAGCACAGCGACCTCTTCAACGAGCCACGGGGTCTTCCGCCCGCCCGGGTGTACGACCATCATATTCACCTCATGCCGGGTACCCCTCCCGTGGCGGTTCGGCCCTACCGCTATCCTCAGCTGCAGAAGGATGAGTTGGAGCGCCAGTGTGCCCTTATGCTCGCCGCGGGCATCATCCGGATCTCCACGTCACCCTTCACTGCCCCGGTGCTGCTCGTCCGCAAGTCGGACGGCACTTGGCGTTTCTGCATCGACTACCGCGCCCTGAACGCGCTCACGCTCAAGGACAAGTTCCCTATACCGATGGTCGACGAGCTCTTGGATGAGCTCCATGGGGCGCGCTTCTTCACCAAGCTCGATCTCCGGTCGGGCTATCATCAGGTGCGTATGCATCCTGACGACATCGTCAAGACGGCGTTTCGCACCCACCATGGCCACTTCGAGTTCTTGGTGATGCCCTTCGGCCTCGCCAACGCCCCAGCGACTTTCCAGACCCTGATGAATGACGTCCTCCGGCCCTACTTACGGCGGTTTGTGCTTGTTTTCTTTGATGACATTCTTATCTACAGCACCACCTGGGCCGAGCACCTCCAGCACGTCGCCATCGTCTTCAACGAGCTTCGGGCGCACCACCTCCACCTTAAGCGCTCGAAGTGCTCGTTCGGGACACCTACCGTCGCCTACCTCGGCCATGTCATCTCTGCCGACGGGGTGGCTATGGACGCCGACAAGATGGCGGCCGTCTCCGCATGGCCGACACCTCGCTCGCCGCGGGCTCTCCGCGGGTTCCTCGGCCTCGCCGGCTACTACCGGAAATTTATCCGGGAGTTCGGGCTCATCGCGGCGCCCCTCACGCAGTTGCTTCGCCGCGACGCGTTCGCTTGGGACAACGAGGCGACGACGGCGTTCGAGGCCCTCAAGGGGGCCCTCACGACGGGCCCCGTCCTCCAGATGCCCGACTTCGACCGCCCGTTCGTGGTGGACTGTGACGCCTCGGGCGCTGGTTTCGGCGCCGTGCTTCATCAGGGCGATGGACCCCTCGCCTTCTTCAGCCGGCCTTTCGCTCCTCGCCATCTCAAGCTGGCGGCATACGAGCGGGAGCTCATTGGCCTTGTGCAGGCCGTTCGTCATTGGCGGCCGTACTTGTGGGGACGGTCCTTCCACATTCGCACAGACCACTACAACCTGAAGTTCTTGCTGGACCAACGGCTGTCGACCGTGCCACAGCACCAGTGGATCAGCAAGCTCTTCGGCTTCGACTTCTCCGTCGAGTATCGGCCGGGTCGCCTTAACACCGTGGCCGACGCGCTGTCCCGTCGCGACTCCGACCTCGCTACCTCCGTCGACGAGTCCGCCGGGGCAGTCCTGCGCATCCGCTCCGGGCCGACGTTCGGTCTCTTCGCCGACATCCGCCGCGCAACTGCGACGGCCGACGACGTCGTCCTTCTTTGGCAGCAGCTCACGGCCGGCGACCTGGAGGAGCCTTGGCGCTTCTCTGACGGACTGCTTCTCCATGGGCGCCGGATCTTTGTTCCGGCGCATGATGATCTCCGTCACCAGGTGTTACAGCTCGCCCACTCCGCAGGTCATGAGGGTGTGCAGAAAACCCTCCATCGTCTTCGCGCTGACTTCTACATCCCTGGCGATCGCGCCCTGGTCCGCGACTGGGTCCGGTCTTGTCAGACATGCCAGCGTAACAAGACGGAGACCCTACGGCCGGCTGGGTTACTTCAGCCCTTGGAGGTGTCGTCTCAGGTCTGGGCGGATATCTCCATGGACTTCATCAAGGGCCTCCCCAAGGTGGGCGGCAAGTCGGTCATCCTCACGGTGGTCGACCGCTTCTCCAAGTACGCCCACTTCATCGTGCTCGGCCATCCGTACACGGCGGCGTCCGTGGCCCGGGCCTTCTTCGACGGCATTATCCACCTACACGGGTTCCCTGCTTCGATCGTCAGTGATCGGGACCCAGTATTCACGGGCCATGTCCGGCGCGACCTCTTCAGGATGGCGGGTGTCCAGCTCCGCCTGAGTACGGTGTTCCATCCTCAGACAAACGGTCAGTCCGAGGTGGTTAACAAGGTCATTGCCATGTATTTGCGTTGTGTGACAGGTGATCGGCCTCGCGCCTGGGTGGACTGGCTCTCTTGGGCGGAGTACTGCTACAACACCTCCTATCACTCCGCCCTGCGCGCTACGCCGTTTGAGGTGGTCTATGGTCGACCACCCCCGCCTATACTACCAATGGACCCGGAGACGGCTCGGACAGCGGTTGCGGGTGACCTTGTCCGCACCCATGACGAGATGCTTGCTGAGGTCCGTCAGCGTCTCCTCCAGGCCCAGCAGCTGGCCAAGCATTACTACGACGATCATCATCGCGAGGCGGAGTTCGCGGTGGGTGACTGGGTGTGGCTGCGTCTTCTCCACCGCTCTACGCAGTCACTTGACCCGCGCGCCAAGTGCAAGCTCGGGCCTCGCTACGCCGGGCCCTTCCCTATCTTGGAGCGCATTGGGAAGGTGGCCTATCGTCTTCAGCTTCCAGCCCGCGCTCGCATCCACGACGTCTTCCACGTGGGGCTGCTCAAGCCTTTCCGTGGTGAGCCACCGACGGCTCCTCCGGCGCTTCCTCCAACCGCCGATAGTCGCATTCTTCCCGAGCCGGCAAAGGTGTTGCAGGCACAGCTCCGTCGTGGCGTCTGGTTCGTCCTCGTTCAGTGGGCGGGCCTTCCGGAGGAGGAGGCTACTTGGGAGCAGCGTGAGGACTTCCGCCAACACTATCCAGACTTTCAGCTCGAGGACGAGCTGTTTGCGCAGGCGGGGAGAGATGTTATGACCGGTTTGGTCTATACCAGGAAGAGGCCCACCGGGCATTAGTATTAGGGGCTTGGCCCACAAGTTATCTTAGGCAAGTTATCTTAGGCTAAAGTTATAAATACTAGTTGTAAGACACCGTTTGAGATTAAGCAATAAAGATATTATAATCTTCTGTTGCCTGGCTCCTCGAGGAGCCGGAACCCTAGCCGCCGCCGCCGCCGCCTCCAACCCTAGCCGCGACGGCGCCTGCCCGCCGGCGCGCCCGCTCCAGCCCTCGTCCCCCTCCTCCTTGCCCATACAACCTGCGCCGGAGGCCTGGTAGGAACCCTAGTCCTACCATATATCTTCTGTGTTTACATAATCCCAGAATGTACAAAGTAATGAACATAATTAAACAGGTAGAGAAATGATACCTTCCACCATAAAGAAATGACAACAGGTTAAAGAATGAAACAGCTCTGTATAGTCCTTCAGCGTGCTGCACCATGCCCCAAGCACGACGTGCTAGTGGTCTCTATGATACAAAACAGGAGTTATTAGGCAAAAAGGATTTGAAGTTTCCAGAAATAATTTTTAGAAGGTAACCTGTTCAGAATCACCCCATCGACGGAAAGCAGAAAAGGATTGCAATCGGGACAATAAGTATTGGCCACCAACAGTGCTAATACAGTACAAGATCTTTTGAGAAACTGAAAGCCCAGGTCCTTCTAAACCTGTTCTGACTGAAAAATAGGTGGAATTCAGTTATTGCTCAGATAATATTACAAATAGTCAAGTAGTTAAACCGTTAACAGTTAACAAATGGAAAGTCAATTATTTGCCCTCCACTTAGATTGCAATCGAGGATTAACCTTCATTCCCAATGTAGTTGATTCTTTAACCTGCTTCAATGTAATATGTTCATGATTCTCCATTACTTTAGTTTTCCGTCCTTAATCCCCACCAGAAGACATATTTGCTATTTCACACAAAGTCCAAACCAGGGACTGCTTCAACTAATTCTCCCCTCCATACCATGTACAGCTGCGGTGCCACAGACAATCTGCCACTGCTAGCAACGGCAGAGGCTACGAGCAGCGGTGCTGCATGTCATCATGACAACTCACTTCCCTGACTGAGTGCTCACGAGCCCATTGGCCTCTACTCCATCTGCGTTGTCTAGGAAAGGGTTGTCTAAGGGCAGTCTCATGAGTCTTTGCCCCTCCCTCCTAAACTTTTACCACATCAAAATTGCTTCTTTGTTCAATTGATCGTTTCTAATTGGGGGGCTTAAGTGTGTTGTTTCGTGCTCAGTGGAGATGAGGAAGTTAGAAGCCGATGTACCACTGGGGTACGACCTGGCGCTCGATGCCAAACCCAAAATGAAGGCAACCAGGTGCAACAGCAATGAGGCGATGAGTGGCAAAAGAAAAAATGGCACCAAGTAGGCCTTCCCGTCTGGTATACTCAATAGATCGTGAATTAATGACATAAAATTCCTGAGCTAGTTGGGTATAAACATGAGAAAGCCTTAGGTTTTGTCCCTTATAAATTAATTTGGTTGAAAATGGTTTCCTAACTGAGCAAAACATTAATATGCCAGTAACAACAGGATTTTCAACAACATATTTTATCCAATGATAATTATCATCTAAATACTTTAAGTTTATGTCTGGGCTTAATGATTCTCGGGCAAAGTCACCTTTACTTCATATCTGAGGTCACTTCAGATCATAAACGTCAAATGTGCCTCTCACATTTGAATACATTGGGAAAAGGATACATAGAAAGTGTCAAACAACATGTATCTGCACACTGTATCTTGTTCGCCCAAAGGACATTATATGGCACAGGAGGTAGAGATGGGGTTTGGTACGTACATCAGAATCTACTATTGTACTGGTAATGAGAATTTTTGTAGGTGCAGTCATAGGGTGTTTCGTTGTGTTTATGCTCAATGGATATTACAGAATCCAAAACACACATGCCCTGAGTTAGCTGCAGACAAAGCTCACACCTAAGGATGCTAGGCCCAACCCAACTTCAACGTCATATACTCATACGTGACTCAACTGAAGTAAGTAAATAAGGGTATTCTGATGCAACGGCGATGCACAGATCAGAATGCAGTTACAAGCAGCTGGTCGCCCTGTACACACTCAACAATCTAAGTTATATTGAGAACAATTCAAATCATGTTACTACTCTAATCAGCACGATTACCATGAACAAAGGCACAAAAACATATCATACACAAAGCAGACCGGAGTTGAGAGAAAATTGTATGGTCAAATACCCTCTTTTCCTGCGATCGGTGCTGCCCGTTCATCTCTATACCTCAAGTTCATGAGTGCATTCCCTGGGGTTGGCTTGTCTACCCAAATTGAGAACCTCCAGATGAGGAACTCAAGGAACGCATCGAGTTCAGGCTCATACTGAAATAAGAGTCCTGGCTGATACCAACGAAAAACATCAGCACTGAAGCTATAAGCAGCAATGCACTTATGTGCAAGCCATGAGAGGAACGCCCAAATCAAGATGATTACTGGAGAAAGTACCTTCATCAAAGAGAATACTTTGACTAACTGCTCTTTCAACATGGCGGACATTTCAACATCAAGCCTCGCAGCGTCAAACTGGTTGACTCTAGATATTGTAATCGGGATCATGGTCTGCATTTACACGAAAGAAATCACAACATGTATAAGCCTCATGGCATAGTGACTATTATCCTGCCCATTCTGGCAAACAGAATCATGAGTCTGCCCCCTTGTTAGGACAGTTATTAATTGTTTCGCTTAACAGTTTGGAAACAAGTTGTGTGCTCATGTTTTAAACTTGAAAATAAAGCTGAAGTTTATGTTTGATGTGCAACAAAAGAAAGGTGGGCAAACACCCAGATATTGGAAAGCGGGTTCAGCAATACCAGTTCCAGCCTAGCAATCATTAACATGGTACATGGGGGTTCATATGTACTCCCGAAATTCGGGAGAATAAAAGACATGCCCAAAAGGATAAGGCCAGGGGCAGACCTAGCTAACGTGGGGGCATGGGGGGCTCGGCTGAAGACCCAAAATTATGGAAAATAAACTGTTTCTGGTCTCTACTCCACCACGCGGCAAACAAATCCACTACGAACTGGGAGGAAGGAGAGGCAGATTTGGATGAGATCGGTCGCAGAGAGCAAAGTGAAGGCATGACCAGGAGGAAGATGACGAGAGATCTCCGGCTAGAGGACAGTCACCGCGCGGGATGCGGTAGAAGGGGGTTTTGAGGGCTCGGAAGAAAAAGAAGGGAAGGAAGACGAGAGCTCACCGCGCCGGCGCTCCGGCCGCCGGAGAAGCAGGAGGTCTGGCCGGATGAAGAGAAGGGTGTCCGCTTTCCTCCTCGTGGACCAGAGGTTTTCTCCTTCTTTTTCTCCGCTTTTTTCAAAGGCAGCTGGTTTAGCTTTTTTGGGCATATGATGGATTGAGGATTTGTTCGGTTTTTGCAGGGATTCGCTTTTGTTCATTCCATTAAGGCAAATCATGTTCAAGCCCAAACGGATCGTTTGGGGTTACTAGTAATAATCGTGCAATGCGAGTTCATCAAATCCCTCTAAATGTCTGCCCCTTAGAGGTGGCGGTTAGCGTAAGTTACGGAAAGGCGATTTCCTGGCAATCCCGATCTCGCTGGGAACCCTGATCTCGATCTTGCATCCACGCCGCCGCCCTCGGGTAGATCGCGCTACCACATCCTCATCACGACCATCACATCCACCATAAGCCTTCTGCGAGCTAGGGATCGCAGTCGTACACCACGGTCGTTCCCTAGGGTTTCTCGAGTCAGCTTCGTCAAGTTAGGGGCAAGGAGCGATGGAGAAGATGGAGGGGCTGATGAGGGGTTTGAAGTTGTCGGCGGCGGAGAGAAGGGGGCTCAAGATCGGGGAAGCGGAGAAGGGGAAGGCTTTTGAGTGGGCACCGGATGATCCACAGGCAGTTGGGAAACTGTTCTCGGAGAAGCCGGCGCATGCAGGTGTGGTAGGTCAAACGTTGGGACGAATCTGGTGCCCGATCAAAGGGCTAGATTGCAAGGAGTTGGAGACGAATGTCTTTCTGTTCACGTTCCGACAGGCATCTGGATGGAGGAGAGCATTAGAGGAAGGGCCATGGTGGTTTGACAAGGAACTCCTGGTAATGGAGGTATTTGATCCGGACAAAACGGTGGATGAGTATGAATTCAAGTTCATTCCTATGTGGCTTCGCGTCTTTGGCCTTCCTCTTGGTCAAATGAATAGAGCCACGGGAGAGCGGATCGGGGCAGAATTTCATGAACTAGTAGACGTGGATGTTGGTCCTGATGGGAAGGCTATAGGAAAATATCTAAGGCTGAAGGTCAAATTGAACATCAAGGAACCTCTAATGAGAGGCTTTGTGCTGGATAGGGAGAAGAGGGAGGAGGAGAAGGCGGGTGAGGTTGTGATGGGAGGGGAAGAGGAGGGGCAGAGGTCGAAGAAGAAGAAGGGTTTACTGTGGTGCCGGTTCGAATATGAATATATGCCGGATTTTGGCTACACTTGTGGTGTGATCGGGCACGGGGAGAAGGACTGCATGATGAAGCCTCCAACAGGAGAAGCGCCGCAGTACGGGCCATGGTTGAGGGTGGAGGAGAACAACAAGAGAACAGAGGTCGTCGCCTATGGGAGAGGTCAGGGCATCATGAGCTATGGTGGGAGTGAAGGAAGCCACGAGAGGAGGAGGCAGTATGGATGGGGGAAGGGATCAAGGGGCTCCGATAGTAATGCAGCATCATGGAGGAAGGAAGATACAATATCAAAAAGCAGCGGGCGGGGTACGAAGGGTGAGGAGAAGGAGGTAACAAGTCCACTGAAAATCGCTGCTATAGTGGGAGAACCAGCAGAAAGCAAATTTACAAAAAGCATTCAGTTTATGGAGCCCCGAGCCGAACAGCAAGTTCCGGAACAGAATAAGATGGCCATTGACCAAACACAGGTGGTTAATAAGCTGGGGGAGACTCAAGTAACACTAGCTGAAGGAGGAGAGGATACGGTGGCGGAGAGTGTAGAGGGAGGAGGAGGTGCAATAAAGGCAGGAGGAGGGGTGGTGGAGGATTGCGGGGTGAAGGGAAAGGATGGTAGATTCAAACGGAAGAACCGACCGGAGAGGCAGGGATCGCAGGAGAGACTGGAGGTGAAGCTAGGAAAGGGAGGAGGGGAGGAGATGGATGTTGATGAAGAGGCGAGTCCCAAAAAAGGGCGCGGGGAGGGGATCGATGGCCAGATTGTTACTCAGAACATGAAGGGAGGAAACAATGTGTCAGCAAGTGCAAACACTGCTACAGATATATCGGCCGGGCTGTCGGACCAGTCCCGCCGGGAGCAATGAAAATCATTAGCTGGAACTGCCGGGGACTCGGGAATGGCCCGGCAGTTCGCTCTCTTCTCGAATTGGGAAGAGTGGAAGATCCCGATGTTTTGTTCCTTTGTGAAACACGGATGAAGGAGAAGCAACTGGGGAGGTTCAGGTGGTTGTTGGGGCTCGCCAACATGGTAGCATGGAAGGATGAAAGTAGTGGTAGGGGAGTGGCATTGTTTTGGCGTAAGGAGTTGGATGTTTCCCTCAGATCATACGGAAGGAGGCATGTGGATGTGGATATCTTAAGGGAGGATGGGCTGGTGTGGCGATTCACGAGGGTTTATGGAGAATCGGCCATGGAGAGGAAGAAGGAGACGTGGAAGATGATGCGCATTTTGAAACAGCAGCACCAAAGTGGACGGCCATGGTTGTGCCTTGGCGATTTCAATGAAGTTCTGACAAGTAGCGAGAAGCTTGGAGGTGCTGATCGACCGCAACGTTATCTAGATGATTTTCGTCAAGCTTTGAACTTCTGCGAGCTGAGGGACATTGGTTTTGAAGGCGACTTGTACACGTGGAGAAATCACAGCAAGGAAATGCGAACATATATATGTGAAAGGTTGGACCGGGCCACCGCAAACAATGATTGGTGTACGACCTTTCCAAACTATTCGGTGGTGAATGGTGAACCGCGTCATTCCGATCATAGGCCAGTGGTGGTTCATCTTGAAGGTACGGAAAAAGAATGGAAGAGGGGAGACCGTAACTTCAAGTTTGAAGCACGTTGGCTGCAGGAGGATGGGTGTGAAGATATCATAAAGAGAGCATGGGAGAGAAGTTACCAAGGAGGGGGAGTGGTGTCACCCGAGGCCTTTAGTGCGTTGCCAAGGATATAAGTGCATGGAGTAGAGAAGTAGTGGGAGAGTTAGATGGGAGAATCAAGAAGGCTCGAGGTGACCTGGAGAGGTGTATGAAGGCTCCGGTCTCTGAAGGAAAGATCATGGAGGAAGCAAGGTTGCGAGCTGAGCTGGAGGGACTGAAAGAGAAGAAGTATACCCAACTGAAACAGAGGGCACATATGTGGTGGTTGAGGGGGGAATAAAAACATTAAGTACCTGCAATCGGTGGCTTCTGCGAGGAAAAAATCCAACAGATTAAAGGAGATCCGAAGGCAGGATGGCATGGTGGTGGAGGAGGGGGAGGCTCTAACTAATTATGTGTGCTCGTTTTTTCAGGATCTGTTTACTTCTTTCAACCCGCATCGACTAGATGAGCTGATTGGCAAGGTGCAACCATGGGTCTCAAATACCATGAACGCAATCCTGGAGGCTGAGTACACTAGAGCAGAAGTGAAAGCTGCCCTTGATCACATTGGTGATCTCAAAGCCCCCGGGCCAGATGGTATGCCGACGATCGTCTTCAAGCGCCATTGGCATTTTATGGGTGACCGAGTCGTGGAGGAAGTTCTGAACGCCATGAACGGAGGAGACTTCCCGGATGGTTGGAATGATACTATGGTTGTGCTTATCCCCAAGGTGAAGAACCCAAAAAGGATCAAAGACCTTCGTCCCATCAGCCTATGCAATGTCATGTACAAACTAGTATCGAAGGTCATAGGAAACAGACTGAAGGTGATACTGCCTGATGTGATCTCCGAAAACCAAAGTGCCTTTGTGCCAGGAAGACTCATCACGGACAACGTGCTAACAGCCTATGAAATATCTCATTACCTAATGAACAAAAGGAGTGGGAGGAGTGGAGTCGCGGCGATTAAGGTAGACATGAGTAAGGCATACGATAGGGTTGAATGGAGCTTCTTGGAGGCTATGTTAAGCAAGTTGGGGTTTAGCAGGAGGTGGATTGCACTTGTCATGAAATGTGTCCGGACTGTTCGATGCCAGATTAAGGTGAATGGGGACATGACCCAACAATTTAGCCCATCGCGTGGTCTCCGACAGGGGGACCCCATCTCCCCCTACCTTTTTGTCATCTGTGCAGAAGGATTGTCGGCGCTGTTATTGGATGCAGAAGAGAAGGAAGTAATGCACGGGGTGAAAATATGCCCAAGGGCTCCGTGTGTATCACATCTTCTATTTGCGGACGACTCCATGCTCCTAATTAGAGCAGACCATCCGGAAGCAGCAGCACTACATGAAGTATTGCAGTTATATGAGGCGTGCTCGGGGCAATGTATAAATACGGAAAGTCTGCAATCATGTTCAGTCCTAACACATGCGATAATGACAGAAATGCAGTTAAGGCCGAGTTGGGTATCCACAACGAGGATTGGAATGAAAAATATTTGGGGCTGCCAGTCCACGTGGGGCGATCCAGGAGGAAAGCCTTCAGCTATATAAAGAGGAATATGTGTGGAAGGGTTTATGGATGGCAGGAGAGATTGCTAGCAAAGGAAAGCAAGGAGGCATTGGTGAAGGCTGTGGGGCAGGCCATACCCACCTACACGATGTCCTGTTTTGATCTGACTAAGACCTTCTGCACGGAGTTGAATGCACTTCTGGGTAAGTTTTGGTGGAGTCAGCAAGATAAACAAAATGTCATGCATTGGCTTAGTTGGGAGAAGTTGACACAGCCCAAGGCCATGGGTGGGCTAGGGTTCCGAGATATGCACCAATTTAACCTAGCATTGCTGTCGCGACAAGGTTGGCGGATTGTGCATAACCCAACGAGTTTGTGTGCCAGGATATTGAAGGCCTGCTACTTCCCTGACTGCTCGGCGTTGGAGGCAGTGGTACACGGCGGGATTTCATACTCTTGGCGCAGTATTCTTCAAGGGCTGGATGTTGTGAAGCAGGGATATATCTGGAGGGTTGGTGACGGACAAAGAATCAATATATGGCTTGACCCTTGGCTGCCTAGACCTTGGTCGAGACAGGTGATAACGCCGAAGGCCTCTAGCCTTCTGAACCATGTGAATGAGTTGATCAGCCCAATCACAGGAGGTTGGGATGAGCGCCTCATTAGAGACACGTTTTGTGCGGAAGATACTCGTTACATACTCCAAATCCCGTTGAGAGTATGGCACTTTGATAAGAAGGGCAACCACTCAGTTAAAAGTGCCTATAAGCTAATAGTGGAGCTGAACAAGCAGAGATGGAATGGTGCACCAAGTACGAGCATAGCCAGCGCTGGTCAGCTGTATAATTGTCCGGACCAGAGCTGGAAGCGGATATGGAAGATCCCCTGTCCACCAAAGCTACAAATGTTTGTCTGGCGTATCCGTCATGAGTCACTAGCTCTATGCACTAACTTAGTAAAACGTGGTATAAATCTTGAATCATCCATCTGCTTCATGTGCGGCAGGGGCGAAGAGGATGGTGGCCACCTGTTTATCAAATGTAAGGCAGTGAAAGAGGTATGGAGGCACCTGGGGCTGGAACTGGAGCGTGCTCGGCTCGAGAGGATCGGGGGTGTGCATGCGATGCTTGACTCTCTTTGGGGCCTAGATGAGAAAAAAAGAGTGCTAATCATTTCCTTTTGGTGGCACTGGTGGAATAACAGAAACAAAGTCAAAGAGGGAGAGACACCTGTGCCTATTGTGGACATTGCGAGGTGAGCGTGTTGCGATGCACTCGAGTATGAGCAGGTTTTTTCATCAACCAAGCCTAAATAGTCCCCTGAGAAGTGGAAGCCGCCTGCACATGATGTCACTAAGTTTAATCTTGACGGTGCGTTCACTCCAGGGAATTATCACAGTGGGTGGGGGTTGTGGCTCGCGATAGCACAGGGCAGGTCGTCAACGCTAGGGCGGGGCGGCAAGAGCAAGTTTCTAACGCTTTCGGAGCGGAAGTCAATGCTCTCGCAGCGGCAGTAACTACAGCGGCTGAGCTGGGAGCCACCAGAGTGGCGTTTGAGACGAATTGCCAATTGCTGGCTGAGGCGATGGACATCAGGAAAGTTGACGCCTCGCCATATGCAGTGATTATTGAGGACGTGAAGTTTCAACTGAAGCTGTGGTTTTCAAGCTAGAGTGTTAGCTCGTGTAGTCGAACCCTGAATTCTGTTGCGCATGAGCTAGCCCAAATCGGTTGTAATTGTCCACCAAACACGTGTGTGGAGTGGGATACCTTTGTACCGCCCAGAGTGGCTGCTTGCGTGTCGGGCGATATGCCCGTACGTCGTTAATCTATAAAGCTTTGCTTTCCTTAAAAAAATCATGCAATGCATGTTTATATTAGATAGGATATTATTTGCATGTTATATTAGGTAAGATATATCTGTTGCATATAGGTATTTGGTAAGATATCAATTATTTTTTTTGAGGTAATGGTAGGATATTAATTACATGGCAGATTTCATGGGATAGCGTCAAAATCGTGTTTATAACCAATGGCGGTGATGGGTAATTAGAGCGTTAAACGTGTTTGGTGCTCAACATTGAAGTGATTTGAACCGCTAGATAACATGATTTGACGGCCGAGATGGTTTGTATCTGCCTCTTTGGATCTTTTTATATTGATATAGATATAGATATAGATAAACGTGATCTGGCCAAACATGTTTGTTTTTCTTTTCTTTTTCTTCTTTAGCATAGGTGGCAAAACCTGTTTAGGTAGGTCGACTTTAGTCATTGTGTTAAGAAAGTGAATGAACAGTTTATGAGATATAGTTAGTTTCATTTCAGCAGAAGTTTGATTGTAATTGGGTCAATAAAGCTCATAACCCTGATTTAAAATCAATAAAGCACATTATCATAGTTTTTTTATGATGATGATGATATCATGGGATCGAAACAAACCAAGGTAAAAACAACTATATGTTATTAATTGCGTAAGGAATATTACAATAAGGGGATGCCAAAGGTTATTAAACGTGTCACGCGGATAAAAAAGAAGACATCAAACCTGCGTAAAAAGTGACTAGGTTCTATTCATGGCGCTAAGAGGATATAAGAAAGAGGCGGCAAGTTTATTAATCGTATCAAGAGAATACGAGAAAGAGGCGACAAAACCATGTAAAAAATGACTAGGCTTTATTAATGGCGCCATGAGGATACGAGAAAGAGGTGCCAAACTCACATAAAAATAACATAGTTTTTTCCTCACACCGTCTGGCAAGGTCATTGTTTCTTACTGCGTCGAGTCACCTGCTCAGCATGTGTGTATGGTGGGTGGGAGGGGGTGTGTGTGCGCGGGTGTGTGTGTTGGAAGGGGAGCTTGCAAGGGGGTCATCCCATGGATTTAAAGATCAAATCTATTGCTCGATGTGTCAAATGATGGCCGCGTCGGGAAAATTTGAACAATATTCTCCCGATCACTTTCTCGGGGAAAACATTTTATTGGTTAGTAAAAACATACTCGAATGATCGGCAACACTACCATCAAATATGGTTGAAGCCTTGAAGGTGAGAGTGGTTATTTCATTCTGTTTGTTTTTTGAACACCACCTCTTATATTAATTAATCACAAGAGACGATACAATCGTTCGTTACATAATTCACTACATAAGGCAAGACATCATTAACAAGAATGCCATTGGATCTATTATCAAAGCAAAACTTTGCAATTAAATGTGCTACCCCATTGGCCGAGCGGCTAATCTTATTAATCTATAAACTATTAATCAGCTTGGAGATACTCATTGCTTCGTTCTTCAAATCGAACAAAGAGGACTTGTCAAAAAACTCATTTGCAAGGGACGCAACAGCAAACGTACAGTCAGTCTCTAAAACTATAGGATTGTGAAGAGTAATACCTATATAGAGACCGGCAATGCATGCTCTTAGCCCCGCTTCCTCCACACTTTTACAGCATCCAATAAAATCCCAAGAAGATATAATGACATTCCCAGAAGAATCTCCGACCACCACACCCACACTTGCAGCGATGATGCTCTCCACAAAGCTTGTGTCGACATTTATCTTGATATAACCCGGTGGTGGGGCCTTCCTGTTGGGGAATGCAATATTTCAAAAAAAAAATCCTACAATCACGCAAGATCTATCTAGGGATGCATGGCAACGAGAGGGGCGAGTATGTCTACGTACCCTCGTAGACCGAAAGCGGAAGTGTTAAGAAACATGGTTGATGTAGTCGAACGTCTTCGCGATCCAACCGATCAAGCACCGAACGCACATCACCTCCGCGATCTGCACACGTTCAGCTCGGTGGCGTCCCTCGTACTCTTGATCCAGTTGAGGCCGAGGGAAAGTTTCGTCAGCACGACGGCGTGTTGACGGTGATGATGAAGTTACCGGTGCAGGGCTTCGCCTAAGCACTACAACGATATGACCGAGGTGTGTATCTGTGAAGGGGGGCACTGCACATGGCTAAAACAATTGTCAACTTGTGTGTCTATGGGATGCTCCCTCCCCCGTATATAAAGGAGGGGAGGAGGGGGCCGGCCGACCTCATGGTGCGCCCCCAAGGGGGGATTCCTACTCCCACTAGGAGTAGGTTTCCCCCCATTCCTAGTCCTAATAGGAGGGGGAAGTGATGTAGTCATGTACCTATGGTAGGGACACAGACCCGTCCTAAGAGCCCTACCGTAGGACATCCTTAGAGGAAGTCACCTTTCAGACAACTCGGAGATATCCCACTCGACGGATTGAAGACACTCGACCAAGAGCTGTCACTCGACCAAGGAGCCAACCACTCGACTGCCAGAAGACCTCAAGTCACTCCGTGGGCAAACGGTCGGTTATTAAGTAGCCTTTATGATCATTATGACGCTTTATTAGGGACGTTATCAGTAACGCCCACCTTAAATGTACCTTAAACCCTGCATTACTGAGGGCAGGAGAGGGCCGGCGAACTCTATATAAGCCACCCCCTCCTCAGTATCAAGGGTTCGCACCCCTGTCATCTTACTCACGCATAATCCAATCGACCGCCTCCGGGCACCGAGACGTAGGGCTATTACTTCCTCAGAGAAGCGCCTGAACTCGTAAACCTTGCGTGCTTACAACTTCCCAATAGCTAAGGTCTAGCCTCTTCATACATACCCCCCTACCTCACTGTCAGACTTAGAACCACGACAGTTGGCGCCCATCGTGGGGCATTAGTCTTAGCGCCTAATTGGAGAAGTTGCGATTTTTCCGATCCACTCGATCATGTTTTCCTGCGGAGCTTTGGCGGAGGGCCGCGAGATCCGTCTCGGCCGACTTGCTTTCATCACCGACGACTCCGCTTGGCTCCAGGAGGCGTCGCTTGACGTCGACGCGCTCCCCGTCCGCGGTGCGACGCACTTCCGCGCATGCGTCCGTGGCGTCCTCCTGAGGCAGCCATCGACCCCATATCGGTCGACTCCCATGCCATCTCCCCGTCCTGTCTCCCGCCAGCGCAAGCGCTCGGGTCGGTCGAGCCTCCAGCGGTGGATGAAGCGCGCTGTGGCCCGCCAGTCGGCGACCCAGCAGATCGCTGCAATCGAGCCTGACGAATCCCTCTGCGGCCTGTTCGATCTGTCGACTGGCTCCATGGAGTCCGCTTCCGAGTGCGACAGCAGCGACCCCCTGGCGGAGGTCCTGGCGGTCGAGGGGACACGCAGTCCCCCCGGATTCCCTCGCGCTGACGATGGTGCCGACAGGGGCGATCCGTCGCACCCTCACGACGAATACCTCCCCGAGCCTCTTACGTCGTTGCAATGGGAGGAGCTTCGTCGCCGGAACATGGACGCGCTCTACACACCTATTGTTGGAGAAACCCCCGAGGCCCGGGCCTTGGAGGATGCGCGCTTGGCTAATCTAGCCGAGCGCACTCGACTGGAGAATCTACAGCGGGCTCTCGACGAGCGGGCGCGTCAGCGGGCTCCCGAGTCCAGTCGACGCCAGCAGGCTCCCGAGTCCAGTCGACGCCAGCAGGCACCCGAACCCAGTCGACGGCAGCTCTTCCCGCCACCACAGGTGTACCGAACTCCGGTTCAGAACCTGGCTGCCGCGGCCCGCATAGCGGAGTCGATCCAGCCCTCCCAGTCGGAGGCCGGAAGAGGATTGCTGCAGATCAGAGCATTGCTCCGAGCAGCGGGGAATCAGAATTCCGCCGTCTCTCAGTCGCGGGACAGGATCCACAGTCGATCCGTCGCAATGGAGACCGTCCAGTCGGCTCACAGCCCGAGATCGCCCCCGAGGCGTGAGGGGCGTGGAGACCGGCACGATCGGTATAGGAGGAACGAGCAATATGATCACCGACCCGACCGTGATGATGGGCGTCGGGTGCCGTCCCCTCCTTCGTGGAGTGGATCATATGCACCTCAGCGTCGAGACGACAGGCGCCCCCATCATACTGGGCAGAGGATCCTAGTCGACCCCAGAGACCCAGGCTTTGACGCGAGATCCATCCTCGTTCAAGGTCTGGTGGACAGGAACAGGGCTCATCAAGAGGGCCACCACAGAGATACGCCCACCGGCGGCAGGGCACACGCCTCGGGGCCTGAGTGTTTCAGTCAAGCCATCAGAGCCGCGGTGATCCCACCCAACTTCCGGCTGGCGACTGGAATCAGCAAGTTCACCGGCGAGTCCAAGCCTGACACGTGGCTCGAGGATTACCGAGTGGCTGTGCAGATCGGTGGCGGCAACGACGAGGTGGCCATGAAGCATTTACCCCTCATGTTGGAAGGCTCAGCTAGGGCGTGGCTGAATCATCTGGCGCCCAGCAGCATTTACACTTGGGAGGATCTCTCCCGAGTGTTTGTTACAACCTTCGAAGGGACATGCAAGCGCCCTGCAGGCCTTACAGAGCTGCGGTCTTGCGTACAGAAGCCGAATGAAACACTGAGGGAATACATCCAGAGGTGGATCACACTGCACCACTCGGTCGAGAACGTGCCTGACCATCAAGCAGTCTGCGCTTTCAAGGAAGGAGTCAAGTACAGGGAGTTGAATCTGAAATTTGGCCGGACCGGAGAGATGTCCCTTAATCGGATGATGGAGATTGCCACCAAGTACGCTAATGGAGAAGACGAGGACCGACTCCGAAGCGGCAAACTTAAGTCAGTCGCCCAAGAAACCGGAGGAAACTCCAGTCGGAAGCAGAAGCGGAAGGCCGAGCCAGCCGCTCCCGGGGAGGCCCTGGCTGTGGCCCAGGGAAACTTCAAGGGGAAACCCAAGGGCACTTGGAAGCCCAAGAAAGTCAAGGATCAGGATGGGAATGATGTTTTGGATTTGCCATGTCACATCCACACCAAGAAAGATGAAGAGGGTAATTTTATTTACCCCAAACATACCACTCGACAATGCCGGCTCCTGATCCAACAGTTTCAGGGCAAGCAGCCCAAGGATAAAGAGAAAGAGCCGGACAGGGTTGAGGACAGGGATGATAGCGATGATGGATACCCCCAGGTCAATTCCACCCTGATGATTTTTGCCGATGTCGAAAGCAAAAGTCGACTGAAAGTCATAAACCGGGAGGCGAACATGGTTGCCCCTGCAACTCCCAGTTACCTAAAGTGGTCCCAGACGGCCATCACGTTCGACCAATCCGATCATCCAACACACATTGCCACCCCTGGGAGGCAAGCTTTGGTGGTTGACCTAGTTGTCGAAGGCACTCGACTGACCAAAGTCCTGATGGACGGTGGCAGTGGCCTGAACATACTGTACGCGGAAACCTTGAAAGGAATGGGCATTCCGATGTCCAAACTCAGCACCAGTAACATGAGCTTCCACGGAGTCATTCCTGGGAAGAAAGCCGAGTCACTCGGCCAGATTGCTCTTGATGTGGTTTTCGGTGATTCAAAGAATTACCGTAAGGAAAAGTTAACGTTTGAAGTTGTGGACTTCCAGAGTGCTTATCACGCCATCTTGGGCAGGCCGGCTTATGCACGCTTCATGGCTCGACCATGCTACGTGTATCTTAAATTAAAGATGCCTGGTCCCAAAGGTGTGATCACTGTTACAGGCAACCGGAAGAAAGCAGAAGAATGTTTCCAGAAGGGATCAAAGATCGCCGACGCTCAGATGGCAGTAGTCGAGCTGAAAGAGTACCAAAAGACTGCCGACCCGAGTGAATTGCTGCGGGCTAAGAAGCCTGCCTCCGAATCAGCTTTTCAGTCGGCCGGCAAAACGAAGACGGTCCACATTCAGCCGACCGACCCCGACGCAGCTCCGACTCACATCTCAACAACGCTCGACTCCAAATAGGAAGAAGCGCTCATCCAGCTCCTCCGTGAGAACTGGGACATCTTCGCATGGAAACCCTCTGACATGCCCGGAGTTCCCAGGGGGCTGGCTGAGCACCGCCTGCGAGTCGACTCAAAGTTCAAACCCGTGAAGGAACATCTGCGGCGGTCCGCCGTCCAGAAAAAACAAGCTATCGGCGAAGAAGTGGCTCGGCTCTTAGCAGCTGAGTTCATTCGAGAGATCTACCACTCCGAGTGGCTCGCCAATGTTGTCATGGTCCCCAAGAAGGACAAGTCACTCCGCATGTGCATTGATTTCAAGCATATCAATCGGGCCTGCCCGAAAGATCATTTTCCTCTCCCTCGCATCGACCAAATTGTCGACTCAACTGCGGGATGTGAGAGATTGTCTTTTCTAGATGCCTACTCCGAGTACCATCAGATCCGTCTGTATGGGCCCGACGAAATCAAAACAGCTTTCATCACTCCATTCGGATGCTTCTGTTATGTCACCATGCCGTTCGGCCTCAAGAACGCCGGAGCCACATTCATGAGAATGATCCAGAAGTGTTTACTCACTCAAATCAGTCGGAATGTGGAGGCGTACATGGACGATATCGTAGTCAAGTCCCGGAAAGGTTCCGACCTACGGGCTGACCTTGCTGAAACCTTCGCCAACCTCAGGAGGTACGATATCAAGCTGAATCCGTCAAAATGCACTTTCGGAGTTCCAGGTGGCAAGCTACTCGGTTTTCTCGTTTCTGAACGGGAATCCACGCCAATCCTGAAAAAATTGGCACCATACTCCGGATGAAGCGTCCCGTACGTGTGCATGATGTCCAAAAACTTACAGGCTACTTGGCCGCCTTAAGTCGATTCATCTCTCGACTCGGTGAAAAAGCGTTGCCTCTTTACCGACGGATGAAAAAGTCTGACAAGTTCGAATGGACTCCAGAAGCTGATGCAGCGTTTGCAGAGCTCAAAACTCTGCTCTCCACCCAGCCGGTGCTAGCTGCTCCAATCAGCAAAGAGCCTCTGCTGCTTTATATTGCAGCCACGGGACAAGTTGTCAGTACAGTACTTACGGTCGAGAGAGAAGAGGAAGGGAAGGCCTTCAAAGTTCAACGCCCTGTTTATTATGTGTCTGAAGTTTTGACCCCTTCAAAACAAAGATACCCCCACTACCAGAAGCTTGTATATGGGATTTACATGACCACGAAGAAAGTTGCACATTATTTCTCTGACCACTCCATTACAGTCGTCAGCGACGCCCCATTATCGGAGATCCTGCATAACAGAGATGCAACTGGTCGAGTGGCCAAGTGGGCGATTGAACTCCTTCCTTTAGACATCAAGTTTGAAGCAAAGAAAGCCATCAAGTCTCAAGCGATCGCGGATTTTATCGCCGAGTGGATTGAACAGCAACTTCCGACTCAAGTTCACTCGGAACACTGGACTATGTTCTTCGATGGATCCAAGATGCTGAATGGTTCGGGCGCGGGGGTAGTTCTGGTCTCCCCCCGAGGAGATAAGCTCAGATACGTTCTCCAGATTCACTTTGATTCCTCCAATAACGAAGCAGAGTATGAAGCACTTTTGTATGGGTTGCGCATGGCCATTTCACTCGGCGTCCGTCGCCTCATGGTTTATGGCGACTCAGATCTGGTGGTTAATCAAGTGATGAAGGAATGGGACGTCAGGAGTCCGGCAATGACTGGATACTGCAATGCAGTACGGAAGCTAGAGAAGAAGTTCGAGGGGTTGGAACTCCACCACATCCCCCGACTGAAAAACCAGGCAGCTGACGACTTGGCAAAGATAGGCTCCAAGAGAGAAGCCATTCCAAGCAACGTGTTCTTGGAACACATTCACTCGCCGTCAGTACAAGAAGATCCTTTCACAGAAGAAGCCCCGCAGCCGAAAAGTGCCGCGGACCCGACTGAAGTTGAAGTGCCTGCAGTAGTCGACCTGATCATGGAAGTCTTGGCAGTCACCCCCGACTGGACGATACCATACATTGCATATATCCTAAGGAAAGAACTCCTGGAGGACGAGGAGGAGGCTCGACAGATCGTCCGCCGATCTAAGGCCTTCACAGTCATAAGGGGACAGCTGTACAGAGAAAGTGCGACCGGAGTCGGCCAGAAATGCATAACGCCAGAAGAAGGTCAAATAATCCTCAACGATATCCACTCGAGAACCTGCAGTCACCATGCGTCCTCTCGGACCATTGTGGCTAAAGCATACCGAGCTGGATTTTATTGGCCAAGGGCAAATGAGATGGCGAAAGAGATAGTCGACAGGTGCGAGGGCTGCCAGTTCTACTCCAACATGTCACACAAGCCCGCGTCAGCCCTGAAAACCATTCCGCTCGTCTGGCCCTTTGCCGTCTGGGGATTGGACATGGTTGGCCCCTTGATAACGGGCAGGAGTGGGTTCACTCACGTGCTTGTGGCAGTCGACAAGTTTACCAAATGGATCGAAGCTAAGCCCATAAAGAGCCTTGACGCTAGCACCGCTATCAGTTTCATCAGAGGGTTGACATTCAGATATGGAGTCCCACACAACATCATCACTGATAACGGGTCAAACTTTGATTCGGACGAATTCAGGGCATTTTGCGCTTCTCAAGGCACACGAGTCGACTACGCCTCAGTCGCTCACCCCCAGTCGAACGGACAGGCTGAGAGGGCAAATGGTCTGATCCTCAAAGGGATAAAACCTCGGCTTATGCGTGATCTCAAGCACGCGGCAGGCGCTTGGGTCGACGAGCTTCCGTCAGTGCTGTGGGGATTAAGGACTACCCCTAACTGGTCGACTGGAAGGACCCCGTTCTTTCTAGTTTATGGAGCCGAAGCTGTCCTGCCAAGCGATCTCCTTCACAATGCGCCTCGAGTTGAACTTTACACCGAAGATGAAGCAGAGCAGGCCCGGCAAGACGCAGTCGACCTCTTGGAGGAAGAAAGGGAGATGGCAATGATCAGATCGACCATTTACCAGCAGGACTTGCGTCGATTCCACGCCCGGAATGTGAAGAGTCGAGCCTTTCAAGAAGGAGATTTGGTCCTCCGAGTGGATCAACAGAAACCTCACAAGCTCGCTCCCACTTGGGAAGGCCCCTTCATCATCACCAGAGTCCTCCACAACGGAGCATATCACCTTTACAATGTTGATCGACAAATCGACGAACCTCGAGCTTGGAACGCGGAGCTTCTCCGCCCCTTTTACACTTAAGTCCGCTCTCAAACCAGATGTAATAAGAAAAACTCCTAAGGTTCATTTTTATCAGAAATAAGAGTGTTCCAATAATTGTTGTCACTGTTGTATGTATCCGAAATCCCCCAGTGGGTGACTTAGCTGCGAATCCGGTTGGCCTAAGTTTGAAAAATCCTACCGAGTGGAGAGCAATCCTCCCACTCGGGGGCTTAGCTGCAGTTTAGCACTCGCCTAAGTTCTCCACGAAGAGACTTAGCTGCAGTCAGACACTCGCCTAAGTTTGAAAAATCCTACCGAGTGGAGAGCAATCCTCCCACTCGGGGGCTTAGCTGCAGTTCAGCACTCGCCTAAGTTCTCCACAAAGAGACTTAGCTGCAGTCAGACACTCGCCTAAGTTTGAAAAATCCTACCGAGTGGAGAGCAATCCTCCCACTCGGGGGCTTAGCTGCAGTTCAGCACTCGCCTAAGTTCTCCACGAAGAGACTTAGCTGCAGTCAGACACTCGCCTAAGTTTGAAAAATCCTACCGAGTGGAGAGCAATCCTCCCACTCGGGGGCTTAGCTGCAGTTCAGCACTCGCCTAAGTTCTCCACGAAGAGACTTAGCTGCAGTCAGACACTCGCCTAAGTTTGAAAAATCCTACCGAGTGGAGAGCAATCCTCCCACTCGGGGGCTTAGCTGCAGTTCAGCACTCGCCTAAGTTCTCCGCGAAGAGACTTAGCTGCAGTCAGACACTCGCCTAAGTTTGAAAAATCCTACCGAGTGGAGAGCAATCCTCCCACTCGGGGGCTTAGCTGCAGTTCAGCGCTCGCCTAAGTTCTCCACGAAGAGACTTAGCTGCAGTTAGACACTCGCCTAAGTTTGAAAAATCCTACCGAGTGGAGAGCAATCCTCCCACTCGGGGGCTTAGCTGCAGTTCAGCACTCGCCTAAGTTCTCCACGAAGAGACTTAGCTGCGGTCAGACACTCGCCTAAGTTTGAAAAATCCTACCGAGTGGAGAGCAATCCTCCCACTCGGAGGCTTGGCTGCAGTTCAGCACTCGCCTAAGTTCTCCACGAAGAGACTTAGCTGTGGTCAGACACTCGCCTAAGTTTGAAAAATCCTACCGAGTGGAGAGCAATCCTCCCACTCGGAGGCTTAGCTGCAGTTCAACACTCGCCTAAGTTCTCCACGAAGAGACTTAGCTGCGGTCAGACACTCGCCTAAGTTTGAAAAATCCTACCGAGTGGAGAGCAATCCTCCCACTCGGGGGCTTAGCTGCAGTTCAGCACTCGCCTAAGTTCTCCACGAAGAGACTTAGCTGCAGTCAGACACTCGCCTAAGTTTGAAAAATCCTACCGAGTGGAGAGCTCCGCCACAAATACAATGTACAACAACGGGGTGTGGGTCGACTGCCACCTTCTCCCGAGAGCTCCGCCACAAATACAATGTACAACAACAGGGTGTGGGTGGGTCGACTGCCACCTTTTCTCGAGAGCTCCGCCACAAATACAATGTACAACGACAGGGTGGGGGTCGGCCATCAAGCCTCTCACGACAGTTCCAGACCACGGAGACATTCAGCAGAAATAAAGTTCGGATAAAGCTTAAAAGGCCCCGGGCCCCGAATCAAAGTACTCGAGCCCTCAGCTCGGCAGAGTTTAAACGATTACAAGTCCACTCGGCATTCCGAGGCTAATTTAAGGAAAAGCATAAAAAATTTTCTCACTCCTCAAGAGGAGGGCTGGCAGGAGCGACGAACTCATCCAGGTCGATTCCGTCCGCAATGCGAGTAGCTGTAGCGATGAAGGTCTCCATGAAGTCCTGGAAGCTGTGCCTCTTGGTATTGGCGACTTGGATGGCGGCCAGCTTTTCTTCTCGCGCCTCCTTGCAATGAACGCGGACTAAGGATAGAGCCACGTCAGCGCCGCACCGGGCAGAGGACTTCTTCCACTCCTGCACTCGATCGGGGATTTTGTCAAGTCGAGCCATAAGAGACTCGAGATCATTCTGGAGCGCGGATTCTGGCCAAAGTGTCGAGTCGATCCGCGACACGGCAACCTTCAGTCGAGCCAAGTAATCCACGGCGCCGTCGATTCGAGATTCCAGTCGGAGCAGGTTCATGGCAGTATCGTCTTTCACCGGAGAATTGATTGGGTTCAGACCCGTTTTGATCCGCCCGGTCTCCTCTTCGAAGTTCTGACAGAATTCTGCACACAAGACCTAGAGATAAGCCAACGATCACAAGATTGAGTCGACACAAAAAGTACAAAACAGTCAAAATTAGACGTGCACCTTCAAGTTTGATGTACAGCCTCTTGGCGAGGCTCCTCCGGTAGCTCTCCAGGTCGTCCCTCCTACGGGCGATGCCTTCCATCTCCTCGCCCAAGAGGAGGTTCTTCTTCTTCCAACCGGCAGTCAGCTTGTTGGCATCAGTCAGAGCGGTCTGCAACCTAATGTTCTCTTGTTCCAACTGGTCGACCGAAGCCAGCTTCTGTTCGGCCAGAGCCATCTTGTCGTCAGCCGCCTTGCGGGCAACAGCCAGGTCCTGGTCCTTCCTCGCCAAAGCTCTTTCCAATTCTCCTACAAAGAAACGGCGATTGAATCGGAAACAGCAAAGGAATGCCCAAGTCTGAAAACAAAATCAGTCGACAAAGTCGCTTTACCTGCGGCGCCCTCCCTGACCTTCTACAACTCCGTCCTGGCCGGCTCTAGATCAAGGTCCAGTTGGATCTTCTGTTTCTCCAATTCAGCATAACGAGCGGCAAGTTTGCAGGATCTCTGCAAAAGGAAAAACCAGCCGACAGATGTTCGAAATAAGTTGCTTCCGAGTAACTAAGGAACAATGGCGACGTTTTAAGACCACAGCCGAATCAAAAACATTCGACCGTAGTCTCGGGGACTACACCCAGTGGGTGCACTCAGCGTGCCCCCACTGGTTCGACCAAAAAAAAACGACTGCCCACAGTCGACAGGACACGGACCACTCGACCTGGCAGACCAAACCGAATGAAGAAGTACGGATTCACAAACACAATATACAGACTACAGTCGACTGCCAGCAGTCCACCGTAGTCTCGGGGACTACACCCAGTGGGTGCACTCAGCGTGCCCCCACTGGTTCGACCAAAGAGAAAACACACCCAGTGGGTGTACAAGTACGGATACAAAGATCTTCAAAAAGAAAAGAAAGAGAGAGAAAGACTCTTCAAACAAACAAACATCAAGTCAACTGACCTGGACGTTACTCTGAAGCGCCGAACTCGCGTCGTAAGCCGCCTGGCTGGCCTCCCGAGCCTTCTTCACCTGTTCCATCATGACCCCTGCCTGGTGTATGGCCTCCTTCGCAGCAGCCACTTCGTCTTCAGGGACAGAGTACGCGACAAAGAGTGAAGTCGGATCGGCAATCGACGCTGAGGGCTGCGCACTCGACAGGGGATTGGCAGTCAGATTGGCAGCCGACGCCGAGGGCTGCGCACTCGACAGGGGATTGGCGAAGGACACAGAGGCCCGAGGGGCATCGCCGCCGTCCCGAGCCGTGGCCTCAGGCGCCAGAGCAGGCTGGGGAGCCCTGTCAGTCGACGGCCTCTTGGTCCTCCCTATCCTCAGCGGCTCGTTGTCATCGTCATCCGGGAGGTCGATAACTTGAGGAGGAGCTGCAGGAAGAACTTTCAATCGACCAGAATTGCAAGAAACGACCAAGCCAACTCAAAAACAAAACGTCGATGATCGTACCAGGGTTGGAGGTTGCAGCGTCCCCCATCTCTTGGTTGTCATCCTTGGCTGAGACCTCGGAGGTAGCAGCACTGCAAATTTCGAAGAATCAGCCAGTTCAGCATAATGAGTCGACTGAGGATCTGTCCTCCAATCGACGAAAGAAGTCAAGGCTTGTTACCCGGAGATGACAGGGACAGTTATCTTCATCTTCGGCAGAGTCTTGGGCGGCTTGGACTGCATCGTGCGTGGTTGCTTGGGAACCTTCCCAGTCGGTGTTGGAGAAGAGGTCCGAGGGCGTTTCGACGATGGCCCGACGGAGGCTGTCGCCTGACCACGTCCCTGCGCCGGGTCGTACACGAGCTTGGATCGCCTCTCTGGGCGGGGAGGTTCGGCCTCTTCCTCCTCCTCCTCGCTGGAGAAGATGTCATCGCCTTCCTCGCCTTCGCCGTCTGACTCCCACTCGCCCTGGTCGTCCCCGCTCTCACCTCCGCTCCCCTCACCTTCCTTAGTCAACCCCTGCGCCCCATTGGGCGTCGAATACATCTCAGTAGTCGCCTGAAAGACAGCAGGCAAAATGGAAAGTCAGTTGACTCGTTCAAAAGAAGACCAATGCAGAAAGCAAGATTTCAGTCGGAAACATAAAGACACACCTGGTCGACCTCGTATGAGCTGTCGAGTGGAATGACCCTCCTAGCTCCTCGGGGGTTGTCTTTGTTCCCTATAATGCTTGACAGCCACCCCTCCAACATCTCGTCGGTGACCTCCTCCGGGTGGATCCGAGTGGAGTCCTCGAGGCCGGAGTACAGCCACATCGGGTGGTCCCGGGCCTGGAGTGGTTGGATTCTCCTCTTGAGGAAGACTTCGAGCAGGTCCATCCCTGTCACGCCCTCGCGGACAAGTTCGACCACTCGACCCGCCAGTGTCTTGACCTGGGCCTTTTCTTCGGGCGTCACCTTCAGAGAAGCCGGCTTTTCGGCTCGGTCGAGGGTGAAGGGTGGAAGTCCAGTCGACTGCCCTGGGGTCACTTGATCCTGGCAGTAGAACCACGTCGCCTGCCACCCTCGAACTGACTCCGGAAAGGTGATGGAGGGAAAACAACTTTTCCCCCTTGTCTGGATTGCCAAACCCCCGCACAGCTGGATCACCTGTGTCCTCTCGTCACTCGACTTAGCCTTCTTCACCGACTGAGAACGAACGGTGAAGATGTGCTTGAAAAGTCCCCAGTGTGGGCGGCACCCCAGGAACGCCTCACACATAGAAATAAAAGCAGCAAGGTAGACTATGGAGTTCGGAGTGAAGTGATGGAGCTGCGCCCCGAAGAAGTTCAGGAAATTGCGGAAAAAAGAGTGGGGCGGCAGAGAGAAACCACGGTCAATGTGAGTCGCCAGGAGAACGCGCTCACCGTCGCGTGGCTGGGGCTCGATTTCTCTCCCCGGGAGACGCGCCGCCTTGTGGGGGATGACTCCTCCCTCGACCAGGTCGTCGAGGTCCTCCTGACGAAGCACCGAGGGCATCCAGTCGCCCTGGATCCACCCCTTGGGCAGGGCCGTCTGAGAGGAAGAACCCCCGCGCGCAGACTTCTTTCCCTTCCCCGCCGCCGCCGCCTTCTTTGCGCGCTCCAGTGCGGTCGTCTTGCCCTTCACCATTGTCGCCGGCGAGGTCTCGGGCTGGTTTTGTGGTGACGGGGCGAGAGCAAAGGAAGCAGAGGAGACGACGGAGAAACAGAGGAGGAAGAGGAAGAGATGAGCACGCGTACTGAAGAGGGGCTCCGGGCCAACTATTTATAAGGGGCCGCTCCCGAGTGGCTGGCAGGTAGGCCCGAGCTATCCAGTCAAATCCCGTGGCAGGCGCGCGCGCTATACGTGGCAAAAAAGGCGGCGCGGGGATCGAGGAGCCTTCGCACTGTCGCTCCCGATTACTGCGGCCGCTCCCGTTCCGCGCGCTTCCCAAAAAATCCGAATCCCGCTATCTCCGCCAGCTGCAGAACAACTTGACGAAACGGCAATCCCGCGCACGCCAGCGCTCGATGCCTCGCAGGTGAAGAAATCCATTCGACGAAAGACCTGGAACGGATCAAGACGACTGAAAAAGGTTAATGACGTCATCCATGACAGTCGACCCAGAATGAAGCACCCATAATAACCCGAGGGGTCGGATGAAAAGGTCCCTAACCTCTTTTTCCACTCCAGCCTCGATCCGTTCGGGGGCTAATGATGTAGTCATGTACCTACGGTAGGGACACGGACCCGTCCTAAGAGCCCTACCGTAGGACATCCTTAGAGGAAGTCACCTTTCAGATAACTCGGAGATATCCCACTCGACGGATTGAAGACACTCGACCAAGAGCTGTCACTCGACCAAGGAGCCAACCACTCGACTGCCAGAAGACCTCAAGTCACTCCGTGGGCAAACGGTCGGTTATTAAGTAGCCTTTATGATCATTATGACGCTTTATTAGGGACGTTATCAGTAACGCCCACCTTAAATGTACCTTAAACCCTGCATTACTGAGGGCAGGAGAGGGCCGGCGAACTCTATATAAGCCACCCCCCTCCTCAGTATCAAGGGTTCGCACCCCTGTCATCTTACTCACGCATAATCCAATCGACCGCCTCCGGGCACCGAGACGTAGGGCTGTTACTTCCTCAGAGAAGGGCCTGAACTCGTAAACCTTGCGTGCTTACAACTTCCCAATAGCCAAGGTCTAGCCTCTTCATACATACCCCCTACCTCACTGTCAGACTTAGAACCACGACAGGAAGGAAGGGGAAGAGGAGAGGAAGGAAAGGGGGGCCGGCCCCCCTCCCAATTCGGATCGGGCTTGGAGGCGCCCCCCCACCTCTTGGCCGCCTCCTCTCTCTCCCACTAAAACCCATGTAGGCCCATTAAGCCCCGGGGGTTTCGGTAACCCCCTGGTACTCCGGTATATGCCCGAACTCATCTGAAACCATCTCGGTGTCCAAACATAACCTTCCAATATATCAATTTTCATGTCTCGACCATTTCAAGACTCCTCATCATGTCCGTGATCACATCCAGGACTCCGAACTAACTTTGGTACATCAAAACACATAAACTCATAATATCGATCGTCATCGAACGTTAAGCGTGCGGACCCTACGGGTTCGAGAACTATGTAGACATGACCGAGACTCATCTCCGGTCAATAACCAATAGCGGAAACTGGATGCTCATATTGGTTCCTACATATTCTACAAAGATCTTTATCGGTCAAACCACATAACAACATACGTTTGTTCCCGTTGTCATCCGTATGTTACTTGCCCAAGATTTGATCATCGGTATCATCATACCTAGTTCAATCTCGTTACTAGCAAGTCTCTTTACTCGTTCCGTAATACAACATCCCGCAACTAACTCATTAGTGACGTTGCTTGCAAGGCTTATAGTGATGTGCATTACCGAGAGGGCCCAGAGATACCTCTCCGACAATCGGAGTGACAAATCCTAATCTCGATCTATGCCAACTCAACAAACACCATCGTAGACACCTGTAGAGCATCTTTATAATCACCCAGTTACGTTGTGACGTCTGATAGCACACAAGGTGTTCCTCCAGTATTCGGGAGTTGCATAATCTCATAGTCAGAGGAACATGTATAAGTCATGATGAAAGCATTAGCAATAAAACTAAACGATCATTTGTGCTAAGCTAACTGATGGGTCTTGTCCATCACATCATTCTCTAATGATGTGATCCCATCCATGAAATGACAACACATGTCTATGGTCAGGAAACTTAACCATCTTTGATTAATGAGCTAGCTAGTCAAGTAGAGGCATACTAGTGACACTCTGTTTGTCTATGTATTCACACATGTACTAAGTTTCCGGTTAATACAATTATAGCATGAATAATAAACATTTATCATGATATAAGGAAATATAAATAACAACTTTATTATTGCTTGTAGGGCATATTGTCGGATTTCAGGTTCCGGCAAAACCCTCAAGGTTCGAACACTGGGGTGCGCGCGAATATCTCTCCCTCACCGATCACGCCCTCACACACTTCGCGATCTCTAGGCTAGGCACACAAACTCACAACACACGAGACACAAGATTTATACTGGTTCAGGCCACCGTTGTGGTGTAACACCCTACTCCAGTGTGGTGGTGGTGGATTGCCTTTTGGGCTGAGGATGAACAATACAAGGGGAAGAACAGCCTCCTAAGGAGAGGTGTTCTTGTGCTTGGTGGGTGTGAGGCTAAGGATGGAATGGCTCTGATCCAAGATGAGGTCGATCTAGTTCTCCTCTATGGTGACTAATCCTATTTATAGAGGCCCTAGTCCTCTCCCCAAATATTGAGCGGGAAGGGAGCCAACAACGGCCAATTTGAAAGGGGACAGCTAGTACAGCTTATCCTGACAAAAGTAATCTTCGCCTGCCAAAGGCTCTGGTGGTGACGCCATCTTGGGCTCCACAGTGACCTCCATGTTGTCGTCCTGCTGGTCTTGGTCTCGTTGCACCGATATGGAAACCTTTGCCTGATGCCTCAGAACTCCTCGCTTGCGCTTGCCTCCTTAGCACCAATGAGGAAACAATGACACTGTGCACGCTGGCGCCCGCCTGGTCTCGATCGTCATGGCTCACGTCATTGGAACCTCGTGAGGCTTGCCTGGCCTCGATCTCTCCGCCCCTCGCGAGCCGGCCTGGTGAGGTCGCTCCTGAGGAGGTCTTGTGTCATCCGCCTCGCGAGGCTTGGCCCCTCGCGAGGGTCTTGAATGCCTGTTGGTGAAGATGAGTCATATGGGCCCGCTCACAGAGCCACGCTGTGGGCCACAGGCAGGCAAGTCTGGGGACCCCCGTTCCCAAAACGCCCACAGTAGCCCCCAAGCCCAAGGCGCACTCGGGATTGGCTTCGAGGCGAAGCCAAAGGACAAGCGCGGAGCGCCGCGAGCCCCAATAGCCTGCGGCCTTGGTCGACGCGTGGCGGTTGATTGGACGTGGGCGTTGTCGTGGATCTAAAACTGACAGTAGAATGGGGGTAGGTATGAGGAGGCAAGATCCTAGCTATGGCGAAGTTGTACATATGAGTTTTACGAGTTCAGGCCCTTCACGGAGGAAGTAGCAGCCCTACGTCTCGGTGCCCTGAGGCGGTCGATTGGATTACGTACGTGTGTGTGTGTGTTTACAGAGGGTGCCAACCCTTGTCTCAGTGGAGGGGGTTGGCTTATATAGAGTGCGCCAGGACCCCAACCAGCCCACGTTACAAGGGGTTTAAGGTACATAAAGAGGTGGCGTTACTGGTAACGCTAGCCTTAAATGCCTTAATGGCCTTAAAGACTACAGAGTGGATGCTTGCCTGTTGTTGTTCTAGACGGCCCCTGGTCTTCAAACAGGTCAAATGGATTCTTGCATGGTCGAATGATCGAGTGGTTGAGTGACCCAAAGAAGGAGGGGTCTCCGAGTGACTGGTAGGTCGAGTGGATTGCACTCGACACCTTTGTTGGACCCTCCCTGTTGTCTCTTGAGCTTCTTTGCTTCTAAGACAGTGACCTTGGACAGGACGTATAGGTCAGGCCTATTACCCTACCCCAGGTCTATGTCCTCATCATTAGCCCCCGAATGGATTGAGGTCCGAGTGATAAGAAAGTTGAAGTTGATCTTGCTTCGATCGGAATGTTTATCAACTATTTATCTCTGAACGGAAGTCAGTGTTGGAACTTCGCTTCATTTCAGTCACCTTGATCGATTCAGAAATTGTCGATTGGTTTTATAACGTCACCTGTTGAGTGTTGTCTTCGACGCGAAATCTTTGGCGTGATTGTTACGGAGGATCCCAGATTTTGCGGGATTCGAAAATTCGGGGGAAGCGCGCCGGGCGGAGCGCGCCGTGGCGAGCAGAGTGGATAAACAGGAATGTTTTGATTTCCGCAGCACCTTTTTTGCCATGTATCCCGCGTGCGACTATTGGGGGATTTGACAAGATCACCCGGGCCCACGCGTCAGCCACTTGGAAGTGGGCCTTTAAAAGCAAGGAGGCCGAGGCGTTTGCACTGTGCGCGTCCATTCTGCTTCTTCCCCCTCTTGTTCTCCCACCACATCCGGCTTCTCCACTCTCGACGCCGCCGCTCCGCCGCCATGGGGATGGAAAAGACGGCGGCGCTAGAACGCGTGAAGAAGGCGACGGGGGCGGTGAAAGGCAAGAAGACGAATCGGGGATCTTCGTCGCGCTCGGGGCTGCCGTCAGGTTGGATCCAGGGTGATTGGATCCGATCTTCGATTCGGTAGGAAGATTTGGATGAGCTGGCCGAGTCCGGATTGATCATCCACAAAGCTGCCCGGTTGCCGGAGGGGGAGACGGAACCGCAGCCGCGGCCGGGTGAGTGTGTTCTGCTAGCCACCCATGTCGACCGTGGTTTCTCGCTTCCTCCACACCTTTTTTTCAGGGTTTCTTGAATTTCTTCGGGGCCCAGCTCTATCATTTTACTCCCAACACCATCACATATCTTGCCGCGTTTGTGTCCATGTATGAGAATTTCTTGGGGTGCCGACCGCACTGGGGTCTTTTCAAGCATATTTTCACCATCCGATCCCAGACGGTGAAGAAAGCAAATTCTAATGACAAGAAAACCCATGTTATCCAGATGTGTGGGGGTTTGGGTATCCAGAAGAGGAATAGGAGTTCTTTTCCTCTGATGACTCTTCCTGAGTCAGTCACAGGCTGGCAGTCGACCTGGTTCTACTGCAAGGATATCGCGACTCCAGGCCAGTCGACTGGACTCCCTCCTTTTTCTTTCGACCGTGTTCAGACTCCTTCCTCGTTGAAAGTGACCGCCACGGAGAAGGCAGAGACAGGCATGCTGGTCGAGAGGGTGGTGATGGAGCTATGTACCTAGGGTAGGGGCACGGACCTGTCCAAAGAGCCCTACCCAAGGACATCCCTGGAAGAAGTCACCTTTCAATCGACTCGAAGGTACCCACTCGACGGGTTTAAGACACTCGACCAAGAAGCTACCACTCGACAGTGAAGCCAACCACTCGACTGCCAGGAGATCTAAAGTCACTCCGCAGGCAAACGGTCGGCTATTAAGTAGTCTTTATGGTCATTATAGCACTTCATTACCAGCGTTACCAGTAACGCCCCGCATTAATGTACATTGAACCCTTGGTAACGTGGGCTGGCCGGGGTCCTGGCGAACTCTATATAAGCCACCCCCACCTCAGTATCAAGGGTTCGCACCTCTATTATTCACACGCCTATAATCCAATCGACCGCCTCCGGGCACCGAGACGTAGGGCTGTTACTTCCTCCGCGAAGGGCCTGAACTCGTACATCTTGGTGTGTTTACAACTTCCCAATAGCTAAGATCTAGCCTCTCGATACACATCCCCCTACATCACTGTCAGAGTTAGAACCACGACAGTTGGCGCCCACCGTGGGGCAGGAATCTTAGCGCTTAATTGGAGAAGTTGCGATTCTTCCGATCCCTTTGATCATGGTTTTGTGCGGAGTTTTGGTGGAGGGCCGCGAGATCCGTCTCGGCACGCTCACATTCATCGCCGACGACTCCGCTTGGCTTCAGGAGGCTCCACTCGACATCGACGCGCTCCCCGTCCGCGGTGCGATGCACTTCCGCGCATGCGTTCGTGGCGTCCTCCTGCGGCAGCCGTCGACCCAGTATCGGTCGGCCCCCGTGTCGTCTCCCCGCTTTGTCTCCCACCGGCGCAAGCGCTCCGGTAGGTCCAGACTTCAGAGGTGGGTGAGGCATGCCGTGGCTCGCCAGTCGGCCGCCCCGCAAGTCGCGGCAATCGAGCCCGACGAATCCCTCTGCGGCCTGTTCGACCTGTCGACTGGCTCCGCGGAGACCGCATCCGAGTGTGACAGCAGCGACCCAGCGGCTGAGGTCCTGGCGGTTGATGGAACACACAGTCCTCCCGGTTTCCCTCGCGCTGATGGAGGCGCGGGTGGGGGCGACCCATCGCATCCCCATGATGAGTATCTCCCCGAACCTCTCACGGCATTGCAGCGAGAGGAGCTTCGCTGCAGGAACATAGACGCTCTCCACACTCCTATCGTCGGAGAAACTCCCGAGGCCCGGGCCTTGGAGGATGCGCGCTTGGCTAACTTGGCCGAGCGGACTCGACTGGAGAATCTCCAGCGAATACTCGACGAGAAGCGCGTCAGCAAGCTCCCGAGTCCAGTCGACGTCAGCTCTTCCCGCCGACGCAGGTATATCGAACCCCAGTTCAGAATTTGGCCGCTGCGGCCCATATAGCAGAATCGATTCAGCCCTCCCAGTCAGAGGCTAGCAGGGGCTTGTTGCATATCAGAGCGTTGCTCCGGGCGGCGGGGAACCAGAATTCCGCTGTTTCTCAGTCGCGGAATAGGATCCACAGTCAATCCGTTGCAACAGATACAGTCCAGTCGGCTCATAGCCCGAGATCGCCCCTGAGGCGTGAGGGACGTGGAGACCGGCACGATCAGTACAGAAGAAATGAGTAGTATGATCACCGTTTCAATCATGAGGATCGACGTCGAGTGCCAACCCCTCCCCCGAGGAGTGGGTCATATGCGCCTCGACAGCGAGATGACAGGCGCCCTCATAGTGTTGGGCAGAGGATTCCAGTCGACCCCAGGGACCCAGGCTTTGATGCGAGATCCATCCTCGTTCAGGGTCTGGTTGACAGGAACAGAGCTCACCAAGAAGGCCACGACAGAGATGCGCCTGCCAGCAGCAGAGTACGTGTTTCAGGGCCAGAGTGTTTCAGTCGGGCCATCAGAGCCGCAGTGATTCGTCCCAACTTCAGGTTGGCGACTGGAGTCAGCAAGTTCACCGGTGCATCTAAGCCTGACACTTGGCTCGAAGATTACCGAGTGGCTGTACAGATTGGCGGTGGCAATGATGAGGTGGCCATGAAGCATTTGCCTCTCATGTTAGAGGGCTCAGCCAGAGCATGGCTAAATCAGTTAGCACCCAGCAGCATCTACACTTGGGAGGACCTCTCCCGAGTGTTTGTCACAACCTTTGAGGGAACATGCAAGCGACCTGCAGGCCTTACAGAGTTGCGCTCTTGCATGCAGAAACCGAATGAAACACTGAGGGATTACATCTAGAGGTGGATCACATTGCATCACACAGTTGAGAATGTTCCGGATCATCAAGCAGTTTGTGCCTTCAAAGAAGGCGTTAAGTACAGAGAATTGAATCTGAAGTTCGGTCGAACTGGAGAGATGTCTCTGAATCGGATGATGGAGATTGCCACCAAATACGCTAATGGTGAAGACGAAGATCGTGTTCCGGAGTGGCAAGCACAAGGCAGTCGCCCAAGAAGCCGGAGGAAACTCCAGTCGGAAACAAAAGCGGAAGGCCGAGCCAGCCGCCCCTGGGGAGGCCCTGGCCGTAGCCCAGGGAAATTTCAAGGGAAAGCCCAAGGGCCCCTGGAAGCCCAAGAAAGTCAAGGATCAAGATGGAAATGATGTTTTGGATCTGCCATGTCACATCCACACCAAGAAAGATGAAGAGGGTAATTTTATTTACCCAAAGCATACCACTCGACAGTGCCGGCTCCTGATCCAGCAGTTTCAGGGCAAGTAGCCCAAAGATAAGGAAAAAGAGCCGGACAGAGTTGAGGACAAGGATGATAGTGACGATGGATACCCCCAAGTCAATTCCACCTTGATGATTTTTGCTGATGTCGAAAGCAAAAGTCGACTGAAAGTCATCAATCGTGAAGTGAATATGGTTGCTCCGGCAACACCCAGTTATCTGAAGTGGTCTCAGACTGCCATAACATTCGACCAGTCCGATCACCCTATGCACATTGCCACCCCTGGGAGGCAAGCTTTGGTGGTCGACCTAGTTGTCGAAGGCACTCGACTGACCAAAGTCCTGATGGATGGTGGTAGTGGCCTGAACATACTGTATGCTGAAACATTGAAAGGGATGGGCATTCCGATGTCCAGGCTCAGTACCAGCAACATGAGCTTCCACGGAGTCATTCCCGGGAAGAAAGCCGAATCACTCGGCCAGATTGCTCTTGATGTGGTTTTCGGTGATTCAAAGAATTACCGCAAGGAAAAGTTGACATTCGAGGTTGTGGACTTCCAAAGTGCTTATCATGCCATTTTGGGCAGGCTAGCTTATGCACGCTTCATGGCCCGACCATGTTATGTGTATCTCAAATTGAAGATGCCTGGTCCCAAAGGTGTGATCACTGTTACAGGCAATTGGAAGAAAGCAGAAGAGTGCTTTCAGAAAGGCTCAAAGATTGCTGACGCTCAGATGGCAGTGGTTGAGCTGCAAGAGTATCAGAAGACTGCCGATCCGAGTGAGTTGCTACGAGCTAAGAAGCCCGCTTCAGAGTCAGCTTTTCAGTCGTCCGGTGAAACGAAGGCAGTTCTCATTCACCCGACCGACCCCGAGGCTGCCCCGACTCACATCTCAACGACGCTCGACTCCAAATAGGAAGAAGCGCTCATCTAGTTCCTCCGTGAGAACTGGGACATCTTCGCATGGAAGCCTTCTGACATGCCTGGAATTCCTAGGGGGCTGGCTGAGCACCGTCTACGAGTCGACCCAAAGTTCAAGCCTGTGAAAGAACATCTTCGACGGTCCGCCGTCCAGAAGAGGAAAGCTATTGGCGAGGAGGTGGCTCTACTCTTAGCAGCGGAGTTCATCCGAGAGATTTACCACTCCGAGTGGCTCGCCAATGTTGTCATGGTCCCCAATAAGGACAAGTCGCTTCGCATGTGCATCGACTTTAAATATATCAATCGGGCCTGCCCGAAAGATCATTTTCCCCTCCCTCGCATCGACCAAATAGTCGACTCGACCGCGGGGTGCGAGCGATTGTCTTTTCTAGACGCCTATTCCGGGTACCATCAGATCCGTCTGTATGGACCCGATGAGATCAAAACAGCTTTCATCACTCCATTCGGGTGCTTCTGTTATGTCACCATGCCCTTCAGCCTCAAGAACACTAGAGCCACGTTCATGAGGATGATTCAGAAGTGTTTGCTCACTTAGATCAGTCGGAACGTGGAAGCATACATGGATGATATTGTGGTCAAGTCACGGAAAGGTTCCGACCTGCTGACTGACCTTGCCGAAACCTTTGCCAACCTCCGGGGGTATGATATCAAGCTTAATCCATGAAAGTGCACATTCGGAGTTCCGGGTGGAAAGTTACTCGGTTTTCTCGTTTCTGAACGAGGAATCGACGCCAATCCCGAGAAAGTTGGCACCATACTCCGAATGAAGCGCCCTGTGCGTGTGCACGATGTCCAGAAGCTTACAGGTTGCTTGGCCACTCTAAGTCGATTCATTTCTCATCTCGGTGAAAAGGCGTTGCCTCTCTACCGACTGATGAAGAAGTCTGACAAGTTCGAGTGGACTCCAGAAGCTGATGCAGCATTTGCAGACCTCAAAGCTCTGCTCTCCACCCAGCCGGTGCTTGCTGCCCCAATCAGTAAAGAGCCTTTGCTGCTTTACATTGCAGCCACAGGACAAGTTGTTAGCACAGTACTTACGGTCGAGCGGGAAGAAGAAGGAAAGGCCTTCAGAGTTCAGCGCCCAGTATATTATGTGTCTGAAGTTTTGACACCTTCAAAACAAAGATATCCTCATTATCAGAAGCTTGTATACGGGATTTATATGACCACAAAGAAGGTTGCACATTACTTCTCTGACCACTCCATTACAGTCGTCAGCGATGCCCCACTGTCAGAGATTCTGCATAACAGAGATGCAACTGGTCGAGTGGCGAAGTGGGCGATTGAAATCCTTCCCCTAGATATCAAGTTTGAAGTAAAGAAGGCTATCAAGTCCCAAGCAATTGCAGATTTCGTCGCCGAGTGGATCGAACAGCAGCTTCCGACTCAAGTTCACTCGGAGCACTGGACCATGTTCTTCGATGGATCTAAGATGCTGAATGGTTCCGGTGCTGGGGTAGTATTGGTCTCCCCCCGAGGAGATAAGCTCAGATATGTTCTCCAGATTCACTTCGATTCCTCCAATAATGAAGCAGAATATGAAGCACTTTTGTATGGGTTGCGCATGGCCATTTCACTCGGCATCCGTCGCCTCATGGTCTATGGCGACTCAGATTTGGTGGTTAATCAGGTGATGAAGGAGTGGGACGTCAGAAGTCCGGCAATGACTGGTTATTGCAATGCAGTGAGAAAGCTAGAAAAGAAATTCGAGGGGTTAGAGCTTCATCACATCCCCCAACTGAAAAATCAAGCAGCTGATGATCTGGCAAAGATAGGCTCTAAGAGAGAAGCCATTGCCAGCAATGTGTTTTTGGAGCACATCTGCTCACCGTTAGTCCAGGAGGATCCTTTTATAGAAGAAGCCCCGCAACCGAAAAGTGCCACAGATCCGACTGAAGTTGAAGTCCCTGCTGTGGTCGACCTAATCATGGAAGTCTTGGCAATCACTCCCGATTGGACGATACCGTACATCGCGTATATCCTAAGGAAAGAACTCCCGGAGGACGAGGAAGAGGCTCGACAGATCGTCCGCCGATCCAAAGCCTTCACAGTCATAAGGGGACAGTTGTATAGAGAAAGCGTGACTGGAATCGGCCAGAAGTGCATAACACCAGAAGAGGGTCAGATAATCCTTGACGACATCCACTCGGGGACCTGTGGTCACCATGCGTCTTCTCGGACCATTGTGGCTAAAGCATACCGAGCGGGATTTTACTGGCCAAGAGCAAATGAGATGGCAAAAGAGATAGTCGACAAGTGTGGAGGGTGCCAGTTCTATTCCAACATGTCACACAAGCCTGCATCAGCCCTGAAGACCATTCCACTCGTCTGGCCCTTTGCTGTCTGGGGACTGGACATGGTTGGTCCACTGAGAACAGGCAGGAGCGGTTTCACTCATCTGCTTGTGGCAGTCGACAAGTTTACCAAATGGATTGAAGCTAAGCCCATCAAGAATCTTGATGCTTGCACTGCTATCAGTTTCGTCAGAGGTCTAACATTCAAATATGGAGTCCCGCATAGCATCATCACTGACAATGGGTTAAACTTTGATTCGAACAAGTTCAAAGCTTTTTGCGCCTCTCAAGGCACACGAGTCGACTACGCATCGGTCGCACATCCCCAGTTGAATGGACAGGCAGAGAGGGCAAATGGTCTGATTCTCAAAGGACTAAAGCCTCGACTGATGCGTGATCTCAAGCACGCGGCAGGTGCTTGGGTCGACGAGCTTCCGCCAATTCTGTGGGGATTGAGGACCACCCCGAACCGGTCGACTGGAAGAACTCCATTCTTTCTGGTTTATGGAGCCGAGGCAGTTCTGCCGAGTGATCTTCTTCACAACGCACCCCGAGTCGAACTTTATACCGAAGATGAAGCAGAACAAGCCCGGCAAGACGCAGTCGACCTCCTGGAAGAAGAAAGGGAGATGGCCATGATCAGATCGGCCATCTATCAGCAAGACTTGCGTCAATTCCACGCCAGGAATGTAAAGAGTCAAGCCTTCTAAGAAGGAGATTTGGTCCTCTGAGTGGATCAACAGAAACCACACAAGCTTGCTCCTACTTGGGAAGGCCCCTTCATCGTCACCAGAGTCCTCCACAATGGAGCGTATCACCTCTATAATGTTGATTGCCAGATCGACGAGCTGCGAGCTTGGAATGCGGAACTGCTCTGCCCCTTTTACACTTGAGTTCTCCCTTAGACGAGATGTAATAAGAAAAAATTTCTGCAGTTCATTTTTATCAAAGGCAAGAGTGTTCCAATAATTGCTGTCACTTTTGTTTGCATACGAAATCCCCAAGTGGGTGACTTAGCCGCGAATCCGTTTTGCCTAAGTTTGAAAAATCCTACCGAGTGGAGAGCCAGACTCCCACTCGGGGGCTTAGCTGCAGCCCAGTGCTTGCCTAAGTGTTCAAAAATCCTACCGAGTGAGAGCAATCCTCCCACTCGGGGGCTTAGTTGCAGTCCAGTACTCGCCTAAGTTCTCCCACTTAGAGACTTAGCTGCAGTCAGGCACTCGCCTAAGTGTTTAAAAATCCTACCGACTGGAGAGCAAACCTCCCACTCGGGGGCTTAGCTGCAGTCCAGTACTCACCTAAGTTCTCCCACTTAGAGACTTAGCTGCAGTCAGGCACTCGCCTAAGTGTTTAAAAAATCCTACCGAGTGGAGAGCAAACCTCCCACTCGGGGGCTTAGCTGCAGCCCAGTGCTCGCCTAAGTGTTTAAAAATCCTACCGAGTGGAGAGCAAACCTCCCACTCGGGGGCTTAGCTGCAGCCCAGTGCTTGCTTAAGTGTTTAAAAATCCTACCGAGTGGAGAGCAAACCTCCCACTCGGGGGCTTAGCTGCAGCCCAGTGCTCGCCTAAGTGTTTAAAAATCCTACCGAGTGGAGAGCAAACCTCCCACTCGGGGGCTTAGCTGCAGCCCAGTGCTCGCCTAAGTGTTTAAAAATCCTACCGAGTGGAGAGCAAACCTCCCACTCGGGGGCTTAGCTGCAGCCTAGTGCTCGCCTAAGTGTTTAAAAATCCTACCGAGTGGAGAGCAAACCTCCCACTCGGGGGCTTAGCTGCAGCCCAGTGCTCGCCTAAGTGTTTAAAAATCCTACCGAGTGGAGAGCCAGACTCCCACTCGGGGGGCTTAGCTGCAGCCCAGTGCTCACCTAAGTACAGGACACAACCCAATCCGCAAGAAGTTACGCCACAAATACAAGGTTACCCCGAGTGAAGATCAAGTTCCACTCGACAGATCAAACCGTGAAGATATCCAACGAGAAATCAAGTTTGGATAAAGCCTAAAGGTCCCAGACCTCAGATCAAAGTACTCGAGCCCTCGGCTCGGCAGAGTTTAACGATTACAAATCCACTTGGCATTCCGAGGCAAATTTAAAGTGAAGCATAAAAGTTTTTCATTCCTCAGGTGGAGGACTGGAAGGGGCAACGAACTCGTCCAAGTCGATCCCGTCTGCGATTTGAGTGGCAGCAGCGATGAAAGTCTCCATGAAGTCTTGAAAGCTGTGCTTCCTGGTATTGGCAACTTGGATGGCGGCCAGCTTTTCCTCTTGCGCCTCCTTGCAATGGACGCGGACCAGAGACAGAGCGACATCAGCACCACATCTAGCAGAAGATTTCTTCCATTCCGCCACTCGATCCGGGACTTCATTCAGTCGAGCCATCAGAGACTCGAGGTCGTTCTGAAGCGTCGTCCCAGGCCAGGGTGATGTGTCGATCCGCGACATCGCAACCTTCAGTCGAGCAAGATAGTCAACAACGCTGGTAACACGAGACTCCAGTCGGAGCACGTTCATGGCAGCCTCATCTTTCATGAGAGAATTGGCGGGGTCCAAGCCTGGCTCCACTCGACTAGTTTCCTCTTCGAAGTTCTGGCAGAATTCTGCAAACACGATTCAAGAGTCAGACAGTGCCTCTACACAGGCTTGGTAACTGCGAGACAGTCAGGGCAGAGTAATTACCTTCGAGCATGACAAACAGCTTCTTGGCGAGTCCATCGAGATAAGCCTCCAGATCGTTCCTCTTCCCCACCAGATCACCTGCCTTGTCGTGCAGAGCCACGTTGTCGTTCTTCAGTCGGGTGACCTCTTGATTGGCTACCTCGAGAGCAGCTTTCAGTCTGGAGTTCTCCTGCTCAAGAGTTACGACCGAAGCCAGTTTCTCTTCAGCAAGCCTCGTTTTATTCAAGACCTCCTTCTGTGCTTCTGCAAGATCTTGATCCTTCTTCTTCAGAGCTTCTTCTAGTTTATCTGCGGCACGTTGAGTGAAATCAACGTCAAGAATGGACAAGCAAGAAAAATCACTCGTCAAGAATGGAGAACCTCACCAGCCATACATTTTGCTTCTTCTTGCGCCTTCTTCAAATTCTCTTGAGCAAGCTTCAAGTTAAGGTTGAGCTGGATCTGCTGGTTCTCCAACTCAGTATAGCGAGCTACAAGTTCACAGGATTTCTGCAAAAAGGAAAATTAGTGGCCAGACGTCCAAGATAAGTTGCTTCCGAGTAACTAAGAGACAATGATGGCGTTTCTAAGACTACAGCCGAATCAAAAACATTCGACAGTAGTCTCGGGGACTACACCCAGTGGGTGCACTCAGCGTGCCCCCACTGTTTAAAAAAAAGAGCTGACTGTCCGCAGCCGACCGGATACAGTTCCATTCGACATGGCATGACCAGACCGAGTGAAGAAATACAGCTACAGCAACACAATATAAAGACTACAGTTGACTGCCAGCAGTCCACTGTAGTCTTAGAGACTACACCCAGTGGGTGCACTTAGCGCGCCCCCACTCGTCCAAGAATTGGCAGACACACCCAGTGGGTGTACAAATATAAAGATCTTCGAAAAAAAGATTCTTCAAACATCATATCGTAACAGACCAAGGGTCGAGTCGACTGACCTGGACGTTACTCTGAAGAGCCGAACTCGCGTCATAAGCCGCTTGGCTGGCCTCCCGAGCTGCTTTCACTTGTTCCATCATGATTCCCGCCTGGCGTATGGCCTCTTTTGCAGCAGCTGCTTGGTCCTCAGGGATGGGGTACGCGGCAAAAAGCGAAGGCGGATCAGCAGTCGACATCGAAGGCCGCACCCTCGTCAGAGGAACGGCGAAAGTCACAGAAGCCCGAGTGGTTTCACCACCGTCTCGAGCTACGGCCTCAGGCGCCGGAGTGGATTGTGGGGTCTCACCTGCCGACGCTCCCCTGGTCCTTCTCACTCTCAGCGGCGCGTCATCGTCGTCATCCGGAAGGTTGATAACATAAGAAGGAGCTACAAGAAAAAATTCAATCGACCATTGTTGCAATAAATGTCCAGTCGACTCAAAGCAGAACATCAGCAATCGTACCAGGGTTGGAGGTAACAGCATCCTCCATCTCTTGGTCATCGTCCTTGGTGGAGATCTCAGAAGTAGCAGCACTGCAAGTCTCGAAAGTCAGTTGGTTGGCTCAATGAATCGACCAAGGATCTGTCCACGGTCGACAAAGGAAAACAAGTTTTATTATTACCTAGAAATGGTGGGGACGGCCATCTTCATCTTGGGCAGAGCCTTGGGCGGCTTGGACGGCGTCACGCGTGGGTGCTTGGGAGCCTTTCCAGTCGGCGTAGGAGAAGAGGTCCGAGGGTGTTTCAACAACTGCCCAACAGGAGCAGTCGCCTTACCACGCTCCCGCGCTGGATCGTGTGTGAGCTTGGATCGCCTCTCCAGGCGGGGGGGTTCAACCTCCTCCTCCTCCTCTTCGCTGGAGTCGACGTCGTCGCCTCCCTCTCCTTCACTGTCGGACGCCCACTCGCCTTGATCGTCTCCGCTCTCACCTCCGCTCGCCTCCCCTTCCTCAGTTGGCTCTTGTGCCCCGTTGGGCGTCGAGTACATCTCAGTAGTCGCCTGAAAAACAACAGACACGACAAAAGTCAATCGACCAACTCAAAGAAGACCAATGAAGAAAACAAGATCTCAGTCGGGAGCATAAAGACAGACCTGGTCCACGTCATACGAGTTGTCGAGTGGAATTACCCTCCTGGCTCCTCGGGGGTTGTCTTTGTTTCCTGTGATGCTCGATAGCCACCCTTCCAGCATCTCATCAGTGACCTCATCCGGGTGGATCCAAGTGGTGTCGTCGAGACCCGAGTACAGCCACATCGGGTGGTCACGAGCCTGGAGCGGTTGGATGCGCCTCCGAAGGAAGACCTACAACAAATCCATACCAGTCACGCCCTCGCGGACAAGCTCAACCACTCGACCAGCTAGCACTTTGACCTGGGCCTTTTCTTCCAGCGTCACTTTCAGAGAAGCAGGTTTTTCAGCTCGGTCGAGAGAGAAAGGGGGAAGACCAGTCGACTGTCCTGGGGTCGCCTGGTCCTGACAGTAGAACCAGGTCGCCTGCCAACCATGGACCGACTCCGGGAAAGTGATAGATGGAAAACAACTCTTTCCCCTCGTCTGGATCGCCAGGCCCCCGCACAGCTGGATCATCTGCGTCCTTTCGTCACTCGACTTGGCCTTCTTGACCGATTGAGAACGACAGGTAAAGATGTGCTTGAAGAGTCCCCAATGAGGGCGGCAACCCAAGAAACCCTCACACATGGAAATGAAAGCAGCAAGATATACGATGGAGTTGGGAGTGAAGTGGTGGAGCTGCGCTCCGAAGAAGTTCGGAAAGCTCCGGAAAAAGGATGGGGAGGCAGAGAAAACCCGCGGTCGATATGGGTGGCTAGGAGCACACACTCACCGTCGCGAGGTTGAGGTTCGATCTCTCTCCCCGGGAGACGCGCAGCTTCGTGGGGAATGACTCCCCCCTCGACCATGTCGTTGAGATCTTCTTGCCGGATCACCGATGGCATCCAGTCACCCTGGATCCAGCCTCGGGGCAGAGCAGACCTTGAGGAATATCCGCCCCGAGCAGACCTCTTCCCTTTCCCCTGCGCTGCCGCCTTCTTCGCGCGCTCCAGAGTGGATGTCTTGTCCTTCGCCATCGTCGCCGGCAAATGTCGCACGGGCCTGCGGCGCTAGGGTGAGAGCGGAGGTGGCGGAGGAACTTGCGAAGGGAAAGGGGAAGAAGAGAGCGCACTGTTTGGAGACCCCGAGCTGGCGGCTTATAAGGGGCCGCTTCCGAGTAGCTGACTGGTAGGCCCAGGCTATCCAGTCAGATCCCGCAGCAGACGCGCGCGCAGTACGTGGCGAAAAAGGTGGCGCGGAAATCGAGGAGCTTCTGCTTTATCGCTTCCGATTACTGCGTCCACTCCCGTCCCGCGCGCTTCCCAATATTCGAACCCCGCGACATCCGCGGGTTGCTGAACGATTTGTCAGACAGAAGATCCCTTTCACACCATCATTCGGAGCTTCACAAGCAAGGAAATTCACTCAATGAAAGGCCTGGAATGGATCAAGGCGACTGAAAGAGGTTGATGACGTCATCCGTGACGATTGACCCAAAACGAGGCACTCATGTAGCCCAAAGAACCAGTCGGAAAGATCTCCAACTCTTTCCCCACTCTAACCTCGATCCATTCGGGGGCTAATGATGGAGCTATGTACCTAGGGTAGGGGCACGGACCTGTCCAAAGAGCCCTACCCAAGGACATCCCTGGAAGAAGTCACCTTTCAATCGACTCGAAGGTACCCACTCGACGGGTTTAAGACACTCGACCAAGAAGCTACCACTCGACAGTGAAGCCACCACTCGACTGCCAGGAGATCTAAAGTCACTCCGCAGGCAAACGGTCGGCTATTAAGTAGTCTTTATGGTCATTATAGCACTTCATTACCAGCGTTACCAGTAACGCCCCGCATTAATGTACATTGAACCCTTGGTAACGTGGGCTGGCTGGGGTCCTGGCGAACTCTATATAAGCCACCCCCACCTCAGTATCAAGGGTTCGCACCTCTGTTATTCACATGCCTATAATCCAATCGACCGCCTCCGGGCACCGAGACGTAGGGCTGTTACTTCCTCCGCGAAGGGCCTGAACTCGTACATCTTGGTGTGTTTACAACTTCCCAATAGCTAAGATCTAGCCTCTCCATACACACCCCCCTACATCACTATCAGAGTTAGAACCATGACAGGTGGTCCAGCTGATCAACCAAGGCGTCACCGGCATGGATTTATTGGAGGTGTTCCTCAGTCGGCGCATTCAACGCTCCAGGCCCCGTGACCACTCCATGTGGATGTACTCCGGCGCTGGCGACACCGCTCGGGTTCATCCAGAGGAGGTGGCAGCTGAAACAGTGGCCCAATGGCTGACGAGCATCATCGGAAACAAGGACAACCCCAGGGGCGCCAGGAGAGTCGACCCTTTCAGCAACAGCAACCAGCCAGACAAGGTTTGGCCGATATGACCGATTGCATTTGGATGCGTTTTCCGACTATTTGTTGATCCGACTGATTTCCACTTGACTTCTTGTCTTGTAGATTTACATAGAGATGTACTGAATGCCCAATGGTGAACAAGCTCTAGAGCAGGACCATGAGGGCGAGGACAACACAGAGGAGAGTGGTGAATGGGAGTCACCAGGCGACGATGATGAAGATGAGAGCGATGAGTCAGACGATGAGGAGGTAGTCGACTCACCGCCTTGTTCAGAACATCGATCCAAGCAACGCCATGATCCCGTGGGCAGGCGTGGTAAGGCTGTGGCCTCGAGCGTTCCATCTCAAAAGCGCGCTCGGTCTTCGACTCCATAGCTGGCTGAGAAAGTCACCAAGCAGCCCAAGATCAATCCCTCGAAGGCCCGGAAGACCTTGCCTAAGATCAATATGGATGTTCCTGTTGCTTCTGGGTAAACGTTCTTCCCGTGTTTCTTTGCTTCGACTGATTCCCCTGTCCTGACCGAGTGGATGACGAACTTTTCCAGCCCGGCCTCTGCCGCGACTGATATGGATATCGACAAGGTCCCAGACGATGAGGAAACCAATGACGCAGCTACCTCCAAAGCCAGTAAGTCTGCCCGACTCGAATTTATTTAGTCGACTGGATTGTTCATCGGTTGTCTCTCTGATTTTTCTTGTTTGCTGCAGCTCCACGAGATGTTGTTGTGCTTCCGGACGATGAAGAAGAAGTGCCTCTGAGGGAAAGGAGGAGGAGGGACCATGGACTAAGCAGGAAAGTGCCAGAGGTTTAGGTTCCTTAGTCGACATTGATGCCTGGAACGGCGGTCGAGCGATCCGCAGATCCGGCTTGCACCAACGCCACTTTCGCTATCCCGCTGTCGACTGACTGTCCATCAGGGTCAGCTACGCAGACCCTTGCTGCTCCAGTACAACTCCACGCATCAGACCCAGTGGGTGCTTCGACTGCCCTGCCATCATCGCTTTTCACTGAGTACCAAACTCCAGATGACCCACCGAGTGCCGCCAAGGAAGCTCTTCTTCAGTTGAATCTTGTGATGGGGCAGATGAAAGTGGTGCACGAGGCCAGTCAGGTGGCCTTCAACGCTGGCGCTGCTCTACAGACCAATGTCCAGGTTAGTTGATTTCCGACTGATCTTACTTCTCATCCACCCACTGGGGTTTGTCTGCCCTAAAGTTGTATAGGTCTTCCACTTGAGTCGACTTGGATTGAGTCGATTGAGTTTTTGAACTAGTGGGGGCATGCTGAGTGCACCCACTGGGTGTAGTCCCCGAGACCATAGTTGACTGCGGGGGTTTGAGAATCTGAATTTTCTCACTCGGCCTGGACGGGTCATGCCGAGTGAAAATCTGAACCAGTGGGGGCACGCTAAGTGCACCCACTGGTTGTAGTCCCCGAGATCGTGGTGGACTGCGGGCAGTCGACTATGGTCTGAGAACAACTATATTCGCTTCTTTCTCTCTCTTTTTTTGACTCGAGATGGGCAGACCATGCCAAGTGTTGAATCCAACCAGTGGGGGCATGCTAAGTGCACCCACTGGGTGTAGTCCCCGAGACTACCATTGAATGTTTGATTCGGCGGTAGTCTTAGAGTAACTTTCACTGTGATGCTCTTTTGTTTCTGTCGACTGATATGTCTTATATATTGACTGCAGAAATCTTGTGATCTTGGGGCTCAACTTTCTACACTGAACAAGCAGCAAATCAGCCTCAACCTTGATCTGGAACTGGCCAATAAGAATCTCAAGATTGCTCCTGACGAAGTAGCTGCCATGGGAGGTAACCAATCGTCAACTATCCATCTTACGACTGGCACTTTTCCTTTCCATTTTTTGAACCGAGTGATTCCACTCGAGCTGATGTACGTAGTGAAAACCGTCAACTCCAAGCTCGTCTGAAGAATGTTATTTCTTTAGAGAAAATGAAGCATGCTCTGGAGAAGAAGGATCTGGATCTTGCTACTGTGTAGAAGGAGGCGCGAGAGAAAACAACACTTGTTGACAATAAGCTTGCTTCAGTCGGCTAGTTAGAAGAAGAGAACTCCAAACTGAAGACTACTGTCTCTGGCGCCAATCGGGAGGTCGAGCGACTGAAGAAAGACAAGGACAAGCTGTCTGACGAGATTGGGAGCCTCAAAGCCAAGAAGGGCGAGTTGGAGTCTTATCTGGGCCAGATTCCTACAAAACTGGTCTTAAAGCTTGAAGGTACTAATGTTCGATTGACTTGTTGTGGTCGATTGACAGGTCTTATTATATTGTCGACTCACCATTTATCCGACTATGCAGAGCTTTGCCATGACTTTGAAGCAGAAACTGGGCGGGTCGAGACGGGTCTCGACCCCATAAATTGCCCAGTCAAAGATGACTTTGCAATGAATGTGCTGCGGTTGGAATCTCGCATGGATAGCGCAGTTGCTTATCTTGCCCTCCTGAAGGCGGCGATGACTCGGGTTGATGCTGAACTCTGGCCTCAAGCCGAACTGTCTCAAGACCTCGAGTCTCTGATGGCCCGACTGAATCAAATACCTGAGCGAGTGCAAGAATGGAAGAAGTCGTCTGCTCGCTGCAGCGCTGATGTCGCCCTGTCCCTGGTTCGAGTGCACTACAAGGATGTCAAATAAGACAAGCTGGCGGAGCTCAAGGTTGCTAACACAAAAAGGCACACTTTCCAGTCCTTCATGGACACTTTCCTTGACGCTGCCACTTGCATCACAGACAGCATAGACCTTGACAGTTTCTGCGACCCAGCCAGTCCTTCTCCTGATGAGTGATCAAAAAACATTATGCTCCACCTTTATTTGCCTCGGGATGCCGAGTGATTATGTAATCGTTAAGCTTCTTCGGGCTTGATGCTCAAGCACTTTTGACCGGAACCTTAGGATTTATATGAGCTTGTTTTTTTTCTGAATATGCTTGTGTTTGCCTTCGAGTGGAACTTGTTCTTCACTCGGAATATTCTTTGTACTTGAGATGCAGTTCTGAGGAAGATGTCCCAGTCGACCTCCACTTCATCGTCCTTGCGGATGAGGATGGAGCGCACATTGTATTTATGACGTAGCTCCGAGGAGAAGGTTGCAGTCGACCTGCACCTCATCGTCCTTGCGGATGGGGATGTGTTTCAAACTTAGGCGAGTACTGGACTGCAGCTAACCCCCCGAGTGTGAGGGTTGCTCATCACTCCGTAGGATTTCCTAAACATAGGTTAGTACTGGACTGCAACTAAGCCTTTGAGTGAGAGGGTTGCTCACCACTTGGTAGGATTTTTAAAACTTAGGCGAGTACTGGACTGCAGCTAAGCCTCTGAGTGAGAGGGTTGCTCACTACTCCGTATGATTTTTCAAACTTAGGCGAGTACTGGACTACAACTAAGCCTCTGAGTGAGAGGGTTGCTCACCACTCAGTAGGATTTTTCCAACTTAGGCGAGTACTGGACTGCAGCTAAGCCCCCGAGTGAGAGGCTTGTTCGCCACTCGGTAGGATTTTTTACACTTAGGCGAGTACTGGACTGCAGCTAAGCCTCTGAGTGAGAGGGTTGCTCGCCACTCGGTAGGATTTTTTAAACTTAGGCGAGTACTGGACTACAACTAAGGCCCCGAGTGAGAGGGTTGCTCACCACTCGGTAGGATTTTTACACTTAGGCGAGTACAGGACTGCAGCTAAGCCCCCGAGTGAGAGGCTTGCTCACCACTCGGTAGGATTTTTTAAACTTAGGCGAGTACTGGACTGTAGCTAAGCCCCCGAGTGAGAGGGTTGCTCGCCACTCGGTAGGATTTTTTACACTTAGGCGAGTACTGGACTGTAGCTAACCCCCCGAGTGAGAGGGTTGCTCACCACTCGATAGTATTTTTACACTTAGGCGAGTACTGGACTGCATCTAAGCCTCCGAGTGAGAGTGTTGCTCGCCACTCGGTAGGATTTTTTACACTTAGGCGAGTACTGGACTGCAGCTAAGCCTCCGAGTGAGAGGGTTGCTCGCCACTCGGTAGGATTTTTAAAACTTAGGCGAGTACTGGACTGTAGCTAACCCCCCGAGTGAGAGGGTTGCTCACCACTTGATAGGATTTTTACACTTAGGCGAGTACTGGACTGCAACTAAGCCCCCGAGTGAGAGGCTTGCTCACCACTCGGTAGGATTTTTAAAACTTAGGCGAGTACTGGACTGCAGCTAAGCCCCCGAGTGAGAGGGTTGCTTGCCACTCAGTAGGATTTTTTACACTTAGGTGAGTACTGGACTGCAGCTAAGCCCCCGAGTGAGATGCTTGCTCACCACTCGGTAGTATTTTTTACACTTAGGCGAGTACTAGACTGCAGCTAAGCCTATGAGTGAGAGGGTTGCTCGCCACTCTGTAGGATTTTTTAAACTTAGGCGAGTACTGGACTGAAGCTAAGCCCCCGAGTGAGAGGCTTGCTCACCACTCGGTATGATTTTTTAAACTTAGGCGAGTACTGGACTGCAGCTAAGCCCCCGAGTGAGAGGCTTGCTCACCACTCGGTAGGATTTTTTAAACTTAGGCGAAACAGATTCGCATCTAAGCCTCCGAGTGAGATGCTTGCTCACCACTCAGTAGGATTTTTCGAACTTAGGCGAAACAGATTCGCAGCTAAGCCTCCGAGTGAGAGGACTGCTCACCACTCGGTAGGATTTTTCAAACTTAGGCGAAATGGATTCGCATCTAAGACACCCACTAGGGGATTTAGAACATACAAAAAGGAAACAAGAATCACTTAAGAGACTGTAAAACTGTGTCTTTGATAATCAATTTAAAGGGTATTTCTTATTACATCTCGACAGTCTGAATGCTTAAGTGTAAAAGGGGCGGAGCAGCTCCGCATTCCAAGCGCGTGGCTCGTCTTTCTTGTGCTCGACGTTGTATAAGTGGTACGCTCCATTCTGAAGTCAATGCATATGTGAAGTGAGTTGTTCTTCTTGGGGACCATAACAACATTGGCGAGCCACTCGGAGTGGTAAATCTCTAGGATGAACTCAGCTGCCAGGAGCCGAGCCACTTCCTCACCAATTGCCTTTCTCTTTTGTACGATGGACCGTCGGAGATGTTCCTTGACTGGTTTTACTTTTCGGCTCGGCTCGCAAACGATGCTCAGCCAGTCCCCTGGGTACACCCGGCATGTCAGAGGTTTCCATGCAAAGATGTCCCAGTTCTCACGGAGGAACTGGATGAGCATTTCTTCCTATTTGCTGTCGAGTGAAGTTGAGATATGAGTAGGAGCAGCATTAGGATCGGTCGGGTGAATATGAATCGGCTTGGCTTCACCGGACGACTGAAATGCAGAATCAGTGGTAGGCTTCTTGGAGCGCAGCAAATCACCCGGATCTGCATTTTTCTGGTATTCTTGCATTTCAACTGCTGCCATTTGTGCATCGGCGATTTTTGAGCCCTTCTGGAAGCACTTTTCTGCTTTTTGCCGATTGCCAGTGATAGTGATCACTCCTCTGGGACCAGACATTTTCAATTTGAGGTACACATAATACGGTCGAGCCATGAAACGTGCATAGGCAGGCCTACCCAGAATGGCATGATAAGCACTCTTGAAATCCACTACTTCGAATGTCAACTTTTCTTTGCGGTAATTCTTAGAATCACCGAAAACCACATCAAGGGCGATTTGGCCGAGTGATTCAGCCTTCTTGCCAGGTATAATGCCATGGAAACTCATATTACTTTCGCTGAGCTTGGACATCAGAATCCCCATTCCCTTCAAGGTTTCAGCATAAAGGATATTCAGGCCACTACCACCATCCATCGGCACTTCAGTTAGTCGAGTGCCTTCAACAACTAGGTCGACTACCAACGCTTGCCTCCCAGGGGTGGCTATACATGCTGGATGGTCAGACTGGTCGAATGTGATGACAGTCTAGGACCACTTCAAATAACTTGGTGTTGCCGGAGCAACCATGTTCACTTCTCTGTTGATAACTTTCAATCGACTTTTGCTCTCAACATCAGCAAAAATCATCAGAGTGGAGTTGACATTGGGAAAACCATCATCATCCACTTCCTTATCATCACCCTTGTCCGACTCCTTTTCCTTCTTCTTGGGTTGTTTCTCTCGGAATTGCTGGATCAGGAGTCAACAGTGCCGAGTGGTGTGCTTGGGATAAATCAGATTACCCTCTTCATCTGTCTTGGTGTGATTGTGACATGGCAAATCCAACACATCATTTCCGTCTTGATCTTTCACTTTCTTGGGATTCCAGGGCCCTTTGGGCTTCCCCTTGAACTTTCCTTGAGCCACAACTAAAGCCTCACCAGGAGCAACTGGCTCGGCCTTACGCTTCTGTTTCCGATTGGAAGTACCTCCACCGGTGTCCTGGGCGACTGTTTTATGTTTGCCACTCCAGAGTCGGTCTTCCTCTTTGCTGTTAGCGTATTTGGTGGAAATCTCCATCATCCGAGTCAGGACATATCTCATGTCCGATCGAATTTTAGATTCAACTCCCGATGCTTGACGCCTTCCTTGAAGGCACAAACTGCTTGGTGATCTGACACACTCTCCATTGTATGGTGTAACGTGATCCATTTTGGATATAGTCTCTCAGGGTTTTATTCGGTTTTTGTACACAACTCTGCAATTCAGTCAACCCCGCTGGTCACTTCACTTCAAAAAAAGACACATCCGTGACATTTTGGGCCGAACGAATTTTTTTTCTGTCATACATATGACACTTCTATGACGATAATTGTGACAAAACCCGATATCATCATAGATGTGGTGGGCTCCTACTTCTATGACAAAAAACCATGACAGAAAATGGGCTTTTCGTCCTGGGCGGGCCGGAGACGCAGCTGCATGACATTCTTTGGGCCGTCCATGACGGAAAAAACCATGGTAGAAGCGAGGGGGAGGAAAATTTCGGGGAGTTCCCGGTTACGGTGGGAGGTCGGGGGCCGAGCGATGCGCGTTTCTCTCGTACACGTACACGCATGTGTGCGAGGCGTTGGCTCTAACTGAACCCGAGCGAGGCGTCGGGCTCTAACTGAACTCGAGCGATTGCACTGCAAGCTACGCATTACTGGACCCGAGCGATCAATCGATGGCTGTTAATTGAACCCGATCGAGCGATTCCTTCGCTACTGCTGCTAACTGAAGCCGATCGAAGGGATGAACAGTGAGCGTTGCACGCGCGCGGGGGGGGGGGGGGGGTTGGAAGAACAGTGAGTGGTGGCGTTACCTCCGGATGAACAGGACCCCGTGGTGTGGTGGAGGGCTGGATGAACAGTAGATGGTGGAGGGGTGCCCGTGGAGGGGTGGATGAACAGGACCCCGTGGTGTGGAGGGGTAGATGAATAGTAGACGGTGGAGGGGTGGTTGAACAGGACCCCGTGGTGTGGAGGGCTGGATGAACAGTAGACGGTGGAGGGGTGCCCGTGGAGGGGTGGTTGAACAGGACCCCGTGGTGTGGAGGGCTGGATGAACAGTAGGCGATGGAGGGGTGGTTGAACAGTAGCCGGTGGAGTAGCGCGCGGTGGAGGCTGGATGAACAGGAGCCCGTGGAGGCTGGATGAACAGGAGCCCGTGGAGGCTGGAGGAGGTCGACGGTGGAGATGAACAGTTTCCCGTGGAGTCCCGTTTTGCAGTACACCACACCCCTCCCGATAAACAGGACCCCCGTTTCGACCGTAGCGCTCCAACACAAGTCCGTTTCCTCCGTTTTGCGGTACGCCATACCCCTCCCGATCAACAGGACCCCCGTTTCGACCGTAGGAGGTCTGTTTTCTCCGTTTTGCGGTACACCACACCCCTCCCGATCAACAGCACCCCCGTTTCGACCATAGGAGGTCTGTTTCCTCCGTTTTGCAGTACGCCACACCCCTCCCGATGAACATGATCCCGTTTCGAACGTGGCTGGTCGAACACAAGGCCGTTTCCTCCGTTCTGCGGTATGCCAGGCCTCGTTTCCATCGTCTGTTCCGTCCAAGCCCTCCCAATGAACACGACGCATTCTGTTGCCTCCCCATGAGCACGACGCATTCCGTTGCCTTCCCATGAACACGACGACGACGCTGTTTCTCCGTTCCGACCCAGCCATGTACACGAGCCCTGGCCGTATGTATGCGCGAGTAGGCGTTCGAGACCCCGCCCGTATGTACACATACGTGGCCGTATTTTCTTTCTTGCACCTTGACCGCTGTAGGTACGTGTACATGCTACGTGCGCGCCTCTACTACGACATGTGTGCGCCTCTACATCGACCAGTATGTACATACACGTTCGTGACCAGAATGACAACGCTACGTACGCTTCGACCAGGTGGGTCCCGACTGTCAGGCACTTCCTTGCTTGCGAAGATGTAGCTGGTGGGTCCCAGCAGTCAGGGGGCGAATTGTTTTTTTGCCCGGACGCACTTCCTTGTGCGCGAAGGTGTAGCTAGTGGGTCCCAGCAGTCGGGGGCCTGGTGGGTCCCAGCAGTCAGGGGGGCGAATCATTTTTTTTCGGACACACTTCCTTGCGTGCGAAGATGTAGCTCGTGGGTCCCAGCAGTCAGGGGGCGAATCATTTTTTCGCGAAATACGGTGGCCCATCCGGTGGGTCCCTGCTGTCATGTGGAGGAATAATTATTTTGCGCGTAATAAGGAGGCACTTCCTTGCGACTGCCGTGGACCCAGCTGTCAGCCTCTCCATGTACAGTACTCTTCCGATGGAAGTCGGTCGTTGACCACGTTGAACACGCCGTGCCGAGAGCACCAGGGCGGTGGTCTGGACGACGGCGAGGCCTAGGAAGGGGACGACGCGGGGCCGGGGAAGACGCAGCAGTGGAAGCCCGCGCGGAAAGGAGTACGAGGGTTCACTGGTTCGGCTGCGGTGTGAGACTGCCGTCGCCGCAGAATAACAGGGGGTGTGGGTGAGTAGAGGGATGGCCTGGCCAGCGGTGGGAGTAGTACGGGGCGGTGAGGCCTCCGCGGCATCACAGCCGGCCACGGGAGGCAGGAGCACGCCACACGACCGGCGCTGCTTTGGGCGGCTGGAGCAAGAAGACCAGAGGTTGAAGAAGCACTACGGCTGTTGGATGGACATCGTACGATCACTGCAGCTAGAATCATTTATATTGACTAAGTTGACAAAGCCCTTGGTACGCGTCAGCTTAGTAGGCCCACAACTCAGATTTGGCAGAGAACATATAACCCATTTGCGATTTGTAAGAATGTACAACCCATTTTTTTAATTCTAATGAAATTTACTACAACCCATTTACAGTTTGTTAAAAGTACAGCCCAACTTCTAGCTAGGACAACGATTAATAATTTCAAACAACCGCTCAAAACAGAATTCAATTTTTTTTCCACATTTTGATGGGATCCGAAATATTTTTATCCAAAATTTCTAGTCAGGTTAAATATAATTTCAAAATAAAGTTGTATTACGTTAAAATCCAACGAAATATTGCGCGTGCAACAAGTAATGAAATTAAAATTTTCAAATTCCAAAAATAATATATTTTTCAAACTAATTACGTGTTTGGTGCATAGTAACTGTCCAGTTATTATAATTACATCCCATTTATTATTTCTTAAAGTCCATTTTCTTGTTAAGCCTAATGCATACCTCCTAGGAAAGTTTGCAGCCCAGCGGGGCGAAGAATAACAAGTTAACCCGGATATTGTGTACAACTGTCGGCCCAGTTGCATTGCTCATGTTGAAAAAAGCTATTTTTTATACACACATTTCAAAAAAATTGTATAGATTAGGAAAAAATTTTATACACACATTTAACAATTTTTAAATACATGATTAACACTTTTTAAAACATATTTTTTAGTCAACAGTGGGCCCACAACGAGCGGAGGAGGTCACAATACACATATGTTTTAAATACATGATTAACACTTTTGCAAAAACAATTAGCCCACAGCGAGCCAATTAGCTCCAGTCGGCCCACAGTGGGCCGACAGGGGCCAGTCGGCCAGCTGTAGGCCGACTGGAATCCAATCGGCCTGCTGTGGGCCGACTAGGCCTAGTCGGCCTGCAGCGGATGGACGGTGTATTATTTTTGAATTTTTTTTACCCAGCGTAATATTTATTAAAATTAATAAAATATGTATTATTTTAAAAAATAGCGAAAAAGGCCTGTGTAGTACAGTACAACCTAACATGGTTACTCAGCCCACATTCAGCGACGCTGGAAAGGCCTAAACAAGGCTTGTGTACAACTTTTTGAAGTCACTGAGCTCAATTAATAACTTAAGAAAAAAGTTAGATTACAGTGGAACCTAATTAAAAGCTGTCACGAGCAAATAAATAATTCAACGGGTCCCAGTTGTGCGTGTGAGAGAGAGAGAGAGAGACCCATCGGCCGATGCTCGTAAATACATCTTTCAGCCATATCCATTGCTGATGCTCAGTAAAAACTTATATAGTTTACACAATCATATAGAACATCATAGCACACTGAACTTGCATACGAAAATTTCACGCAGGCGGCACAATCAGGATGGAAGCAGTGGATCGCTACGGGAAGGGCTATGTTGAAACCAACAAAGTCGTACATAACGGTTCATCGTCTTTATCAATGACGGGGAAATATCTTGAATGTTGTGCAAAGAAAACAGACAGACAACACAATAAGTTCTCCTAGCACATTAAGTTGACGTACAACCCTTTCTAAAAAAAGTTCAGGTACAAAATTAGAACAGGTCACAATCAAATGTACTGGCATATCAGTGCTTCACACCCATAGCTCGGATTTAACTAGTATCTGACAAGATTCAGTTGTTACCTCAAATTAGAGCACATCCAGGCAGCCATCCCTGCCTCTTCTCCCAAAGAAGCAGTGGCCTCCGCCGCGCGATGGAGTAGGCCCTGTGCCATCCATCGTTCCAAGCAACACGGGGAAAGTCTGACGTTGACTCCTGTAATGGACGTCGTCGACGGACCCTGGCACCAGCGGCGGCGGCAGGACTTCAATTGATGGATTGACCACTTCTTCGACATGCACGAACACTCGATACAGGTACATCCCTAACGTGGTCCGCGGCGGCCTTGGTGGCGACGAATAGTACAACCCCGGTTCCTGCACCGGTATCTCAACACCAATCACCTTCGGTATGGTGGACGACTTCTTCATCCATGCCATAACCGTTAGAGCCCAGCTGTCTGGAGGAACAAACATACTTACGAGCTCACCTCCAAGGTCGTTGATAAGCTCTTTCATGGACTCGCTGTTCCAAGCACGTCGAGGCATGCCGTGGAAGGTAAGCTTTGTTAAAAACTCAAGCTCAGAGGGCACCGAGCCCCATACTGGGTGCCACCAATCAAAGCTCACCAGGGCGCCATCGCAGAACAAACGTCGGGAAGATTCGAACACATGACTGCAGTTGAAAGTTGTCCGGAACCTGACGAAGAAATCAGCCGGTGGCGGACAGACTTCGATGAGCAAGTCACTTATTTGGATGCCGTGCGCAATGCCAAGAGCTTTGACAAGGTCATCCAGCGAGACAGGAGGCCGGTCACCGTTGATGGTTACCATCAACACTTTGCCAGCAAACTGGTTGTCAAGCGCCGCCATGCCACTGTTGAGCGACAGCACGCAGCGACCGAAGGCAGGACGGACCTCGGGATCTCCGGCTCGGAGATCCGCGTTGACCGGCGACATGATAGTGCGCTTGAGTACAGGGAATACAGGAGGGGGATTTGGGGGAACTGGAGTAGGAATCGAGATTCTAGAGGTGGGGGAGGGGCGGGAGACTGCGGATGAAAAGGTATCGTGAATTTCGAGCACATGCCAATATGCTCTCGGCGCGCAAGTGCACGAAAACACCGGTGGCGCCCACATGTCGGCCTAAGAGTCCTTATTCATTCTTTTTTGGAGAGCCCGACCTTTTTTTTCATGATCTTTTGAGAGCCCGGCCTGAGAGTCATAATTGACCTATTTGGCATTGCGTTACTACTCGGCCCATATTCAACGACACCTCACTGGCCCAAACAAGTGTACATCATTGAAAAGACACTAAGCTCAAATTATATAACTTGAAAAAAAGGAGATATACTCTGAACACTAGAGAATGGTGATGCCCTCATTTAGCCCACCAGTAGTTCGAGACAATAAACAATTCGAAACAACGATATACACAACATTCAAACACCGACTAGTGACTACTACTGACATAAATAGCAAGACATGATAGTTCATAAGAAGTCTAGCTACACCACCAAAACGCACCCATCTGCAGCGCTCAGACTCTCGTGATCTAGACGAGGATGACATTCTAAACAGAAGCAACTATTACATAGTAAGAGTGACATAGACGAGGATGACCAAATGACAAGGAATATGCATAACAATAGAAAGAACTACCCATCCAGAACCAGCAACAAAGACAACAAAGTCATTCGAAGAGATGATCCAATACCATCATAATTTGCAGCCCCGCTTCAGCGACGAGTGATCCGGAGACACCAGTACTCCACCCTTTCAATGCAACAACCCAATTACCTATGAACCTGAAGGCTCGAACCACATCACTGCCTATCGTAATTGTGACATCCAAGGATCAAAGTTAATCCGGATGCCTTTGTCATCCTCACCTTCTTTTGGCTGCGGGCTGTATCGTTGACAATCAGGGGAGTTTGCTCCCGAACTCCTAGGGCTCGCCGTGTAGACACAGTTTTCCATAGCAAGCAGAGCCTCTCTGCCATCAAGGTCCTTGCCAACGGTGATCTCCTAGTTAATCGGATAATTGAGTCCGAGAAACAGAGAGTGTGAACCAAGGCTGTTTACCCGCCTCCAAGTAAAAAAATCCTAAAGGCCCCAACAAGCTAGTATCCTGCTCATAGACGTAACAACCACTGTCCGAATACTCACGTATTGCACGATGCTTGTATACAATGGGGTTTTTGCAATATAACTTTTTCGGCTCATGTGTCCGAATGATCATCAGTCTTTTGCCAGCGTTTGATCGAGCGAGGAACCAGTTGTGCTTCCCTTTTTTTGGCAAAGGTGGTGTGATTACAAAGGGCAGTAACTGTAGGGACATTGCATCATATCAAAAAGGACATGCATTGTTAATGTAAGATCAGCATTGTTCAGAGTATGAGTAGGATAATGCAAGAAACAACATTGATATGTCCCTGTTGGAACTAGGAGGAAAATATAGGGAAATGTATACTGGGTTCGAAAATATAGAAGTGCCATGCATGGTTATACTCATGTTATCTCACAATCAATTCTTCACAGGAAACTACCATGTCATGCATGTTATGTAATCATGTTATGTCCTCACAAACAAATTCTTCAAGGTAACTAACAGACCATGCATTGTTATATACTCGTGTTCTGTGGGCAAAATTTTTGTGAGGATATTATTCTAGCCATTGATTGCTGAAGGGCGAATATAGGTATGTACACATGGTAAGCATTGCAGGATTTCACTACTTCCAAATATAGAGTTCTCCATATGCACATTTACTTCCCTAATGTATGGTTAGATGAAACCAACAGTGTGGTGCATGTTTCTACATCATGAAAATGAGGAAACTAACATGGCATTGATACACACTCATATTTAGTAGTAGTATATAGATTATTGTAAAATAAGGATAATATCCATATATTCCTAACCGTTTGATTATTCAGGGTACAAATTGGTTGTAATGACATGGTCACAATCGCATGAATTAACTCATTCCAAATATAACTGATTTACGGCGTCTCTAATACATTGCCATAGTTCTACTCAAATTCTGCTCAAACAGAGATATGCCAATCATCACAAAAAGTTCAAACAGTGTCATGGCGTCATCATTAACATGAGAGGAAACAACTTACACACGCTGTCCCAGCAATACGTGGTGCCATCTGCTTTGTCGATCGCGTAGATGATGCCATTGTGTTCAATAGCATCATAGAAGTGTGTATCAGCTTTGGCGATGATCCACTGCGAGCCGAGTTGTCTCCATCTAAAGAAGGCACCGGCGTAAAGATAGGCGAGTCCGCGGTCGAACAAGGCAATTAGCTTGAAGTCTGCGTAATTCGCATGTCGTGTGGGCACTTGGCAGATTACAATCTTCTGCAAAAACAAGGTCCGTCCAACTGACGTAGTAATCTAGATGACTTGGACCGCGATGGTAATACTCTATATAATCCAACGGAGGAAGGATAATCTCATGGGAGGTCTGGAAGTTCACGAGCACCAACTTTTTACCTTCTTCTCTGAAGGTAGACATCCAGTGGGAGTTCATGCCGACCCAGTACATACCTGCCAAGAAGTTTTGGGCGATGGTGATCGGATCAATGTCGAGGGAAATGATGTACGACGACCCACTACATACCCGCAAAGAAGTTTCAGCTAATGGAGTTCGGATTGAAGTCGAGGGGCATCATGCACGCCTCCGTATCATGGTGAGCCAATCTCGCAAGACCAGATAGCAGCAAGCAGGGTGTCTTGAAAAGCTTAGGCCTCGCTTCGACGATGGCCGTGTGCATGTCCCTCGAGCATGCAGCCAGCCACAGGGTGCTCAACATATCCATACACGAACAACAGAGGTCGAGGATGTCACTGGGGAGATTGCTCCAATCGCGGCTCATATGGATGCTGCGCGGTTCGCGTTCGGCCATGGTGGAGTTTGGAAGGGGGCTTGATTTACGGGGGAGAAGGATGTCGGTGCTGGAGCGGCTAGCGAGGGAATAGTGGTACTGGGGGAGGCGAGTGAGGCGACGGTACATGGGGGCACAGTGAGATGGAGACGGAGAAGGAGATGGAGATGGAGTGGTGCTATGGGAGCGGAGAGGGAGACGAGGCGAGGCGCCAATGTGCTGTACAGCAGCGATGACAGACTGCACTATGCACAGGGTGAGGCTGACTTTGGTAACCCGAACATGCCGCCTGGACTAGTGTCAGGCGCAGGGTGTTGTCACTTCACTGTGAGGACCGGATGAATAGTACTAGTAGTAGTAGTAGTAGTAGGTACATGTATAGCGTAAATAGGTCTCCCGTGCTAGCATGCCTGTTCACTTCATCGTTCAGGTATCATCCATATAGCGAGCAGAACCAAATTCTCGTGCATGCCCAATCAATGCTCTGCTGCGATGCATGCAGTGGTCGTTCTGGTGCATCAAGGACGGCATGCAGATCGTTACACACTTGAGAAGAGGAAAAATGGAAAGGTAGAACGCGGCAGCAGAGGAAGAGAACGCTGGCTAACAAGGCTGGGAGGGGATCGAGCAGGAAGTTAATGCTCCACGCCTAAGGGTTTTGGGAAAACCTGATTTTCATAAGGTGACTTATACTCACCTAAACGGAGGGAGTATTCCTTAACCAGAGAATGTTGTGTATCCCACTCACGCGCTCAAAAAAAACTACGACACATTTTTTTATCTGTTTGCATAGGTCCCACCTATCAGGAAGGATGGGCACGTACACAAATAGGTACGACTCATCAGTCTACCCGCATAGCCTTTTCGTTTAATCTACCTAGTCGTCTAATCAACTGCCAGCACACCACTTCTCCCATTTACTTCTCCATCGAGAACCGATTCTCCTCGGCTTCTTCACCTCCCATTCGTCTTCATTTGCATCCAAACCCACTTCATTCACATTGTTTTAACCTCTTTAAATAATCATCTACTACTTCAGTTAGACTAGCCATCTAATCCTAATTCTCCAAACCATAGCCCTCCGTTCCAGCGGTTCCAAATGGCGATAGAGATCAAGATGCAGGTTTTTAGCATCCAACATGTCCTCGTTGAAGGCTCGATGCGCATAGTTGCCACCGTCACCGTCCACCCAAGGGTTGTTCGGCAGTGGATCAACAATGTATCCAACTCCCTCGAAAAGGTAGAGACGAGGGTCATCGGTCTCGACGCAGAGTACACGGAGCGTGCCCCTGGGAAGATCCAGCGCGCCGCCGTCCTTCAGCTGTGTGTCGAAGATGATGGTTTGGTGTACCACATCATACACTCGCCCTCCATACGAGGTGAGCTTCACGATTTCTTGTCTCGGGAGGACGTATACTTCTATGGGGCAGCCATCGAAGGGGACAAACAGAAGATGGAGCCGTACAACCTTGATTTGAATAGCATCGCTGACCTACAAACTAGAATCAAAATTCCTATAGAAGTTTGTGATAAACAGACACCATCCCTATTCGACGTAGCAAATTTTGTGCTCGGTACAAATCTTCAAAAGGGTGACGAGACGGTGGCATTAAGGTCGTCTGGATGGGAGAATTATCCCTTGACGTACGAGCGGATAAAATATGCTGCCCTCGATGCCCGTGTGAGTTACGAGATAGCAGCAAGGTCCAAAGAGCTTGTTGCGAAGCCGTCTCCCACAGAGAATGAGAAGAAGAAGAAGAAGAAGAAGAAGAAGAAGAAAAGGCTGCACCAGCAGGAGGGCATTATGGATGGATGAACTATTTCCTCTCTTGTAAAAAACAATTATTCCCTCTCGGTGTATATTGATATAGATGGACTGTTTCGATGGTGTGCATGTCTTTGGAACAGAGTAGTAGCATGGGTCTGCTTGACTATAAGGAACTATTTATTCGCATATATAGCTTTCTCTCCTACTCCTTCCAGTGATCGCTATGCAGTGCATGTGTCCGTAGACATGGCAACTTGTCCATGGAAGTTCAACTATGTCGACCATCATGTTTCATCTCGCGATTCCCACGACGCCTCTCCAACCCACGACACCACGCCCCCGACGTGCGCCTCACCCCTCTCGGCCACACCGCCCCTCTGCCTTTGTGTGCATGACATGTGGGCCACCTAAAATGCGGCGAGCATCAAGTTTCTACCACAGCCACCCGCGATTCCCATGACGCCGCTCGAACCGATGAAACCACATGTCCCCCAACCCACGGCTCACCCCTCTTGGCCCCACTTCCCCTATGCCTATGGGAGCATTACATGTGGACCAATCACTTATCGGGTCCACATGTTATGGACTCAAAGGTAGGTGTAGTAAGGCGCTGAAGCTTAGTCCCGACGGCCCTGAGAGGGAAATGTAACTCCTGCGCCAGGGCTTGTGGTGTTCCCGCAGCACGAACTCGTGCCAAACTCGATATTTGTTTCTTTACTATACATGCACACAATGATTTAATGGACATTGTAATCTCAACATGTGATGGGGAGCTCTAAATTTGAATTTGAAACTTATAAAACGAAAAGATTCAAAACAAATAAACTGGGAGAGAGGGAGTATATCGTAGGATGTGTCCCATACAAAATAAGTCCCTTGGTTTGTCACCGCGAAGATGCGGTTAGAAAGGAGCACATCGTCTTCCTACTCGTACGACAACAAATCGGCCGCAGACAGCATGGTCCACCTTTGACCGCCATGTGCAAGGTTCGTGCTATCTTATTCAATCTCACCGTGGTTCCATCGTACCAATTCATGCGGTGGCCCGTTGCATGGCTGATCCCAATGTTGGACAAAGGTTCTACGGGAACAGTTTCACCATTGTAAATGTTGTGCAAGTTGATGTTGGTACCCTCCCATACATATGCAAGCTAATCTCCACTCGCACCGAGCCTAACCTGTGAAGCAGTGTGCAGGGGGAGAATTAGGAAATGGACACGGAAGTAGTCTTTAGAATGCATTTACTACGTGATCAAACTCATCTTACCTGCTCATCAGAGGAAATCCGAGTGCCCCTCAACGTCGGCATCTCGAGGGGCGTCAACTTGCAACTACGGCCACGCCGCGCTGGAGAGACCCCCAAGGAAACATCCTCGTGCGCTCCACAGAACATAAAGATGCATTTGTATGAGTAGTTTATCTTGCGAGAGAAAAGGATGAACGAGGGAAGGCCTCTAGAGATAGAGATGGACACTACTACTACCAATGTGCTGGCCCGTGTGTTGCGATGGATCCAAAGTAGTAGAATAATACTTGTTCACGTGCTTGAAATATAAACACTCTAGTTTTGATATACATGTGTCAGCAGACATGACAACTTGTCCATGGAAGTTGAACCACGACGACCATCACATTTCTTGTTTCTACCACTAAGCCACTAAAGTTCGGTCCCGTGGGCCCCGAGAGGGAAATGTAACTCCTGCGGCAGGCCTTGTGGTGCTCCCGTAGTACGATCTCGTGCCAAAACTGGAATTTGTTTCTTACTACTACCAACTAGTACTAGTAAGGTACACGTGCATTGCACGCATGAGATTTTGGTGGTTTGTGCATTATGCTTCTACATGTGGAGCTTTCTGGATTCTAACATGTGGCAAAATCTAGAGGAATGTAAGGTTAGGCAAGTTTGATTAACTTAGGCGAGTGTTTGATTCAAGCCACACCTTAGGCAAGCCACACTAAGGCCCCACATGACATACACACAAAAAATGTGGCAAGATTCCCTTAGGCTTGCCAACTTGTTTCTCTCATTTTGAAGAACTAATAACTTTGCCTAAGCTTAGTTGTGGCAAAGTTAGGGTCTGTTTGATTCAAAGGATGTTCATAGGATCTTTGAAGGATTAGAATCCTTAGGAATTTTTTCCTACGTTGGTCGTTTGATTCGTAGGATTGAATCATGTAGAATATTTTCCTAAGGATTCATTTGTACTACGTTTCATAGGAATTCTAACATGCACTCCAACCTCTTGAAAGAAATCCTTTGTTTTCATGTGGCACAATCAAACAAACTAAAATCCTATAGGGATCCAATGAACATGCCATTCCAATCCTACTTTTTTCCTATTCCTGTGTTTCTGCAATCCTATGAATCAAAGAGGCCCTTAGTCATGAATTAAGTTCAACCATGGAGTCTTCTAGATTATACATGTGGCAGAATCTGGTGGATGATATCCAATGGCCAGTAGTGCTCGGATTTGCCATCTTTGTATCGTCGGATTGGCTTCATCCAACGACCAAGTTTCAAAGTTTTTACACACTATATAGGGGGTATAGATATAGATGTGCCGGTCCGTTGCAATGGATCCAAAGTATATATATCTATTTAGTGGAGTGCACTCTAAACACATTGTCTATTTATTTTTCTCTAACCTTCCGTAGCCATGCAACCAAGCCACATAAGCTTTGTGGGTGCCCCCCACATCATATTATTCATACTACGTTGATTGAAAAAAAGATAAATCACCCAAAACAAGATCTTCCTTTTTTGTTCCTACGATGTTGTGCCGTGCACGTACCTACTAGTTGTATAGTGGTAGTACTAGTAATATAGTATTGGGAGTACAAACTTGGTACTAGTAGGAGTAGTACTAGTACGGAATGCTCCTACTCTATCAACGAGCCCCGTCTGACACCAAATTTCTTGGCTTCCGTGCTACACCTAGATCTTCCCCTTGTTTTTGTTTTCCAACCCGGTGGCGGGCGGGGTGTCGGTTTGCTCAATGGCGGTCCCACATGAAAGTGAAAATGCTAGGCAACACGCCTTCCCTAAGCTATGTGTCGTGCCGGACGGGCCGTGTTGTACTCCCGATTCCCGGGCGTGTGGGGGTGCGACGCGAACGCGGCAGGCCTTTTCCTTTTACCAGCAATGTGCCCGTGCGTTGCGATGGATCCAAAGTAGTAGAATAGTAGTATTTGTTCACAAACTTGAAAGAAATCACTATTGTTTTTATATACTCCTAATATATTACTCCCTCCGTACCTAAATATTTGTCTTTTTTGAGATTTTAAATGGACTATCACATACGGATTATATAGAAATATTCTAGTGTTTCTAGCAAGATGCCCGCGCGTTGCACGAAGTTGATGGAAAAGGTAAGCACAACTTATAAATTGACGGATGGAGTACTAGTTACAGTGATGCATATAATTAAGCAAAGGGATCTCACATGTCGGTATTGACTGGAACGAGAATGCAACAACACAATAAGAATTAAGGCCACGATGATGCGATCGCAGTGGTGGTTACAGAAGGCAAGAAGAAAGATGGATCCACGAACGTACGACCTCCTCCTCCTCCTCCTCAACTTAGTGCGTCGGGCCACCAATCGGCGGCTAAGGAGCGGCTGCTTTTGTGGTGAGGTCGAGGTGCTTCTCAGCAAAGGCACCCAATGCTTCCAGCCGGTTGAGGAAGGCCAATGTTGTAGGGTCCTCACTGGCCTTGTAGATACCTATGTACACGATTTCCTCGTACATGTGGATGTGTAGGTCGACGAATTCTTGCAGGGCGAGGCGCCTTGCGGCGAGGGCGACCTCCAGGTGGACATTCTTCATGGCGTCGGCGGGCAGTCGCAGGGCCACCAGTGCTTGAAAGAGGTACCGGCCATGGAGGTCGATTAGGGTGGCAGGCAATGAGGAGCCCGGGCGCGCGGGCTGGAGGAGTACGGCAATGTCGTTCGCGAGCTTCTTGAGGACGGTGAACTTGTTGCTGGTGGCAACGATCATCTGGTCCAACTGAGAGTCGTAGTTGGCGTCGAAGGCGGCCATCCACCAGCCGGTCTCCAACACCGTCTGGAGACGATCCTCGGCACCATGCCGCAGGCCGGCGTCATGGACCATCTGGCGCAGCTGCTGGCCGCTCACGAGCATCGCCGCCATGGGTCTGGAGTGAGCTCTTTCGCGCTTAGTGTAGGTGCTTAGGCAAATGCTTAGGTGCGTACGATGTGGTAGATGCATTGGACTGGAGGGGCGCCTTTTTATGAGGGCAATGAGGGCAAACTGCGTCGCATTCACATCGTGCAGCCTCTTTTCCCAGACCTCCTCCCATTACTTCCCTCATGCATTAATTGAAGGAGGATGCATTGGCCGTTCAACATATCGGGAACCGCTACTCCCTCCCTCGTCTGCATTAAAGCCATATCGGGAACTGCGCTGCTCGCTGTCAAATCGAATAGTCCCTCCGTCTAGGTGAGTATTAAGTTATCTTACGAAAACCAAATAGTAAACACATAGGCGTGGTGCATTAACTCTCACGTTGTTTCTTATTTTTTGACATAAATAGAGGAATCAACCAAGAAGAGATGTGGGGCTTGTATGCTTTTAATGACTTGAGACTATCAAACATGACATGTAGTGGTCAGTTCGTTGCACAAAAACAAATACAACCCACGTCAGCACACACGCATCTTATATAGCATCACATCCAATGGCTATAAAAGATGAATGAGACCAAATTATGTCTCATCTAGATGAGTTCTAGCAAAACTGTATTAATAATACTTAGTGCTCCTGCGCCATGTATCATATATTAGTATCATGTAGTACTTTATTTATTTATGAGGTATCCAGATGGCACTGCACCGCCAAGAAAAGAGGGTAACATCAAAATTATGGACTACTTTTTTGAGTATGTTGGTAAGGTCCGGTCATAGTCACTTGTTGAAATCTCTAAAAAGACAAATACACCCTCCGTCCGAAAATACTTGTCATCAAAATGGATAAAAATAGATGTATCTATGACAAGTATTTCCGGACGGAGGGAGTATAAAATAGAGTTGGTGATGATGGTCTGCGTGCCATCCTGCAATATAGGCCATCGGATTTATATCTAACGGATAGGAAAGAAACTATGGCAATTTTGCAAAAATATACGCACACGTCTCTCCACGTTCGCAAATAAGGCCTTCCCTCGTTCGACCTTTTCTCTCACAAGATAAACTACTCATACGAATGCATCTTGATGTTCCGTGCAACGCACGGGCATCTAGCTTATTTCTTTTAATATAGTTGCTGCGATAATTGGGTTGAAGTGATATATTTTATGTCTGCCCCGAATGATTTCAGATTCACTAGTAGTAACAAAGAAAAGGTTGCCTTGTTAATTAACAGAAAACAGGGTGAAAACTATCACATGAGGTCGGTAAAAACAAGGCACACTGGGTTCAGCGTCATCGTCACTATAGCTGTGCGCTCGCGAGAAGTCTACATATCGAGGGGGCTACCGAGCGAGGCACCGAGACACAATGTTTGAGAGAGAAACCAATTGACAGATTATGATCAGATCGAGTTGTCACCCTTCTGCTGTCATTGTTGGGGGGAGGGAGAGAAAGACGTATCGAGAGTGTGCGCGGTAGGCACAGCGTTACAACTAGCGAGTGTGTGTGTGTGTGTGTGTGTGTGTGAAAGAGGAGTAGATAGATTATTATCAAGATCGATGTGCCACCCTACTCCTTCGATGCCGGGTAGTGTGTGTGTGTGTGTGTGTGTATGTTTGAGAGAGAAGCCAGTCAATAGATTAGTATCAAGATCGAGGTGTCACCCTACTCCTTCGGTGTTGGGAAGTGTGGGTGTGTGTGGGGGGGAGGCAGTGACACTCACATATCTCTACTCTTATAAAAAAACAGAGTTGGTGATGTTGGTGTCCCTGCCAACCTGCAATATAGGCCATCCAATTTATATCCGACGGACAGGAAGGAAACTATGGCAATTTTGCAAAAAGATACCCACACCCATCTCTGCATTTGCAAATAAGGCATTCCCTCGTTCATCCTTTTCTCCCCTAAGATAAACTTCTCATACAAATGCATATTGATGTTCCGTGCAACGCATGGGCATCTTACTAGTAGGGAGAAGGAGTTTGTGTAACACATATCTAGCTATATTAAGGGATAGGTAGATAGCATATGTGTGAGAGACATTAGTGGCTATGGGTGGGCGGAATTAAAGGGGTGGGCGTGTTAGACATAGAGAGCGTGTGTGTTTCTGTGTGAGAGACTTGTAGGACGGGGTAGAAAGACGAATTTAACCCTGACGGAGGGAGAGAAATACACGAAGTGCGCGTGTGTGATTCCGATGCCCACAGGGAAATGAGATATGTATGCGTGTGAGAGAGATTGCACAATTCATTCACGTATCACTATCTAGCGATCGTGGACGTGCATCGCTTGAACATAAGTCAATATCTACTTCGTATCGTGGCCAAAGGTACAATATCGATTCAACGCTATAAAGATTGGACACTCACATATCACATTTTTTCTCTATTTAAATAAGCCTTTTTAGTTGCACATGCCAAAGTTACAGTGATGTTTCTTCAAACAACCAATGTAGCTATCATGAACATGCACCATTGTTACTCTTGCATTCAAATTCATTAGTCTTGGATGATTTAAGTTTCTATTTTGAAGTAATATATGTAATATTCATATATGAATTCAACGGGTACACAATTTATGAAATGGAGGCTATGTAATCATATGACGTGACACTTTTAAGTAGATGACTACAATATCCATTTCTTTTTGTGCGCCTCTGCACTAACACGTAAATGCATTATATTTAAAGTAAATAACCAATGGCACTAAATTATCTATTTACACGAGAAATACATAGGCTGAGCGTTTGCTCCCTTTTTTGTGAACGCGCCACTACACCCGTACGATTGGCCACGCCCGTGTGAACGTCCAAGTTATCGGTGCATCATCCTAAGTTATTGTCTTTTTTCTGGGGTGGACTTCACACCAGTTATTAACTGCTGACGCGTGCCCCGTGTACACAGTCTAGCATGACCTTCCCGCTAGCACGGTCCAAAATTAGTTGAAACTGGATACGAACGATCCCACGGGCGGCAAAATCTCCCGCCTCCTTCTAAAATTTCCGCCACCTTAGTCTTTAGCATGCGAAATCCCCCTTTTGTCCTTGGTGCACGGAGACCAACAGTTACAATACCGCCCTCATCTACATGATAGGTCGGGGCTGCTTTGGTAACTTCCGATTCCCCCACTACACGGCACCCCCATTTCCTCTCCCCCTCCCGCAAAAACGACTAACTCCACAACACCAGAGCATCTTACATCACGCCGTCCATACTTCATCGCCCTTTCTCCCCTCCCCTCTCGAAACCCTAGACTGCTCATCCACCGGCGTACCATAGCCCATTCATTGCCAGCGGCGTCCACCTCGCCGGATCTGCTTCCGCGGCCGCATCTACCCCTCCCACCTCCCCTAGAAGCAAGTAGACTACTCATCCACCACTGTACCATAGCCCATTCAGTGCCGGCCTTGTCCACGGTGCCGGATCTGCTTCGTCGGTACTCTCGTCAACCGCCGCGCGTCTACAGTGGCTCATTCGTACTCCCCACCGGAGACACTTCGTCCACACCCCCCGGAGCCGCCCCACCGACGCCCCTGTCGATGGCCTCTAATCCTCTTCGCCGACACCTTCCTCAACCCTGCCGGAGCCGCTTCACCGACACCTTCCTCAACCCTACCGGAGTAGCTTCGCCTATACCATTCTCAACCCTACCGGGGCCGCTTTGCCAACTCACAAGTCCACGGCCTCAGACCCGCTTCCTCGCACCCTCACGCAACCTACCGGAGCAGCTTCTGACGCCCCATCCACGGCCGCAGATCTGCATCGTCGACACCACCCTTAACCCAACCACCGGAGCAGCTTCTGATGCCCCGTCCACGGCCGCAGATCCGCATCGTCGACACCATCCTTAACCCAACCACCAGAGCAGCTTCACCTACGCCCTCGTCCACGGCCATAGATCCGCTTTGCCCACACCGTAGTCCACCCTACCGGAGCCGCTCCACAAACACCCTACTCGACGGTTCTAGATCTCCTTACCGGACCCCGACAGCCAGCGCAACGTCATCACCCTTGACATTTCTAACCTGATTCCCACAGTCTGGAGAGATGCCAAGCACCCGCCACAGCCTAGGTACCTGTCACCTTTAAACCCGTCCAGCATCACCTGCCCGATGTACTTCAAATATACTAACCGGTCGCTGTTACCTATTATGCAGCTGTCAAAAACTACACGGATGATGTTTCTTCTGGATCTAACAGCTTGGCCAACCAAGATCCTGGACTGAGGCATTGCTATGATCTTGTAAGCACGTCTCTCTCTCTCTTGTATTGTTCTGTGCCTGCCAGCGTGCTTTGCTAGGATTTTCGACCAGTAATCCCTTTGTGCAGACAATGATTTCTACTACTGGCTGCTAAATTAGATATGTAGATGTCATACATGATACTACCTCGTACCTCCGTTCCTAAATATAAGTCTTTCTAGAGATTCCACTATAGGCTACATACGGAGCAAAATGAGTGAATCTACACTCGAAAATGCATCTATATACATCTGTATGTGGTCCATACTGGAATCTCTACAAAGACATATATTTAGGAACAGGGGCAGTACATTACACAAAATCATAGGTGGCATGTAGGAATTCCAGTGCACTACATTAGGCTCCCTTAGAGTGCCTGCTAGTCCAGCATACAGAGTCATGGCTAGTTTATGGTACACACACAATTGTTAATTGGTGGTTTAAATATGCTCAAGGGATATGCAATGTAGTATCATGTAGAGATGTCTGAAATTAGCCGTGTCAACTTGCAGATAGGGCTACACAATGAAAAAGTACAAGATGTAGTGCACTAGTGGCGGCGGCTCGCCGGATGAACCCTAGTGCCGCAGGCAGGGGATCGAGGTAGAGGGAAAGGGGAGAGGAGATGCAAGCGGGCAGGGCAATGAATGCTTGCGTGTTTGTTTTTACTTGAGGGTCAGGTGTGACACGGGCGTCAGCAGTTGCATTTTGAGTGTAATATAGGCAGACAACAGAGTCATTTCACTATTCCCCTTCCCTTCAATTTTTAGTGAGGTTCTACCTGAAACACCCCCTCCAAAGTGAAATTAGTTAAGCCCAAGCCCATAACTCAAAAATGACTTCTTTACATCTTTTATGGCTTATTTTGACAATATGCCCTGAAAAGGCGGAATCGAACTGGCCCTTAACCTGCAATTCAATTGTGCGTGCAATGACGAATCACTCCTACCTGCTATCTGTACATTTAGGCATCATCATACATGGCATAACCTAATACATGTGCATTCCATTGTAGAATCTGGAATATGCAATGTTTATGTTAGTTCATACGTTGCACATGATGTTTAAATGCCCCTTAAATCTGGTCAGTCAAGTGATGGTCTTTAAGCCTCCTTCTTTGCTTCTTTTCTTGACATGTAAGATTTGCTCACACATCTGTTCAATTGCTTGTTTGCATCTGCCAGCCATACTAGGACTGTTTGCTTTGATTACTTGCTGTTCTTGACCTAACACTCTAACAGAGCTTGGCAATGATTTAAACACTAAGGGTTGCTGTAGTGGGGCCTTGTCTAACTCATAGGTGACATAAAGGTTTGGCTGTACACTATAGTAGGCAAGTATGTTAGGCAAGTATGCATATTTATCTTCCAAGGAGACGAGTAACTAGTTGACATAATTATGTGGTGTTGTTTTGTTATAATCTCATCCTTTTGTGTTCACAGACTGGAAAGTATGCATATTTATCTTCCAAGGAGACGAGTAACTAGTTTGTGTCACCTTGCAGAGGGTGTGCAACGAAGATAAGATTGAGGATTTCCAAGTACAAGATTTTAGGAAGGAGCCTTGCAAGAGAAGTAGGAGCTGCGCTGAGCCTCTTCAACCTACTAAGGCAAGTCACTGTATGCAACTCAACAGTTCAATTCCTTGTTTGTTTTAGGCATAGTTGATTTTCTCTTTTCAATTGCTTTATTTGTCCTTAGTTAATGAGATGCCCAAATAATCATGCCTGATGTTCGGTACTTGTAGCACTATTAGTTGACATAATTAAAGGCCTTACCATTTAATTACTCTGCCGAAGTGTGCCTGAAGCTTTGAAGTCTATTAACCAACTATTATTGCATGAGGCTCACAATCTTGTTTATACTACGCTAATGATTGCATAGTTTTGCCTGCCGTAGTATGTTTGTATGAAACCCTATGTTGTTCATTATGCTCCCTAAGACTTTAATTGAGGCACAGAATGGCCAACTGCTTGCTTACTTATACGCAACGTGCTGTCTAAATTTGTAACTTGTATGTGTTTTCGATTGGGCCCCAACATCATGCTCCTCTGGTGAGCTAAGAGGGATTTCTGTATGCAGGCTGCACAGTCTATCTTTTTTATAATTTTTAAAATATCACCTGCTTATGCTTCATGACGTGTAACATTTTTTTGAAAGTGACGTGTAACATTATTGTTAGTCCTATTATGCCATGTAGTACAAAATAGTGTCTTGTTCGCTTCACTATTGTAACTATATTTTTGCCCTAGTCATGTGTATGTAACGCCCTCGATGCGGCTATATCTCCCACGTGTCGAAGCACGACTTAGAGGCATAACCGCATTAAAAGCAATGTCGCAGGTGAGGTAATCTTCACACAACCCATGTAATACATAAAGGGAAAGAGATACATAGTTGGCTTACAATCGCCACTTCACACAATTACATGAATAAAGCATTACATCATCCAAATACAATCAAGGTCCGACTATGGAACCAAAATAAAAGAAGAACCCCAAATGCGACAAAGGTCCCCAATCGACCCCAACTGGGCTCCACTATTGATCAACTAGAACGAAACAACACAAAGGACAAGATCTTCATTGAGCTCCTCCTGAGCTTGGTTGCGTCATCTGCACGGACTCATCGGCACCTGCAAGCTGGTTTTGGAAGTATCTGTGAGCCACAGGGACTCAGCAATCTCGCACCCTCGCGATCAAGACTATTTAAGCTTATGGGTAAGGTAAAGGTATGAGGTGGAGCTGCAGCAAGCAACTAGCATATATGGTGGCTAACCTATTCGCAAAAGAGAGCGAGAAGAGAAGGCAAAGCACGAACGAAGAACTATGATCAAGAAGTGATCCTATAACAACCTACGCCAAGCATAACTCCAACAACCGTGTTCACTTCCCGGACCCCGCCGGAAAGAGACCATCACAGTTACACACGCGGTTGATTCATTTTAATTAAGGTCAACTTCAGGTTTTCTACAACCGGACGTTAACAAATTCCCATCTGCCCATAACCGCGGGCACGGCTTTCGAAAGATCAAATCCCTGTAGGGGTGTCCCAACTTAGCCCATCACAAGCTCTCACGGTCAACGAAGGAATATACCTCCTCCCGAGACATTCCGATCAGACTCGGTATCCCGGTACTCCAAGACATCCTCGACAATGGTAGAACAAGTCCGGCAAGACCACCCGATGCGCCGACATCCCGATAGGAGCTGCACATATCTCGTTCTCAGGGCACACCGGATAAGCTAAGCGTACAGGAGCCGACGTAACCCAAGTTGCCAAGGGATGGCCCTGCACGGTGCTCTGGGTTGGACCAACACTTAGAGAAGCACTGGCCCAGGCGCGCGGGGGGGGGGGGGGGGTTAAAACAAGATGACCCTTGGGCTGGCCTAACCCAAGGGAAAAAGAGGCTAGGTGGCAAATGGTAAAACCAAGGTTGGGCCTTGCTGGAGGAGTTTTATTCAAAGCAAACTGTCAAGGGGTTCCCATTATACCCAACCGCGTAAGGGACGCAAAATCCGGGAACATAACACCGATATGATGGAAACTAGGGCGACAAGAGTGGAACAAAACACTAGGCATAAGGCCGAGCCTTCCACCCTTTACCAAGTATATAGATGCATTAATTAAATAAGATATATAGTGATATCCCAACAATTAAACATGATCCAAACAAGGAACAACATCTCCATGTTCCAACAAGGAACAAACTTCAATCTTCACCTGCAACTAACAATGCTATAAGAGGGGCTGAGCAAAGCAGTAACATAGCCAATCAACGGTTTGCTAGGACAAGGTGGGTTAGAGGCTTGGTTCAACAATATGGGAGGCATGATAAGCAAGTGGTAGGTATCGCAGCATAGGCATAGAAAAAGAGCGAGCATCTACCAAAGCAAAGATAGTAGTGATTTCGAGGGTATGATCATCTTGCCTGAAATCCCGCAAGGAAGAAGAACGAGTCCATGAAGAAGACAAACGGACGTCGATGAACGGGTCCTCACAAACTCGACGTTATCGGAACCAACCCGAAGAAGCAATCACCAGAAAAGAAGCACACAACATAGTAAACAAACCACACATGAACATGGTATGATATGCGAGATGCGATATGCGATGCATATGCACGATTGGGAAAGAATGCATGAACCTGGCCTCAACTTGGAAAACCAAATGTGCCACTGGAAAGATGGGATGAAATCGCTTGAAAACGATATAAAGAACGCCGGAATCGGAGTTACGGTTTGGAAATCGCAAGCGATTCAAATATGACACCGGTTTGCGATTTACAGCAAGTAGACATCTAAATGCAATGAGATGAACGTGCTACAACACTCAAACATGGCAACAAAATACATGGCAGGGAAGCATTCAAGATGCTTAACAAAAGACTAGCACTGAGCTACAGCCAATTCATCCATTAAAAGGTTCAAACAAGCATGGCAAAAACGCAAATGGTAAACAGATCTCAGACTTAGTGAAATTAACACTTGTCTGGAATTTCAGATCATGAAGCCCTCTTCGGAGCAACAACACAACATGCTGCGGAACCTGAACATGACAAAGAAAGGCATGGCATGGAGCTACTCAACAAGCTTAACAAAAGTCCCTTAGTGACCTTGAGCCAAAAGGGATCACAAAATATACTAACAAGCACACGAACATAGCAAAAAATAATCAGTTTTCAGACTTAGTGAAAACTGACACATGCTGAAACATAACTCACGAAGGCATGTTTACGAGCTCGATGCACTCACTACGGAGCAAGTCATGGCATGACAAGCATACATCCATTAATAAGGCACAAAATGCAAGCTAGACATGGCAAGAACAATAGCATAGCATGCACGGATCAAATACAATAACATCGGCAAAATCGCAAACAAGTTGACGATCTGCCCAGATTCACAATGAAGCAACAGTAGAGCTCGATTGACTCAAGCTAGGTCGCTCCAAATATGCAAACAAAGACATGGATGGATAGAGCACTACAATATTAACAAAACTCCTTTACTGATCATCCTCAAAAGAGGCACGGATCACTAGGAAACAACATGAACATATGGCATCATGAACTAAACAATCCCAGACTAAGAGAAAACTACTAAGTCCCTGAAAACAGATTTACCGGGTGCCTCACTTTGCAAGCTTGCATAAGTCACCACACACATCCTAAAAATGCATGGGTTGCACCTATGGAAAGATAACAAGATGCTTAACAAAACATATGAAGGACTCACAGGCATATCATGCACACAACAATCATGGCAAAAATGACAAAAGTCTAAGATGAACTAGCAGATCTGACAATTAACTCATGAAGCCATCTTCTAACAGCATTTCGGGCATCAAGATGAACTCAAATGAAAATGATGCAATGGAATGAAATGATGTACTCATCGAGACGAACATTTTGATATGCTATATGTCCAAATCGGAGCTACGGATGCGAAGATATGGCAGGTCAAAATATGTACAAAAATTAGGGTTCGACGGAAAAAGTCAACCGAGAAGTTTCAGATCCAGATCTGTATCCGGCTGGAACGGATCCCGAGGTTCACCGCCGTTGTAACTATAGCTCGCCGGAGGGGAGGAGCAGCACGGTGGCCGGACTTGGCGGCGCTCGCCGGCGCGGGAGGAAGACGGCGGAGGGCGGCGGACGTCGGCGGCGAGGTGACCGCGGACGCGGCGGCCGGAGCGGCGGGCGCCGGTGGCCAGGGCGGCGCACGCCGGCGACCGGGGCAGTGGACGTCGGTGGCGGGGCGGCGGCCGGTCGGCGAAGTCGGCGGCGAGGTTGCAGCAGCGTCGGGCGTGGGAGGGCGCGGCCCGGTGACGCGGCGAGGAGGGCCGGCCTCGGGCCCGGCGGGCCGGAGGAGAGAGACGCGGCGGAGGGACAAGTGGCGTCTCCTGGTTGGCCGGGCACGGCGGCGCAGGGCGTGTCCGGCGGGAGCGGACACGTCCGGCGGCGGAAGAGACGAAAAAATTAGGGTTAGGGTGGATTTGGATCCGGAATTTTTGGGGAGGAGACCATTTTATAGGTAGAGGGAGCTAGGAGAGTCCAAATGAGGTGCGGTTTTCGGCCATGCGATCGTGATCGAACGACCGAGATGATGGAGCAGGTTTAGGTGGGTTTGGGGCCACTTTGGAAGGGTGTTGGGCTGCAACACACACGAGGCCTTTTCGGTCCCTCGGTTAACCGTTGGAGCATCAAACGAAGTCCAAAAGATATGAAACTTGACACGCGGTCTACCGGTAGTAAACCAAGGCCGCATGACAAGTCTCTGTCCAATCCGGAAATGTTTAATCCCCACATATGAAAGAAAGGTAGAAATGACCACCGGAGGAGAACGAAGCGCCGGATTGCAAAATGGACAACGGGGAAAATGCTCGGATGCATGAGACGAACATGTATGCAAATGAAATGCACATGATGACATGATATGCAATGCATGACAGGCAAGCAATGACAACACAACAACAGCGAATAACTGGACGACACCTGGCACATCGATCTCGGGGCGTCACAACACTCCACCACTACGAGAGGATCTCGTCCCGAGATCTAGAATGGCACCGGAGGGAAAACGGAAGAGAAAGAGAAGAGGTAAAACTAAGTTGCTTCTTTGACAAACGAGTGAAACCAAAGAACCTTGAGAGGTTGAACAAATTGGAAGAAATAAAATCAACGAAGAAGAACAAAGTCGAAAACACTCCGTTAGAAAAGAGGGACAAAGAACATTGCGAAAACCTTGAGGTTGAAGGTAAGATATATATAGAAAACACTCCGGTTAAAACAAGATAGAAAAGGATTAAGAATAATATAATTTGGACAGCGCTCCGGTTGAGAAGGGATGCAAAACTTGATAAGATGAGAGAGCTCGAAAGAAAACACGACACTCTGGTTGAATGGATAAACAAAGAAAAGAACACTATCATGACGATACCAGAAGATGTGTAGAAGAGAGCAACACCACAATGCCTCCGGAACAAAAGAATAGAAGATAGATCACTGAGATAGGGGAATGAAGAAGAAAATGCCAACATCTACCACAAAAGAGCTTGGAAAGGCATCTTTAGGAGAAAGGTCGAGCGGAGTTGTTGGAACACCAACAACGAAAAGAATGAGCTTGATATGGTCTTATAGTAGACATCTCAAAATTATGAGGTGACAACTTGCCACTCACAAAAAAGATTTGATTGGATTGATATCAACAAGGGAACAAGAAACTTATTTCACCGGGAGGATAAATGAAGAACTAGGGTCATTTATAAGCACCATAATTAGCAACAATCCTTAGGGAAGGCTTTAGGTGAAATATAACCCAATATAACTCCAATGAAGAGATTGATGGATTTAAGATAACTCATTCTTAACAATATGTGAATCATGAAGCATGAACTCAAATTATCACGAATGACGTAATACCACCTCCAATGGTACGGAAGAAAGAATTGCACTCCGGATTGCAAGATGAAGAAATTTGAGCTTCTTAAAAGAATCTCGATGAAAACTTTGAGAAGGAATTAAATCCTTGATGAACCATCATGTAGAGCCTCCATAAAGAACTCCGGCAAACAAAAGGATAACGAGAAGAAAGGGAAGTTGAAAACGCAAGGTGAAACCTTACAATGATTTAGATGAAGCTTTGCGATGAGATAAAGTGGAAACTTGGAACTCCGGAAAAGAAAGATGGACAACTTGAATCGAGAATTTGATGAACCTCCGGAATAAGGAATTAATCATTCAGATGAAACATGAATAAGAATTATGTTATGCGTATCCTTCACTGATTAAATTGATGACAATCAATGGATCACATACGACTTATTCTCGTAGAAAGGATGAAGATAGATATGGCGCAAACTTAAGAAGGTCTTCGACGAACCACCGGTAGAATTAGGAAACAACGAATGCATTGATATGATCAGAAGGAAGAAAAATCTTGAACGAACCACCGGTAGAATTAGCAAAGAACGAAGATGCTTGAGTGAATTTAGATCCATGAGAACGAAAAGATTACGAGCTGATTAGAGAATCCTTGATTTAGACACCGGTATGATTTAGAGTATGAGAGCTGAAAGCTGGAATGAATAAGTCTTCTTAAATGATGGGCTTCGGATGAAGAAACTGAAAAAGACTCCTGAATTGCTCTGGATGGATAAAAAGAATTCTCACAATCAAACAATTATGAGAGGATGACCTCGAATTAGAACCACGATTCTCTGAGAGAACGTATATGATATGGAGGTAAAACTCTTCTTCGGTCTTCAAATGATGAGAATGGCAACAAGAAGCACCACCAAGAATTATTGAGGCACACATGAATGAAGAATGGAAAAGTTGAGCCAACGATGAAAAGAATTAGAAAGATCTTGGAGAAGGGCATTTGACTGATGGCAATTCATTCTTACGTCAAACTTCGAAAAGAATTTTAAGAATATCTCCGGGAGAATTAGAAGAGTCAGGTAAGATCCTGGGAAAAGGCCTGTGGGTTAGGGCTCACTCAAAAGAAACACCGTAGAACAATTCAAAAGAGAGAAAGCAATGGTTGAATTACATGGCTTGAATGAGGTAACAATCTCGAAATAGGTTGAGCGGATCTTGGAAGACAAGACGAGCCTTCTGAGATATCTTCAGCACTCCGGAACAATTGAACAGCGAGAGGTGAATGATTAAGGATTGCATCGCCATGAGAAAACATTGAAACGAGGAAAGGGTAAGATCAACAACGCTTGACTTGAAACCACCGGAGAAGAAGAGGACGAACAATGATGAACTTGAGGCTCCGTTAGAATCTTCGTGAGAATCACCGGATAAGAATATTGAAAGAAAAGAAAGAAGAGACTTCGCATCAATAAGATGGATACTTGATTAAGATATATGAGTCCTTGAAGAAAAAGCGTGGGTGGGCAGGAAAACCAAAGGCAACTTGGAGACAGATGAAACAAACACCGTTGAGAAGAAGTGATAATAGATCTTGCTGATATTGAAATGATCGGATCCACTTGAAGAGAAACACACCGGTGAAAAGGATTGACAAGACAATCTTGATGATCAAGAAGGATTGGTATCCACATCGGAGTATGAGAACACCATTTAGGAAAAGGTATGGAATCAACATTTGACTTCGAAGCAACTCGAATACCACAACTCAAAACAAAACAAAGGATTGGCTTGCAGAATAAGCCGGAACAAACATATGATAGAGATTTCATCCGAAGTTTTCGTGGTGGGGCCTACACGGGCTCGATCGTACAACACCATCATGTACAAGGTAGTGCACATGACATACGAAGCGTCCCCGAGTCGGCATAGCCAAGGACTCTTTAAGACACAATGAGACCACTGTAAAACCGATCGTGAATAGGCGGACCACTAGACGTCAAACCCCAATTTCATATCATACATTTGTTGGAAAGATATCCTAAGAGCTACTTGAATTCCCACTTATAAACTCCCGAAATTTTCCCAGTTATGCAATCAGGTGTTGGGGATACAGGGGAAGCATAATATCTCACCCAAAGCTAGCAAATCCTACATCCAGCTGTATCCATCCTTCAACACATAACCAAGAAACCTTCGGAAATCATCTACCTCAACCTTCAAAAAGCATCCGTTATACAAGTTATGGCAATACTCCCGAACTCCCGCCCCAGTACTGGGTGGCGTCGAGGTTATCTCACCAACGAACTGCATAAAAGAGATTTTTGATGTCGGCGTACTAAACTCAGGTATTCCAGAACTGCAATGATAAAATTATGACAACAACACCTCAAAGCTCAACTCCCCGGGACACTTCCACAAAACCCCTGACAGGAGGCACCAAGACAATGTTCTCGTCACAAAACCATCGAAACGATTCCAAGATACCCGCGTGATCCTAAATTTTTTTTAGTGAAATTTGAGAAGAGAAGAGTCAAAACTCTACGTCAGGATGCCTTACCAGAGCGATGAGGAGACTGGGAAGTAAAAAGAATTCCTAAACTCTCCAATATATAATTCCTAGAAGACTCAAAACATTTTTCTAGACTCAAACAACGTCCGCTAATTCGATCAAGTAGTGGGGCCTCCTAAGGTCGGGGAAGGCTCTGATACCAACTTGTAACGCCCTCGATGCGGCTATATCTCCCACGTGTCGAAGCACGACTTAGAGGCATAACCGCATTGAAAGCAATGTCGCAAGTGAGGTAATCTTCACACAACCCATGTAATACATAAAGGGAAAGAGATACATAGTTGGCTTACAATCGCCACTTCACACAATTACATGAATAAAGCATTACATCATCCAAATACAATCAAGGTCCGACTACGGAACCAAAATAAAAGAAGAACCCCAAATGCGACAAAGGTCCCCGATCGACCCCAACTGGGCTCCACTACTAATCAACTAGAACGAAACAACACAAAGGACAAGATCTTCATCGAGCTCCTCCTGAGCTTGGTTGCGTCATCTGCACGGACTCATCTACACCTGCAAGCTGGTTTTGGAAGTATCTGTGAGCCACAGGGATTCAGCAATCTCGCACCCTTGCGATCAAGACTATTTAAGCTTATGGGTAAGGTAAAGGTATGAGGTGGAGCTGCAGCAAGCGACTAGCATATATGGTGGCTAACCTGTTCGCAAAAGAGAGCGAGAAGAGAAGGCAAAGCACGAACGAAGAACTATGATCAAGAAGTGATCCTATAACAACCTACGCCAAGCATAACTCCAACAACCGTGTTCACTTCCCGGACCCCACCGGAAAGAGACCATCACGGTTACACACGCGGTTGATTCATTTTAATTAAGGTTAACTTCAGGTTTTCTACAACTGGACATTAACAAATTCTCATCTGCACATAACCGCGGGCACGGCTTTCGAAAGTTCAAATCCCTGCAGGGGTGTCCCAACTTAGCCCATCAAAAGCTCTCATGGTCAATGAAGGAATAGACCTCCTCCCGAGACATTCCGATCAGACTCGGTATCCCGGTACTCCAAGACATCCTCGACAATGGTAGAACAAGTCCAGCAAGACCACCCGATGCACCGACACCCCGATAGGAGCTGCACATATCTCGTTCTCAGGGCACACCGGATAAGCTAAGCGTACAGGAGCCGACGTAACCCAAGTTGCCAAGGGATGGCCCTGCACGGTGCTTTGGGTTGGACCAACACTTAGAGAAGCACTGGCCCGGGGGGGGGGGGAGGGGTTAAAACAAGATGACCCTTGGGCTGGCCTAACCCAAGGGAAAAAGAGGCTAGGTGGCAAATGGTAAAATCAAGGTTGGGCCTTGCTGGAGGAGTTTTATTCAAAGCGAACTGTCAAGGGGTTTCCATTATACCCAACCGCGTAAGGGACGCAAAATCCGGGAACATAACACCGATATGACGGAAACTAGGGCAGCAAGAGTGGAACAAAACACTAGGCATAAGGCCGAGCCTTCCACCCTTTACCAAGTATATAGATGCATTAATTAAATAAGATATATAGTGATATCCCAACAAGTAAACATGATCCAAACAAGGAACAACATCTCCATGTTCCAACAAGGAACAAACTTCAATCTTCACCTGCAACTAACAATGCTATAAGAGGGGCTGAGCAAAGTGGTAACATAGCCAATCAACGGTTTGCTAGGACAAGGTGGGTTAGAGGCTTGGTTCAACAATATGGGAGGCATGATAAGCAAGTGGTAGGTATCGCAGCATAGGCATAGCAAATGTGCGAGCATCTAGCAAAGCAAAGATAGTAGTGATTTCGAGGGTATGATCATCTTGCCTGAAATCCCGCAAGGAAGAAGAACGAGTCCATGAAGAAGACAAATGGACATCGACAAACGGGTCCTCACAAACTCGACGTTATCAGAACCAACCCGAAGAAGCAATCACCGGAAAAGAAGCACACAACATAGTAAACAAACCACACATGAACATGGTATGATATGCGAGATGCGATATGCGATGCATATGCACAATTGGGCAAGGAATGCATAAACCTGGCCTCAACTTGGAAACCCAAGTGTGCCACTGGAAAGATGGGATGAAATCGCTTGAAAACGATATAAAGAATGCCGGAATCGGAGTTACGGTTTGGAAATCGCAAGCAAATCAAATATGACACCGGTCTGCGATTTACAGCAAGTAGACATCTAAATGCAATGAGATGAACATGCTACAGCACTCAAACATGGCAACAAAATACATGGCAGGGAAGCATTCAAGATGCTTAAATAAAAGACTAGCACTGAGCTATGGCCAATTCATCTATTAAGAGGTTCAAACAAGCATGGCAAAAACGCAAATGGTAAACAGATCTCAGACTTAGTGAAATTAACACTTGTCTGGAATTTCAGATCATGAAGCCCTCTTCGAAGCAACAACACAACATGTTGTGGAACCTGAACATGACAAAGAAAGGCATGGCATGGAGCTACTAACAAGCTTAACAAAAGTCCCTTAGTGACCTTCAGCCAAAAGGGATCACAAAATATACTAACAAGCACACGAACATAGCAAAAACATAATCAGTTTTCAGACTTAGTGAAAACTGACACATGCTGAAACATAACTCACGAAGGCATGTTTACGAGCTCGATGCACTCATTACGGAGCAAGTCATGGCAATACAAGCATACATCCATTAATAAGGCACAAAATGCAAGCTAGACATGGCAAGAACAATAACATAGCATGCACGGATCAACTACAATAACATCGACAAAATCGCAAACAAGTTGACGATCTTCCCAGATTCACAACGAAGCAAAAGTAGAGCTCGATTGACTCAAGCTAGGGTGCTCCAAATATGCAAACAAAGACATGGATGGATAGAGCACTACAATATTTACAAAACTCCTTTACTGATCATCCTCAAAAGAGGCACGGATCACTAGGAAACAACATGAACATATGGCATCATGAACTAAACAATCCCAGACTAAGAGAAAACTACTAAGTCCCTGAAAACAGATTTATCGGGTGCCTCACTTTGCAAGCTTGCACAAGTCACCACACACATCCTAAAAATGCATGGGTTGCACCTCAGGAAAGATAACAAGATTCTTAACAAAACATATGAAGGACTCACATGCATATCATGCACACAACAATCATGGCAAAAATGACAAAAGTCTAAGATGAACTAGCAAATCTGACAATTAACTCACAAAGCCATCTTCTAACAGCATTTCGGGCATCAAGATGAACTCAAATGAAAATGACGCAATGGAACGAAATGATGTACTCATCGAGACGAACATTTTGATATGCTATATGTCCAAATCGGAGCTACGGATGTGGAGATATGGCAGGTCAAATTATGCACAAAAATTAGGGTTCGAGGGAAAAGTCAACCGAGAAGTTTCAGATCCAGATCTGGATCCGGCCGGAACGGATCCCGAGGTTCGCCGTTGTTGTAACTGTAGCTCGCCGGAGGGGAGGAGCAGCATGGTGGCCGGACTTGGCGGCGCTCGCCGGCGCGGGAGGAAGACGGCGGAGGGCGGCGGACGTCGGCGGCGAGATGACCGCGGACGCGGCGGCCGGAGCGGCGGGCGCCGGTGGCCGGGGCGGCGCGCGCCGGCGACCGGGGCGGTGGACGTCGGTGGCGGGCGGCGGCCGGTCGGCGAAGTCTGCGGCGAGGTTGCAGCGGCGTCGGGCGTGGGAGGGCGCGGCCCGGTGACGCGGCGAGGAGGGCCGGCCTCGGGCCCGGCGGGCCGGAGGAGAGAGACGTGGCGGAGGGACAGGTGGCGTCTCCTGGTTGGCCGGGCGCGGCGGCGCGGGGCGTGTCCGGCGGGAGCGGACACGTCCGGTGGCTGAAGAGACGAAAAATTTAGGGTTAGGGTGGATTTGGATCTGGAATTTTCGGGGAGGAGACCATTTTATAGGTAGAGGGAGCTAGGAGAGTCCAAATGAGGTGCGGTTTTCGGCCACACGATCGTGATCGAACGACCGAGATGATGGAGCAGGTTTAGGTGGGTTTTGGGCCACTTTGGAAGGGTGTTGGGCTGCAACACACACGAGGCCTTTTCGGTCCCTCGGTTAACCGTTGGAGCATCAAACGAAGTCCAAAAGATACGAAACTTGACAAGCGGTCTACCGGTAGTAAACCAAGGCCGCATGACAAGTCTCGGTACAATCCGGAAATGTTTAATCCCCACATATGAAAGAAAGGTAGAAATGACCACCGGAGGAGAACGAAGCGCCGGATTGCAAAACGGACAATGGGGAAAATGCTCGGATGCATGAGACGAACATGTATGCAAATGAAATGCACATGATGACATGATATGCAATGCATGACATGCAAGCAATGGCAACACAACAACAACGAATAACTGGACGACACCTGGCACATCGGTCTCGGGGCGTCAGAGTGTACTTACAGAAACATTTCAGGATGAAGTGACATCAACACAAAGATCTGCAAGCAGTGCGGCATGGCCGTTACCAAATGATTATGGATTGGAATTGGAATGTGTTGATGTTCTCGAGCATCAACTAGAGGTGGCAAGACAACGTGTACATGATTGTCAACGTATAATCAACAAGTTGAGACTGGACATGCAGGTATTAGATGCAGGAGTCAAAAAATGAAACAAGACACTGAGGTAACCATGAAGGAATTGGAGATTTTGCAGACTGAAATTTGTGCTATCTGAATCCGGCCAATCCTATTTTCTGAAGAGATTATAGTTCAAATGGAGTTAAGTTGATGCGTGTCCATGATGTATGACCTGTATTTGCCCAGTGTATGTAATTTGTTGTTTGTGTATGCTTTATTATCACCCGTGCCGAACCATAATGCCCAGTGGGTATAATCGGCTGTAATTTCTTTATTGTATAGTGTAGGATTATTCAACCTTTCTATGCCTTGATCTCTTTGTTGTAATAGTGTAGGCTTTTTAGAGGTGATAGTATTGAGTAGGATAATTCTTTGAATATGCTATATCGTTCAAACGGGGGCCAATTCGCCCGACCATGGCCCTTCACGGGCCGTCGGATCCATGGGCCTTCTACGTCTCGTAGGATCCATGGGCCTTCTACGTCTCGTAGGATCCATGGGCCTTGTACGTCTCGTAGGATCCATGGGCCACCAGCTCATTTACGGATCTTGTACGGGCCTTTAATGGGCCGTAGACGAGCCTTTAATGGAAATCGTACGTTTTATGCTGACCATAACAGGCCGTTAATAGGCCGTATTTGGTGATGCTATGAAAATGGCCAACAGACTAATGGTCCACAAACGGGCCGACTGTAACGACGGGCTGAATTTGGCCCACAAACAGAAAATGACAGTAACGGGCCGTAAGTAACCGAATGCTGCAAATGGGCCCAAGAATAAATGGGCCTTCAGAAGGCCGAAAGTTAACTTGGGCTGGAAACGGCCCAACGGAATAACGGGTCGTTAATGGGTATAAAGTGATACACTGTTCATTACGGGCCAGTTTCACCACGGGCCGTTAATGGGTGTAAAGTAATACACTGTTCATTACGAGCCAGTTTCAGCACGGGCCGCTAATGGGCCAAGAGTTACAAAGGGCCTCATATGGGCCGAAAGACGTCATGGGCTATACATGGGCCAGAAGTGAAAACGGGTTGGAATCATATTGGACAGCCCAGATGACGCTACTGGGCCTAATTCGGATAGGGCGTAATGGGCCTTGGGTTAGCGAGCTGTAGATGGGCTATATGCGAACAGGCCGTTAACACGCTTTCCATGGGCCGGCCCGCCAGCTTTTGACCAAGTCAAATGGGCCGGCCTTTTCACGGGAATGGGCCACTGTTGGGCCATGCCACGTATCGATGTATCATAGGCGCCTTCTGTCCAGTGAGTGGATGACATCTGTCCCAACGATGAGCCGACACGTGTTTCCTCTAGCCAATGATGATTTTACACGTGGAAAATCCCCATTGGTCGGGGCTGTTAACGGGTTATCGGATCCAAAACCCGACCCGATAGCTTAACGGCGTTCCGTTACGGTGGATGCTGTTGGAAATATGCCCTAGAGGTAATAATAAATTAGTTATTATTATTATATTTCATTATTCATGATAATCGTTTATTATCCATGCTAGAATTGTATTGATAGGAAACTCAGATACATGTGTGGATACATAGACAACACCATGTCCCTAGTAAGCCTCTAGTTGACTAGCTCGTTGATCAATAGATGGTTACAGTTTCCTGACCATGGACATTGGATGTCGTTGATAACGGGATCACATCATTAGGAGAATGATGTGATGGACAAGACCCAATCCTAAGCCTAGCACAAAGATCGTGTAGTTCATATGCTAAAGCTTTTCTAATGTCAAGTATCATTTCCTTAGACCGTGAGATTGTGCAACTCCCGGATACCGTAGGAATGCTTTTCGTGTAACAAACGTCACAACGTAACTGGGTGGCTATAAAGGTTCACTACAGGTATCTCCGAAAGTGTCTATTGGGTTGGCACGAATCGAGACTGGGATTTGTCACTCCGTGTAAACGGAGAGGTATCTCTGGGCCCACTCGGTAGGACATCATCATAATGTGCACAATGTGATCAAGGAGTTGATCACGGGATGATGTGTTACGGAACGAGTAAAGAGACTTGCCGGTAACGAGATTGAACAAGGTATCGGGATACCGACGATCGAATCTCGGGCAAGTATCGTACCGATGACAAAGGGAATTGTATACGGGATTGATTGAATCCTTGACATCGTGGTTCATCCGATGAGATCATCGTGGAGCATGTGGGAGCCAACATGGGTATCCAGATCCCGCTATTGGTTATTGACCGGAGAGTTGTCTCGGCCATGTCTGCATGACTCCCGAGCCCGTAGGGTCTACACACTTAAGGTTCGATGACGCTAGGGTTATAGGGAATAGATATATGTGGTTACCAAATGTTGTTCGGAGTCCCGGATGAGATCCCGGACGTCACGAGGAGTTCCGAAATGGTCCGGAGGTAAAGATTTATATATGGGAAGTCACCATACGGTCACCGGAATAATTCGGGGGTTACTGGTATTGTACCGGGACCACTGGAGGGGTTCCGGGGGTCCACCGGGAGGGTCCACCTGCCCCGGAGGGCCCTATGGGCTGTGTGTGGAGACGGACCAGCCCCTTAGTGGGCTGGGCGCCTCCCCCCTAGGGCCCATGCGCCTAGGGTTTGGGGGAACCCTAAAGGGGGGGGGGGGCGCCCCCCTTGCCTTGGGGGGCAAGGCAACCCCCCTGGCCGCCGCCCCCTCCTCAGATTGGATCTGAGGGGGCCGGCCCCCCTCTCCCTTGCCCCTATATATATGTGGGGGGTGGGAGGGCGGCCGCACCCAAGTTCTGGCGCAGCCCTCCCCCTCTCCCAAGTCCTCCTCTTCTCCCGCGGTGCTTGGCGAAGCCCTGCAGGATTGTCACGCTCCTCCTTCACCACCATGCCGTCGTGCTGCTGCTGGATGGAGTCTTCCCCAACCTCTCCTTCTCCCCTTGCTAGATCAAGGCGTAGGAGACGTCACCGGGCTGCACGTGTGTTGAATGCGGAGCGCCGTGGTCCGGCGCTTAGATCGGAATCAACCGCGATCTGAATCGCTACGAGCACGACTCCTTCATCCGCGTTCTTGCAATGCTTCTTCTTAGTGATCTACAAGGGTATGTAGATGCACTCTCCTTCCCCTCGTTGCTAGATTACTCCATAGATTGATCTTGGTGATGCGTAGAAAATTTTAAATTTCTGCTACGATCCCCAACAGTGGCATCATGAGCTAGGTCTATGCGTAGTTTCTATGCACGAGTAGAACACAAGTTGTTGTGGGCGTCAATTTTGTCAATTTACTTGCCGTTACTTGTCTTATCTTGATTCGGCGGCATAGTGGGATGAAGCGGCCCGGACCGACCTTACACATACTCTTACGTGAGATAGGTTCCACCGACTGACATGCACTAGTTGCATAAGGTGGCTAGCGGGTGTCTGTCTCTCCCACTTTAGTCGGATCGGATTCGATGAAAAGGGTCCTTATGAAGGATAAATAGAAATTGGCATATCACGTTGTGGTTTTCGCGTAGGTAAGAAACGTTCTTGCTAGAAACCTATAGCAGCCACGTAAAAACTTGCAACAACAATTAGAGGATGTCTAACTTGTTTTTGCAGCATATGCCTTGTGATGTGATATGGCCAAAAGGATGTGATGAATGATATATGTGATGTATGAGATTGATCATGTTCTTGTAATAGGAATCACGACTTGCATGTCGATGAGTATGACAACCGACAGGAGCCATAGGAGTTGTCTTAATTTATTTATGACCTGCGTGTCAACATAAACGTCATGTAATTACTTTACATTATTGCTAAAACGTTAGCCAGAGTAGTAGAAGTAATAGATGACGAGACAACTTCAAGAAGACACGATGATGGAGATCATGATGATGGAGATCATGGTGTCATGCCGGTGACAATGATGATCATGGAGCCCCGAAGATGAAGATCAAAAGGAGCAAAATGATATTGGCCATATCATGTCACTATTTGATTGCATGTGATGTTTATCATGTTTTACATCTTATTTGCTTAGAATGATGATAGCTTAAATAAGATGATCCCTCACTAAAATTTCAAGAAAAGTGTTCCCCCTAACTATGCACCGTTGTGAAGGTTCGTTGTTTCGAAGCACCACATGATGATCGGGTGTGATAGATTCTAACGTTCGAATACAACGGGTGTTGGCGAGCCTAGCATGTACAGACATGGCCTCGGGACACATGCGAAACACTTAGGTTGACTTGACGAGCCTAGCATGTACAGACATGGCCTCGGAACACGGAAGACCGAAAGGTCGAACATGAGTCGTATAGAAGATACGATCAACATGAGATGTTCACCGTTGATGACTAGTCCGTCTCACGTGATGATCGGACACGGCCTAGTCGATTCGGATCATGTTTCACTTAGATGACTAGAGGGATGTCTATCTAAGTGTGAGTTCATTAAACAATTTGATTAGATGAACTCAATTATCATGAACATAGTCTAAATTGTCTTTGCAAATATGTTGTAGATAAATAGCTCACGTTGTAGCTCCCTGTTTCAATACGTTCCTAGAGAAATACCAAGTTGAAAGATATTGTAAGCAATGATGCGGACTGGGTCCGTAGTCCGAGGAGTGTCCTCACTGCTACACAGAAGGCTTACGTCTTTGATGCACCGCTCGATGTGCAAACCCCTACAATGTCATCTGTGGATGTTGTGAACACCTGACAGACACATCCTGATGACTACTTGATAGTTTAGTGCACCATACTTTACGGCTTAGAATCGGGATTCCAATGACGTTTTGAACGCCATAAGACATATGAGATGTTCCAAGAGCTGAAATTGGGATTTCAGGCTCATGCCCGTGTTGAGAGGTGTGAGACCTCTGACAAGTTCTTTCGCCAACAAGATGGAGGAGAATAGCTCAGCTAGTGAGCATGTGCTCAGAATGTCTGGGTGCTACAATCACTTAAATCAAGTGGGAGTTAAACTTCCAGATAAGATAGTGATTGATAGAGTTCTTAGACACTATCACTAAGCTACTAGATCTTCGTGATGAACTATGACATGCAAGGGATGGAGTTGATCCCGGAGCTATTCGCGGTGCTTAAGACCGCAAAAGGTAGAAATCAAGAAGGAGCATCAAGTGTTGATGGTTTGACAAGACCACTGGTTTCAAGAAGGGCAAGGGCTAGAAGGGAAACTTCATGGATGGCAAACCAGTTGCCATTCCAGTGAAGGATGTTGGAAATATGCCCTAGAGGCAATAATAAATTGGTTATTATTATATTTCCTTGTTCATGATAATCGTTTATTATCCATGCTTGAATTGTATTGATAGGAAACTCAGATACATGTGTGGATACATAGACAACACCATGTCCCTAGTAAGCCTCTAGTTGACTAGCTCATTGATCAATAGATGGTTACAGTTTCCTGACCATGGACATTGAATGTCGTTGATAACATGATCACATCATTAGGAGAATGATGTGATGGACAAGACCCAATCCTAAGCCTAGCACAAGATCATGTAGTTCGTATGCTAAAGCTTTTCTAATGTCAAGTATCATTTCCTTAGACCATGAGATTGTGCAACTCCCGAATATCGTAGGAATACTTTGGGTGTGCCAAACATCACAACGTAACTGGGTGACTATAAAGGTGCACTACGGGTATCTCCAAAAGTGTATGTTGGGTTGGCACGAATCGAGACTGGGATTTGTCACTCCGTGTGACGGAGAGGTATCTCTGGGCCCACTCGGTAGGACATCATCATAATGTGCACAATGTGATCAATGAGCTGATCACGGGATGATGTGTTACGGAACGAGTAAGGAGACTTGCCGGTAACGAGATTGAACAAGGTATCGGGATACCTACGATCGAATCTCGGGCAAGTATCGTATCGCTAGACAAAGGGAATTGTATACGGGATTGATTAAGTCCTAGACATCGTGGTTCATCCGATGAGATCATCATGGAACATGTGGGAGCCAACATGGGTATCCAGATCCCGCTGTTGGTTATTGACCGGAGAACGTCTCGGTCATGCCTGCATGGTTCCCGAACCCGTAGGGTCTACACACTTAAGGTTTGATGACGCTAGGGTTATAGGGAATAGATATACGTGGTTACCGAATGTTGTTCGGAGTCCCGGATGAGATCCCGGACGTCACGAGGAGTTCCGGAATGGTCCGGAGGTAAAGATTTATATATGGGAAGTCCTGTTTTGGTCACCGGAAAAGTTTCGAGTTTTATCGGTAACGTACTGGGACCACCGGGAGGGTCCCGGGGGTCCACCAAGTGGGGCCACAAGCCCCGGAGGGCTGCATGGGCCAAGTGTGGGAGGGGACCAGCCCTAGGTGGGCTGGTGCGCCCCCCACCAAGGCCCAAGGCGCAAGGAAGAGGGGAAGGGGGCAAACCCTAAGGCAGATGGGCCCTAAGGCCCACCCTGGTGCGCCTCCCCCTCTCCCCTCCCCTTGGCCGCCCCTAGATGGGATCTAGGGGGCTGCCGCCACCCCTAGGGAGGTAACCCTAGGTAGGGGCGTAGCCCCTCCCCTTCCCCTATATATAGTTGAGGTTTGGGCTGCCCAATACACATGAGTTCCTCTCTTTCTTGGCACAGCCCTATCCCTCTCTTTCTCCTCATATCTCGCAGTGCTTGGCGAAGCCCTGCTGGATCACCACGCTCCTCCATCACCACCACGCCGTTGTGCTGCTGCTGGATGGAGTCTTCCTCAACCTCTCCCTCTCTCCTTGCTGGATCAAGGCATGGGAGACGTCGTCGGGCTGTACGTGTGTTGAACGCGGAGGTGCCGTCCGTTCGGCACTAGGATCTCCGGTGATTTGGATCATGACGAGTACGACTCCTTCAACCCCGTTCTCTTGAACGCTTCCGCTTAGCGGTCTACAAGGGTATGTAGATGCACTCTCCTTCCCCTCGTTGCTGGTTTCTCCATAGATAGATCTTGGTGACACGTAGGAAAATTTTGATTTTCTGCTACGTTACCCAACAAAGGAACCCAAGGTTGAACCCAAACTCGAGACTAAATGCTTCTATTGTAAGGGGAACGATCACTGGTAGCGGAATTACCCCAAATGCATGGTAGATAAGAAGGTTGGCAACTTCAAAGTATATACATGTTATTAATGTGTACCTCACTAGTACTCCTGGTAGCACCTGGGTATTGGATACCGGTTCAGTTGCTATCATTGGTGACTTGAAGCAAAAGCTACGGACTAAACGGAGACTGGCTGAGGGCGAGGTGATGATGTGTGTTGGAAGTGTTTCCAAAGTTGATGAGATCACCATCGCACGCTCCATCTGCCTTCGGGGTTAGTATTGAACCTAGATAAATGTTATCAGGTGTCTACGTTGAGCATGAATAGGATTAGATCATGTTCATTGCAATACGGTCATTCATTTAAGTTAGAGAATAATGGTTATTCTGTTTACATGAATGATACCTTTCATGGTCATGCACCCTATGTGAATGGTTCATTGAATCTCGGTCGTGGTGATACACATGTTCATGCCAAAAGATGTAGAGTTAATAATGATAGTACCACTTTCTCGTGGCACTGCCGCTTAGGTCATATTGGCGTAAGATGCATGAAGAAAGTCCATGTCGATGGATGTTTGGAGTCACTTGATGTTGAATCACTTGACACATGCGAGCCATGCCTCATGGGCAGGATGACTAAGACCCCGTTTTCAGGTACAATGAAATGGGCAAGTGACTTGTTGGAAATCATGCATGCTGATGCGTGTGATCCAATGAGAATTGAAGCGTGCGATGGATATCGCTATTTTCTCATATTCACTAACGATTTGGGTAGATATAGGTATATCTACTTAATGAAGCACAAGTCTGAAACATTTGAAAAGTTCAAAAGATTTCAGAGTGAAGTTAAGAATCGTCATACCAATAAAATCATGTTCCTACGATCTGATCAAAAGGGGATTTTCTGAGTTATGAGTTTGGCAATCACTTAAGACATTGTGGAATTGTTTCACAGTTGAAGCCACCTGGAACACCACAAGGTAATGGTGTGTCCGGACCTCGTAATCGAACCCTATGAGATATGGTGCGATCTATGATGTCTCTTACCAATCTACCGTTTTCATTTTGAGGTTATGCGTTAGAGACAGCCGCATTCACTTTAGATAGGACACCATCTAAGTCCGTTGAGACGACGTCATATGAACATTGGTTTGGCAAGAAACCAAAGTTGTCGTTTCTTAATGTTTGGGGTTGCGATGCTTAGGGCTTCAGCCGGAGAAGCTCGAACCCAAAGCGGACAAACACATCTTCATAGGATACCCAAAGGTGACAGTTGGGTACACCTTCTATCTCAGATCCGAGGGCAAATTGTTTGTCGCTAAGAACGGGTCCTTTCTCGAGAAGGAATTTCTCTCGAAATAATTGAGTGGGAGGAAGATAGAACTTGATGAGGTTGTCGAACTTTTACTTCAACCAGAGAGTGGTGCAACACAGAAAGATGTTTTCTGTGGCACCTACGTCTGTTGAAGAGGAAGTTAATGACAGTGATCATGAAGCTTCTGATCAAGTTGCTATCAAACCTCATAGGTCGACAAGGATATGTACTACTCCTGAGTGGTACGGTAATCCTGTCTTAGATATCATGTTGTTAGACAACAATGAACCTACAAGCTATGGAGAAGCGATGGTGGGCCCGTATTCCAACAAATGGTTAGAAGCCATGAAATCCAAGATAGGATCCATGTATCAGAACAAAGTATGGACTTTGGTGGACTTGCCCGATGATCGGGAAGCCATTGAGAAAAATGGATCTTTAAGAAGAAGATGGACGTGGGCGATAATGTTACCGTCTATGAAGCTCGACTTGTGGGAAAGAGTCTTTTCACAAGTTCAAGGAGTTGACTACGATGAGAATTTCTCACCTGTAGCGATGCTTAAGTCCGTCGGAATCATGTTAGCATTAGCTGTATTTTTCGATTATGAAATCTGACAGATGGATGTCAAAACAAGTTTTCTTACCAGTTTCCGTAAGAAAAGGTTGTATGTGATACAATAAAAGGTTTTGTCGATCCTAAGGATGCTAAAAGGTATGCTGGCTCCAGCAATCCTTCTATGGACTAGAGCAAGCATCTCGGAATCGGAATATATGCTTTGATGGAGTGATCAAAGCTTTTAGGTTTATACAATGTTTGTTAGAAACTTGTATTTACAAGAAAGTGAGTGGGAGCACTACAACATTTCTGATAAGTATATGTGGATGACATATTGTTGATCCGAAATAATGTAGAATTTCTGGAAAGCATAAACGGTTGTTTGAAGGGTGTTTTTCAAAGGAAGACCTGGATAAAGCTGCTTACATATTGGGCATCAAGATCTATAGAGATAGATCAAGACGCCTGATGACACTTTCAAAGAACGCACACCTTGACATGTTTTTGAAGGAGTTCAAAATAGATCAGTCAAAGAAGGGGTTCTTACCTGAGTTGTAAGGTGTGAAGTTGAGTAAGACTCGAAGATTGACCACGGCAGAAGAAAGAGGAAGGACGAAGGTCGTCCCCTATGCTTTTGTCATAGGCTCTATACGGTATGCCATGCTGAGTACCGCACCAGATGTGTGCCTTGCCACATGTCTGGCAAGAGGGTACAAAGGTGATCTAGGATTGGATCACCAGATAGTGGTCAAAATTATCCTTAGAGGAATAAGGAAATGTTTCTTGGTTATGGAGGTGATAAAGAGTTCGACGTAAAGAGTTACATCGATGCAAGCTTAACACCTATCCGGATAGCTCTGAGTAGAGATACCGGATACATATAACGGAGCAATAATTTGGAATAGCTCCAAGTGGAACGTGGTAGCAGAATCTACGATATAATGTTTTGCGAAATACATAGGTATCTGAATATGGCAAGACCCGTTGACTACAACCTCTCTCACAAGCATAACATGATCAAACCCAGAACTCTTGAGTGTTAATCACATAGTGATGTGAACTAGATCATTGAGTCTAGTAGACTCTTGGATGTTGGTCACATGGCGATGTGACCTGTGAGTGTTAATCACATGGCGATGTGAACTAGATTATTGACTCTAGTGCAAGTGGGAGACTGTTGGAAATATGCCCTAGAGGCAATAATAAATTAGTTATTATCATTATATTTCATTGTTCATGATAATCGTTTATTATCCATGCTAGAATTGTATTGATAGGAAACTCAGATACATGTGTGGATACATAGACAACACCATGTCCCTAGTAAGCCTCTAGTTGACTAGCTCGTTGATCAATAGATGGTTACAGTTTCCTGACCATGGACATTGGATGTCGTTGATAACGGGATCACATCATTAGGAGAATGATGTGATGGACAAGACCCAATCCTAAGCCTAGCACAAAGATCGTGTAGTTCGTATGCTAAAGCTTTTCTAATGTCAAGTATCATTTCCTTAGACCATGAGATTGTGCAACTCCCAGATACCGTAGGAATGCTTTGGGTGTACCAAACATCACAACGTAACTGGGTGGCTATAAAGGTTCACTACAGGTATCTCCGAAAGTGTCTGTTGGGTTGGCACGAATCGAGACTGGGATTTGTCACTCCATGTAAACAGAGAGGTATCTCTGGGCCCACTCGGTAGGACATCATCATAATGTGCACAATGTGATCAAGGAGTTGATCACGGGATGATGTGTTACGGAACGAGTAAAGAGACTTGCCGGTAACGAGATTGAACAAGGTATCGGGATACCGACGATCGAATCTCGGGCAAGTATCGTACCGATAGACAAAGGGAATTGTATACGGGATTGATTGAATCCTTGACATCGTGGTTCATCCGATGAGATAATCGTGGAGCATGTGGGAGCCAAGATGGGTATCCAGATCCCGCTATTGGTTATTGACCGGAGAGTTGTCTCGGCCATGTCTGCATGACTCCCGAGCCCGTATGGTCTACACACTTAAGGTTCGATGACCCTAGGGTTATAGGGAATAGATATACGTGGTTACCGAATGTTGTTCGGAGTCTCGGATGAGATCCCGGACGTCATGAGGAGTTCCGGAATGGTCCGGAGGTAAAGATTTATATATGGGAAGTCATCATACGGTCACTGGAATAATTCGGGGGTTACCGGTATTGTACCGGGACCACTGGAGGGGTTCCGAGGTCCACCGGGAGGGTCCACCTGCCCCGGAGGGCCCTATGGGCTGTGTGTGGAGAGGGACCAGCCCCTTAGTGGTCTGGGCGCCTCCCCCATAGGCCCCATACGCCTAGGGTTTGGGGGAACCCTAAAGGGGGGGCGCCCCCTTACCTTGGGGGGCAAGGCAACCCCCCTGGCCGCCGCCCCCTCCTCAGATTGGATCTGAGGGGGACGGCCCCCCTCTCCCTTGCCCCTATATATATGTGGGGGTGGGAGGGCAGCCGCACCCAAGTTCTGGCGCAGCCCTCCCCCTCTCCCAAGTCCTCCTCTTCTCCCGCGGTGCTTGGCGAAGCCCTGCAGGATTGCCACGCTGCTCCTTCACCACCATGCCGTCGTGCTGCTGCTGGATGGAGTCTTCCCCAACCTATCCTTCTCCCCTTGCTGGATCAAGGCGTAGGAGACGTCACCGTGCTGCAGGTGTGTTGAACACGGAGGCGCCGTGGGTCGGTGCTTAGATCGGAATCAACCGCGATCTGAATCGCAACGAGTACGACTCCTTCATCCGCGTTCTTGCAACGCTTCCGCTTAGCGATCTACAAGGGTATGTAGATGCACTCTCCTTCACCTCGTTGCTAGATTACTCCATAGATTGATCTTGGTGATGTGTAGAAAATTTTAAATTTCTGCTACGATCCCCAACAGATGCCACGTGTCGGTCACCCTTGACGAAAGCACTTTTGTGACGCGCGATTTATTGTCATGGAAGTGGACACTTCTGTGATGATAATTTTGGTAATGTCATGGAACACTTCTACGACAGCACAGGCATGACTATCTTGATTCTGTCATAAATTTGTCATGGATGTACATGCATGACAAAAAAAAGCGACCTACTGTGACAAACACGTATCATCACGGAAGTGTATTTTTTTGTAGTGCTTGCAAGTACCTTCAAAAGTCCTAACAAACACTCGGGTGAGTTCCTCCCAACTGAATATACTGCCGGGTGCTAACTGGTTCAGCCATGCCCTAGCCGAGCCTTCCAACATCAGAGGAAGGTTCTTCATGGCGACTTCATCATTGCCACCACCAATCTGTATAGCTACTCGGTAGTCCTCAAGCCAAGTGTCAGGCTTAGACTCACCCGTAAACTTGCTGGCTCTAGTCGCCAACCTGAAATTGGGAGGAATCACCGCAACCCTGATGGCTCTACTGAAACACTCGGGACCTGAAACATGCACTCTACTGCCAATCGGATAATCTCTATCATGGCTTTCTTTGTGTGCTTTGTTCCTGTCAACCAGACCTTGAACGAAATAGATCTTGCATCAAAGCCTGCCTCCCTTGGGTCGACTGGTATTCTTCGCTCGCCGCTGTGAGGGCGTCTGTCATCATGCCGATGAGGCACATATGATCCACTCCTCGGAGAAGGTGTAGGCACTCGACGTCGGTCGTCGCGGCCGAGGTGGTGATCATGTTGATCATGGTTTCTGTACTGATCTTGCCTGTGACCATGTCCTTCATGCTGCGGGGGCGATCTTGGGCTGTGGGCCGACTGTACTGTATCTGGTACCACATACCTGCTATGAATCCTATTCTGTGACTAAGACACTGTTGTATTTTGTTCTCCAGCTGCTCGAAGGAAGGCCCGGATCTGCATCAAACCCCTGCCTGCCTTCGATTGGGAAGGCTGGATTGACTCTTCTATTCGGGCTACGGCTGTGAGATTTTGAATCGGAGTGCGGTATACCTGAGTTTGAGGCGGAAAAAGCTGTCGTCGACTGGATTCAGGGATCCGCTGCCAAGCACGCTCGTTGAGTGCATGCTGCAGGTTCTCCAGTGCAGTGCGCTCGGCCAAGTTGGCCAGGCGCGCTTCCTCCAAGGCCCGGGCCTCGGGGGTTTCTCCAATGATAGGAGTGTGAAGTGCATCCATGTTGCGGCGGCGAAGCTCTCCCCTCCACTGCGAAGAAAGGGGCTCGGGGTGGTACTCCTCGTGAACGCGCGACGGATCACCGCCGCCATCACCACCGTCGTTGCGGGGGAAGCCAGGAGGACTGGGTGGTCCGTCGACCATCAAGACTTCTGCCGCGGGATCGCTGCTGTCGCACTCGGATGCGGTCTCAATGGAGCCAGTTGACATGCCGTAGAGAGTTTCATAGGGCTTGATTACCGCGGCTTGTGAGGTGGCCAACTGGCGGGCCACCGCATGCCTCACCCACTACTGGAGCCGCGACCGACCGGAACACTTGTGCCGGCGAGCGGCGGGAGATGAGGACACCATAGGAACCGACGGATACTGGGTCGACGGTTGCCGGAGAAGGACGCCGCGGACACACGCGCGAAAGTGCGTCGCCCCGCGGACGGGGAGCTTCCTGGAGCCAGGCGGAATCGTCGGCGATGAACACAAGCGCGCCGAGATGGATCTCGCGGCCCTCAACCAGTCCACTGGCGGAAACCATGATGATGAGAATTGGAAAAATCGCAACTTCACCAAAAAATCGCTAAGACACCCGCTCCAAGGTGGGCGCCAACCATCGTGGATCTAAGACTGACAGTAGAATGGGGGGTAGGTATGAGGAGGCAAGATCCTAGCTATGGCAAAGTTGTACACACAAGTTTTACGAGTTCAGGCCCTTCGCGGAGGAAGTAACAGCCCTACGTCTCGGTGCCCTGAGGCGGTCGATTGGATTACGTACGTACGTGTGTGTGTGTGTTTACAGAGGGTGCCAACCCTTGTCTCCGTGGATGGGGGTGGCTTATATAGAGTGCGTCAGGACCCCAGCCAGCCCACATTACAAGGGGTTTAAGGTACATAAAGAGGTGGCGTTATTGGTAACGCTAGCCTTAAATGCCTTAATGGCCTTAAAGACTACAGAGTGGACGCTTGCCCGTTGCTGTTCTAGGCGACCCCTAGTCTTCAAACAGGTCAAATGGATTCTTGCATGGTCGAATGATCGAGTGGTCGAGTGACCCAAAGAAGGAGGGGTCTCTGAGTGACTGGTAGGTTGAGTGGATTGCACTCGACACCTTTGTTGGATGCTCCATGTTGTCTCTTGAGCTTCTTTGCTTCTAAGACAGTGACCTTGGATAGGACGTATAGGTCAGGCCTATTACCCTACCCCAGGTCTATGTCCTCATCAGGCGTCTCCGCTTCCCCATGCTGCCTTGATAACTGCCCGACTTGATGGGTCCTTGCTGCATGCAGGAAAAAGATCATTATTACCTTAGATCGTGGAGGCCGACGGTTGGCCTCCCCTTGGCTATAAATGGGAGGTGAGGGCGGAGCCCCCATCATCCGTATCACCTCTGCGTCTCCCACTTCTTCTTCTTCTTCCTTGCTCCACTCCTTGCTGGTGCAGTCATGGCTCCACTTCAACGAGCCTGAGCAGCTCCCGCTGAAGAAGAGGAGGACCCATCGTTGCGAGATGGTCGCGAGGCCGGTGGTGTCGCGGCCTTGGTATGAGAGGCCGCCTCCTGGGTACCCGTTGCCCTTGTATGCTCACGCCGATGATTCCGGAGGGAGGAGCGATGAGCACCGCCGCCCGCGCCAGGGTCGCGGCCGCCGTGCAGCGGAGGCGCACGCTGTCGCCCCAGGGGTCCACACCGCGGGCTCCTCGCGCGAGTTCGTGCTGTGGGCGGTGATGCCCCCGAGCACTTGGATTCGCCTTCCGCAGTTCTTCTCCGCCGAGATGCCGCCGAGAGGCCCTCTCGAGCTTTGGCTGCAGCACGCCGACTGTGATGCCTCGGCGACTGGAGCGGAAGTTGAGGTTGTCACCTTCGGGAGGATCTTCATGACCCGAGGCTAGGGAGATATTGCTCGAGTCTGCCGCGCGAACGGCTCCCTCGCCATCCACTTCGAGTATGACGGCGCCTCCATGTTGTTCTTCAAGTTCTTCGATGAGGAAAGCCGCCGCTTGGAGTGCTGCCCTGAAGGAGGTCTCTAGGATGGCGCAGCGGCGGGCGCCGAGCCTGTCGCAGGACTTGCCTGCAGCTCCTCCATGTAAGTGCATCTAGTGCCACCCCTAGTTGGTTTTGGAGTATTGACGACAAACCTAGTTGAGGGACTAATGTGTTTGTGAGAATTGCCGGATAACAGAGGTAGAAGTCCCTCATTGATTCGGTTTTCCTACCAGAGATGACCCCTAAAAATGTATGAAGACATTGAAGTCAAAGGTGGTATGTCAAGACATTCACATTGAAGACTATGACAAGAGAAGACATCGCATGAAGACTATGGAGCGCGAAGACTTAGCAGTTTCGTCGTTCTGTGTTTTTCTTTGTTGAGTCATAGGAACCACCGTACTGTTAAGTGGGGTCCAAGTGAACCAGTCAGAATGACTGAAGTGATGCTTAACCAAAATCCTATGTCTTCGAGTGAAGACTATGAGAGCAAATCTTGTCCAGAGTTGGATAAGTCAGCTTTTCTTGTAGACCAAGTAAAGTTGCCGCATGTGTTTGACATCTGACCGTTGGAACACGTGTCAGTTCCTTAGTGACCCAGGGTCATTTCGGACAAATTAGGTCGGGTTGCCTAGTGGATATAAATAGCCCACCCCCTACAACCATAAACGGTTGGCTGCTCAGAGTTTGTGTATGGCTTTTGTCGTTTGAGAGCAACCCACCTTGAAGCCTTTGAGAGAGAATTCCTTGCGAGGATAAAGCCCTAACCACCCAGAGCCAAAGAGTGTTAGGCATCAGTGAAGTCTTCTTGTCTGTGTGATCTGAAGACTTATTACACTTGAGGACTGTGAATCTCCAGCCGGTTAGGCATCGTGTTCTGAGCATCCAAGAGTCATTGTGGATCGCCGGTGAACGAAGTCTGTGAAGGTTTGGGAGTCTACCTTGAAGACTTACCAGAGTGATTGGGCGAGGACTAGGTGTCCTTAGCTCAAGGGGAATAAGGTGAAGATGAGGTCTTCCGAGATGAATCTCAGCCTCCCTAACCAGACGCACAATTGTCACATCAACTGGAACTGGTTCAACAAATCATTGTCTTCAACGAGTCACTGGTTTCATCCTTCCCCTTCCTTTACTTACTGTTGGTCCTTGTGAAGTCATTGCTTGATTGCATTATCTTTTGTCTTCACTGAGTGACTGCTTGTTCTGTTTGGCTTCACAATATCTTCCTACCTGATCTTTACTGCCTAGCTGCTATTAGTCATTGTGCTTTCACTTCATTGAATACTTGACTATGGCTTGCCTAGTGTAGTCTATCCTTCGCTGCATGGTAATAGGTTTATTTCTATCGTTTGTCTTCGAAACTTCCGTGTTTTGAAGACTTTCATAAAAATCGCCTATTCACCCCCCTCTAGTCGATCACTATCACTTTCAATTGGTATCAGAGCAAGGCACTCCCTTGTTCTGTGTGATTCGGTTTAACCACCTAGAGTTTTAGCTATGTCGACTGCAGGGATAATCAAAGTCTCTGCTGCGTGCCCAGCCTTTGATGGAACTGAATATCCCTACTGGAAGAATAAGACGCGCATGCATCTTGAAGCCATTGATGTCGACCTATGGTATGTCGTCAAGAATGGTGTTCCCAAGGTCGGTGAAGGTGTCACCACTGCTGATGTCAAGAAGTTCGTTCAACTGGACTCCACTGCCAAGAACATCATCTGTGGTCATCTGACCAAAGGACAGTATGGCCATGTGAGTGCTTTGGAAACGTCTAAACTAGTCTGGGACTGGCTCTCCAAGGTCAACGAAGGCGTCTCAACCTAGAGAGATTAGAGAATCAGTGTCCTTCGCAACCTCTTCAACCGCTTCAAGAGAAATGACAATGAGAATGTCCAGCTCACGTTTGATCGACTCACTGAAATCACAAATGAGCTTCAAGCCCTCGGCGCTACTGAGATCACCAAGCATGAAGTCGTCAAGACACTCCTGAGATCACTTGACAGCTCATTTGACACCCTAGCCCTGATGATTCAAGAACGTCCTGACTTCAAGACACTCGATCCGTCTGACATACTTGAGAGGCTCAACATACATGAGTTTTAGCTTTCTGAGAAAAGAGACATCTACGGTCCCAACTATGGGCGAACTCGTGCCTTGAAGGCAAAAGCTGTCTCCTCATCTGAAGAAGAATCTGACAGCAGTTCTAATGATCCTGAAGACATTGGAAAGGAGCTTGCTATGCTTGTGAAGAAGTTCCAAAAATTCACCAAGAAGAAAGGCTTCAGAAAGTCCTCACGATCAAGCTCAAGGAATGATGAAGCTTCCACTCATGACTACAAGAAGAGAACATGCCACAAGTGCAAGAAACCTGACCACTAAATCTCTGAGTGTCCGCAGTGGGACAATGAGAACAAGAAGAAAAAGAAGAGCAAAGAGTATGATTCTGATGATAAGAAGAAGAAGAAATACTCAGAGTCTTCTTCCAAGTCTTCCTCAATGTCTTCATCACACAAGAAGAGATCATCTGGCAAAGCTCGTGCGTTTGTTGGCAAGGAAATGGATTCAGAGGAGGAGTCCGCTTCTGAGGAGGCAGAGGTGGAGTCTGAGGAGGAGTCCGATTCTGGCGTTGCGAGTCTGGCTGCAGCATACGTTGCCAAGTCCATCTTCAACATTGGAGACAATGACTCCATCACCGACACCGGTGCAAATGACAAGGACTACTCCGCTCCTACCTACTGCTTCATGGCACGCGGTGCCAAGGTAAACACATGCACTACTCACTATCAAACATCCAGTGAAGATGACTCTGATTGTGGTTCCAAACCTAGCTACAAAACACTTGCTAAAATTTCAACTGAACAACAGAAAGCTATGGAACATATTCAAAAACTGTTAGACAAAAGCGATGACCTGTTAGATGCTGAAATGGGTCGATCCCAGTCCTTAATTGAAGACATAAAAAATCTTCACGTTAAGTATGAGGAACTTGAAAGTCGTCATGAATCGCTCTCAACAACTCATGAAAAGCTTTCCTATGATTATCTTCAAAGGAAGCAAGATCTTGAGAAATTGAGAGGGGCTCATGAAGATCTTCAAAAGGAAAATGAGTCACTTCGCGCCAACAGATCAGTTCCGCTCAGGAAGGATTTGAACCACCATCTCTTAAATGTATTGAGCATGACAACGCTACTTCTGTTGCTGGTTGTTCTACTGCTGCTACTATTGCAATATCTTCAACTGCTGATGTGCCAACTAACCCCTCTGCTGAGGATGCCACTGCTATTGCTGATGAGAATGCTAGGTTGAAGACATTGCTTGAAACAGGGATGTTCAAAAGTCTCAAAGGGCATCAGACACTATGTGATGTCCTCAAAAGTCAGATCCTGAACCGAAACCCTAGGAAAGAGGGTGTTGGGTTTGAAAGGAAAATGAATGCTGATGGCTCTTACTGGAAACCTGAGTAGTACCCCAAAACCACATGGGTTGCTGCAAAGGGACCTTTAGTGGATCCATCCACCTTATCTGGCTTCACTTGTGCTAATCCCATTGTTATTGATGAATCCTTTGATGCAAACTATAAACTGTTTAAGAATCAGAATGGTGAAGTGTTTGCCAGGTATATTGGTACTAACTGTAGGAATGAGCCACCTATGAAGAAGGTCTAGGTGCCGAAAAGGTGTTTGGAGAATCTTCCTGTGAATGTCGTCATGACACCACGAGTGAAGAAGACAAACCCCAGACCACAGGCTTCATACGGTCCAAAGGCTTCATATAGACAGAGGACTCACCTGAGTCGCACTAACGCAAATGTTTTGCAGGGAAGCCATACTCAGGCCTATGAATATGAGCGCGTTTCATCAAATCGCCATGCTCATAAGACCAAGAACTATTCTACTTATTCTTATGAGTACTATTGTCCACCTGCAAGACTTTTTGCTAGGGCTCCAAAGCCAAAGTTCTCAGATGCTGCACTTAGACTCATTGCTTCGAAGCCACCCTTGAAGATGTGGGTGGCTAAGAAAGCTTAACTCTCTTTTGCAGGGAAAGGTCTCCAGCCGAAAACCAAAATCGTCTGAAGCTATTGCTGGGGATCTTAAACATCTTGTTGGGTGCAAGATCAAATGCCCAAATGGTCTTATTATGTATTTTGTTCCTGAGTCGCTTGCTACTTGCCCTATCAGTCCTAACCTCGATCTAAGCTTTCATAATCCACTTGCTCGTCAAATGTTTTTGCTTCACAATTCTCTTCGTGAAGCCTATCCCCCTAACTGCACTGTAGGGTACGACACCAGCTGCTTCAGAATGGATTATTGATAGTGGGTGTACTAATCACATGACTGGCAAGCGAAGCCTTCTTATGGACTCAACCTTACATCCATCTGACAAAAGTCACATCACATTTGCTGACACTGGTAAAAGTAAGGTATTGGGTCTAGGTAGAGTTGCAATCTCAAAGGATCAACACATGGATAAAGTCATGCTTGTTGAATCCCTTGGTTTCAACTTAATGTCTGTCTCAATGCTTTGCGATTTAAACATGATTGTGATGTTTGGAAAATATCGTTGCCTTGTTCTAATGGAATCTGACAAGTCTCTAGTGTTTGAAGGGTATCGGAAAGATGATTTGTACGTGGTAGATTTCTCAACAGGACCACAACTTGCCGTATGTCTTCTAGCAAAAGCTTCAGAATGTTGGCTCTGGCATCGGAGGCTAGGGCATGCTGGCATGAGGAACTTGCACACTCTTGCAAGAAAGAAGCATGTCATAGGCATCGAGGGCATCAAGTTCAAGAAGGATCACTTATGCGGTGCCTGTGAAGCAGGAAAGATGACGAGGGCCAAGCATCCCTCGAAGACAATCATGACAACAACTCAACCCTTCGAACTGCTCCACATGGACCTTTTCGGTCCCACTCATTACTCAATTCTTACTACTACTGCTTGTCTCTATGGCTTTGTCATTGTTGATGATTATTCAAGATATACTTGGGTGCATATAATCCTCTACAAGACTGAAGTGCAGGATGTCTTCAGACGCTTCGCCAATCGAGCCATGAACAACTATGGCATCAAGATAAAGCACATCAGAAGTGACAATGGCACTGAATTCAAGAACACTGGCCTAGATACGTATCTTGATACTTTGGGCATCACACATGAATTCTCAGCTCCATACACACCGCAGTAGAATGGCGTCGTGGAACGCAAGAATAGAACACTTATTGAGATGGCCCGGACGATGCTTGACGAATACAAGACTCCAAGAAAGTTCTGGCCTGAAGCCATTGATACTGCCTGCCATATCATCAACTGTGTTTATCTTCACAAGCTTCTGAACAAGACATCCTATGAGCTCCTTACTGGCAAGAAGCCAAATGTTAGTTACTTCAAAGTATTTGGCGCCAGGTGTTGGATCAAGGATCCACATCACACTTCAAAATTTGCACCAAAAGCACATGAATGTTTTATGCTTGGATATGGAAAGGATTCGCACTCCTATAGAGTCTTCAACCTCATTCACTATAAAGTGGTTGAAACTATGGATGTGCGGTTCGATGAGACTAACGGCTCGCAAAGAGAGCACCTGCCAAATGTGCTAGATGAAGTTCCATCCAGTGAATCAATCAAACTTATGGGAACTGGAGAAATCATACCATCTGAAGCTCAGCCTGAAGAGGAACTTATCATCTCCGCACCTGATCAACCTAAAGACAATGCTCAGCCCGAAGACAATCCTTCTAACGATGACAATGATCAGCAAGAGCAAAATCTTTGACATGTACATCCTCGTGTTGCAAATGAAGTACAGATTGAGAGAATAATTGATAGCATCAATGCACTAGGTCCACTCACTCGTTCAAGGGCAACACAGCTAGCAAATTTCTGTGGGCACTTCGCATTCGTTTCAATATCTAAACCCAAGCAAGTTGATGAAGCCTTCATGGAACTTGAATGGATTCAAGCTATGCAAGAAGAGCTTCAACAGTTTGAGCTGAATAATGTATGGGAACTAGTTAAGTGTCCTGATCCACGCAAGCACAATAATAGGCACAAAATGGATATATCGCGACAAGCAAGATGAGCATGGTCAAGTTGTCAGAAACAAAACTCGTCTCGTTGCTCAAGGATACACTCAAGTTGAAGGGATTGACTTCGATGAAACATTTGCTCCTATGGCTAGACTTGAAGCCATACGCATAGTGCTGGCCTATGCAAATCATCATAACATTCTTCTGCATCAAATGGATGTGAAGAGCGATTTTCTCAATGGCAAGATTGACGAAGAAGTGTATGTTGCACAACCGCCTGGCTTTGAAGATCCAAAACATCCCGACATGGTGTACAAGCTCAACAAGGCACTGTATGGCCTCAAACAAGCCCCTAGGGCTTGGTATGACACACTCAAAGACTTCCTGAAGAGCAAAGCATTCAAACCTGGTTCCCTCGACCCCACTCTCTTCACGAAGACATATGATGGTGAACTGTTTGTGTGCCAAATATATGTGGATGACATTATCTTCGGATGCACCAATCAGAAATACACTAATGGGTTTGGATATATGATGCAAGAGTAATATCAGATGTCCATGATGGGTGAGCTGAAGTTCTTCCTTGGTCTTCAAATACGTCAGCAACGCAACGACATCTTTATATCTCAAGAGAAATACCTCAAAGATTGCCTGAAGAAATTTGGAATGCACGATTGCAAAGGCTTCACGACACCAATGCCAGCCAAACATCATCTGGGTCCCGACGACAATGGTAAAGCGTTCGATCAAAAGGTATATCGCTCCATGATTGGTTCCTTGCTTTATTTATGTGCATCTAGGCCAGATATCATGCTTAGTGTTTGCATGTGTGCCTGGTTCCAAGCGGCACCAAAGGAATCGCATCACTTAGCTGTGAAGCGAATTCTCAGATATTTGGCTCACACCCCAACACTAGGATTATGGTATCCAAAGGGCTCAGAATTTGATCTAGTTGGATTCTCGGATGCTGATTATGCTGGTGACAAGGTGGATCGCAAGTCCACATAAGGCACATGTCATTTTCTGGGACGATCACTTGTATGTTGGTTTTCAAAGAAGCAGAACTGTGTATCTCTCTCCACTGCTGAATCTGAATACATTGCTGCTGGATCTTGCTGCGCTCAGCTTCTATGGATGAAGCAAACACTCAAAGACTATGACATTCATCTGAAGCAAGTTCCACTCTACTGCGACAATGAAAGCGCCATCAAGATTGCCAACAATCCAGTTCAGCACTCGAAGACAAAGCACATTGAAATTCGTCATCACTTTCTCAGAGATCATGTTATGAAGGAAGATATTGATATCATACACGTCAACACTGAAGAGCAATTGGCAGATATCTTCACCAAGCCCTTGGATGAGAAGAGGTTTTGCAAGTTATGGTGTGAGCTAAATATCTTGGAATCCTCAAATGTCCTGTGATCAGGCACACATCCTAACACTTATGCATGTTGATGACTTAGATGTGCAACACACGAAGTAAAGTATATCTTCAATCAATGAAGACTTACATTCTGAGTGTGAATACATTAACATGGAATTTGACTTCGGAGCCTCATGATAATTGTGCGCTGTGTCTGGGTCTAATACTTCCTATACGGTGGGTAACGCCACCACCAAATTCTTCTGTTTGAAGTGTTTTACCCATGGCGTTACATTTGCTATGTCTTCAAATTTGGTTTGTCTTCAATTTCAACTTGTCTTAATGATTATCTTCACTAAGTTGACATGATTGTCTTCTGGTATATACTGATTTGGTTTCTGTCCTCTACAACATTCACTTATAGCTATGGCTTCTTGATGAATCTTTTGAACTAAGTGAATGTGATCGGACCCTAACCCCTCTATGCTTCTTTCCTAAGTCTATCTATCCAAATCATATGCATTCTATTGACACTGTCAAATGTCTTCTTTGCATCCATGTTAGCAGAAGACACAGAGACAAACATTAATCCGTTTTCAATGCTAAATCCTTTCACCTGAAACCCGGAGAAGTGGGAACGACCACCCGACAATCCAGGCACGCGTGGGAACGTGGAACAACCTCTGATGTGTTGCATGATAGCCACATGTCCTTCAGATGTAAATCGCCAGGGGCACTTGTGTAATAACTCTGTGCCATACCTATCCCTATAAATACATGCCTCACCACAGTCATTATCCCTTCTTCCACTCTCGCACAAACCCTAGCGCCACCACTAGCCCTCGACGATGCCGGCGACGAAGCGCTTAGTTGCCGCGACGTCACCGACGCCGTCTTCACGCCGGCCGCGGACATCGTCTTCTCCGCCGTCGCCGTAGGTGTCCTCCGTCGCCAAGTTAGGGCATGGACGATAGAACTGCTCGGCCTCCTCTCCCACTCCGTCTAGCAGTTCTTCATGTGGTAAATAAAACTTCCTTTTTACGGCCCCCTTTGATTCTATAGATTCATCACTTTCTACCACAAGCAGTTTCTATTCACATAAGTTGAATCTATTTCATACTGCATCTCATAATATGCCTAGTATGTTCACTTATGCTTCACAAAGAAGTTAGATTCCTCACTTGTACGTATTCGTGGATTCGTACAAATCTAGAACCAACTCTCTATCTATGAGTGAATGTCTTCGCACTATGAGGTCAATGTCTTCTAAACTGATTTATCTTCAAAATCTTCTGAGAATGCAAATGACCTCTTCCCCTTCCCACACACCTTAATGCTGTCACAGGTACATGTCCATGGGAGAATCCCTTGGTTCTCATAGTCTGCATTCGTTTGCAGAATTCTTACAGCATCACATTAACTCTCCCGAAGCCAGTTACTGTTTAGCTAGCAAACGGAAGCCTTTTAAGCCTTTGAATGTGTTGAAGCCTTTCGGTTTAAACTTAATGGCACCAGAGAAACCTACAAGAAAGGGTGGCAGATAGCGCCGTGGGGGTACATCAATGGACCTGCCCGAAGATCTTTATGAACTGTACAAAACTGACCCCGAAGAAAGCTATGGTCAGCGCAAGACACGAATCCAATGGATTCGAAGGTACTGGGCCGAGCAATGGTTCAAGTACAGGTTTGTGACCCAGGAATATGTTGAGAAGAATGCCATCAAGCGACCGTGGGGAGACATCCTATACAAAAATCTTCAACCCAGGTCCAGAGCTGAAGCCATTGAACAAGGCTCCTATCCTTGTATGGTCCGAGGACCACAGCCTGCACATGAAGATCCATCGTCATTGCTATGGTGTCGTGATGACAATCTGTTCAAGCGCAACTTCCAGTTTGCCAAGAATTCGGCCAAAGAAAACAAGAAGTCGCGGTGATTAGACTTCAACCCAGGTCCCTCTGCTCCTCGGGCCGATGGCTCACGCGAAGCTGAACCTAATCTTGTTGGGCCCTTCTACAACCTGGAAGGTCTCATTATTCACATTATGGTTCAAGGGGTAGTCGTGGATCAACCTGCAGATGATGCTGAATCTGACGAAGCACCTGCACCACCGAAGCCAACGAAGCTGAAGAAGCCTAAAGCTTCAAAGTCTGCCTTGTCGCCGTTCTGGGAACGGGGGTCCCCAGACTTGCCTGCCTGCGGCCTGCGGCGTGGCTCAAAGGAGGCCCAGCATGGCCCATCTTCATCAACACAAGACTCAAGACCCTCGCAAGGGGCCAAGCCTCACGGGGCGGACGACACGGCGCCTCCTCAGGCGCAGCCTCCTCAGGCTGGCTCGCGAGGAGGCGGAGAAATCAAGGCGGGGTACCTCGCGAGGTGCCCATGACGCAAGCCATGACGATCGAGGGTGCCAGGCGGGCGCCAGCGCGTGCAGCGTCCTTGTTTCCTCTTTGGTGCAAAGGGGGCAAGCGCAGCCGCGGAGTACCGAGGCATCAGGCAAAGGTTGCCATTTCGGTGCAACGAGACCAAGACCAGGCGGACTACGAGATGGAGGTCACCATGGAGCCCAGCACGGCGTCACCGCGGAGCCTTTCGCAGGCGAAGACCAACTTTAGTCAGGATAAGTGTACTTGCTGTTCCCCTTCGAATTGGCCAATTGTTGGCGCCCTTCCCGCTCAATATTTGGGAAGAGGCCCAGGGCCTTTGCCTATAAATAGGACCAGTCACCCACATGGTAAGGGCATCGAAATCAGAGAGAGAGAGAGAGAGAGAGAGAGAGAGAGAGAGAAGGGTGACTGAACTCCTCCTAGCAGTTCATCGCCCCAGTCAAGAACAGACTCTCGCGAGGCTGTTCTTCCTTGTATTGTTCATCATCACCAGCCCCAGGAGGCAATCCACCAACCACACACTGGAGTAGGGTATTACACCACAACGGTGGCCCGAACCAGTATAAACCTTATGTCTCTTGTGCAGTTCTTTTAGTAGTTTAGATCTTTGTGAGACGGGGAGGTAGAGGGCATGATCTCTGCGCGCACCCCAGTGTTCGAACCTTAAGGGTCTGCCGGAACCCGTGATCCGACATTTGGCGCGCCAGGTAGGGGTGCGCCGGAATTTGCCTTCCTACCGCTCCGCCTCCCGTCGCATCGCCATCACCATGTCCGACGACCAGGCGGGCAACCAAGGTCCATGGGCGGAGTGGCCCACCAGGCAGCTCGTGGTCCATAGGGCGTTGCGGGCCGCGGGCGACGCGGACAGGCCTCCGCAACCCTCACACCGCGCCAAGCGCGGTCGGCGGCAAGGGCCTCCAATTACGCCGCAACCACGACACCGTACACCCGCCGGGAGCAGGTGAATTCAAGGGCCGCGCTCACGGTGGCCCAAGAGCTGCTACGGTGCAGACTGCTGGAGGGCGGCCCCGACGTGCTGCTGGAGCGGGTGGCGGAGCTCCTGGGCTTCGCCGCCTCAGGGGCTCACCCCTTCTCCACCTAGCTCCCATCTCAAGCCCAGGGCGGCCCACGCGGGGGCTCCGCATGCGCCCACGGACTCCAAGGCTACTCCGACGCCAGCGAAGCTGTTAGCACCGGACTGGCGGTGGCGCTGCCCCAGCCCCCGGCCCGCGAAGAAGAAGGACTCGACGTGACCCACGGCCCCGGAGGGCGGCCGTGCTGCCACCCCGCAGTAGGCATGGCAGGTGGGACCGCGTGGCATGCGGGGCATCACGGCGTGGCACTCGGGATGACGGCAACGGAGGAATACGTGCCCCTCATGCTGGACCAAGGACACCCTCACGAGAGCGGACAAGGCTCGCTCCTTGGCCCAAGCTGGGGGGACGAGGCAGTGGAAGCTGAGCCCTTCCAGGAGCCCAGGGACGAACCTGCTGGCCATGCTGGAGGCAACGATTATTGGGCGCCGCTAACTCTTCAGGGGTAGGTATATGCTAACCATGGATCGCAGGAGGTGCAGGTCGCCGCGGCAAGCAGCTGCCCCGTTCCCACAGTCTCCTACCCCTCGGGAGGAGGGCGCAGGGGGCTGCGGGAGAGGGGCCGGGATCCGACATCACCACTGCGGCGTTCGGAGCAAGGCGTCCTCAGGAGGTAGGCCCTCTGCTGGGGAGGTGCCTCATGGCCTGCCCCTGGCAGAGGACCCGTGGTCGTCGGGGGAACCGTTGGCGACCGCTCTACCCCATCGGGCGGCGTCCTGGGTTCCGGTCGTTGCTGATGGCACTAGAGTGTGGCGCAAGGCGGGGCCCTCGTCTGGCGATATGAAGCAAGGCCAGTACCTGTGAAGAAGGCCCAGTGCCTGTGAAGCTCGCCGCCCCGTGACACTCTCACATAATAATGAGTGGGGCTGTACACGCCCCGGAGTCTCAGGGGTGCCGGCCTCAGGCCCTCGGGCTCCCTCCCACGCCAAGTGGACAGCACTTAGCTCCGCGCTGGTGAGAAGACGTCCAAGACTAGATTAGGTGCCGGACGTGGCCTTTTTTGTCTGCTTTCATTGCCTTTTCCTTTGGTTGTGACTTTTCCCCCGCTGGATTTAAGTTGAATTCAAATTTGAGCTTTGCGTGTGTTCGGGGAAGGGGTGCTTGGTCTCGTTCGAACCGTTTCTCGCGTTCTGGTCACCGCCTCGCCACAGCTGCCTCCCCTCGCGAGCCCCTCGCGAGTCAGGCTGGGCCTAGCTCGAGCACGGCCCAGACTGCCGCCGTCGCTCCCTCGCGAGATGACCTTCTGGTACTTGCGGAGGTTGTCTTCTCATGAAAAGTCCCAGAGCCAGTGAAGCAAGGCGAGTGCCTGTGAAGCTATCTTGTTCTAGAAAAGGCCCAGAGCCTGTGAAGCAAGGCGAGTGCCTGTGAAGCTATCGTGATCTAGAAAAGGCCCAGAGCCCGTGAAGCAAGGCGAGTGCCTGTGAAGCTATCGCGCTAAGGAAAAGGCCCAGAGCCTGTGAAGCAAGGCGAGTGCCTGTGAAGCCACTGCGCTTAGGAAAAGGCCCAGAGCCTGTGAAGCAAGGCGAGTGCCTGTGAAGCTATCGCGCTAAGGAAAAGGCCCAGAGCCTGTGAAGCAAGGCGAGTGCCTGTGAAGCCACTGCGCTTAGGAAAAGGCCCAGAGCTTGTGAAGAAGGCGAATGCCTGTGAAGCTCTCGCGCTTAAGGAAAAGGCCCAGAGCCTGTGAAGCAAGGCGAGCGCCTGTGAAGCTCACGTGACCAGGAAAAGGCCCAGAGCCTGTGAAGAAGGCCAATGCTTGTGAAACTCCCCGCCGGCGATACTCACGTATCCAACGGATTCAACTAAAGAACGCCAAGGGTGTCACGTCCTCCCACAGGCTGCTTTGGGGCTTGCGCGAAACAAAGGTAAACTAGCCAGCCACCAGGCGCGGGCGCTCGTGCAATATGAAAACTATTAATATGCTGAACACGGGTTGTACATGAGGGGCTTCCCCTCCCAAAAATGCTCTCACAAGCCATCAGGACAAAAACCTGAGTTCTATTCATGCAGGGTGAAAAAGACAGGAGCGATACACACTCAGTCGGACCAATCCCCCAATGCGTCCCCAGAAGCACCTCCCGAGCCTTCGTTGGGGTCGCCGAATCCGCCATCGTCGTCTGCGTCGCCGCCAGCAGCGTCGGGGCCGCTCGCTACGCCGCCCTCGTCAGCACCCACGATCACATCATCGTCGTCCGAAGCGAAGGCCCTGACAAGGGTGTCCACGTTGTCTTCCACCCAGTGCGCCAGGTCACCTCGGACGGCCTGGGGGACTGGGGCGAGGACAGCGTCAAAATCGAAGCGGGAATCCATGTTCAGGAAATGGCTGAAGACACGGGAAAAGGCGCGCCCGAGCAGGGCGCGGCTCCTCTCCTCCACCAACCTGTCGGCCCTGGCCGACCGCGCCTCCAGCCGCGTCACCACGGCAGCGAAAAACTGAAGGGTGCCAGCATAGTTGGCTGTGTGCGGCTCGGCAACAGCCGCCTCATAGATGTTGCCCAAGGCTGCGCTAGCCCTCTCCCAGAGCGTAGTGAGCATGGGGCCGTGCATGTGCTCTAGGACCTGCTGCTGAGATATCTCGTCCGCGTTCTGGCGCGCGACACCTTCAGCCTCCTCCACCTGCTGACGAAGACGGAGCACCTCGGCCTGGGAGGCGGCTAACTCCTTTTGTGCTGCCTCAAGGGCGGCCCGGGAGGCGTCGCCCCGCCGCGTCGCCTCATCCCGTTGGGCCCTCAGGGCTGCGGTTCTGCCCTCGGCTTCGACCCGGATCATCCCCAGCTTCCCCTTGAACTCATGCTCGAGGCCTTGGCGCGCCGTCGCCACCCGACGGCAAACCTCCTCCAGGACACGCGCTTCCCGCGCAGCGACATCGTCTTCCGCCTGCGTCACTAGGCGCTCCCTCATCTCCAGCAGCTCGTACTCGCGAGTGCGTTCAGCGGCTTCCAGGGTCAGCGCTTCTTCGAGCCTCTGGAGCTCGGCTGGGTCGCCGGAGGCCACCCGCATTGACGCAAGGGCCAGCTCACGCAGCTCCACTTGCTCCTCCAGTGAGTGGCACCGGGCCAGGTGTGACGCCCGGATAATCATGCTACAGTAATCCCACGCTAATCATGCCACGTCATCGCGGTTACTGTTGTTAATATCACGTTAGTGCAAACCGATTCAAATTCAAATTTGAATTTGAGGCAAACAATGAAAGTTTTTCAAACAATGAAACTAAAATGTCCGGGTTGTGCCAAATAATGCATAGGTAATTATTGTGGAGAAACCACAATTTTATAAAAGGTTTAAGTGCACTAAAATATTTAAAACAGCAGCAAAACATTTAACTAACTACCCTTTTCAATTTGATAAAATATTAAACTATTTGTTTTATTGCCAAAAACTTATGGGGCAGTGACATACTTATTAAAACTAAATTAGGAACCAGTGTTGTAGTTTATAAAACCAAATGCAAAAGGGAACTAAAATAAAACAGAAAACAACAAAAGGATAATAAACAAGAATAGAACAAACGGAGATAAAAACAGAAAAGGCCTCCCCCCCACTGGGCCTTGGCCCATCCACATGCCAGCCGGCCCATCCCGCGCCTGGCCTACATGGCCCCCCCACCCCCGAAACCTAAACCGCTACCCACTCACCCCACTCCCTCCCCCGATTCCCCCTGGATCGGGATCGACCCCTCCACTCTCCCCTTGCTCCCTCCCGATCTGGATCTGGGCGCAATGGCGCCCCCTCACCGCCGCTCCGCTAAGGCCGTCGCCCCTCCTCTCACCTCCCTCGACTGGATCTGGGCAGCGCCCCGCTGCCCATCCTCGGCGGGCGCCTCTCGTCCCCGCCACCAGGCTGGCGCCCCTCGCCGAGTCCACCTCGTCGCCGGACCATGCCGGCAGGGTCCCGCCGGCGCGCACCGAACCTGGCCGCGGTCGCTCCCAGCGAGTCGCCCCGCTCCGACGCCCTCCAACACCGGCAGGCTGCCGGTCACGACCAGCATGACCCGTTCCGGCCTCCCCAAGCTCCTCTATTGCTCGATGTGAGCCCCTCCTCCGTCTCCCGCTCGCCCTGTTATCGATCCACTACCGTAGGATCCTGCTAGCGCTCGCCACCGGCCTCTTGCTCCCCCTGCACTCTGTCGTCGATCCGACTGCCGCGCCGACCACATCCGCCCCCCTGGGCACTTGTCGCCACTGTGCGTGCGCGCACATCCGCGCTCGGCTGCGCCCCGGCTCGCCGGCGCGCGCCCATGCCCCAGCGCACGCCCCTCCTCTCCCCCACCCCGCCCCAGGTGCCGCTTGCCGGCCCTGGCCGAGGCCCCCCTGCTACGCGGGCGTGCCCAGCCGAGGCCATGGCCTCGCCCTCGATGGGCGACCGCACCCAGCGCCCAACGCCTGTCCGATAGTGCCCGAACCCACTATGGCCCCTGTGCCTATGACACGAGGGGCCCACCAGCCCCAAAACGTTTTTATATATATAAAGGAATTAAAAAATATGTAATAATGAAAATAATTAATTAATTAATTACTTAAAGAATTAATTAACTTAATTAAATCAGATTAGATTAACCTAATCATTTAGTTAAAGCTAATTAACCCTGTTAGTTACTATGAGTCTATGACATGCGGGACCCATCGTCAGATTGACCTAGTCAACCTCTGTTGACTGCTGACGTCATGCTGACGTCATGATGACATCAGCATGCACTATTCTGGATAAGGTTCAAATTAAATAATTAAATAAATTCTAAAAATGATTAAAACTTTAGAAAATCATATAAAATAAACCGTAGCTCAGATGAAAAAACTTTGTACATGAAAGTTGCTCAGAACGACGAGACGAATCCGGATACACTCCCCGTTCGTCCGCCACACATTCCTAGCATAGCAAACACGCAACTTTCCCCCTCCGGTTCATCTGTCCGAAAACGCGAAACACCGGGAATACTTTCCCGGATGTTTCTCCCCTTCGCCGGTATCACCTATCCCTGCGTTAGATCACCTCTAGCACCACGTTTGTCATGTTATGCTTTGATTGCTCTGTTATTTATTGTGTTCCCCCTCCGTTACTTTTCTGGTAGACCCCGAGACTGTCGCTGATGCCCCTGTGATCGACTACGTCGACGACGACCCTCCTTCTTGTCTGAGCAACCAGGCAAGCCCCCCCCCCCTTGATCACCAGATATCGCCTACTCTTCTCTATACTGCTTGCATTAGAGTAGTGTAGTTTGTTACTGCTTTCCGTTAATCCTATCCTGATGCATAGTCTGTCCTTGCTACTACTGTTGACACCTTACCTGCAATCCTAAATGCCTAGTATAGGATGCTAGTGTTCCATCAGTGGCCCTACACTCTTGTCCGTCTGCCATGCTATACTACTAGGCCGTGATCACTTCGAGAGGTGATCACGGGCATATACTATATACTTTACACTATTACATTACCTGTGGTACTGTAAGGAGATGGGGGCTGAAGGGGCAGGTGGTTCCACCCAGGTAGAGGTGGGCCTGGGTTCCCGACGGCCCCTGACTGTTACTTTGTGGCGGAGCAACAGGGCAGGTTCAGACCACCTAGGAGAGAGGTGGGCCTGGCCCTGTTTGGCATTCGCGGATACTTAACACGCTTAACGAGATCTGGGTATTTGATCTAAGTCTGGCCATTTGGTCTATACGCACTAACCATCTACACGGGAGTAGTTATGGGTATCCCGATGTCGTGGTATCAGCCGAAGCCTTCGTGACGTCAGCGACTGAGTGGCGCGCGCCGGATTGGACCGTAAGCCTACTCTTGTATTAAGGGGGCTAGTTCTGCTTCCGGCCGCGTTCGCAACGTGCAGGTGTGAAAAGGGCGATGGGCCCAGACCCCTGCGCCATAGGATTTAGACCGGCGTGCTGACCTCTCTGTTGGGTCTAGGTAGGCTGCAACGTGTTGATCTTCCGAGGCCGGTCATGACCCAGGAAAGTGTGTCCGGCCAAATGGGATCGAGCGTGTTGGGGTATGTGGTGCACCCCTGCAGGGAAGTTTATCTATTCGAATAGCCGTGTCCCTCGGTAAAAGGATGACCCGGAGTTGTACCTTGACCTTATGACAACTAGAACCGGATACTTAATAAAACACACCCTTCCAAGTGCCAGACATAACCCGGTGATCGCTCTCTAACAGGGCGACGAGGGGAGGATCATCGGTTAGGATTATGCTATGCGATGCTACTTGGAGGATTTCAGTCTACTCTCTTCTACATGCTGCAAGACGGAGGCTTCTAGAAGCGTAGTCTTCGACAGGATTAGCTATCCCCCTCTTATTCTGGCATTCTGCAGTTCAGTCCACCGATATGGTCTTTACACATATACCCATGCATATGTAGTGTAGCTCCTTGCTTGCGAGTACTTTGGATGAGTACTCACGGTTGCTTTCTCCCTCTTTTCCCCCTAAACCTTCTACCTGGTTGTCGCAACCAGATGTTGGAGCCCAGGATCCAGACGTCACCGCCGACGACGGCTCCTACTACACCGGAGGTGCCTACTACTACGTGCTGCCCGCTGACGACGACCAGGAGTAGTTTAGGAGGATCCCAGGCAGGAGGCCTGCGCCTCTTTCGATCTGTATCCCAGTTTGTGCTAGCCTTCTTAAGGCAAACTTGTTTAACTTATGTCTGTACTCAGATATTGTTGCTTCCGCTGACTCGTCTATGATCGAGCTCTTGTATTCGAGCCTTTGAGGCCCCTGGCTTGTAATATGATGCTTGTATGACTTATTTTATTTGTAGAGTTCTGTTGTGATATCTTCACGTGAGTCCCTGATCTTGATCGTACACGTTTGCGTGTATGATTAGTGTACGATTGAATCGGGGGCGTCACAAGTTGGTATCAGAGCCAACTGCCTATAGGAATCCCCCTTCCACACTCCTTGGCCGAAGTCGAGTCTAGACATTACAAAACTTTTACTAACATGGCTGTGCGGCTTACGGGCCCACGTCGCCATTTGGGTGGTATTAGGATCTTTTACTCCTCGATCATTACCCTGGGGCTCTGATCTCTCTTCTATTCGGGTTAAAATGAATGTACTAACTCTGACTCTAGGACCTCGTAAATACTTTCTCCCGGAGAGCCCCTTCATTCTAGATGATGGCCTGCTTCACTAGAAGATTCCGAAGATAATCTTGGCTATTCCTCTCGAGACTTTGTGCCCATCACTTTTGCTATTCCCGACCACCGATAAATCCTTATGGATAACTACTTACACTTGCCATTCATACGATCATTCCCCATTGATCTTGTTATTACAAGATACCACGGAGTCTTCTCTATTGTTCCGAGAATACCTTGTGCCTACTGCCTAGCAGTTCCTTGCCACATGAATACCCCTTCAATTAAATCCTCGCACTTGTCGAGTATCCACTCCTCCCCAGTTGTTCATGTGTTTCACAATGGTCTTCGAAATACTATTCGATCCTCCAAAAATCCTTAGTAGCTTATTGCCCTGCAATACTTGCCTGCTTGCATTATGGATGCTTTCCATATGTCTGGCGATATTCGTTGGTATCCTTAGGCATCGTCTTTTGATCCTATTGATTCAACTTGAGTGCGAATGCACGCAATCATCAGTTGATCCTTTTAAATTATCTTTCCGGCTCAGACGTTATTTTAAAACATGAGCTGGATCTCGACCAATCAAAATGCTGTCGATTGTACCCTTAAGGCTATTCAACTTATCCATCCCTGATCAGAGCATTGCTTCTGATCCCTTGTCTTGGAATTGATAATTCCTTTGCATTTGAGCCTTGAATTAGTCAGTTGTTTCTAAAGTCTGGTCTCCTTGCATTGTCTCTCCCTCTGGTTGAGTACCGATGCTCACACCAGATCCCTTGAGGACCACCAGATCATTTGCTGGATTTTATCCGACAGCGTCCTTCATATTCAATAAGTCTGAGAGCCTTTCCTCGGATACATAATATCTTTGGTAAATTGTATCCTCTGCTTTCTCAAACATGCTCTACTATCGAGCTGGTGTTATTTATTCTTGAAATTTGTGGTATATACTCCTAAGATGCCCTGATGGGCTGAACCTATGCCTTCTCTAAACTGTGTGAACTCGAAAGTTTTCACGAGCCATACACTTCTGATATTTTGCCAAATAAAATTTCAACACTACAACTTCTTCGAAAGCGAGAAGTAAAATGGAAGGTTATGCATTGAAGAAGTGGGAGTCGACCTTGAACTTGTGTTCATGCCCATGGACACGATGTATATCCTATCATGGAAGCTTCTTGTAATAATAACTATACCCTTGATATAATATCATTTGGTATCTGTGAATTGATCCTTGCAATCGTGGTTCCGACCATATGTTCTTCTTTGATCCCATTTCTCGGGCAAGTTTAAGCGCTTGTCTTTTGTAGAGCAATACCCCAGGCCAACCTCTACTTTGACCTGTCATCGAGTATTACCCCCCCTCCGGTATCTCGAGATTATCACGGAAATGCATAACTTCTTATGAGTACTCCTTCAGGTATTATTTGACTTTCGCTGCATCATCATTTGACTTGATGTCATCGCCAACCGATTACATCTTCATGAAATTTCTCGACAAATGTGTCGTGGTCATCATCAACATCCTGAGCTCTTCCAAGATATATATATCGAATTCTTGATGAGAAATACCATCCTCGCCCCTCAATGGTTTGTATTATCACCGACCACTTTATTGCCTTCCGTTCAACACAAACTTATTCGTGTTTTGTGTTATACCTTGAGATCCTTGCTATCCAGCATTTGTTCTTCTTTACCTTGGAATGTTACCACCTTTTATGTCAAGAATGTCGTGGTAATTTTACCACCTCTTGAGAATTCTTGATATAGTAATATCTCTCGCCCTTTTGCGTTCATTTCTTGGTCTCCGTGTTGTTTCTAACCGGAATACCGACAAATGGTCTGTGATGTGTAAATTCTAAACTTCTAGCAACCATATGGCTTTGAAGTTATTGGTGTACAGTTTCATCCTAAGTCTATAGCTTATTGAATCATCATTCGAACATTGATCGTGCTACCTAGTCCAGATTCCTGGGTGCACCCTTCTATCATTGTTCAGTTGTGTATGTTCCCCTCGAGCATACATCATTATATCATTTGATCCGACAAATGATATTTCCTTGTTCACATAATTGTGGAAATCAATCCTTTGGAAATCTCGATGATTTGTTGCTGAGACTATCAGCCACCTCCTCATCCTCTCCTTCGTTTACTGATGAACTCTTGTTTCAGAACCCGCTTCCATTGTTCATTTCTCGGGAATCTTACGATGTCTTCTCGTAAATTTGTGTTGCACCTTTTCTTCTCAGACATTCTGAGTCTGAGGTACCCTGACACCAATCAAATCTGAGTCTCGGTCAGTTATGATGGTTGGAACATATTTCCAAGAGTTATAACGTTGGTCTTTAGATGACCCGGTAAGGTGTATCATACCTAGCCCACCTGGCCGGAGGCCCTATTGTTATAGTTCCCTTTTAGCAATGTTATCCATTCTTTCATGAGGAAACTGTAAGACTTATTCTACAAGTTATTCCTAATGGATCCTTTTTGTTTCCAAAGTCTGATTTTCACCTGTTGACCATGTCAATGCTATCTCGAAGCACGTTTATGGTACTCCGTTCTTTAACAAGAACATTTGAAGCCCAATGCTAATTGTTTCTTGCTCAACTATCCAAACACCGTTGTATGGGTAACGTCATGAAATTCCTCTCCCCTTACCTAAGTGGGTTTCTACCTTCTATCCGGTCTTGAGTATCATACTATGCTTGTATTGGGGAGGATATACCCCTGAAATATGTGCTTAAACACATTTTTCCTTTCCATTGTTCTGTTTAATCTGATAATCACATTTTCCTCTCCATTGTTCTGTTTAACCTTCTTGAGGTTTATATGATCTAAGCAGTAATACGTCACTGCTTTTATAAGCACCTCAGCGTACGACTCTGTCAGTAAGACCCTATTGCTTTTGTTGATAGCATTCCGGTAGCCACCGATGGACGAGAACTTTGCCTAATGGCTCTCCTCGTTCAACGAGCGGGAAAATGGTTCTCTTCGTCCCTCGCCCTTGGTACCGACATTGTTGCCAACATAAATGATAGGCTACCCTCTGACATGTCTTGCTATCACGACCGTGCAAGATATCAATGCTTTTCCTACTTTTAACCACATGGTGGCCCCATAACCCACAGTTACACAGGATCGAAACCTGACCCTCCTATACACCCCCGGTTTCCAAATTTAATTCCTCGCACTTGGCCTCGTTTGTGATTCACGAGCCACCTTCCGAGAAATCATCAATCCTGGTATCGGACACAATACTTATTCCCATTGCTTTGGACCCCATTTCACGCCCTGTTTCAGGCATCAAGCGATTGCATGCCCGCTCGAAACTTCCCATGTTACCTCCTTACCTTGCTCTCGATATTTTCGTAAATTCCAATTCGAGAGTTACTTTTCGCCACGTTCCCTAATGATTATCTACCGGATAAGCAACCATGCAGAATTCCATTCTTCCGGTATACCCATCCTTTACTCCTCTGTAAGTACGATGGAGATCCCGAAGAAAGGATGACAAATTGATCATGGTGACTTGAAGCAGTGAAATGAAGACATCAATGTAATGGATCGACCACTTCGAGAAGAGCAATCAAGACCGAGAAGATTCGTTAGAATTTTGTAACTAGACCTTACCCCTAGTCCCTCTCTTAAATCTCGGGACGAGATTTCTTGTAGTGGAGGAGAATTGTGACGCCCGGATAATCATGCTACAGTAATCCCACGCTAATCATGCCACGTCATCGCGGTTACTGTTGTTAATATCACGTTAGTGCAAACCGATCCAAATTCAAATTTGAATTTGAGGCAAACAATGAAAGTTTTTCAAACAATGAAACTAAAATGTCCGGGTTGTGCCAAATAATGCATAGGTAATTATTGTGGAGAAACCACAATTTTATAAAAGGTTTAAGTGCACTAAAATATTTAAAACAACAGCAAAACATTTAACTAACTACCCTTTTCAATTTGATAAAATATTAAACTATTTGTTTTATTGCCAAAAACTTATGGGGCAGTGACATACTTATTAAAACTAAATTAGGAACCAGTGTTGTAGTTTATAAAACCAAATGCAAAAGGGAACTAAAATAAAACAGAAAACAGCAAAAGGATAATAAACAAGAATAGAACAAACGGAGATAAAAACAGAAAAGGCCTTCCCCCCCCCCCCACTGGGCCTTGGCCCATCCACATGCCAGCCGGCCCATCCCGCGCCTGGCCTACATGGCCCCCCACCCCCGAACCCTAAACCGCTACCCACTCACCCCACTCCCTCCCCCGATTCCCCCTGGATCGGGATCGACCCCTCCACTCTCCCCTCGCTCCCTCCCGATCTAGATCTGGGCGCAACGGCGCCCCCTCGCTGCCGCTCCGCTAAGGCCGCCGCCCTCCTCTCACCCCCTCGACTGGATCGGGGCAGCGCCCCGCTGCCCATCCTCGGCGGGCGCCTCCCGTCCCCGCCACCAGGCTGGCGCCCCTCGCCGAGTCCACCTCGTCGCCGGACCATGCCGGCAGGGTCCCGCCGGCGCGCACCGAACCCGGCCGCGGTCGCTCCCAGCGAGTCGCCCCGCTCCGACGCCCTCCAACGCCGGCAGGCCGCCGGTCACGACCAGCATGACCCGTTCCGGCCTCCCCAAGCTCCTCTACTGATCGATGTGAGCCCCTCCTCCGTCTCCCGCTCGCCCCATTATCGATCCACTGCCGTAGGATCCTGCTAGCGCTCGCCACCGGCCTCTTGCCCCCCCCTGCACTCTGTCGTCGATCCGACTGCCGCGCCGACCACATCCGCCCCCCTGGCCACTCGTCGCCGCTGTGCGTGCACGCACATCCGCGCTCGGCTGCGCCCCGGCTCGCCGGCGCGCGCCCTCGCCCCAGCGCACGCCCCTCCTCTCCCCCACCCCGCCCCAGGTGCCGCTTGCCGGCCCTGGCCGAGCCCCCCCTGCTACGCGGGCGTGCCCAGCCGAGGCCATGGCCTCGCCCTTGATGGGCGACCGCACCCAGCGCCCAACGCCTGTCCGATAGTGCCCGAACCCACTATGGCCCCTGTGCCTATGACACGAGGGGCCCACCAGCCCCAAAACGTTTTTTTATATATAAAGGAATTAAAAAATATGTAATAATGAAAATAATTAATTAATTAATTACTTAAAGAATTAATTAACTTAATTAAATCAGATTAGATTAACCTAATCATTTAGTTAAAGCTAACTAACCCTGTTAGTTACTATGAGTCTATGACATGCGGGACCCATCGTCAGATTGACCCAGTCAACCTCTGTTGACTGCTGACGTCATGCTGATGTCATGATGACATCAGCATGCACTATTATGGATAAGGTTCAAATTAAATAATTAAATAAATTCTAAAAATGATTAAAACTTTAGAAAATCATATAAAATAAACCGTAGCTCAGATGAAAAAACTTTGTACATGAAAGTTGTTCAGAACGACGAGACGAATCCGGATACACTCCCCGTTCGTCCGCCACACATTCCTAGCATAGCAAACACGCAACTTTCCCCCTCCGGTTCATCTGTCCGAAAACGCGAAACACCGGGAATACTTTCCCGGATGTTTCTCCCCTTCGCCGGTATCACCTATCCCTGCGTTAGATCACCTCTAGCACCACGTTTGTCATGTTATGCTTTGATTTCTCTGTTATTTATTGTGTTCCCCCTCCGTTACTTTTCCGGTAGACCCCGAGACTGTCGCTGATGCCCCTGTGATCGACTACGTCGACGATGACCCTCCTTCTTGTCTGAGCAACCAGGCAAGCCCCCCCCTTGATCACCAGATATCGCCTACTCTTCTCTATACTGCTTGCATTAGAGTATGTAGTTTGTTACTGCTTTCCGTTAATCCTATCCTGATGCATAGTCTGTCCTTGCTACTACTGTTGATACCTTACCTGCAATCCTAAATGCCTAGTATAGGATGCTAGTGTTCCATTAGTGGCCCTACACTCTTGTCTGTCTGCCATGCTATACTACTGGGCCGTGATCACTTCGGGAGGTGATCACGGGCATATACTATATACTTTACACTGTTACATTACCTGTGGTACTGTACGGAGATGGGGGCTGAAGGGGCAGGTGGTTCCACCCAGGTAGAGGTGGGCCTGGGTTCCCGACGGCCCCCGACTGTTACTTTGTGGCGGAGCGACAGGGCAGGTTCAGACCACCTAGGAGAGAGGTGGGCCTGACCCTGTTTGGCATTCGCGGATACTTAACACGCTTAATGAGATCTGGGTATTTGATCTGAGTCTGGCCATTTGGTCTATACGCACTAACCATCTACGCGGGAGTAGTTATGGGTATCCCGATGTCGTGGTATCAGCCGAAGCCTTCGTGACATCAGCGACTGAGTGGCGCGCGCCGGATTGGACCGTAAGCCTGCTCTTGTATTAAGGGGGCTAGTTCTGCTTCCGGCCGCGTTCGCAACGTGCAGGTGTGCAAAGGGCGATGGGCCCAGACCCCTGCGCCATAGGATTTAGACCGGCGTGCTGACCTCTCTGTTGGGTCTAGGTAGGGCTGCGACGTGTTGATCTTCCGAGGCCGGTCATGACCTAGGAAAGTGTGTCCGGCCAAATGGGATCGAGCGTGTTGGGGTATGTGGTGCACCCCTGCAGGGAAGTTTATCTATTCGAATAGCCGTGTCCCTCGGTAAAAGGACGACCCGGAGTTGTACCTTGACCTTATGACAACTAGAACCGGATACTTAATAAAACACACCCTTCCAAGTGCCAGACATAACCCGGTGATCGCTCTCTAACAGGGCGATGAGGGGAGGATCATCGGTTAGGATTATGCTATGCGATGCTACTTGGAGGATTTCAGTCTACTCTCTTCTACATGCTGCAAGACGGAGGCTTCTAGAAGCGTAGTCTTCGACAGGATTAGCTATCCCCCTCTTATTCTGGCATTCTGCAGTTCAGTCCACCGATATGGTCTTTACACATATACCCATGCATATGTAGTGTAGCTCCTTGCTTGCGAGTACTTTGGATGAGTACTCACGGTTGCTTTCTCCCTCTTTTCCCCCTATCCCTTCTACCTGGTTGTCGCAACCAGATGTTGGAGCCCAGGATCCAGACGTCACCGCTGACGATGACTCCTACTACACCGGAGGTGCCTACTACTACGTGCTGCCTGCTGACGACGACCAGGAGTAGTTTAGGAGGATCCCAGGCAGGAGGCCTGCGCCTCTTTCGATCTGTATCCCAGTTTGTGCTAGCCTTCTTAAGGCAAACTTGTTTAACTTATGTCTGTACTCAGATATTGTTGCTTCCGCTGACTCGTCTATGATTGAGCTCTTGTATTCGAGCCTTTGAGGCCCCTGGCTTGTAATATGATGCTTGTATGACTTATTTTATTTGTAGAGTTGTGTTGTGATATCTTCCCGTGAGTCCCTGATCTTGATCGTACACGTTTGTGTGTATGATTAGTGTACGATTGAATCGGGGGCGTCACACCAGGAGCTCGCGAGCCCGCTCCTCCGCTGCCTCTCACCATCGGTCAGCTCTCCGGGCCTCCTCGATGGCCTGGGATCAGGCCACTCGAGAGGCCTCCAGCGACGCCTTAGCTTCTTCATCGTCAAGATCGCGCTGATGATGCGCGAGGGCGATGGCGGCCTCCAGCGACGCCTTAGCTTCTTCATCGTCAAGATCGCGCTGATGATGCGCGAGGGCGATGGAGGCCTCCAGCTCGCGCCTCCCTGCAGCCAGGCGCAGGCCCTCGGCCTCCAGGCGCGCGTCTTCGTCAGCAAACTCCTCCCCAAGCGAGTTCACCGTGTCGGTCACTCTTCGAAGGAACCCTAGGTGGCGAGCGCGGCGCTCCCGGGCGCGCTCAAGCACGGCTTCCACATCATCATCCGCCCCAAGCAAGCGCCAGGGGCCGCGGATCATCGTTCCTCCTCCGGGCAGGGGGCTAGGGGTTGGCGCCCTCGCGATGGCCGGGTGCGCCGTACCAGAAGCCCGGCCTAGGGCCAGCCCGTCTCCAGATGAAGGGCGCAGGAGGCGCCTCAACCAGTCGCAGTCCCCGACCAGATGAGAAGCCCACGGCAGACTGGCTATTCCCCGAGAGGGCCCGTGAAGGAAAACCACGGGGAATGAAGGGCTGCGGTGCACCTCGGGATGGTCCACCCCTTCAGACGCCCTCACCACGAGGGCAGAGCTGCTCGGAGCATTTGAGGACGGTAGAGGGGGCGAAGCCAAGGGAGGCGGCACCTCTGCTACTTCCGCGAGCTCGGCCGGAAGGGGCCTGCGGAGCAAGGATCAGTGAAAGCAACAAGAAGTTCAGGAGCCAGGGAGGAAGAAGACTTACTCGTCAGTGGCGAAGTACTTCCTGCGCTTCAACACGCGACAAGGGGAGTCGTCACCCAGGGCCTCCCTTTTCCTCCAGAGGGCCTCAAAGTCCATGCGGAAGCGGCCCAAGAGAAGAGCACAAGGATCAACCTGCGGCGAGGACGGAGCATCAGAGCGATCCGCGTCAAGGGCGCCTGCCTGGCGCGTGCCGCCCATCACCTCGCCAGAAGACGCGGCTGAAGCCTCCAAGGCCCCAGCCCCAGGCACTGGGATCGGCTGCTTGCCACCTTCAGCCGCAGTAGCACGGGTCCCAGGAGCCGTCCCCTCGCGAGCATCACCCGGCGCTGCCATCTCGTCAGGAGCCCCCTCGGCCTCCGGCGCCTCCTGCCTCCCTGCTCCGCCACTTGAGGAGGAGCCGCCTTGACTGGCTGGAAGGGCAGTCACCACCATTGGATTCTCGCGAGGTCCCTGGAGGCCGGCGGGGCACGGCCCCCACTCATCAAAGACGGGCATCTGCTTCACGAAGTCGGCCCTGCTCTGGCAGAGATACAGCAAGGCCCCTCCCTGCCGGACGTTGCCAGGGTTGGGGTCCCCGGCCAAGGTCAAGAGTGTCGACTTCAGCGCCGCAGGAGCCAGGTCCTCTTCCTGGAGCCTCATGTTATCCTCGCGCCCACGGAAGGCCCACATCCGGCGAGAGTGGCGTTGCAGGGGAGCAACACGGCACAACAGAAACTCCTTCACCACTTTGGGTGCTGTCACGCCGAGCTTCCTCAGGAGCGCGAAGCGGGTCCAGAAAAAGACAAGCCGGGGGCTCTTTAGCGTCTCCTGGCCCCAACTCGAATTGGGGACAGCAAGCGAGGTCGGCTCCGATAGCAGGGGGCTGGGCACCCCTGCGTCCACGTACAACCACCGCTCGCGGAACCCAACCGTGGGCAGGGGGAGTTTGAAGTCGATCCCAGAAGCTTCGGTCTCAGGCTCGGTAGCAAAGCTCGCGCATGCCCAGCATTGGGAAGGGTCGACAAGGCGCAGCGAGAAGAAGTGGCGCAGCAAGGCAACCGAAGGAGGGATGCCCACCATGGCTTCGCAAACGAAGGCAAAGACCGAAAGGAGGGTGATGGACTCAGGGCTTAGATGCATCAAGTGGATCTGATAATGGCAGAGCACGGCATTGAAGAAATCAGAGAAGGGGGGAACCAGACCCGCCCACAAGGCGTCGGTAAAACATGGGACCTCAGTTGCTATCCTGTCAATGGAGAAGCGGGACGCGGGCCAGGCCGTCGTCCTCCCGCACTCATTGAAGACGGTGGCCAGGGCCAAGCTGTCCCTGCCCAGGCACTCTTGGTTGAGTACGGTCTATTGGCCGACGGCAGGGGCCACCGATGGCGGCGCACAAGACGGAGACATGGGTTTCTCCCCTCTCTCCTTCCTCGCCGGAGCCATGGCGATGGGAAGGAGGGGGAAGATTTGAGATTGGATTGGAGGCGGGAGCCGGCGTGCGAAGGAAGGAAGAACAGGCGATGCTCAAGCAACAGGAAGGGGAGTGGCTGTGTGCAACTACAAGTCCGCCCGGCAGGGCGCAGAATAAGGGGTCGTGGGGGGAACAGTGCCGCCCACGTCCCATCAACCGCCACGCAGCGCCTAAGGCCACAGGCTATTAGGGCCCACGGTGCTTCGCCCTTGCCATTTTGCCTCTCGGCACGGCCAAGTCCATGCGCGCCTTGGGCCCGGGGGCTACTGTCGGTGTTCTGGGAATGGGGGTCCCCAGACTTGCCTGCCTGCGGCCTGCGGCGTGGCTCAAAGGAGGCCCAGCATGGCCCATCTTCATCAACACAAGACTCAAGACCCTCCCGAGGGGCCAAGCCTCGCGGGGCAGACGACACGGCACCTCCTCAGGCGCAGCCTCCTCAGGCTGGCTCGCGAGGAGGCGGAGAAATCAAGGCGGGGTACCTCGCGAGGTGCCCATGACGCAAGCCATGACGATCGAGGGTGCCAGGCGGGCGCCAGCGCGCGCATCGTCCTTCTTTCCTCTTTGGTGCAAAGGGGGCAAGCGCAGCCGCGGAGTACCGAGGCATCAGGCAAAGGTTGCCATTTCGGTGCAACGAGACCAAGACGAGGCGGACTACGAGACGGAGGTCACCATGGAGCCCAGCACGGTGTCACCGCAGAGCCTTTCACAGGCGAAGGCGAACTTTAGTCAGGATAAGTGTACTTGCTGTTCCCCTTCGAATTGGCCAATTGTTGGCGCCCTTCCCGCTCAATATTTGGGAAGAGGCACAGGGCCTTTGCCTATAAATAGGACCAGCCACGCACATGGTAAGGGGATCGAAATCAGAGAGAGAGAGAGAGAGAGAGAGAGAAGGGTGACTGAACTCCTCCTAGCAGTTCATCGCCCCAGTCAAGAGCAGACCCTCGCGAGGCTGTTCTTCCTTGTATTGTTCATCATCACCAGCCCCAGGAGGCAATCCACCAACCACACACTGGAGTAGGGTATTACACCACAACGGTGGCCCGAACCAGTATAAACCTTGTGTCTCTTGTGCAGTTCTTTTAGTAGTTTAGATCTTTGTGAGACAGGGAGGTAGAGGGCGCGATCTCCGGGCGCACCCCAGTGTTCGAACCTTAAGGGTCTGCTGGAACCCGTGATCCGACATGCCTCAGCACCAAAAATCTTACGAGCGAAGCCACTGGCTACTGTACCTCCTGAAGACAGTGTGCAGTCTAAAGATCTATCACGTATCTCCAAGAAGACTGAGATGAAAAAGAATACTGATCAGGCATTGACCCCTGCTGCCATTCTGTGAGACGAACACATTGATCTGTCCAGTGATGAAGATCTTGCAGATGACGCTCTTGAGCAACTGATCAAGAGCAAGGAAGAAGCAGAAATCTTCAATGATTTGCCTCTCTTTGACGTGGCAATCCTCCACAACTTCATTGATGAGTGGTTTGAAACCCCCAATCTCAGCTTTGATGATCTGCAACTTCCAATTGGCCTCAGCGTCTCTTTCACTGGTGCCATTGCTTCTGAGCTAGCTCTAGCTCAGTGTATCGTTGAACTGAAGCAAAATATCGACTATGAGAAAGCTCAGTTCAAGAAGCACATGGCAAAGCTCAACGTGCAAGATGTCAAAAACTTCAAGATTATGCTGCACGAGCTCAAGGAAGCCTTTTTCAAGAAACATGAAGAAGCTAAAGGTTCTCGTGAGCGCATGAAGAGTCTGGCTGACAAGTGCGTGCAAGCCTATAATGAAGCGGAGAAGCGCAAGGCTCTTGGGCGTCCTGGCATCGACCCCAGAATGGCGGCCAAGCCAAAGAAGAAGAAGCCAGCTATGGCCGAACCCGAAGCAACAAGGCAGGAAGTACATCCCATTGTCTTCCCTGCCAGTATGACAGGCTCGAAGCCTAAGGTCCCCACAGTGGCTTCAGAACTAAAGAAGACAAGGGCTGCCGAGGCTGAAGCCAGAAAGAGGAAAAATCCTGAAGCTTCTGATGTCGCTCCCTCCAAGAAGAAGCGCAAAACCAAGAAAGATCGGGCTGCTCCCATAGTGCCCCTTGTTGTCGAGCCCATCTCGGTTGCTCGTCCTAACTCTTCGCATCAAGAATGACGGATGATAGTTCATGAGCCTGCTTCCACAGAGGATCCTGAAGCTGAAGACATGCCAGCAGCTGACCCCACCACTACTGAAGACATTGGTCACCACGACAATGTTGAAGATGATGAAGTCCTTCCTCTGATCGAGCACCAATTGTTATCATCGCCTGTGCTCACGCACAGCAAACTCATCAGCATTGGTCGTCCTCTGACGCCAACTGCTCAGGATGCATCGTGGGCTGATCACCCACAGAGACAAGACACTCCAAGCTCTCCCCAACCGCAAGCTACCCCACCAGTGCAAGATGATGATGACTTTGTGGCCCAGCACACTCCATCTCCACAAGCGTCGCCCGCATTACGCAGGCTTCGCAAAGGACCAAGGCCCCAAGTCACTCCCACAATGCACGTGTCTGAATCTGAAGCCAAAATGGCTGAAGACATTCTGGCTGCATCAGCCGATGAAGAAGAAGATGAAGAAGAAGCCCCAAGAGTTACAAGAATTGGCACACCCCCGTCTCACCAAAATGTTGTTCTCGAGGAGCACATGACCGACCCTCCAGCTTCTGAAGTGGAGGTTAACAACCCTGAGGCGGCCACCAACATCACTGCTGACGCCAATGACTTTGTCATGGTTGAAGCCAATATGGCGCCAGAAGCCAATGAGGCACCAGAAGTCAATGCAACACCTGAAGTCAATGCTGCAGCACCTGGGGTCCAAGCACCTGAAGCACATGTGGCCCCTGAAGCCCATGAAGACAATGCCAATGCCCATGTTCCCCCTCCAAGACCTCACACAATGGAGCTGGCATTTGATCGTGGTCAGCCGGTTATGGTTCGATGGCCCATTCTGACTCCTCCGCCTGCTGCTGGTCCATAATTTGAGTACCATGTCGAGCACATGCCTCTAGTCCAAAAGCCCAAGCCAAGATTTCCACGATTCCCAGGCACTGCCACTTCACCTAGGGTATTTAATGCAAATGGCTTCGTGGCACATAATACCTTCTTCAACAGCTCCAAGAACCCTTATACAAGACCGCGCATTTCCTCAAATCGGTTCTGGAGCTATCAGCAGAGTAGCTACTATTCCTGTGTCCTATACAATCAAGGGCGCATATTTCCACACATGCGCCTCGACTCTGAAGCTATAGCTGGTCTGCCCTGCCTTGAAGAAGCATTGGACTGTTTCAGAGATGCTGGTCTGTTGCAGTTCATCACTGACAAGGAGCACTGGAACAAAGAATTGTTGCTTCAATTCTATGCCACTCTTCATATTCGAGGCTACAACAAGGATCCGAAGACTTGGGTCCTTGAGTGGATGACATGCAATACCCATCATGAAGCTAAAGCTCTTGATATCATTGAGCTCACAGGCCTACCCACTCCCAGTGAATACTACGAACCAGGTTGTCAACAACATCAAAATGCCTTGGACAACATCTTTCAGAAGCCAGAACCCAACATGAGTCAAATGCTGAGCATGATGAAGCCTCTGCCTCACGACGCTGAATACCCATCCGAGTTCTTTGTTGAAGACCTAGAGTACCTGCCTCGCACCATTTACCACATCATCAGGAAGACTCTATGGCCTGTCAAAGGACACTCATCTGCAGCGAAGCTTGAAGGAGCAATGAAGACTTTGGTTTTCTATATCTTTAATGGCATCAACTTCAATGCTCAAGACTTCTTCATCAGGCAGTTGGCTGCGTCTAGCTCTGATATCTTTGGGTTGAAATTCTATGCTCCATGGGTCATGCATCTGATAAAGCATCACCCCGCCTTCAACTATCAGCCGTCTGCGTGCAATCATCTTATATTCTTGCCCGAGGTTGATCTGTCAGTTGAAGCCATTTACCCAGAACCTGCTAAAGATCCCATTTATCTTCACAATGCTGATCACCAAAGCTTCACCCAGCCCATTGAAGGGATTTCAGTAGTTTCTTGTGTTTATCCCCTGGCTGGAAACACACGTGTCCCTCGTGCTCAAACTGATGTCACTGGTAGCACCATTGCGCAAAGGCCTCAAAGACGATCTCGTGTCCTCAATGACCGAGAGCTTCTCGTCGCGCTGCATTAGAAACAGGACAAACATCATGACTGGCTTAAGCGCCAGATGCAAAGCCTCTTGGTGGATGTCAACCGCATTCACAATCTTGCCACCAAGAATGCCTTTGTCACTCATGAAGCCTGTCGGAGGTCGTGGCAGAGTTTGACCCTACTGAGTGCTGAAGCTGATCTGCACGACGATGGCTTCACCGAACACTTCAAGTTTGACTCAACTCCTCCCAGGAATGCTCACTTGCGTCGGACTCCCTCACTTGAAGACTCTGAATACTCATCCTCAGCTACGACCGTAAATGCTAGGCTCATCGATGACCAAGATGATGCAACTTCACCCCCTCCACCTTCAGCGCGAATCAACACTACACCAAGTTCGTCTGCACCGCCAACCAACACCGACGACCCTACTGCTTCACCAACTCCTCAAGGGAACGAGTAGGTGCTCTATGTCTTCGAACCTTTTTGGTCCTTACTGACAAAAGGGGGAGAAGCATATGAGTTTGATAGTCTTCAAGCGGGTCCATATGGGCGGTGGTTTTATATTTTGCCTAGTGTTTACAACTCTCGCTTTCTGATACATTTGGTTCTTTGAGTTGTAACACTTAAACTCGATGGTCGTCTGCTACTTATTTGCTATTCTATGATGCGATGATAACTTCCTCATGTGCGATGACAACTTCCGCACTTAGGTCATTCTGCAGACGTCCATTTTTCATTATGCATGTCATTATCTTCACATACTTTTCATGCATGATGAATTGTCATCATAAGTTGAAGAGGATCTCCACAAGTACAACCTGCCATGTGCATTTTCATACCAAAAGCAAATTACTTATATGCACATCTTCAGGGGGAGCCTTTGCAACTTATGAAGACAATCCCCTACCCTTTACAATTTCACATATTTTATTCCCTGTTGAAAACTTCAACTAGTTTGTCATCAATCACCAAAAAGGGGGAGATTGTAAGTGCATCTAGTGCCACCCCTAGTTGGTTTTGGAGTATTGATGACAAACCTAGTTGAGGGACTAATGTGTTTGTGAGAATTGCAGGATAACACAGGTAGAAGTCCCTCATTGATTCAGTTTTCCTACCAGAGATGACCCCTAAAAATGTATGAAGACATTGAAGTCAAAGGTGGTATGTGAAGACATTCACATTGAAGACTATGACAAGAGAAGACATCGCGTGAAGACTATGGAGCACGAAGACTTAGCAGTTTCGTCGTTCTGTGTTTTTCTTGTTGAGTCATAGGAACCACCGTACTGTTAAGTGGGGTCCAAGTGAACCAGTCAGAATGACTGAAGTGATGCTTAACCAAAATCCTATGTCTTCGAGTGAAGACTATGAGAGCAAATCTTGTCTAGGGTTGGATAAGTCAGCTTTGCTTGTAGACCAAGTAAAGTTGCCGTGTGTGTTTGAAATCTGACCATTGGAACACGTGTTAGTTCCTTAGTGACCCAGGGTCATTTCGGACAAATCAGGCCGGGTTGCCTAGTGGCTATAAATAGCCCACCCCCTACAACCATAAACGGTTGGCTGCTCAGAGTTAGTGTACGGCTTTTGTCGTTTGAGAGCAACCCACCTCGAAGCCTTTGAGAGAGAATTCCTTGCAAGGATAAAGCCCTAACCACCCAGAGCCAAAGGGTGTTAGGCATCACTGAAGTCTTCCTGTTTGTGTGATCTGAAGACTTATTACACTTGAGGACTGTGAATCCTCCAGCCGGTTAGGCGTCGCGTTCTGAGCATCCAAGGGTCATTGCGGATCGCCGGTGAACAAAGTCTGTGAAGGTTTGGGAGTCTACCTTGAAGACTTACCAGAGTGATTGGGCGAGGACTGGGTGTCCTTAGCTCAAGGGGAATAAGGTGAAGATGAGGTCTTCTGAGTTGAATCTCATCCTCCCTAACCAGATGTACAATTGTCACAACAACTGGAACTGGTCCAACAAATCATTATCTTCAACGAGTCACTGGTTTCATCCTTCCCTTCCTTTACTTACTGTTGGTCCTTGTGAAGTCATTGCTTGATTGCATTATCTTTTGTCTTCACTGAGTAACTGCTTGTTCTGTTTGGCTTCACAATATCTTCCTACCTGATCTTTACTGCCTAGCTGTTATTAGTCATTGTGCTTTCACTTCATTGAATACTTGACTATGGCTTGCCTAGTGTAGTCTACCTTCTGTTGCATGGTAATAGGTTTATTTCTATCGTTTGTCTTCGAAACTTCCATGTTTTGAAGACTTCCATAAAAATCGCCTATTCACCCCCTCTAGTCGATCACTAGCACTTTCACTCCAGCAACAACGGCAACTCCTGGTGGTCCAGTGACTCTCCCGAGCTCGCAGAGACTCCGGAGACGAGCGACGGCAGCTACGTGCCCCTGAGCTCCCGCCGTGCCCGGAGCAGGGCCACGACGTCCAGCCGCCGTCGTCGCTGATCTAGATGGGGTTGGCGCCGGCCTCACGTGGCCCACTGTTGATGATGGCGTCAGCGACGTCCGGTGCATGTAGATAGAGTTCCTAGGGATTCTTTTCCTTTTGTTCCCTGCGAGGATTCGAGAAGTACCCCGTGGGGGCATGTAAAGGGTCTGTAATGTCCTTTGTTCATATTGTCCTTATTATGAAAATTTGCGAACACGCGTCCTCCCGAGGCTAGGTCTCCCCTTTCCAACCCCGCGGCAGCTTGGTGCACTACGCCGACAGGTCCCGGTCCCCAGGCAGGCTTCAGCCGTCGCTGGTATGCGAGGTCGTGATGCCGTGGTCAAGGCCAGGAGGTGAGTGGCCCGAGGTTCAGTAAGAGCTCCTGAGGCGCGATGCTCAAGAGGTCCCCTTTAGCGTGCAAGTAGCTACCTGAGGATGGGAAAAGGAGGTGACGTTGCCCAGCAGGGTAGCGAAAAGGCGAGGATCTTATGCCGTAGCGTTGGGTTGGTCCAGGTATGAGACTTATCTTGGCATTCCAAAGCTGGCTTCAGGTGCCACACCGGACTTGGTTGTTGGCCGCTACTGGGTAGCTAGGTTAGGCCCCTGCAAGCCTCCCCCTCTTCTCAATGTTCTTCCTGGTGCTCTACGTCCTCAGGTCCCGGCCCTCGAGCGAGCTCAGCCGCCACTGGTATGCCATGTCGCGATGCCATGGTCAAGGCCAGGGGATGAGGGCTGGAGAGCCAGTACGAGCTCCTGAGTCGCGATGCTCAGGAGCCCTGCTTTTAACGCACAAGCGAATCACATGGGGGAAGAGGGAGAGTTCGCGGTACCGCCTGCTGTAGTCCTCAGGAAGTTCCTGCGGATTGGCACAAGGAGGGGAACAGATCACCATGGTGATCGCCCGTCCATTGCTGGCTTGTGGGACGGGACTCCCTACTGCGGAGAGCTCCCAGGGCGTGTACAACCTGCCCTGACACGTGGCTTGCACGACAGGGCTAGAGGAGGTGTATCTGGGCACCTGTGAGCCAGCACGGGACTCACGAGGCCCTACCTCAAGGCGGGTTGCGCCTGGTCTTGATTCTTGTCCGCTGTGTTGGTCCTGCGAGGTGGTCAGACAACCTGTGCCGAACGAATCTCCCGAGGTTATCGTGTGAGAAAACCAAGCACCAACGGCCCCAGGAGGTGATGTGAACGGGGCCGGCCCACCAGATAGAGCTCAGCCACTGGATTTATCGACGCTGCAGGGATGGGCCCGAGCACAGACGCCGTGAATAACCCTCTCACGCGAAGGGTCCTGAAGAAAGATGACCAGCGCGCGGCTCCCGCGATGGGCGACAATCAAGCAAGTGATAGTCATAGATAGATTAAGCAAGGAAGGCAAACTAGCTTGATACGTCTCCAATGTATCTATAATTTTCGATTTCTCCACGCTATATTATCTACTGTTTTGGACTATATTGGGCTTTATTTTCCACTTTTATATTATTTTTGGGACTAACCTATTAACCGGAGGCCCAGCCCAGAATTGTTGTTTTTTTGCCTATTTCAGTGTTTCAGATAAACGGAATATCAAACAGATTCCAAACGGAATAAAATCTTCGGGACCGTGATTTTCTCACCGAACGTGATCCAGGAGACTTGGACCCTGCTCCAAGGAACAAAAGAGGCGGTCACGAGGGTGGGGGCGCCCCCCCTAGGGCGCGCCCCCTGCCTCGTGGGCCCCTCGTTGCCCCTCCGGCGTACTTCTTCCTCCTATATATACACACGTACCCCCAAACGATTAGAACAGGAGCCAAAAACCTAATTCCACTGCCACAACTTTCTGTATCCACGAGATCCCATCTTGGGGCTTGTTCCGGAGCTCCGCCGGAAGAGGGCCATCATCACGGAGGGCTTCTACATCATCCTAGCCCCTCCGATGAAGTGTGAGTAGTTTACCTTAGACCTTCAGGTCCATAGTTAGTAGCTAGATGGCTTCTTCTCTCTCTCTTTGAATCTGAATACAAAGTTCTCCCCCTCTCTTGTGGAGATCTATTCGATGTAATCTTCTTTTTGCGGTGTGTTTGTTGAGATCGATGAATTGTGGGTTTATGATCAAGTCTATCTATGAATAATATTTGAATCTTCTCCGAATTCTTTTATGTATGACTGGTTATCTTTGCAAGTCTCTTCAAATTATCCGTTTGGTTTAGCCAACTAGATTGGTAGTTCTTGCCATGGGAGAAGTGCTTAGCTTTGGGTTCGATCTTGCGGTGTCCTTACCCAGTGACAGAAGGGGCAACAAGGCACGTATTGTATCGTTGCCATCGAGGATAGCAAGATGGGGTTTATTTCATATTGCATGAATTTATCTCTCTACATCATGTCATCTTGCTTAAGGTGTTACTCTGTTTTGAACTTAATACTCTAGATGCATGCTGGATAGCGGTCGATGAGTGGAGTAATAGTAGTAGATTCAGAATCGTTTCGATCTACTTGTCATGGACGTGATGCCAATATACATGGTCATTCCTAGATATTCTCATAACTATGCTCAATTCTGTCAATTGCTCAACATTAATTTGTTCACCCACCGTAGAATACTTATGCTCTTGAGAGAAGCCACTAGTGAAACCTATGGCCCCCGGGTCTATTCTCATCATATCAATCTCCATTACTTTAATCTTGCTTTGCTTTTTTACTTTGCTTTTACTTTTTACTTTGCATCTTTATACCAAAAATACCAAAAATATCATATCTACCAGATCCCACTCTTGTAAGTGACCGTGAAGGGATTGACAACCCCTAATCGCGTTGGTTGCGAGTATCTATCGCTTTGTGCAGGTACGAGGGACTTGAGCGTGGGCTCCTACTGGATTGATACCTTGGTTCTCAAAAACTGAGGGGAATACTTATGCTACTCTGCTGCATCATCCCTTCCTCTTCGGGGAAAATCAACGCAAGCTCAAGACGTAGCAAGAAGGATTTCTGGCGCCGTTGCCGGGGAGTCTACGCAAAAAGTCAACATACCAAGTACCCATCACAATCCCTATCTCTCTCATTACATTATTTGCCATTTTCCTCTCATTTTCCTCTCCCCCCAATTCACCCTTGTCGTTTTATTCGCCCTCTCTCTCTCTATCCTCCCTGTCAATTTGCCTCTTTTTGCCCGTTTGCCTTTTTGTTTGCTCGTGTGTTAGATTGCTTTTTTGTCGCGATGGCTCAAGATACTACTAAATTGTGTGACTTCACCAATACCAATAATAATGATTTCCTTAGCACTCCGATTGCTCCTCTTACCGATGCTGAATCTTGTGAAATTAATACTGCTTTGTTGAATCTTGTTATGAAAGATCAATTCGCCGGCCTTCCTAGTGAAGATGCCGCTACTCATCTGAATAGCTTCGTTGATTTATGTGATATGCAAAAGAAAAAAGATGTCAATAATGATGTCATTAAATTGAAGCTATTTCCTTTTTCGCTTAGAGATCGTGCTAAAGCTTGGTTCTTGTCTTTGCCTAAGAATAGTATTGATTCATGGAACAAGTGCAAAGATGCTTTTATCTCTAAATATTATCCTCCCGCTAAGATCATCTCTCTTAGAAACGATACTATGAACTTTAAACAACTTGATCATGAACATGTTGCACAAGCTTGGGAGAGAATGAAATTAATGATACGTCATTGCCCTACTCATGGTTTGAATTTGTGGATGATTATACAAAAAATTTATGCCAGATTGAATTTTTCTTCTAGAAATCTTTTAGATTCGGCCGCGGGAGGCACTTTTATGGAAATTACTTTAGGAGATGCTACTAAACTCCTAGATAATATTATGGTTAATTATTCTCAATGGTATACTGAAAGATCTTCTAATAAAAAAGTGCATGCGATAGAAGAAATCAATGTGTTGAGTGGAAAGATGGATGAACTTATGAAATTATTTGCACTAAGAGTGTTTCTTCTGATCCTAATGATATGCCTTTGTCTACTTTGATTGAGAATAACAATGAATCTATGGATGTGAATTTTGTTGGTAGGAATAATTTTGGTAAGAACGCTTATAGAGGGAATTTTAATCCTATGCCATATCCTAGTAATCCTTCTAATAATTATGGGAATTCGTACAATAACTCTTATGGAAATTATAATAAGATGCCCTCTGAATTTCAGACTAGTGTTAAAGAGTTTATGAATTCACAAAAGAATTTTAATGCTTTGCTTGAGGAGAAATTGCTTAAAGTTGATGATTTGGCTAGAAACGTTGATAGAATTTCTCTTGAGATTGATTCTTTAAAGCTTAGATCTATTCCTCCTAAGCATGATATCAATGAGTCTCTCAAAGCCATGAGAATTTCCATTGATGAGTGCAAGGAAAGAACCGCTAGGATGCGTGCTTCCAAAGATGCCTTTATTAAAGTGTGTTCTTCCATACCTATGAAAATCAAGATGAAGATCTAAAAGTTATTGATGTGTCCCCTATTAAATCTTTATTTTGCAATATGAATCTTGATGAAAATGAATATGATCTTCCTTTACCTAGAAGGCGTTCTAAAAATTCGGAGTATTTAGATCTTAATGATGAAATTGATGAAAGTGGGATTGAAAGAAATAAAAATCTAGATGTTGCTAAACCCACTATATTGGATTTAAAGGAATTTAATTATGAAATTTGCTCTTTAATTGATTGTATTTCCTTGTTGCAGTCCGTGCTAAATTCTCCACATGCTTATAGTCAAAATAAAGCCTTCACCGAACATATTGTTGATGCCTTGATGCAATTTTATGAAGAAAAACTTGAGTTGAAAGTTTCTATCCCTAGAAAACTCTATGATGAGTGGGAACCAACTATTAAAATTAAAATTAAAGATCATGAGTTTTATGCTTTTTGTGATTTGGGTGCTAGTGTCTCTACTATTCCCAAGACTTTGTGTGATCTACTAGATTTCCGTAATTTTGATGATTGTTCTCTAAACTTGCATCTTGCGGATTCCACTATTAATAAACCTATGGGAAGGATTAATGATGTTCTTATTGTTGCAAATAGGAATTATGTGCCCGTAGATTTCATTGTTCTTGATATAGATTGCAATCCTTCTTGCCCTATTATTCTTGGTAGACCTTTCCTTAGAACGGTTGGTGCGATTATTGATATGAAGGAAGGGAATATTAGATTTCAGTTTCCATTAAAAAAGGGCATGGAACACTTTCCTAGAAAGAAAATAAAATTACTGTATGAAACTATCATGAGAGCCACTTATGGCTTGCCTACCAAAGATGGTAATACCTAGATCTATCCTCGCTTTTATGCCTAGCTAGGGGCGTTAAACGATAGCGCTTGTTGTGAGGCAACCCAATTTTATTTTTATTACTTGCTTTTTTCTCCTGCTTAGTAATAAATAAATTATTTAGCCTCTGTTTTGGTTGTGTTTTTTTGTGTTTAATTAGTGTTTGTGCCAAGTAGAACCGTTGGGAAGACTTGGGGAAAGTCTTGTTGAACTTGCTGTAAAAAAGAGAAACCTTAGTGCTCACGAGAACCGCTGTCATTTTTATTTGAAGAGTGATATTTAGTTAATTCTTTTTTCAGATGATTATAAATTCCTCACGTCCAGCAATTTATTTTAGAATTTTTGGGGTTCCAGATCTTGCGCTAGCTACAGATTACTACAGACTGTTCTGTTTTTGACAGATTCTGTTTTTCGTGTGTTGTCTGCTTATTTTGATGAATCTATGGCTAGTAAAATAGTTTGTAATCCATAGAGAAGTTGGAATACAGTAGGTTTAACACCAATATAAATAAAGAATGAGTTCATTACAGTACCTTGAAGTGGTCTTTTGTTTTCTTTCGCTAATGAAGCTCACGAGTTTTCTATTTTGAGTTTTGTGTTGTGAAGTTTTCAAGTTTTGGGTGAATTCTTTTGATGGATCATGGAACAAGGAGTGGCAAGAGCCTAAGATTGGGGATGCCCATGGCACCCCCAAGATAATCCAAGGACACCAAAAAGTCAAAGCTTGGGGATGCCCCGGAAGGCATCCCCTCTTTCGTCCACTTCCATCGGTAATTTACTTGGAGCTATATTTTTATTCACCAACATGATATGTGTTTTGCTTGGAGCGTCTTGTATTATTTGTGTCTTTGTGTATTAGTATGCCACAATCATCCTTGCTGCACACACCTTTTGAGAGAGCCATACATGAATTAAAATTTGATAGAATACTCTATGTGCTTCACTTATATCTTTTGAGCTAAGTAGTTTTGCTCTATGTGCTTCACTTATATCTTTTGAGCTAGAAAATTTTGCTCAATGTGCTTCACTTATATCTTTTGAGTGTTATAATTTTGCTCTATGTGCCTCACTTAGATCTTTTAGAGCACGGTGGTGGATTTGTTTTGAAGAAACTATTGATCTCTCATGCTTCACTTAAATTATTTTGAGAGTCTCTTAATAGCATGGTAATTTGCTTAATAATAATATGCTTGGTATTCAAGATTTGTGAAACTTTCTTTTGTGTGTGTTGAATACTAAGAAAAGATTGAAGCATGATAATTGTTTTGAGATATGGAGGTGATAATATTAAAGTCATGCTAGTTGAGTAGTTGTGAATTTAAAGAATACTTGTGTTAAGGTTTGTGATTCCCGTAGCATGCACATATGGTGAACCGTTATGTAATGAAGTCGGAGCATGATTTATTTATTGATTGTCTTCCTTATGAGTGGCGGTCGGGGACGAGCGATGGTCTTTTCCTACCAATCTATCCCCCTAGGAGCATGCGCGTAATTCTTTGCTCTGATAACTTCTAAATTTTTGCAATAAGTATATGAGTTCTTTATGACTAATGTTGAGTCCATGGATTATACGCACTCTCACCCTTCCACCTTTGCTAGCCTCTCTAATACCGTGCACCTTTCACCGGTATCATACACCTACCATATACCTTCCTCAAAACAGCCACCATACCTACCTATTATGGCATTTCCATAGCCATTCCGAGATATATTGCCATGCAACTTTCCACCATCTAGTTCATTATGACCCATTCATCATTGTCATATTGCTTAGCATCATCATGTAGTTGACATAGTATTCGTGGCAAAGCCACCGTTCATAATTTCTTCATACTTGTCACTCTTGATTCATTGCATATCCCGCTACACCGTCGGAGGCATCCATATAGAGTCATACTTTGTTTTAGAATCGAGTTGTAATTATTGAGTTGTAAATGAATAAAAGTGTGATGATCGTCATTCAATAGAGCATTGTCCCAATAAAAAAAGAGCAAGGCCAAAAAAAGAAGGCCCCAAAAAAGAGAAAATAAATAAAAGGGGCAATGCTACTATCCTTTTACCACACTTGTGCTTCAAAGTAGCACCGTGATATAGCGAGTCTCATATATTGTGCGTCAAAGTAGCACCATGTTCTTCATATAGATAGTCTCATATGTTGTCACTTTCATATACTAGTGGGAATTTTACATTATAGAACTTGGCTTGTATATTCCAATAATTGGCTTCCTCAAATTGCCCTAGGTCTTCGTGAGCAAGCAAGTTGGATGCACACCCACTAGTTTCTTTTATTGAGCTTTCATACATTTATAGCTCTAGTGCATCAGTTGCATGACAATCCCTACTCACTCACATTGATATCTATTGATGGGCATCTCCATAGCCCGTTGATACGCCTAGTTGATGTGAGACTATCTTCCCCTCCTTTTTGTCTTCTCCACAACCACCATTATATTCCACCTATAGTGCTATATCCATGGCTCACGCTCATGTATTGCGTGAAGATTGAAAAAGTTTTGAAAAAGTTAGAGTATGAAACAATTGCTTGGCTTGTCATCGCAGTTGTGCATGATTTGAATACTTTGTGTGGTGAAGATGGAGCATAGCCAGACTATATGATTTTGTAGGGATAACTTTCTTTGGCCATGTTATTTTGAGAAGACATAATTGCTTTATTAGTATGCTTGAAGTATTATTATTTTTATGTCAATATAAACTTTTGTCTTGAATCTTTCTAATCTGAATATTCATACCACAATTAAGAAGATTTGCATTGAAATTATGCCAAGTAGCACTCCGCATCAAAAATTCTCTTTTTATCATTTACCTACTCGAGGACAAGCAGGAATTAAGCTTGGGGATGCCTGATACGTCTCCAACGTATCTATAATTTTTGATTGCTCCATGCTATATTATCTACTGTTTTGGACTATATTGGGTTTTATTTTCCACTTTTATATTATTTTTAGGACTAACCTATTAACTGGAGGCCCAGCCCAGAATTGTTGTTTTTTTGCCTATTTCAGTGTTTCAGATAAACGGAATATCAAACGGAGTCCAAACGGAATAAGATCTTCGGGAACGTGATTTTCTCACCGAACGTGGTCCATGAGACTTGGACCCTGCTCCAAGGAACAAAAGAGGCGGTCACGAGGGTGGGGGCGCCCCCCCTGGGGCGTGCCCCCTGCCTCGTGGGCCCCTCGTTGCCCCTCCGGCGTACTTCTTCCTCCTATATATACACACGTACCCCCAAACAATCAGAACAGGAGCCAAAAACCTAATTCCACCACTGCAACTTTCTGTATCCACGAGATCCAATCTTGGGGCCTGTTCCGGAGCTCCGCCAGAAGAGTGCCGTCATCACGGAGGGCTTCTACATCATCCTAGCCCCTCCGATGAAGTGTGAGTAGTTTACCTCAGACCTTCGGGTCCATAGTTAGTAGCTAGATGGCTTCTTCTCTCTCTTTGAATCTCAATACAAAGTTCTCCCCCTCTCTTGTGGAGATCTATTCGATGTAATCTTCTTTTTGCGGTGTGTTTGTTGAGACCAATGAATTGTGGGTTTATGATCAAGTCTATCTATGAATAATATTTGAATCTTCCCTGAATTCTTTTATGTATGATTGGTTATCTTTGCAAGTCTCTTCGAATTATCTGTTTGGTTTGGCCAACTAGATTGGTAGTTCTTGCCATGGGAGAAGTGCTTAGCTTTGGGTTCGATCTTGCGGTGTCCTTACCCAGTGACAGAAGGGGCAGCAAGGCACGTATTGTATCGTTGCCATCGAGGATAACAAGATGGGGTTTATTTCATGTTGCATGAATTTATCTCTCTACATCATGTCATCTTACTTAAGGCGTTACTCTATTTTTAACTTAATACTCTAGATGCATGCTAGATAGCGGTCGATGAGTGGAGTAATAGTAGTAGATTCAGAATCGTTTCGATCTACTTGTCACGGACGTGATGCCTATATACATGATCATGCCTAGATATTCTCATAACTATGCTCAATTCTGTCAATTGCTCAATAGTAATTTGTTCACCCACCGTAGAATACTTATGCTCTGGAGAGAAGCCACTAGTGTAACCTATGGCCCCCGGGTCTATTCTCATCATATCAATCTCCATTACTTTAATCTTGCTTTGCTTTTTTACTTTGCTTTTACTTTTTACTTTGCATCTTTATACCAAAAATATCAAAAATATTATATCTATCAGATCTCCCCCTCGTAAGTGACCGTGAAGGGATTGACAACCCATAATTGCGTTGGTTGCGAGTAGCTATCGCTTTGTGCAGGTACGAGGGACTTGAGCGTGGGCTCCTACTGGATTGATACCTTGGTTCTCAAAAACTAAGGGAAATACTTACGCTACTCTGTTGCATCATCCCTTCCTCTCCGGGGAAAACCAAGGCAAGCTCAAGACGTAGCATAGCTCAGGCAAATGCATGAACGATACGTGCCTGTGGGTCAGGCCCGAGCGGCCTGGGGATGATGCACCCCGAGGGGCGCCCCCAGCGAGGTAAGCTAAAGACATAAAAAAAGAAGGGGTACATGCCATAGGGATGGACACGTGGCCTGGGAATGATACAGCCCTGGGGGCGCTCCCAGCTAAATAGACTTGGAAAGTGTCACCTAGTTCCGTTGATGAAGGGGTGTTGAGGCAGCTGAAGGTACGCGGTGAAGGGGTTGCACCTCACGAGCCACCGGGGCCCTAAGCCTCGGGAGGCTCTGGGGGCCCAGGCAGTTCCTTGAGGACCGTCGCCATCTCTGCCAGGACTGCGTGGTGCCTGGCCTCCTGAGCCACCATGACGCTCCACAGGTTGCGCTGGAAGGTAGCAGCCACGCTCGGCAGGCCGAACGACATGCAAACGTAGCTGTGAGGTGGACCTTCACAGCGCCCAACACACGAAGGCCAGAAGCGCTCCTGAGATGCGGCTCGGTTGAGCCCTGGTATGCCGATGCAGATGCGTAGCTCATCAACCTCGCCAGGGTTGGGAGCAACGTCAGGTGGGAGGCGGCTGCCGCGTATTGCTCTTGCTTCCTGAAGCTCCTGAGATACCTTGGTGATGAACTCCTGGGCACCAGGCGCTCCTTGCCTAGTGTCCTCCTGAGGGAGATGTGCCACGAAGCACGCCTCGAACTGGTGCCTGAGCGCCTCCCTCGCGATGTTGGCAAGGTCTGAGGCCCTCCAGAAGAGAGCCCCCGAGCGCTGCCCAAGGAGGGCGCCGGGCGCGCCTCCCTATGTGACAGAGGGAGGCACCCTAGGTGCGGGCACTGATCCTGACATGGTACCACTTGCGGTGCTGCCCTCTCGAGGGTCGGCACGTTGTTGCTACTTTTTCTTGGGGACGACCTCAGGAGGGTACCGAGCTGCATTGTTGTCAAGGTCTTCGATTGACGCTGCTTGGAAGGCGCGCTTGAGGGAGCACACCGCATCTCTTTCTTCGCAAGGGACTGTGATGATCCCGCCGCTCCCTAGCATCTTGAGGACGTTGTAGCTGTGGTGCGTCACTGCCATGAACTTGGCCAGGGCTGGATACCCGAGGATGGCATTGTATGGCAGACGAATGTGGGCGACGTCGAAGTCGATGAGCTCGGTGCGGTAGTTGTTGTGTTCTCCAAAGGTGACTGGGAGGCAGACCTGACCTATCGGCGTGGTGGAGCCATCGGTCACTCCTGAGAAGGGCCTGGTAGGCTGAAGCTAATCGTATGGCACTTGAAGGTTGTCGAACGTCTCGACGGACAGGACGTTGAGCCCTGCGCCGCCGTCGATGAGGGTCTTGGTGACTTGCACGTTGCCGATGACGGGTGAACAAAGCATTGGGAGAGCACCAGCGGTAGCCGCGCACTTGGGCTGATCTGCCGAACTGAAAGTGATGGCACACTTGGACCACCTAAGCGGGCGAGTGGCCTTAAGTTTGGGGAGGACCGCGTTCACGTCGCGAGCAAACTGCTTGAAGATACGCTGTGAGGCTGGGGCTTGAGCTCCGCCCAAGATGCATGTGATAGCATGCGGCTCCTGGAAGCCCCCAACCCCCTCGTCGTGGTGGTGGTCGTCGTTCCTTCTTGGTGGTGGCGGCAGCGGAGGAAGACCAGGATTGCCCTGAGGGCGATCCTCGCGAGGCTGGTCCCTCCAGGCGCCCTCGCGAGGCTGATCTTGCCAGCGGTCCTCACGAGGTCGGTCACGCCACTCCTGGCATGGGCCATGGTCGTCCCAGCATCCTCCGCCACGTCCTCCTCCTCGGTCGTTGCGCTCGGGGCGTCGACCAAAGCGTCCGTCGAGAATGGCCATGAGCTCTTGACAATCGTTGGTGTTGTGGCTGTGCACGTTGTGGAAGGTGCAGAACGGTCGGCTGCCCTTGGATGACTCAGGCTGGTCCCTGCCGCGCTTCGTGTCCGGCTCCGCCACGAGCACAACGACTCCCTTGCGCTTCACGTCCTTGGCCTTGGGTTTCTTCTCCTCTGGGTCGGCAGCTGGGAGCTCCAGGAGGGAAAGGCGCCATTCCTCAGCCCTTGTGCACTTGGTTGCCAGGTTGAACAGCTCCAGGGATGTGCACAGCTCCTCGTGGATGGCGAGCTCCTCCTTCATTTTGACATCGCAGACGCCATCAGAGAACGCAGAGATGATGGCCTCGTCCGTCACCTTGGGGATCCTGAGGCGGACGTTGTTGAAGCGCTGGATGTACTTCTGGAGGGTCTCTTCTGGTTGTTGCTTGACGCGACGCGGGTCACCCGTGGCTGGTGGGTGGTCGCGAGTGCCCTGGAAGTTGGCGACGAAGCGGTCGCGCATCTCGTTCCAGGAAGAGATGGAGCCTGGAGGCAGGTTCAGGAGCCATGAACGAGCGCCATCCTTAAGAGCCATAGGGAACCTGTTCGCCATGATTTTCTCGTCGCCGTTGGCCGCCTCGATGCTCACCTCATAGAGCTACAAGAACTCTGCGGGGTCCGGGGTGCCGTCGTAGTGAGGAGGCAGATCTGGCTTGAACTTGCTCAGCCAGGTGACGCTACGCAGCTCGGGGGTGAAGGCGCGGCAGCCGGCCGTGGTCATCGGGGCCCGCCGTGGAGGTGGAGCCTGGTCTTGGCACCCGCGCGCCACCATGGCAAGCGGCGCATGGCCCTGCCGCGGCAAGCGATCTAGACGCGGCGGTGCGGGGAGCGTTGGAGCATTCTGTTGCAGTCGAGGAATTTCTTGACAGCTTCTTTCTTCATGCGCGGGCACTTGGCGCGGCGGTTCGCGCCGCGGAGCCGCGCGCCTTGGCGCCAGGGCGCCGTCTTGGTGCAGGGGTGGTGGAGGTGCTACTTGAGCCACATCACCCATAGCTGGCGGTGGAGGAGGTAGCGAGAGGGACGGTGCAGGGGAGGCCCCTGTGGTGCTGACGAGCTCGGCGATGCAGTCCAGCCAGTCCTCGTAGAGGTCATCGATTGGGCGGTAACATAGGAGCTTGCGCGCCATGAGTAGCGCGGCACGCCTGTCCGTGGGAGCGCAACGAGCGTGAGACGAGGAACCGGCAGGGGTCAGCGATGGAGTGGCGATGCGTAGAGGATGCTTGCTGCTCGTTCCCTGCCGGGCCGTGGCGGCGTTGGCGGCAGGTGACGGAGAACCATGAGGAGGCCCGCTGACAGGAGTCGTCTGGGCGACGCGGGCGGCGAGGGCGGCCTGGCGCTCAGCTCGGGCGCGACGAGCGTCCAACATGGTTGCGACGAAGAAGTGGAACATGGAGCGATAGAAGGAAAGCTTTGGCGCACCACTACCTGGCGCGCCAAATGTCGGATTTCTGGTTCCGGCAAAACCCTAAAGGTTTGAACACTGGGGTGCGCACGAAGATCTCTCCCTCACCGATCATGCCCTCACACACTTCACGATCTCTAGGCTAGGCACACGAACTCACAACACATGAGACACAAGATTTATATTGGTTTGGGCCACCGTTGTGGTGTAATACCCTACTCCAGTGTGGTGGTGGTGGATTGCCTCTTGGGCTGCGGATGAACAATACAAGGGGAAGAACAGCCTCCTGAGGAGAGGTGTTCTTGTGCTTGGTGGGTGTGAGGCTAAGGATGGAATGGCTCCGATCCAAGATGAGGTCGATCTAGTTCTCCTCTGTGGTGGCTAATCCTATTTATAGAGGCCCTAGCCCTCTCCCCAAATATTGAGCGGGAAGGGAGCCAACAATGGCCAATTTGAAAGTGGACAGCTAGTACAACGTATCCTGAAAAAAGTAGTCTTCGCTTGCCAAAGGCTCTGGTGGTGATGCCGTCTTGGGCTCCACAGTGACCTCTGTCCCGCCGTCCTGCTGGTCTTGGTCTCATTGCACCGATATGGAAACCTTTGCCTGATGCCTCAGAACTCCTCACTTGCACTTGCCTCCTTAGCACCAAAGAGGAAACAAGGACAGTGTGCACGCTGGCGCCCGCCTGGTCTTGATCGTCATGGCTCACGTCATTGGAACCTCGTGAGGCTTGCCTGGCCTCGATCTCTCCGCCCCTCGCAAGCCGGCCTGGTGAGGTCGCTCCTGAGGAGGTCCTGTGTCGTCCGCCTCGCGAGGGTCTTGAACGCTTGTTGGTGAAGATGGGCCATACGGGCCCGCTCGCAGAGCCCTGCCGTGGGCCGCAGGAAAGCAAGTCTGGGGACCCCCGTTCCCAGAATGCCCACACATATTTCCTTCAGTCTCCCACTTGCACTAGAGTCAATAATCTAGATTACATTGTAATGATTCTAACACTCATGGAGTCTTGGTGTTGATCATGTTTTGCTCGTGAGAGAGGCTTAGTCAACGGGTCTACAACATTCAGATCCGTATGTATCTTGCAAATCTCTATGTCTCCCTCCTTGACTTGATCGCGGATGGAATTGAAACGTCTCTTGATGTTCTTGGTTCTCTTGTGAAATCTAGATTCCTTTGCCAAGGCAATTACACCAGTATTGTCACAAAAGATTTTCATTGGACCCGATGCACTAGGTATTACACCTAGATCGGATATGAACTCCTTCATTTGCTGCTTCCGAAGCAGCTATGTACTCTGCTTCACACGTAGATCCCGCCACGACGCTCTACTTGGAACTACACCAACTGATAGCTCCACCATTCAATAAAAATATGTATTCGGTTTGTGACTTAGAGTCATCCGGATCAGTGTTAAAGCTTGCATCAACGTAACCGTTTACGACAAGCTCTTTGTCACCTCCATAAACGAGAAACACATCCTTAGTCCTTTTCAGGTATTTTAGGATGTTCTTGACCGTTGTCCAGTGATCCACTCCTGGATTACTTTGGTACCTCCCTGCTAAACTAATAGCAAGGCACACATCAGGTCTGGTACACAGCATCACATACATGATAGAACCTATGGTTGAAGCATAGGGAATGACTTTCATTTTCTCTTTATCTTATGCAGTGGTCGGGCATTGAGTCTGACTCAACTTCACACCTTGTAACACATGCAAGAACCCTCTCTTTGACTGATTCATTTTGAACTTCTTCAAAACTTTATCAAGGTATGTGCTTTGTGAAAGTCAAATTAAGCATCTTGATCTATCTCTATAGATCTTGATGCCCAATATATAAGCAGCTTCACCGAGGTCTTTCATTGAAAAATCCTTATTCAAGTATCCTTTTATTCTATTCAGAAATTCAGTATCATTTCCGATCAACAATATGTCATCCACATATAATATCAGAAATGCTACAGAGCTCCCACTCACTTTCTTGTAAATACAGGTGAGGGAGTCCTGGATTAAGGGTTCCTCGGCTGTCCGGGCTATATGACATGGGCCGGACTAATGGGTCGTGAAGATACAAGACAAAAGACTTCCTCCCATGTTCGAATGGGACTCTCCTTGGCGTGGAAGGCAAGCTTAGCGTGCGGATATGAATATTCCTTTCTCTATAAACTGACTCTGTATAACCCTAGGTCCCTCTGGTGTCTATATAAATCGGAGGGCTTAGTCCGTAGAGGCAATCATAATCATATAGGCTAGACAATTAGGGTTTAGCCATTATGATCTCATGGCAGATCAACTCTTGTAACCCCTATACTCATCAAAGTCAATCAAGCAGGACGTAGGGTATTACCTCCATCAAGACGGCCTGAACCTGGGTAAAACATCATGTCGCTTGTCTCTTGTTACCATCAATCCTTAGACACACAGTTCGGGACCCCCTACTCGAGATCTGCCGGTTTTGACACCGACAATGGTGCTTTCATTGAGAGTTCCGCTATGTCGTCGCCAGAAGGCTCGATGGCTCCATCAGTAATCTACAACAATGCTACCCTAAGGGAGGTCTTTCTCCCCGACCAGATCTTTGTGTTCGGCGGCTTCGTACTGCGGGCCAACTCGCTTGGCCATCTAGAGCAGATCGTCAGCTACGCCCCAGGTCACCAGATTAGTTTTGGGAATCTGGATTACGTCGTTGATATCTGAGGAGACTTAATTTTCCAAGGGTTCGCGACCCCAACCTCCGCTCTGGCCTTAAATCCGGAGCGCGTCTCTAGGTCCGAAGACGGGATTCCCGAACCCGCCAGGCTCTCTGCAGCTATTAAGCCTAATATGGGAAAGTCGGAGGAAGCAGCGTCACCGGCAATCATCATGAAGCCGAACTCTTCTCTGAACACTGACCCTGAACCCTCGGAGTTAGCATCGTGTGAGCTCGGCCAAGGAGCTTCCTCCCTGCCGTACTCCATGAACTCCCTTCTCCCTAGCCGAACCTCGCCTCTAAGCGAGGATCTGGAGTTAATGTGATCCCTAATCATTACAGAGGGCAACGTCCAAACTACGCCCAGCCCGAACTAGGGGCTGAGAGCAGGGAATTTTACGTCCCACACACCACTCACTTCATAGCCACTGTCGAGGACTTAACCGACATGCTTGATTACGGCTCCGAAGACATCGACGGTATGGACGACGATGCCGGAGAAGAGCAGGCCCAAAACCCGCAGTTTACCGGATGCTGGACGACCACCTCTTCGTATGACGTGTACATGGTGGATACACCCAAAGAGGGTAACGGTGATAACGAGAATTATCCAGTTGAGGATACACCTCCTGAGATACAACCAAAGCGCTGACGTCAGCGGCGCCGCTCTAAATCACGCCATGGAAAAGACAGCAATACCAGCACCGGAGACATCAATACTCCAGACGATGCTGACGACCGAGAAGACCCCGTCGAGCCAGCCTTCGAATAGGACGATCGGGAAGATGGGAATATTAGCCATGAGGAACAGGCTCTAAATGAAGACTCGGAGGATAGTAATTATCTTCCACTCTCCGAGGAGGAGGTGAGCCTCGGCGACGAAGACTTTATCATGCCTAAGGAACCCCTTGAGCAGGAACGCTTTAGGCGCCGGCTAATAGCCACTGCAAGGAGCCTAAAAAAGAAGCAGCAGCAGCTTCAAGCTAACCAAGATCTGCTCAACGACAGGTGGACTAACGTCCTGGCCGCCGAGGAATACGGCCTCAAGCGCCCAACCAAGAGTTACCCGAAGCGTAAGCTGCTACCTCAATTCGACGACGAGGCGCTGGTGCCCGTACCATCGGCGCGTAACACAGCCGACCGACCACCACGTGGCCGTGACAAAATGGCAGCACAAGCCAAATACCAGCCCGTACTACCTCACCGTAAAGGTAGAGACACAACAGCTCGGAAATATACTTACGACCTGCGGCAGGATTTGGAAATCAAAGCGGGCCAGACCAGATCGATCTACGGATCGCGGGGGCATGCACCAACACGCGAAGACGGCTATCTAGCCGGGCACGACAGCCATAACCACGCCCGGGCCGAAAACTGTAGACGGACTCCATCCAAGCTACGTCACGATGTGGCCTGCTATAGAGGCGTCGCACACTGATACGTCTCCAACGTATCTATAATTTTTGATTGCTCCATGCTATTATATTATCTGTTTTGGATGTTAATGGGCTTATTTATACACTTTTATATTATTTTTGGGACTAACCTACTAACCCAAGGCCCAGTGCAAATTGCTGTTTTTTTTGCCTATTTCAGTGTTTCGCAGAAAGGAATATCGAACGGAATCCAAACGGAATGAATCCTTCGGGAGAGTTATTTCTGGAACAAACATGATCCAGGGGACTTGGAGCGGACGTCAAGAAATCAACGAGGAGGCCACGAGGAAGGGATGTGAGCCCCCACCCTCGTGGGCCCCTCGTAGCTCCACCGACCTACTTCTTCCCGCTATATATATCCATATACCCCGAAAACATCCAGGAGCACCATGAAACCCTATTTCCACCGCCCCAACCTTCTGTATCCAAGAGATCCCATCTTGGCGCCTTTTCCGGAGCTCCGCCGGATGGGCAATCAATCACGGAGGGCTTCTACATCAACACCATAGACTCTCCGATAATGTGTGAGTAGTTTACCTCAGACCTTCAGGTCCATATTTATTAGCTAGATGGCTTCTTCTCTCTCTTTGGATCTCAATACAATGTTCTCCTCGATCTTCTTGGAGATCTATTTGATGTAACTCTTTTTGCGGTGTGTTTGTCGAGATCCGATGAATTGTGGGTTTATGATCAATTTTATCTATGAACAATATTTGGTTCTTCTCTGAATTCTTATATGTATGATTTAATTATCTTTGCAAGTCTCTCCGAATTATCAGTTTGGTTTGGCCTACTAGATTGATCTTTCTTGCAATGGGAGAAGTGCTTAGCTTTGGGTTCAATCTTGCGGTGTCCTTTCCCAGTGACAGCAGGGGCAGCAAGGCACATATTGTATTGTTGCCATTGAGGATAAAAAGATGGGGCTTAAATCATATTGCTTGAGTTTATCCCTCTACATCATGTCATCTTGCTTAATGTGTTACTCTGTTCTTATGAACTTAATACTCTAGATGCATGCTGGATAGTGGTCGATGTGTGGAGTAATAGTAGTAGATGCAGAATCGTTTCGGTCTACTTGTCGCGGACGTGATGCCTATATACATGATCATGCCTAGATATTCTCATAATTATGCACTTTTCTATCAATTGCTCGACAGTAATTTGTTCACACACCGTAATACTTATGCTATCTTGAGAGAAGCCACTAGTGTAACCTATGGCCCCCGTGTCTATCTTTTATCATATAAGTTTCCAATCTATTTTATTTCACAATTTTTACTTTCAATCTATATCATAAAAATACCAAAAATATTTATTTTATTATTGTCTCTATCAAATCTCACTCTCGTAAGTGACCGTGAAGCGATTGACAACCCCTTTATCGCGTTGGTTGCGAGGTTCTTATTTGTTTGTGTAGGTACGAGGGACTTGCATGTAGTCTCCTATTGGATTGATACATTGGTTCTCAAAAACCGAGGGAAATACTTACGCTACTTTGCTGCATCACCCTTTCCTCTTCAAGGGAAAACCAACGCAGTGCTTAAGAGGTAGCAAGAAGGATATCTGGCGCCATTGCCGGGGAGATCTACGCACAAGTCAAGACATACCAAGTACCCATCACAAACTCTTATCCCTCGTATTACATTATTTTCCATTTGCCTCTCGTTTTCCTCCCCCCACTTCACCCTTTCCGTTTTATTCGCCCTCTCTTTCCGTTCGTCTTTTTTCGCTTGTTCCTTGTGTCCCGTGTGCCGTCATGGCCAGTCCTTTATCTACTCCTTTGTCTCCCGAGTTTGAAGTTCTTCACTTCAAACAAAGACAAAGAAACAATTTAAAAGATGCTTAGGATGATGGAATCTTATCGTAATTGCACCTTAGAGGTGAATTTTAGAATTTACTTCACAATTTTTATGTTGGACTAAATATGTCCCATAGACAACTCTTGGATTGCGTTGCTAAAGGAAATTTTATTGAAACAGATCCTAGTATTGCTCATGAAATCATAGAGGGGATAGTGGGAACACTACCTCAACAAAAGGGGCCACATCATACCCAGGAAGAGACACAAGTTTTTGAGAAGATTTGCGAAGTAACGAAAATTTTAAAAAAGTCTCTTGAACCTCTTAAAAGTGTTAGCGGAAAGCTTCACCGCATGAATATGTTAATTACCCTTTGCAATAAGCAGTTGGATTCTTTAGATTTAAAAATTTCCGAATATGAAGGGAAACATAAAGGACCTCCCGAATTCGAGCATGACTCTGCTAAGAAAATTAAAACCAAAGATGATAATACATAGATCTATCCTTGCTTTTATGCCTAGCTAGGGGCGTTAAACGATAATGCTTGTTGGGAGGCAGCCCAATTTTATTTTTGTTTCTTGCTTTTTGGTTATGTTTACTAATAAATAATTCATCTAGCCTCTGTTCAGATGTGGTTTTATGCTTTTAATTAGTGTTTATGCCAAGTAGAACATTTGGGAAGACTTGGGGAAAGTCTTGGCGATCTTGCTGTAAAAAACAGAAACTTTAGCGCTCAAGAGATTTGCTGCAATTTTTTACTGGAGAGGGAGATTAGGTTGATTCTTTTTGCGGATGATTAATAGATAAATTCCTCACGTCCATAAATTTATTTTAGAATTTTTGGGGTTACATAAGTATTCGAAACCTACATATTACTACATACTGTTCTGTTTTTGACAGATTCTGTTTTTCGTGTGTTGTTTCCCTATTTTGATGCATCTATGGCTAGTATCGGAGGGTATGAACCATAGAGAAGTTGGAATACAGTAGGTTTAACACCAATATAAATAAAGAATGAGTTAATTACATTACCTTAAGTGGTGGTTTGTTTTATTATACTAACGGAGCTCATGAGATTTTTTGTTTAAGTTTTGTGTTGTGAAGTTTTCAAGTTTTGGGTAAAGATTTGATGGATTATGGAATAAGGAGTGGCAAGAGCCTAAGCTTGGGGATGCCCAAGGCACCCCAGGGTAAAATTCAAGGACAATCAAAAGCCTAAGCTTGGGGATGCCCCGGAAGGCATCCCCTCTTTCGTCTTCTTCTATCGGTAACTTTACTTGAGGCTATATTTTTATTCACCACATGATATGTGTTTTGCTTGGAGCGTCTTGTATGATTTGAGTCTTTGCTTTTTAGTTTACCACAATCATCCTTGCTGTACACACCTTTTGGGAGAGGCACACTTGAATTGGAATTTATTAGAATACTCTATGTGCTTCACTTATATCTTTTGAGCTAGATAATTTTGCTCTAGTGCTTCACTTATATCTTTTAAGAGCACGGTGGTAGTTTTATTTTATAGAAATTATTGATATCTCATGATTCACTTATGTTATCTTGAGATTCCTTTAGAACAACATGGTAATTTTCTTTGGTTATGAAATTAGTCCTAATATGGTAGGCATCAAAGATGGGTATAATAAAAAGTATCATAGAAAGTGCATTGAATACTATGAGAAGTTTGATACTTGATAATTGTTTTGAGATATAAAGATGGTGATATTATAGTGTGCTAGTGGAGTAGTTGTGAATTTGAGAAATACTTGTGTTGAAGATTGCAAGTCCCGTAGCATGCACGTATGGTACCCGTTGTGTAACAAATTTGAAACATGAGGTGTTCTTTGATTGTCTTCCTTATGAGTGGCGCTCGGGGACGAGCGATGGTCTTTTCCTAGCAATCTACCCCCCTAGGAGCATGCGTGTAATGCTTGGTTTTTGATGACTTGTAGATTTTTGCAATAAGTATGTGAGTTCTTTATGACTAATGTTGAGTCCATGGATTATACGCACTCTCACCTTCCATCATTGCTAGCCTCTTCGGTACCGTGCATTGCCCTTTGTCACCTTGAGAGTTGGTGCAAACTTCGCCGGTGCATCCAAACACCGTGACATGATACGCTCTGTCACACATAAGCCTACTTACATATTCCTCAAAACAGCCACCATACCTACCTATTATGGCATTTCCATAGCCATTCTGAGATATATTGCCATGCAACTTTCCACCGTTTCATTTATGACACGCTTCATCATTGTCATATTGCTTTGCATGATCATGTAGTTGACATCGTATTTGTGGCAAAGCCACCATGCATAATTTATCATACATGTCGCTCTTGATTCATTGCACTTCCCGGTACACCGTTGAAGGCATTCATATAGAGTCATATTTTGTTCTAGTATCGAGTTGTAATCATTGAGTTGTAAATAAATAGAAGTGTGATGATCATCATTATTAGAGCATTGTCCCAAATAAAAAAAAGAGAAAGGCCAAATAAAAAAAGAAAGGCCCAAAAAAATAAAAAAAAGAGAAATAAAAAAGGGACAATGCTACTATCCTCTTTTTCCACACTTGTGCTTCAAAGTAGCACCATGATCTTTATGATAGAGAGTCTCTTGTTTTGTCACTTTCATATACTAGTGGGAATTTTTCATTATAGAACTTGGCTTGTAAATTCCAACAATGGGCTTCCTCAAATGCCCTAGGTCTTCGTGAGCAAGAAAGTTGGATGCACACCCACTTAGTTTCTTTTATTGAGCTTTCATACATTTATATCTCTAGTGCATCAGTTGCATGGCAATCCCTACTCCTTGCATTGACATCCATTGATGGGCATCTCCCTAGCCCGTTGATTAGCCATGTCGATGTGATACTTTCTCCTTTTTGTCTTCTCCACATAACCCCCATCATCATATTCTATTCCACCCATAGTGCTATATCCATGGCTCACGCTCATGTATTGCGTGAAAGTTGAAAAAAGTTTGAGATTACTAAAGTATGAAACAATTGCTTTGCTTGTCATCAGGGTTGTGCATGATGAGAGCATTCTTGTGTGACAAAAATGGAGCATGACCAAACTATATGATTTTGTAGGGATGAACTTTCTTTTGCCATGTTATTTTGAGAAGACATGATTGCTTAGTTAGTATGCTTGAAGTATTATTATTTTTATGTGAATATTAAACTTTTTTCTTGAATCTTTCGGATCTGAACATTCATGCCACAATAAAGAAAATTACATTAAGAATTATGCTAGGTAGCATTCCACATCAAAAATTCTGTTTTTATCATTTACCTACTCGCGGACGAGCAGGAATTAAGCTTGGGGATGCTTGATACGTCTCCAACGTATCTATAATTTTTTATTGTTCCATGCTATTATATTACCTGTTTTGGATGTTAATGGGCTTATTTATACACTTTTATATTATTTTTGGGACTAACCTACTAACCGAAGGCCCAGTGCAAATTGTTGTTTTTTTGCCTATTTCAATGTTTCGCAGAAAAGGAATATCAAACGGAATCCAAACTGAATGAAACCTTCAGGAGAGTTATTTTTGGAACAAACGTGATCCAGGGGACTTGGAGTGGACGTTAAGAAATCAACGAGGAGGCCACTATTGGGGAACGTAGTAATTTCAAAAAAAATCCTACGCACACGCAAGATCATGGTGATGCATAGCAACGAGAGGGGACAGTGTCGTCCACGTGCCCTCGTAGACCGTTAAGCGGAAGCGTTATGACAACACGGTTGATGTAGTCGTACGTCTTCATGATCGACCGATCCTTAGTACCAAACGTACGGCACATCTGCGTTCAGCACACGTTCAGCTCAGTGACGTCCTGCGAACTCATGATCTAGTTGAGCTCGAGGGAGAGTTACGTCAGCACGACAGCATGGTGAAGATGTGGATGAAGCTACCATCGCAGGCCTTCGCCTAAGCACCGCTACGGTATGACCGAGGTGGATTATGGTGGAGGGGGCACCGCACACGGCTGGTTGAGATCAATGATCAACTTGTGTGTTCTAGGGTGCCCCTGCCCCCGTATATAAAGGAGCAAAGGGGGTGGCCGGCCGGCCCTGTAGGGCGCGCCAGGAGGAGGAGTCCTCCTCCTAGTAGGAGTAGGACTCCCATCTTTCCTATTCCTACTAGGAGGGGGGAAGGAAGGGGGAGAAGGAGAAGGAAAGGGGGCGCCGCCCCCTTCCTAGTCCAATTCGGACCAGAGGGGGAGGGGGACGCGGCCTGCCCTAGCCAGCCCCTCTCTCTTTCCACTAGGGCCCAACAAGGCCCATTAACCCCTGGGGTGTTCCGGTAACCCCTCCGGCACTCCGGTAAAATCCCGATTTCACCCAGAACTCTTCTGATGTCCAAATGTAGGCTTCCAATATATCAATCTTTATGTCTCGACCATTTCAAGACTCCTCTTCATGTCCGTGATCATATCCGGGACTCTGAACTACCTTCGGTACATCAAAACATATAAATTCATAATACCGATCGTCATAGAACTTTAAGCGTGCGGACCCTACGGGTTCGAGAACTATGTATACATGACCGAGACTGTCGGCGTTCTGGGAATGGGGGTCCCCAGACTTGCCTTACTGCGGCGTGGCTCGAATGGGGGCCCAACATGGCCCATCTTCATCAAGCACAAGACTCAAGACCCTCGCGAGGGGCCAAGCCTCGCGAGGCGGACGACATGACGCATCGTCAGGCGCAGCCTCCTCAGGCTGGCTCGCGAGAAGACGGGGATTCCAAGGCGGGGTGCCTCGTGAGGTGCCCGTGACGCAAGCCATGATGATCGAGGGCGCCAGGCGGGCGCCAGCGCGCGCAGCGTCCTCCTTTCCTCTTTGGTGCAAAGGGGGCAAGCGCAGCCGCGGAGTACCGAGGCATCAGGCAAAGGTTGCCGTTTTGGTGCAACAAGACCAGGACCAAGCGGACTACGAGATGGAGGTCACCATGGAGCCCAGCACGGCGTCACCGCAGAGTCTTTTGCAGGCGAAGACCACCTTTAGTCAGGATAGATGTACTTGTTGTCCCCCTTCAAATTAGCCCGCCATTGTTGGCTCCCTTCCCGCTCAATATTTGGGAAGAGGACCAGGGCCCCTATAAATAGGACCAGCCGCCCACATAGCAAAGGGTTTGGCTTTCAGGTTAAGGGGGATCGAAATCAGAGAGAGAAAGAGAGAGAGAGAAGGGCGACTGAACTCCTCAGTTCACCGCCCCAGCCAAGAACTGACCCTCGCGAGGCGGTTCTTCCTTGTAGTGTTCATCATCACCAGCCCCAAGAGGCAATCCATCCACCACACACTGGAGTAGGGTATTACACCACAATGGTGGCCCGAACCAGTATAAACCTTGTGTCTCTTGTGTGATTCCCTTAGTAGTTTAGATCTTTGCGAGACGGGGAGGTTGAGGACGTGATTTCCGCACGCACCCGAGTGTTCAAACCTTAAGGGTCTGCCGGAACCCAAAATCCGACATTTGGCGCGCCAGGTAGGGGTGCGCCGGAGTTCGTCTTCCACCACTCCGTGCCCCGTCGCGTCTTCATCACCATGCCCGGTGACCAGGAGGGCAACCCCGACCCGTGGGCTGCGTGGCCCAAACACGCGGAACCGCCCGCCACGGGCGACCCCGCGCCCCAGGCAGCTCGCGGTCCGCAGGGCGCTGCGGGCCGCGGACGACGCGGATAGACTTCGGCAACTCTTACGCCACGGCAGGCTCGGTCGGCAGCAAGGGCCTCCAATCATGCCGCGACAACGACACCATACACCCGCCGGGAGAAGGCGAACTCGAGGGCGGCGCTCACGGTGGCCCGGGAGCTGCTGCGGTGCAGGCTGCTGGAGGGCGGCCGCGACATGCTGCTGGAGCGAGTGGCGGAGCTCCTGGGCTTCGCCGCCTCGGGGGCTCACCCCTTCTCCACCCAGCTCCCATCTCAAGCCCAGAGCGACCCGCACGGGGGCTCCGCACGCGCCCGCGGGCTCCAAGGCTACTCCGACGCTAGTGAAGCTATCAGCACCGGACCGGTGGCGGCGCTACCCCCGCCCCGGCCCGCGATGGAGAGGGACTCGTCGCAACCCGCGGCCCCGGAGGGCGGCCGCATTGCCACCCCGTAGAAGGCATGACAGGTGGGGCCGCATGGCGTGCGGGGCGTCACGGCATGGCATACGGGATGACGGTGACAGAAGAGTACGTGCCCCTAATGATGGACCAAGGACACCCTCACGAGGATGGACAAGGCTCGCTCCTCGGCCCGGGCTGGGGGGACGAGGCAATGGAAGCCGAGCCCTTCCAGGAGCTCCAGGACGAGCCCGCTGGCCACGCTGGAGGCAGCGATCACCGGGCGCCGCTAACTCTTCAGGGGCAGGTATATGCTAACCATGGATCGTAGGAAGTGCAGGTCGTCGCGGCGAGCGGCTGCCCCGCTCCTACAGTCTCCCACCCCTCGGGAGGAGGGTGCAGGGGGCTGCAGGGGAGGGGCCGGGATCCGACATCACCACCGTGGCGTTCGGAGCAAGGCGTTCTCAGGAGGTAGGCCCTCTGCTGGGGAGGTGCCTCAGGGCCTGCCCCTGGCAGAGGACCCGTGGTCGTCAAGGGAACCGCTAGCGACCGCTCTACCCCATCAGGCGGCGTCCTGGGTTCCGGTCGTTGCTGATGGCACTAGAGCGTGGCGCAAGGCGGGGCCCTCGTCTGGCGATATGAAGCAAGGCCAGTACCTGTGAAGAAGGCCCAGTGCCTGTGAAGCTCGCCGCCCCGTGACACTCTCACGTAATAATGAGTGGGGCTGTACACGCCCCGGAGTCTCAGGGGTGCCGACCTCAGGCCCTAGGGCTCCCTCCCACGCCCAGTGGACAGCACTTAGCTCCGCGCTGGTGAGAAGACGTCGAAGACTAGATTAGGTGCCGGACGCGGCTTTTTGTCTGCTTTTTTGTTGCCTTTCCCTTTGGTTGTTGCTTTCCCCCGCTGGATTTAAGTTGGATTCGAATTTGAGATTTGCGTGTGTTTGGGGAAGGGGTGCTTATTCTCGCTCGAGCCGTTTCTCGCGTTCTGGTTACCGCTCCGTCACAGCTGCCTCCCCTCGCGAGCCCCTCGCGAGTCGGGTCAGGCCTGGCTCGTGCGCAACCCAGACTACTGTTGTTACTCCCCCTCGGGAGGATTTTCGGGTGACTGCGGAGGTTGTCCTGTTTAAAAAGGCCCAGAGCCTGTGAAGCAAGGCGAGTGCCTGTGAAGCTCTCGCGCTCGAGGAAAAGGCCCAGAGCCTGTGAAGCAAGGCGAGTGCCTGTGAAGCTCTCGCGCTCGAGGAAAAGGCCCAGAGCCTGTGAAGCAAGGCGAGTGCCTGTGAAGCTCTCGCGCTTGAGGAAAAGGCCCAGAGCCTGTGAAGCAAGGCAAGTGCCTGTGAAGCTCTCGCGCTCGAGGAAAAGGCCCAGAGCCTGTGAAGCAGGGCGAGTACCTGTGAAGTCATTGCGCTCGGAAGAAGGCCAGCGCATGAGAAGTTTCTCATCAGCGACGATCTCACATCCTGAGGACCCGACTAGAAAGCGCCCAAGGCGTCGCGCCCTCCTGCAGGCCGCCTCAGAACCAGCATGGGGCAAAGGTAAACCAGCCCACTGTCAGGCACGAGCGCAATTTGATTACAACTGATATGATGGACACAGGTTTTTACATGAGGGGCTTCCCCTCCCAAAATGCTCTCACAAGCCACCAGGTCAAAAGCCTGAGTTCTACTCATGCAGGGTGAAAAATACAGGAGCGATACGCACTCAGTCGGACCAATCCCCCAATGCGTCCCCGGAGGCACCTCCCGAGCCTTCGCCGGAGTCGCCGAGCTCGCCATCGACACCTGCGTCACTGCCGGCAGCGTCGGGGCCGCTCGCCGCTCCGTCCTTGTTAGCACCCACGACCACGTCGCTGTCGTCCGAAGTGAAGGCACTAACGAGGGCGTCCACGTTATCCTCCACCCAGCGCGCCAAGTTACCCCGGACGGCCTGGGAGACTGGGGCGATAACCGCGTCAAAATCGAATCGGGGATTCATGTTCTGGAGGTGGCTGAAGACACGGGAAAAGGCGTGCTTGAGCAAGGCGTGGCTCCTCTCCTCCACCAACCTGTCGGCCCTGACCGACCGTGCCTCCAGCTGCGTCACCATGGCGGTGAAGAACTGCAAGAGTTACCGGCATAATTGATTGTGTGTGGTTCGCCGACGGATGCCTCACAGATGTTGCCCAAGGCCACATTAGCCCTCTCCCTGAGCGTGGTGAGCATGGGGCCATGCGCGTGCTCTAGGAGTCGCCGCTGGCGTATTTCGTCGGCGTTCTGACGCTCAATGGCCTCGACCTCTTCCATCCGCTGGCGAAGACGGAGCACCTCGGCCTGGGAGGCAGCCAGCTCCTTTTGCGCTGCCTCAAGGGCGGCTCGGGAGGCGTCTGCCAGCCGCGTCGCCTCATCGCGTTGGATCCTCAGGGCTGCGGTTTTGCCCTCGGCTTGACCCGGATCATCCCCAGCTTCCCCTCGAACTCTTGTTCGAGGCCTTGGCGCGCCGCCGCCACCCGACGGCAAACCTCCTCCAGGACACGCGCTTCCCGCGCAGCGACATCGTCTTCCGCCTGCGTCACTAGGCGCTCCCTCGTCTCCAGCTGCTCATACTCGCGAGTGCGTTCGTCGGCTTCCAGCATCAACGCTTCTTCGCGCCTCTGGAGCTCGGCTGACTCACCGGAAGCCACCCCCATCGACGCGAGGGCTACCTCGCGCAGCTCCGCTTGCTCCTCCAGCGAGTGGCATCGGGCCAGGAGCTCACGAGCCCGCTCCTCCGCAGCCTTTCGCCGCCCGTCAGCTCTCCGGGCCTCCTCGATGGCCTGGGAGCGGGCCACTCGAGAGGCCTCCAGCGACGCCTTCGCCTCTTCATTGTCAAGGTCACGTTGGCGGCACGCGAGGGTGACGGCGGCCTCCAGCTCGCGCCTCCCTGCAGCCAGGCGCAGGCCCTCGGCCTCCAGGCGCGCATCTTCATCAGCAAGCTCCTCCCCAAGCAAGTTCACCGCGTCGGCCGCTCTTCGAAGGAACCCTTGGCGGCGGGCGCGGCGCTCCCGGGCGTGCTCAAGCACATCTTCCACACCGTCATCCACCCCAAGCAAGTGCCGGGGGCCGCGAATCATTGTTCCCCCTCCGGGTAGGGGGATGGGGGCTGGCGCCCTCGCGATGGCCGGGCGCGTCGTGCCGGGAGCCCGGCCTAGAGCCAGCCCGACCCCGGATGAGGGGCGCAGGAGGCGCCTCAACCAGTCGTGGTTCCCGACCAGACGAGAAGCCCACGGCAAGCTGGCTATTCCCCGAGGGGGCCCGCGAAGGAAGATCGCGGGGAATGACGGGCCATGGTGCGCCTCGGGATGGTCCGCCCCTTCAGACGCCCTTACCACCAGGGCAGAGCTGCTCGGAGGACTTGAAGACAATAGAGGGGCGAAGCTAAGGAAGGCGGCACCTCGGCAACTTCCGCGAGCTCAGTCGGGAGGGGCCTGCAGAACAAGGATCAGCGGAAGCAGCAAGGGGATCAGGAACCAGAGAGAAAGAGGACTTACTCGTCAGTGGCGAAGTACTTCCTGCGCTTCAGCGCGCGACAAGGGAAGTCATCACCTAGGGCCTCTCTCTTCCTCCGGAGGGCCTCAAAGTCTACGCGGAAGCGGCCCAAGCGAAGAGCACAAGGATCATCCTGCCGCGAGGACGGAGCATCAGGGCGGTCCGCGTTAGGGGCGTCTGCCTGGCGCCTGCCTTTCGTTGCCTCGCCAGAAGACGCGCCTGGGGCCTCCGAGGCCTCAGCCCCAGGCGCCGGGAGCGGCCGCTTGACGCCTTCAGCCACAGCGGCGCAGGCCTCAGGAGCTGTCCCCTCGCGAGCGCCACCCGGCGCTGCCACCTCTTCAGGGGCATTCTCGGCCTCAGGCGCCTCCAGCCTCCCTGCTCTGCCACTTGAGGAGGAGCCGCCATGGCCGGTTGGAAGGGCAATCACCACCACCGGGTTCTCGCGAGGTCCCTGGAGGCCAGCCGGGCGCAGTCCCCATTCATCAAAGGTAGGCATCTGCTTCACGAAGTCGGCCCTGCTCTGGCAGAGGTACAGCAGGGCCCCTCCCTGCCGGATGTTGCCGGGGTTGAGGTCACCGGCTAAGGTCAAGAGCATCGACTTCAACACCGCCGGAGCCAGGTCCTCCACCTGGAGCCTCATGTTATCCTCGCTTCCACGGAAAGCCCACATCCGGCAAAAGTGGCGCTGCAGGGGAGCGAAGCGGCACAATAGAAACTCCTTCACCACTTTAGGTGTCGTCACGCCAAGCTTCCGCAGGAGTGTGAAGCGGCTCCAGACGAAGACGAGCAGGGGGCTCTTGAGCGTCTCCTAGCCCCAACCCGAGTTGGGGACAGCAGGCGAGGTCGGCTCCGATAGCAGGGGGCTGGGTACCCCTGCGTCAACATACAACCACCGCTCGCGAAACCCGACCGCGGGCTGGGGGAGTTTGAAGTCAATCCCAGAGGCCTCGGTCGCAGGCTCGGCAGCAAAGCTCACGCATGCCCAGCGTTGGGAAGGATCGACAAGACGCAGTGAGAAGAAGTGGCGCAGCAAGGCAACTGAAGGAGGGATGCCCACCATGGCTTCGCAAACGAAGGTGAAGACCGAAAGAAGGGTGATGGACTCAGGACTCAGATGCATCAAGTGGATCTGATAATGAGAGAGCACGACATTGAAGAAATCGGAGAAGGGGGGAACCAGACCCGCCCACAAGGCGTCGGTGAAACATGGAACCTCGGTTGCTATCCTGTTGATGGAGAAGTGGGACGCGGGCCAAGTTGTCGTCCTCCCGCACTCGTTGAAGACGGAGGCCAGGGCCAAGCTGTCCCTGCCCAGGCACTCTTGGTTGAGTACGGGCGACTGGCCGACGGCGGGTGCCGCCGATGGCGGCACACAAGACGGAGGCGTGGATTTCTCCTCTCTCTCTTTCCTTGTCGGAGTCATGGCGATAGGAAGGAGGGAAAGATTTGAGATTGGATTGGAGGCGGGAGCCGGCGTGCGAAGGGAGGAAGAGCAGGAGACGCCCGAGCAACAAGAAGGGGAGCGGCTGTGTGCAACCACAAGTCCGCCTGACAAGGCGCAGAATAAGGGGGCGTGGGGGGAACAGTGCCGCCCACGTCCCATCAACCGCCACGCGGTGCCCAAGGCCGCAGGCTGTTAGGGCCCGCGGCGCTTCGCCCTTGCCCTTTCGCCTCTCGGCACGGCCAAGCCCATGCGCGCCACTGGCCCAGGGGCTACTGTCAGCGTTCTGGGAACGGGGGTCCCTAGACTTGCCTGCCTGCGGCCTGCGGCGTGGCTCGAATGGGGGCCCAACATGGCCCATCTTCATCAAGCACAAGACTCAAGACCCTCGCGAGGGGCCAAGCCTCGCGAGGCGGACGACAGGGCGCATCCTCAGGCGCAGCCTCCTCAGGCTGGCTTGCGAGAAGACGGGGATACCAAGGCGGGGTGCCTCGTGAGGTGCCCGTGACGCAAGCCATGACGATCGAGGGCGCCAGGCGGGCGCCAGCGCGCGCAGCGTCCTCCTTTCCTCTTCGGTGCAAAGGGGGCAAGCGCAGCCGTGAAGTACCGAGGCATCAGGCAAAGGTTGCCGTTTTGTTGCAACAAGACCAGGACCAAGCGGACTACAAGACGGAGGTCACCATGGAGCCCAGCACGGCGTCACCGCAGAGTCTTTTGCGAGCGAAGACCACCTTTAGTCAGGATAGATGTACTTGTTGTCCCCCTTCAAATTAGCCCGCCATTGTTGGCTCCCTTCCCGCTCAATATTTGGGAAGAGGACCAGGGCCCCTATAAATAGGACCAGCCGCCCACATAGCAAAGGGTTCGGCTTTCAGGTTAAGGGGGATCGAAATCAGAGAGAGAAAGAGAGAGAGAGAGAGAGAGAGAGAGAGAGAGAGAGAGAAGGGCGACTGAACTCCTCAGTTCACCGCCCCAGCCAAGAACTGACCCTCGCGAGGCGGTTCTTCCTTGTAGTGTTCATCATCACCAGCCCCAAGAGGCAATCCATCCACCACACACTGGAGTAGGGTATTACACCACAATGGTGGCCCGAACCAGTATAAACCTTGTGTCCCTTGTGTGATTCCCTTAGTAGTTTATATCTTTGCGAGACGGGGAGGTTGAGGACGTGATTTCCGCGCGCACCCCAGTGTTCGAACCTTAAGGGTCTACCGGAACCCAAAATCCAACAGAGACATGTCTCTGGTCAATAACCAATAGTAGAATCTGGATGCTTATATTGGTTCCTACATATTCTATGAAGATCTTTATCGGTCAAACTACATAACAACATACGTTGTTCCCTTTGTCATCGGTATGTTACTTGCTTGAGATTCGATCGTCGGTATCTCAATACCTAGCTCAATCTCGTTACCGACAAGTCTCTTTACTTGTTCTGTAATGCATCATCCCGTAACTAACTCATTAGTCACATTGCTTGCAAGGCTTATAGTGATGTGCATTACTGAGAGGGCCCAGAGATACCTCTCCGACAATCGGAGTGACAAATCCTATTCTTGATCTATGCCAACTCCACGAACACCATCGGAGACACCTGTAGAGCACCTTTATAATCATCCAGTTACGTTGTGACGTTTGGTAGCACACAAAGTGTTCCTCCGGTATTCGGGAGTTGCATAATCTCATAGTCATAGGAACATGTATAAGTCATGAAGAAAGCAATAGTAGTAAACTAAACGATCAAGTGCTAAGCTAACAGAATGGGTCAAGTCAATCACATCATTCTCCTAATGATGTGATCCCATTGATCAAATGACAACTCATGTCTATGGCTAGGAAACTCAACCATCTTTGATCAACGAGCTAGTCAAGTAGAGGCATACTAGTGACACTATGTTTGTCTGTGTATTCACACATGTATTATGTTTCCAGTTAATACAATTCAAGCATGAATAGTAAACATTTATCATGATATGAGGAAATAAATAATAACTTTATTATTGCCTCTAGGGCATATTTCCTTCAATCTCCCACTTGCACTAGAGTCAATAATCTAGATTACACAGTAATGATTCTAACACCCATGGAGTCTTGGTGTTGATCATGTTTTGCTCATTGAAGAGGCTTAGTCAATGGGTCTGCAACATTCAGATCCGTATGTATCTTGCAAATCTCTATGTCTCCCACCTGGACTTGATCCCGAATGGAATTGAAGCGTCTCTTGATGTGCTTGGTTCTCTTGTGAAATCTGGATTCCTTTGCCAAAGCAATTGCACCAGTATTGTCACAAAAGATTTTCATTGGTCCTGATGCACTAGGTATGACACCTAGATCGGATATGAACTCCTTTATCTAGACTCCTTCATTTGCTGCTTCTGAAGCAGCTATGTACTCCGCTTCACATGTAGATCCCGCCACGACACTTTCTTTAGAACTGCTCCAACTTACAGCTCCACCGTTCAATATAAACACATATTTGATTTGCGATTTAGAATCGTCCGGATCAGTGTCAAAGCTTGCATCGACGTAACCATTTACGACGAGCTCTTTGTCATCTCCATAAACGAGAAACATATCCTTAGTCCTCTTTAGGTACCTCAGGATGTTCTTGAGCGCTGTCCAATGATCCACTCCTGGATTACTTTGGTACCTCCCTGCTAAACTAATAGCAAGGCACACATCAGGTCTGGTACACAACATTGCATACTTGATAGAGCCTATGGCTGAGGCATAGGGAACACTTTTCATTTTCTCTCTATCTTCTGCAGTGGTCGGGCATTGAGTCTGACTCAACTTCAAACCTTGTAACACAGGCAAGAACCCTTTCTTTGACTGATTCATTTTGAACTTCTTCAAAACTTTATCAAGGTATGTGCTTGTGAAAGTCCAATTAAGCGTCTTGATCTATCTCTATAGATCTTGATGCCCAATATATAAGCAGCTTCACCGAGGTCTTTCATTGAAAAATTCTTATTCAAGTATCCTTTTATTCTATTCAGAAATTCAGTATCATTTCCGATCAACAATATGTCATCCACATATAATATCAGAAATGCTACAGAGCTCCCACTCACTTTCTTGTAAATACAGGCTTCTCCAAAAATCTGTATAAAACCATATGCTTTGATCACACTATCAAAACGTTTAATCCAACTTCGAGAGGCTTGCACCAGTCCATAAATGGATCGCTGGAGCATGCCCACTTTGTTAGCTCCCTTTGGATCGACAAAACCTTCTGGTTGCATCATATACTACTCCTCTTCCAGAAATCCATTCGGGAATGCAGTTTTGACATCATTTGCAAAATTTCATAATCATAAAATGCGGCAATTTCTAACATTATTCGGACAGACTTAAGCATCGCTACCGGTGAGAAAGTCTGATCGTAGTCAACCCCTTGAACTTGTCAAAAACCTTTTGCAACAAGTCGAGCTTTGTAAACAGTAACATTACTATCAGCGTCAGTCTTCTTCTTGAAGATCCATTTATTTTCTATGGCTTGCCGATCATCGGGCAAGTCAACCAAAGTCCACACTTTGTTCTCATACATGGATCCCATCTTAGATTTCATGGCTTCAAGCCATTTTGCGGAATCTGGGCTTACCATCGCTTCTTCATAGTTCGTAGGTTCGCCTTGGTCAAGTAACATGACCACCAGAATAGGATTACCATACCACTCTGGAGTGGATCTTACTCTGGTTAACCTACGAAGTTCGGTAGTAACTTGATCTGAAGTTTCATGATCAATATCATTAGCTTCCTCACTAATTGGTGTAGGCGTCACAGGAACCGGTTTCTATCATGAACTACTTTCCAATAAGGGAGCAGGTACAATTACCTCATCAAGTTCTACTTTCCTCCCACTCACTTCTTTCGAGAGAAACTCCTTCTCTAGAAGGGATCCATTCTTAGCAACGAATGTCTTGCCTTCAGATCTGTGATAGAAGGTGTACCCAACAGTCTCCTTTGGGTATCCTATGAAGACACATTTCTCCGATTGGGGTTCAAGCTTATCAGGTTGAAGTTTTTTCACATAATCATCGCAGCCCCAAACTTTAAGAAATGACAACTTTGGTTTCTTGCCAAACCATAGTTCATAAGGCGTCGTCTCAACGGATTTAGACGGTTCCTATTTAACGTGAATGCAGCCATCTCTAAAGCATAACCCCAAAACGATAGCGGTAAATCAGTAAGAGACATCATAGATCACACCATATCTAGTAGAGTACGATTACGACGTTCGGACACACCATTATGTTGTGGTGTTCCGGGTGGCGTGAGTTCCGAAACTATTCCGCATTGTTTCAAATGTAGACCAAACTTGTAACTCAAATATTCTCCTCCACGATCAGATCGTAGAAACTTTATTTTCTTGTTACGATGATTTGCCACTTCACTCTGAAATTCGTTGAACTTTTCAAATGTTTCAGACTTATGTTTCATTAAGTAGATATACCCATATCTGCTCAAATCATCTGTGAAGGTGAGAAAATAACGATACCCGCCGCGAGCCTCAATATTCATCGGACCACATACATCAGTATGTATGATTTCCAATAAATCTGTTGCTCACTTCATTGTTCCGGAGAACAGCGTTTTAGTCATCTTGCCCATGAGGCATGGTTCGCAAGTACCAAGTGATTCATAATCAAGTGATTCCAGAAGTCCATCAGTATGGAGTTTCTTCATGCACTTTACACCAATATGACCCAAACGGCAGTGCCACAAATAAGTTGCACTATCATTATCAACTCTGTATCTTTTGGCTTCAACATTATGAATATGTGTATCATTACTATCGAGATTCATCACAAATAGACCACTCTTCAAGGGTGCATGACCATAAAAGATATTACTCATATAAATAGAACAACCATTATTCTCAGATTTAGATGAATAACCGTCTCGCATCAAACAAGATCCAGATATAATGTTCATGCTTAACGCTAGCACCAAATAACAATTATTCAGGTCTAAAATTAATCTCGAAGGTAGATGTAGAGGTAGCGTGTCGACGGCGATCACATCGACTTTGGAACCATTTCCCACACGCATCGTCACCTCATCCTTAGCTAGTCTTCGCTTAATCCATAGTCCCTGTTTCGAGTTGCAAATATTAGCAACAGAACCAGTATCAAATACCCAGGTGCTACTACGAGCTCTAGTAAGGTACACATCAATAACATGTATATCACATATACCTTTGTTCACCTTGCCATCCTTCTTATCCGCCAAATACTTGGGGCAGTTCCGCTTCCAGTGACTAGTCTGTTTGCAGTAGAAGCACTCAGTCTCAGGCTTAGGTCAAGACTTGGGTTTCTTCTCCTGAGCAGCAACTTGTTTGCCGTTCTTTTTGAAGTTCCCCTTCTTCTTCCCTTTACCCTTTTTCTTGAAACTGGTGGTCTTGTTGACCATCAACACTTGATGATCCTTCTTGATTTCTACCTCCGCCGCTTTTAGCATTGCGAAGAGCTCGGGAATTGTCTTATTCATCCCTTGCATATTGTAGTTCATCACGAAGCTCTCGTAGCTTGGTGGCAGTGATTGAAGAACTATGTCAATGACACTATCAACAGGAAGATTAACTCCCAATTGAGTCAAGTGGTTATGATACCCAGACATTCTGAGTATATGTTCACTGACAGAACTATTCTCCTCCATCTTGCAGCTGTAGAACTTACTGGAGACTTCATATCTCTCAATCCGGGCATTTGCTTGAAATATTAACTCCAACTCCTGGAACATCTCATATGCTCCATGACGTTCAAAACGTCGTTGAAGTCCCGGTTCTAAGCCCTAAAGCATGGCACACTGAACTATCGAGTAGTCATCAGCTTTACTCTACCACACGTTCTTAACATCATCAGCAACATCTCGCAGCAGGCTGATGACCCACAAGTGTAGGGGATCTATCGTAGCCTTTTCGATAAGTAAGAGTGTCGAACCCAACGAGGAGCAGAAGGAAATGATAAGCAGTTTTCAGTAAGGTATTCTCTGCAAGCACTAAAATTATCGGTATCAGATGGTTTTGTGATAAGGTAATTTATAATGAGTAGCAAGTAATAAAAGTAAATAAGGTGCAACAAGATGGACCAATCCTTTTTGTAGCAAAGGACAAGCCTGGACAAACTCTTATATGAAGGAAAGCGCTCCCAAGGACACATGGGAATTATCGTCAAGCTAGTTTTCATCATGTTCATATGATTCACGTTCGGTACTTTGATAATTTGATATGTGGGTGGACTGGTGCTTGGGTACTGTCCTTACTTGGACAAGCATCCCACTTATGATTAACCCCCATTGCAAGAATCCACAACTACAACAGAAGTATTAAGGTAAACCTAACCATAGCATGAAACATATGGATCCAAATCAGCCCCTTACGGAGCAACGCATAAACTAGGGTTTAAGCTTCTGTCACTCTAGCAACCATCAGCTACTTATTACTTCTCAATGCCTCCCTCTAAGCCCAAACAATGGTGAAGTGGCATGTAGTTGATGTTCACATGACACCACTAGAGGAATGACAACATACATCTCATCAAAATATCGAATAAATACCAAATTCACATGACTACTTATAGCAAGACTTCAACCATCTCCTCAAGAACAAATGTAACTACTCACAAAGCATATTCATGTTCATAATCAGAGGGGTATTAATATGCATAATGGATCTGAACATATGATCTTCCACCAAGTAAACCAACTAGCATCAACTACAAGGAGTAATCAACACTACTAGCAACCCACAGGTACCAATCTGAGGTTTGGATACAAAGATTGGATACAAGAGATGAACTAGGGTTTGAGATGAGATGGTGCTGGTGAAGATGTTGATGGAGATTGGGCCCCCCTCTCGATGAGAGGATCATTGGTGATGACGATGGTGATGATTTCCCCCTCCTGGAGGGAAGTTTCCCCGGCAGAACAGCTCTACCGGAGCACTAGATTGGTTTCGCCAAGGTTCCGCCTCGTGGCGGCGGAGTTTCTTCCCGAAACCTTGCTTATGATTTTTTTTCCTCGATGAAAGACTCCATATAGCCAAAGATGGGCCTCGGAGGGCCACCAGGGGCCCACGAGGCAGGGGGGCCCGCCAGGGGGTAGGGCGCGCCCCCACCCTCGTGGCCAGGGTGTGGGCCCCCTCTGGAACTTTCTCCGCTCAGTATTTTTTATTAATTCCAAAAATGACTCCCGTGAAATTTAAGGACTTTTGGACCTGTGCATAATAGGTCTCTAATATTTGCTCCTTTTCCAGCCCGGAATTCCAGCTGTCGGCATTCTCCCTCACCATGTAAACCTTGTAAAATAAGAGAGAATAGGCATAAGTATTGTGACATAATGTGTAATAACATCCCATAATGCAATAAATATTGATATAAAAGCATGACGCAAAATGGATGTATCAACTCTCCAAGCTTAGATCTCACTTGTCCTCAAGCAAAAGCCGAAATCGAAAAATATGTCCACATGTTTGGAGATAGAGGTGTCGATAAAAATAAAATACGGACATGAGGGCATCATGATCGTTCTTAGAACAGCACCATATATATATATATATATATATATATATATATATATATATATATATATATATATATATATATATATATACCAGTCTATTCTGATAATATTATCAGAATAACTATTCTGATAACACTTCTGCACTGCAAGCTCAACGCAAGTGCACGTCATTGTTTGAACCAAGTGTGCTGCAGTACTGAGGCGAGTGAACTTCCCGTTGCAAAAAACTGCACACAGTGTTTTTTCTAGTATTGTTTTCGCTCTAGTTTTTTAACCGTTTGTCGGAACGAGCCGTGTAATATATCGTTGAAAAGCTATGGATTAGGCGCAACTTCGCCATGTTGAACACTTTCCAAGATTCCTCACGGTTTAAGAGCAGTTTTGAAAATGGTGCGGCTAATGACGAGTGGCAACGAGCATTTTTTTTACAGTTTTTTTCTAAACCGTTCGTCGAAATGAAGCAAATGATACACCGTTGGATAGATATCGTCGAGACGCATCTTTTTCATATATATTTCTTTCTCTAATTCATTACGGTTTAAAAGCAGTTTCAAATTTACTAAATCGCGGAATTCTGTTTTTCAAATTTTTCCAAATTTTCGGTATTGTTTTCGGTCTAGTTTTTTAACCGTTTGTCGAAACTAGGCGTGTAATATGTCGTTGGAAAGCTATGGACGAGGCGCAACTTTCATATGTTGAAATGTTTTTGAGATTCCTTACGGTTTTAAGTTAATTTTGAAAATCGTGCGGAGGACGACAAGTGCCAGCGGCCGTTTTTCGTGAAATTTTTACAAATCGGTCGTCGAAATAATTCAAATGATATGTCATTGGAAATATATCGACGAGACGCAACTTTTTCATGTAGAACACTCTCTCTAATTCCTTACGGTTTAAGAGCAGTTTTAAATTTAGCGAAATGCGGACACTCTGTTTTTCGCGACACCCAAATCGACGTGGGTACTTCATCTGACTGAAAACCGCACAGCATCGGATGAAAAACCGCACTGACTCAGATGGGTAAGAGAACTGCATGGTTTCTTTTTTGTGGGACGTAATTTTTTGAAGACGAGAAAGAAAACCGCACTACTTTTAGACTGAAAACTGCACTGCATGAGACGGTCAAGTGAGCTTCGTGGTTTCTTTTCTCAGAAGATTTTTTTTCAAACAAGCACTAAAATCGACGTGTGCACTTCATCCGACAGAAGAACACACTGCTTTAGACGAGAAATTGCACTGGATCAGCCGGCCAAATGAACTTCATGAGTTCTTTCATCTTTTTTCTGACTTTTTCTATTAAACACGAAACACATGGTAACTCGTGGAATGAGTGCAATGCAGATTAGGGGAAAATGAACCGCTACACAAATTAAAGTGCACTGAATGGATTTTTATCGTTTTCAAACTACTTTTTAATAAATACGTCCAAACTGAATTATCGAGGCTATTGTAATTCATTTTTTTGCAAAATGCTTTTGTAAGTTTTACACGGTTGAGGTTAGTGAACGGCACTATTATTTTTCATTTTTTCCTCTCATTTTTTTATGAATGCTCCTTGACTGCTGAGACGAGGCAAGTGTACTGCATCAATGTTTTTCAGAGTGAGCCACAAAGAACTCTGTCCACCCACGCACCGGACTGCAAGCGCACCACCACCAAACCGCATGAATGCAATGCCCGGACTGCAACAAAATCATACGTACAAACATGTACACACCCATTGCACAACAAAAAGAGCATTGGAGCTCTCCCAGAAGCGAACCACACTTTCTATACTGCAAACAAAACAAAAGTGAAACGACCAAATTGCAAGAATTGCAAGCCCAGACGCTCTGCACTGCACGAACACTGTCAGGTGTACCGCCATTTTCTACTAGCGCCGAACTGCATGCACACGAGCACCGAACCACATGGTGTGCCTCTCCGAGCAGCCTTGCTCGCCGCATGATGCGTCCCTGTATTGCCGCCGAGGAAATGCACGATTAGGGGGCGAACCACAAGCATGTGTTGGAGGAGCTGCATGTTCTGCTTTGCCCGAGCTGCATGTTTCTGCTTGCGAAAGTGCACGGGCTACGCACGCGGGATCAGCCGATGGTGGCCGCCACCAGAACCTTATCCAGCAGCAGGAAGACGGCCAGACCCCATCAGGCCGGCTGCAGCACGGGTTGGCGTACGCCGGGGGAAGCCCAAGGAAGGGGCCGATCACCGCACCATGGGGAACTCCATGGGATCCCGCCGGGCAGTTGAGGGGAGAAGCCTGGCCCTCGGGCGGTGCGCCATCGGCCCATCGCGCGAGCAGTCGGATGCAGGTGGGCGACCCCTATAGCGACCGGATCCGCGACCAGAGTGGCCGTACGCGAGGCCAGCGCGGCGCTGGGGACCTTGCCGGCAAAACTGCACCCAGTCATGCCTCCTCGTCGCGGATCTGATCCATCCTCGTTTCCTGCCACCGCTAACTCTACCAGATCAGCGAGATCTGATGGTTTCCGCCGCCGCCACCCTTTTGATGCCCGGTCTCCCTCGACCAAGAGGGTCAACGTCGGGCCGCTGGTCGGTTGCGGGGGGCGAGGTGGGGAGCCGCCACTCCTGGTGTGGGTGGGATGGGGAGCCGCCGCTCCTGGTGTGGGTGGCGCGGGGGAGGGAGGTTGTGTGGCGGTGCGGGGAAGGAGGTGATGCCCCTAACCAGTGGTGGATGTAGCAGGGATGGAGGTGGTGCGGTGGGGGAAAAGGTGGGAGGAGGCGGGTGGTGGGCACAAGGAGGAGATGTGGAGGAGTGGGCGGGTGGATTTTCGGACGGGTGTCTGCGGTGGTTAGGTGTTATCAAAATAAGGGGAAGTGTTATTAGAATAAGGTCTTAAGGGGTGTTATTAGAATAGACCCACCCTATATATATTATATATATATATATATAGTCATATGTTCTCTTATGCTTTGGCAAGGACAATAATAGCTCATGCAGACTCACATCCAATTAGCTATATGTATCTGGATCTTTCCAACACATTGTGCTTGCCAAAGGATAAAATGTAAAAAGGAAATGTGAATATCACCATGACTCTTTGCATGAAGTATAAGACAAGAATAAAAGATAGGCCCTTCGCAGAGGGAAGCAGAGGTTGTCATGCGCTTTTATGGTTGGATGCACGAAATCTTAATGCAAAAGAACGTCACTTTATATTGCCACTTGTGATATGGACCTTTGTTATGCAATCCGCCGCTTTTATTCCTTCCATATCACAAGATCGTATAAATCTTATTTTCTCCACACTAATAAGTCATACATATTTAGAGAGCAATTTTTATTGCGTGCACCGATGACAACTTACTTGAAGGATCTTACTCAATCCATAGGTAGGTATGGTGGACTCTCATGGAAAAAACGGGTTTAGGGATATTTGGAAGCACAAGTAGTATCTCGACTTGGTGCAAAGAAATTGGCTAGCATGAGAGGGAAAGGCAAGCTCAACATGTTGGATGATCCATGACAATATATTTTATCTGAGATGTAAGAAAACATAACCCATTACGTTGTCTTCCTTGTCCAATGTAAACTCTTTAGCATATCATACTTTAGTGAGTGCTCACAATTATAAAAGATGTCCAAGATAGTATATTTATATGTGAAAACCTCTCTTTCTTTATTACTTCCTATTAATTGCAACGATGACCAAAACTATGTTTGTCAACTCTCAACAACTTTTATTCATCATACTCTTTATATGTGAGCTCATTACTCTCCATAAGATCCATATGATCTCTTTATTTCTTTCTCTTTTATTTTATTCCATCAAGATCATAGTAAGATAATCAAGCCCTTGACTCAACACTACTCTTTATTATATATAGCTCATAGACTCGATTACATAGGAAGATCATAAAGCAAAACTCACAACTAGATCATACTAAAACTTTATCCTACTACATCAAGACTTAATCAAAAAGGATCGAACTAATAAAAACAGTAAAGATAAAATTGATGGTGATACAATACCGGGGCACTCCCCCAAGCTTGGCAGTTGCCAAGGGGAGTGCCCATACCCATGTGTTTATGCTTCCTTCCTTGGAGCTGGTGATGAAGGAGTTGTTGATGATGTAGGCTTGTCGTCCATCTTCCAAGGCATAGGCTCACCATCATAAAAGGATGATCGAGTCTCCGGGATCCTCAAATCTGCAGCCAAACTCATCCTCTTGAATCTATATTCATACTCACATTTTTGATTTTGTAGGTCATAGATCTGGGCTTGGAGGTGCTTGATTTTCTCATGAAGCTTGAAGATGGCCTCCCCAATGTCCTTGGCGTCCAGCTTGTGGTTGTTGGCGAACTCCGTGATCATTATGTGATTGGAGTCGAGTCCATGCTCCACCATCTCCTGACACTTGAAAACTTGTTGCTCCATTGCCTCGAGCCTTGTCTCCATGCTTCCGGTCCTCCTTGGTCCCTCAACATCGCGGATGTGCAACAACCCCTCATGCATCACAATGGTTTGAGGGTGTTGCAGTGCTACCTCTTGAGCACTTGCGTTGGTTTTCCCTTGAAGAGGAAAGGGTGGTGCAGCAAAGTAGCGTAAGTATTTCCCTCAGTTTTTGAGAACCAAGGTATCAATCCAGTAGGAGGCTACGCGCGAGTCCCTCGCACCTACACAAAACAAATAAATCCTCGCAACCAATGCGATAAGGGGTTGTCAATCCCAACACGATCACTTACAAGAGTGAGATCTGATAGATATGATAAGATAATATTTTTGGTATTTTTATGATAAAGATGCAAAGTAAAATAAAAAGCAAAGTAAATAACTAAGTATTGGAAGATTAATATGATGAAGATAGACCCGGGGGCCATAGGTTTCACTAGTGGCTTCTCTCAAGAGCATAAGTATTTTATGGTGGGTGAACAAATTACTTTTGAGCAATTGACACAATTAAGCATAGTTATGAGAATATCTAGGTATGATCATGTATATAGGCATCACGTTCAAGACAAGTAGACCGACTCCTGCCTTCATCTACTACTATTACTCCACACATCGACCGCTATCCAGCATGCATCTAGAGTATTAAGTTCATAAGAACAGAGTAATGCCTTAAGCAAGATGACATGATGTAGAGGGATAAACTGAAGCAATATGATGAAAACCCCATCTTGTTATCCTCGATGGAAACAATACAATATGTGCCTTGCTGCCCCTACTGTCACTGGAAAGGACACCGCAAGATTGAACCCAAAGCTAAGCACTTCTCCCATTGCAAGGAAGATCAATCTAGTAGGCCAAACGAAACTGATAATTCGAAAAGACTTGCAAAGATAACCAATCATACATAAAAGAATTCAGAGAAGATTCAAATATTGTTCATAGATAAACTTGCTCATAAACCCACAATTCATCGGTCTCAACAAACACACCGCAAAAGAAGATTATATCGAATAGATCTCCACAAGAGAGGGGGAGAATTTTGTATTGAGATCCAAAAAGAGAGAAGAAGCCATCTAGCTAATAACTATGGACCCAAAGGTCTGAGGTAAACTACTCACACTTCATCGGAGAGGCTATGGTGTTGATGTAGAAGCCCTCCGTGATCGATGCCCCCTCCGGCGGAGCTCTGGAACAGGCCCCAAGATGGGATCTCGTGGATACAGAAAGTTACGGCAGTGGAATTAGGGTTTTGGCTCCGTATCTGATCATTTGGGGGTACCTAGGTATATATAGGAGGAAGAAGTACGTCGGTGGAGCAACAGGGGGCCCACGAGGGTGGAGGGCGTGCCCCCTACCTCGGTGCCTCCCTGTTGGTTGCTTGACGTAGGGTCAAAGTCTCCTGGGTCTTGTTCGTTCCAAAAATCACGTTCCCGAAGGTTTCATTCCGTTTGGACTCCGTTTGATATTCCTTTTCTTTGAAACCCTAAAATAGGCAAAAAAACAGCAATTCTGGGCTGGGCCTCCGGTTAATAGGTTAGTCCCAAAAATAATATAAAAGTGGATAATAAAGCCGAATAATGTCCAAAATAGAAGATAATATAGCATGGAGCAATCAAAAATTATAGATACGTTGGAGACGTATCAAGCATCCCCAAGCTTAATTCCTTCTCGTCCTCGAGTAGGTAAATGATAAAAACAGAATTTTTGATGTGGAATGCTACTTGGCATATTTTCAATGTAAGTATTCTTAATTGTGGCATGAATATTCAGATCCGAAAGATTCAAGACAAAAGTTTAATATTGAGGGAGTCCTGGATTAGGGGGTCTCCGGTGATAAGGGGGACACGATCTCTGCTTTGACAAGACGTGTCAAGAAAACTGCCTCGCGTTATGTGTGGAGCTGGTTGAGAAAAATGGTTCGAATAATGACCGGGCCATGGCGTGATGTCATGCTGTCAAAACATGTCAGCAGATTAGATTTGTGGAAATATTATTCTGTCTACAATGGTATGTGGAACTTATTTTGCAGGGCCAGACACTATCCTTGTATTCAAAACTCTTCCATGCTGTATGCGGAGGAGGAACCCGCCTTGCAAAGCCAAACACAATACTGTGCGCCGGACTCATCGTCATTGAAGCCTGGTTCAGGGGCTACTGAGGGAGTCTTGGATTAGGGGGTCTCCGGACAGCCAGACTATATCCTTTGGCCGGACTATTGGACTATGAAGATACAAGATTGAAGACTTTGTCGCGTGTCCGTATGGGACTCTACTTGGTGTGGAAGGCAAGCTAGGCAATACGGATATGTATATCTCCTCGTTTGTAACCGACCTTGTGTAACCCTAGCCCCCTCCGGTGTCTATATAAACCAGAGGGTTTTAGTCCGTAGGACAACATACAATCATACCATAGGCTAGCTTCTAGGGTTTAGCCTCTTTGATCTCGTGGTAGATCAACTCTTGTAATACTCATATCATCAAGAATAATCAAGCAGGACGTAGGGTATTACCTCCATCAAGAGGGCCCGAACCTGGGTAAACATCGTGTCCCCTGCCTCCTGTTACCATCCGCCTTAGACGCACAGTTCGGGACCCCCTACCTGAGATGCGCCGGTTTTGACACCGACATTGGTGATTTCATTGAGAGTTCCACTGTGTCGTCACCATAAGGCTTGATGGCTCCTTCGATCATCGCTAGTGATGCGGTCCAGGGCGAGGTTTTCCTCCCTGGACAGATCTTCGTATTCGGCAGCTTCGCACTTCGGGCCAATTCGCTTGGCCATCTGGAGCAGATCGAGAACTACACCCCTGGCCATCAGATCAGATTTGGAAACTTGAACTACACGGCCGACATCCATGGTGACTTGATCTTCGACGGATTCGAGCCCATGTCGGACATGCCGCACAGTCGCGACGAGCATGACGTAACTCTGCCGTCGGACAGTGTTCGGGAGATCACATCCGCAACTACTCCGTCCGTTAATCCGGAGCAATTCGCGCCATCCAAGAGCGGAGGGATAGACCCTGCCATGGATGCCGCACTCTCAGTGGCGATAGAGCCAGATACTGACTTCACCCCTTTCGAGAGCCGCATCGCCTAACCACTGGATTCATCTCCGGCCACGGACTCCGAGACGCCTACATCCATGTCGTCGAATCCAACGGGGCGCCGGTCATGGAGTTCACCTCCGCGGATATCTTTCAGCACTCACCTTTCGGAGATGTGCTAAATTCATTAAGGTCTCTCTCCTTGTCAGGAGAACCTTGGCCGAACTATGTCCGGCTAGAATGGGATGTGGACGACGAAGAAATTCGCTGCCCACCCACCACCCACTTAGTAGCCACTGTTGACGACTTAACCGACATGCTCGACTTCGAAGACATCGACGGTATGGACGATGATGCAGGAGACGAACAGGAACCACTGCCCACAGGGCGCTGGACCGCCACTTCATCACATGACGTATACATGGTGGATACACCCAGAGAGGGCAATGGCAAAGAGACAGCAGAGGATGCCCCCTCCAAGCAACCCAAGCGCTGACGTCAGTGGCGCCGCTCTAAGTCCCGCCATAGCAAAAACAGTGATAATAGTGCAAGAGGAAATAACAGTCCAGTTGACTCTAGAAGAAACGACGACTGCACCACCCCGGTGGCAGAGCACGATCAAGATGCAAACTGCAAACATAGTACGGATCCGACGTCCGAACATGACGACGCCAAGGATAAGCCTCATCAAACCCCGTCTGGGGAAGAAAACAGTCCGGACAAAGATGCACACATCATCCCGGAAATGCACTTGGAGCAAGAGAACCTCCGCATAAGGCTTATTGCCACAGCGAGGAGCCTGAAGAAACAGAAGCAAAGGCTCAAGGTCGGACAAGATACGCTCAACACCAGGTGGAACAAAGTAGCAAAGTATGGTGGAAGTTACCATAAAAATAGCTATCCAAAGCGCAAGCTATTACCGGAATTCGACAATGAGGCCCTAGAGCCCATACAGCCGAAGAACGATATGGCCAACCGGTCGGATCCACCACCTTGTGAGCACGATAGAGCGGCTAACAAAGTCACGCATAAGTCAACACACGATCTACGTGAGAACTTGCGTCAAAAATCCAGCGCGGCCACATCCATCTATGGATCTAGGAAGCGTGCTATGGTACAAAACCAACACTGAATACTACAACCGTCCGAACACCATGGCACATCCCAATACAGGGGTGCCGCACACCCCTTATGTTTCACTGATGAGGTGCTGGATCACGAATTCCCAGAGGGATTCAAACCAGTGAACATAGAGGCATATGATAGGACCACAGACCCTGGAGTCTGGATAGAGGACTGTATCCTCCATATTCATATGGCTCATGGAGATGATCTCCATGACATTAAATACTTGCCCCTCAATCTTAAAGGGCCAGCTCGGCACTGGCTGAAAAGCCTCCCCGAAAACTCAATTGGAAGTTGGGAGGAGCTCGAGGATGCTTTTCGGGCCAATTTTCAAGGGACTTATGTCCGACCTCCAGATGCAGACGATTTATGTCATATAATCCAACAGTCCGAAGAGTCCGCCCGAAAGCTTCGGAACAGGTTCCTCACCAAGAAGAACCAAATCGTCGACTGTCCGGATGCCGAAGTGAAAGTGCTAGTGATCGACTAGAGGGGGGTGAATAGGTGATTTTTATGAAAGTCTTCAAAACATGGAAGTTTCAAAGACAAACGATAGAAGTAAACCTATTACCACGTAGCGGAAGGTAGACTACACTAGGCAAACCTTAGTCAAGTAATCAAAGAAGTGAAAGCACAATGACTAATAGCAGCTAGGCAGTAAGGATCAGGTAGGAAGATATTGTGAAGCCAATCAGAACAAGCAGTCACTCAGTGAAGACAAAAGATAATGCAATCATGCAATGACTTCACAAGGACCAACAGTAAGTAAAGGGAAGGGAAGGATGAAACTAGTGACTCGTTGAAGACAATGATTTGTTGGACCAGTTCCAGTTGCTGTGACAACTGTACGTCTGGTTAGGGAGGCCAGGTATTTAAACTTGAGGGCACACAGTCTTGGACACCCAGTCCTGAACATGCAGCTCAGAACCCTTAGTCCTCACCGTATTCCCCTTGAGCTAAGGTCACGCAGACCTCGCCCAATCACTCTGGTAAGTCTTCAAGGTAGACTCCCAAACCTTCACAGACTTCGTTCAGGGGCGATCCACAATGACTCTTGGATGCTCAGAACGCGACGCCTAACCGGCTGGAGGATTCACAGTCCTCAAGTGTAATAAGTCTTCAGATCACACAGACAGGACAACCTAAGTGATGCCTAACACTCTTTGGCTCTGGGTCGTTAGGACTTTATCCTTGCAAGGAATTCTCTCTCAAAGGCTTCGAGGTGGGTTGCTCTCAAACGACAACAGCCGTACTTTAACTTTGAGCAGCCAACCGTTTATGGTTGTAGGGGGTGGGCTATTTATAGCCACTAGGCAACCCGACCCGATTTGTCCGAAATGACCCTGGGTCACTAAGGAACTGACACGTGCTTAGATTTCAAACACACACGGCAACTTTACTTGGGCTACAAGCAAAGCTGACTTGTCCAACTCTGGACAAGATTCGCTCTCATAGTCTTCACTCGAAGACATAGGATTTTGGTTAAGCATCACTTCAGTCATTCTGACTGGTTCTCTTGGATCCCACTTAATAGTACGGTGGTTCCTATGACTCAACAAAGAAAGACACAGAACGACGGAACTACTAAGTCTTTGCGCTCCATATTCTTCATGCGATGTCTTCTCTTGTCATAGTCTTCAATGTGAGTGTCTTCACATACCACCTTTGACTTCAATGTCTTTATACATTCTAGGGCTCATCTCTGGTAGGAAAACCGAATCAATGAGGGACTTCTACCTGTGTTATCCTGCAATTCTCACAAACACATTAGTCCCTCAACTAGGTTTGTCGTCAATACTCCAAAACCAACTAGGGGTGGCACTAGATGCACTTACAATCTCCCCCTTTTTGGTGATTGATGACAAACTAGTTGAAGTTTTCAACGGGGAATATAATATGTGAAACTGTAAAGGATAGGGAATTGTCTTCATAAGTTGCAAGGGCTCCCCCTGAAGATGTGCATATAAGTAATTTTCTTTTGGAATGCAAATGCACATGGCAGGTTGTACTTGTGGAGATCTTCTTCAACTTATGATGACAATTCATCATGCATGAAAAGTATGTGAAGATAATGACATGCATAATGAAAAATGGACGTCTGCAAAATGATCTAAGTGCGGAATTTATCGTCGCACATGCGGAATTTATCATCGCATCACAGAATAGCAAATAAGTAGCAGACGACCATCGAGTTTAAGTGTTACAACTCAAAGAACCAAATGTATCAAAACGAGAGTTGTAAACACTAGGCAAAACATAAAGTAACCGCCCATATGGACCCGCTTGAAGACTATCAAACTCATATGCTTCTCCCCCTTTTGTCAGTAAGGACCAAAAAGGTTTGAAGACATAGAGCATCTACTCATTCCCATGAGGAGTAGGTGAAGCAACAAGGTCGTCAGTGTTGTTCGGCGGTGCGGACGAACTCGGAGCAGTGTCGATGCATGCAGAAGTAGGGGGCGGTGAAGTAGCATCGTCTTCATCCTTGATCACTCTGGCATTCACAGTTGCCGCGGAGGAAGAGAACTTAGAGTCCTCAAGAGACGGAGTTCGTCGCAGCACAGTCCTTCGGGGAGGTGTGGAGTCAAACTTGAAACGTTCAGAGAAGCCATCCTCGTGAAGATCATCCTCAGAGCACATAAGCGTCGGCCCTTTCCATGTACGCCGAAAGGTTTCATGGGCAACAAAGACATTCTTGGTGGCAAGATTGCGAATGCGGTTAACATCCACCAAGAGGCTTTGCATTTGGTGCTTCAGCCAGTCATGATGCCTATCCTGTTTCTAATGAAGGGCAACCAGAAGCTCTTGGTCATTGAGAACACGAGATCGCTTCTTGGGCCATTGGGCAATAGTGCTTTCAGTGGCTTCAGTGAGGGCACGATGAGGTGCACGTGTAGTACCAGCCAGAGGATAAACACGAGTGACTACTTCAATTCCTTCAATGTTCTGAGAGAAAATTTGATGCTCAGCATTCTAAAGACTAAGAGGCTCCTTTGCAGGCTCTGGATAGATGGCTTCAACGGACATATCCACATCAGGCAGGAAGATCCGATGATTGCGAGCAGAGGGCTGATATGAGATAGCTGAGTGGAGTTTGATCAGCCGCATTATCCATGGAGCGTAGAACTTCAAGCCAAAAAGATCAGATCCTGATGCTGCAAGTTGGCGAATGAAGAAGTCTTGTGCATTGAAGCATTTGCCATGAAGAATATAGAAGACCAAAGTCTTCATTGCACCTTCCAGCTTTGCATGTGGAGAATGTCCTTTGATGGGCCAGAGAGTTCGCCTTATAATGTGATAGATAGTGCGTGGCAGATACTCAAGGTCTTCAACAAAGAACTCCTTAGGATATGCAGCATCTAGAGGCAAAGGCTTCATCATACTAAGCATCTGACTCATGTTCGGTTCAGGCTTCTGAAAGATGCTCTCCATAGCTTCACTATGTAGCTGACAGCCAGGTTCATAGAGATCTCCAGGAGTGGGCAGACCAATGAGCTCAATGATATCAAAGGCTTTAGCTTCGTGATGAATATTTCCGGTCATCCACTCAAGGACCCAAGTCTTCAGGTCTCTGTTGTAGCCACGAATGTGAAGAATGGCATAGAATTGGAGCAGCAACTCTTCGTTCCAGTGCTCTTGGTCGGTGACGAAAGGCAACAATCCAACCTCTTTGAAGCAATCCAGAGCTTCTTCCAAGCAGGGCAGACCAGCTATTGCTTCGGTGTCAAGACGCATATGTGGGAAGATGCGACCTTGATTGTACAGAATGCATGAGTAATAGCTTCGCTGCGGATAGCTCTAGAACCGATCAGAAGATATTCGTTCCCTCGAGTAGGGGTTCTTGGAGCTATTGAAGAAGGTGTTGTCTGCTTTGAAGCCGTTGACATTAAAGGATCCAGGTGTTGATGCAGGACCTGGAAACCTGGGCAACCTTGGCATTGGCTTCTGCACCTGAGGCCTGTGCTCAACGTGATGGTCAAACTGAGGACCAGCAGCAGGCGCAGGAACAAGAGCAGTAGCATCATTGGCTTCGCTGACTTCTGGCATTGGTGCGGGCTCCACATTGGCTTCAGCCATGACAACGTCATTGGCTTCATTTATTTTGGTGGTGGCAGCCTCAAGATTTTCAACCTCCACTTGATGAGCTGGAGGGTTGGGTATAGACACGTTCTCGTTGAGAACAGCTTCTTCAGTAGTGAGGGGAGTAGGGACACGTTCTTCTCCTTGTGTGTCATCGGCTGATGCAGCCGGAATGTCTTCAGCAGCTTTAGCCTCAGACTCGGAGACATTCACAGTAGGAGTGGCATCTGGAAACACTTGACGTGCAACAGATTGGTGGGGCACTTCTCCTTCTGGAACCCTCGAAAGAGGGACTTGAGACCTTGGTCCTTTGCGAAGCCTGCGTAATGCTGGCGACGCCATTGGAGATGGAGTTGGCTGGGCCTCAAAGTCATCTTCTTCTTCTGGCCGGGGTGGTGTGACTTGTTGTTGTGGGTGATCAGCCCATGATGCATCCTGAGCAATTGGCGTCAGAGGACGACCAATGCTGATGAGTTTGTTGTGCGTAAGCACAGGCGATGATACCTGTTGGTGCTCGATTAGAGGAAGAACTACATCATCTTCAACATTGTCGTGGTGACCAATGTCTTCAGCAGCGGTGTGATCAGCTGCTGGAATGTCTTCAGCTTCATGAGCCTCTGTGGAAGCAGGCTCATGGGCAGTCAGTTGACTCTCTTGATGTTTAGCGGCAGGGCGAACCATGGAGATAGGTTCAACAACTAAGGGCTCTGTGGGAGCAGCCCGATCCTTCTTGGTCTTGCGCTTCTTCTTGGAGGGAGCAGCAGCAGAGGCTTCAGGACATTTCCTCTTTCTCGCTTCAGCCTCAGCAGTCCTCGTCTTCTTCAGTTCTGAAGCGGTTGACCTGACCTTTGGCTTCGAGCCAGTCATACTGGCTGGGAAGACAATGGGATGTGCTTCCTGCCTTGGTGCTTCGGGTTCGGCCACAGCTGGCTCCTTCTTCTGCTTGGCAGCCATCCTGGGATCGATGCCAGGACGACCAAGGGCCTTGCGCTTCTCAGCCTCCTTGTAGACCTGCACACACTTGTCAGCCAGGCTCTTCATGCACTCATGAGAACCTTGAGCTTCTTCACGCTTCTTGAGAAAGGCTTCTTTGAGCTCGTGCGGCATGATCTTGAAATTTTTAACCTCTTGCACGTTGAGCTTGGCCATGTGCTTCTTGAACTGAGCTTTCTCAAAGTCGATCTTTTGCTTCAGTTCAACGATGCGCTGAGCTATAGCTAGCTCTGAAGCTATGGCGCCATGGAAGGAGACACTGAGGCCAATTGGAAGTTGCAGATCTTCAAAGCTGAGGTTGGGCGTCTCAAACCACTCATCAATGAAGTTGTGGATGATTGCCACGTCAAAGAGAGGCAAATCATTGAAGATTTCTGCTTCTTCTTTGCTCTTGATCAGTTGCTCAAGAGCGTCATCTACAAGATCTTCATCGCTGGACAGATCAATAGCGTCGTTGCGCAGAATAGCAGCAGCAGTCAGTTCTTGGCTGGTGTGTTGCAAAGGCATCTTTACTTTCGAAGGCTTTGAGATGCGTGACAAATCTTCAGACTGCACACTGTCTTCAGGAGGTGCAGTAGCCAGTGGCTTCGCTCGTGAGATTTTTGGTGCTGAGGCAGGCTTTGAAGCTTTAGGATTCTTCTTAGGCTTCGGCGATGCAGGAGCTTCATCAGATTCAGTGTCATCTGCAGGCTCATCCACATCTGTCCCTTGAACCATGATGTGAGTGATAAGACCTTCCAGATTGTAGAAGGGCCCAACAAGATTGGGTTCAGCTTCGCGGGTGCCATCGGCACGGGGAGCAGAGGGACCAGGGTTGAAGTCTAGTCCCAATGACTTCTTGTTCCGCTTCGCCAAATTCTGGGCAAACTGGAAGTTGCGCTTGAATAGATTGTCGTCACGACACCATAGTAATGATGATGGGTCAGCATCCGCAGGCTGTGGTCCGCGGACCACGCAGGGATAGAATCCTTGTTCAATGGCTTCATCTCTGGACCTGGGTTGAAGATTTCTGTATAGGATGTCTCCCCCTAGTCGCTTGATGGCATTCTTCTCAGCATACTCCTTGGTCACAAACCTGTATTTGAACCACTGTTCTGCCCAATATCGTCGAATCCATTGGATTCATGTCTTGCGCTGATTATAATCCTCTTCTGGATCTGTCTTGTATAGCTCCGAGAGGTCATCGGGCAAATCTCTTGATGTTTCACCTCGACGCTTTCTGCCAGCCTTCCTTGATGGTTTCTCTGCAGCCATGAACTTTAAACTGAATGGCTTCAACACATTCAAAGGCTTCAAAGGCTTTCGCTTGCTGGACAAATAGGAACTGGCTTCGGGAGAATTTATATGATGTTGTAAGAATTCTGCAAATGAATGCAGACTATGAGAACCAAGGGATTCTCCCACGGACATGTACCTATGACAGCATTAAGGTGCAAGGGAAGGGGAAGAGGTCATATGCATTCTCAGGAGATTTTGAAGATAAATCAGTTTAGAATACATTGACCTCAATTGCGAAGACATTCACTCATAGATAAAGAGTTGGTTCCAGATTTGTACGAATCCATGGATCAATACAAGTGAGGAATCTAACTACTTTGTGAAGCATAAGTGAACATACTAGGCATATTATGAGATGCAGTATGAAGTAGATCCATCTTGTGTGAATAGAAACTTCTTGTGGTAGAAAGTGATGAATCTATAGGATCAAAGGAGCCGTAAAAAGAAAGTTTTATTTACCACACGAAGAACTGCTAGACAGAGAGGGAGATGAGGCCGAGCAGTTCGATCGTCCGTGCCCTAACTTGGCGACGGATGACACCTATGGCGACGGCGGAGAAGACGATGTCCGCGGCCGGCGTGAAGACGGCGTCGGAAAGGTCACGGTAGCTAAGCGCTTCGTCACCGGCGTTGTCGAGGGCTAGCGGTGGCGCTAGGGTTCGTGCGAGAGTGGAAGAAAGGATAATGACTGTGGTGAGGCGTGTATTTATAGGGACAGGGACGACACAGTGTTATTACACAGGTGCCCCTGGCGATTCACATCTGAAGGACACGTGGCCATCATGCAACATATTGGAGGTTGTTCCACGTTCCCACGCACGCCTGGATTGTCGGGTGGTCGTTCCCACTTCTCCGGGTTTCAGGTGAAGGAATTAGCATTGAAAGCGGACTTAATGTTTGTCTCTGTATCTTATGCTGACAAGGACGCAGAGAAGACATTTGACAGTTTCAAGAGAATGCATATGATTTGGAGAGATAGAGTTTGAGATAGAAAGCACAGAGAGGTTAGGGTCCGATCACATTCACTTAGTTCAAAAGATTCAGCAAGAAGACATAGCTATAAGTGAATGCTATAGAGGACAGAACACTAGTATATATATGTATATATAAGAAAAGCAGTCAAATCAACATCGTGAAGATAATCATGAAGACAAGTTGAGATTGAAGCCAAACCAAATGTGAAGCCATACCAAACGTAATGCCATGAGTGAAACACTTCAAACATAAAAATTTGGTGGTGGCATTACCCACCGTATATGTCGGAGTAAATAGCCATGGGTAGCCTAGCCGGCTTCCCCTGGCCCTTCTGAAAAAATTACGAGCCCATCCGGCTCTCAAGAGGACTCAAGACCTGGGGCCGCCTCCCCCCCCCCCCCCAGCCGGCTATCTTCTAGGCCGGCTTCGGGGGCCGCCCGCCCTTTACCCTCATGAAGAAAGCCGTGGGAGGGCCGACTGCGAGAAGCCGGCTGCAAAGAGGCCGACTCCAAGGAGCCGGCTCGCATAAAGCAGTCAAGGCCGTACCCGCAAAGTATGCGTCCACCCCGCGATGATGAAGCGGGGCGTGGTTACAGTGAAGCCTGCCACCCCCAAAACCCAGAGCACGCCTGGTACAGTGCGCCATACGGGCAGCCACGGCCTGCCCGGCGCGGCACTGTAGCCACGGCGGCTCTGACGCCGCCCACGACGGGCCACCAGCGAAGCCCCCGAGGCGGTGGGCCCCTTCAGGCAGAGAGATGCCGAAGGCGGTCGCACCTCCTCCCAAGCCGGCGAGATAGATCCGGCTTCCCATAGCCGGCCTGCCACCCTCCTCGAGGGAGACGCCCATTAAGGAGACAAGATACAGCGGGGCTACAGTAATCGCCCGCCAGGGCGGCGGTACTGTAGCCACGCTTACCCCGACCAAGCCCACGTCATCAGCACAGAGCAACAGTAACCCGCCACCGACCAGGCCCTGGGCAGTGGGGCCTGCCTGTCGACCAGGGTGCCGGCAGCCGGCGGGACCCACCAGTCGGCGGGCCCCAGCAGCCGGCGCGGAAGCCGGCGAGCATATCACAGACAGCTGGGCCCCGCGCCTAGCCGGATTACCATTGTACCCCCGGGGGGGTAGGCCTATATAAACCCCCCGGTGCACCCATGCAAAGGGTTGGACCCCAAGCTAGTTCTAGACACGATACAAGGAGAAGAAGCAAGCTAGTTGTGCCCTTCTTCCTCCTTCCACCCAAACAGCTCAAGGAGCAGTAGGGGTGTTATCTCCCCGGAGAGCCCCGAAGCTGGGTAAGATTCGCCGGCGTGCATGTCTTCGCCTTATCCCGTTTCCAGGCACCGGCGATGTTTTATTGGCTCCCACAATGATAAGCCACCCGTTGGCATATGTCGCACCTACCACCCGACATTTGGCGCCCACCATGGGGCCAGGTGCACCGTCGTCCGGAGACCTGTTCTGGACGGGAACCCTCTTCCTCCCCCGCGAGCGTAGCCAGCCCGGCTCGCCCGATGGCGCTTGCCATGACGCGCTGCAAAGCGTCACCGACATCTGCGCGGCGAGCGGCCTCGCCAATCTCCTCAACAAGGCCCGCATCTCCGACGAGCTCGCCTCCGATGCGGGCACCGACCACCTCGCCAACCTCCTTGGCCAGCTCCACGTCTCCAGCGAGCCTGCTGCAGATCTGGAGTCGGTTGGCTCCACCGACCCGATGCCTGTCGACTCTGACACGGCGTCCTATGACACCTTCCCCACCAACGTCACGATCTACAACGACCCGCTCCCTCCGGCCGGCGATCGCGATACTGTCACCACTAAGGTGATGGTTATTGGCCACGACGGCCCGGCCGACGAGGGCGCCCAGGACGCCCCGCGCGCGGTGGCCCACGACTTGTCCGTCCCCCTCCCGGCTGATGCCGACGACGAAGCACTGGAGGCACGCCGTCTCGCCCTCCACGCGGAGGGCCGGAGGCTGGCCTCCGTAAGACGCCTCACTGAGGCCTACCAGCGCAAAGCTGACCGCGCCGCCTTCGGCACGCCGGCCCCGGCTGGCCCAAGCCGGGCCGGTGCTGTCAGGCAACGCGGCGCCGTCATCGCCGACACGCTGGGAGTCGATCGCCCGGTCTACGCTACTCCGCTCGAGAACCTGCGCGCCGCCCAGGCGGCCGTAGACGAGCTGGACGGCTTGGAAGCCGAAGACCTCCCCCACATGACGCGGCACATACAGCAACTAATTGACGCGGCCGCTCAGCGGCACGAAGCCGATGCTCGCGCGGGAAGCCCTCCCCCGGACGCCGACTATGAGCAACACCCGCGCGCGGCGCGAGAAAGAGCCGGCTTCCAGCCGAAGCCGGACCCGAATCTCCATCGAGCGAGACGCTGACGGCCATCCCCGAGCCATGGAATGGCGGGGCAGCCCGCCTCCGCCTCGAGCTCGTGGAGAGAGATACCCCACCTCGCCTCCGGTGGCGCACCCGACTCTCAGCGGCCGGCTAGGTCGCCGCGAAGGAGTCGGCGAGAGCGACGCCCGCCACCGGATCGACCGCCTGGCTAGATCCCTGGCGCTAGAAGAAGAGGACGATGTTGGCCCGCCCTGTTTTGGCCCCCGCATCCGCGACGAGCCCTTCCCCAAACGGTTCTCGCTCCCAAGAGACACACCCAAGTACAACGGCTCGGTGAAGCCGGAAGACTGGCTGACCGACTACTCCACAGCCGTCAGCATCGCCAACGGCAACCGGCGCATTGCCGTGAAGTACGTGCCCCTCATGCTGCAAGGCACGGCGCGGACTTGGCTTAACAGCCTCAAGCCTCTCAGCATCAACAGCTGGGTAGATTTCACTGAAGCCTTCGTTCGCAACTTCACCAACACCTACAAGCGGGCTCCCAAGCCGAGGCAGCTCTCCCTATGCGAACAGGGCCCAGCCGAGTCCACCCGCGACTACCTCACGCGTTGGGCCGAGCTCTGCAATTCTTGCAAAGGGGTGCACGAGGTGCAAGCCATCGAATACTTCACTGCCGGGTGCCGAGAGGGCACCCTCCTCAAGCACAAGCTCCTTTGCGACGAGCCGACTACCCTCGACGAGCTCCTGAACATCGCCGACAAGTACGCCACCGCCGACTCTTCAATGAAGACCGAGCTCCGGGTGGACGCGTCTGGGAAAGTGCTTAATCCTGCGCCCAATACGCCGGCAGGAGATTCCGGCCGACGCCAACATCCGAATGACCAGAAGCGCAAAGGCCCTGCGCCGCCTCCCGCTAGCCGGTAGGTGGCCACGGTTGAAGACACACCGCCTGAGGGGCGGCCCGCGCCCAAGAAGCCCAAGGGCGGCCGGCCGGCTTGGCAACCGGCTTTCTCCTACGAGCAAACTCTTGACGCCCCGTGCAAGTTCCATAGCGGCGCGAAGCCGTCCAACCACACAACCCGAAAGTGTAACTGGCTCACCCGAATCTCAAAGGGCGAAGGGCTCACGCGGACTCCGCCTGCCGGCCCGCCGCCTCTGGCTCCGCCGCCCAAGGCCGCTCGGCCCGCGATCGACACCGTGCAGGACGAGTTCCCCGACGAGCAAGCATCTTACGTCATCTTTACGAGACAGCTCGAAGACCGGCGCAGCAAGCGCCGAGAGCATCAAGAAGTCAATGTGGCCGCCGCTAGCCCAGCCGGACACATGCATTGGTCAGAGAAATCCATCAGCTGGAGCCGGGCCGACCACCCAAAGGTGATGCCGTCCCCTGGCTCCTACGCTTTGGTCCTGGAGGCCACCCTCCCGACCGACACACGCGCCGCCCGCTTCTCCCGCGTGCTGATCGATGGCGGAAGCAGCATCAACATCATGTACCGCGACACCCTGGAGAAGTTAAGTGTCAAGACAAAACAGCTTGTGCCGACTCGGACGGTGTTTCACGGCATCGTACCCGGTTTGTCCTGCGCCCCCATTGGCAAGATCAAGATCGATGTACTCTTTGGGGGCAAGGAGCATTTCCGCCGGGAAGCGATCTGGTTCGAGGTGGTGGACCTGGAGAGCCCTTACCACGCCTTGCTTGGTCGACCCGCCTTGGCCAAGTTCATGGCGGTCCCCCACTACGCATACCTCAAGATGAAGATACCAAGCTCCAAGGGCATCATCACCATCACCGGCGACTACAAGAAATCCGCCGACTGCGCCGCGGCCAGCAGCCGGCTGGCCGAATCCCTCGTGATTGCCGAAGAAAAGAAGACGCTGGACCGGGTCGTGGCCCTGGCCAGCAAGCAGCTGAGCCAGCCCGCCGACTCCAAGGAGTATGATGCCCAAGGATCTTTCCAGCCGGCCAAGGAGACCAAGAAAATACAGCTCGACCCCGAGCACCCCGAAAGGTTTGCCGTCATTGGGGCAAGCCTAAACAGCAAATAGGAAGGAGAGCTTGCCGATTTCCTCCGTGAGAATCGGGATATCTTTGCATGGTCCCCCAAGGACATGCCGGGTGTTCCGAAGGATTTTGCCGAGCACAAACTACATGTGCGGGAGGACGCAAAACCAGTCAAGCAGCCTCTCCGCCGACTGTCAGAGGAGAAGAGAAGGGTCGTGGGGGAGGAGATAGCCCGGCTTCTGGCAGCCGGCTTCATTATGGAAGTTTTCTTTCCAGAATGGCTAGCCAACCCGGTCCTCGTGCTGAAGAAGAATAACAAATGGCGCATGTGCATAGATTACACCAGCCTCAACAAGGCCTGCCCCAAAGATCCCTTCGCCCTGCCAAGGATTGACCAAGTAATAGACTCCACAGCCGGATGCGAGCTGTTGAGTTTTCTGGATGCTTATTCAGGATACCACTAGATAAAACTGAACCCGGATGACCGCCTGAAGACCGCCTTCATCACGCCATTTGGAGCCTTCTGCTACCTGACTATGACATTTGGCTTGAGGAATGCCGGTGCCACCTTTCAGCGTTGCATGCAGAAGTGCCTCCTCACGCAGCTCCGCAAAAACGCCCACGTCTATGTGGACGATATCGTGGTGAAGACGGAGAAACGCGGCACTTTGCTGGAAGACCTGAAAGAGACATTCGAGAACCTACGCCGGTTCCGAATCAAGCTCAACCCCGAGAAATGCGTGTTCGGAGTGCCAGCCGGCCAGCTCCTAGGCTTTCTGGTCTCCAAACGCGGCATCGAGTGCAACCCAGTGAAGATCAAGGCCATCGAGAGGATCGCGATCCCAACCAAGCTTCGAGAAATCCAGAAGTTCACCGGGTGCCTGGCCTCTTTGAACCGCTTCATCAGCCAGCTTGGAGAGAAAGCTCTCCCTCTCTACCGCCTCATGAAGAAGAGCACTCACTTCGAGTGGAACGACCAGGCCAACCAAGCTTTCCACGAGCTGAAGAAAATGCTGGCCACGCCACCTGTCCTGGCGGCGCCGACTGAGAAAGAGCCCATGCTCCTTTATATTGCCGCTACTAGCCGGGTGGTCAGCACCGTCATCGTAGTCCAACGCCCCGAAGAAGGCCGAGCCCAGCCAGTCCAGAGGCCGGTGTATTACTTGAGCGAGGTGCTGTCCGCCTTAAAGCAGAACTACCCGCACTACCAGAAGATGTGCTACGGCGTGTACATCACCGCCAAGAAGCTGAAGCCCTACTTTCAAGAACATCCCATCATGGTCGTATGCACTGCCCCGCTGGCCGAGATCATAGGCAGCCGGGATGCATCCGGCCGGGTGGCTAAGTGGGCCATTGAGCTGGCCCCTTACACGATCTTCTACCAACCCCGCACCGCCATCAAGTCACAAGCACTGGCTGACTTCCTCGTCGACTGGGCCGAGACCCAGTACTTACCACCAGCTCCTGACTCCACCCATTGGCGCATGCACTTTGACGGATCCAAGATGCGCACCGGCCTGGGAGCCGGTGTCGTCCTTACCTCTCCTAAGGGCGACAAGCTCAGATACACGCTGCAGATCCACTTTGCCGCCTCCAACAACGTAGCCGAGTACGAGGCGCTCATACATGGGCTCCGGCTTTCCAAGGAACTCGGCATCCGCCGGATCCTGTGTTATGGCGACTCGGATTTGGTGGTTCAGCAATCATCTGGCGACTAGGATGCCAAAGACGCAAACATGGCAAGCTACCGCTTCCTAGTGCAGCAAATCAGTGGGTACTTTGATGGATGCGAATTCCTCCACATACCGCGAGCCGACAACGAGCCAGCAGATGCCCTGGCCCGAATAGGCTCCATGCGGCAAGCAATACCAACCGGCGTCGCTCTACAACGCCTCCTCAAGCCGTCCATCAAGCCGTCTCCGGAATCTGATTCCATCTTCATGCCGCTTGACCCCGACAGGGCCGGGTCCGGCTCGAAGAACCAAGCAGGCAACCCAGGGACTTCAGTACTCGGCTCGGGGACTGCAGTAGCCGGCTCGGGGACTGCCGCACCCTGTTCGGGGACTGCGGTAGCTGGCCCGGGGACTTCTTCAGCATAGCAAGCGGCGGCCGACTCCAGCACTTCATCACCCAGCCCTCCCACCCGGGTGGTAGTAGCCACATTGGCGGCAGGGGAGGTCGCAGCTCCATCATGGGCTCAATCCATCCTCAACTTCTTAGTGAACCAAGATCTGCCGGCTAACAAAACAGAAGCGAGACAAGTCCAACGTCGAGCTGGAGCATACACGATCGTCAACAGAGAACTTGCCAAGCGCAGTGTCACCGGAGTCCTCCAGCGATGCGTCGAGCAGGAGAAGCGCATCGCAATCCTCAGAGATATACACCAGGGAGAGTGCGGCCACCACGCCGCCTCAAGATCACTTGTCGCCAAAGCCTTCCACCACTGTTTTTTCTGGCCGACTGCTTTGGACGACGCCAAAGAGTTAGTCAAACACTGCAAAGGCTGCCAGCTTTTCAGTTCCAAGCAACACATGCCGGCTTCGGCACTTAAGACCATTCCCCTCACCTGGCCCTTTGCCGTCTGGGGACTGGACATGGTGGGCCCATTCAAGACGGCGTGTGGCGGCATGACGCATTTTCTCGTCGCCGTGGACAAATTCACCAAGTGGATCGAGGCAAAGCCGATCAAGAAGCTGAATGGGCTGACTGCGGTGACTTTCATCACAGATATAACAACCCGGTACGGCGTACCGCACAGCATCATCACCGACAATGGCACGAATTTTGCCAAAGGAGCCTTGGCACGATTCTGCGCTGCACAAGGTATCCGGCTGGACCTTGCGTCCGTCGCCCACCCGCAGTCAAACGGCCAAGTCGAGCGAGCAAACGGCCTCATCCTCTCCGGCGTCAAGCCCCGACTGGTCGTACCTCTGGAGCGTTTAGCCGGCTGTTGGCTCGACAAGCTGCCGGATGTCCTATGGAGTCTGCGTACTACCCCAAACAGATCAACCGGCTTCACTCCTTTCTTCCTCGTGTACGGTGATGAGGCAGTCATCCCAACAGACATCGAGTTCGACTCGCCTCGGGTAACCATGTACACGGAGGCGGAGGCCAAAGAAGCACGAGAAGACGATGTCGACCTGCTGGAAGAAGGCCGGCTATTAGCCCTCAGCCGGTCTGCCATCTACCAGCAGGGTTTGCGCTGCTACCACAGCCGGAAGGTCAGGCCAAGATCCTTCCAGGAGGGCGACCTTGTGCTCCGGCTGATCCAGCGAACAGCCGGCCAGCACAAGCTCGCAGCCCCTTGGGAAGGCCCCTTCGTCGTCAGCAGAGCTCTAGGCAACGATTCCTACTACCTCATCGACGCGCAGAAGCCCAAGGCACGCAAGAGAGACGACTCCGGCAAGGAGTCGGAACGACCATGGAACGCCAACCTCCTTCGAAGATTTTACAGTTGAAATGCAGTATGTATCGCGCTAACTTTTGTACTAAGTATGAAACAGCAGGCCCCCCGAGGACGGCTCGGGGACTGCCCTCTTTTATCTATGAATGAAAATTATCATGCGTATGATATCGTCTTTTCATTTATTTATTTCGTCCGGCACCGGGTTTGACGAGTCGGCCCGGGGACTAGCCGACTGGATTTATATTAGGAGTCCTACCCGCGGCCAGACAAGTAATGTGCCGACACCCAGGCTTAGCTCTTGCCAAAATCACAGTTCGAAGAACCGGCTGCCCGGCTGGCAAGAGTCACAAGCCAGAAAGGATGTGCACACGAAAAACAGCTAGGGACTAACGGACTTATATAACAAAAGCCGGCTTGCCGCCTACCGCCGACCGACTACCAGAGTAGCCGGCCGGCCGGCTTGCATTCAGTTCACTTCAAATCCAAGAAAGCTCGAGTACTTGCCTTCCCAAAGAGGGAAGGCGGCAAAGGAAAAAGCCTAAGGATAAAAAGTGCACTCGAATGGAAACCAAAACATGCACACAACAATTTTTACACAAAGGACCTCCAGAGAGGTCAGCATCCAACATAGTTTGATACACCCCCAGTGGGTGGAATTGCGAAAACTTAAAGTTGTTCGAAAAGACAAAAGCAGGAACAACAAGGACGGCAGATCAAGCCGGCGGGGCAGCTGACGAGCTGGGCTGGGCGGTGGAGACGGTTGCGCCGGCTGAAGGAGCGGCCGGCTGACCAACTTCGGCCTGATCACCGCCTCCGGCAGAGGGCGTGCTTCCGCGCGGCTCGTTGCTGGAGGCACGGTCGGCTTGAGGACGGTCGGTCGTTCCACTGGCCGGCTCGGCGTCTTCACTGTCCTCTTCCTCATCATCCTCGCCCTCGTCGCTGGAGGCGATCTCCTCGGTCGAGTCCTCGCCCACCGCCGGGTTCAGCCCGAACCACTCCTCCGGCTGGGCGACGCCGTCGTCACTAAATTTGGGCGCGAAGACGCTGGTGTCGGTGCACTCGGCGATCGTCAAGGCGCGCTGAGCAATCGCCGGCTGTACCTCCTCCAGCTCCGCGTCGGCCTCCAGCCGCCAAGTTCGCAGCTGGTCCAGGCTTAGCCCTGGGTACCATGCGCGGACGAACTCCAACGCCCGCCCGGCTCCAAGACGGGCTGCCGACGCCTTCCAAGCTTCGAAGCGGCCGACTGCGACTTCCAGCCAGTCGGCGGTCTGGCTTGGGGTGCGGGGGATCATCTGGCCGGGCCAGAGGGCGGCCAGCACCTGCGCCCTGGCACGTTGGAGCCGGCGGAGCATCCGATGGGCCGGCTGCAGTCGCGCCTGGACGGCAATGAGCTGCTCCTCCAATGTCCGATTTGCATCCGGCGCAATGTCGGCTCCAGCCTGACGGCGCGCCTCGCGATGAGACTCGATGGCTTGGATGGCGAGGACGGAGTGGCCGGGAAAGTAATCTGCGCAAAGTAACAAGCACAGGTCAGAATAAAACTCCAGGCGGCTAGCAGATGGAGTAAGGGCAAGAAAAGTGGCTTACCATCGATCAGGTCTTTGATTCGGCCAAAGCCTTCGTCCAGCGCCTGACGCGTCTCGGCCCAGCTCGCCGCCTCGGTCTCAAACTGCGCCTTCAGGGCAGCCTCGCTGTCCTACGCCTTCTACAGGGCCGCCTTGTGGCTTTCTTCCTGGTCGGCCAGTTTCTTGACCAGGCGGTCGCGCTCCTGGACCAAGGCGGCGTACTCGGCGTCCCTGTCGTGAAGAGCGGTCTGCGCCTCGCCAAGCTCCCTCCGCAAGTCGGCGTTGGCCCCTGCATGAGCAAAAGACAAAGAGAAAAAGTCAATAAGGGAAAGGTCGTCAAGGAAGATCCGACCCGACTGCTCAGCAGTCGGCCCGAATCTCGGGGACTACACCCAGTGGGTGCGCTGCCGCGCCCCCACAAGAGACAGATAAGAGCAATGTACTTACGTCGGCTGCTGGGCAGGTCAGCGGTCCTCCGGCCCAGCTCCTGAGCCTGGGAGTTGAAGGCGGCAGCACGAGAGTTGTGATAATCCTAAGGTTCAGACAGAAAACAGAGTTAAGATGGTCGTCAAGAAAGATCCGACCCAACTGCGCTGTAGTCGGCCCGGATCTCAGGGACTACACCCAGTGGGTGCGCTGGCGCGCCCCCATGGAAGAAATCAGAGGACCAGAGCGGTCGACAAGTGAAAAACTTACCCGGATAGCAGCCCGCGTCAACAAGAACTCCTGAGTATATTGCTGCAGGAGGGCGGCCTGAGCCTGCAGCCGGCTCCGAACCCCTTGGGCCGCCACGTTCAGCTCGCCACTCCCTCCGCTGGGAGTCCACCCGGACGTGGCAGAGCTGGCCGCCTCCAAGGCTTCTGCCGACTGGTTGGCACCCGCGGCTTGTCGCGTGTCCGGCGGGGCCGTGTTCTCTCCGGCGCGCTGGCTCGCCGCCAGCTGAATCTCAAGGCCAGCTCCGGCCTCGGGTACGCCCCGGGCCAGCTCCTCCGGCGCCACCGATGACTGGCCGCCTTCGCCCGCTCCGGTTGGCGCTGCCGGCAGCATCCTCTCCGCGAAGACCTCGAAGAGCTCCTCCCTTTGCACCGGCGGCTGATCTGGGGCGATCTCCTCCGCCAAGGGCAGCGGGATGTCCGAGTCCACGGTGCAGAGGGGGATGGCGAGCAGCGGAGGCCGGCTACGCGTGCCCTCCGCCTCCGTTTCCGCAGTTGCCCGCTCCGTCGGAGTCTCGGCTGCTGTGTCAGCCCGCTCCTTCGCCGCCCGGGCGGCCTCCCGCTCCGCCGCCTCCCTCTCCTCTCGTGCCTCACGGGCGTTCCGCTCCGTGGCTTCCGCGAGGTCGGCGCGGGGGTCCACGTGGCGGGGCCCTGAAGATCCGGCACCCGGCCCAACCATAGAGCCGCCTGGGCCCCGCTCAAGGGAAAGCGGCGCCCTGCCCAGAAAATGGAGGAGGGTTAGAACGAAAGAAGACAACAAAAAACAGGCACGCAAGTAGCCAAAGACTTACGATGAAACCGCCTGAGGCTGCTTCACCGCCCTCCGGAAGCGGGCCGCCTTCGCCGGCGCCTCGTCTCGCTTCGTTGCCGCGGCGGAGGCCCTCGTCTTCTTCGGCCGACTGCCGAAGAGAGGAAGCACGGCCCGGCGCTTCGATGTTCCACCACCGGCAGCCGGCGCGGCGGACAAGCCCGCGCTGTGACGATCGGCTGTCGGCTGGCGGCGCGGGATTTCTTCGGCGTCAGCGTCATCCGGCCAGTCGTCAAAGCTGGCTGAGAGCCCCGTGCCTCCGGGCTCGGCGACGTCCCCCGTGGCGGCGTCTTCCATGGCGGCCGCCCCCAGGTCCGGGTCGTCAATATCATCTACCGCACGGTCGGGGGCATACCGGCGTTCGACTCCTGCCGCCCTGGCTGGCAGCGGAAGAAGGGCGTTCTGATAAAAAGGAACCGCCTGGTCAGAAGCTGGCCGATATAAAGCCGGCTGATGACAGAAAGAAGATAGAAAGAAAGACCTACCACGGGCGGTGGATTGGCGCGAGAGTACAGCGCCTTGCCGTATTGCCAGTCGTCGGTGAGCTTGAGGTTGGCGATGTAGTTGACCATGAGCGCCACCTCGGCGTGGGGCATATCTCATGTGCTCAGCCAGCATGGGTCGAGGCAGCCGCTCATCTGGCACATCATGTGGGGCCGGCTTTGGAGAGGAAGGATCCGGCGCTCCATGAAGGCGGCCACCAAGTCAGCTCCGCGCAAGCCTTCCGACTGGATCATTACCCGAAGCCGGGCGATGGCGGTGTTCCCAGCCGGAGATAAGGACTTGGATCTGAAGCCCCAAGACGGCTGCCTTCCAGCCGGCGGGCCGGCTACGTAAGCCGGCAGATTGACGTGGTCCCCTTGCGAGGCGATATTCTTCACGTAGAAGTAGGATTTTTGCCAGAGCTTCACCGACTGGATTAAAGGGATGTGCGGGAAGGGATTGCTCTCGCTTGTCCTCTTCATAGCGATGAAGGCTGCGTAGGGGGCGGGCACGCCGGCGATGACGGTGCCGAGCTTATTCTGGAAGAACTCCGCCCAGAGCTCCAGCGTGGGCAGCACTCCCAAGAAGCCTTCGCAGAGGGAGACGAAGGCCGACAGCTGCATCACCGCGTTGGGTGTGAGGTGATGCGGCTGGAGGCGGTAGAACTCGAGGAAGGAGCGTATGAACCCACTCGCCGGGAGGCCGAAGCCGCACAGGTAATGCACGCGGAAGACGACCCGCTCGCCTTCCTCCGGCACCAGCGAGATTTCCGTCTCCGGCGCCAGACGAACCTGCACGAGGTTGGCGGTGGGCAGGCGCCGAGTCCGGCGGAGGAACTCTATGTGATCGTCGTGGACGTTGGAGCCGTCCCACGAGCTCGACAATGCCATGGACATGGAGGCGTGGGGGAGCTGCGACGGGAAGCTGCGTTGGGCGCGAGAGGAAGAAGAAGAGAAAAGAGAACGAGGAGGGACGGGGAGCTGGGGAGCGAGCGAGCCTTTGCCTCTCCCCCTCCCCCTCCTACTTATAGGCTCATGCGCCGGAGCCGAGGAGGCACGGCGTGGGGGTCGTGGGGATCGATCGTGCCCATTTCCCCCATGCCCCGCGTTTATTGCGCACTAAAGACAAGAAGAAACGGCCACGGGAAGGCGAGCCGTCCCCTCGGGCCACAGAAGATCTGCGCTCGGGCCGAGGCCAGGGAGTGGCGGGCCCAGGCCTGCGGTAGCGTCCCGTCGCGCGCGTGCGACAGCAGGACTTCACCGCCACGTGGCCCGTCGTGGGGCCCGCGGTCAGCACGCGGGTCAACCGCGGTCATGTTGATAAAACAAAGAAGTTCTCCGAAGTCGGCCTACGATGGCGAGGTCGGCTCCTCAGGGTAAGAAGCTGACCAAGCTTCTCGTCCCTCTGTCCGCCGCGAAGCTCGCTCAGCTTCGGGGACTACTGTCGGAGTAAATAGCCATGGGTAGCCTAGCCGGCTTCCCCTGGCCCTTCTGAAAAAATTACGAGCCCATCCGGCTCTCAAGAGGACTCAAGACCTGGGGCCGCCTCCCCCCCAGCCGGCTATCTTCTAGGCCGGCTTCGGGGGCAGCCCGCCCTTTACCCTCATGAAGAAAGCTGTGGGAGGGCCGACTGCGAGAAGCCGGCTGCAAAGAGGCTGACTCCAAGGAGCCGGCTCCCATAAAGCAGTCAAGGTCGTACCCGCAAAGTACGCGTCCACCCCGCGATGATGAAGCGGTGCGTGGCTACAGTGAAGCCTGCCACCCCCAAAACCCGGAGCACGCCTGGTACAGTGTGCCGTACGGGCAGCCACGGCCCGCCCGGCGCGGCACTGTAGCCACGGCGGCTCTGACGCCACCCACGACAGGCCACCAGCGAAGCCCCCGAGGCGGTGGGCCCCTTCGGGCAGAGAGATGCCGAAGGCGGCCGCACCTCCTCCCAAGCCGGCGAGATAGAGAGCCGGCTTCCCATAGCCGGCCTACCACCCTCCTCGAGGGAGACGCCCATTAAGGAGACAAGATACGGCGGGGCTACAGTAAACGCCCGCCAGGGCGGCGGTACTGTAGCCACGCTTACCCCGACCAAGCCCGCATCATCAGCACAGAGCAACAGTAACCCGCCACCGACCAGGCCCTGGGCAGTGGGGCCTGCCTGTCGACCAGGGTGCCGGCAGCCGGCGGGACCCACCAGTCGGCGGGCCCCAGCAACCGGCGCGGAAGCCGGCGAGCATAGTCACAGACAGCTTGGCCCTGCACCTAGCCGGATTACCATTGTACCCCGGGGGGTAGGCCTATATAAACCCCCCAGTGCACCCATGCAAAGGGTTGGACCCCAAGCTAGTTCTAGACACGATACAAGGAGAAGAAGCAAGCTAACCGTGCCCTTCTTCCTCCTTCCACCCAAACAGCTCAAGGAGCTTTGTGTAGCTACTTGTTCATTTAGTAACCATGCGGAGACCCCGCAGAGCAGCAGTAGGGGTGTTATCTCCCCGGAGAGCCCCGAAGCTGGGTAAGATTCGCCGGCGTGCATGTCTTCGCCTTATCCCATTTCCAGGCACCGGCGATGTTTTATTGGCTCCCACAATGATAAGCCACCCGTTGGCATATGTCGCACCTACCACCCGACAGTATAGGAAGTATTAGACCCAGACACGGCGCACAATTATCATGGCGCTCCGAAGTCAAATTCCACATTAATGTATTCACACTTAGAATGTATGTCTTCATTGATTGAAGATATATTTTACTTCGTGTGTTGCACATCTAACTCATCAATATGCATAAGTGTTAGGATGTGTGCCTAATCACAGGACATTTGAGGATTCCAAGATATTTAGCTCACACCGTAACTTGCAAAACCTCTTCTCATCCAAGGGCTTGGTGAAGATATCTGCCAATTGCTCTTCAGTGTTGACGTGTATGATATCAATGTCTTCCTTCACAACATGATCTTTGAGAAAGTGATGACGAATTTCAATGTGCTTTGTCTTCAAGTGCTGAACTGGGTTGTTGGCAATCTTGATGGCGCTTTCGTTGTCGCAATAGAGTGGCACTTGCTTCAGATGAATACCGTAGTCTTTGAGTGTTTGCTTCATCCATAGAAGCTGCGCGCAGCAAGATCCAGCAGCAATGTATTCCGATTCAGCTGTGGAGAGAGATGCACAGTTCTGCTTCTTTGGAGACCAACATACAAGTGATCGTCCCAGAAAATGACATGTGCCTGATGTAGACTTGTGATCTACTTTGTCACCAGCATAATCAGCATCCGAGAATCCAACCAGATCAAACTCTGAGCCCTTGGGATACCATAATCCTAATGTTGGGGTGTGAGCCAAATATCGAAGAATTCGCTTCACAGCTAAGTGATGTGATTCCTTTGGTGCCGCTTGGAACCAAGCACACATGCAAACACTAAGCATAATATCTGGCCTAGATGCACATAGATAAAGTAAAGACCCAATCATGGAGCGGTATACCTTTTGATCGAACTCTTTACCATTGTCCTCGGGACCCAGATGATGTTTGGCTGGCATTGGAGTCGTGAAGCCTTTGCAGTCTTGCATCCCAAATTTCTTCATGCAATCTTTGAGATACTTTTCTTGAGATATGAAGATGCCGTTGTGTTGCTGACGTATTTGAAGACCAAGGAAGAACTTCAGCTCACCCATCATGGACATCAGATATTGCTCTTGCATCATATATCCAAACTCGTCAGTGTATTTCTGATTGGTGCAGCCAAAGATAATGTCATCCACATATATTTGGCACACAAACAGTTCACCATCATATGTCTTCGTGAAGAGAGTGGGGTCGAGGGAACCAGGTGTGAAGCCTTTGCTCTTCAGGAAGTATTTGAGTGTGTCATACCAAGCCCGAGGGGCTTGTTTGAGGCCATACAGTGCCTTGTTGAGCTTGTACACCATGTCAGGATGTTTTGGATCTTCAAAACCAGGCGGTTGTGCAACATACACTTCTTCTTCAATCTTGCCATTGAGAAAGGCACTCTTCACATCCATTTGATACAGAAGAATATTATGATGATTTGCATAGGCCAGCAGTATGCGGATAGCTTCAAGTCTAGCCATAGGAGCAAATGTTTCATCGAAGTCAATCCCTTCAACTTGAGTGTACCCTTGAGCAACGAGACGAGCTTTGTTTCTGACAAATTGACCATGCTCATCTTGCTTGTTGCGATATATCCATTTGGTGCCTATTATATTGTGCATGCGAGGATCAGGACGCTTAACCAGTTCCCATACATTATTCAGCTCAAATTGCTGAAGCTCTTCTTGCATAGCTTGAATCCATTCAGGTTCCAAGAAGGCTTCTTCAACTTTCTTGGGTTCAGATATTGAGACAAATGCGAAGTGCCCATAGAAATTTGCTAGTTGTGTTGCCCTTGAACGAGTGAGTGGACCTGGTGCATTGATGCTATCAATTATTCTCTCAATATGTACTTCATTTGCAACACGAGGATGTACAGGACGAAGATTTTGCTCTTGCTGAACATTGTCATCGTTAGAGGGATTGTCTTCGGTCTGAGAATTGTCTTCAGGTTGATGAGGTGCGAAGATGATAAGTTCCTCTTCAGGCTGAGCTTCAGAATGTATGATTTCTCCAGTTCCCATAAGTTTGATTGATTCACTGGATGGAACTTCATCTAGCACATTTGGCAGTTGCTCTCTTTGTGAGCCGTTCGTCTCATCAAACCGCACATCCACTGTTTCTACCACTTTATAGTGAAACAGGTTGAAGACTCTGTAGGAGTGCGAATCCTTTCCATATCCAAGCATAAAACCCTCATGTGCTTTTGGTGCAAATTTTGAAGTGTGATGTGGATCCTTGATCCAGCACCTGGTGCCAAATACTCTGAAGTAACTGACATTTGGCTTCTTGCCAGTAATGAACTCATAGGATGTCTTGTTTAGAAGCTTGTGAAGATAAACACGTTTGATTGTATGGCATGCACTATCAATGGCTTCAGGCCAGAACTTTCTTGGAGTCTTGTATTCATCAAGCATCGTTCGGGCCATCTCAATAAGTGTTCTGTTCTTACGTTCGACGACGCCATTCTGATGTGGCGTGTATGAGCTGAGAATTCATGTGTGATGCCCAAAGTATCAAGATATGTATCCAAGCCAGTGTTCTTGAATTAAGTGCCATTGTCACTTCTGATGTGTTTTATCTTGGCGCCATAGTTGTTCATTGCTCGATTGGCGAAGCATCTGAAGACATCCTGCACTTCAGTCTTGTAGAGGATTATATGCACCCAAGTATATCTAGAATAATCATCAACAATGACAAAGCCATAGAGACAAGCAGTAGTAGTAAGAATTGAGTAATGAGTGGGACCGAAAAGGTCCATGTGGAGCAGTTCGAAGGGTTGAGTTGTTGTCATGATTGTCTTCGAGGGATGCTTGGCCCTCGTCATCTTTCCTGCTTCACAGGCACCGCATAAGTGATCCTTCTTGAACTTGATGCCCTCGATGCCTATGACATGCTTCTTTCTTGCAAGAGTGTGCAAGTTCCTCATGCCAGCATGCCCTAGCCTCCGATGCCAGAGCCAACATTCTGAAGCTTTTGCTAGAAGACATACGGCAAGCTGTGGTCCTACTGAGAAATCTACCACGTACAAATCATCTTTCCGATACCCTTCAAACACTAGAGACTTGTCAGATTCCATTAGAACAAGGCAACGATATTTTCCAAACATCACAATCATGTTTAAATCGCAAAGCATTGAGACAGACATTAAGTTGAAACCAAGGGATTCAACAAGCATGACTTTATCCATGTGTTGATCCTTTGAGATTGCAACTCTACCTAGACCCAATACCTTACTTTTACCAGTGTCATCAAATGTGATGTGACTTTTGTCGGATGGACGTAAGGTTGATTCCATAAGAAGGCTTCGCTTGCCAGTCATGTGATTGGTACACCCACTATCAATAATCCATTCTGAAGCAGTTGGTGTCGTACCCTACAGTGCAGTTAGGGGGATAGGCTTCACGAAGAGAATTGTGAAGCAAAAACATTTGATGAGCCAGTGGATTATGAAAACTTTGATCGAGATTCGGACTGATGGGGCAAGCAGCAAGCGACTCAGGAACAAAGTACATAATAAGACCATTTGGGCATTTGATCTTGCGCCCTACAAGATGTTTAAGGTCCCCAGCAATAGCGTCAGACGATTTTGGTTTTCTGCTAGAGACCTTTCCCTGCAAAAGAGAGTTAAGCTTTCATAGCCACCCACATCTTCAAGGGTGGCTTTGAAGCAATGAGTCTAAGTGCAGCATCTGAGAACTTTGGCTTTGGAGCCCTAGCAAAAAGTCTTGCAGGTGGACAATAGTACTCATAAGAATAAGTAGAATAGTTCTTGGTCTTATGAACATGGCGGTTTGATGAACCGCGTTCATATTCATAGGCCTGAGTATGGCTTCCCTGCAAAACATTTGCGTTAGTGCGACTCAGGTGAGTCCTCTGTCTGTATGAAGCCTTTGGACCATATGAAGCATGTGGTCTGGGGTTTGTCGTCTTCACCTGTGGTGTCATGATGACATTCACACGAAGATTCTCCAAACACCTTTTCGGCACCCAGATCTTCTTCATAGGCGGTCCATTCCTGCAGTTAGTACCAATATACCTGGCAAACACTTCACTATTCTGATTCTTAAACAGTTTGTAGTTTGCATCAAAGGATTCATCAATAACAATGGGATTAGCACAAGTGAAGCCAGATAGGGTGGATGGATCCGCTGAAGGTTCCTTTGCAGCAACCCATGTGGTTTTGGGGTACTGCTCAGGTTTCCAGTAAGAGCCATCGGCATTCATTTTCCTTTCGAACCCAACACCCTCTTTCCTAGGGTTTCGGTTCAGGATCTGCCTTTTGAGGACATCACATAGTGTCTGATGCCCTTTGAGACTTTTGTACATCCCTGTTTCAAGCAGTGTCTTCAACCTAGCATTCTCATCAGCAATAGCAGTGGTATCCTCAGCAAAGGGGTTAGCTACCACATCAATAAGTGAAGATATTGCAACAGTAGCAGCAGTAGAACATTCAGCAACAGAAGTAGCGTTATCATGCTCAATGCATTTAAGACATGGTGGTTCAAATCCTTCCTGAGCTGAACTGATCTGTTTGGTGCGAAGTGACTCGTTTTCCTTTTAAAGATCTTCATGAGCCGCTCTCAATTTCTCAAGATCTTGCTTCCTTGGAAGATAATCATAGGAAAGCCTTTCATGAGTTGTTGAGAGCGTTTCATGACGACTTTCAAGTTCCTCATACTTAACATGAAGATTTTTTATGTCTTCAATTAAGGACTGAGATCGAGTCATTTCAGCGTCTAACAGATCATCGCTTTTGTCTAACAGTTTTTGAATGTGTTCCATAGCTTTCTGTTGTTCAATTGCAATTTTAGCAAGTGTTTTGTAGCTAGGTCTAGAATCACACTCAGATTCATCGTCACTAGATGTTTGATAGTGAGTAGTGCGTGTGTTTACCTTGGCACCGCGTGCCATGAAGCAGTAGGAAGGAGCGAAGTAGTCCTTGTCATTTGCATCGGTGTCGGTGATGAAGTCATTGTCTTCAGTGTTGAAGATGGACTTGGCAACGTATGCTGTAGCCAGACTCGCAACGCCAGAATTGGACTCCTCCTCAGACTCCACCTCCGCCTCCTCAGAAGCAGACTCCTCCTCAGAATCCATTTCCTTGCCAACAAATGCACGTGCCTTGACGGATGAGCTCTTCTTGTGTGATGAAGACTTTGAGGAAGACTTGGAAGAAGACTTTGAGTATTTCTTCTTCTTCTTGTCGTCAGAGTCATACTCCTTGCTCTTCTTCTTGTTGTTCTCATTGTCCCACTGTGGACACTCAGAGATGTAGTGGCCAGGTTTCTTGCACTTGTGACATGTTCTCTTCTTGTAGTCATGAGCAGAAGCTTCATCATTCCTTGAGCTTGATCGTGAAGACTTTCTGAACCCTTTCTTCTTGGAGAATTTTTGGAACTTCTTCACAAGCATAGCAAGCTCCTTTCCAATGTCTTCAGGATCATCAGAACTGCTGTCAGATTCTTCTTCAGATGAGGAGACAGCTTTTGCCTTCAAGGCACGAGTTCGCCCATAGCTGGGACCGTAGATGTCTCTTTTCTCAGAAAGCTGAAACTCGTGTGTGTTGAGCCTCTCAAGTATGTCAGACGGATCGAGTGTCTTGAAATCAGGGCATTCTTGAATCATCAGGGCTAGGGTGTCAAACAAACTGTCAAGTGATCTCAAGAGTGTCTTGACAACTTCATGCTTGGTGATCTCAGTGGCGCCGAGGGCTTGAAGCTCATTTGTGATGTCAGTGAGTCGATCAAACGTGAGCTGGACATTCTCATTGTCATTTCTCTTCAAGTAGTTGAAGAGGTTGCGAAGGACACTGATTCTCTGATCTCTCTGGGTGGAGACGCCTTCGTTGACCTTGGAGAGCCAGTCCCAGATTAGCTTGGAAGTCTCCAAAGCACTCACACGGCCATACTGTCCTTTGGTTAGATGACCACAGATGATATTCTTGGCAGTAGAGTCCAGTTGAACGAACTTCTTGACATCAGCAGTAGTGACACCTTCTCCAGCCTTGGGAACACCGTTCTTGATGACATACCATACGTCAGACATCAATGGCTTCAAGATGCATGCGCATTTTATTCTTCCAGTAGGGATATTCAGTTCCATCGAAGACGGGGCATGCAGCAGAGACTTTAATTATCCCTGCAGTCGACATAGCTAAAACTCCAGGTGGTTAAACCGAATCACACAGAACAAGGGAGTACCTTGCTTTGATACCAATTGAAAGTGCTAGTGATCGACTAGAGGGGGGTGAATAGGCGATTTTTATGAAAGTCTTCAAAACATGGAAGTTTCAAAGACAAACGATAGAAGTAAACCTATTACCACGCAGCGGAAGGTAGACTACACTAGGCAAACCTTAGTCAAGTAATCAAAGAAGTGAAAGCGCAATGACTAATAGCAGCTAGGCAGTAAGGATCAGGTAGGAAGATATTATGGAGCCAATCAGAACAAGCAGTTACTCAGTGAAGACAAAAGATAATGCAATCATGCAATGACTTCACAAGGACCAACAGTAAGTAAAGGGAAGGGAAGGATGAAACCAGTGACTCGTTGAAGACAATGATTTGTTGGGCCAGTTCCAGTTGCTGTGACAACTGTACGTCTGGTTAGGGCGGCTAGGTATTTAAACCTGAGGACACACAGTCCCGGACACCCAGTCCTGAACACGCAGCTCAGAACCCTTAGTCCTCATCGTATTCCTCTTGAGCTAAGGTCACGCAGACCTCGCCCAATCACTCTGGTAAGTCTTCAAGATAGACTCCCAAACATTCACAGACTTCGTTCAGGGGCGATCCACAATGACTCTTGGATGCTCAGAACGCGACGCCTAACCGGCTAGAGGATTCATAGTCCTCAAGTGTAATAAGTCTTTAGATCACACAGACAGGACGACTTAAGTGATGCCTAACACTCTTTGGCTCTGGGTGGTTAGGACTTTATCCTCGCAAGGAATTCTCTCTCAAAGGCTTCGAGGTGGGTTGCTCTCAAACGACAACAGCCATACTTTAACTCTGAGCAGCCAACCGTTTATGGTTGTAGGGGGTGGGCTATTTATAGCCACTAGGCAACCCGACCTGATTTGTCTGAAATGACCCTGGGTCACTAAGGAACTGACACGTGTTCCAACGGTCAGATTTCAAACACACATGACAACTTTACTTGGGCTACAAGCAAAGCTGACTTGTCCAACTCTGGACAAGATTCGCTCTCATAGTCTTCACTCGAAGACATAGGATTTTGGTTAAGCATCACTTCAGTCATTCTGACTGGTTCTCTTGGACCCCACTTAACAGTACGGTGGTTCCTATGACTCAACAAAGAAAAACACAGAATGATGAAACTGCTAAGTCTTCGCGCTCCATAGTCTTCATGTGATGTCTTCTCTTGTCATAGTCTTCAATGTGAATGTCTTCACATACCACCTTTGACTTCAATGTCTTCATACATTTTTAGGGGTCATCTCTGGTAGGAAAACCGAATCAATGAGGGACTTCTACCTGTGTTATTTTGCAATTATCACAAACACATTAGTCCCTCAACTAGGTTTGTCGTCAATACTCCAAAACCAACTAGGGGTGGCACTAGATGCACTTACACGAAGCCTTAGCAGCTTTTAAACACAGCGTCCGAGATGAATGGCTCGCCAGACACCTCGGCCAAGAAAAACCGAGAACAATGGCAGCCCTAACAAGCCTCATGACCCGCTTTTGTGCGGGCAAGGACAGCTGGTTGGCCCGTAGCAGCACCAGCGACCCAAGCACATCCAAAGTCAGGGATGGCAATGGTAAACCACGATGCAACAAAAACAAGCGTCGAAATAAAGAAGGTAGCCCAGATAACACGGTGGTAAACGCCGGTTCAGGGGCTCCCGACCAGGTCAGCGGAAAAAGCCTTTCAAAGGCAGCAGAGAAGGACAATCTGGCGTAAACAAAATTCTTGACAAACTCTGTCAGATTCACGGCACCCCAGACAAACCTGCAAATCATACCCACAGAGAATGTTGGGTCTTCAAGTAGGCCGGTAAGCTTAACGCCGAACACAAAGGGGAAGAGACACCAAGTGAAGACGAGGATGAACCTCACCAGCAAAGCGCCGGAGGACAGAAAAAGTTCCCACCAAAGGTTAAAACAGTAAACGTGATCCATGTGACAAAGAGGAGAAGCAAGCATGCACTCCGAGGCACACGCGCCATAGAGCCCGTCACCCCTAGGTTCAACCCCTGGTTGGCCTGCCCGATCACTTTTGATCGTAGGGATCATGAGACAAATATCCGGCATGAAGGACTGACGGCCTTGGTGTTAGACCCAATAATAAATGGGTACCATTTCACACGAGTCCTCATGGACGGCGGCAGTGATCTAAATCTGATATATCAGGACACAGTCCGCAAAATGGGGATAGACCCGACACAAATAAGCCACAGTGATACTACCTTCAAGGGAGTAATACCAGGCCAAGAGGCCCGCTGTATGGACTCTCTACTACTAGAGGTGGTATTCGGTTCTCCCGATAACTTCCGAAGCGAAAGGTTAACTTTTCACATCGCCCCATTCTGAAGTGGCTATCAAGCACTACTCGGAAGAACGGCTTTCGCCCGTTTTAACACAATACCGCATTATGCTTTTCTCAAGCTTAAGATGCCCGGTCCACGTGGCATCATCTCAGTTAGCGGAAATACCGAACGTTTCTTACGTACGGAAGAGGATGCGGCGGCTCTAACAGCCGCAAACTAGACGGCCTCACCAACCAGAAAAAATGGCAGGTCGTCAAGACCACGGACACGGTTAAACGAATCCGGTGTTCCACCATATATACAAGAGATTGGTTTGACGATCAAACCCTCATAAACGATACCAGGGGCTTCCCACGTGTAATCAGGGCCAGCCCGGCTCAACTTGGCTTCTCTTGAATTTTGATAGTTCATTGATAATAACCAATTCTTCTTTTTGGCACGGCAACTTTCACCTAAGTTCTTTCCTTTTATAGATGACAATCGTGCTACACCCATCCAGGACACGGCACAACAGAGACACAGGCGCAGACGTGCAGCAGGGACCCGCCCAAAGGTTTCTTTTTAGATTAAGACCCTACGTAAACCTTTTTTTATTGTCTCTTGTTGCTCACCCCTCCGGATACTCCACACAACCGAGAAGGATGCTAGCGTTATTAGCATGTGGCCACGTCAGGATTTTGCACGTACCTGGACACATGGGGTTTCTTATTAAGGGCATTGTTTAGCCCGGTATATGTTATAAAGACCGAACACCTTAGGGAGTGTTCGGCGTCACGAGTTTGGCCCTATATGCATCAGCTCCGAATCATGTCTTTGGTCAAATGTTGGGTTTGCCCGGCTCCCACGTTTTGGTACCTTATGTTCCGTTATATCGGCTAAGGTAGCACTGGGAGAACTACTGCGATTGTGCCCTGGTTCATCCGGATGAGCACCTCAGTAGAGAAAGCCGAAAACTGACTGTCATGATATAGTGAGAGACTGGTCAACCACTCGATGACTCATCGGAATCTTCGGGATTCCTCCACATTAATGAAGGGCCGTTTCCCGGTCATGTACGTACGCGCCCCGAATACGGACGAGCGCAGAAGTACCAGGGGTTGTATAGTAGCCCCACTGTCAAACTCCTATGGCTAAGTGAAAGTGTTAAAGCAATATAGTATGATTGCCTCGTTCGCTGCGCTATCACCTCCTTAATGGACCAAGACGTTGGATCAAGTGTGGGTATGCATTTTTTGCGAACACCCCCGCATTATATGCATGGGAGCGGAAGCCGACGACTGCAAGCTTTCAGGTTATATACATATATACATAAACGGCCGCATAGGAGGCATCATAGTACTTTTGGGTAAAAGTATAAATACAGCCTTGATAATTCAATAAAACATTGTTTTTACAATGGGAATACATGTCACTAGAACATAATATTCTTCGAGCACTGAGCCTCTATCGAACAAGCACCTTCAAGAACTTCTTCAAAGTAGTGCTCGGCAGCCACTCGGCCTACGGCCGAACCCTGTGTCGCAACAGTGGTGGCCTCCATCTCCGCCCAGTATGTCTTGACACGGGCAAAGGCCATCCGCGCACCCTCTATGCATGCCGATCTCTTTACAGCATCGATGTGTGGCACAACACCAAGCAATTGTTGCACAAAACCAAGGTAGCTATTCGTCCTTGGCCCTCTCGGCCACAGGTGATCCACAACGGACCTCACGGCAAGTCCGGACAACCTATGGAGCTCTGCCCACTCGGCCATTCGCTCATTCAACAACAGCGGACGGACTGGAGCGTGAAACTGTGACCAGAACAGCTTTTCCACTTCAGGACCTTTCTGATCCTTGAAGTACTCGGCCGCATCAGCAGCACTTGCAGCCAAATCCATGTAGGCGTCCACAGAACTCCATAGCCGGTCCAGTGGAGCATACTTCGGATCTCCGAACTTAGTCCGCAACAAGAAGGGCTTCCCAGACACGATATCTGCAGCTTGATTCAGCTCCTCCTTCGTCGCTCTAATTTTGGAGCGGGCTTCCTTGGCAGCCACCAGGGCCTTCTCCAGGTCCGTCGCCTTCGCCCAGTTTTCTTCTTCAAGAAACTAATAACAGACAGCGGCATCTTTTAACTCTACAGCCATCTTGGCTATTTTTTCCTTGCTCTCACAATGTGCGGCTTGTTCGTCCCTTAAATCTTCGGCCGCCTTTAGAGCGGCTGCATTGCTACTCCTTTCTTGCTCCTTGGCTCAGGCAAGCTCTGCCCGAAGGTTCTCCACGGTGGTAGCTCCATCTGCAGTCACAACATATTAAAGATACTGGCATTATGCTACTCTTATTATGTGACGATCACCAGAGAAATCACTCACCCTGTCCCTCATCAAGCCGCTGGTTGACAATCACGATATCGGCATCGGCCGCATCAAGTTGCCGCTTTAGCTCGGTAAATCCATCAGTTCGGCTAGCCACCATAGCCTCAGCCACCTGCACATAAAGGCAGTCAAATTATTACCTGGGTATATGATCCTCAGGTTGTCGCCGTTCTCGACGACAACCAGAGTCTCAGGGGCTACTATCTGCATAGGGCACACCTAACGTATGCGGTACTATCAAAAACATACACTATTTCACGTACCTCGAAGCCTTTCAGCAGACTCATAAAGGCTTCATGCAAACCGCTTTCAGCGGATGAAATCCTTTCAATTACCGTACCCATTAGCGTACGATGTGCTTCCGAGACGGTCGCTTGCCCCAAAAGATCCTTCAGCGCATCCGACCGCACACTGTACGGACCCTTGCTATCGCTCTCCTTAGGAGCCGGATACTGGGGATTCCAGGTAGCCAAAGGGTTATCCTCTGGCCTTAGTGGATCTGGAGATACCCTTCGCGACGACACTTCAAGGTCGCCCGCTTCATGAGGCGGGGTGGCAGGGGGAGGCGTTTCGCTCTCCATCATCTCCGGAAGAAGATCCCCCAAAGACGAACTCTGTCGAGAAGGGCTATGATCCGGACTACAATTTATAAGCATCGGTTATTGTCTTCGGAAGTAAGGTAGGATGTTTCCACTATTAAGTACTTTTCAATTACTTACAGCTCGGTAGAGGGCTGATCCCCGCGTGGACATTGTGCGGCAAGAATACCCTCCGAGGCAGGACCCTCTGATGAAGATTTCTTCGCCCGTTTGGAAACCTTAGTTTCCAGATCTTCAGAGGTAGTCCTCTTCCTTCCCCGGGGAGAGAGAATGTCAGATTCTTCCCTTTGGTTATCCTCCCTCGCGGAGGCACTCATTCCCCCAGTTGGAATAAGTAGCGAGTGAGGCCCGCTTTCGCCCTCTCTATTCCCCCCCCCCCATCATCATCCTTTGAGGGCACTGGATAAGGTGCCGGCTCGAGCACCTTGTCCAGTACCGGATTGTCCAAGCCCTCGGGAAGGGGGGCCGAACACTTGATCATCATCACCTTTGTTATCCAGTCCTGGTCAAAGAGCGACTCTTTAGAATGATGCCATGATAAATAAAAGGACAGTAGGTTCGACATGGGATTACTTACTTGGGCAGCGGGGCGGTTGCAGCTCAGACCCACGTCCTTGGTCGTGTCCGGAGACTCTACTTGGGGTCCGAAGAATGATTTGTACATCTCTTCGAGCGTCATGCCGAGGAAATGCTGAATAGCTCGCGGTCCTTCCGGGTTGAACTCCCACATGCGGAGGGGCCGGCATTTTCAAGGCTGGACTCGACGAACTAGCATAACTTGCATTACCATAACCAGACTGAAATCTCTCTCAAAGAGATCTCGGATACGGCTCTGCAGTATTGGCACGTCCTTTGCTGGACCCCAGCTCAGCCCCCTGCTGATCCATGACATCAGTTGCGGTGGGGGGCCCGAGCGAAAGGTGGGGGCAGCTACCCACTTGGCACTTCGGGGAGCTGTGATGTAAAACCACTCCCGCTGCCACAATCCGGACACCTCTGGGAAGGAACCCTCTGGCCATGGAGCATCAGCGATTTTGCTTACTGAAGCACCTCCGCACGCTATGTGTCACCCCTCGATCATCTTCGGCTTCACATCGAAGGTCTTGAGCCAAAGGCCGAAGTGAGGGGTAATGCGGAGGAAGGCCTCACATACGACAATAAATGACGAGTTGTGAAGAAGGGAATCCGGGGCCAGATCGTGAAAATCCAGCCCATAATAGAACATAAGACCCCTAACAAAGGGATCCAGAGCGAGGCCTAGTCCTCGGAGGAAGTGGGAGATGAACACGACGCTCTCGTTGGGTTCAAGAGTAGGGATGACCTGCCCTTGGGCAGGCAGCCTATGCGAAATTTCGGCGGTCAGATATCTGGCCTCTCTCAGTTTCTTGATGTCCTCCTCTATGACGGAGGAAGGCATCCACCGACCTTGAAGGTTGGATCCGGACATAGTTGAAGGTCCGAAGCACCTGACCTGAGCTTTGGGTGTTCGAACTCGAGGCGGGGGAAGGATTCGATTGAGCATGGGAGGGAAAAAAGAAAAAGCCTCATCCCCTTTATAAAGAGGGTGAATATCAAGCGTCCTCCTCGTAGCCGTTTGTGACTTGCCTAAGATCTAGGAGACGTACCTACAGGCACAGTTGGGTTACCCATGTCTGTATTGATGAGAATCCCGTGATAAGGGGACACGATCTCTGCTTTGACAAGACGTGTCAAGAAAACCGCCTCGTGTTATGTGCGGAGCTGGTTGAGAAAAATGGTTCGAATAATGACCGGGCCATGGCGTGATGTCATGCTGTCAAAACATGTCAGCAGATTAGATTTGTGGAAATATTATTCTCTCTAAAGTGGTATGTGGAACTTATTTTGCAGGGCCGGACACTATCCTTGTATTCAAAACTCTTCCATGTTGTATGCGGAGGAGGAACCCGCCTTGCAATGCCGAACACAATACTGCGCGCCGGACTCATCATCATTGAAGCCTGGTTCAGGGGCTACTGAGGGAGTCCTGGATTAGGGGGCCTCCGGACAGCCGGACTATATCCTTTGGCCGGACTGTTGGACTATGAAGATACAAGATTGAAGACTTCGTCCCGTGTCCGGATGGGACTCTACTTGGCGTGGAAGGCAAGCTAGGCAATACGAATATGTATATCTCCTCCTTTGTAACCGACCTTGTGTAACCCTAGCCCCCTCTGGTGTTTATATAAACCGGAGGGTTTTAGTTCGTAGGACAACATACAATCATACCATAGGCTAGCTTCTAGGGTTTTAGCCTCTTTGATCTCGTGGTAGATCAACTCTTGTAATACTCATATCATCAAGAACAATCAAGTAGGATGTAGGGTATTACCTCCATCAAGAGGGCCCGAACCTAGGTAAACATCGTGTCCCCTGCCTCCTGTTACCATCCGCCTTAGACGCACAGTTCGGGACCCCCTACCCGAGATCCGCCGGTTTTGACACCGACAAATATTGACATAAAAATAATAATACTTCAAGCATACTAACTAAGCAATTATGTCTCTTAAAAATAACATGGCCAAAGAAAGTTATCCCTACAAAATCATATAGTCTGGCTATGCTCTATCTTCACCACACAAAGAATTTAAATCATGCACAACCCCGATGACAAGCCAAGCAATTGTTTCATACTTTTAATGTTCTCAAACTTTTTCAATCTTCACGCAATACATGAGCGTGAGCCATGGACATAGCACTATAGGTGGAATAGAATGGTGGTTGTGGAGGAGACAAAAAGGGAGAAGATAGTCTCACATCAACTAGGCATATCAATGTGCTATGGAGATGCCCATCAATAGATATCAATGTGAGTGAGTAGGGATTGCCATGCAACGGATGCACTAGAGCTATAAGTATATGAAAGCTCAAAAATAAACTAAGTGGGTGTGCGTCCAACTTGCTTGCTCATGAAGACCTAGGGCATTTTGAGGAAGCCCATCATTGGAATATACAAACCAAGTTCTATAATGAAAAATTCCCACTAGTATATGAAAGTGATAACATAGGAGACTCTCTATCATGAAGATCATGGTGCTACTTTGAAGCACAAGTGTGGTAAAAGGATAGTAGCATTGTCCCTTCTCTCTTTTTCTCTCATTTTTTATTTGGGCCTTTTCTCTTTTTTATGGCCTCTTTTTTTTCGTCCGGAGTCTCATCCCGACTTGTGGGGGAATCATAGTCTCCATCATCCTTTCCTCACTGGGACAATGCTCTAATAATGAAGATCATCAAACTTCTATTTTCTTACAACTCACGAATTACAACTCAGTACTTAGAACAAAATATGACTCTATGTGAATGCCTCCGGCGGTGTACCGGGATATGCAATGACTCATGAGTGACATGTATGAAATAATTATGTACGGTGGCTTTGCCACAAATACAATGTCAACTACATGATCATGCAAAGCAATATGACAATGATGGAGCGTGTCATAGTAAACGGAATGGTGGTAATTTGCATGGCAATATATCTCGGAATGGCTATGGAAATGCCATGATAGGTAGGTATGGTGTCTTTTTTGAGGAAGGTATATGGTGGGTGTATGATACCGGCGAAAGGTGCGTGGTATTAGAGAGGCTAGCAAAGGTGGAAGGGTGAGAGTGCGTATGATCCATGGACTCAACATTAGTCATAAAGAACTCATATACTTATTGCAAAAATCTACAAGTTATCAAAGCAAAGTCTTACGCGCATGCTCCTAGGGGGATAGATTGGTAGGAAAAGACCATCGCTCGTCCCCAACCGCCACTCATAAGGAAGACAATCAATAAATGAATCATGCTCCGACTTCATCACATAACGGTTCACCATACGTGCATGCTACGGGAATCACTAACTTTAGCACAAGTATTTCTCAAATTCACAACTACTCAACTATCATGACTCTAATATCACCATCTACATATCTCAAAACAATTATCAAGTATCAAACTTCTCTTAGTATTCAACACACTCATAAGAGAATTTTATTATTAATCTTGTATACCTAGCATATTAGGGTTATTTAAACAAATTACCATGCTATTTAAGACTCAAAATAATCTAAGTGAATCATGAGAGATCAATAGTTTCTATAAAACAAATCCACCACAGCGCTCTAAAAGATATAAGTGAAGCACTTAGAGCAAAACTATATAACTCAAAAGATATAAGTGAAGCACATAGATTATTCTAATAATTTCCGAATCATGTGTGTCTCTCTCAAAAGGTGTGTACAGCAAGGATGATTGTGGTAAACTAAAAAATAAAGACTCAAATCATACAAGACGCTCCAAGCAAAACACATATCATGTGGTGAATAAAGATATAGCTCCAAGTAAAGTTACCGATAGAAGTAGACGAAAGAGGGGATGCCTTCCGGGGCATCCCCAAGCTTTGGCTTTTAGGTGTCCTTAGATTTTCTTGGGGGTGCCATGGACATCCCCAAGCTTAGGCTCTTGCCACTCCTTGTTCCGTAATCCATCAAATCTTTACCCAAAACTTGAAAACTTCACAATACAAAACTTAAAGTAGAAAATCTCGTGAGCTCCGTTAGCAAAAGAAAACAAAAGACCACTTCAAGGTACTGTAATGACCTCATTCTTTGTTTATATTGGTGTTAACCTACTGTATTCCAACTTCTCTATGGTTTATAAACTATTTTACTAGCCATAGATTCATCAAAATAAGCAAACAACACACGAAAAACAGAATCTGTGAAAAACAGAACAGTCTGTAGTAATCTGTAGCTAGCGCACGATATGGAACCCCAAAAATTCTAAAATAAATTTATGGACGTGAGGAATTTATCTATTAATCATCTGCAAAAGTAATTAACTAAATATCACTTTCCAAATAAAAACGGCAGCAGTTATCGTGAGTGCTAAAGTTTCTGTTTTTTACAGCAAGATTAACAAGACTTTCCCCAAGTCTTCCCAACAGTTCTACTTGGCACAAACACTAATTAAACACAAAAAACACAACCAAAAAAGAGGCTAGATAAATTATTTATTACTAAACAGGAGCAAAAATCAAGGAATAAAAATAAAATTGGGTTTCCTCCCAACAAGCGCTATCGTTTAACGCCCCTAGCTAGGCATAAAAAGCAAGAATAGATCCAGGTATTGCCATAATAGTAAGATAGATCATTAAAACTCATCTCATATTCTCTACGTTCCGCAGAAAGTTTTCTTTGAGGCAAGCAAAAGTAATCAAAAGGGCTAAATTTAATGGGACAAAAGTCCCCAAGATCAACTTTGGGAGGTATAGGTTCCTCCTTTGGCCCTTCGTATTGCACAACCAATTCATCATTATAAGCATTCTTTTGACAGAACTTTGTGAGCCTATACTCAATAGAATATCCTAGTTCATTATTTCGAATGGCCAAATCATCATTAAGTTCAGAAATTCTATCAATTAAAACATTGGTAGGAACCCTTTTTCTAAGATTTTCATTGAAAGCAACATAGTCTAGAGATTGAAAACACATTATTTCTTCTTGATCAAAAAGGATAGCCTGTATGGGAGTACGGCAAGCGTCCACCCTATAATGCGCAAAGATTTCTTTAGCCTCTTTTATTATGAATCTAAACTCATGAGCCAAAAAGATAGTAGCGGCACGCTTAACAGAAGAATGCTCAATATTAGAAAATTCTAGGAAAATCCTTTGTATGCAAGGGTGCATGTGCATGAATTGTCTTTCAAGTTCAACTAAAAGCATGGCAATAACGTCCGCAAGACTACTAGTTCTATGAAGGATAGAACTACCCATAGAAGATAAAGCACCGGCACAAGTAAAGAAATCTTGGATAAATCCTTTTCCAATAATATTACCACTAACAATACGGAATTTTTTTTCTATGTAAGATAGGGAGTTCTTCAGCAGGAGCATCAGAATTTTTCATGATATTACTATTGTCCATATCGACAATAATTTCCCCAATTTCAGACATAACGACAGAAAGAGCGAGGGGCAAATAGAGAAAGAGAGGGAGGATAGAGAGAGAGGGCGAATAAAACGGCAAGGGTGAAGTGGGGGGAGAGGAAAACGAGAGGCAAATGGCAAATAACGTAATGCGGGACATAAGGGTTTGTGATGGGTACTTGGTATCTTGACTTTTGCGTAGACCTCCCCGGCAACGGCGCCAGAAATCCTTCTTGATACCTCTTGAGCACTTGCGTTGGTTTTCCCTTGAAGAGGAAAGGGTGGTGCATCAAAGTAGTGTAAGTATTTCCCTCAGTTTTTGAGAACCAAGGTATCAATCCAGTAGGAGGCTACGCGCGAGTCCCTCGCACCTACACAAAACAAATAAATCCTCACAACCAACGCGATATGGGGTTGTCAATCCCTACACGGTCACTTACGAGAGTGAGATCTGATATATATGATAAGATAATATTTTTGGTATTTTTATGATAAAGATGCAAAGTAAAATAAAAGCAAAGTAAATAACTAAGTATTGGAAGATTAATATGATGAAGATAGACCCGGGGGCCATAGGTTTCACTAGTTGCTTCTCTCAAGAGCATAAGTATTTTACGGTGGGTGAACAAATTACTGTTGAGCAATTGACAGAATTGAGCATAGTTATGAGAATATCTAGGTATGATCATATATATAGGCATCACATCCAAGACAAGTAGACCGACTCCTGCCTGCATCTACTACTATTACTCCACACATCAACCGCTATCCAACATGCATCTAGAGTATTAAGTTCATAAGAACAGAGTAACGCCTTAAGCAAGATGACATGATGAAACCCCATCTTGTTATCCTTGATGGCAACAATACAATGTGTGCCTTGCTGCCCCTACTGTCACTGGGAAAGGACACCGCAAGATTGAACCCAAAGCTAAGCACTTCTCCCATTGCAAGAAAGATCAATCTAGTAGGCCAAACCAAACTGATAATTCGAAGAGACTTGCAAAGATAACCAATCATACATAAAAGAATTCAGAGAAGATTCAAATATTGTTCATAGATAAACTTGATCATAAACCCACACATCGAAAAAGAAGATTACATCGAATAGATCTCCACAAGAGAGGGGGAGAACTTTGTATTGAGATCCAAAAAGAGAGAAGAAGCCATCTAGCTAATAACTATGGACCCGAAGGTCTGAGGTAAACTACTCACACTTCATCGGAGAGGCTATGGTGTTGATGTAGAAGCCCTCCGTGATCGATGCCCCCTCCGGCGGAGCTCCGGAACAGGCCCCAAGATGGGATCTCATGGATACAGAAAGTTACGGCGGTGGAATTAGGGTTTTGGCTCCGTATTTGATCGTTTGGGGGTACATAGGTATATACAGGAGGAAGAAGTACGTCGGTGGAGCAACAGGGGGCCCACGAGGGTGGAGGGCACGCCTTGGGGGGAGGCGCGTCCCCTACCTCGTGGCCTCCCTGTTGGTTGCTTGACGTAGGGTCCAAGTCTCTTGGGTCTTGTTCGTTCCAAAAAGCACGTTCCCGAAGGTTTCATTCCGTTTGGACTCCGTTTGATATCCCTTTTCTTCGAAACCCTAAAATAGGCAAAAAAAATAACAATTCTGGGCTGGGCCTCCGGTTAATAGGTTAGTCCCAAAAATAATATAAAAGTTGATAATAAAGCCCAATAATGTCCAAAACAGAAGATAATATAGCATGGAGCAATCAAAAATTATAGATACGTTGGAGACGTATCATGCAGCACCTTCGCGAGGTAGGGGTTCATGACCTTCTCGAAGAACTTGTCCTTGGGGGCACTTGAAGATGACATGGCGACCTAGATCTGTCAGAAAAACAGCTCGAAACAAAGACAAGAGATATTTGCGTGATACGGTGGTCAAAACCTTCGGGAGATTATATAGTGAATTTTTGCCGACCAAAAGAAGTATCGTGCAAGAAAACAGAGTCCGGAGAGCGCACGAGGTGCCCACGAGGCAGGGGGCGCGCCCAGGGGGGGTAGGGCGCGCCCTCCACCCTCGTGGAAGCCTCGTGTCCTTTACGGTCTGATGACCCACAAGTATAGGGGATCTATCGTAGTCCTTTCGATAAGTAAGAGTGTCGAACCCAACGAGGAGCAGAAGGAAATGATAAGCGGTTTTCAGCAAGGTATTCTTTGCAAGCACTAAAATTATCAGTAACAAATAGTTTTGTGATAAAGTAATTGGTAACGAGTAGCAAGTAATAAAAGTAAATAAGGTGCGGCAAGATGGCCCAATCCTTTTTGTAGCAAAGGACAAGCCTGGACAAACTCTTATATGAAGGAAAGCGCTCCCGAGGACACATGGGAATTATCGCCAAGCTAGTTTCATCACGATCATATGATTCGCGTTCGGTACTATGATAATTTGATATGTGGGTGGACCGGTGCTTAGGTACTGTCCTTACTTGGACAAGCATCCCACTTATGATTAACCCCCATTGCAAGCATCCGCAACTACAACAGAAGTATTAAGGTAAACCTAACCATAACATGAAACATATGGATCCAAATCAGCCCCTTACAAAGCAACGCATAAACTAGGGTTTAAGCTTCTGTCACTCTAACAACCCATCATCTACTTATTACTTCACAATGCCTCCCTCTAGGCCCAAACAATGGTGAAGTGTCATGTAGTCGACGTTCACATGACACCACTAGAGGGATGACAACATACATATTATCAAAATATCGAACGAATACCAAATTCACATGACTACTTATAGCAAGACTTCTCCCATGTCCTTAGGAACAAACGTAACTACTCACAAAGCATATTCATGTTTGTAATCAGAGGGGTATTAATACGCATAATGGATCTGAACATATGATCTTCCACCAAGTAAACCAACTAGCATCAACTACAAGGAGTAATCAACACTACTAGCAACCCACAGGTACCAATCTGAGGTTTGGATACAGAGATTGGATACAAGAGATGAACTAGGGTTTGAGATGAGATGGTGCTGGTGAATATGTTGATGGAGATTGACCCCCTCCCGATGAGTGGATCGTTGGTGATGACGATGGTGATGATTTCCCCCTCCCGGAGGGAAGTTTCCCCGGCAGAACAGCTCTGCCGGAGCCCTAAATTGGTTCCGCCAAGATTCCGCCTCGTGGCGGCGGAGTTTCGTCCCGTAAGCTTGCTTATGATTTTTTCTCGGGCGAAAGACCTCATATAGCAGAAGATGGGCATCGGAGGGCCACCAGGGGGAACTCGAGGCGGGGGGCGCGCCCAGGGGGGTAGGGCGCGCCCCCACCCTCGTGGCTGGTGGGTGGCCCCCCTCGGGTACTTCTTGTGCTCAGTATTTTTTATATATTCTGGAAATAACCTCCGTGAAGTTTCAGGACTTTTGGAGCTGTGCAGAATAGGTCTCTAATATTTGCTCCTTTTCCAGCCCAGAATCCCAGCTGGCGACATTCTCCCTCTTCATGTAAACCTTGTAAAATAAGAGAGAATAGGCATAAGTATCGTGGCATAATGTATAATAACATCCCATAATGCAATAAATATCGATATAAAAGCATGATGCAAAATGGACGTATCAACTCCCCCAAGCTTAGACCTCGTTTGTCCTTAAGCGAAAGTTGAAATCGAAAAATATGTCCACATGTTTAGAGATAGAGGTGTCGATAAAAAAAATACGGACATGAGGGCATCATGATCATTCTTAGAATAGCAGCATATATATATATATATATATTGTCATCTGATCTCTTATGCTAAAGTAACAATTCAATCACAATTTCAAGTATGAATCATAAACTTCATTGAAAACTAACAAACTCTAATCTCAGTCATTGAGGCAATTGCAATTTATCATAACATAGGAAAGAGTCAATATAAGAGCTTTTCAGCAAGTCCACATGCTCAACTATCATTTAGTCTTTCACAATTGCTAACACTCACGCAATATTTATGGGTATGGAGTTTTAATCAGACACAGAGAAAGATAGGGGCTTATAGTTTTGCCTCCCAACGTTTTACCTCAAGGGTAATGTCAACAATAATAGCTCATGCAGACTCACATCCAATTAGCTATATGTATCTGGATCTTTCCAACACATTGTGCTTGCCAAAGGAAAAAATGTAAAAAGGAAAGGTGAAGATCACCATGACTCTTATATAAGGTAGAAGATAAAGGTAAAAGATAGCCCCTTCGCAGAGGGAAGCAGAGGTTGTCATGTGCTTTTATGGTTGGATGCACAAAATCTTAATGCAAAAGAATGTCATTTTATATTGCCACTTGTGATATGGACCTTTATTATGCAGTGTGTCGCTTTTATTTCTTCCATATCACAAGATCGTATAAAGCTTATTTTCTCCACATTAATAAGTCATACATATTTAGAGAGCAATTTTTATTGCTTGCACTGATGACAACTTACTTGAAGGATCTTACTCAATCCATAGGTAGATATGGTGGACTCTCATGGCAAATTTGGGTTTAGGGATATTTGGAAGAACAAGTAGTATCTCTACTTGGTGCAAAGAAATTGGCTAGCATGAGAGGGAAAGGCAAGCTCAACATGTTGGATGATCCATGACAATGTAATTTATCTCAGATGTAAGAAAACATAACCCATTATGTCGTCTTCCTTGTCCAATGTCAACTCTTAGCATGTCACACTTTAATGAGTGCCCACAATTATAAAAGATGTCCAATATAGTATATTTATATGTGAATCTCTCTTTCTTTATTACTTCCTATTAATTGCAACGATGACCAAAACTATGTTTGTCAACTCTCAACAACTTTTATTCATCATACTCTTTATATGTGAGCTCATTACTCTCCATAAGATCCATATGATCTCTTTGTTTCTTTTTATTTCTTTTATTTTATTTTATTCCCTCAAGATCATAGCAAAATAATCAAGCCCCTTGACTCAATACTAATCTTTATTATATATAGCTCACGGACTCGATTACATAGAAGGATCATAAAGCAAAACTCATAACTAGATCATACTAAAACTTTATTCTACTAGATCAAGATATTATCAAAAGGATCGAACTAAGAAAAATGGTAGAGATAAAAGTGATGGCGATATAATACCGGGGCACTCCCCCAAGCTTGGCAGTTGCCAAGGGGAGTGCCCATACCAGATACTCAGTTCTTCTTTGTTGGTGAAGAAGGTGATGGTTTTGTTGATGGCATAGGCTTCTTCCTTAATTTGTGCTTGAAGACAGAATTTTGATCCCTTAGGTCATCGATCTCCTACTCGAGGCTTAATATCTTCTTGCATAATTCCTGTTTGTTTTCTTGCAAGAGGCAAAAAGGGATAAACTCGATCTTAGGTTTCTTTGCTCTATCTGGGAGGCTTGACTTTTTGAACTCCACATACATGTCCCCAGGTTGAGGTAATGGGACTTCATCTTCATCTGAGCTCATCTCCTCCTTTCCCTTGGGTTCATATTCCTCTTCTTCTTTCGTAGTCCAACCACAATGCTCCACCTCCCCATAGACCGTAGGATCTGCAAGATAATCAGCCACATAGCTTTCTCCTTCTGAATCCTGGGACGACATATTGCTCAAATCTACAGCAGGAACAGCTCGAAACAAAGACAGAGGATATTTGCGTGATACGATGGTCAAAACCTTCGAGAGGTTATATAATGAATTTTTACCGACCAAAAGTAGTATCGTGCAAGAAAACGTAGTCCGGAAAGCGCGCGAGGTGCCCACGAGGCAGGGGGCGCGCCCAGGGGGTAGGGCACGCCCTCCACCCTCGTGGAAGCCATGTGTCCTTTCCGGTCTGCTTCTTATTTTCCTATTTTCTTAAATATTCCAAAACAGATAAATATTGCCATTAGAACTGTTTTGGACTCGTTTACTTACCGTACCACGTACCTATTCTTTTCGGAGTCTGAAACATTCCGAAAAGTGTCCCTTGTGTATTCCTCTGGGGTTACGGTTTCAATAACATTAGTTTCAACATTTATGGGATTACCTGAGATATAATGTTTGATTCCTTGATCGTTTACCACCCTCGGGTTTGTGCCTTCGAAGTTGTTGATTTTTATGGCACCGGAACGATGGACCTCCTCGATAACGTAAGGACCTTCCCATTTAGAGAGGATTTTGCCTGCAAAAAATATTAAACAAGAGTTGTATAGCAATACATAATCACCTACATTAAACTCATGCTTTTGTATCCTTTTGTCATGCCATCTTTTAACTTTTTCTTTGAATAGTTTGGCGTTCTCATAGGCCTGGGTTCTCCATTCATCAAGTGAGCTAATGTTAAATAACCTCTTCTCATCGGCAAGTTTGAAGTCATAGTTGAGCTCTTTAATAGCCCAATATGCCTTATGTTCTAGTTCAAGAGGTAAGTGACAAGCTTTGCCATAAATCATTTTATACGGAGACATACCCATAGGATTTTTATATGCGATTCTATAGGCCCATAATGCATCATCAAGTTTCTTTGACCAATTCTTTCTAGATCTATTAACAGTCTTTTGCAAAATTAATTTAAGCTCTCTATTACTCAATTCTACTTGACCACTAGACTGTGGGTGATAAGGAGATGCAATTCTATGATTAACATCATACTTAGCAAGCATTTTACGAAAAGCACCATGAATGAAATGTGAACCACCATCAGTCATTAAATATATAGGGACTCCAAACCTCGGCAAAATAACTTCTTTAAGCATCTTAATAGAGGTGTTATGATCAACACTACTAGTTGGGATAGCTTCTACCCACTTAGTAACATAATCAAAAGCAACTAAAATATGTGTATACCCATTAGAGGAAGGAAACGGTCCCATATAATCAAATCCCCAAACATCAAATGGTTCAATAACAAGTGAATAATTCATAGGCATTTCTTGACGTCTACTAATATTACCTATTCTTTGACATTCATCACAAGACAAGACAAACTTACGTGCATCCTTGAAGAGAGTAGGCCAACAAAAACCGGATTGCAATACCTTATGTGCAGTTCTATCTCCAGCAAGGCGTCCTCCATAGGCTTCGGAGTGACACTTGCGTAGGATCTTCTCCTGTTCATGCTCAGGTACACAACGTCTAATAACACCATCTACTCCTTCTTTATAAAGATGTGGGTCATCCCACAAGTAATGTCTTAAATCATAGGAAAAACTTTTTCTTTTGCTGGTATGTGAAACTAGGTGGTATAAATTTAGCAACAATGTAATTAGCATAATCAGCATACCATGGAGCAATACGAGAAGCATTTATGATAGCTAATTGTTCATCAGGAAAGCTATCATCAATAGGTAGTGGGTCATCAAGAACATTCTCTAACCTAGACAAGTTGTCTGCAACGGGATTCTCAGCTCCCTTTCTATCAATCATATTCAAATCAAATTCTTGTAGCAGGAGAACCCATCTAATAAGTCTAGGTTTAGCATCTTTCTTTTCCATAAGATATTTAATAGCAGCATAATCAGTGTGAATAGTTACTTTAGAATCAACAATATAAGGTCTGAACTTATCACAAGCAAATACAACTGCTAAGAATTCTTTTTCAGTAGAAGCATAATTTCTTTGGGCATTGTCTAGAGTTTTACTAGCATATTGGATAACATTTAATTTCTTATCAACTCTTTGTCCTAGAACAGCCCCTATAGCATAATCACTAGCATCACACATAATTTCAAATGGTAAATTCAAATCAGGACGTTGAACAATAGGTGCAGAGACCAAAGCTTTCTTAAGTATTTCAAATGCTTCTACACAATCATCATCAAAGACAAAAGGAATATCTTTTTTTAATAGGTTAGTCAGAGGCCGGGGAATTTTTGAGAAGTCCTTAATGAACCTCCCATAAAAACCGGCATGACCAAGGAAACTTCTTATACCTTTGATGTCCTTGGGACACGGCATCTTTTCAATAGCATCAACTTTAGCTTTGTCAACTTCAATACATCTTTCAGAAATTTTCTGCCCCAAGACAATACCTTCATTAACCATAAAGTGGCACTTTCCCAATTCAAGATAAGGTTAGTTTCTTCACATCTCTGCAAAACTCAATCAAGGATGCCCAAGCAATCGTCAAAAGAGGATCCATAAACAGAGAAATCATCCATGAAAACTTCACAAAAAATTTCACAAAAGTCAGAGAATATAGCCATCATGCATCTTTGAAAGGTAGCAGGTGCATTACATAAACCAAAAGGCATACGTCTATAAGCAAAGGTACCGAAAGGGCAAGTAAAAGTAGTCTTTTCTTGATCATCAGCTGACACAGGTATTTGAGAGAAACCAGAGTAACCATCTAGAAAGCAAAAATATGTATGTTTGGATAATCTTTCTAGAATTTGATCAATGAAAGGCAAAGGGTAATGATATTTTTTAGTAGCTTTATTTAATTTGCGGAAATCAATCACCATCCTATAACCTGTAATAATTCTTTGCGGAATCAATTCATCGTTATCATTAGGAACGACAGTAATACCTCCCTTCTTAGGGACACAATGGACAGGGCTTACCCACTAACTATCAGCAACGGGATAAATTATACCTGCTTCAAGGAGCTTTAATATTTCCTTTCTTAACACTTCTTTCATCTTAGGATTTAGCCATCGTTGGTGATCAATAACTGGTTTGGCTTCTTTATCCAAATTTATTTTGTGTTGACATAGAGTGGGACTGATGCCCTTAAGATCATCAAGAGTATATCCAATAGCAGCATGGTGCTTCTTCAGAGTTTTCAATAATTTATTTTCTTCATGCTCTGAAAGGTTAGCACTAATAATAACAGGATATATCATCTTTTCATCAAGATAAGCATATTTAAGAGTATCAGGTAAAGGTTTAAGCTCAAACACGGGATCACCCTTGGGTGGAGGAGGATCCCCTAGGATTTCAACAGGCAAGTTGTGTTTCAGAATAGGTCCTTGTTTAAATAATACTTCATCTATTTCCCTTCTTTCATTCATGAACATATCGTTTTCATGGTCGAGCAAATATTGTTCTAAAGGATCATTAGGAGGCACAGCAATAGAAGCAAGACCAATAATTTCATCCTTACTAGGTAATTCCTCATCACGGGTTTGTCTACGAAATTTAGAGAAGTTAAACTCATGAGACATATCGCCTAAACCAACAGAAACAATATCCTTATTGCAGTCTATCTTGGCATTAACAGTATTCAAGAAGGGTGTACCAAATATAATGGGACAAAAGTCATCTTGTGGGGAACCAAGAACAAGAAAATCAGCAGGATATTTAACTTTCCCACACAAGACTTCAACATCTCTAACAATCCCAACTGGTGAAATAGTATCTCTATTAGCAAGCTTAATTGTAACATCAATTTTTTCTATCTCAGTAGGTGCAATATCATGCATAATTTCTTGGTATAAGGAATGAGGTATTGCACTTGCACTAGCACCCATATCACATAAGCCATGATAACAATGATCTCCTATTTTAATAGAAATAATAGGCATGCCTACAACAGGTCTATGTTTATTTTTAGCATTAGGTCTAGAAATTCTAGCAGCTTCATTGCTGAAGTAAATAACATGCCCATCAATATTATCGGCCAAGAGATCTTTAACCATAGCAACACTAAGTTCAACTTTAATTTTCTCAGGGGGTTTAGCTGTCTTAAAATTACTTTTGTTAACCATAGTTGAAGCTTTAGCATGATCCTTTATTCTAACAGGGAAAGGTGGTTTCTCAATATAAGCAGCAGGAACAACAGGATCATCATAAGTGATAGTCTTTTCTTCAACTTTAATAGGCGCAACTACTTTTACTTCAATGGGAGGATTATATTTAAACCACTTCTCCTTAGGGAGATCAACATGAGTAGCAAAGGATTCACAGAAAGAAGCTACTATCTCAGAGTCAAGTCCATATTCAGTGCTAAATTCACGGAAAACATCGGTATCCACAAAAGATTTAACACAATCAAACTTAGGTGTTATACCTGACTCCTTACCTTCATCGAGGTCCCAATCTTTAGAGTTGCATTTAATTCTTTCCAATAAATCCCATTTGAATTCAATAGTCTTCATCATAAAAGATCCAGTACAAGAAGTATCGAGCATGGAGCGATTACTCAGAGAAAGCCGAGCATAAAATTTTTGAATAATCATTACTCATGAGAGCTCATGATTGGGGCTTGAATATAACATTGACTTAAGCCTCCCCCAAGCTTGAGCGATGCTTTCTCCTTCGCAAGGCCAAAAATTATATCTATAATTACGATCACAATGAACAAGATGCATAGGATAAAAATTCTGATGAAATTCCAATTTCAATCGCTTGTAGTCCCAGGATCCCATATCATCACATAGCATATACCATGTCAATGCCTCTCCCTTCAAAAATAAAGGGAAGACCTTCTTCTTGATAACATCATCAGGCATACCTGCAAGCTTAAATAATCCACAAACTTCATCCACATAGATTAAGTGCAAATCGGGATGTAATGTTCCATCTCCTGCAAAAGGATTAGCTAGCAGTTTCTTTATCATACCCGAAGGAATTTCAAAGTAAAAAATTTCAGTAGGTTCAGTAGGTTTAGGAGCAACTCTTTGCTCTACTGGTCAGGGTGAAGATACCCCGAACAAGCCCCTCAAAGGATTATGTTCCATAGTAACAAGTGACACTAAATTTCAGCACACTATATAAATTTTTCCTTACCAAATTCCACCTACCAGAGGCGCTTCACTCCCTGGCAACGGTGCCAGAAAAGATCTTGATGACCCACAAGTTAGGGGATCTATTGTAGCCTTTTCGATAGGTAAGTGTGTCGAACCCAACGAGGAGCAGAAGGAAATGATAAGCAGTTTTCAGTAAGGTATTCTCTGCAAGCACTGAAATTATCGGTAACAGATAGTTTTGTGATAAGGTAATTTGTAACGAGTACCAAGTAATAAAAGTAAATAAGGTGCAGCAAGATGGCCCAATCCTTTTTGTATCAAAGGACAAGCCTGGACAAACTCTTATATGAAGGAAATCGCTCCCGAGGACACATGGGAATTATCGTCAAGCTAGTTTTCATCACGTTCATATGATTCGCGTTCGGTACTTTGATAATTTGATATGTTGGTGGACCGGTGCTTGGGTAATGTCCTTAATTGGACAAGCATCCCACTTATGATTAACCCCCATTGCGAGCATCCGCAACTACAACAGAAGTATTAAGGTAAACCTAACCATAGCATGAAACATATGGATCCAAATCAGCCCCTTACGAAGCAACGCATAAACTAGGGTTTAAGCTTCTGTCACTCTAGCAACCCATCATCTACTTATTACTTCCCAATGTCTCCCTCTAGGCCCAAACAATGGTGAAGTGTCATGTAGTCGATGTTCACATGACACCACTAGAGGGATGACAACATACATCTCCTCAAAATATCGAACGAATACCAAATTCATATGACTACTTATAGCAAGACTTCTCCCATGTCATCGAGAACAAACGTAACTACTCACAAAGCATATTCATGTTCGTAATCAGAGGGGTATTAATACGCATAATGGATCTGAACATATGATCTTCCACCAAGTAAACCAACTAGCATCAACTACAAGGAGTAATCAACACTACTAGCAACCCACAGGTACCAATCTGAGGTTTGGATACAAAGATTGGATACAAGAGATGAACTAGGGTTTGAGATGGGATGGTGCTAGTGAAGATGTTGATGGAGATTGACCCCCTCCCGATAAGAGGATCGTTGGTGATGACGATGGTGACGATTTCCCTCTCTCGGAGGGAAGTTTCCCCGGCAGAACAGCTCTGCCGGAGCCCTAGATTGGTTCCGCCAAGGTTCCGCCTTGTGGCGGTGGAGTTTCTTCCTGAAAGTTTGCTTATGATTTTTTTTCCTCGACGAAAGACTCCATATAGCCAAAGATGGGCATCCGAGGGCCACCAGGGGGCCCACAAGGCAGGGGGGCGCTCCCTGGGGGGTAGGGGATGCCCCCCACCCTCGTGGCCAGGGTGTGGGCCCCCTCAGGAACTTTCTCCGCTCATTATTTTTTATTAATTCCAAAAATGACTTCCGTGAAGTTTCAGGACTTTTGGAGCTGTGCAGAATAGGTCTCTAATATTTGCTCCTTTTCCAGCCCAGAATTCCAGCTACTGGCATTCTCCCTCTTCATGTAAACCTTGTAAAATGAGATAGAATAGGCATAAGTATTGTGACATAATGTGTAATAACAGCCCATAATGCAATAGGTATTGATATAAAAGTAGGATGCAAAATGGGCGTATCACAGGCCTGGCACCTAGCGGTGCTTCCAGGACGTAATTGTTCTGTGCAGCAATGAGCATAATCCTCAAGTTACGGACCAAGTCCGTGTAATTGCTACCATCATCTTTCAACTTTAATTTCTCAAGGAACGCATTAAAATTCAACGGAACAATAGCACGGGCCATCTATCTACAACAACATAGATAAGCAAATTACTATCAGGTACTGAGTTCATGATAAATTTTAGTTCAGTTAATCATATTACTTAAGAACTCCCACTTAGATAGATATCCCTCTAATCGTCTAAGTGATCGCGTGATCCATATCAACTAAACCATAACCGATCATCACGTGATATGGAGTAGTTTTCAATGGTGAACATCACTATGTTGATCATATCTACTATATGATTCACGCTCGACCTTTCGATCTCAGTGTTCCGAGGCCATATCTGCATATGCTAGGATCGTCAAGTTTAACCCGAGTATTCTGCGTGTGTAAAATTGTCTTACACCCGTTGTAGATGAATGTTGAGCTTATCACACCCCATCATCACGTGGTGTCTCGGCAGGACGAACTTTGGCAATGGTGCATACTCAGGGAGAACACTTTTACCTTGAAATTTAGTGAGACATCATCTTATAATGCTACCGTCAAACAAAGCTGAATAAGATGCATAAAGGATAAACATCACATGCAATCAATATAAGTGATATGATATGGCCATCATCACTTTTGCGCCTTTGATCTCCATCTTCAAAGCACCGTTATGACCACCATCGTCACCGGCGCGACACCTTGATCTCCATCGTAGCATCGTTGTCGTCTCGCCAACTATTGCTTCTACGACTATCGCTGCCGCTTAGTGATAAAGTAAAGCAATTACAGGGCGATTGCATTGCATACAATAAAGCGACAACCATATGGCTCCATACAATAAATATAGCATCATGTCTTGACCATATCACATCACAACATGCCCTGCAAAAACAAGTTAGACGTCCTCTACTTTGTTGTTGCGAGTTTTACGTGGTTGCTATGGGCTGAGCAAGAACCGTTCTTACCTACGCATCAAAACCACAACGATATTTCGTCAAGTTAGTGGTGTTTTAATCTTCACAAGGACCGGCGTAGCCACACTCGGTTCAACTAAAGTTGGAGAAAATGACACCCGCCAGCCACCTGTGTCCAAAGCACGTCGGTAGAACCAGTCTCACAAAAGCGTACGCGTAATGTCGGTCCTGGCCGCTTCATCCAACAATACCACCGAACCAAAGTATGGCATGCTGGTAAGCAGTATGACTTGTATTGCCCACAACTCACTTGTGTTCTACTCGTGCATATAACATCTACGCATAAACCTGGCTCGAATGCCACTATTGGGGAACGTAGTAATTTCAAAAAAAAATCCTATGCACACGCAAGATCATGGCGATGCATAGCAACGAGAGGGGAGAGTGTCGTCCATGTACCCTCGTAGACCGTTAAGCGGAAGCGTTATGACAACGTGGTTGATGTAGTCGTACGTCTTCACGATCGACCGATCCTCTGTACCGAACATACGGCACCTATGCGTTCAGCACACATTCTGCTCGGTGACGTCCCGCGAACTCACGATCCAGAAGGGCTCGAGGGAGAGTTTCATCAGCACGACGGCGTGGTGACGATGTTGATTAAACTACCGGCGCAGGGCTTCGCCTAAGCACCGCTACGGTATGACCGAGGTGGATTATGGTGGAGGGGAGCACTGCACACGGCTGGGAGAGATCAATGATCAACTTATGTGTTCTAGGGTGCCCTTGCCCCCGTATATAAAAGAGCAAAGGGGGAGGCCGGCCGGCCCTGTAGGGCGCGCCAGGAGGAGGAGTCCTCCTCCTAGTAGGAGTAGGACTCCCCTCTTTCCTACTCCTACTAGGAGGGGGAAAGGAAGGGGGAGAAGGAGAAGGAAAGGGGGGCCCCTCCTAGTCCAAATCAGACCAGAGGGGGAGGGGCGCGCGGCCTGCCCTGGCCGGCCCCTCTCTCTCTCCACTAGGGCCCAACAAGGCCCATTAACCCCTGGGGGGTTCCAGTAACCCCTCCGGCACTCCGGTAAAATTCTGATTTCACCCAGAACTCTTCCAATGTCCAAATGTAGGCTTCCAATATATCTATCTTTATGTCTCGTCCATTTTGATACTCCTCGTCATGTCCGTGATCATATCCGGGACTATGAACTACCTTTGGTACATCAAAACATATAAACTCATAATATCGATCGTCACAGAACTTTAAGCATGCGAACCCTACGGGTTCGAGAACTATGTAGACATGACCGAGACATGTCTCCGGTCAATAACCAATAGCGGAACATGGATGCTCATATTGGTTCCTACATATTATACGAAGATCTTTTTCGGTCAAACCACATAACAACATACGTTGTTCCCTTTGTCATCGATATGTTACTTGCTCGATATTCGATCGTCGGTATCTCAATACCTAGCTCAATCTCGTTACCGGCAAGTCTCTTTACTCGTTCTATAATGTATCATCCCGCAACTAACTCATTAGTCACATTTCTTGCAAGGCTTATAGTGATGTGCATTACCGAGAGGGCCCAGAGATACCTCTCCGACAATCGGAGTGACAAATCCTATTCTTGATCTATGCCAACTCCACAAACACCATCGGAGACACCTGTAGAGCATCTTTATAATCACCCAATTACGTTGTGACATTTGGTAGCACACAAAGTGTTCCTCCGGTATTTGGGAGTTGCATAATCTCATAGTCATAGGAACATGTATGAGTCATGATGAAAGCAATAGTAGTAAACTAAACGATCAAGTGCTAAGCTAACGGAATGGGTCAAGTCAATCACATCATTCTCCTAATGATGTGATCCCGTTGATCAAATGACAACTCATGTCTATGGCTAGGAAACTCAACCATCTTTGATCAATGAGCTAGTCAAGTAGAGGCATACTAGTGACACTATGTTTGTCTATGTATTCACACATGTATTATGTTTCCGGTTAATGCAATTCTAGCATGAATAATAAACATTTATCATGATATGAGTAAATAAATAATAACTTTATTATTGCCTCTTGGGCATATTTCCTTCAGCCATGAGGCAGGGAGGCGTGCCTGCCCCCCTGGGCGCCCCCCTCCCACCCTCGTGGGCCCCTCGTAGCTCCACCGAACTACTTCTTCCTCCTATATATATCCATATACCCTAAAAACATCCAGGAGCACCACGAAACCTTATTTCCACCGCCGCAACCTTCTGTACCCAAGAGATCCCATCTTGGGGCCTTTTTCGGAGCTCCGCCGGAGGGGGAATCAATCACGGAGGGCTTCTACATCAACACCATAGCCTCTTCGATGATGTGTGAGTAGTTTACCTCAGACCTTCAGGTCCATATTTATTAGCTAGATGGCTTCTTCTCTCTCTTTGGATCTCAATACAATGTTCTCCTCGATCTTCTTGGAGATCTATTTGATGTAACTCTTTTGCGATGTGTTTGTCAAGATCCGATGAATTGTGGGTTTATGATCAAGTTTATCTATGAACAATATTTGGTTCTTCTCTCAATTCTTATATGTATGATTTAATTATCTTTGCAAGTCTCTTTGAATTATCAGTTTGGTTTGGCCTACTAGATTGATCTTTCTTGCAATGGGAGAAGTGCTTAGCTTTGGGTTCAATCTTGCGGTGTCCTTTCCCAGTGACAGCAGGGGCAGCAAGGCACGTATTGTATTGTTGCCATCGAGGATAAAAAGATGGGGTTTATATCATATTGCTTGAGTTTATCCCTCTACATCATGTCATCTTACTTAATGTGTTACTCTGTTCTTATGAACTTAATACTCTAGATGCATGCTGGATAGCGGTCGATGTGTATCGGGATTGCGATCAATCAAGAGTGACATGTATGAAAAATTAAGCATGGTGGCTTTGCCACAAATACGATGTCAACTACATGATCATGCAAAGCAATATGTCAATGATGATGCGTGTCATAATAAATGGAACAGTGGAAAGTTGCATGGCAATATATCTTGGAATGGCTATGGAAATGCCATAATAGGTAGGTATGGTGGCTGTTTTGAGGAAGATATAAGGAGGCTTATGTGTGATAGAGCGTATCATATCACGGGGTTTGGATGCACCGGCAAAGTTTGCACCAACTCTCAAGGTGAGAAAGAGCAATACACGGTACCGAAGAGGCTAGCAATGATGGAAGGGTATAATCCATGGACTCAACATTAGTCATAAAGAACTCACATACTTATTGCAAAAATCTACAAGTCATCAAAACCAAGCACTACGCACATGCTCCTAGGGGGATAGATTGGTAGGAAAAGACCATCGCTCGTCCCCGACCGCCACTCATAAGGAAAGCAATCAAAGAACACCCCATGCTTCAAAATTTTTTCACAATGTTTACCATACGTGCATGCTACGGGACTTGCCAACTTCAATACAAGTATTCATCAATTTCACAATTACTCAACTAGCACACCTCTAATATTACCACCTTTATATCTCAAAACAACTATCAAGCATCCAACTTCTCTTAGCATTTAAAATTTATAACCAAAGTGAATTACCATGCTGTTCTATAGGACTCTCAAAATGATATAAGTGAGGCATGAGAGATCAATTATTTCTATAAAATAGAACCACCGCCGTGCTCTAAAAGATATAAGCGAAGTACTAGAGCAAAAATTATCCAACTCAAAAGATATAAGTGAAGCACATAGAGTATTCTAATAAATTCCAATTCATGTGTGTCCCTCCCAAAAGGTGTGTACATCAAGTATGATTGTGGTAAACTAAAAATCAAAAACTCAAATCATACAAGACGCTCCAAGCAAAACACATACCATGTGGCGAATAAAAATATAGCTCCAAATAAAGTTACCGATGGACGAAGACGAAAGAGGGGATGCCTTCTGGGGCATCCCCAAGCTTAGGCTTTTGGTTGTCCTTGGATTTTACCTTAGGGTGACTTGGGAATCCCCAATCTTAGGCTCTTGCCACTCCTTGTTCCATAATCCATCAAATCTTTACCCAAAACTTGAAAACTTCACAACACAAAACTTAAAAGAAAATGGCGTGAGCTCCGTTAGTAAAAGAAAACAAACCACCACTTCAAGGTACTGTAATGAACTTATTATTTATTTATATTGGTGTTAAACCTACTGTATTCCAATGTTTCTATGGTTTATAAACTCTATTACTAGCCATAGATTCATCAAAATAAGCAAACAACACACAAAAAACAGAATCTGTCAAAAACAGAACAGTTTGTAGTAATCTGTAGGTTTCGAATAATTCTGGAACCCGAAAAATTCTAAAATAAATTTCTGGACGTGAGAAATTTATCTAGTAATCATCTGCAAAAAGAATTAACTAAATATCACTCTCCAATAAAAAAATGGAAGCAAATCTCGTGAGCGCTAAAGTTTCTGTTTTTTTACAGCAAGATCGCAGACTTTCCCCAAGTCTTCCCAAAGGTTCTACTTGGCACAAACACTAATTAAAAGCATAAAACCACATCTAAACAGAGGCTAGATGAATTATTTATTACTAAACAGAATCAAAAAGCAAAAAACAAAAATAAAATTGGGTTGCCTCCCAACAAGCAAGGATAGATCTAGGTATTATCATCTTTGGTATGCAATCCATAAGTGGTTCTCATAATAGATTCATAAGGTAATTTAATTTTCTTTCTAGGAAAGTGTTCTATGCCCTTCCTTAACGGAAAATTGGAATCTAATATTCCCTTTCTTCATATCAATAATTGCACCAATCGTTCTAAGGAAAGGTCTACCAAGAATAATAGGACATGTAGGATTGCAATCTATATCAAGGACAATGAAATCTACGGGCACATAATTCCTATTTGCAACTATAAGAACATCATTAATTCTTTCCATAGGTTTCTTAATGGTGGAATCCGCAAGATGCAAGTTTAAAGAACAAGCATCAAATTCACGGAAACCTAGCAAATCACACAAAGTTTTAGGAATCGTGGAAACACTAGCACCCAAATCACATAAAGCAAAGCATTCATGATCTTTAATTTTAATTTTAATAGTAGGTTCTCACTCGTCATGAAGTTTTCTAGGGATAGAAACTTCCAATTCAAGCTTTTCTTCATAAGATTGCATTAAAGCATCAACAATATGTTTAGTAAAAGCTTTATTTTAACTCTAAGCATGAGGAGAATTTAGCACGGATTGCAACAAGGAAATACAATCTATTAAAGAACAATTATAATAATTAAATTCCTTGAAACCAAGATAGTGGGTTCATTGCTATTTAAAGTTTTGACCTCTCCCATCCCACTTTTATCAATTTTTGCATCAAGATCTAAAAACTCTGAATCATTGGGACGCCTTCTAATTAAAGTTGACTCATCTCCAGTCCCATCATTATCAAGATTCATATTGCAACACAAAGATTTAATAGGGGACACATCAATAACTTTTAGATCTTCATCTTTATTATCATGGAAACTAGAAGAACACGCTTTCACAAAGCAATCTTTTTTAGCACGCATCCTAGCGGTTGTTTCTTTGCACTCATCAATGAAAATTCTCATAGCTTTGAGAGACTCATTGATATCGTGCTTAGGTGGAATAGATCTAAGTTTGAAAGAATCAACATCAAGAGAGATTCTATCCACGTTCCTAGCCAACTCATCAATCTTAGACAATTTTTCTTTAATCAAAGCATTGAAACTCTTTTGCGAACTAATAAACTCTTTAATATTAGATTCAAAATTAGAGGGCATCTTATTAAAATTTCCATAAGAATTGTTGTAGGAATTACCGTAATTATTAGAGGAATTACTAGGAAACGGCCTAGGATTAAAATTACCTCTATACGCGTTATTACCAAAATTGTTCCTACCAACAAAATTCACATCCATAGATTCATTATTATTCTCAATCAAAGTAGACAAAGGCATATCATTAGGATCAGAAGAAACACTCTTATTAGCAAACAATTTCATAAGTTCATCCATCTTTCCACTCAAAACATTGATTTCTTCTATAGCATGCACCTTTTTATTAGTAGATCTTTCAGTATGCCATTGAGAATAATTAACCATTATATTATCTAGGAGTTTAGTAGCTTCTCCTAAAGTGATTTCCATAAAAGTTCCTCCCGCGGCCGAATCTAAAAGATTTCTAGAAGAAAAGTTCAATCCGGCATAAAAATTTTGTATAATCATCCAAAGATTCAAACCATGTGTAGGGCAATTACGTATCATTAATTTCATTCTCTCCCAAGCTTGTGCAACATGTTCGTGATCAAGTTGCTTAAAATTCATAATATCGTTTCTAAGAGTGATGATCTTAGGGGGAGGAAAATACTTAGAGATAAAAGCATCTTTGCACTTATTCCATGAATCAATACTATTTTTAGGCAAAGACGAAAACCAAGTTTTAGCACGATCTCTAAGAGAAAACATGAATAGCTTTAGTTTAACAATATCATTATCCACATCTTTCTTCTTTTGCATATCACACAAATCAACAAATTTGTTTAGATGGGTAGCGGCATCCTCACTAGGAAGGCCGGAAAATGGATCTTTCATGACAAGATTCAGCAAGGCAACATTAATTTCACAAGATTCAACATCGGTAAGAGGAGCAATCGGAGTGCTAATAAAATCATTATTGTTGGTATTGGAAAAGTCACACAATTTAATATTATCTTGAGCCATCGTGACGAGCAAGCAATCCAACACAAGCAAAAAGAGACGAACTAGAAAAGAGAAGAGGAACGGAAAAAGAGGGCGAATAAAACGGCAAGGGTGAAGTGGGGGAGAGGAAAACGAGAGGCAAATGGCAAATAATATAATGCAAGGGATAAGAGTTTGTGATGGTACTTGGTATGTCTTGACTTGTGCGTAGACTCCCTGGCAACGGCGCCAGAAATCCTTCTTGCTACCTCTTGAGCACTGTGTTGGTTTTCCCTTGAAGAGGAAAGGTGATGCAGCAAAGTAGCGTAAGTATTTCCCTCAGTTTTTGAGAACCAAGGTATAAATCCAGTAGGAGGCCACACGCAAGTCCCTTGTACCTACACAAACAAATAAGAACCTCGTAACTAACGCGATAAAGGGGTTGTCAATCCCTTCACGGTGAATTACGAAAGTGAGATCTGATAGAGATAATAATGATAAGATAAATATTTTTGGTATTTTTATGATATAGATTGAAAGTAAAGATTGCAAACTAAAATAGATTGGAAATTTATATGATGGAAAATAGACCCGGGGCCATAGGTTTCACTAGTGGCTTCTCTCAAGATAGCATAAGTATTACGGTGGGTGAACGAATTACTGTCAAGCAATTGATAGAAAACCGAATAATTATGAGAATATCTAGGCATGATCATGTATATAGGCATCACGTCCGTGACAAGTAGACCGACTCCTGCCTGCATCTACTACTATTACTCCACACATTGACTGCTATCCAGCATGCATCTAGAGTACTAAGTTCATAAGAACAGAGTAACGCCTTAGGTAAGATGACATGATGTAGAGGGATAAACTCAAGCAATATGATATAAACCCCATCTTTTTATCCTCGATGGCAACAATACAATACGTGTCATTTCCCTTTCTGTCACTGGGATCGAGCACCCCAAGATTGAACCAAAGCTAAGCACTTCTCCCATTGCAAGAAAGATCAATCTAGTAGGCCAAACCAAACTGATAATTCGAAGAGACTTGCAAAGATAACCAATCATGCATAAAAGATTTCGGAGAAGAATCAAATATTGTTCATAGATAGACTTGATCATAAACCCACAATTCATCGGATCTCGAAAAACACACTGCAAAAAGAGTTACATCGAATAGATCTTCAAGAAGATCGAGGAGAACTTTGTATTGAGATTCAAAGAGAGAGAAGAAGCCATCTAGATAATAACTATGGACCCGAAGGTCCGAAGTAAACTACTCACACATCATCAGAGGGGCCATGGAGTTGATGTAGAGGCCCTCCGTGATCAATGTCCCCTATGGCGGAGCTCCGGAAAAGGCCCCAAGATTGGATCTCTTGGGCACAAAAGGTTGCGGCGGTGGAAATAGGGTTTCGTGGTGCTCTTGGATGTTTACGGGGTATGTGAACATATATAGGAGGAAGAAGTAGGTCGGTTGAGCCACGAGGGGGGAGGGCGCGCCCAGGGGGTAGGCGTGCCCCCTGCCTCGTGGACACCGTGTTCGTTTCTTGACATCCACTCCAAGTCCTCTGGATCACGTTTGTTCCAAAAATCACGCTCCCGAAGGTTTCATTCCGTTTGGACTCCGTTTGATATTCCTTTTCTGTGAAACACTGAAATAGGCAAAAAAAACAGCAATTTGCACTGGGCCTTGGGTTAATAGGTTAGTCCCAAAAATAATATAAAAGTGTAAAATAAAGCCCATTAACATCCAAAATAGATAATATAATAGCATGGAACAATCAAAAATTATAGATACGTTGGAGACGTATCAGGAGGTAAGCCGCATTGGGGGCCCGGACTTGAATTCGGGAGCCGCAGCCCAGGTGTTGTCGTGGGGCTCAGTGACATAGAACCACTGCTGCTGCCACCCCTTGCCGGTTTCCACAAAGGTGCCAGTCGGCCATGTGACATTGGATAGTTTGCTCACCATAGCACCTCCGCACTCCGCATGTTGACCATCCACCACTTTCGGCTTCACATTGAAGATCTTCAGCCATAATCCGAAGTGGGGTGGGATGCGGAGGAAGGCCTCGCACACGACAATGAATGCCAAGATGTTGAGGAAAGAATTCAGGGCTAGATCGTGGAAATCTAGCCCGTAGTAGAACATGAGTCCATGGACGAAGGGGTGGAGGGGAAATCCTAACCCGCGGATGAAGTGGGGGATGAATACCAGCCTCTTGTTGGGCTTCGGGGTGGGGACAATCTGTCCCTTGGCCGGAAGCCGGTGGGCGATTCCCTGGGCCAAGTACCCCGCTTCCCAGAGCTCCATGATGTTCCCCTCCGTGACGGAGGAGGCCGTCCACTTGCCCTGTGTTCCAGATCTGGACATGGTCGGAGTGCTTTTTTGAGGCGGAAAGAATGGAAGCTTGGGCACTGGATCTCGAGAACGTATGGGCAGAGAGGAAGAAGGCGTGGGTGAAAGAGTGGATCTTTATCCTCTTATAAAGGCAGTGAATATCAAGCGCCTCCCCACTCGCCTTAAAACTCTACTATTCCCCAAGGGTCGTGCGGATGGCGCGGTTGGATTACCCACGCTCGCATTGATGAGAATCCTGCGATAAGGGGACACGATCTCTGCTTCGACAAGACGTGCCAATGAAAACCGCACCTCGAAACATGGAGCGAGAGGCTAAAAATGGTTCGAAATAATGACCAGACAGGGACATAACGTCTCGCTACGAAAAGTTTTCAGTAGATGGGACTTGTGAAATATTATACTCTTTGCGGCTATGTGTGTGCTACCTCTTGAGCACTGCGTTGGTTTTCCCTTCAAGAAGAAAGGGTGATGCAGCAAAGTAGCGTAAGTATTTCCCTCAGTTTTTGAGAACCAAGGTATCAATCCAGTAGGAGGCCACACGCAAGTCCCTCGTACCTAGACAAACAAATAAGAACCTCGCAACCAACGCGATAAAGGGGTTGTCAATCCCTTCATGATCACTTATGGGAGTGAGATCTGATAGAGATAATAATGATAAGATAAATATTTTTGGTATTTTTATGATATAGATTGAAAGTAAAGATTGCAAAGTAAAAATAAATTAGAAACTTATATGATGGAAAATAGACCCGGGGGCCATAGGTTTCACTAGCGGCTTCTCTCAAGATAGCATAAGTATTACGGTGGGTGAACGAATTACTGTCGAGCAATTGATAGAAAAGCGAATAATTATGAGAATATCTAGGCATGATCATGTATATAGGCATCACGTCTGCGACAAGTAGATCGATTCCTGCCTGCATCTACTACTATTACTCCACACATCGACCGCTATCCAGCATGCATCTAGAGTATTAAGTTCATAAGAACAGAGTAACGCCATAGGTAAGATGACATGATGTACAGGGATAAACTCAAGCAATATGATATAAACCCCATCTTTTTATCCTCGATGGCAACAATACAATACGTGTCGTTTCCCTTTCTGTCACTGGGATCGAGCATTGCAAGATTGAACCCAAAGCTAAGCACTTCTCCCATTGCAAGAAAGATCAATCTAGTAGGCCAAACCAAACTGATAATACGAAGAGACTTGCAAAGATAACCAATCATGCATAAAAGATTTCAGAGAAGAATCAAATATTGTTCATAGATAGACTTGATCATAAACCCACAATTCATCGGATCTCGACAAACACACCGCAAAAAGAGTTACATCGAATATATCTCCAAGAAGATCGAGGAGAACTTTGTATTGAGATTCAAAGAGAGAGAAGAAGCCATCTAGCTACTAACTATGGACCCGAAGGTCTGAAGTAAACTACTCACACTTCATCGGAGGGGCCATGGAGTTGATGTAGAGGCCCTCCATGATCAATGCCCCCTCCGGCGGAGCTTTGGAAAAGGCCCCAAGATGGGATCTCTTGGGTACAGAAGGTTGCGGCAGTGGAAATAGGGTTTCATGGTGCTCCTGGATGTTTTCGGGGTATGTGAACATATATAGGAGGAAGAAGTAGGTCTGTTGAGCCACGAGGGGGGAGGGCGCGCCCCCCTGCCTCGTGGACTCCTTGTCTGTTTCTTGACGTCCACTCCAAGTCCTCTGGATCACGTTTGTTCCAAAAATCACGCTCCCAAAGGTTTCATTCCGTTCGGACTCCGTTTGATATTCCTTTTCTACGAAACACTGAAATAGGCAAAAACAGCAATTTACGATGAGCCTTGGGTTAATAGGTTAGTCCCAAAAATAATAAAAAGGTGTAAAATAAAGCCCATTAACATCCAAAACATATAATATAATAGCATGGAACAATAAAAATTTATAGATACGTTGGAGACGTATCAGTGTGGTGCCCGTCTTACAGAGCCAGATACGTTTTCTATGTTCGAGGACTAATTTGAAGTATTCGGATGAGGAACCCGCCTTGCAATGTCGAAGACAATTTTCACGCCGGACACATCGTCATTGAAGCCTGGTTCAGGGGCTACTAAGGGAGTCCTGGATTAAGGGGTCCTCGGGCGTCCGGCCTATATGACATGGGTCGGACTAATGGGTCGTGAAGATACAAGACAGAAGACTTCCTCCCGTGTCCGTATGGGACTCTCCTTGGCGTGGAAGGCAAGCTTAGCGTGTGGATATGAATATTCTTTTCTCTGTAAACCGACTCTGTATAACCCTAGGTCCCTCCGGTGTCTATATAAACCGGAGGGTTTAGTCCGTAGAGGCAATCATAATCATATAGGCTAGACAATTAGGGTTTAGCCATTACGATCTCGTGGTAAATCAACTCTTGTAACCCCTATACTCATCAAAGTCAATCAAGCAAGACGTAGGGTATTACCTCCATCAAGAGGGCCCGAACCTGGGTAAAACATCATGTCCCTTGTTCCTGTTACCATCAATCCTTAGACGCACAGTTCAGGACCCCCTACCCGAGATCTGCCGGTTTTGACACCGACAACAGGCTTCTCCAAAAGTCTGTATAAAACTATATGCTTTGATCACACTATCAAAGCGTATATTCCAACTCCGAGAGGCTTGCACCAGTCCATAAATGGATCGCTGGAGCCTGCACACTTTGTTAGCACCTTTTGGATCGACAAAACCTTCTAGTTGCATCATATACAACTCTTCTTTAAGATACCCATTAAGGAATGCAGTTTTGACATCCATTTGCCAAATTTCATAATCTAAAATGCAACAATTGCTAACATGATTCGGACAGACTTAAGCATCGCTACAGGTGAGAAGGTCTCATTATAGTCAACTCCTTGAACTTGTCGAAAACCTTTCGCAACAAGTCAAGCTTTGTAGACAGTAACATTACCGTCGGTGTCAGTCTTCTTCTTGAAGATCCATTTATTCTCTATGGCTTGCCGATCATCGGGCAAGTCAACCAAAGTCCACACTTTATTCTCATACATGGATCCCATCTCAGATTTCATGGCCTCAAGCCATTTCATGGAATCTGGGCTCATCATCGCTTCCTCATAGTTCGTAGGTTCGTCATGGTCAAGTAACATGACCTCCAGAACAGGATTACCGTACCACTCTGGTGCGGATTTTACTCTGGTTGACCTACGAGGTTCGATAGTAACTTGATCAGAAGTTTCATGATCATTATCATTAGCTTCCTCCTTAATTGGTGTAGGAATCACTGGAACTGATTTCTGTGATGAACTACTTTCTAATAAGGGAGCAGGTACAATTACCTCACTAAGTTCTACTTTCCTCCCACTCACTTCTTCCGAGAGAAACTCCTTCTCTAGAAAGGATCCATTCTTAGCAACGAATATCTTGCCTTCGGATCTGGGATAGAAGGTGTACCCAACAAATTACTTTGGGTATCCTATGAAGACACATTTCTCTGATTTGGGTTCGAGCTTATTAGGTTGAAGCTTTTTCACATAAGCATGGCAGCCCCAAACTTTAAGAAACGACAGCTTAGGTTTCTTGCCAAACCACAGTTCATATGGTGTCGTCTCAACGGATTTAGATGGTGCCCTATTTAACATGAATGCAGCTGTCTCTAAAGCATAACCCCAAAACGATAGCGGTAAATCAGTAAGAGACATCATAGATTGTACCATATCTAATAAACTGCGATTACGATGTTCGGACACACCATTACACTATGGTGTTCCAGGTGGCGTAAGTTGTGAAACTATTCCACATTGTTTCAAATCCAGACCAAACTCGTAACTCAAATATTCACCTCCACAATCAGATCGTAGAAACTTAATTTTCTTGTTACGATGATTTTCCACTTCACTCTGAAATTGTTTGAACTTTTCAAATGTTTCACACTTATGTTTCATCAAGTAGATATATCCATATTTGCTCAAATCATCTGTGAAGGTCAGAAAATAACGATACCCGCCACGAGCATCAACACTCATCGGACCGCATACATCAGTATGTATTATTTGCAATAAGTATGTTGCCCGTTCCATTGTTCCGGAGAATGGAGTCTTAGTCATCTTGCCCATGAGGCATGGTTCGCAAGCATCAAGTGATACCAAAAGCCCATCAACATGTAGTTTCTTCATGCGCTTTACACCAATATGACCTAAACGGCAGTGCCACAAATAAGTTGCACTATCATTATTAAACTTATATCTTTTGGCTTCAATACTATGAATATGTATATCACTACTATCAAGATTCAACAAAAATAGACCACTCAATAAGGGTGCATGACCATAAAAGATATTATTCATATAAATAGAACAACCATTATTCTCTGATTTAAATGAATAACCATCTCACATCAAACAAGATCCAGATATAATGTTCATGCTCAATGCTGGCACCAAATAACAATTATTCAGGTCTAAAACTAATCCTGAAGGTAAATGTAGAGGTAGCGTGTCGACGGCGATCACATCGACTTTGGAACCATTTCCACGCGCATTGTCACCTCGTCCTTAGCCAATCTTCGCTTAATCCATAGCCCCTGTTTTGAGTTGCAAATATTAGAATAGAACCAGTATCAAATACCCAGGTGCTACTGCGAGCATTAGTAAGGTACACATCAATAACATGTATATCAAATATACCTTTCACTTTGCCATCCTTCTTATCCACCAAATACTTGGGGCAGTTCCGCTTCCACTAACCAGTCCCTTTGCAGTAGAAGCACTTAGTCTCAGGCTTAGGTCCATACTTGGGCTTCTTCACTTGAGCAGAAACTTGCTTTCCGTTCTTCTTGAAGTTCCCCTTCTTCCCTTTGCCCTTGTTCTTGAAACGGGTGGTCTTGTTGACCATCAACACTTGATGCTCCTTCTTGATTTCTACCTCCGCAGCCTTTAGCATCGCGAAGAGCTTGGGAATTGTCTTATCCATCCCTTGCATATTATAGTTCATCACGAAGCTTTTGTAGCTTGGTGGCAGTGATTGAAGAACTCTGTCAATGACACTATCAACTGGAAGATTAACTCCCAGCTAAGTCAAGTGATTGTGGTACCCAGGCATTCTGAGTATATGTTCACTTGCAGAACCATTCTCCTCCATTTTCCAGTTGTAGAACTTATTGGAGACTTCATATCTCTCAATCCGGGCATTTGCTTGAAATATTAACTTCAACTCCTGGAACATATCATATGCTCCATGACGTTCAAAATGCCGTTGAAGTCCCGGTTCTAAGCTGTAAAGCATGGCACACTGAACTATCGAGTAGTCATCAGCTTTTCTCTGCAAGGTGTTCATAACATCTGGAGTTGCTCCTGCAGTGGGTTTGGCACCTAGCGCTGCTTCCAGGACATGATTCTTCTGTGCAGCAATGAGGATAATCCTCAAGTTACGGACCCAGTCCATGTAGTTGCTACCATCATCTTCCAAATTAGCTTTCTCTAGGAACACAGTAAAATTCAATGGAACAACAACACGGGCCATTTATCTCCAATGACATAGACATGCAAGATACTATCAGGTACTAAGTTCATGATAAACTGAAGTTCAATTAATCATATTACTTAACAACTCCCACTTAGATAGATGATACGTCTCCAACGTATCTATAATTTTTGATTGCTCCATGCTATATTATCTACTATTTTGGACATTATTGGGCCTTATTATCCACTTTTATATTATTTTTGGGACTAACCTATTAACCGGAGGCCCAGTCCAGAATTGTTGTTTTTTGCCTGTTTTAGGGTTTCGAAGAAAAGGAATATTAAACGGAGTCCAAACGGAATGAAACCTTCGGGAACGTGATTTTCTCAACGAACAAGACCCGGGGGACTTGGACCCTATGTCAAGAAAGAAAAGAGGAGGCCATGAGGTAGGGGGCGCGCCTACCCCTCCCCCCCCCCCCCAGGCGCGCCCTCCACCCTCGTGGGCCCCCTGTTGCTCCACCGACGTACTCCTTCCTCCTATATATACCTACGTACCCCCAAACGATCAGATACGGAGCCAAAAACCTAATTCCACCACCGCAACTTTCTGTATCCACGAGATCCCATCTTGGGGCCTGTTCCGGAGCTCCGCCGGAGGGGGCATCGATCATGGAGGGCTTCTACATCAACACCATAGCCTCTTCGATGAAGTGTGAGTAGTTTACCTCAGACCTACAAGTCCATAGTTAGTAGCTAGATGGCTTCTTCTCTCTTTTTGGATCTCAATACAATGTTCTCCCCCTCTCTTGTGGAAAACTATTCAATGTAATCTTCTTTTTGCGGTGTGTTTGTTGAGACCGATGAATTGTGGGTTTATGATCAAGTCTATCTATGAATAATATTTGAATCTTCTCTGAATTCTTTTACGTATGATTGGTTATCTTTGCAAGACTCTTCGAATTATCAGTTTGGTTTGGCCTACTAGATTGATCTTTCTTGCAATGGGGGAAGTGCTTAGCTTTGGGTTCAATCTTGTGGTGTCCTTTCCCAGTGACAGTAGGGGCAGCAAGGCACGTATTGTATTGTTTCCATCGAGGATAACAAGATGGGTTTTTCTTCATATTGCATGAATTTATCCCTCTACATCATGTCACCTTGCTTAAGGCGTTACTCTGTTTTTAACTTAATACTCTAGATGCATGCTGGATAGCGGTCGATGAGTGGAGTAATAGTAGTAGATGCAAGCAGGAGTCGGTCTACTTGTCTCGGACGTGATGCCTGTATACATGATCATACCTAGATATTCTCATAACTATGCTCAATTCTGTCAATTGTTCAACAGTAATTTGTTCACCCACCGTAGAATACTTATGCTCTCGAGAGAAGCCACTAGTGAAACCTATGGCCCCCGGGTCTATCTTCATCATATTAATCTCCTACTACTTAGTTATTTCCTTTTCTATTTACTTTGCCTTTATTTTACTTTGCATCTTTATCACAAAAATACCAAAAAATATTATCTTATCATATCTATTAGATCTCACTCTCGTAAGTGGCCTTATAGGGATTGACAACCCCTATTTGCGTTGGTTGCGAGGATTTATTTGTTTTGTGCAAGTACGAGGGACTCGCGCGTAGCCTCCTACTGGATTGATACCTTGGTTCTCAAAAACTGAGGGAAATACTTATGCTACTTTGCTGCATCATCCCTTCCTCTTCGGTGAAAACCAACGCAGTGCTCAAGAGGTAGCAAGAAGGATTTCTGGCGCCGTTGCTGGGGAGGTCTATGCAAAAGTCAACAAACCAAGTACCCATCACATACCCTTATCTCCCGCATTACATTATTTTCCATTTGCCTCTCGTTTTCCTCTCCCCCCCCCCCCCACTTCACCCTTGCCGTTTTATTCGCCCTCTCTCTCTCTATCCTCCCTCTCTTTCTCTATTTGCCTCTTTTTGCCCGCTTGCTTTTTTTGCTTGTGTGTTAGTTTGCTTGCTTGTCGTTATGGCTAGTCCCTTATCTTCTCCATTGTCTCCCGAGAATGAAATTCTGAATTTTAAGCAAAGGGAGGGTGAAAATCTAAAAGATGCTTGGTATAGAATTTGCAATGCTCAAAATAGATCTACTAGGAAGCAATCTACTTTTGTTCTCCTTCGCAATTTTTATGTAGGCATTACTCCTTGGCACTGTTATCTTCTTGATACTATTACCGGAGGGAACTTTTTGGGTAGCCATACTTTTGATTCTTATAATGCCATGTTATATTTATTTGGCTCACCCCCTCTCTTGGTTAATGAAACTATATTAACTTTGGAGCATGTAATGCAAAGGCTTGAAATTATTGAAAATAAGGTTGCTACCGTAGAGTTAATTGAAAATTTGGATAAAAAGATCCACAGCCGAATTCTCAATATGGATCTAAAGTAGGAGTTACTTTGAAAAATATTAAAGAAAAGGAACCCATAGTTAATGAGAAAATAAATCACGATTCCACTAGGATCGATAAACTTGAGGGTATTATAACCAACTTGGGAACCGCTTTTTCTTCCGTAAAGAATACTCCAAGTCCTCCCACTAAAATTGTCAAGCTTATGTATGTTCCTAAAAATAAGGGTGAATCCTCTAGTAAGGAAAATGCGGATCTCAAATCTATAAGTATCCATCCCAATCTGTTTGCTATCATTAAGGAACCATTTGTTACAAATGAATTTTTCGATATTGTTCCTAAAAGTTTGATAATTAATAAAAATAAAGAAATTCCTAAAGATGGTAGATGCCTTATTGAAGAATTGCCTACCAAAGATGGCAATACCTAGACCTATTCTTGACTATTATGCCTAGCAAGGGGCGTTAAACGACAGCGCTTGTTGGGAGGCAACCCAATTTTATTTTTATTCCTTGATTTTTGCTCCTGTTTAGTAATAAATAATTTATCTAGCCTCTGTTTTGGTTGTGTTTTTTGTGTTTAATTAGTGTTTGTGCCAAGTAGAACCGTTGGGAAGACTTGGGGAAAGTCTTGTTGAACTTGCTGTAAAAAACAGAAACTTTAGCGCTCACGAGAACTGCTGTCATTTTTATTTGGAAAGTGCTATGTAGTTAATTATTTTTGAAGATGATTAATAGATAAATTCCTCACGTCCAGAAATTTATTTTAGAATTTTTGGGGTTCCAGATCTTGCGCTAGCTACAGATTACTACAGACTTTTCTGTTTTTGACAGATTCTGTTTTTCGTGTGTTGTTTGCTTATTTTGATGAATCTATGGCTAGTAAAATAGTTTATAAATCATAGAGAAGTTGGAATACATTAGGTATAACACCAATATAAATAAATAATGAGTTCATTGCAGTACCTTGAAGTGGTCTTTTATTTTCTTTCGCTAACGGAGCTCACTAGATTTTCTACTTTAAGTTTTGTGTTGTGAAGTTTTCAAGTTTTGGGTAAAGATTTGATGGATTATGGAACAAGGAGTGGCAAGAGCCTAAGCTTGGGGATGCCCATGGCACCCCCAACATAATATAAGGACACCTAAAAGCCAAAGCTTGGGGATGCCCCGGAAGGCATCCCCTCTTTCGTCTACTTCTATCGGTAACTTTACTTGGAGCTATATTTTTATTCGCCACATGATATGTGTTTTGCTTGGAGCGTCTTGTATTATTTGAGTCTTTGCTTGTTAGTTTACCACAATAATCCTTGCTGTACACACCTTTTGAGAGAGACATACATGATTTGGAATTTGTTAGAATACTCTATGTGCTTCGCTTATATCTTTTGAGTTATATAATTTTGCTCTAGTACTTCACTTATATATTTTAGAGCACGGTGGTGGATTTGTTTTATAGAAACTATTGATCTCTCATGCTTCAGTTAGATTATTTTTAGAGTCTTAATAGCATGGTAATTTGCTTAAAATCCTAATATGCTAGGTATTCAAGAATATAAAAAAAATCTCTTATGAGTGTGTTGAATACTATGATAAGTTTGATACTTGATAATTGTTTTGAGATATGGAGATGGTGATATTAAAGTTATGCTAGTTGAGTAGTTGTGAATTTGAGAAATACATGTGTTGAAGCTTGTGATTCTCTTAGCATGCACATATGGTGAACCGTTATGTGATGAAGTCGGAGCATGATTTATTTATTGATTGTCTTCCTTATGAGTGGCGGTCGGGGACGAGCGATGGTATTTTCCTACCAATCTACCCCCCTAGGAGCATGCGCATAATACTTTGCGTTGATAACTTCTAGATTTTTGCAATAAGTATATGAGTTCTTTATGACTAATGTTGAGTCCATGGATTATACGCACTCTCACCCTTCCACCTTTGCTAGCCTCTCTAATACCGCACACCTTTCGCCGGCATCATACACCCACCATATACCTTCCTCAAAACAGCCACCATACCTACCTATTATGGCATTTCCATAGCCATTCCGAGATATATTGCCATGCAACTTTCCACCGTTCTGTTTATTATGACACACTCCATCATTGTCATATTGCTTAGCATGATCATGTAGTCGACATCGTATTTGTGGCAAAGCCACCATTCATAATTCGTTTATACATGTCACTCATGAGTCATTGCATATCCCGGTACACCGCCGGAGGCATTCATATAGAGTCATATTTTGTTCTAAGTATCGAGTTGTAATTATTGAGTTGTAAGAAAAATAAAAGTGTGATGATCATCATTATTAGAGCATTGTCCCAGTGAGGAAAGGATGATGGAGACTATGATTCCCCCACAAGTCGGGATGAGACTCCGGATGAAAAATAAAAGAGGCCAAAGAAGCCCACATAAAAAAAGAAAAGAGGCCATAAAAAGAGAAAAGGCCCAAATAAAAAAAATATGAGAGAAAAAGAGAGAAGGGACAATGTTACTATCCTTTTACCACACTTGTGCTTCAAAGTAGCACCATGGTCTTCATAGTAGAGAGTCTCTCATGTTATCACTTTCATATACTAGTGGGAATCTTTCATTATAGAACTTGGCTTGTATATTCCAATGATGGGTGTAACATCCCAAATTTTCAATTTGGAATGTTATACACTAGATCATCATGCATATCATATTTTCTTGCATTTTGTCGATCCTAGAAATTTCACGCAACTCAAGGACCCACGGAGAGAGTTGGAGATTTCATCATTTTCATATTTGAGTTTGCTCAAATTTCGAAAAGAGGATCACTGGATTTTGTTGGAGTTTCATTTGCCTTTTATTTGGATAGGGAAAAATGCGCGTTTTCAAAATTTGCATTCTAGGTCCCGAGAAAAGTTCATTTTGTTCGACTCAATTTAGGAGTCGGGGAAATTTTACTTTAGAAGTTTATAGTTCGTTTAGTTCTCTTTTCCTTTGTTTTTCTGCGCGCGAAACCATTTAAAAAAATTCGCAGCGCCTTGGGCCAAGGCCCAGCCAGCAGGCCGGCCAGCCAGGCCATCGCCGCGCCGCGTGCCAGCGCGCAGGGAGCCGCCGCCCTATTGGAGTCCTAGTAGGACTCTAGTCCTACTCTTTCCTCTCCTTTTCCTTCTCTTATTTCTTGCCCCCTCCCCCAAGCAATCCCTCCCCCTCACCTATATAAATACTCACCCTCCCTCTAAACATCACATCAAGCACCAAGCCCCAACCGCGCCCCTCACCCCGCGCCTAAGCCGCCGCGCCGCCGCCCTTGCTCGCCGTCGCCGCTGCCCTAGTGCCGCGCCACCCTAGCGCCGCCGCCGCCCTGCGTCACCGCCGCCGCCGCCCTTGTCCAACGCCGCCGTTCGCCGGAGCCCCTCGCCGGAACCTCGCTGAGGTAGCCGCCCCACGTCTCTTTTATCCCCTCGGTTCGGTTTTTCTTCTAAACCGTTCCGGTTCTTTTCTTCTCTTCCGATTCGTTTTCTTTCCGGTTCTTCTCTAAACCGTTCCAGTTTTCTAGATCGATTTTTCGTTCGGTTTTCTTTTCTCAAAACCCCAGATCGGATTCGTCTTTTTTCCGGTTTAGTTGCCTCGAGACCGTTCACCGGACCGTTCGTCCTAACGAACGTGATCACCGGATTATTCCCGGCTAACGAACGTCCGTTCGTTTAACCGTTCTTCTTTTTCTTTTCGTCGGATTTATTCCGTGATTGTGATCTCAGATCCGATCTTCGTTCTAGTTTATCTTCTCGCTCGTTTATCGGAATCAGGTGATTCAAGCGCCTAGAGTTTCGTTTCGAAATCGCCGTTCCGACTAATCAACTTAAATAAGTTTTTGCTACGGTAAAATTTGACCTAGTTTCAACTTGCTAGAACCGAGTTGTTTTCTTCCGCCGTTTGTTTTCGGTTTCTTTGTCGGTTCTTTCTCTCTTTGCAACCGGAGTTCTTAAGTTGAACTATCTGGTTCAATCTTTTGTTCGAGTTTCACCTGTGCATTAGATGAGTACTTATTGTATGCTTATTGTTTGTCTGTGATAGATTACCCAGATTGCGCCGCCTGTTACTTCGAATCTCTAGGACTCGCGGATCATCAGCAAGGCAAGTAACACTTTGATCATACCTTTTCTACAACCCAGTTTTATTGCATTGGATCAATCTTCACACATTGCATGATTAGGATCTAATTAAACTGTGGGATGGGAAGTAGATGAGGTAGTACCTATTACCTGTTATTATGAAACCTTTGGGAGTTACTTCTACATTTGCTTATTATGCCATGCTATGCTAGTAGACGTGGATTGGGTGAGTGATATCCATGACAGATGTGAGTGTGATAATTTTAAGGGTTTATCTAAGGTGGCAACTTAAACACACATCTGGGTGGATTGAGGCACCTGATGTCTATCAGGACTTGCCTGTTTTATTTTGGACCGCCACCCAGGCTCAAAGGGATCATAAGATCTTTCATGATAAATACTTACGTGTGCAGCCACAAGCCATTATGGGCTCTGGCATAGTTGACTAAGTCGTCCGAACTCTTACAGGGTAGACTAGCAGATGTAGGGGAAAGTAGGTGTACCGGTCTATCCATCGTAAGGTGCTAGCGCTTCTGAAAGACTGTGTCTCGGTCATCCGTTTCTCAAACACCAATAGTGCGAGAAATCCAACGGAGGCGATCGAGTCTTGTGGGGAAAAGTGCGCAAACCTCTGCAGAGTGTAATAAACTAATCATGATTAGCCGTGTCCCCGGTTATGGACATCTTGAGTATCTAGTACTTGAATATCATGTGAATCTCATCATGTTACTTATAAATTAATATTGTTGGGTTATTGATGACTACTTTTAATTGGGATTGAGAATGCTGTCAACCATTCTCAATGTTTAACAACCACCATGATAGTTAAATAAATTTATTCCTTTGCAGTAGGGAAAAATTGGCTTTACGCAAAACAGTAACCATAGAGCTTTCCACCAGCCAAATATGCATATAGTATAGCTGTTTCATTCCATTACTCTCTATGTGTTACATTGCTAGCATATTCCATGTGCTGACCCGTTTCGGGCTGCAACGTTAATGTTGCAGACTTTTCAGACGATGATTAAGGTGATTTTAGGTCGTGGTTCTATACTCAGTGATGCCGTTGGAGTTGATGGACCCATTTATCTTCCAAGTCTTCCGCTGTTATCGATATTAGATGGCCTTAAGCCATATTATTGTAATAAGTTCTCTTTTGAGATACCGATGTAATAAGTGTGTGATTGCCACTCTGCTATAAATCCTTCGAAGTACT